>CM076730.1:10276024-11648468 GCA_038501795.1 Pseudopleuronectes americanus | reverse complement strand
AAAGACAAGAAATACTTTCTGTACATTTGAGGATAATTTCTCAATCCCTCTCCGATACAATATAAAATCAAAACAATTAATGGGGAAAAAATGGTTTAAATGGCTTTAAATGATTCCAAATGTAATGATTGTAGGTTTGTGATAACCTCAATGCTTTAAGCTTATAAATCCCAGAGTGTAACCTGAGGACGTGACCTCAGCCTTCGCCATCATAAACAAACACAACAACTCCCACAGCACAAACTCATTTTAAGATACTTTATTAAACACACTAAAATAGTTCTGTAACAGTAACCACAGAACGTCTCACACAAAATCATTTTACGCGTTGTAAATCTAAATTAAACAAAAGAAAGAACATGAATAAAACCTGTATAAGACTCACTTAAGCAACTTATAACAAGACAACAAAACATTTGAACACTAAATAAATACGAAATGGAACTAATTTCCTGTTGAAAACTAACACATGCAAAAAAAGAGAAAAAAAAACATAAAACGTCAAACTGAATATCGTGTTTCACTGTCGCTGGAGATCTTTTTTTTTGGCTTGATAACACCCAACTACCATTTTATGCACCGCTTGCAAACGATTTCCCTGATTGGTCGATGACACGCAACCCAAAATGAGATGACATATTTTGAAAAGAGAAGCATGTTTTATAAGTGTATATTGCGACTGATATGATCAGGTCATTTGATCCTGGAGTTATGAAACTGCTAGTCATTTACATCACACAGTAGGAATGGATGTATTGCACTGTTCTTGTATCTTGTGGAGGTTGAGCATGCTAGGTTCGCGAGGACTATACCGATCCGCACACTTCCTGTGGTTCACAATTATCATCTCCAACAAGCATCAGCGGTGAATAAATAACGTTTTATGAATATCAATACAACATACAGAGGTGCCTCAGAGACCGTCGCTGGGCAAGAACGCAGCACGTACACCATCAGAATCCACATCTAGACACTCCTACTCCAGATTGGCCCCAGAAGAACAGGGGGCCTCACGCGTGGAGTATCTGCCTAGCAGCTTCCATCTCTGCCACTTATTACAACAACCAAAACACAGAATCTGAATGTATATACTTTCCCTCATCCCCACCCCTCCTCTTTTCCTCCTCAGCGTGGACCACGACCCACCCACGGTCCTCGAGCGTGACGTTATAACGCATAAATCAAAGCGAGTGCCAGTAACAACGGAGATGCTGCGCCTTTGTTCCTAATTATTCCAGTCCAACCCCCCGTCCCTCCCGTCACTTAACGCTCCTGGTCTCAATGGTTTTCCTTCCTCGCTGTAGGAGAAACACTTCAACCACTTTTTATTTCACCCACCCAAACGTCCTATCCTGCTCGCTGTCCACGGGCTGGGAAAGTATGGTGAAGGCAGAGATGGCAAGAGGGATCTGAACGCAGATGTCCTCATGATTCTCAAGCATGTGCTTGTGAATCTCGTGCGTTCTTCAATTAGCCGTATGCGACGTGTGCTACGTACTCGCAAAGTCGGCTAGCTAAGGCCAGTCGCGATGTTCTGACCGGACGCCTACTCCACCAGGTACAATGATAATAGAATTGTACAGGCCTCCTATTACTATTACCTGAATATCGGAGACCTGACACAAACACATGACAGTGGAGACGAGTTCATTGACGAGAGAGAGTGCGAGAGCGCATATAATAGAGTACTAATAGATGTCTACAGATTGAGATGTAGCGTACACCTAACACCAGTCCCGTGGCAAGATAGAACTACTCAAACGAGGAGCTTGCACACACATTAGTAGTATACGCTAGCTCGATATGATAGGTTGCTAAGAGAAAGAAAATACGATAGGGTATACAGTTAGATGTATCTATAGCTCCTTAAGCAACATTGTGGACTTTCTATACCCACACTACTCTATTTGGAGCACTACGCTGCAAAGGAGCTACTCACAACTCAATCACGCTGCTCTATTTTTACACACTATAGCTCTCTCAACGGTCTACGCTCGCGCGCAGCAGACATACCTGGAACTCCTCAATCATAACACATAACTAGCTTGAGCTACGTAGGTATACACCACAGTCGATGGACCACTTCTCATAGATCTAGACAATACGCTAAGCCTAGCACTAGAGCACAGTCAAACTAGACTCAGTCCGCGCTTACTGAGATAACCGCGCTCCTTAGAGTCTTCGATTCTCACTTCTCGAGCTACCTCAATGTTAGCGGTGTCTCACTCTACACACTATGTACTTACTCACATTCTCATCACTCAACACCACACTCTGAATTCACACCTTCTCCATTACACTCACACAACTCCCGATTTCTTACAATCTACGCGCTGACACACAATCCATCGTTCAGTGCCCTATACTGGTCGCTTGGCGGTGCGAACACAGATGAAAGCGCGCACTCGTAAACCGCGATTCGGGATTTGCACGAGTGCTAGTGAGATTTGTCCTCAAGTGATCTGATACATGTATGACTGATGACCAACAATCACTGGAACTGAACACATATTCGCTGCACCTCGCTGCATCGCTAACAATGACAGAGCATACATATGCCCTACATGGAGTGGGGGGTTACTTGGGTGAATATTGTCTGCACAAAGTTCTGGGGGTATGAGTGAGACAACTCACACCAGGGTCTACTCACTATTACGATGCGACACACTAGTTGCGTGTGACAGGGGATTATATTCACATTAGTACAGTAGGTAATTCGTTTAGTGGGCTCGCGGGTACAGTCACACATCAGGAGATATATTAGACTATCGAACGCATGTGCAGGTATCTCACTTACTTCGGACAACAGACACATGTCAGTGGTTACAAAGCGCATTTAGAAGTTTAGTAGGTCAAACGGTGTTTACTAATTGTAGATGCTTGCGTGATATTGATATTGCAAACACACAGGGGAGATATATACATTGAGGATATCAGAGTGTACCCATGAGATCACATGTGGAGTCTCTTACACAAGTAAGACATGTTCACGACACATGTGGGTCTCTAGTTACTACTGCAGCAAGTGAGCTAGACTATACATATGAAGTTCAGTGTCAAGTAACACTACGTTGTCTAGATAAGTGACATAGACTGCAGGTGTTGGAGATTGCTGGAGACAGATGTGATAGAGTTTTATTAGGGTATCGTAAATGTGTGGAGGTATGGAGATCGGGCGCGACGCCACTACGGGCACAGCGCGCACTGAGACTACAAATAAGTACAAGTGAGTATACAAGATATGCTAATAATACACCAATTGTGGATGACTTATAAGTACGAACAATCACAATTCAGCGGGGAAGATACACACAATGTAGCGAGTATTATATGGAACGCAACGGGGAGATTGAAGGTTGAGAGGGTGCATGAGGAGAGGGTCTAAGTGGTGGATGTAGTGGTGGGATTATATCGATACACAGGGTTGGCTGACACGGGACACGCGTATTTGATAATCACATCACCAGTCTAAGGGGCGTGAGTATAGGTGCGTAATGAAATTAATCAAGCAGCACGTCTATGACAGAGGTTCACACATGCTAGTATAGCTCATGTGTACCCTTACAACTATCATATAGTATTGTATTCTTGAGATAGAGTCGAGATGTATGTTGGACAGGTACTTACAGATCTATCTGTCTCGTGACACATCGGTGGTAGATCTTTACAGCTGATAGATATTATATCTTTGATCATAGTGTGACATTGTTAAATAACGGGTGTAGAAGAGCACTTGAGCAGGCCGAAACTATAAAGACACGGATATTGCACAAGAGCACACACGGTGAGGACACTCAGCACGTGGGAGACATGGAGCAGTGAGGAGAGTGTATAGTGTTTGACACACTGCATGGGAGTTAGAGTTCGTTTACAAAATTGTGGTGGACAGTTTACGTGACTAAGTGATTGGAGATGTGAGCATACGTCAATTCTGATAGTGAGAGATTATCTGGCGAGGTGGTAGGCATCTGTAACATGGGTGCGTTGTGTGTACCGGTATTGATTAGAGTGGTGAGAGTCAATGGCGTCTGTGGGATGGACACTGAGACACAGCTGGCAAATGTGGGGGGACACGGATACAAGGAGGCAAGGGTGAGGCTGCAGCACGTCAGCGTCGCAGGGGTCTATATACTAAATAGGAGTGAACCATAAGGAGTACAAAGAGGAAATTACTGCACTTCTAATGGTTATGGATGAGTGAGAGTAGGTAGATACTTCTCACACTACAAACTGGGGTTGACATGTGAGCGTTGGGCTGCACACACACGATCATCTCGGGACAGAGTGTGTGGAATTATTAGTGAGTGGTATCATGGGGATCATTCTGAACACTGAGATGAGTGATGAAAACAGAACAGATGATCGAGGTTACCGGAGCTAATATGATAGAAGGTAGAGGATGTGTTCTAGTTATAGTGAGTCACACCTCAGATGTGTTAAGTGAGGGAGTATGGTCTTTTCACACATGGTGGACTCCTCTTTTAGAATAAGAGTAATGTTCAGATGTCTTTTGAGTGTCTCTATGACACTGGGTCACACACTGAGATATAGCACGTGTCTGCGTCTAGGAAGATAGCACATTTTTTTGCAGGTTGAAAGATTATGAATTTACACACTGCATAGTATCTGATGGGGGCACAAGGTGGACATATAGTCACACACACACACTAAGTACAGGTGAGAGGAGAACACACGGAGCAGAGTAATCAGGCAGATACGTGGCGGATCACACGGTACAGATTATCATGGTCACTTGTACGGATAGTGTGGACTTGGTACACAGGATGTCATAGGATACACTTGTCAAGAGGACATGGCGTTGTATGGGTATCTCATCATCAGGTGACACAGTGATCTTGGACTTCAGTTGTTTGCGAGGATGGGGGGTTGGTTAAGTGTGACATGGGTAGGGATTGGTGTAGGATGGCAATATGTTGTTCAGTTTACATTTTTTGACGGAGGATCTTGAGACTCAGGTTCAATCAGTGTGACAGCACATGGAGGACATGTTATGGGGCTAAGATCGTCGGCGAAGTAGGTATGTGGATAGTTGTGGGAGAGTCACAAGAGTCAAGGGTCAGGAAAGTGGTAGGTACACAGGAGGTCAGGGAGATTGATGGGTGTAATCACTCTAGGGGACCACACAGTAGCACAAGATAGTTGTCTGAGTATGTCTGAGATAATAGTTCCATCAGAGGTTGGGGGAGGGTGGGCCGGTGGACAGTATCAGATGGTTGTATAGGAGTGAAGAGGTGATGCATGGTGAGAGAGGACATACATCAACACTAATAGAGAATTCTGAGGGGGTGGGTAATTTCACTGAGGTAAGATTATTGGTGGGTGTGTGTAGTGTGTGTGTGAGTGTGGTCACTAAGATTGTGATAGGGTGGAGAGGTTGGATTGGGGGGTGGGTGATGGGATTATTAGGATTATGAGGATAGGGGGGGGGAGGTGTTTGATGTTGTATGGTAAGTGATATGATTTTGGGGTTGGGTGTGTGTGTTTGTATGGAATGGGGTGTGTTTTTTGTGTGTTAGAAGTGATTTGTAATGAGTTTGTATATTTGTTAAAGTTTTTTGGGTTTTTTTGTTGTTGAGGGGGTTGTTGTATGTTATAGGTGTTTGTTTTTTATTGGTGTGATATATATAAAAATGTAGATGTATATTTATAAGATTATGAATTGTTTAATATGGTGAATTTTATGTGGGGTTTTTTTTGTAATTTGTGATTTAAAGAATATTTTATGTAAATAAGATTAGTGAAAAGAAATTTATTATATTGTTTTATGAGGTTATGTTAAATAGGAAAGAGGGATAGGAAAATGTTTTGTATTGTTATTATTTTAGTTAGGTTAATATTTTTTTATATATTTTTTTTTAATTATTGGAATTTTTAAATTGTTTTATATATGTTTATGATACAGGCTTCAGAAAAAGAGATTACAAACAAAATGTATAAATTATTACATTTATTGTATCCTCACAAAATGAAACATGCATGAGTCTGTTCCTGTGTGTTTTTTATGAGAGCAAACATAAGTTTGAGTGGCACGTGCGCATGTGCACGTTTGTGCCTTCGTGTCTGCGTCTGATCAACAAGCTCCTGCGTTCATGTCCACAACTGAAACAGCAGCAGTTTCCCCCAACGCCGTGTCTGTTTTGAGGTTGTTCCGCGGATTAGGTCTCAGGGGGGTGCAAATCCCGACCGCTCGCTTCCTTGGTGAGAAAGGATTGCCTTGGTATGCACCAGATCAGCAGTGAGACGCCCGAGACACTCAGCACCACGGGGGAAACCACCGGCCCGACCGCTGGTTTCAAAAGTGGACCTAACTGCTCAGACAAGAATATCGCCTATCTAAAGTAAACCTTATCCATATCAAAACTCCACCACGCTCTAATGTGACCATATCTGGAGTGAAATGAGCCGCTGCATCTCTAGAGGAGTAGATAGGGTAGAGGAGCTTTTATAGACAAATTTGGAGTTCAGATAACAAGACAAGTCCAGTGAGGGTTTATAACAAAATACACAAACCTATGTTATAGGGAAACTGTAAAGTTTTTCAAGAGCACAGAGGTCTTCACGTATAAACTATCAATATCACAGAATTTAATCAATTCTCATTTTAATATCAGGATATTAATTCTACCCTCATCTGTAATAGAGAGAGCCGCATTGAAATATACATTCAAACAGCTGCAATGAATATGTGAATTAAAACAAATTAGCCAACAAAGTGAGTCATTTGCATAAATTACACACTTTGTTACGAGAGGAAAGATTACTTCGTACCAATCAATTAAGACACTGGAACGTTCTGTGATTGCAAATCCAGACGGGGAAAACATTCCGGGCGAGATGAGCTGTCCGTTGTGTGAGGAGCTGCCCGTTAAGGTTAATGCTGAAACCATCCATGAGGCCGCGGCACCTTTGGCCTCTTTATTGGAGTTAACGCCACTCGGTGACCCTGTAGGTATGTGAGCCGCAGCCGTACACTCAGTTACAGGACGGCAGCTACGAGCAGGAATGTGAATGCTTTAAACAAACTGAAGTACAAGTGATGAGTGAGTGCAGTTGGAACCACCAGGCCTGCAGCTCGCTCCGTGTCATCTTCACTCTCCCGTCTCCCTATATATTTTTATATATCCAATACAAATCCCCAAACAGGGATGTATTCAAAAGTAAACATGATGAGTTTTTGAGAAGCAAAACACATATTTTAGTCACTTACTCCAGCTCATATATCAAAGAAGTCAATTATACCTCCAGCCACAATGGTGCCACCCTCTCCTCTCTGACCGTGCATCCACAGCCACAACAAAGCTCCTCTCTCTTTTTTTCCAACATATATACATCCTCAGGCATTCAAACAGTTACAAATCTGCCTGAGGCAGTTTTTTTATCGGTGACTAACAGGAGTCTGAGATTCTCTCTCATGGGAATTAGTACCCAGCATGCATTGCATGTGGGCTGGCCACCCTTTGTGGCGGTTAAAAGCTCGTTTTACGCCTGTTAGTCCATCTTCTGGGCCGGCAGGGAGCCACTGATGGACACTGATGACTGTGTAATCGACCATAATTGTCTTTTCAGTTTTGATTTGTGTCATCATTGGACATCCACACATCTCTCCTCATGTTGGTCCCCCACTGCCTCGCCGGAGACTGACGTGAGACACATTTCCAATTCATCAAACGACCCGTCAGAATAAACAAAAATGAAAAGCAACCGTGTTTTGCAGCTTAACAAGATTTCATCAATGTCACCCCAATGACACCTCCGAGGTCACACTGAGGAGTGTGTTAGCCACACATATGGTGAATTTCCAAAACCAGCACGGATCACTAAATGCCTCCTGCTTCCTGGTTTAATGTGTGTGTGTGTGTTTATTTGTGCATAGGTCTATGTCCATGTAAGCAAATACATATTATAAGATATATTCCGGTCGTGTGTATCTTTAACAGATGTAAAGACGAACCTGTGGCGAGAGGCTGTTGCCGATGGTGGAGTTCACACCGTTGCTGTGCCCCGACGAAGTCACAAAGCTGTCTGAGTATCCTGAGAAGCCGTGACGTCCGGAAGACAGGCAGTACGCCGAGCTGGGATCCTGAGAGCCCGCTGACGAGCCGAGGCCGCTCTGGTGCACGGACGTGGGCGGCAGCGGCTGTGGCCTGTGGACTGTGCCGGGCTGCTCGGAGACTGTGGAGAATCAAAACATTCTAGTTAAAAACCTGTGTTGCTAAAATTGGGAAACAATGCTGCTTCTGTTGCTTAAATGTATAGGTTTGTGTGTGTGTTCAGTTGGACGCACTTTGAGCTATGGAAGTAGGAGGGTAAGGGCTGTCGGACAGCTGATAGGACTGCAGGCCTGACATGGCCGACGGAGGGAACCCACTGGGGATGAGGTGGTTGAACGCCATCAGCTGACTGGCTCCAGCTTGCTTCCTCCACCGGGCTCTTCTGTTGCTGAACCACACCTGAGGGGTGACAAGAGGGTTTTCATTTTAACAAACAGAATAACAAACATACATCTTCTTCTTTATTGACACGTGTGCTTGGTCCGTGTAAATGTATGCTTGCATGTGTGCGTGGAGCTTCTCTGCCTACAGGGAGCTGAACTGATAGAGATCTTAGAATCTGGAGCGTGCAGTGAAACCACAGACATTATATCTTTGTGAGCTACTGCCAGTCACTGGGTTCAGATAATGCCACAGGGCCAGTTACAGCTTTTAAACCCTATATTAGCGTATTATCTAAATGAGCCATCTATTTTGAGATCTCTGCGCAGCCCCTTTTTTTTTGCAGAGTCCGACCAAAATAAGACGCTGCCCTCGCACACAGTGGGCACAGTGTGTCTGTGTTTGTCTGTGTCTGTATGTGCAGCGTAGGGGGAGGCGGGTGCCGGGTCAAGGGTTGTTGGAAAGCGAGGGGGCCATGTCTTATGATTGTAAGGAATGTGTGGCAACATCCCCGGGCAATTTAACAGCCACATGACACATATCTGTGACAGATCGACACACTGCACTGCTCTGCTGGGGTGTGTGTGTGTGTGTGTGGGGGGGGTGCTTTCAGTTGAGGTTGTGAAGAGTGCGTCTGTGAGTGTGTCTAACCTGCACTCGAGCCTCTGTCAGTTTGGCCCGCTGAGCCAGCTCCTCCCGTGTGTAGATGTCGGGGTAGTGTGTGCGCTCGAAGGCCCTCTCCAGCTCCTCCAGCTGCTCCGCCGTGAAGGTGGTCCGACTGCGGCGCTGCTTCCTCTTCAGGGGCAGCCCGGGCTCGGAGTCCACGTCGGAGCCCTCGTCCGAGTGACTGGCTGAAATGGCACAAAACAAACAGACAGACTGTTACTATAAACATTCAGGGGAGTCCAACCGAGAAAGACTGAGTTGAGCCACAATAGCCAGAAACCAGACAATAGATTATGCTGAGTTGGACACATGGTACAGAGCCACCTCAGATTGTGTCCCTCTGCTCCCTTAAACTCCTCAGTAGTTCCCGAGGGGATCAAAAGCCAGAAGCTGCTTGAACATGGATTAAAGAGGACCCGATCCCTCCAGGGCGTCGGTTTCCCTGGGACTCTGAGTCTCTCCCGGTCTTAGCCACACTGTGCACTGTGCCTGTAGGGTCCCACAGTGGAGAGTGGGCAGCCTTTTTTTGCAGGTGCATCTTAATCTGTTTGTTCGGTTGAGGTTAGAGGAGAGCGACTGGGTAACTGGGAGACAGCTATTGGGGCCTAATTCAGCAGAAGAGGGAAGTCAATGAAGGCTTGAGACTAGAAACAGAGGACTATTGCTGCGTTTCAGGGGGAGGTTACCCATCTATTAAATAATGATTAGGCTTCACGGAGTAGCGTGACAGCCTGCTATTGTCCGCCATTAAATGTCTGCGATCCCCCCATCTCTTTCTCCGTCATATACTCACAAACATGCATCTGCTGCTGCTGCTGCCTCTGAGCTGTGGGCTTTCACTCAATAAAAGCAGTCTATGACAATGTGTCAAACACAGATGGACACAGAGGCCGAAAGAGCTGGAATCCACTCCCAAATCCACCCCAGAGAGACCTCTTAGACCCTAACGGAGAGGGGTCACTGCACCTTCTCCTCACTCCCGACTCCGCAGCAAACACCTAGACTCTGGGGGCGACTGAATGAGGGAGCCCGAGGCGGCGAGACAGGTGTAAGCAGCAGAAAGGCTTCAGCAGAACACAGAGGCTCGCCTGTTTCCTCCCAGACTGCTCATTCTCCCTCTGCCCTCTGTAGATTTAAAGATTTAATTAAAAAGTGCCAAGTCAGACATGGAGGGGGGTAAGCAGGGATCTCCCCCCGCTTGCCTCTGGAGCCTCTGGAGCCGAGGCAGGAAATGTTTGTGCTGGTTGCCGGTGTGTGTTTGACCAGGCATTACACACGGATTTGGTCCCTGGGAATGTTACTGTGGTCCGGATTGCCGGCACACAAGATTATGACGCTGGGGAGACGTCTTTATTAGGTCGGACTCAGGGTGCCACACTGGCATAAAGGCCCATGTGGGGGGAAATGGCTGAATGCTCGGAAATCCTTCTGGAACATGCACAGTGAGATTGGGATGTGGTTTATATAAGTTTGGATGTGGCCTCAGACCAGTTTGAGCAGATTGTGGGTTACATCCACACTAGTACGTATTTGTTTGAAAAAGCATAAAATATTGGACACACACGTTTTGGAGCATCTAAAATGGAGAAGTTTGGAAACTGTTGGCCTTGTTTTAGTTTGAAAACTCTCTTGCTGCGGTTTTGTGGAGACAGTCAGAAACTGAGAGTTTTGGAAACTTTGACGTAAACATTCACAACAGCTTACTGATTGGATCTTTTTCACCGATTTATCAGGCTCCTATCACATGACGTTTTGCTGCTGACCCTGTTAATCGGTTAAATTCTGAGACAAGCAATTATTACAGACAGATCAAGTTTGAAAACACTACTTTCAAAGGAAAATGTAGCGGTAAGGATGTAGCCTTAAAATATAAGAGGCGTGAGGAGAGGGTCACACAGCATGAAAATAAATATGTTTTGTCTGGATAAGTGTAACTATCATTAATCAGCACATAACCAAACGCTGTAGGATGAAACTGGGAAGCTAAGTAACAAGTGGTGTCATTGCTATTTTAATGATGGCAGAGACAAGAAAGAAAAAAGACAGAGGACCAATGATGGCGTTGAAACGAAAAAAGATTCCTGAGGGAGGGAAGGAGAGCTCATAAAACTCCTCCGAGGAGAAAGCTCCCCATTGGCACTGTAACTCATGTTAACTGCAGGGTGGGGGTGGATCTCTCCTCCTTTGCCCCCTTTATTTCTGTCTTTCCCTCTCTTTTTTTTCTTTCTCTCCTTGTGTTTATTATTAGTAACTAGAGAGAAAACACTCCGTCACAGACTCTCCCTTAATGGCAAATGACAGTGTTGCTTTTGTCATCCTCTGGCTCGCGTTTTCTCTTTTGCGCTCTTCCTCCTCTCACTCTTTGTTGTTCTTTTTTTTCTCTTTTTTTAGAAATGATATGGCCGGGCCTTTGTATCTGCAGCAGGGAAAAGCCTGTGGCAGGGCCAGGACTCTATTGGGCGAATTACCACGCTCCATCTGTAGGAGCCATCAGGGACGCCCGGGCCCGCATTCAGGGGCCTGTCACCTGCCCAGCAGGGGAGTGGGAGGGGGGCTGTAGGGGGAGATGGGGGCTGCAAGGCAAGGGGATGAGTGGGGGAATGAAGGATGGGAGGGAGAAAGGGGGGGCACAAAGGGGTCCGGAGAAGGGCTACTGGGGGATGTGGAGGGGCACAGCAGGGGAGCACCCCTTCGTCCCCTCCCTCCACGGCCTGAGGGGCACAAAGTTGGGGGATGGTGGGGTTGAGGGGGTTGACATGAGTAGGAGATCGGAGGCTGAAGGCACCTGAAGAAGATGATGGGGAAGGGGTGTGGGGTGCCATGCTATGGAAAACGAGGGGGTGCTGGTCATTCTTAAAAGCGGGAGCTGTCCCCTCCATCTCATGCATTCACTTCTCTCCCCTCTTTCTCTTTGCTCACCCGCCACTGCTGCGTCCACATCTTTGACGTTTTCAAATTGGGGCTCCTACACGCCGCCGTGGATCAGTTTTGAGGCACGCTGACGCAGAGGCGAGCTTGTTCCCACACATTCCCCGCAACAAACGGCAGAAGAGGATAGCAAACACACAAAGGGAGGCCTCGACCTCCTTACTTAAACACCCAAATCAAATTTTACGCTGCAGCTAAAGCACTGGGGAGCTGAAAGTGCTCCATAGCTGCTCACAGTTTGGCTGCGGCTCTGACAAGGATCTTAACAGAAAGATAGATTATTATCCCTCCAGGGGAAATTGGACCTGTTGCAGAATTATCCATAAAACAGAAGTATAAAAACAAAGTAAGCTGCAGATTATTATACTAATAACAAGCTACTTTAGATATTGGAATGGATAGTGGGCCTTTTATTCACAAGGAGGTTGAATGTACTCAACAAGTGAATTCAACAGGTTCCTTTTGACTGATACAATTCAACAAGTGTGTTTGCAGGTGTTTCCGTGTCTGTACACAAACAACACAGACGCTCAGGGAGGAACAGATAAGGCCACAGACGAGTGAGGGAAACAGAATCGTTTATCGATCAAGAGGGAAGACTGACAGGCAGCAAAGATAAACTCCAGAGGGTCACAGATGTGAACTGAGGGAACGTCCACTCCCATTAGCCTCACCTGCAGCTAACGGGCCTCGAACAGACAAAAAAGAGAAAGAACACAAGTGAGGATTCCAACTGCGAGAATAAAGACTGCTCTTGTTTACGGCAGAGTCTTCACTGGCCAGCACTTGCCTTGCCAAGCATTCATCCCCCTCCCACCCGCTATAGAGATTTTAATACGAAGAGACATGCACATGCGCATGGATCTATGTGCACACATGTGCATATACATTCAAACACGCAGCCTGAAATGGCACGAGGTGGAAAAAGTGACAAAGTGTTGTTTTATCTTCGAATCGAAATAGTGTCCATTAATTTTAAAGCAAGGAATTAGACGAAGAGAAAAAATAAATAACTGAAGGGATGGGGGGTGAAGAGCGGCAGCGAGAAAGAGACAGAGAAGCGGAGCATATGGGGCAGTTTATAGTCTTGTCTTGGTAGGGGCTGGCTGGCCCTTCCTCCAGAGGCTGTTAATAGAGAAGGTAATTGAGCTGGTGACATGTGTTCCCAACACAAAACAAAGGGCAGAAGAGACAAATGAACTAGTTATTTGCCCAGGGAAGTAGATCTGGCCCTTTCAGGCCACGGAGCACGGTGCGAGTGGGCCACTGAATAAAATAGTGGCACGCCACATAGAGCCAGAGCGAGCAGATGCACTGGAGGAAAAGAATGGTTAACTGACAGCTTATGGGCTCAGCTGGGGTTAACAGTTGAAGGGGAAAAAAATGGGGAGTGAGTGGGCTGCTCACTTGACTTGCTAAAAAGCCCCCAGGAACCCGCAGCTGCCTGGGAAAGGACGGGGAGGGGGTCAGATACAGAGAATGGGAGAGGGAGATGATGATGTGATGGGCAACGAAAAAATGGAGTGAATGAGCGCAGGAGGTTGGCACTTAACGGACAAAGAGCTATAGCTGGCGATATGACGCGGAGAGATGTATCTCTGTCTAATATCGGTGAAGTGACAAAAAGCCACAAAATGGCCCTGCGCAGCTTTTATGTGTGCCCAGTGTGTGGTGGTTATTATTTAGTTCCACTGCGGTGCGGTTAGGTGACAGTTTCACGGTGGCATTTCCACCCTCGGTGCCGGGACAAAGCTGCAGCACAGGGCCCACGCAGGGCTGCAGCAACAGGCCAGTCTGCCGCACGTTCCACTCGAACGGAGACTAACCAGCTCAGTCCAGCCTCGTTACGGCCACGCCGACAACCCGACCACGCTCCTCATTCAGGATTCTACACTGTAAGACAAAAAGGTTCATGTCTGGTCCACATCGTTTCCTTTGCGTGACGTCATGTCTGTCAGCTCTCGTCTTTTCTCAAACATTATCATAACCTCCTGTTCCTGGGGCCTGATAGTTTTAACAGTGAAGTGACCCCAGGTTAGCCCCCTGACCTTTTCACAGCTACCGCACGGCGCTGCAGTGAAAACGGCCTCACCCCCCCCCACCCCCCCCACACACACACAAAACTTCACAGACGCTCAACAGAGAGAGAAACCGTCATTACATTCCATGCCTCTTTTTTTGTTACCCTACCTACTACACTCGTAAGTTGGGTCTTGCTTTCGGTTTTATGAGCTTTGCACATTTGTGGACATTTTCACGAAAGCTGGTGTTTGGACTAAAGTTTATAAAAGATTTAACTCTGAACAATTATATATATTTTTTAATCCTTATGTTTTGAAGATCTGCTCTTTTTTTAAGTGGATTTCTTTGTTCTGATAGGGGAAAAAAGACATTAATCAAAACAGCAACAGAGTTGTGCTGGCATGTCTATAATGTGCAATGTGCTGGATGAAACAGCTCCACAAAAACTGAGGCTAAACAAAGTTAAGTGATTGACAACGCTGTCTGGCTTTACTCAATTAACTATCCCATTGTGCCTCTCTTTGCAGAGTCCCCTCGCCCCCGACCCTTTTCTCTTCCCACTCCTTTATCCTCCCCATCACAGAGTTTTGCTTGGCTAATACTTCCAAGGAAATAGAGAGCTCTTTTTCTGCTGGGGCTCCTCTCCTTGACCTTCCATTGCTCGCCACTTCTCTTTCAGTCACTTCACGGTGTCTCTGGGGTTAGTGGAGAGAATGTGGAGAGTACATCAGCGCCAAGGGGCCGGCTCGGGGCAGGACCCCGGCCCATTACTTCAAAGTTGGCCTGCATTCATTAATTGTCCTTTGAATTAATATCGGAGGATCACAATGTGGGTGCCAACAGAGAAAGAGGCTTTAATGAAGCATAGAGTCGGCATTCAGTTGCAGATCAGCTAGTGTGGATTTTTTTTTCTTTTCTTGAGAAAGACAGAGCCTTGAGAATCATGTCGACACTGAGTATTTAAACTTTAGAAGCATCTATCTGTCTATCTATCCATCAATCAATCCATCTATCGCTCTATCAATCTATCCATCTATACAACATCACAACCTAACAAATACATTTTGAATCCGGGTTTGTTTTCTCGAGTAGTCCACTGAGCTAAACCCGCATTATAAACATTATTAACAGGAAAACCCCAAATATAAATTCCTCCTCAGAGGAAAATGGAAGTGTGTCTGCGGCAGACATTCCTCCGGTTGGATGGAGGCCTTCTGTCTCCTGTAACCGCCCTCGTCTAACCCTCCAATCTTTCACTTATTCACCGTGGAAATGCAGGGACCCCTAACAAGCCAGAATCAGCTTCTACCTCTGTTTACAGCTGCGGGTTATTGCAATGCTGCTCTGTTGCTGATCCTAGTGTGTGTGTGAGAGAGAAAAGTTTCTGTTTATATTCCTATTTGTCTCATGATAGCAGAAGTTAGGAAAACATCAAATCAGATTAGATGGCTCAGATGTGGTGCAAATTTGTTACCAAAGTTCACAATCTGAGCATTGGATTAAAGAAACATTCAGACTGCCTCAGAACATGGTACAGTCCATCAACACGAATATGATCTTTCTGCTCCGAAATATCCCTCTCGCTAAATCCACGCAAAAGTCACGGGGAGCCACTCACACAGTTTATTTACACAAACAAAGTCCCACTCAGCTCCGTCGACAAAAGCTGCTAAATCTTTCATGTTTTGTCAGCACTTGATTCCTCCTGTCCCTCTGGCTATTTGCCTGCCTCCGGACAATGGGGGCAGGAGAATGGCAGCAGATTGTTGGAATGCACCTCAATGAAACCAATTATTACATGTTGACTGCGTTCACCATGGCAGATTTGAAAGAACTGGGCTCATTCAATTTGGCACCGCAGGATTCCCTTTAAAGAAAAGTTATCCCTTTGACTGTTTGTATTTCTGAGCTTTCTTCCCCCCCACCACCCCCCCACCCCTCTCCCTTTCACTGCCATAAATTGATCCTGTGAGAGTGGCTACTCCTCTTTTATGACTTTGGTTACTTTAATTAGTTAAATGAGGCCAAAGTGCTAACAGTAATAAATAGATTGAAGGATGCTATCAATTAATTCAACCGCTCGTGGAAAATAATTAATTATTTTGGATTAAAATCATACACTGAAGTTACACTGAGCTGGATAAACTCCTGCTCTATGACCGAATGGGACAAAAATGAAATGACACAGGATTCTCTCACACATGGCTCAGTCGTGCATTTTATTTTAGGTTCTGTAATTCACTCCACGCAGGGCTTGAATTCGAGCTCAACAGTTGAGGAGATGCAAGAACTCTGCCTCAGCCTCATCCCAGGTTGCCAGCACCCTTTTCCCACAATATTCCAGCCCACTTGCCATGCAGACCTGGGGCTGCCCAGTATACTTTATCCCACAAACCTCAGCAAGTCCCTTTTCCCAGACAAATAAATCTAAATGAGTCAGCTTTGATCTTAGCACTTAAGGGAAGCCAACAATAGTGGTAGAGGAGAAAGGGGCAGAGAGCAACAGGCCCTCTCCCCGCCGCAACAATAGCCTCTGCAAACACCTACTTAATCAATATTTGGCCAGAAGACACTCTCCCAGTCCCCAAAAACCACGCTTTTCACATTCTAATGAAGTGCCATAAAAGAGGAAAAACAACAACAACTTCCACAAAGAGACACAAGAATGAAATAGTGCTGTTGCGTATATCAGTGAGGGGAAAGTGTCTCGGAGCTGTTTGTATTCAAGAGGTCATGATTTTGATGTAAGATTAAATAATGTCAAATGTTCTCTTCGAAATAATCAATGTGCCAAAAAAGTATGAATTAAAGAAGAACACATTACAATCCTGGCATAATTTCTGTGAGTTGTATTAAACACACTTCTTAAGTTTGAAAAAAAAATGTTGAACTGGCAACAATGCTAATTAAATTCATTTAACAGCAGGGATCCAAATGAATTGATCCTGTTTATTGATAAGACAGGTTATTTACAATTCTAAGCGTCTAAAATGATTTATTTGTTTTGTGCATGTATAGATGAGCTGCAGCAGTGTTTAGGGATGTGTCTCGCCGCGGGGAGAGGGAGAGGGAAGTGGCCACAGATACTGGATGAATGTGTGCGCCCTGGGCGGAAAGGAAAGGGGCGGACTCTGCCCGAGATGAAAGTGGAGAGAAATAAAAGGTTTGGGATTTAATCTAGTGGAGAGAGGGGTTTCCCCTGCGCCCACTGACTGAAGGCGTCGTGCTCACTGCTCAAAGACTGTGTCAAAAAAAAAGAAAAAAAAGGCTCCGTGCGCAAAAGCAACGGTACCGTTCAATTTGATTACGCAAAGAGGCCTGATGTGAATTTAACACATTTTGCGCAAACCTCATGCACTTCAAGCTTTTGCCAGATGTGTTAACTTAATGTTTATATAGTTTTTTCTGCAGAACTAAAGTTATCAACTATAACAGACTAAAGCCAAAACCCAAATAAAAGCGGAGCAGTGAAAAAACACTGAATAAATCAGTGCGTAAAGACGTGATATTGCAAAAACATTAAGAACATTTCTTGAGGAGTGTTCATCAATAATTAACTTTAAATTGAATTGTGTCCCCAGCAGCAACACTCTTCAGTTTCCACGTCGTAAATCAACAGGTGTTCAGCAGTTTCCCCCGTTTTCCTTCTCAATACAAACTGTAAACATGTGCAGAAAGCGCACAGATTGGCACTTTTTTTGGGGAGCATTCTATAAACCAAGTGGCACCGAGGCCTTTTGGTTGTCCCTGAATAATTCATCGCTCATTGCGGGTTCATAATGTCTTCTCCGGGTCCTTTGTCTGCGCACTTTTTTCTCCCTTTCTTTTCCTATTTTGAAAGGGCCTGGCGTCTTTTTCTTCACCACTGAGCCGCTCACTGGAGTTTGGCTTTTGTGTGCGTCAAACTGAGGTGTGAGCCTCAATGGACTCTCCCTGCTTTGTCCCCTGAAGTTCATCCCCACGAGTCCGATGGAGTGTGATTAAATAAATAAATAAAAAGTTTCTCAAGCTTGAAAGTTTGACAAATGTTTGATTATCGACTTAAAATAAATCTCTTGACATTTGTTTAATCTATAGGAAACTTAAATTAAAGCCAATTAAACCAAAAACGGTGCGCAATTGTACATGGGTAGAAGTTATATTATTATTATGATTGTTACTATTATTATTATTATCAATATTATATTAGTATTATTATCAATATTATTATTATTATTATGAAGTTTACTCTTTACACATACCATGTTAGTGTAACTGATGAAAAAACTAACGCAGGAATAAAACATCTAGAACATTTCACAACTTGAATATTCCTGTTCAGCGCGTTAACAGATGTATTCTGGAGACTGTAAGAGACACACACTGCAGCGAGGTAAAAGAAAACACCATGACTGATGAACTCACATCTGTCTCCCAGAATTCCGTCGATGCTGTGTTTTGTGCGGGGTTCGTTTTCCTCCATCTCCCTCTTCACCACCTCCTCATCATCCTCATCCTCAGCGACTCCGCCGAACTTGGAGCGCATGATGCGGCTGATGGCGCTCACTGAAGGAGAAAAGCAGAAGATTGAACATGGAGAAGTTAGTGGATACAGTTGATACAAATCAACCAACAAATATTATATTCTCTATCCAAAGCATAACGTGTCCAAATAAAAAAATTATCTTCAAAAGATTAGAGGGAGCATTTTCATTTTGTCCCTTTTTTCATTTAAAATATTTCAAAAATAAGTCAGTTTTTTAGAATAATGTTTAAATTGTTCTTCTTGGTGATCACACGTTTGAAACATTCTCCAACCTGAGGGGACGTTGTTCCTGTCGCAGACTCCATCTTTCAGTAACTTGTCCCTGATTTCCCAGCTGAACATACCCGGGTTCTCTGACTTGTACTCCTCGATTTTCTTGTCCACCTCTGGAGCAGCGGTTTGCTTTGGTGAGAGGAAGAAGAGAAGAAGAGTTGTTTGAGTTTACTTATCGGGCACAATTATAGGCGAGAAAAAAACGTTTCATTATTTACTGGCCTTAAGATTTAGAGTGACAATGCTAACGCAACCCAATAATTCACAGTCATTGTGCCACAGAGGCTATAAAGTCAAACTCCATCAACTTTTACGCACTTGCACATATTGTAAAGCATTTTGCCTAAGAGGTCCACTTGAACTACGTCTTTTAACCAGCTCTGTTACTTTTTTATAAGCACATAGAATATTCCATTTAATTAAGTTAAAACCTTTTAAATAAAGTCTCCATTTTAATATGGCAACTGCTGCTGTATAAACGACATTTTAAGGCATATATCAACTAGGTCATTTTACGGTTTTCAGTCCACCGGTCGTGTCTCTCACCTTTGGCTTGCTGCCTCCGATGGCCCCCGGCCGGATGGAGCCGGTCTCCTGGTACCGGCAGAGGATCTTGGAGACGCAGCCGTGGGACACCCGCAGCTGCCGGGAGATTACGCACGGCCGGACACCGTGATGGGCCATCTCCACGATCTTGTGGCGGATATGGTTGGGGAGAGGTCGGCCGTTTATGAAGACGCCGCCGAGCTGGTTGACCCGACCCTGTCCTAACGGAGTGGAGACTGGAGACATGTGTAAGACAGTTTAGTTGGATGAATACTTGTAACTTGTATTTAAAATATGGCTCTTGCATTTGTTTTTTTAATAACCCTAATATTCCTCTGCGGAATAGTTTTGTTTTTAATGGTTAGAAGCAACTCACAGAATTCATTATTTTTAAAGTATATCTAACATTCAAAATAAACGTGTTTATGGCATAAAATATATGTAAATAATCACGTCATCATTATTACATGCAATACGCTTTTTTGACCTTTTAAACATCTGAAATTGTCCTAAAATAAAGGCGACAAAGAAATAAGCAAAACACGAGAAACCAACTCGGAAAAGATTAAAATAGTATAGAATTATTTAAAAATATCCAAATGTGAGATTAGGACGAGACGTGATAAATATGTACATTCATATAGGCCTATACTGGCTATGGAAATCTTTGTTTATCAAATTAACATGCACTCAAATTTGAAAGAAAAATGAGATATATATTTTTGTGTGTTTACATCATGTCTGAGGTCGATCTTGACAACTTTGCTAAAGTTTTATAAAAGTTAAATTAGCGCTGAAACTTGGAGCAGCAACTGGTGGCGGGGTCTTACCTTCCAGAGAGTATCCTCCCCGCGGGAAGTTCTGGTGAGGATTCGGTCTCATCATCCTCGGTAAACCTCCAGCCAGCGCTGTCATGGCTCCTGACTCTCTGTCAGGTTTCACACTGGAAACAGAACTACCTCTGCTTTTCTTTTTTTTAATCCGACAAAATAACCTTCTGTAAGATGCAAAATCTCAAAAGTTCGCTGCAGACGCGACGCAGCCTCCTTTTTCCTTCGAGTAACAGGTTGTGCCAGACCCGGAGACAAAAAGGGTGAATCCCTCAGAGACGAGTGTATCCGGAGGTGGATGCGCGCTCAGGTGAGAGGTAAGAAGTCAAACGGCAGGTCGCTGACAGTCCTCGAGGCTTGAGTGGGCGCTTTGGGAGGATGGATGGCAGGCAAATATTTTATCTGTGCTGGTTGTCCCCTCTGACTCCGTGCTGTGCCCCCTGATTGGCTAAACACCCGGACGTTTGGAGACCACAGGAGCTCTGTGATTGGATAGCAGGAGCTCTCGTCTGTCTGGATTGACCTCACGAGGTCAGTTTGTCGTGTCACAAGCTTCAAACTTTGTGTGCACAACTTTTATCAAAAGCCACAATCACCTGAGCGAAGATTCATCTGATTTGTTGTACTTTCTAGTGTCTCCTGAGAAATGTGGACTGTTATAATTGATGTTCTGATGAGAAAGAAGTTTAATGACATGAAACTGGATCAGGAAGGAATAAAGGGACACGTGGATTTTGAGAGATTACGATGAAATAAAGTCGGATCAAGTTGTAAAGTTGTAAAGAATAATGTTTTTCAAGAAAAAATATTATTTTGAGCATTGAGAAATAAATGACTAATAATTCCCTGTCACATCCACACACACACACACACACACACACACACACACACACACACACACACACACACACACACACACACAAACACACACGAACACACTCACTAACTTAATGTTAGTGAAATAATAATTTAGGCTAATTAATAATTCTAATATCAGCAAAATAAAGTGGCCAAGTTTCTGTTGTTAGTACGTTGACATAGGTCTGTTTTTATTTTTACTTGACAATGTGCATCGTCATTATCATAACTATTATAATAAAATAATAACTATTAGTAATTATATAATATTTAAAACAAAAATTAAATGAGTTAAGTGAAACTTATTTATAGAAGGTATGTGCATGTAATCAAATAACATGTGACCTTGTAAAGTTTTTAGCTTATTATTATTATTATTATTGTTATTATCATAATTATTTCAGTCAATGGCGCCCTAGGGGGTTCACTTCCTGTGTTGTCATTCAGTCTATTATCCACACTGTAAAAAGTTATTATTATTATGATGTATTGCATTCACATTGATACGCATTATAATATATATATATGTATATATATATATATATAGACAGCTAAAAGTGATGCTAAAAGTGATGCCAGAAGTTCATTTTCCATACGAGGATTATTTTCAAATTAGAATGGCTTCAGGAAGAAAAGTCAATTCGGGAAGCGTCACCTACCTTCCCTAAAACACTGAAACTTTAAGGCAGATTATTTCTCCAAGACAACAGAGGAATTCTCGACGTGGAGATGCATGAGGGTCTAATTTTTTCTTCCACGAGTTCCGCCGCCTCCTACGCGGAGAGGCAGCGCTGCACGGTCATCCAGCAGTTGCACTAATTCAACAATAGGTGCTGTGCGGACGCGTGGTTGAGCCACACGGCGGTGTAACACATCCGTGCAAATGCTCGATTATGGACATAGAAGCACATGAGCGATCATTTGACTTTTCTGCAGCTTGTAGAGTTTTGATAATCATGATAATTAGGCGTGTTTAATTGACCGATGCTTTTTTTCCCCTGAACTCCCTCCCTCAGGAGGAAGAGTGACTCCGATGTGAGGCCTCCTCCTCCTCATCCCTTCATTCTGGTTGGTCATGACCTCCGTATGAGACGAACTGATGCATCACCAGGAGCTGGCCCTCTGGCTGATAATAACTTGATCACCAATGTTTGTCAGTACTTGCTGCATTATTGTGTAAAGTTAAGAAAAGTGTATTGTCACAGCCTCATACAGATGTCAGCTCAGGCTTCTTTGTGAAAATGTGTATAAGCAAATCCAGCTTGTTGTTGAGGTGCTACTGGTGAGACAGATTTTTAAAAAAAGCAGAAAACCCCCCCGGACACGGATGGAGCGTGGACGATGCAAAATCACAATTTTCCATCTTTGTTTTGCTGAAATACATCTCAACTCTATCACAGCAGAGAGTCGTTTTTCTTTTACTTTCATGACTGTATCCCTCAGCGTGTGGGTGTATGTTTTTATTCTTTCTATATGAGACAGAAAAAAATGAAGTAATGGACACAGAACATGTGGAAACATTATATGTCCATAAAAGAAGGAGTTGGGGGGTTATCACACTAAAGTTTGCCTATCATGAAAAGGATATTGGATCTACCATGTCAAATCAATTAGCCCAGAGAGGTAAGCTGAGTCAGAAATGTGCTGCGGTGGAAAAGACCAAACGCACTCACAATAAGGAACAAAACGGCCCCAAAAAGAAAGAGTGTGTTGCAAGGACCCGACACACACACAGAATAAGCCAGCGGCTTTGGAGGCTATATTTCTAAACGTTTGGAAAAAACACAATAATTTGCTCTGCCTCCACTAAAGATAAAGATAGTCTAATAGCCTATAGGCAGTTCTGATCTAGGCTGTTGACTTGGAGAGATAAGGTCCTATACATTACATCTGACCAAGGCTTATTTAGACTGGAAACAATCTCCATTCTCTCCAGAGCCACTTGGAACATGACTCAGTATCAACGATAACCACGGCAACAAGATCAGATGTAGATAGACATTTAGAAACAATCATGTGATTTTCTGAGTATATAAAAGGTAAACTGCTGAATCAACACACTTCTACTCATTTAGACAGAATCTGTTATGCACTCCTCATGATATATATAACTGCAGCAGGTCTAAGTGACTGTGACACGCACAGTGATAGATACCTTGTGTTTATCACACTCATTTGCATTATTCATAGGGTTCAGGTCAAATAACTGTTTGGGGTAATTTTGAACAATGTGCCATAATATGAGATTCTACCCTGCGGACCCCCTCTCACGGCCAATCACAGCCGAGGCTGCGGCACAGTTTGATTAATAAAAACTATTACTCTGCATTACTGCAAAAACTCTTTTGGAAACAATGATCAATGCTGTTTTTCTCCTGCACTGTCTCTGAATAAAAGCTGGGGTGTAAAGTGTCCTCCACTGAAATACTGTCTTCATTCAACAAGTTTCCATTTAATACTCTTGTGTTACTCTTGTGCAGAATAAAGCTAAATGCAAACACAGGTTTCTATGTTAGTGCTGGATGGAGAATTTGAATCACTCTTTCAACGCAATTCGCAATCTGATTCATTTCATTTCACATCCGTTTAGTTTGACGTTCTACCTGCAGCAGTTCAGCGCCCACAACGCAAAAGAGCTTTGCATCACAAAGACTACAGAGCGAACGCTGTTTGAAACAGGAGAAACAGATTAGAAGAAAGGCCGTGTGTGGCGAGATAGGCATCTGTGAAACGTTGTATCTTCAGAATAAGGAAATCCACTCTGTGATTTGTAGCCTTGGGGAGTTACTTTTACAAGGTGCCTCTAAAAGGTGCACTGTTCTTCCAATGTGTCTGATCTTATCAAATATATGTGACCCACAACTTTTCAGGTAGGGGGATTCAAAGTGACTGCAGTTATCATAACAAAGGCCCACTGGGTGCATCCAGGTGTGAGGGAGAAGATAAGAAAAACTGAAGCGTTAGCCATGCGGCCTGTGGGCATGCAGGGTGATTTTAATCGTTCAGTAAATGAGGACCAAAAACAGTGAGCTAATAGTTTATGGTCCCATGATGAACACGGAGCGTTACCTCCACTTAGATTCTTATCTGTCGGAAACACTGAGGCCTAACCTGTGACTGACAGTGGAGGATTTCCTACTCCCCCCCCACCCCAAAAAACAACAAACACTGCATCCATTTGAATAGAAAGCTGGGATAGCTCAAAATATGTTTGAGACTTAGCACGTACTATTATTATTATTTGCTTATCTACAATAAAGATGTAGCTTGCAGAATTGTAACTTTTTGAAATGTGGACAACATCCATATGTAAAATATCAATATGTCATATATATGAATCTCAGAGTGTGAGCGTTGTACTTGAGCACACATTTTATATATGATGTCCTGGATCTTAATACTCGATTGCATTTAAGAGCAGCTGGACGTGTCACTGTTAAATCTTTAAAACCAAGCTTAAAACATATGCCTCTTTACCCTGACTTTTGATGAAGTATGTTTTATAGACATCATTTTATTGCTGATAGACAAATTGTATTCAAACTACTGCCCATTAATATCTTAGTATGATGTTTTATTACTTTCGTTTTGTCTATGTATGTTTTAAAAAAAAATTGTATTCTTCTAATGAGCTTGTAAAATCTATTTTACGCTATCCCCTTGTCGGCATTTAGTTTGTTTTGTCTATTCTTGGCTCATCAGTCAAATGTGAAGCACTTTGAACTGCACTAGCCTGTATAAAAGCTGCTATACAAATAAAGTTATTCATGTCAGAAACTGACAACTCAGCTTCCCAGCATGATTTATCTGTGAGCCTATTCCAACAAGTAGTATAAACATAGTTATTTACTCTATTTTGATAAAATTATTATATATAATATATATTAATTACTTTTTCAGCTATCACCTTGTCGTAAAATCATTAATTGCACTTGACTGAAATCCAGTTGGACACCAGATGTTACCGCCCAACTCTAAATACCATCAATGTGCAAACGTGCAAGCATTGGCCACAAGAGGGCACTTTTTGGCTCAGTGTATGGGGACTCATTCTACAATTCATACTGTATCTTATCTGATACATTGAAGAGCAGCATAATATTTCTTACATGAATATTTCTCTTTTCAGACGCCTCTTTTCAGTTAATGAAGAGGTGAACTAACATAGAAATCAGGGTGTGTGGTATTTTACTTCTGTGAAGCTGAGAGGGTTGTGTTTCTGAACAGTCAGTCGGGAGGAGAGAATATTTGACTGCTGAAAGGTGTCAGAATCAGAATTGGGTTGACTGCCAAGTAGGTTTACCCATACATGGAACTTTCTGTGGTGTGTTTGTACAATATAAATATAGAAATATTTTTGAAGAATGGGAAAAATAGGATAAATAGGAAACAAAAAGATGAAATAGGATATAAAATACTAGGCTCCACGACTAAACTACCATGTGATTCCCCCTGGAATGATTATCCAGCACAGAAATAAATTATTTCCTGCTTAAATGGTAGTATATTGCACTACATGTTATAGAGGCTAACAATCAACCCTTTGGTGAAACATGAGTGGAGTGGATGCTGCAAACACTCTGTGTTATCACCTCTTCTGATTCCTATGAATGTATTGCAAATAGGTGAGGCATGACTCAAACCAACCAATTAAGGTTCTTCCTAGAGGAATTATTTATTTTTTCCCCACTTTCCTTAAAAATTGCCAATAGGGTGGTTTTCAACATTCTCAGAGATTCCTTCATGTATCTTTGATGAAAAAAAATTAGCCATGTTAAGGGGACTGATATTAATGAGTGTGTGCAATGTGGTGCAGCTCCAGATAAAAACCTAGTGAATTTAAATGTGGTTTCATAAGGGGACTGTTGGGCCTTAATGAACATATGCACTCTACTGGGGCTGTTGTATTTAATGGGATTTATTGTGATATGTGTATTTAACCAACTTGTTGAGCAAGAAGCAAATTACCACATCTGGGAGCAATAAAGTTAATAACAATAAAAAAGGATATTACTTGTTATAGGAGCAGTAGAATCAGTAATAGTAGTAAATGTAGAGTGGTTTTGAGCTATGTGAACGTAAGTCGTTTTTTAACTATGTTACAGCAGTTAAAACATCCTACACATAAAGCACGTGCACTGACATCTGTCTGAAGAGTCCTATAGGTTTATTGGATGTTTCCATGGTTACGTCCCATCCAGCTGAAGGTGTCACCGCCGCTCGTGCCGCTTGGAGCTGTCCACAGGCCGAGGTGCTGAAACTCAGAGGAGACACACACACGGTGCTGCTCTCAGGCCCTGAACACACCTGGTCTTCCCATGTGGCTCATGTGATCCTATCACAAGGGGACAACTCTAAATACAGATGTGAACGCAGTAGTGGATAGAGATCCAAATCACACCAGACATCATTCGGCGGTGTCTGTGTGAACGCACATTTGTCATGGGACACATATAAAGGACGTCCTGTGACCTACTGCAGTTACACTACGCATCGAAGGTTTATTTTCTCTTCTCGTTGATTGTTCGTTGTTTGTAATCACCGTCACAAGACATAATGATCAATACATCCCTTAAATTGATAAAAACTTGATTCACATAACACCTCTCTCTCTCTCTCTCTCTCTCTCTCTCTCTCTCTCTCTCTCTCTCTATACCTGTCTCTCTTGCTCGTTCGCTAGTGCGGACACACACACACACACACACACACACACACAACCAGACTGGGTAAAAACAACATAAATTGGTCTCCGTGACCAGAAATGATAAATGTTTTTATTTGCATATGGGGCGGGGACGTGAGATCCTATCTGAGGTCAGATCACAAGACCCATGTGAGGCCACGTATTAGTACAGGTAGGAATGCAGGCCCTCAGACCTGTCCACTTGTGATCGGATCACAAAAGCCACATGTTATTACCAGGTGGGTAGACGGGGCCTGATCTACGTCTTTGTGGGCGCTAAATTATAATGCTACGGTTAAATAGACCTATTAAATCCACCGCTCACACATTGCCCTCACTGTGACGATCCACCAGGTGACAGATCGATTTGTACAAGTCTATCGACTCGATCTTTTTTTTACGGGGGATACGGTGTTTATAGTTCTGGTAATAATGAGCGTGGTGTCCACGGGTTTTGCCCCCGGTTCGGTCACACATCAAGCGGATGGAAGTGAGACAACCACCGGGGCTCAAGCAGCTTTCCCTGGGCTGACACATGCGCGTACCGGAGGATGCAGAGTTTCTCTCATTCTAAACTTTTTTAATGTCACCCAGAAATAATGCTGTGGATTGCTGATCATGCGTTTCAGTGTGTTGTATAATACAGCTGTTTTTGAACAACATGGCGGAGGAGTTGAGCACTGAGGGCGACTGCGGCTCAGCGGGGACAGACTCGTTTCCCGTGGAGGATTACGAATGTATAATATGCTACAACTACTTTGACCTAGACGTCCACATCCCCAAACGGCTGGGCTGCTCCCACACCTTCTGCCTAGAGTGCCTGGACACGCTGCACTCCCGGGAGGGTCGACGATGGAGGATCGGTTGTCCAGTGTGCCGCCACCGGACTCCGGTGCCGGAGTACCGGGTGCACAGCCTCCCCAACAACACCGCGGTGACCGAGGCTCTCCCGCTGAAAGAGCGTGTGACCCCAGACTTCCATCCCGCGGGTGCATCCCTCTCCTCTGCAGCAGCCTCCACTGAGGGCGAGGACAGTCATGCGTTCAAGCAAGTGGCGTTCACGACGGGCTGCGTGTGCGCCATCTTCTCCGTCCTGTCCACGGTGGTGCTGCTGTTTCTGGGCCTTGTCTTTGTGCACAACTTCAACAGCAGCATCTCACCACTCGGCCCAGTGTGCCTGTTCGTCTCCAGCCTCCTCGCCCTGCTCTCGCTCGTCCTCACGTGGCTGACCTGCCTGCTGAGGTACCGACCTGAAACTGGAGCGAGCAACTTCAGTGTCCACAGCTCCTATGTAACGTGATCGTCCGGCTGCAGAGCTGACGCATGAACTCATCTCAGCCAGTTTGAGAGTGTGAATTTATATATATTTATATTTATTGTGCTAAGACATCCTTCCAGATGCCTCTGTCAGTATGAACGACTCAAAGACAACACACGGACCTTTGTGGACAGGTTTTTAATGAAAAATAAAATGGAAACAAATTTACGTGACAATTTATTGCATGTTATATGTTCGCCTATACACAGGATTTCTTAAAAAATCTCGAATCCAATCATCAGAATTTTAGGCCATAAAATGTCTTTACAAGTTTTAAACTGGGCCTAAGAAAAGATTTTTTGTGAAAGTAACACTACATGTATACAGTGGCATTAATTTTAGTCCAACTATTAAATGTGAAATTGTATTGATCGCATTGAACCAAAACAGTAACAACAACACAATAAATAAAACCATGGAACCAATTTTGGTGCTAGACTGGACTTAAGTACGGTATGTGTCCACACTCTTCAGCTTTTCCTCTGTATGATGCATGTTTGGACGTTGTCGCAGAAGGCATTCTGACGTGTGACAGTAGGAAAAGCACACATGTTAATAATAGAAAGAATGATGACGGCTGCTGCTTCAGTCTCAGGAGCCTGGTTGTGTGCACGCTGGCTCACTGTCACACTTTAATGACTCCCTGGGACTGGAATAGAAAATCATCTTGTGACATGTCAAAATGTCTCCTAAAAAGTTCTGCTTTGATCTAAACTGATGACTGTTGAAGTGTCATGGTTCGAGATAAAGCCTGTAAAACATTTCAGAACATACAGTCGAGCAAATCCCCTTGAAATTAAAACAAACCTTAAAGCTTAAGCACTATTACGTTCCACAACTACACAATGGTGGTAGAAACAGGTTTCTAGTTCTATTTGTTACCCCAAAACGAACCACATTTAAATCCACTAGACACTTAATCTTATTTGACCACGATCCGCACCAAACTTTAACTGCTTCTTCCCTGACCCGAACCACATCCCTCCACCATCTTTTGTGGTAATCCTTCAAGTAGTTTGTACGAAAATCTTCCTTACACACAAACAATACAAACAATAGATGAGTGAAAACATTGGTGGAGGTTATGAGGGGCAGGATACAACATGTATACCGTTAACATAATTACCATTAATTAAATGATGTACATTTTCAATCATAAAACTGAGAAAAACATGGCGATGAAATGAAAACATGACCTCCTTGACGGCAGTAATACAATTTAACTATAGGGAAGAAGTTGCATCCCTGATGACTTCACATCAATGTGTGAGTTTCTTACAGACTACACATTTAGGTGTAACTTTGTTATTCTTTATTTACAAGCCCTTTGAAGGGAATGCACATTTGTAAAAGGGATGGCAACGCTGACTCAGACGGCCCCAAAATCATCAATCAAGTGGCTTGCTAATGTTCCCATTAGCAGTCGCAGGTTGGAATAACAGAAAGACAGCTCCACTCCTCCCACATTTATTTGTTGCACTGAGACAAGAGACGATATTTAGGGAAGGTGCTTGGAGGCACGAGCAGGTTCAGTCATTTTCATGTATGTGCCAACCTGTTGGTATGTATTATGAATTGTTATAATTTTACTGTGCTGCCTCCATCTCTACAAACATTGCCTCTTTTGCCAATGACAAGACCTTCTTCCTTTTTGTTTTACCTCATAACCACCTTTGTGTTATTACACTGACTCCCCGCGGTGGTGCAGGTCAGCAGGGGATCCTGGGCCAATGACCCTGAGGGGACATGAGCCTTCACAAGATGAGAGAAATAACTTTGGGGTAGGGGGCCAAAATAAGTAGTGTTTTATAGGAGTGAGACAATGGAAGTGCAGATGACCTCCTAGGGGTCTTAAACCATCTTATGGGCTTAAGTTTGCTTTCCCAAGTCGTATAAAGTGCAAGAAGAAATAAACTCCACTAACGACTTGGGCCATGCCTCTCAATGGTGTAAGGTTACAGTGAAGCGTGGAATAAATGAATGCTTGATTGTGTTTTTTCTGATTTGTTTGATTTAAATGAGGCTGCAAATACACATCCCTCCTCACCCGTCAGGTTACATGTTAGAGAAACAAACACTCTACAGCATATTAGATCGGTTATGATTCATAAAGATGTCTACATTCGTTAAAAGTATTTGCAGAGTCCTGACAACACAGCAGGCATTTATCTCGGCTTGGTGTTGTTTTAAGAGGCGACACTGGTCTCAGGAGTTAAAATCCATCTCTTTCAGCTCAATCAAAGGGACTCCTTCATTTGGTCATCCAGTCGGTGAGTAATGCCACTTAAATGCCACCGTGACAAAAGCTTGGGAAGAAGAAAAAAAAGGAGGGGTGGCAGGCTTCCACTGGGAGCTGTAGGCAACACTGTGTCTGGGGCAGAGGGCTTCATTTCACAGTGACTGCAGGGCTTAAAGTTAAAGACTTCTTTGAAATCTGCATCCCCTTACCATCCATCTCTCCCGCTACATCCCACCTTCCCTCCTCCCTGCAGCCGTCACTCCCAGAAAAAATAAAAAGCTGTCGCCACAGAGCAGGAGATGAGTTGGGGAGCAGATCCTCTTTGATGACAGAGAAGGATCCTTTTGTTCCCTAATCCCCTCACAACCCCATACCCCCTCCTACCCTGTAAATCCAACTGGACATCGAGAGGCTACATAATCAGTCAGAAGCTCAAAATGTAATAGTTAACTTGGTTTACTTAAAAAGATTTGAATGTAAAAGTGACGTCCTAAAATAACAGCTCAGATATTTTATTTACTTTTACTAAAACTGGTATTGTGAGTCTTAGAACAGCAAGATCTTCAGATAAATGTATCATTCGTACAATAAGTCACATGACACTGGTCAGTGGTTGTCATAGGTTGAGTCTAAGTGGAACAACCATTAGCCATGGTGAAGGCTGTGGACAAAAAACGGGGTCACGCAGCAGCAGACAGTTCCAGGATACATTTCGTCCCCTTCCTGTGTCTGGCCTTTAAGTGTTTGCAAAGTGTGTCTCTGGGTCATTATCACATTGGACGCACGTATTTCACTGAGCAGATGAAAGTGTTCCTTTTGCTCTTAACATCTGCCCTCTGATGGTCCGAGTCCCATCAAGATGACCCCAAAGACACGGCCTGAGGCCAGCGATTATCGCCAAGCTGCATGCGCACTTCTGGACTCTATCATGTGATGACATGCTCGTATGATGTGCTCACCGAGGCGTGGGGGAGAAGAGGGCACCAATTTGTGTGTATGTGTGCGTGTATTTGTCCGTATACGTCTGTAATAGACATATGGCCTAACACGCATTCAAACACCCCAGAGAGCAGCAAGAGGGGATCAGTGTCCCGGGTCAAAGTAACAAACACGGCTTACCTAGCCATTTCCCTTTCATCATATTCAAGCTCAAAGAACACAACCCTCTGTCCTGACCACTCACATACACACACACTGAAGAAGTGCAGTTCAGGGACTTCATGAAAGAATGCGAACTGACTCCCTCTGGTGTATAAACGTGAGATTGCATCAAGGGAAAAGATGTTCAACACAGATGTCTTACTTTAATTTGAAATCATAATCAAACCATGCACGTTATTTGTCTACAGTTGTCAGGTTTGACATTTTTGGTGAAATAGAGGGAAGTGTGTGTGCACGCGCACGCAGGTGAAAAGCTAAGTCAAAAGATCCAGAGAATGAATTCCTCTGAAATGGTAGAGGAAGGGCAAACATAATGAAACACAATAAAAGAAACAAACAACTAGACAAGCCCTCTCTTCTTTTTCTCCTTTCCACTTTCTCTTTCTGTCTATTTTTATCAGAGGAGTCCAGACATAGGAATCTTGGAGTGTCCCAGTTAAGCCGATTTTCTTTGTGTCTACTGTTATATCCTGGTTTTTGTTTATGTTGCCTGTATATCTTTTAGTTTTTTTTATATTATGTTACTCCAGATTTAGAGTTTCAACTCTAGAGTAGCTTCATTGGCACTAAAAAGGAATACATCTAAATAATATTTTGTTTTGTGAATCATTAAACTATGCAGCGCCAAGTCACTGTTGCATTCTGCTGAATGAGGTCTGTTTTTCAAATGGCCACCAGTTACTGTCATGGGACCAGAATATATTGATTTTCAACACCAGAGCTGTGACTAATCGACACATTGTTGGAAGAGGCTCGATGAGGGATGGTGTCTGTCAGATGATTGCAGTCTATGGAACTGTTTTCTGTCAATGTATGTATTTATTTATTGAATTTTTGTTTATGTTTGTTTGAATGAAGTCATGGTCCTATGTGGACACATGTCAATGAGATGGCCCCACTGCAGTGCAAGAGACACAACGCCTGAAGGGACAAACTGTGGGAGCACATGGTACAAAGAAGCTACAGGCCAATTCCAAAAATAGTGATGAGACAGAGAGTTGGAAAGATAAACTCCAGACTTCACAAAAATATTATCTAGAAACAAACCATCAGTGTGGTTACTACTAATCTCAATCTCAAAATGCAAATGCATATTAGTGTAAAATTAGATTATTTTTTTTCTTTTCATATGAAAATAGGGAAGAATGTAAAATAATATCAATCAATCAATCAATCAAATTTTATTTATATAGCCCATATTCACAAATTACATTCATCTCATAGGGCTTTAACAGGGTGTGGCATCCTCTGTCCTTAACCCTCAGCAAGAGTGAGGAAAAACTACTAAAAACCCTTTTAACAGGGTAAAAATAAGTAGAAACCTCAGAGAGAGCCACATGTGAGGGATCCCTCTCCCAGGATGGACAGAAGTGCAATAGATGCCACGTGTAAAAACATTCATCATTAAAGTCTTTAGCGGCATTGATGCAGTCCCGCTGCAATCATAGTCCATGGTCAGCAACCAGCAGAACCACGATCCAGCATCCAGACCAGAGGCCACTCCAGTCCTCAGTCACCGTCCACCGCCGCCCACCAGGACCCACCACGAGCCATCGCCGCGGCCCTGGAAAAAGAAGCTCTGTGTGTCATATGTCATTAAATAGAGCAAGTTACGTTCTGCCTCACTAATTAACTCTAACTATAAGCTTTATCAAAAAGAAAGGTTTTGAGCCTACTCTTAAACAAACAGATGGTGTCTGCCTCCCGAACTGAAATTGGTAGATTATTCCACAAGTGAGGGGCTTGATGGCTAAAAGCTCTGGCTCCTACTCTACTTTTAGAGACTTTAGGGACGACAAGTAAGCCTGAATTCTGGGAGCGGAGTGCTCTAGCGGGTTTATAAGGTATTAACAGCTCTTTAAGGTAAAAAGGCGCTATATTATTAAGGGCCTTGAAGGTGAGGAGGAGAATTTTAAATTCTATTCTAGATTTAACTGGAAGCCAGTGTAGCGAAGCTAATACTGGAGAAATGTGCTCTCTTTTCTTTGTTCTTGTCAGGACACGTGCTGCGGCATTTTGGACAAGCTGTAGAGTCTTTAACGACTTACTGCTGGAGCCTGATAATAATGAGTTAGAATAGTCCAGTCTCAATGTAACGAAGGCGTGGACTAGTTTTTCTGCATCTTTTTGCAAAAGGACATGCCTGATTTTTGAGATATTACGCAAGTGGAAAAAGGCAGTCCGAGAAATTTGTTTTAAGTGACTATTAAAAGATAAATCAGGATCGAAGATCACTCCCAAGTTCCTGACTGTTTCGTTGGAAGCAAGGGCAATGTCGTCTAGCGCAGCTATATCATTAGATAATTTATCTCTAAGGTGTTTGGGGCCAAGTATTATAACCTCTGTTTTGTCTGAGTTTAATAAGAGAAAATTGCGGGTCATCCAGGTTTTTATGTCCTTGAGACATGCTCGAAGTTTAGTTAATTGATTACTTTGTTCAGGTTTTATTGACAAGTATAACTGGGTGTCATCCGCATAGCAGTGGAAATTTACCGAGTGTGTCCTGATAATGTTTCCTAGTGGAAGCATATATAATGAGAATAAAATTGGGCCGAGCACAGAGCCCTGTGGAACACCATGGTTAACTTTGGTGCGCACAGATGTCTCATCATTAATTTGCACGAATTGGGAGCGATCAGAAAAATGTTAAAATCCCAGAATAAAATGCCTCCATAATGCTCCTGTGCCGTCATCCAAATGTCTGTAAGCCATAAGCTGTAATATCTATTTTTTGTGGAGATTAATAAGTAGATTAATTTATTTTTCTCAAGTTCATTATAGCTAATTATATGGTTCACTGTATAAATAATATTTCCTGCTGCTGCCTCCGTCAAGGAAGTTAAGTTTTGCTTGGTTTGTTTCTTTGTAAACAACATCATGCAGATTACTGCAAGTCTGGGTTGAAGGATGTGATATGGATCAGGAAAGATCCCATCAAACTTCAGTGGGGATCTGGGTCATAGGTCGGATTATATCATTTTTTCCAACTTCTTTAACATTGTGAGATTGTGTTTTTCACCATCTTCATTAAAGGGATAGTTCACCCAAAAATGACAATTCACTCATTATCTTCTCACCTCTACGCCGATGGAGTGTTTGAGTCCACAAAACACTTTTGGAGCCAAATCTTATACAATTTAAGTAACTGGTGACATGAATTACTCCTCCTGCGGTGCCATCCAAGTGTCCGTGAGCCTTAACATTCAAATTAAACTTGAATCTGTGTCATTTAAACCATGTTTTTAGGCTAAATATCCTCTAATATCCACTATCCTATCTTCAACAGCATCGCTGCACAGCTGCACTTACTGCTGGGTGTCGCCCATGTTTCAGGCCCCTTGTGGGAGAGCATAGAGGCGCGAGCTTGTCCTGTTTGCGTGCAAACGTGAACAAGACTCCACGCTGAGGATAACAAAGGACATTTAGGCTAAACAAACGCTGTGAAAAGTGCCATTTCGAGACGAATTTGAGTGCCGGGGCTTACAGACATTTGGATGACGGCACAGGAGCATTATGGAGGCATTTTATTCTGGGATTTTAACATTTGAAGAATGTGTCCCCTGTTAGTCAGTTGGATTGGATTGAGCTGCACGTTGTTTACCCCAAACACTTCACCCACCACACCTGATAATGAGGGAATTTTCTTTTTTTGGTGAACTATCCCTTTCAATGATGCAGCTGCAAAAAGTTTTGTAGGGCGGATTTTCCCTCTTTTCTTTTCTTAAAGGACGGTCTGATGTTTCCTAGGCTGAAGGAGATGAGTAAGGAAGCATTTCAGCTCCTTCCCTTACCCTTTAGAGAACAGCTCTGATTTTTATTGCAGCCGCTGAAACGCTTCCGTGTCATTTCACCCGTGTCAAGGTTCCTTGGCAAATTGCACTCTCTGAACGCAGCCCTGGCCTCGTCGGTGGCTGATGACCACAGACTGCGAGTGACCACAGACTGTTTATGACAGAGCAACCGACCGGCTGCTCCTCCGTCTGTGACCGCGAGTAACCCCGCTGACGTCCCCCTTCCCCAAAGCACGCGCCACCTCCTGCGCTCCAATCGCTGACGGAGCGAGGGCGTGACGTCACTCGGCAGCTTCCGGGCTGGGAGCAGTGTTCCCGGCGACGCTCAGATTTTGTGGTTTCGCCACAATTTTAGATCCGTTTTGTCCTTAAATGGATCAACGTGTTTTATCCCAAACCAAAACACGCCGCGGTTGAAAGGTGATGTCGGTTTGAAAGTAAAGAAGGTTCTAGACTCCGGGACAAAGTGACGCGCTCCTCGGCTCAGTCGTAGCGGCGGAGAAAAGAGGTGAGAGAATGTGATGCTCTGCAGATGTTGATGCGAGGGGCTGATTGTTAGCCACCGGCTAGCTCTGCGGCTAGCGAAATCTGCTTTACTGCGCCACATGTCGCCCAGCCGGATCACGTACCTTCAGCACGGTTACACCCAAATGTGATTCATGAATAAATGGATTTTGCGACCTCATTAGCGGCTCATGCAGGGGCTACATCGGTTAGCCTCGGAGCTAAGGGTTAGCTTCCCCTGCTGTGCGAGCCGCTAGCTTGTCTGTGAAATGTCTGCTAGCTTGCTAATCTTGATGCTGCCTCTCTGGCCTCGTTTCAAGCCTCATGTACCGTCTCTGTTATCAGCTGTTTACGATCATTCAACTTATCACAATTGATAATCACCGCTCATGGCGTTAACACATGATCTGCAGGTTATCACAACATTATCTCGTGAGCTGATCAGACGCCGGTAGCTGATGTCTCAGATATGAACCCAAATCAAAACATTGTCGATGCGACACTGATGCTGGCATCAGAAGAAGAACAGAGGAAGCGTATAGCATGTGGACATGTATCTGATTAACTGTGTTTACGTTGGACTGGAGAAAAGCGAGAGGGATATAAACTCATTTAACAGGTGCTGTGATCCCAATGCACTCGATCTCCATTACAGTAGAGGACAAAGCGTTGAAAGCTCATCCATCTTCCTGCTCTCTTTTAATAACATAGTCATAACTATTGTAAAGATGGATAACTCATGAGGTGGTGATTTTGTAGTACCTTTTTAAAATGATCTTAGTCTGTGGTTTTGGTGGCATCTCTATTGCAGTATATATAATATGAGTAAGTATGCCAGCTAAAGTCTCAACCCAATGCCCTGGTTAAACTGCTTATTTGGGTCATATTGTTGTAGATATGGTTGTTTTCTCTGATATAGAACAAGATCAGCCCACTAAGTGTATCTGTGTGTTTAATATGGCTGTTACCACTAAAACACTAATAGAGCGACATCAGGTTTATAGTATTATAAATATAAAATGGGGGTCTAATTCAAACTACAGTAAAATGTTCATGATGATGAACTGTAAAGAGGCTTATTGCTTTTAAATGAGCCTTTGTCTATCATTCTGCTTTTTATTGCCTCACTAGAATCTAACAGCAACAAGAAAGAGAAACAGAAATATCAACTGCTTGAATAAGACAGAAAAATATATGATAAAATGTTAATGCTACAGGTTACGTTATTGTTGAAGTAAGAGCTTAGCTAGGAGCTGGCGCAAATAACAGACTTAACTTGTATTACAGGTGTCAAACCAAGACTGCCTGGGCGACATCTGTGTGTGAACGCTCTGCCCAACTGCTATCAAATCGTGTCAATTGGTTGTGGCAGGCGATTTGCTGCAGAACAGGTTCATCCCTCACCCAATAAGTTAAACCAGTGATCCATCTTGTCTATACAATAGTTCAGGATTCCAGATCCAGGTGTGGTTTTTGTTGGAGGAGAGGTAGCCGACAATATGCATTCTAACTCAACTTAATCAACACATAAAAAAAGACACACCTTATTGGCTTCTATTAACTCGCAACACTGTATACACTTACAATTTAATCTAATTTACATTCAGCCATCATCTCTCGACGTGTAGGAACAAACCGACCCCCACAATGTAAGATCGCACTGTCATTGTCCTGAACAGAAGCACAGGGGCGCAGTGCGGGTGACACACTAACTGAAGTTAGTGTTTGTACACACACACACACACACACACACACACACACACACACACACCCCTCGGTTTACCAAGGGTTTGAAGCATGTTAGACAAATCAATTTTGTTTAAATAAACATGAACTTCCATAAACATGGAATGTGTTGCTACATCTGTAGAACTACTGAGTAATAGTAGGGTTGTGTCTTGCAGCTTGTGTTTGCATGTGGCCATGAGCTGCCCACCTCTATGGTCAGTGTCAGATTCTTCTCACTGCTGCTACTTCAGCTGGCCAGGATTTCTGCTTACCGTCCCACATGACCTCAGGTCATCTCCTTCTTAGCTGCAGAATGAGTCACTGCTGATACTTTGAACGCTTTTGCACTCCATGGCTGCAGTGCTACACTGTGCCGTTTACACCTCAGGATACACTGGAAATAGTCGCACAAAACAGCAGCATAACTGGTTTGGCGCGGCGCTGTTCTCATTATCATTAACTGTTTGTGTTTCCTGTCAAAACCCAGATGGAATTAATTCTATCGCCGTATCGAACATGTCATATATTTCTATCGATGAAAAGTTATTTTCTATTTCTTTGTTTTCTTTGACTTATTTATGCAATGTCTTGCAGGTCAGATCAAATTGTCTCACACATCCACACCCATTTTCTAAACTCCCAAGCTTTCATGTTGTGTTGTAGGTCTGGTTATCCTGCTGCACAGAAGAATTTCCGCCTGCAACCCTCACCTTCAGCAGCAAGTCAATACCTCACAGAGCAGTGACAAGTGCGTCATCATTGCGCTCCTGGTTTGATTCCTCTCCAGCAAGGACTTCATCTGTGAAGATGAAGTTAAAGGAGGACATGAACCCCCTGCTACTGCAGGTGTTCCGCTCTGTCGTTTGGGTCTACTCTGTCATCACCTTCATACCCTGGTACTTCTTCTCCGGAGCTGGCAATAACTTGGAACAGGCACGGCGTATGAAGGCCCGCTCAGTGAGCAGACACCCAGCGGGTCCCTACAGGGCCATCAACAGCCAAGAGAAGCTGGTAGCATGGCTGCACCCTGGGGTGGACACCCTGGACAAAATGTTTGAACACGCTGCCAAGAAGTTTCCACAGAGAGACTGTCTGGGCACCAGGGAGACGCTCAGTGAGGAGGACGAGATCCAGCGTAACGGCAAGATCTTCAAGAAGGTGAGAGACATCACCTTGTACCTTTACTCAGAACGCAGTAGCATATTCATTATGCTTTTAAATGTTGTCAGCAACAAGAAAGCAGTGAAGCCTCATCATTCATTTTATTTCCGTTAAACTGTTCAGGTGGATCTGTGTTACTGCAGGAAGGATGTTTATGTCTGTGAGGCTGACAGCATGGCCTGGTGCTGTGCACAGTTTGAGGAATGAGGGTGGGAGAGTGGCAGCGTTATTGCTCCTTTGTTTCACACCTGACAGCGTCCTCATTAACAACTGCAGTGCTGCCAAAGCCCTGCAGATGGGGCTGAAAGACTGCACATCAGTGAAGATGATATGACTCATGACAACAGCAGAACTATTTCAGATTCAACAAATTGGCTGTTAGATTATTGCCTGTTATCTCTTAACTGCCACTCTGCGTAACTCAACATAATGTAATGCGGAGTAGTGCCATCTGAATTCCATCAACTCTGTTCATATATATATATATCTATTTATAAACGTGTTTCTGAGAAGATGCTCTGAAGATTTGCAGAAATGTGTACTTTGTATAATCTAGCATGTGGTTTATTCATGCTAATTGCACATACCTTTGCATGTAGGTAATCCTGGGCAACTATAACTGGCTATCGTACGAAGAAGCCTACCAGGCCTCAAAGTGTTTTGGCAGCGGCCTTGCGTCTCTCGGCCAGAGGCCTCTGTGTAAGATCGCCATCTTCTGTGAGACCAGAGCCGAGTGGGTGGTGGCAGCACAAGCCTGCTTCATGTACAATTTCCCACGTGAGTCCCAGCAAGTCACACTTGTGTATTCAGACATTCTCCGATCAACACTGAAGCACTTGAGCTGACTAAACTGGATTCTAATTTGACAGTTGTGACGCTGTACTCTACCCTTGGACCCTTGGCTATCGCCCACGGCCTGAATGAGACAGAGGTGACGCATATCATCACAAGCAAAGACCTGCTTCATAGCCGACTTAAGGTAACTGCTCTACTATCTCCCATCATGTCATCCGTGTTAAACAAGCACTTAAAATATATGCCCCTGAATGATATTACCTCTGTTAATTATGTGAATACGTAATTAACAAAAAAAGCTCAGTTCTGGTTGCGTAACTACTTTTCCTTCTGACTTCTCCTTTACACCCCAGGCCATACTGTGTGATGTGCCGAGGCTGAAGTACGTCATTGTAGTGGACAGTAAACCCACAAGCTGGCCCGACATCCCCAGAGGCATCATGGCCTACAACATGGATGCTGTGAAGGAGATGGGATCCAAGCCTGACAATAGTGAGTGCTTGTGCTGCGTGATTAAAAAGGATTCTAATTTTGTCGGGGGGAAATTGAAGTACTCTGATGGAGGCTTAATACCAAGGCAACACCCGATGTGTGATTGGAGTGATTTCCTTTGTTAGTAATCTGTCAAGCACCCTCTGCCATCATGATCAACTTTTTAGGAAAATGAGGACAAACTGAAATTTTAATCGTTTATTATAATATATAATAAACAGCCAAGATGTGTTTATGGTGCCTGATTCATTTCCTCGCTAACCCTCACCCCTCTTGTCTTCTGTCTCTGAAGTGGCTGTCGGGCGCAGACAGCCACAGTCCTCAGACATCGCTGTCATCATGTACACCAGCGGCTCAACAGGCATCCCCAAGGGTGTCATGATCTCCCATGGCAACATCATTGCTGGAATCACTGGGATGGCTGAGAGAATTCCTAACCTCAAGTATGCTAATTTGTTTCTTTCTGCAACTCTCTGAGTTTACCAAATATCAGCCTCATTCTCTTTGTCCTCAGTCTTCAGCCACTGAAACACACACTCTCTTTATCATTCCTCACACGCTTCTCTTACTATTCATTCTCTGCATCACATGTATGTTTTGCCTTTTGTCTATAGTGTTAATTAAACTGCTTCTTGTTTCTGTGCTGGCAGTGAGACAGACACCTACATTGGCTACCTGCCATTGGCCCATGTTTTAGAGCTCAGCGCTGAACTGGTGTGCATCTCTCATGGCTGTCGCATCGGTTTCTCCTCCCCCCAGACTCTGGCCGACCAGGTCAGTATTTAAACACTCACACACCCACATACACCTTGCGTTGCTGCAGTCAGTGTCATATGTCTCTGCTGGATTCAAAACGCATTTATTTTTGTTTGACTCAGCTCTAATGTATCTGAAGCTGAGATAGAAATGATAGTTTCTCCTTTCACAAAACAGATTATCCCAGAGTTTTGCAGTCCTTTAAAAGGTCTCTCTTGATTTGCTCTCCTGTTCTTTAACATGTGCGTCCTATTCAAGTCACTACAGCTCAGAACTGCAAGAACTGACATTTGTCTTCCTTGTTTTCCACAGTCCACCAAGATAAAGAAGGGCAGTAAAGGAGATACCAGTGTGCTAAAACCTACTCTTATGGCTGCTGTACCAGTAAGTCTCCTTATCACTGCACAAACCCAATCAGACTGACATTACCTGTCATTATTAGAAAAATGTCAACAAATGACAGCCCAGGCTTTGACAGTGAGTTGTGCCACCTTGTGTCTGCAGGAGATCATGGATCGGATCTACAAGAATGTGATGACCAAAGTGGAGGAGATGAGCAAGTTCCAGAGGACGCTCTTTGTGCTTGCTTACAACTACAAGATGGAGCAGATCTCCAAAGGCTACACCACGCCTCTCTGTGACAGGTAACACGCAAACTTTATTTTCCATTTGTATCCCTGTTTCTACAAAATAATCATAACTTAGTGCAAATTCCTCATATAACCCTTGATGTCAATGAGCCTCTATGAATGTGTGTAATGATATTGATTCTGATATTGTGTGTGAGAGTCAATATCTGGATGCTTTGAAGAAAGGCCTTTTAGTCTTTGTGTTGCTGTTCAAGTCTCCTCCACATCTCGCTCATCCTCATGCCGTGTGTTTTTGTCTCCATCCGTCTCTGCCCCCGCAGTCTAGTGTTCAAACGGGTGCGTTCGCTGTTGGGAGGCAACACCCGGGTGCTGCTGTCTGGTGGAGCGCCGCTCTCAGCTGCCACACAGCGCTTCATGAACATCTGCCTGTGCTGCCCTGTGGGGCAGGGCTACGGCCTGACGGAGACCTGTGGAGCCGGCACTATCAGCGAGGGTAAGATGGAGAGAAGGGAGAGAAATAAAAATGTAGATTTTGGTGGGGGTTAATCTGTGTTTATCATGCTAACGCAGGAATCTTTGCTGGTGTTTTTCAGTTTGGGACTACAGCACAGGACGGGTTGGTGCTCCACTCATTTGTTCAGAGTTCTCACTTAAGGACTGGCAGGAGGGTAAGTCCAATCGCAACAATCACACCAAGCTTAAAAGCAACTAACAGTCGCCCAGCAGCCTCCTTATGAAAGCACCAAATTGCACACACTAAAAAATGTCATGGAAATCATAGAAGTATTTGCATAATCTTACTAACAAACGGACGTAGCCTCCCTGGCTGAGGTAACAAACACACCAATAGTTTCTATCTCATCAAGTTGTTTTCTCTCTGCTCTAGGTGGTTACTTCAGCACAGATAAGCCCAACCCGCGGGGGGAGATCCTGATCGGCGGGCCCAATGTAACGATGGGTTACTACAAAAACGAAGCCAAGAACCGTGACGACTTTTTCGTGGACGAAAAGGGCCAGAGGTGGTTCTGCACTGGAGACATTGGGGAGTTCCACTCGGACGGATGCCTCAAGATCATCGGTAAGAAATCCACAAACCAGTATAGAATGCATGTGTGTTGTGGATGGTGTTCATGTTGGATTGTGACGTGTTTACGGCCTCCTCCTGTAGATCGTAAAAAGGACCTGGTGAAGCTGCAGGCAGGCGAGTACGTGTCTCTTGGGAAAGTGGAGGCTGTTTTGAAGAACTGCTCTCTCATTGACAACATCTGTGCCTATGCCAACAGGTAAAATTCTGCCATTTTGTCTTAACAGACACACTAAGAACAAATATTGAAGCTTTTCTTCACCCCTTCTTGGTCTCGAGTCATAACTTGATTTCTTTCTTTTCTGACGTTCTTGTTTTTAGTGACTACTCGTATGTGATCAGCTTTGTGGTGCCGAACCACAAGCAGATGATGGCGCTGGCGGAGCAGATGCAGTTGCGGGGCACACTGGAGGAGCTCTGCAACAACTCACAGATGGAGGAAAAGGTCCTCGGCATAATTACTGAAGCTGCTATCTCAGGTAGGAAAAAACTATCTGAGCTCAGAGAGAAATCACCGGATTTGGGGGCGACACGGTCTCTTGCCTTGTGCCAGACCTTCGCACCAGTGTCAAGCTGTAACTGTCACTCTCAGATTCTGATGTTACTTTCCTTCCTTTCCCTTGAACAGCAAAACTGGAGCGATTTGAGATCCCCAAGAAGATCCGGCTGAGTTCTGAGCCCTGGACTCCAGAGACTGGCTTGGTGACCGACGCGTTCAAACTGAAACGCAAGGAGATCAAAACGCATTACCTGGAAGACATTGAGAGAATGTACGGGGGAAAATAACACACAGACCCACTCCGGACTACACACACAAACACATTTACACATGTACTTGCACACATAACCCAAGGAACTCAGAGGCCACTACCAGGACAATTGGGAGAGGAGCTTTACGTTAGAACAGGTAACCCAAACACATCAAAATTTACTCTTGAATCCGACTTCATGCTTTCTGCGACGACCAAAAGGCAAGAAGGTCCCTCGCAAGACAACGGAACCAGCCAGACGCACACGATGCAACGCACTCACCACTCCTCTTTGATGGATTTTTTTTTATCCCCTCAGAGTTGCCATAGCGACTGAGGCGGCACACAAAGTCTGATGTCTGCATACCCGGAGCGAAACAAATGTCAGGCTAGATGACTCTGGATCAGTGTCAGCTCGTTCCCATCCCTCGCCGCCTCTTCTCCTATCTCTGCTGCTCCTCTTCCTTCCTCCCCCTTCCACCACTTCAGCATGGTCGTGCACCTGCAGTGCAGACACCTGGCAGGAGAAATGAATAGAAGGATCCCTCCTGGGCTGTGATTCATATTCAGGTTGGAATCTATGCAGGGATCTCGATCATCTTATTTTTTTAATATGTGTTGCAAAGTTTCCCTCATGTTTGGTTTTCAGCTTTGAAACATGTTCCATTGGTTGTTTTTGTATGTGACGAGTCTGTGTTGTAAAGCCATGAGAGATTGAGCAATGAAGATGTTTTAAATAGTTTTTTCATGCTGTTATTTTATTGTTTTTTACGAGTGTTATTTTATTTTCCCTCTTGTTTTTGTTGACATTTTTCTTTATGCAAATTTTATTTTAAAGAGCTTTGTTTGTAAGCTTTCTTTCTCCCTTAATTTGCTCATATCCCAAAGGTTGTACATTCGAGTGTGTGTTTACTGACTTGACTCCAGTCCTCAACCTCCTCTGATCTCGCCCTTTTCTGATTCTGATCCTTTGGGATTTTTTCAAATCCCACTATTTTGGGCCAAAATCTAATTTTATCCATATCGGTGCAGCGCCCCCTACTGGATGCCTCACACCGAAAGTCTTTTCGGCTATTCTTTCGTGCAGACCTTCAGGTATTAACATCCGTCCTGAGTGATCCAATCAAACGTGGACAGTGTTGAGCACAGGTGGGATTGTGCCCAAAATGCATCTTCAACGAATCCTCAGATCCAATCACTCTCGTTTGCATGTGACCTCATTATTTTCGCTGTGTGAATGCAATTGTGTCCTGGGCCAGATATGAAGGGCCGCCCCGGCTCCTACATAGCTGACGTCCTCTGACCAACCACAGTCTCAAAATCAAACAAACATGGTTGTATGCTCCTCCTGCCATCAACACAGATCAACACATATAATTATTGATACTTTTCTTGAATGTTAAATCGCTGCAAACCTTCATTCCATCAGCCCCTCGTGACTTCACTCGCTCTCTTTCTCTTTGACTCCCGCTAACACAAACATTTTCAGCGCACACATCTGCAAATATAAACTGGGAGAAAACTACATCACTGGGTCTTTGGTAGCAGAAATAACAACCGTGTTTATTTGCACATAGAGAAGTGAGATTTGATCACACCTGATCACAGGCGTCAAGTTCAGGACTCATTTGAAAGTCAGGTGTTAACGGGCGTGTGATCGGATCTCTCAGGACGGATGTGAATACCAGGTGTGAAGAGGGGGATTGATGTGCAGGAGCCCTGCCGCATCTGACCATTGACCCATCGTATTGATGTCTCTGATAAGGCAACTCAGCCTACTACAGAAGCATTTCATTCCCTTGGTCCTTTAGTGCAAACATGTTGCCCCTCTTGCTATAGATCTATTAACATGTGTTACATCATCCCTTTTTTTTTACTTCTGAATATGATATACAAAATGAATGTGCAATATTTATACACAAAATGTAAAGTGTGTTGGAAGGATAGTAGTGCACAGACAGCAGCCCCTCCATAGTGTATGAATGTCTAGGCCTGTTACTGTCCACCTCAGTGCATCGTGGGAACTCTGTAGGATACAAATAAGCCCAGAAATATTAAAGGGGAGAACGGTAGAGACACTGATAAGGAAGTCGAGATGTAGCCCGTTTGAACGCGCCATGCTGAAAGATGTGATGTTCTTTCTTTCTTTCTTTTTTTTTAACATAAAACTTGTAAAGTGAAAAATTTTAACTTTTTGGCATTGTAGAAATTGCATGATGAAATGTGTGCATCCGTACCAAAGCACCTAAATATATTTATTTGTGAGAGACAGAAGCCGGAGAACGGCACTCCGATGGAATCCCTCACTCCTTTAATTAATGGCGATCAGACGCCGACTTGACCTCACAGAGTGCAGATAAGTTTTCTCTTTCTCCAAATTAGTTTATATGTATGATACCGTACGTGCAATGACTAGAATACGCTCTTGGATTCTGTTAATCGCCATTTATTTGAACCCATGTATAACGGACACATTGATTACTGTAGGTATTTCAGATTGATAGTGATACAGCGGCATCGATACAAACTTGCTTCTGCATCTCTTTATCTTCTTTAGGTTAATGAACACTAGATTAAACTGTCGGTGGCTGGTCAACATCTTTGTTCCAGCGCCTTCTCTCAATGCAAACTCTGATTTGCTTGTACTGAGGACAGATAGCAGGACACTGTAGGAACTCAAAATAGAACACTCACTAAAATATCTACTAGCTTAAGAAAAACGAGTTAATTTTAGCATGTAGAAGTTTGAAGATTTTGTTAATGTAAATAACATCTCTCTCCTGGCGTTTCAGTGAAAAGTCAGATTACTGTGCTGTTTGCTGCTTTTTCCTCTGCCCGGCCAGAGGCGGCTAGTTGCCTTCAGACACACGCGACCTATCTCCAGGTGTTGTCTGAGAATGTGAAGCACTCCCTGCGTTCCGTGGATAGCACCACCGCCGTGTCCCACTATCTACACATCCATTTGAACTAACGGCAAAGCAAAGACAGCGAGGGCGGGGTGGGGTGTGAAGATGAATTTCACCTCTCCCGTTGTTTTCATTTGCAATGTAAATATGTCTCGAGGGGTCGGGGGATTGATGATCAAACTACCAATAACTGTACAGGTGTAGAGCCTCCTGTTGACATATTTAAGAATCTTTGTTACTGACAACAGCTTGGAGTCTCCTCATTTTGTGTGGTGAAGCAGCCCAGCGAGTCGGGCTATTGCAAGTGTCTCCTTCCTTATTTATTTGTGATTTGGCCTTGGAAATTATGTAATGAAATAAACTAAAAGGTTTGTGTTGTAATCTCTCTCTGTGGATATGTTGAACACCTGAACCCAGCTACGTGTGACTGATACGATCAGCGGCTTGATTAGAATCATCCCCAAACCAGAGTTTCTATGGCAACCAAGGCCAACGTGTGTGTGTGTGTGTGTGTGTGGTTTGTGAAAGACTGTGGTGCCAAACAGAACATGCAGTTCTGGGAGCCAACCTCAGCTTAAAAAAAAGGGCTTTTTAGGACCTGAGCACTGACAGGCACCGACAGACAGTTCGGTGGCTATGGAAATTGTAAGGATCATTATTACTATTCATTTATCTAATTTATTTTAAATTTTAAATGCTTCTCCTGCGCAGAAGTAGACTGAGCACGATTCATTTAATTTTATGATATTTAATTTTATTCAATTTTTTCAAGGTGGAGGTTCCTACTCTGACAACAAGCAGCGTTAGGCCTGTAGCATCCAGATGAAGTTAGATCAGGGGGAAGGAGTGGCGAGGTGGCGGCTCAGCAGAGCAAATAGTTTCCACTGGCGTCTGGCAAACAGCAGCACACACCAACTAACCATGATCTGGGGTTGTTTTGGAGCAGATTCATATAGAGGCCAAGCAGAACATGTTCGTCAGCAAGTCTATCGGCAACATCGAGGGAGTCGCTCAACCTGGAACAGTGGCAGGGTTTCACAGAACATAAAACCGAACATTACACAGGTGACAACAGAGGTACGGGGACGAGGGGAAAGCTGGAATGAGAGGACAAAAATGAGGAGGATGAGGAGGATGAGGAGGAGGACAGTGGCTGGAAAAGCAGCCTTTCATGGGTGACTGGAGAGGAACAAGGCTTTGTTCGGGAGAGACCCCGCCGATGGAGGCCGGGAGCACGATCAAGGACATGCCCATGAACTCTACGTTTTTATTTTATTTCCTTTCAGGCACAGTCAGAGTTAGAAGATATTAAATCACATATTTGTGTAGTCTGTTTATTAAAGCTGGTCCTCCTGCTCTGTGTGTGTACACCTGCACAAAGGATCAAAACCTAAGGTTACATCGATATCTGGCTTCAGGTAACGGTTCTTTTTCAGCATCAGCTAATGTCTGGGTTTATTAAAGACAGATCACTTTGACGTATTTAAATTTGTTATTTGAGCAACAATCTAAACTTCAAATATATTCATTATACTATCCCAGAAGGTTGAGGAAACCCATAAATATTCACATCAACAGGAACCAGAGGATTTCTTTACATTTTTATGCCTCTCATGATCAGAATTTAACAGGTCCAGGCCACTCTGACCTCACGAAATAGGTTTTTTGACATAACTCAAGAAGTTCTGCAGTTATAATGAAGACATTAATCACAAATGTCACACAGGATAAAATGGTGGAAGTGATGAGGGTCAAAAGTCAACGTCACTGCGACATCATACTGTTCTGCCAAAACTTTTTCTGGTCAAAGTTTAATATAAAACAGGAACAGAAAATAATTTTTCTGCATCTAGCAAAGGGCATGATACCACGAGGTGGTAACAATCGTTTTTTTTCTCCTGATGATTGACTTATCAGATAATTAGATCATTGTTTCAGCTCTAATCTGCAGTAGAAAAGCTGCAGGCAGTTATTTCATATTTTGTGTAGAAATATTGCAAACCTGCGACTGTCTTTGTTTCCAGTTTGATTTGTTGTGTCTTAATCTGCCTCCCAGTGTTTGAGGTTTGCTCAAACAATGAATCCAAATCAGTAGAATTCAATTTAACCATCTGTTGCAACATGAATGGTTAAAAATCTGCCTTTCTTCTTTTTTAAATAAAACAGTCGCTGCGAGACCACGGAGAGACGAGCGCTCCTCTCCTAACCCCTCCTCTCCTCCTCTAGTCCCTCCATCTAACCCTATGGGACTAGTGGGTGAGTCAGAGGCATAATGCTCCCTTCATTAGACCACCGATTCTGACATGCACACGCACAAACACACACACATGTACACGCCGTACAATCTATGGTACACACACAAGCACAGAACAGTGTCTTTACCACAGCAACAGAAGCACCACAAAGCAGGAAACACTGAAGGACATCTTGCATATGGTATGAATGTGATTTGTGCATGTGTGTGTTTGTGTGTGCGTGTATGTGTCCTTGTCTTCTCTTTATTCTCTTAACTATTTCATCCAACTATTCTCTCTCTCTCTCTCTCCTCTCCTCTCTCTCTCTCTACTCTCTCTCTCTCTCTTGGTTTCTCTCTCTCGCTGGGCTCACTCTTCCGGTCGAGTTATGACTCAGAAGTGCGCAAAAAACTTTTATCCGTGTTTGTGATTCATGCGAACACTCCAGTGCGAGCCAATAAGCCATACTGGAGTTTGCCCAAGGATGAGCTGAGCCGAGCTGATCTGGAGCTGCCTCATAACTCTGGAGAGGTTGGTGCCGACTGGCAAATACTGTGAGTAATTACATACGCGGCTGAAAGATGGCGAAGGACTGAGACTGAGATATGACCCTGGAAGGTAAACAGAGGCTCACGGAAAGGTTGAATTAGCGATGTGATGTGTGGGGGCTTTAGAGCGTCAGGGGGAAAGGTGAGATTTCCTTTTGATTTCCTGATGTAGTCTTTTTGAATTACCCAGTTCAGCCTATCGAACCCTTTGGGAGGTCCAGCCATCCTTCACCTGTACCGCGAAAAAGGTCGAGTGGGGGTGGGGGAGCTGAAGCAAATCGTAAAGGGGCAGGAAGAACATGCAAACTCCACACTGGGATTTGAACCAATCCCCTTCTTGCTGTGGGGCAAACCACTGCACTGCCATGCCCGTCATCACAGCTATGTTGAAATACACAATTCAAATACACCAAATACCACTTTGAATTCACCTGCAAGAAAACCATGTCCCAATTTGACGGTGAAAAAATGGAGGCACCCAGGTAGGGAGGAAGTGATGAGGGTAGGGAGGATGAAGGGATGAGGGCGAGAGGATGAGGGGAGGAGAATGAAGGAATAAGGGAGGGAGGATGAAGGGAGGAGGGAAGGAGGATGGAGGGATGAGGGAAGGAGGATGAAGGGAGGAGGGAAGGAGGATGAAGGGATGAGGGAAGGAGGATAGGGAGAGGGGAAGGATGATGAACGGAGGAGGGAAGGAGGAATAGTTACCCGTTTTAAAAGCTCTAATGACACAATATATGTTGTGTTTACACTCAGTATGAGTCTAATTTATTCCTTTAATTAAATCGTATAATTAAACAGTGGAACAGGAAGATACAAGGTCCATTTATTTTCATTTGATGTAGTTAAAGAGCAAATTTACTTTGAATCTCCTGCAGGGGCATTCAGGGAGAATGTGTCATGTAAACAGAAAGTTAGTGAATGGGATTCACTGCACCCCCTCCTCCTGCTGCTTTTGTTTTTCTTTTGGGATGGAAGGTGTCAGGCTGACCTCTGGCCCCACGCCTGGTAACTGGTGGCTGCACCACACCGGGCACTGGCCGCTGGCTTAAGCCCAAGCTGGGCCGCCATGATGCAAAGGCCAAAGTGGAGTTGCGTGCCAAAAAACGTGTGAGGTCTGCTAATGAGCTCCGAGCTGAGAAGCCTAGGGAGGGAGGGTAGGAGAGGCGGTGGGAGAGGCTACTGATACGTCTCGGCGATGACTCACCGATGCTGGGTATTTATAGCATCAGCAGGGAGGGAGGGAGCGGGGTGTGGGGGTGGAGGTGGAGGAGCAAAGGGGGCAAGTGGATTGGGAGTCGCCCAGGACGGCATCATCACGCTGCCGACTGGGAGTGGTGGAGGGAGAGATGGAGCATGGAGAGAGAGGGGGAGGGAGAGGACAAGCAGGAGAGGAGGCAAAGAAGATGGATGAATGAGACTGAGCACGACGGAAAGATGAGAGGATGAACTGTGGAGACGAGAATAGATCAGCAGTGGATGAGAATATGTCAGGAAAAAAAACAAAATGAATCCCACTGCAGGGACGACTGTTCACACACTGGTGGGTCGTGAAGACTCCATTCACTGACATGGTTAGTTAGCAAACATCCAAATGTATGTTTGAGCTGCTGCGTCACCAAATATATTCAAACATTGTTAAAAAAAAATAAACATACAGTCCACTTCCCTGCAGCCTCCCAGTCCCACCGGAGCCGGATGGAGTCATGCTGAGAGGAGAGGAGGAGGTGGCAGACTGCGATGAACATAACAATCTCTCTGGTTGCTGGGAAACATCTCAAATAATCAAAATAAAACATGATACATGCACAAACAAAAGAGGGAGGCACACTGCTCCTATGTGATAATGATCATATGAGCATTGATACCACAACTGACTAATTTATCGTGTTAATTAATTGGATATTAATACAGATCCCCCTGTTTTGATTAAATGTCATATTGTTTTTTTCCCCTCCTCTCCTCATTGACAGAAATTCTTCATCCAAAAAAACATCCTGCCTCCGCCTCTGGTGACGTCAGCCAGTGCGTCACCCCGCCCTCCCTTAGAACATAGACACTAAGATGATCTGTGCATGTGTGTGTGCATATCCACATACACACTGTGAGGGAAAGGGAGACGAGCACACACACACGCACACAGCACCGGCGGTTTGAAAAGGAATGAGTCAGAAGCTGAAGGTGAACACTTGCCAGCCATTTATAAGTACCGGGTAAAAAAGAAGAGAGGGGATGGGAGGATGGTGAGGATGCTAATAATAATAATAAATGAAGGGAGGAAAATGGAGGTTAGGCGAGGCTGAGATGGAGGAGAAGTTCGGGAGAGACAGAAAATAGGTGCAGCGATTTTTGAGGATCAGGTTTTTGTTAGTTGAGGCCAACGGGTAGATGGGATCGAAATGGAGAGTTCATTGAAGAGAGAGCTGGTTTAGAATTTAAAAAACAGAGCTCCGGAGCAGAACTCCAGGACCAATTGAAAAGCGTGTGGCGTGCTGCATGCTCATCAAAAGGTGTTCAGACAATGAACTGCAAAATCCCTTTGAGTCTGTATTCATGGCCTGGTATTCCTCTTACTTATATTTTTGAAGCTATACAATATGTTTTAGTATACAACTGGGATATTATAGCCATTGATATATATACATATTCATAAAACACATAGTAGGTTTATTTAAATCAGTACACAAAGCACAAGTAAGTATATACTCATGCAATCATCCTGTGACATACTCTACGAATTCAGTCTGTAGTGAAAAGTGTGTATTATGTTCATATTCTCTGCATTTTTATTTAATTCAGTCTTTATTTTATATCATTTCCTATTTTATTCTATATGCAGACGTTCTCTCTTCTACTTCTTTATGAATGACCCTATCTGCTACTGTCTTATCACATCTTATTTCATCTTATCTTATCTTATCTTATCTTATCTTATCTTATCTTATTGCATCTCATTTAATTTGATTTAATTTCATCTTATCTCCCTACTTAATATATCTGACCTTAAAAAACGAAATAGAGAAGCTTGCATCTAATGATATGACGCACGTGTATATCATTTCTAGACTTGAGTTTGTTTGGATTGAACGATTTCCAGCTTCTTTGAAGATGACCATTAGCGGAGGTGGAATGGAGGCTCAGCTCATTAGTACAGAGGTATTTAGTCCACTCTCGCTGCTCGGCTGCGTTGCGTGGACATCTGCCCTTTTCACAAAGCCTGTGCATAGAATCTCCACCTTCATTCCTCTCATACTCTCCTTCAGTTTTCCTCTCTCAGACAGCTCGTTTCCTCCCCTTACATGTCTGCTCCTCTGTCCTAATGGCTCAGACAACACATCTGGGCTCTAATCTCCCCCCCCCACTCCCCCCATCTCTGGTCTTTGCTGAAACCACCTGCCTCTCGAAGACAAGGGACCACACTTTGGCCACAGTAATTGGAGCAAAGGGAGGGATGAGCCGGATGGCTACAACAGAGGAGAAGGAGTAATGAATGCAAGCCAGCGAGAAAATGAACCGGCTAAAGAAATGAAACGTTTAAACGAGGAGAGGAGGAGGATGACAACCAAGTGGGAAGAGAGGAGGCTGGGAGATGAGAGACAATGAGGCGGCGTCACCACGGCGACGGTTGAGGAGAAGGTGAGCCATGACAACGGGTGTGCCGTTCTCTCCCCCCACCTCATGACGTGCTGATGGGGGTGAAGAGGTGAAGCCTATAGTAGGAGGATAGAAACAGTGGAAGAGAAGAATAACCAGGTGTCCATGCCACCGTTCTCTCTCTGTAACGGCGTTTATCCACCTCCACTGACGCTGCACCATCTTTGAATGCTGTTTTTCTCTAGAAGAAATCCAAGGCTGAGGTGATTCAGTGTTTGCGATTCTACAACCCAGGCTCTTGGTTCAATCGCAGGTCCTTGAGCTGAAATTAAAGCATTGGAGCCAGAATCCTGAACACACACAAAAGATATGAACTCCTTGAGATGCAGCTTTGTGATGCTCTCCGTGTGTGTGTTTGTGTGTGAACAAAAGGGCGTGTGCGTTTTTTGCCGTAGTGACGCATACTAGCCACGGCTGAGCCAATATCATCCTCTCCCCACAGCTTTGATCGACATGTGGGTAAACAGCAGCAGTGTTCCAATTGACTGCTGTAGGTTTACAGACAGATGGAGGAGGTGGGAGACACTCTTTAGATAGAATGCAGCGATCTGAGAGATTGACTGTTTTATCCAGAAACTTGACAGGGTTTGGAAATATATAAGTAGATATTTTCTGCATGATTTTCCTTGCACTATTAATCCCTTACTCTGTTTTTCAATCTCATCTCTTTAATGGTTTTTGATCCCTTGGTATGTCTGCTTGAATTCCTTCAAAGACCCATTAAACCTGCTGTCTTAGCAGTTGTTCAATGGGCCCTAGATCCTTTCAGATTGACTCAAAACGATGAACTTTGGGTTCAAGTCGCGTCAAGTGCTTGAACCCTTCCTGCAGATGTACATGTGTTTGCTACCTGAGGTTTGTCACCTCATTTTGAGCAGTAGAGCTCCCCTATCCTGCTCTTTTTCTGGGGTTAACCACTGCAAGATTTCCTGAAGACAACAACAAACCGTTTCCTGAATGTGCAACAGATTATTAATTGTGTAGGATAAGGAGCAGATCAGTATATAACACTGTGCATCCATCAGTAGCATCTATATCGTTGCCAACAATTACTTTTGCATTTTTCAAGAATGAAGCAAATTTGCATATAGACAGATGGAGATAGAGAAAGTCTCCAAGTAATGAAAAACAGGAAACAAAGCCAATGAGAGTGGCACTAAGGACTCTTGATCTAATTACATAGGATTTTCCTCCGTCCATGCTGAAATTCTGATCAATAGAGGAAAAAGAGAGTGAGGAAGAGAGAGAGGATGCAGCAGTGCTGTTCAGTGGAGAGTTTTCGTAACGTGCACAGTAACAATGTGGGTCCGTATGGAACGATGCCCACAGACAGCACATCACAAGCCCTGGAGGCAGGAATCATGGAATCATTCAGTGGATCTTCTGCCACCAGGAACCTGCTGGGAGTTGGTTTTTATAAAACCTCTGATCCATCATTCAGAGCCATCATATTGCTCTCAAGGGACTGACATGACTGACACAACAACAGTTACACATACTAATAGACAGTTTATATATATGTATATATAAAACATGTAAACTATATATACTTTTATCCACTGAGACTTTTTCCAAATTGATCAATAGCTTAGATACTGATGGTTGGGCTTGAATAAAACCTGTGTTCCTCGTCAAAGTATTTTTGATTTCTTTGTTGTGTTGCATCGTGACTTACTCACACACATCATAGCAACCATATGAGAAGTTATTTTTAGCTCCTGCACAATGTGCTAAGAAAAAAAGGCACATTTCAGCCTGAGAGAGTGAAAGAAACAAAACGTATACCTGTGTCCTGTAAATAGACACAACCTCCGACAATCAAATGGCTTTGAATCTGGACAGATATTTCCCTTCTCAAATATTGTGTCTCAGCTTTCATTCACTGTATCAACGATTTATCACATCCCCTATTGAGTCCACACAAGTGTGACATTACATCTGTCATTGCTCGGCCAATTAAATGAGCTGAACGTTTTCGTTCTTCTTCATGCAGCCTCGGAGAGCTTGTTCCTTTTGGATACAATAGAAAGCAGATAATGAGCATATTCTATTATCGGAGTCTTAATGGGAATGTAACCTTTAAATGATTGATGCTACAGCGTGCGGGCAGTCATGACCTCTGGAGCTGCTGCTGCTCAGGGTGGAGGAGGCTGTTTTCTGAATGGATGGATGTGATGTCAGAGGAGTGACGCTGTGTGATTATACAACACATCGTACAAACCACATCCCCCTCCCTTCTATTGGTCCTCCCATTCAGTTTTATCCCCCATTTTCTTTCTATTTTTTGTGCATACACACACACACACACACATTGATGGGAACTTAAACAATCCAGCGCACAGCACCATCCAGGCAGATGGATGTGTTGCTTTTTACCGTCATGGCTCTCTGCAGAGAGCAGGCATCTGGCAGTATATATGTTCAAGTAAAAAGCATCTCCAACGTTGCTTAAGTCTTTTAGCAAAGATGACGCAGCAGGTGCAGAAGGTTTTTCTTTTACCCTGTTTAATGGATGTGAAAGGATCACAACACGGACTAAATAAGGATCGTATTGGATGCAATTAGATGTGCAGTGGAAGTGAGGGGGCCGGCCAGAGCAGGTCTAAAATGGAAGAGCACTTATAAGGGATGTCAGATGGCATTGAGTGGAATAGTTAAATCACTTTAGATGTGTTGAAGGAGACTTGAAGCTGCTGGAGCATCAGTGAGGGTGAAACCATCATAATGCAGCTGAATAGGCACAAAGGCTGTAGACAGAAACAAAGACTGGAGGGAAAGCATTATGAAGATGTTTTCATTTCATTTAAGTATGTTTATTACTTTTAAAGCATTGGGTTGAAAATTAGTTGACGTACTAAGGATCCATTATGTATGTACAAATTACTTCTTTGATTTATAGGTTCTCAGAAGGAAGAGTGGGTCAGCGGTTTGATCACCAGCTCCTCCAATTCTTTGTGCCGAAGTGCCCTTGGACAAGACACTGAACGCAAAATTGTTCATGAGGCTGTGCCGGCGATGTGTGAATGGTTTGTGAACCCATTCATCACACAACGTATGATGAATATGTGCGTGGAGCGGTGTCTTGCACTGTAAATTGCTTTCAGTATAAAAAAGTGCTTTTTAAATACACTCCATTTACCATTTGTTTCCCCAAGAGGATTAGTTTAGAAAGCATATTGCGATAGAGCGTTCTTATATCAGTTTTTTCTTCCTAAAGAGAAACTACGAATTAGATAGAAAGAGGAAGTTATTGGTGGTGAGATGGTTCGAGGAAAAGGTCCGAACTCAAAATCAGGCCTATATGATGGTTGCATTTATTAACCTAACCCCTGTGGTTTGCTGAAAAAAGAAGTACTTAATTAGTAGTGTAGGTTTTTGATCTCAAACTTTGCCACCACCCTTTTTTAATGGGCAGGTTGCCAACCTATCTTTGTCAAGATGCAGAATGCTGGAGCTGTGGCCCCCATCCGACAGGAGGGTGTCTATCACCAGAGAGAATTAATGAATGAGAGAGAGAGAGAGAGAGAGAGAGAGAGAGAGAGAGAGAGGAGAGAGAGGAGAGAGAGAGGAGAGAGAGAGAGAGAGAGAGAGAGAGAGAGAGAGAGAGAGAGAGAGAGAGAGAGAGAGAAAGTGAACTGCGACAGCAACTCCGTGGTGGTTTGAGCCTGTGAGTCATCGCTACAGGGTTTAACTCTTTACGTGCCATGGCGACGACAAGTGACGATGGAAGTGATGGTGAAAGCTTCCCACTGTTTAACACACAGATGGCTGGAAATACTCATTCACAACCCCCCCAGGGAGAAAGCCAATACTTCCTTTGGCACATTATAATGGGACTTTTCTAAAAAATCAGGTTGCATCTCAATAAACTAGAACCTCACTGATGCTCAGAAAGATTATTTATTCCTTTTAATTCTGCTGAAGCAAGTTTAGGAGTTGAAATGCCCCGAATATCATTCACATAAACATATCAACTGTGTCCTGCGACTGTTAAACGTCTCTCCGGTCAGAGCACTTTCTACTAAGCGGTGCTGATGTGCAACAGACTGCGTGGAGGGGCTATTTTTAAATACAGCCATATAGCATATCATAAACCTGAATCATTTATATGGATCTCTTTTTTCAGGAGCGGGCTATTGCGTGTGTTGTGTGATGACGCGGTGGTCAGGTGTCTCCTCATAAAACGAGGGGAGCTGTCCAAGTGCTGAAAACAGAAGAGACCTGCACCGATCCGGAGGAGATGCTATAAACCCTCACCACTGTCTGAGCTTTATTTCCAAAGGTAAGACGCACATTTCATTTCAAAGCTTCTAGTTAATTTTCTTTTAGTTCAAATAAACAGCCTCTCCCGATGTGTTCGATAGGAAGGGGTGTTGTTGTTTTTTTCACCATCTTCGCAGGTCTCGACTCTTGACACGGGGCTGTTCATTTTTGTTGAAATACATCAACAATTGGCGTTTACATAGAGTTGTGTTGTTGCTGTGGTGAAATAAAGGGCAAGCGAGAGAGAATATTTTTTAATGATGGCTTATGTTGTTAAGAGGAAAATCGGATGCTGAGGTTGCCCATAACAACGCGGGGAGTGACTCATCCAGTGATGTGAATGTGTCTCCACGCGCATCAGCATCATATCATTCAATTTGCACAGCGTAAGTCCCCGATAGGCACACAGCGCTCGGATCAAAACAGACTCCCTCACGCTTATTCATTCGAGCAAGATTTTGGTAAAAAGGAAAAATTGATAGAAATATACACATCCTGTTGATTTTGCTTTGTTTTTCTTTTCCCGCTGCTTCGCTAATAATTGGTGCTCTCTTGATTTCCAGGTAACAAATCGCCTATAATGCTGCATTTCCACCACAAGTTGCCCGCGGGGGGAGCCGTGGTCCTGCTCGCCTTCCTCCTCCACGGATGCGCCGTGCAGGCTGCGTCTCTCCCCCGCCACTTCAGGCTCCGAGGCGGGGAGAGTGAGGGGCAGCCGGCTGCCTACCCACCCAGCCCCGACATGATGAAAGCCCTGGAGTACATAGAGAACCTGAAGCAGAGGAACGGGGGCCGACCCGAGCCCGCGGATTACGACGAGGTGGACAAGTTCAAGATCCTGCTTCAGCTCGCCGCGCAGCAGGACGAGAGCCCCGGGGATCGCCAGCCTGCTCCCGGCGCGCAGAGGCAGGACATTACCGCCGAGCAGCTCATGAAAGCCCTCCTCAAGTCTCTGCAGGATCAGGCCGGGAGGGAGGCGAAGCTCAGCCCCGCGTCTGCGCCCAGGAACGACCGCCGAACGCACAGGCACCGCGCCAAAGACACCGAAGTCCCCCAGAGCCCGCCGTCTGCATTCAGCAATTTCCCCAGACCACACAAGAAGTACCCGCTGATGTTTGAGGATGAGGAGAACACAGATGCTTCAAAGCGAGCCACGGAGGACCTGGACGAGCAGTACACTCCTCAGAGTCTCGCCAATTTGCGCTCCATCTTCGAAGAGCTTGGAAGGATGCCCACGTTCGGCGGTCAGAAGAGAGACCTGTTCGGGGACGACGATGACGAGGAGGAGGACGGGTTCAGCCTGAGGAGCCAGGCCTACGAGGACGTGGCCGGAGGAGAGGAGTGGGTCCCCGTGGAGGAGAGGGAGGAGACGGAGGAGATGGTCAACGGCAGCCACGAAGAAATGGCACGGGCGCTCGGTGAGCAGGAGGAAGCCGAGAGGGAGGAGATGCAACGCCGGGCCAGCCAGAACCCAGAGGGGGCTGAAGATGACACCAAGCTGGTAGACTATTACCTGTTGAAGGTCCTGGAGATGAGCGACCAGTCGCAGAAGAGGGACAATACCGGAGAGCAGAGAAAGAGACTGATCCGCCCCTCCATCGTGGATCCCCGGACAGTGAAGGAGCTGCTGGAGCTCTCCCTGAAGCTTCACGTCCCCCCACAGGACCTCATCGACATGCTGCTCACACAGGAGCTCAGGAAGCTGCACCGCGACCGCCAAGCCCCGGTGCGCTACACCACCAGCCAGACCCCAAAGATCAGGTACTACAGCCGCAGACTGCCCGTCAAAAGCAAGCCCCCCGTTGAGGACATGGACAGGGAGGACTTCTTAGACATCATCGGAGTGGAAACCATCAGCAACGAGTATCCCGTTCTGCAGAGACCCATGAAGACCTCTCCCTCCGCGGACAGAATCCCACTGGTGTCCAAACCCCCTGCAAATTCAGGTCCGGTCAAAATCCCTTCTCCCGCCGGACGCAGGGAAAACCTGTTTCTATCCGAGCTCAACAAGATGCCCCTGAAGCGCCAGTCCGACGGGGCCAATGAGGAGGACGATGATGAGGGCGGTGACGTGGAAGACGAGGTGACGACCTACCTGGCGGCCAAAATCCTCACGGAGTACCCCAGCAACATCGCCAAGCGGGACACCCAGGCGCAGCTGAAGGGCCAGTTCCCCTACGAGCTGTACGAGCGCGCCATGAAGGACTACCTGGGCCAAGCGGACACTGCGCTGAGGCCGGTGGCCAAGAGGGAGAGCGAGGTGGCCACGGAGGAGAGGGTAATGCCCACGGAGGTGCAGGGGAAAGAGGAGATACCGGCCAAGACCTCGGCCCCGCAGACCGTGAGCGAAGAGGAAGAAGGGCACCGTGAAATGACAGTGGCAGGGATGTAGCCCGATCCCCACACTTCCCCACCCTGCAAGACGCACGAAAATTATGAATATAGTATTTATACTGTCTCAAAAATAAAGTTTGGTGGACGTGATCTAGTTTACAAACATTTATATTATATGAACTATAGCTGGTTTGACTAATGTCACCCCTAATGAAAATCAACTATAGCAATCGTACAGGTCCTACAGTTTTTTGGAAAAAAAATACTAGTCCCTACTTGCTGCAAGAATATTTTAGAAATATTATCATTATAGAGAGAGGATATTAAAGGTGCAATCCGTGCCGAGAGGAGGAGAAGGGGTATCCTCTCAACACAATGATTGGATGTAAACCTGTTGTTACTCAGAATTTGCCAATGAATACACTTATATTAAAACAGAAATTATAGAGGTTTTGTGATGTTGTTCAAAGTTTGTTAACATTAATGGTGTTTGTAAGCAGGCCTATATTTCAACTATAATCAGCTGAGTGATGGTAAAAAAAAAGAAGCTTATTTTTCATGTCAAACTATACAAATACATATGTGAATATACATGTAAATTATAAAGTATATTGCTGACTGGGCCTTTAAGAACACAAAGTGTATACAGTATAATGGCAGGGGTACAATAGGAATATGTTTTTCTTATAGGACAGCGTGCCGGGCTGAAATCGAGCAGGGTCGTGACTCGTTCTATATTCAGGGTTAGTGGATGTAATGTTACTACTATTATGGATAATTATTTCCAAGTCTAAATATGAGACCGTCGCCTGCCTTCCAACCCTTTCATACTGCGAAGCTCTGTATCGTTGGCCTACCAGTGGTTGTGCTCTGTATGCTCATTTTTAAACCATTTTGTACATGTTCAATAATGTGTGATGAATAACAGATGAATAAAGCATCAGCGGTATTATTTTTCTCCTTGCTGAGTTGTGTTGCCTTATTAAAACAATTTTTTTTTATTACACCATAGACAGGTTTATCAAAGGAAGCTGGGAAAATAATTTTGGGGATCAACACTTTTAATCAAGTTGATCTTTGGCTTGGTTTCATCAACACTCATTTATTGAGGTGGATTCCTTTGATATGAAATAAATCAAATAGAAAATGATAAATCAAAGAAGACTGTTTTATCAAAATACATATTTTAATCATAAGCTCCAATATCATACATTTCACATCATGAAAAAACAGATTTTCACACCCACACAAGCAACTGCTCCTTTTCAACACCAATGATCCCACATATTTATAATATTTTATACAGAGTAAAAACAATCTGAAACATATAATTACTTTCATTCATAATTTGTTATTTGCTAATGTCATTTTTTTATTTTTAACTTCAGAGATTCTGCATAATTTTAACGCAACAGTCCACATAGAGTTTTTGGAACAAAGATATCCAATATCCCCGGACCTGTATTACTACTTCATTCACTTTTTAATGATAGCATCAATAAAAAAAGCTTTACTCCCAAACCCCTTCCTTCACTTGAATGAATTACTATGAACAAACACACTTACTCTCAAATCCGGTTATATTGCCACGGTGCTTAGAGCAGGAGCAGACATTCGAGACGGCGACTTTTCCCTTTGAAAATGTGCAGTAGAACCAAAGCTGATCCCGTTTTCCATATTCAGAAACTTCTTTGACTCGTGTACAGTACACTTGCTTCCTGTATTCCTCCCTCATTTATGTCCCTTTTCCGTGATTTAAAATGCAGGTTTGCTCATATACTCCTCCATTGTCTAGAAAAAAAAGGCAGAAACAAGAATAATTAGTCATTAGCCTCTTTGAAATGCATCATGATACAATTAATGTTCACTGGCACATGTATATAATCACCTGTCATAAAGTGCTGAGCACACCAACAAACGATAGATGACTAACACAAGCACATCTAACCTTTCTGTCCATATTCAAGGTGATCCAAACAGCTCCACCTCAAACCACTCACTGCTGTCATCCTGAAGCGATAATGGGCACAATGAATGGGAGGCTATACTGCACACAATCCAACTCTAGGTTACAAGTGTTAGTCAGCGCTACTCAAAACAACAGAACGACACACCCAGTGAAACTACAGTAGCACACAAAGCCAGGGACTCTACAGGGAGAACGGGTAGAATTAGTCAAAAACTTGTTTTTAAAACCTACGCCACGTTCCACAGGGAGATCTGTCTCTCACTCGCCATAACACGGGCAGAGAGAGAGAGAGAAAGAGAGGGATACACACACACACAAGCACACACACACAAGCACAGACAGAAGGGAGGGAAACCAGCAGCACAAACACACATCTAGTCAAAAAAGGATCAACAGCTAATATTCAGAAGCCTGTTAGCTATGGGAAGAACAGAGACACACCAGGGACTCAACAGCACCACTGTTAATTGATCTCCTTTTGACACAGACTACTTGCTGGTAGGCTCACACACAAATAGAGACAATTCTCATGATGGAGCTTGATACAGCATTTGTGGTAAATGTTGATGTTTGGTAAATTACAAGGAAAATCAATTTCAACTGAAGCTTTCTATTTACCCCACAGCCGAGATCTAAGAAAATATATAATCACCCCTAAACTAAATTCCAAATCATGTCACTATTCCTCTAATGATTCTGATCCATGCAACAACACGTTGCACGGTCACACCACAGATGCAAGCCACGCCCTGTGTTGTTTCTGAGTGTTTGCGTGTGTGTCACAGCAACTCACCTCCTGTAGCATGTCCGAGGCTTCGATACAGCGGTTCACAATCTGTTTGGAGGTTTCTTGTATCTCACCGCCAATTAGGAACTCATCCAGGATAAAATAGGCCTTCTCAAAGTTAAAGATTAAGTCCAGCTCACACACCTGAGGGGAGGTACGAGGGTGGATATGCCGGTTAGTTTTATGATACAACATGCATATGGAAATTGTCAAATTTAAAATGCTTGATATATTTCCAGTATAATGCCTTTGATTCAAGGGACCGTTAAAGCAACACTATGCAACTTCACTTCACCCTGAAAACCTGTTTTAGTCTGATAGTCATATCTTAAATCATCAGAATCGGGCACTGCATGTTCAAGAGTTATGCGAAACTGTAGATTAGTCACATAGACTAACATTGATAAATAAATACTACAATTAGTAACACAAAAATGACTGAAGTTCTGTCAAATTAAAGTGTAAAATTGTGTTAATGTAACTTGTTAACTTCAAGTGGATTTTTATTAGGGATCTTTAGCGAATTGCACACACACATAAATATCAGTCCCCAAATCTTTTTTCTTATGACCAAGATCCATGAATTCTTCTCTGAGAAATCAACTAAAATATTGAAAACACTGTAAATATATTGCAAGTTTAAAGAAAGTAAAAAGATTCCTGTATCTGCAACAAAACAGTTTTGTCCTTGGGTCACGCCCTAACTCTCCACAAGAGGTCATGGAAATAATTTTGAATAGTTTTGCATAATCCTGCATACAAGCACAAACACAAAGAAAACCGTCCTTTGCGGAGCAGTCAAACCTTAATCATTAGTGTGTTAATAACTGAAATAATCTTTTAAGGTGAAACAACAATGTTCTTATTTTCAGTGTAGAAGTCCGTAAGAAGAGTGCATCTCCAATATTTAGTGAGGATACTTAAATGAAATAATGAAATCTGAGCAGAGTTTGGTGCATTTGTTACAGCTGGAGCTCTCCTGGTTCAGGAGGCAGGGGATTGTGAGGATATGGAGGCCAAATAAGTGATCACCATGTGTGGCTGCAGAGGGCGCTGTTGCTCAGTAAAAGTTGCATGGCGTTGCTACCAGAGAGTACAGTTGCATATTGAGTAGAATATTGTGAAACGCAGTGAAATACATTGCCGAAGTACTTGTCCAGCAGCTCCACATAACGATGAATAACCTCCAGGGCTAGCAGCTCATTCTCATCATTGTCTATGGCCAAGCAGAAATACAAGCTTGCATACCTGAGGAGAAAGGTGACATTATTAGAAACTGGTGTCGGTGGAGATACACATTACACAGCAGGTGAAACAAAGACGCCTGCTGGCTGGGACATTGATTGACAGTCATTTAAACAAACATGCGGAGGCGGCATCCACCTCTTGTAAATGATTTTGAGGTCTTTCCAGTGTATGAAGTTACAGGAGCGGGGTTGCCGTGCCAACACCATGGTGGTCATGTCCCTGATGATCTTCCTCTTCTCTCGCTCTGAAACGGTTGTGAACCACTTCTGCAGACGCAGCTTCCCCTGGCGACTGAAGAGCAGCAGGAAGCGCATCTAATGACACAGACACACAGACACACACAGGGATCAGAGGGACAGTCATTATACATGCACGGACTGCGAGGGTGACTTGTATGAGTAAATACACAGTCTACACACGCAGTCATTCGGTAGGACATTAACTACCCTCTAAACACACACACACACTGACACACATCCAAGGGTCAAACCTGTGACTTGCTGTTGTCATGGCTCATTAAATAGTAACTCCACTGACACACAAAGGGGGAAAAGCGACAAGGGTCAACAACTGGTAGAGGAAGAGGTGGACGGAAGTTTCCTTTTTCAAGATCTCCAAGAGAGTTAAGGAGTTGGGTTACGGATGTTTGGAGAATATGCGTCCGAGCATTGGAAACTCATTTGGCTACACATCAAGATGAACATTAACTTTCCATCATATCAGAACCACACTGTGGCACATCTTGAATAACTGTGCATAATCTTTTTAAATAAATAAAGTTGTTAAATGTTATTTCCAGTTTCTGTAAATCTCCTCATGTGCTCAAATAGCCTCTTAAATGCATGATTCATTTTCAAAACTATTTTTAGATCATTATAAACAGGATATGGCTCGTTTTTTGTATTGATGGGGCCATGATGATGTTATTCTTTAACTTTGTAACCACTTACAGCATTTGCTCTTATCAAAATAAGGATCTACATGTTATTTTTTTCATGTTCACAGCTTATGTATCCTAAAAAACTGATACAAGGTAGAAATGGATAAAAACAAGCATTCGTAACCCAGACCTATATTTGAATATGCCGAAAATGATGATGATCCCACATTATGAGAGCTCAAATATAATAATACTTATCATACATCTTGCAAATCCAAAGCACATTAAACTTTTTCAATTGCTGCAACTTTAAAAGTATATTAAAATCAGTTTTTAGCCACCGTTTCCTCTACGTTTCTAAATAAGTCCAGTGTAATTATATAGGTGTATTGTGTTTCAGTTTGACTGTGTGGTCCTGCAGAGGAGATATCATGTGTCGAAGAGAGAACTTCCTGGTTAAATAAAAGGTCAAATAACAACAAAAGACACAACAGGAGGAATGTGGGAAGGGAACACATTTCACTTTAGAATAGCAGCAGATCCACACCCAGTGTTTTAAAACGTATCTCCCTGTGTGCATCACCTGTGTCAGAGGCAGCAGGCAAATTATGTACAGTGCTGAGCTGCTCCTGTCGACGGAGACTGACTGACTGTTCTACCGGGGGGGGGAATCGAACACCTCACTTCCGACTACGGGGGTGCAAGTGGATGATAAGAGAATAACAGAAACTCAGTAGAAACTAAACACAGCTGCTGTGGATCTGCCTGGCGAAGTACAGGCCCGAGGTGAACAGGAAGCGGAGCGGAGGCGCAGTGTGTAGCAGCGTTAGCCACCTGAGAGCGAGCTGCACCAGGTGTGAACAGGTGAACACAAAACACCAACCAACACGAACACAACTACTCACCATTGTTGACGTCGCAGTTCAAACCCGTACGCGACTGTAAAAAGATTATAAAAACTAATTAAAATCAACACTTTAACCCTCAGGAAAGGGTTGAAGGCTCCGGACTCGACAACATTTCTACGCGTCGTCCACTCCAGGCACCAGCAACAGAGGTTGGGTTAACTCCGCCCTCCCGGGGAGCGGTGCCTGCAGGACCCGTCACCCAAATCAAACAACCACCTGGATTGGTCACAACCAGTCGGTCCTGTAACCATGCCAGCCCATCCCAGCTCGTACAGATCAACCACGTGAGGGCTTGAGGCATTTTTAATGAATGAAAACTAACACCCCAGAACTTTTGACTGCGGTCGAGCCAGCCGACACTCGGGTCTCTGTGGTCAAATCAGCCGACACAGAAATTGTACTGCGCGCATATACTGACATTTATGGTAAAAGCATTCAAAGCGTTTTAACTGTTGACATGGGGCATATACAAAATGCAGTATTGAAAAGGAAATGAATTGGATTATATAAGAAGTAAATATATCGTCTCAAGTGTCATTTTTATGAATAGGATTTTGACTTTATCAATTTAGAGATTTTACAAAATAAAAGTCACACATTTTGAGCTTCAAGTAGCTTATTTTTGGATATTTAAAAGTACTGTAAAAACACTTTGATCAATAATTCCAGAGATAGACTGCTAAGCCTGTGTTCAGGACCTCTCAGATTATCAATGTTTGTACACATGTTGGACTTTACTTTAAAAAATCTATACAGTAAAATTGTTTGATATTCAGTATGTAGGTGGTCAGAGATGTCCTGAACACAGGAATGTCAGTCTCTTTCTGAACTTATTTAGCAAAGTGTTTTTACAGTACTTTCAAATATCCAGAAGTTACCTACTTGAAGCTAAAAATGTGCGATTTTTATTTAGTAAAATCTCATAATTGATATTGTCAAAATGCTATTCATAAAAATGACACAGGTAAGACTATATATACTTCCGGACCTTCCGGATATATACTACCACTCCGTGAAGAAGGAGGAGAAGATGTTTCTTTACTTGGAATGCGGCCACATTATTTCTCGGATATACAGCAGGAGCAATACTCGCGTCACCTCTAGGTGGTCCGTCACTTCTCGTTATACACGCACTTTTAGCATCTTTTCCCACAATACCCAGGTGCACTACGTCACACACTACTAACTTTCCTTAAAGGGGCAGGCCATACCTGCAACACAACAGCTCTCGGTCTCATATACAGATGGCAAGAGAAAGCAGAGACTCAGACTCAGCAACTAAATCCGAGATCCGATGATATTATTATCTGAGGAATTTGTACACACTGTCTGATAAAGATTCCAACAGTAAAGACAAGGGGTAGTGATGGATAATGTTTTCTTTTAAAAGTTAAGTCTTTTCATTCTCACTTTCCACCTTAAAACTATGAAATGAACTGAACTAGTTCAGAATTTAAATGGTGAACTATGAACATGAACTATTCATGTTTACTTGTGAGAACTGAACTTTGAACTAGTTCATGAGAGGTGTGAACTTGCACAACACTGGTGAACTTTTGAAAAGCCCAAACACAGTGAGTATTGGAGGTGTTGTTGCCACTGAAGGCCGATAGGGGGCAGTAGGTGGCCCCTCTCCCTGGCACCCTGCTTCATGTGACACTGATCTGTCACAGTGCCTCACCAGCAACGACGGGTCTGAGCACATTCCCCCCTCCTGGTTCACTCTGATAACATGTCTGTGTACAGAAATACCATCTGGTTTCTGAACGGAGTCCACCACTACACAAGGTCAGTGCTGAGAACAGTCAAAGAGAGAGATGCTGTCAGGGAGATGCTTTGTGTGTTTCACTGTTTAGTCTCCGTATAGCCAGTCCAGCCTTTGGATTGTCTTAATTTGAAGTTTACTGTGTGCAAACTTGTATTTTATGTCACGTCTGTGAGTGTAAAGGCTGCCAAACAAAGGAATTATCAAATGTCTGGTCGCTGTATGGCACACATCGGCACACAAACCGGCCTTTATGTACAGTAACACAACCGTTTCATTGAGTCTTGAGGATGACACTTGCATCGCCCTGCAAAAAAATATGTCAAAGTTGTGATTTCACTACTCCTCTCGTGGATTTGTGTGTGCCTTCAGGAAGGGGTATGAGGCAGCATCCAAAGACTTCCAGCCCCAGCAGCTGGACGTGTCTGTCGTGGGACGGTCCTTCATGGTCACTGGAGCCAACAGTGGGATCGGCAGAGCGACAGCCATGGCAATAGCCAAGAGAGGTAAAGGTCCACACATGCTGCTGGAGAGTTAAAGGGATAGATCACAGAGAAATGAAACTTGAGTCTCACCCCTATGCAGGTGGAGGGGTGGGAGAAGTGTTTGAGTCCACAAAACACTTTTCTTAAACTTTCAGTGAACAGAATTAAAGCCATGGGTTCTCTTTCCAGGTGGGACCGTGCACATGGTGTGCAGGAACAAACAGAAAGCAGAGGACGCCAGGTTGGACATCGTCAATGAGTCTGGGAATACGGTGAGGGTTGTTGGTTAAGAACATGGCTGAAAATCAACAGGGAAATATTTAAATATATATCCCATGCTTTTTTAGAAAGACTGTGAATTGGGTTTCCTAGGAGGTACACGTTCATGTTGTGGACATGTCAGAGACACACAAAGTGTGGGCGTTTGCTGAGGCCTTCAAGAAGCAGTATTCATCGTTGAATGTGTTGGTACGTGTCCCCAATACTCATTACAAATCTTTTTACCAAACTAATCCAGATTTAGACTGATATGGTTGCTCTTAGTTACTTTTCACCTTCTGTCGATGCAGATCAATAATGCAGGCTGCATGATGCACAAGAGAGAGGCAAACGCTGAGGGACTGGAGAAGAACTTTGCCACCAACACTATGGGTGAGACATCATCCTGATGGTCAGAATGCATCGGTGTAGGGATTCAGTTTCTGAGATGAAATCAGGACTAAAGCTGTTCTCCATCTCTCCAGGGGTTTACATCCTCACCCAGAGCCTCATACCACTTCTACAGAAGAGCCGGGACCCGAGAGTGGTGTGAAAACATTTACACACAGTTGCAGTATACACAGGCCGAGTGTTGAAGTGCATCATGTGGACAGTACAAGGAAACTGTTGTCTGCTGTAAAGGGGCTGTTGTCTCAGCACACTGTGGCCTCTCCTCTCTGCCTGTTAGATCACTGTGTCCTCGGGAGGCATGTTGGTCCAGAAGCTCCGAGCGGATGACTTGCAGTCAGAGAGGGGATACTTTGATGGAGTCATGGTCTACTCCCAGAACAAGGTCAGAGCGGAAAACGTGATCAAGATCAGGAGGCTTTAAAAAAATATATTATGTGACTCCAGATGTCAGCCGGTCTACAAATAATATCATCCATGAGAATGTGTTGTTTCTTTACAGAGACAGCAGGTGGTGCTGACACAACAGTGGGCCAAAGCGAACCCTACCATTCACTTCTCTGCGATGCACCCAGGCTGGGTGGATACACCAGGTACTAACTTAACACACAGGTGGAAACAGGGTGTTGTTTTCGCCTCTTTCTGTGTGTACATACTATTTAAATATAGGTACACATGTAACCAAGGTATCTCTGCTTCTTATTTTTTCTCAGAAGCAAACTGAGATACAGATACGTCAATTTATTTGTTACATTTTTAACTGTAAAAAAAAAGCTAACATACCAGGACTTGTTCTCTGCTACATGGGCAATTGATTATTTGATTGGCTTTAAAAATTAGTTAGCACCAGAATCTAAAAAAACACTATTTGGTATTGACACTTTTAGTTTTGCTTTGACCAGTTATTCTATCTAGTGGAAACAGATATATCTGCTTCACTGCTGATTTTTCTAAAAAATGTCTCCAGCTGTTTCCACGTCAATGCCTCAGTTCCACCAGATGATGGGGCAGAGGCTGCGCAGCGTGGAGCAAGGAGCTGACACTGTTGTATGGTTGGCCTTGTCTCGAGCTGCAGCCAGAACATGCAGCGGGCAGCTCTTTCAAGGTGAGCTGCAGGGAATCTGTTTAACTCTTAATATCCAATGTGTATTGGTATATATGTATATGTACAGATGATATATACATATATACGCTCTGTAAATTCGGTCATCATCTGACTGATAGTTTGTGTTTCAGATCGTAAACCTATCGCTGCCCACCTGCCTCTGGCCTGGACTCACAGTTCCCCTGACGACGTCCAGAGTTTCATGACTCAGCTGGAGACTCTGGCCAGAGCTGCTCAGTCCCAAGCAGATCCAGAGCTTCAGCTCCCTGTCGGTTCCCCGAACCCCTCCACAATTACCACTCCTCAAGTCATCTGAGTTCAACTGCATCTGTTGCACTATATCACAGAAAAGTATTGCTAACAAGAAGATACTGGAAAATGTGATTTATCATGTTAAGTTCAATGTACTTTCTAATGATGCTTTTTCACTCTACATACAGGTGGCTCAGTGTCACCTGATTTGAACTGGGTTAACTGCTCTGTATTAGCAGATTTAATCAGTAATTGCTTGCAAATAACAAGCTACATGCGTGTATTAGTGAGCCTGTAGATGATACAATGGCATTTGCTGGGTTTTGATTTCTGACTCCAGTTCTCAGAGCATACACTTCAGGTGTCACTGGTGTTTGTTGAAATTGTGTGTCGAAGCCAAGCTGAACAATCTCCTTTATAGCACTGACGAAGTTGTTACAAATTGGCATGAAATAATTACAATGAAACATTAAAAGCAGAGTCTAATAGATGCAATGTGAAAAAATCACTGTCATCGACACCATGTAAAATATCTGAATCCTGACAAAGAGCCATTTCGGGCTTGAAACACATTTCATGATGTAATAAATCTTTTTGAGAAGAGCAAATTTCAGTGTTGTGAGTTATTTGGGAGACAAATTTACAAACCCTGTTTTGGACTCAAATGTGACAAATGCAGAAGGTGAGCAAAGCCTTTCTGAGGGAGACTACAGAGCATCAATACTCATTAGTTTTATTTTAACAATCCAAATTTGCTTTTTTTCATATTTGATTTATTTATACAGTATTGAAACAAAAAAATAATGTGGTGCATTCACATTTTCCCAAGGGATTCTTTGCAAGTTCTCTACAAGGGTAAAACAGTGAAAAGCTTGAAGCTGGATCCATCCTTGATAAAACTCACAGGGATTGAGAAGACTGGGCCCGATTTAAAAATCATCTAGGGTGAGCCGACGGATTTTTCCTGTGCCAACATTTTGTGTTTGTTTACTGGGTTTTTGAACAGAACGAAGAATCGGGCTCCCAGACTTAACTTGAAAAAAAAACTTCCAGTCCATGCGTAACAACAGTCCAAAGAAAAACAAATCCCATTCCCCCCCTTCCAGTCTCTTTCTCCTCAAATCCACAGTTCCTCTTCTATGCAACATAGGTGTACACTTTACGATCCTCTGGCGTCCTCGCCAAGTATTCTCTTTCTATGAGTCCTTCTATACGCTTCTTGATAACCACAGGACTGGGGAGAAAACGTGACCGGAGCTGTTGAGTCACCTGAACACACAAAGTTGAAACATGTCAGAAAGGCAGCATTTAAACAGGCGAAGATGGAAAATCAAAGCCTAACAGACCCAAATTCATATGATCATGTGCGTAGCTTACCTCCGCCACCAGGACATTGTGCTGCATCTTCTTCCTGGACTTCATGATTCGGACAATGGCTGCCTCTATCTCATGCTTCCTGTCATCGTCCACTTTCTGCCGTGTCTCTTTTCTTTCGGGGTCTGATTCTCCTTGTTTAGCAGCAACTGAGAAAGTAGAAAACAGAGATAAGATGAGGTTCGAGGAAGAAAGGGGACAAACCTTCAATGTGCTGTTTTATATTAGCAGTCGTAGCAGTTCCGTCTTACTCCCAGGTCCCTGTTAATTTATGAACAGAGGATTTTACTCATCTCTGTGTCTGAATCACTGATACATTACATTAAAGTATTCTATGAACTAAATGTGCATTTAATACTTTACACAAGCCACTGAATCTTAAGTTATCGAATGCTTATATAATTATCCATATTTGTTAAAATGGCAGGATGACCAAAATACGACAAAGTAGTAATGAAAGAAAGAAATCGACAGTATCAGGTTTCAGATGTCCAGAAATGAAACCCTCAAACCAGAAACACGTTGTGCCACAGACAGTTGTGGACAGTAGCTGAGACTTCAGCTCTCTATAGAATGTGTTGTCAACAATTCTTTTTGCCCACCTGTCTGTATTTTGACTCTGTGCAGTTTGGAAGTAAACTGATCATTGACTGTAAACACGTGTCCGTTTTCGATCTCCTTGGACTTTGGCTCCTTGGTGAGAACCCTCTGTGTGGGTTTCCCACAGGCCAGAGACTGCAACGCCCGCACTAGCTCCCGCTCGGGGATATCAGTCTCCTGCTGGATCTCCTACAGACGAGGACAGAAGAAGGGAAAAGGTTGTAAAGAAGGATTTGTTTTAAACTCCGTCCTGTAGAACAACAGAGATGTTAGCCAGATAAAGGTGCTTCACTGTGCCCCCCCCACCTCGAAAGTGCACTTTTCCCTGTTGTTGAAGAGCATGAGGATAGTCATCTGGAAGGTGGACACCTGCAGTATGTGCTTGCGGGTGTTTGAGCCTGTAACCTGGGCACCTCCCACACCCACTTCGGAACCATCCTCCTGCAATTGAAGAGGAAAGGAAAGTGCATTTGGATGATAACCAATACATTTTGATAATAATAATACCAAGCATTAGTGCAGTATTTTGCTTCTACCTTTTTTACAGCTCCGTAAAAAGTTGCGTTGAGGTCTGCCCCGCCCATGTGGTGCTGCAGTGTAAGCTGCCTGCCACTGTGCTTAGCGAGGTAAAACCTGGAAAACAAAGACAGGATCAAATAATATTGAGCCCCCAGTGTGTGTAGTATTAAACATGGGTGTACTTAAAGGAGTATTACCTTCTAAAGACTTCAAATGCGTGTCTAGGAGCAGGTGAGATGGTACATTTTGGTGTTGCAGACTGTGTTGGCCAGTAGCCGGTAGTTAGGACTCTAACTATGAGGTCCACACCACTTAAGGACGCCTGAGAGAGAGAAGCATGAAGGTTACACACAAAACAACTACAGTTATCTTTCTCTAACATTCTGTGCTAACGAGTTAAGACTAAATTACTTAGTAGTGTCATGTTAAATGTTTGTTTTTTTTTGGACCCGTGCCCTGTTTAGTTAGATTGTCACCGTGCCCGAATGCCTTACCGATGTGGTTTGTATGTGTTGCCTGAACTCATCCATGGTGGTGTTGGAGATGCTCATGTCTCTGAACATTCCTTCAAGTTTTGAGGTGAACTGACAGCCACACTCCGTCTGCGAGAGGAAAAAGACAGAGAGCAGTCATTTGAAACTGCCGACAGGTATTTCGACAGGGCGATATTAGCAGAGAGAGGGCAATATATGAGGAACAGTACAAGTGATGTGCATATAAAGTGCAGCCAAAAGCTTCTCTTCCTTTTACCTTTAGTTTAGAGATCATGTTCTTCTCCGAGTCGTCTGAGACACTCTTGTTGCTGAGGAGCCTGCGACCCAGGTGCTGCTTATAGTACCTTTCAAATACATCCTTCTCCTGCATGAACCTAAACAACACCATGGCCTTGTCAAGGATGGACTCCACCTCCTGTTCTGTTAACTGGTCAAAGAAGACAGGAGGGGGTAATGTGAGCAACGTACCAGACACACAACCCTAACCCCATGGCGTAACAGGAAAAAATCATTGTAAGTCACATACCCCTTTGACTCCTTTCTTGAGCTTATCATCGATGAAGAGCGATAGATACTCTGGAGAGCGAGAATTGAGATTGAGGAAATACTCAAAGTCGCCAGCTATGGTTTGTTTGAAGAGTCTGTCATTGTTGAAGGACTCGAGGAGGAAACGGTCAAATCGTGTCTTCAGGTCTAGCAGGCCCTGGTGAGGAGAAAATGACAGAAAACTGATATGATCTTTGTCATCTGACAATACAAATTTAATATTTTGGACTCATTGTTCAATCAACATACCTGTATATAGTCGACAGGGTTCTTGCCCTCTCCTTCTTCTGACACCAGAGCTTTGCCTTGCTCCCTCAAGTAGGAGCTCATACACTCGCACATTGTTTTCAGGCCATTTGGCACGCGAGTAAACAGCTTGTACATGCATGCCAGGTCTGAGAGGGATACAGTGGGAAAAGCAATGAGAAACCAGATGAAAATGCAGGAGAAAGGCAAAGACAAACAACAAAACAAAGCTTTTACCGTCTGTTTTTCCATTCTTGAGCATATGGACAAGGCCCGAGTTTTCCATCTCTACAATTGTCTTCATGTGTTTAGAAATTAGCTCCCGTTCCACCACCTTGACAATTGGCTCTTCTGTAGACTTGTCCAAGCAGTGCATGACTCGCTCAATTTCTTCATTGATTCTGGCCTCTACCTTCTTTATGTAGACACTGGCACTGTTTTCAGCAAGGAACTTTTGGCTCTCCATCTGAAAAAGCAGATATAGTATGTTGTTTAATTACAAAGACTTGTAATAGAAACCAATAGAAGTCACAAAAACCTACCACAGACTCACCTGGAAGAATTCAGCTGACATATCTAAGAAAGGGCCCTCAAAGTCCTCCTCATATACAGACCTGCCATCCAAGCCCAGAATCATTAGCATCTGGCAGGCGTTTCTGATGGCACCCCTGTAATGAATGAATGTACGACCCCCATATTAGCAATCATTAAAATAACAGTCATATATATTACAAAAAACATCTGAGGTATCCTGGAGAGTTTTTGCTCTCTCCTTTTTTACAAAAACAGTTTTGAACTGCGTACCTATCGACAACCTCTCCCTTCCTCTCACGTGCGATCATGTCTAGTAACGTCTGTCGCAGGTGGTCTCGAATGCAGCCGTAGCGAACCACCTGGTCCCTGAATATGATGAGGCCAAGGTTGTAGACGTTCTCCACATTGTTCTGTTGAACATAGACTCGGTCCTGGGAGATGAGAGAATGCGAAAAGGACATCAGACACTGTATGTATAGAAAGACGTACCATGGCCTAAATATGATTGAATCGGACTCAATTACATTCATATAAATGTGGGTAGGTAGAGAGATTTAATATGTACAGTATGAAAACCACAAGTAAGACTATGTAAGTTCTTTTTATTCTTTTCACTGTAAATAGTATTATTTTATGCAGTGCAAACTATCAGAAAAGCTTTTATTATACACTATAATATCCTGGTGACAGGCTGCAAGGCTTTAATAAGATCATTATAGAATGTTGGAATTATTCCCAGAAAACATAAGGTTATGACATGCACCCCTTTAAGATGGCATAAATATTGATTTGAGCATGGGTTATAAAATATTTACCAAACCAGTCCGTGACCAGAATTTATATTACAAACATTTGTCCAGAATGAGAAATATTACCCAATGCCAAGTTACAGCTGGTTATAAGTAAAACATGAAACGCCTCTTTTTAAATCTTACGGGGTTTGGCTTTCTGATTTTCCTTAGTACAGTAATAACTAAGTTAAATTAATGTATAAGAAAAACATCAGGTACACAGGTCCCCTTGCCCTATTAAATTAAATTAAGTAGATGCAGATGCATTTTATTTATCCCACACACATGCACAGACATGCAAACGCACACTCATGCAGGTAGGGAAATGTAATCTCTGCTTTTGACCCATCTGTGTGCGGGACACACAGAGCAGTGAGCGACTATGTACAGCGCTCGGGGAGCAGATGTTGGAGGAGTAAGGTGCCTTGCTCAGGGGCACTAGACAGGGTCTAGAGAGACTCTTGGATTTTTGGGCAGATCAATCCAGGTTCGTCTTTTTGTTGTCTTTCCGTGGAATCGAACCAGAGACGAACCAGAGACCTTCTCTGCCCATAGTCCAAGTTTCTGCCACTAGACCACCGTCCTTAATGATTTAATAGGGCAAAATCTATGAATGACCAAACCTCTACTAGACAAATAAATAAATGCCTCTTGAGTCTGAAGAGAGTCGACTTTGAGAACAACAAAGTCCCACTTGCTGCATCTGTCTCACTGTTCACTAGTGGTCAGCAACCTGGTAACAACAGCTGCAGGTTGCAATCAGCACTAGTTTAACAACAGAAAGCCGAACTGTCCGGGGTTAAAGCAGGACAGGAAAAAGGAGACCATTTAACAAAACAACCCCAGGGGGGCTGTGTCCTCTCTGCAATTACTGGGCCATTGTTTAACCTAAACTAGTTTCTATCTCAAAGGCTCACTCACTGCACACAACCTCATAACCCCTTTGGACTGGTTGTGGGCTAAAGTAAATCAACTAGTCCTGCCAGTTTTCCAACTAAACAAATTCCATCAATAACAGAGGCTCATTGTTGGGCCCACAAATGAAACGGCACCTTATAATCAAAGGCCAGAAAACGATGTAGGTGAAGGCTGGTCAAAATGATGACTACTATTCTACAGTACAGAAGTATGTTTAACAGAGATAAGCCTCATACTACACTTACAATGCCACGCAACCCATGAAGGAAAGCTATAACTCCTAATCTGTTCTTTTTGACAGTAAATGAAAAAAGACCTTTCCCTGCATAGTGGTAGAGAGGACTGTTACTAATCTATAACTACTATACCGTTTGCTCAGTGGGATAAAAGATGAGTCATACCCACCATGTACATGAGGATGTCTCTGATCATAACCATGGCCGTTTGATGGTCATTCCAGGCCTGATTCAGTGTTTGCAGAAAGTTATTATTTAAAGAGTTAAGGACATCTTCCCGGACCTAAAAATACAAACACATCAGATCAATGGAAGACAATGATGAGGAGATGATTGTGAGGAACTTTATTTGAAGTAAATGTGATAACCATAGGTCACTCAGTCAATTTTTGAACTTCCATAATCCATAAAAAGTATATATCTATTTACTTTGTTGATGAGGTGCTCAGTGACAACCTCCCTCAGGCCTGTGTAGAGCTTCTCGCCATGCTTGTGGAGCACCATGGTGTAGGCATTCCTGTACAGCTCTTCGAAGCTTAGCCCACTGTTGTTCTTTCTCTGGATCTCCTGGATGGCATTCTTTAGAAGGTCCCAGATGTTGTTCACGTACTTCTCATCCATTGTCATCTGAGAAGGAGCAGACAGATGAAAGTGTGTTTATTATTCATTACTTCCACATGCTATAAGTCAACGAGTACAGTTATGTCCAGGCTGCCAAGAACACAAATACTTGTTTCAATACAGACATCCAGTGACACCTGGATTAATAACTGGCAATATAGTGATATGTTGGCTATAAATATAGTACAGATATCAATGTGACCTGAGCCTCTGAGAGATGACATCATATTTAGCACACTTCACTAAAAAACTTTACAAAGACAAGGAAGTGACACCAACAAACAGGTAAGTAAACATGCCAGCAACAAATAACTTAGCTGAGAGTCTATGAGAATGGATAAATGCAGTTCAAGTTATTGATATGAGACATTTGGCCCCTGGGTATTAAGAACTCTCTAAAATTCTACCGGTTAAGATGGAAAGAGCACAGAAAGAATGAAAGTAGTCCAACTAATTTATTAAGTTTGATGTGCTCAAATATTTTTACGAAACACTTTTAATCACAGTTAACATTCCACTACCTTCAATTGTATTTTGAGGTTTAAAAGTAAGAGCGAAAATGAATATTTTTGAAACCATGTTGGTGTATTTCTGTGAAAATGTCAGTGTGATCCCATGCATTGTGGAAGACAGATTAAATTCTGGGATACAGAAGCTACACATCACGTCAATAATCAGTATAAGTAAATACTTACGTATAGATAGTTATCTGGGTGCATCTCTTGTGAAAAGTACGTTTTTAAATTGAGCTTGTCTCAGTAGGTAAGAACAAATAAAACAGGTGTGAGAGGCTTAAAATCATATTCTTCCAAGAATAAAATTTTCTTATTGCAGTGAAACAGACCTTGATTATTGTTTAGGTGGCTTGTTATTGCACTTGCATGTAAACCCAACATTTGAGACAGGATTAACACTTAACTGTTGAAGTGACACCCAGCATGGGAAAACACATTTGTCTATGTAGGGTGTTGCAAGGGCTTGGAGCTTAAGATTGCCCAATATCCACACACTCCTGATCTGGCATGAGCAATTGTAAATCAGCCCAATAATCTGCAGATGGAGGTGGCACTGTGATATCTTGGTCCTGGGAATGGCATGTACATTAACTTCTCGAGTTACCCTAGGCATGTTTACTATGTTCTCGAGTTGGGCTGAAGGTGCGTTAGCTCTGTAGCTAACAAGCCGTTGTGTCATTTGCCATCTATAACAGAGGGAGCCAAAGCCCCGCTGTAATAAAACACAGATCACCGACACAGGTCACGGCTATCATCGCTGTAATGATACTTGCACAGCGACTGAAACTTGGCTAACGTCAAGTACGCTAACACCCAGGCCTGCTACCCAGCTAGCTACTGTCTGCTCGCCTCTTACTGGAGAAGTTTTCCTACAATTGCTAACATTAGCTCACGTAGGACGACGACTAAACGATAACCTCACACATGTCAAATTAATCATATAAATAACATAGCTCACATGCTTCCGGTTATCTGTTAAGCTAGTAGCAGATTTCATTCGACAGTGACATGTTTTTATCTCGATTCGCCAGCTAACTAGCCCGAAGATGCTACTGCTAGCATGAACCCCTGTCAGCCCCCGGTGCTCCAGTCTCACATTTGACCGGTGAAATACTCACAGGGAAGGCTCGTATCCTCATCTTGGTGTCCTTCTTGGTGCCGCCTATGAGGTTGGACATGGTTACTTCGGACGACTTTTCGTTTGTGGCGATTTGAAGACTACATGAAAGGCAGCTGCTGGTGATCGCTTCCTGTACCAGGGAAGCGGCAGGGAAACCCGGTGACCTCCCCTCTGGGCAGCGGGTCGTGTCAGAGAGTCCGCGGCTGTGTTGTTGTTGTTGTCACTCGCTCGCTTCGCCCTCTTCCCGGTGGGTGTTTTGGATAATGTTAGCCTGCGAGCAGTGATGATGGCGGACCGCTGGTCTCCACTGCGCAACGCCGAAATCTCGCGAGAGTTGCGTCTGATTCGCGGACAGGTGCACACACGCACTCCACAGGTTGATGGAGATAACGGATGATGTCGTTCACATTTCCACAAAAACTTTGTAAGTACAAAGCAACTTAATAACATAGTAATGAAGAAACACCGGGCTGAACGTTATACTGACAGAGTGAGCAAAATACTTTATTCAATGACTAAACTTTACATTAGCTTATCCCGTCTTTAGCTCTCTTTAGCTTAATAACCCCAGGCACCAGTAATTCAAGCTAGTTAGCCTACCTCTTCCAGGAAGTACACACGGCCCCTCATTCAGTTAGTTAATGATTCTAAAGATATTCACTGTTAAATGTGTTCAGTTTATGCTAATTGTCTTCGTTGCCGCTTTCCGGTTCACTTCTGGTTCTTCAGCTTCCCCGGCTGCAAAGTGCAGTGACTGACCCGAGGCTGGAAGACCGGGTATCTCCTCACTGTCATGACCACGCTCTCTGGGTGACAGGGAGACAAAATGAGAATAAAGACATCTACATCATCACACAGGTGAGATTTAATTTAATATTTTAATAGTTTGAAGTGGTCGCCCATTTGCTTCACATGACCCACTCCGCACATTGGGTAGTAGATAATGAGAGAATTTATATTTTTGGGTGAACTATCCTACTGCTGGTTTTAAATTTACTACCAAATTTGTTTATTTTTAAAACACACACACACACAAACACATGCACACACACACACACACACACACACACACACACACACACACACACACACACACACACACACACACATCGAACACATTTGTGGGTTAAACATGGCTTGACTTTGCAAGAACAATGCATCATGACAGCCCCATCACTGTGAAAGGTGAGCAGCCCCACCGCCACCAGCAACTGATTATCAGTCGGGATCTGGAAAGCTGCAGTCATTTTCAAATCCATGCTAAAACTGACCCCCTAAACTACCACATCATCTATCTTCCGTTCAAAGATGTCCCCCAGCCTCCCCTGCCCTTCAGATGTCTCACACACACACACACACACACACACAGAGTTTAAACTGCTGGCTAAGACATCCACCTGTGTCTGCGAATCAAACTGCTTGAGACAACCGTGGTCATCTTGTCAGGAAACTGTGGAGGCAAGAAGCCTCTACCTCATATGACATTTTTGTCGCACAAGTTGGTTTACCGCTCCTGGAGTTGTCGCTTGTAGAAAGACAACCAATGCAACGGTGAAGCTAGTTGATATATCGTCTGTATATTTGGGGGTCAAGGTAGGTGTATCTTAGTCATGCCTCCAAGCACTTAGTCTAATGGAAATTTTTGAATTTCGAGAGAGCGGCACCTCAGCCAAAATTTAGGGGTCAATCTACACTTCAAAGTTATAACTCAAGTAACACCAGATAATTCATTATTACAGGGCTTTTATTCATTACCAGGCTCAACCCAAGGTGCATAGTACACAATAGTGATAGTAGATAAGTTTACCTCTGCACTTGGTTAAAATGATGGGAACCGTTGCATTCTTTCGGAGATTAGCTCCCGCTCTCCTCCTCAGCCCCATGTTCTCCATCTCAAGCTTTCTGATTTCCATCTGCATCAGCCAGATCACCTGGATGAGCCTCTGTTCTCTGTCCATGGAGCTTCGGACCCCATGCTTTTCCAACCCGTCTCCATCTTTCTCACAGACACCCAACTCGCCAGTTGGCCCCATCAGACCTGCAAACACAGTGTGTGTCACTGCTCACAGGTCCTCTCTTGTTCAAAGCTGATTCCAGAGCCCAACATTAGAAATGAGAAAAAGAAAAAGAAGCAATCCTGTCTGCCTTCAGACTGTGGATAGTCGGGTCACATGAATAGTCAGGTCACATGATGGGGAGAGTGTTATTTTCTCAGCGATCTGATGCCTACCACTTTCCCTCCTCCTGTTAAATATTCATCTGGTCTTTCAACATAAAGCAACAATAGGTTCTTGGGAGAGGCCTAATGATGTGGTCTAACAGTGTGTGTCCAGCTGATACACGGTGAAATGCTTCTTGTTTAACACAACCTCTCAATGTGGCTAAAATAAACATAGATGGGCAACAAGCTACTCACATTTGTGCAACATGTGTTATGAGCCTAAACCTTATTTTGGCAACAAATTATTGTACAGTTTGATGATCATATATCCCCATGCTGAAAAAATACTGTTTATTACACACAAACAAATTAAGTTTGTTCAAATGAAAGTTAACAAGCTTTATTAACATAATTAATAACTTAAATGATCAGTCCATCCATTGATATCCTCCCAGTTAGAGTACACACAGACAGCATTGTTGTATTCACTGAAATGTAAAAACTACAAAGGTACTGAACATTAAACACAGTCATAAAGCAGGAAAATAAAACAAATTGGAGATGTTATAGCTATATGTTCTTGTTTGTTTATTTATTATTATGCAATATATTAGAATGTAAAATAAGAACATATGTATCACTGGTGCAGTATTAAGAGGAGAGAATGAGTCATTGAGTGTCTGGTGTTGTTCTGTTGCTGTCTAGAATTTAATAATCCCATTACTCTGCTCACAGAGTAGAAAGCAGGAAATGATTGTTTCACTGACCTCTGCTGGTCAAATTTGTAGCATCTCTGCCTGGGGATAACAGTGATATCAAGCTGCTTAAGATTGTCTTAATAATGTGTGATGGACACTGATAGATATACATTGACAAATATTGCACACAACAAGTACAACATTAATTAATTTACTGAATAAATGTGCAGTAAAGTGATAGTGATTAGTAAAATGAACAACAAATACAAATCTTAATATTTTAAGGAGGTCAGGGTGTAACTTAAGGGCAAATAGATAGCCACTATTTATAGATTATTTTGAATATCAGTGTTTCTATGGAGGGTGTATGGAACAGCCACTTTTTACATTCAGCAAGTGTTGAATCTAACAGAGCAAATTATATCTCATGGGAAATTTTCAATTTTTCTTTATCCTAGAGCAAAAACATTCAAAATCTATTGTATTTGATGATGTGGTGTTTGCCACTATAATCTTTGTTGACTTGGTCTCTAACTTTGTGAGTCAACAGACCTCTGTGGCACACAAACGATAAGTGAAGCATGATATCAATTCGCTTGTTTGCTTGTGCCGAATTTCGACCCCACATTAAATACTCAAAGTTCCTCCCATTCCACAGTGTGGTGTGTAAGCTGTTTGTCTGCTGATAACAACCCCCCAACAACAGGGAGATAAACCCCACATGCTGCTGTAGAAACGACTAACATGCTGTCTGTCAACAGGGCAGGACAGCATCAGAACGGTGATATCACTGTTGTTGGCTTCACTAAAACTACACCTTTCAAACACAGTAACAACATTAAAAAAAAGTTTAGATTTTTTGCCATGTGATATCAAGGATGCACAGCAGGTGGCGTGGTCTGTAGTCTGAGTTTACCTAAATTAAGCCCAGGCTTCACTCCATGTGCAAGCACATGACATCCTCCCAGCAGCAAGGTAAGCCAAAAGGACAACAGTATAAAGTGGTGCATTCGAAAGCAGAGGTAATTGATTTTTTTTGCAAGTGATTACAGAGGCAGAATTTAATACACTGCTTTTGATTTCAGCTCTTTTCATTGCGGCTACTTGCTTTTGCAAACATGACACCAGAGGGCCAGGACAAATGCAGCCCGCCTCAGAATCCCACACTCATCATTTTAGCCAAGTCGCTGTTGACCCGGCGCCAACACCACAAAACAGGACAAGTAATTTGCCACTGCTGTCGACCTTGAAGCAGGGAATGTAGGCTACCAGAATCCCAATAGGGAGGCTTGAAGAAAACATCCTGGGAGCCGAGAGTGGGGTCATAATTTTGTCCTTCAGGATTTTTCTATTCCTGTTTTTGCGATAGTAAGGTTCTATCTCTGAGATCTAAGTTGATTTTCTTTCTATTAATTTAATATAAGGTTTATATATTTTTAGCTTTAGCAGTTATTGGAGCCAGAACCTCCTGTGTATAATCACAACCATATGACTACACAAGAAAATAAAACAAAATAACTGTAGTCTGTTATTAACACTTTCAAGACAAGTAATTTGCTTGATACAATCTCTGACCCTTTTCATGGCATCATCTAAAAAGTGACATGTAGTCACTGCTTTCCAAAAACTTCCTCTACCTTCATGTTATACAGACCTTATCCTAGTTAACATGTGTACGTAAGTAAGCTTTATATGTCACTAACAAGGTTAAGGTCATGATTCACTGGATACATCATTCTGATGTCTGGAAAATGTCAACTCTCTGTATGAGATGTGTTAAACAAACCAAGTCTCATAGGAGAGAAGTAGAAAAGTGGGGCACATCTGCTTTCATTATGTGATACATGCCAAAGATGTATCAAGGTAGTTCTGTAAATCATCTTTACATAGCTCAGAAAATATGTGACAAGAAATGATTTGTTGATGCAGCTGACATTCATGTTGGTAAAATCTAATTATTAGATTATTTCACAATTCGATATTTTGAAATCTTTGCAGCGTGTGTAAAAAGAGCAAAAACACACTCTGTCCAAATTGGTCATGATATGACATTAAGAGGTTAGATACACTCAAACCCCCTTAGTAAAACAAGTGTCCTCTTACTTTGTATTACGTTAGCAATGTTTATGTGCAGACACATCCCCCGTCCCATCTCTCATCACCCAGAGGGAACAAATGTACCAGTGTCCTCTCCCAGTCATGTGATGTGATGTGATCTGATCGTAATTGCAGCCGCTTGTTGCCCTATCTTGGTGGCATCTTAAATCACCCTGGTGAAAATATCTTGGGTTAGAATTCAATATTGGTCGTAAAATCTAAATATAAGGCCCCAGAGACTGAGCTGTTTCACAGAATGCCGTGGTAGCTGTCTGGAAAAAAGATGCAGTGGTTAATAAGGTTGGAAAGTGAAGTCCAAGGCGTCTATAAACGTGGCTCTGAGCATAATATTTATGAAATGTTGTAATGACTTTGAAGAAGCTATTTGAAAGGACATTGTGAATCCAGCGCTATGTGTCCTTGTCTTCCAGCATGCCAGTGTTTCAAATAGAAACCTGTAGGTTTTCCAGCTGCTCTGCACTGTCTTTAATGACATAGCTCATAGCCGCAGTCCCATTCAACAGCCTTCATTATGACTCAGTAATCACAGGCTACGTTTGTTTTTCTTTTTCCCTCAACTCGCTCTATCTGTCTTGCTCTCTGGAAACCTATAGGCCTCTGCCTCTCTCCCCCTCTGTTTGTCTCCCTCTAAGCAAGACAAATCCACTAGTGAGCAAGAGCCGCTACTGGAGAGAGCGTTTGTTTACTTTTCGGCACAGACTGGTGCTCTGTAGGGGAGCAGTCTGTTATTTATGGCTCAGGGCCTTATGTGATTGGCTGAGCAGAGATATAATTATGTCTGGCGCTCAGCTTAGCTAGTTTTAGAGTTACAATTGGTGCCATGTTGAGTTCACCGGTTGCTAGGACACTAAGTGGAGGGTTTTGCACTGTATAGAAACTGGTTTTGATATGGACAGAACCCTTTTTTTGTAATTAGCCTGAGCCTAGTGAGACATGCAACCTAATATTGGGCAGTGTAATTATACATTACTTATACTGTGATATGAGACTGTCCGGAATTTTGTTTGTGTTTAAGGATACGCGCGTAGCTTTGCACTGAATCCATGAATTTTGTCCTCCATCACTTGAAATGCTTCAGGGAGGTATGGCTTTGCCAGCATTAAGAGGGGAGATGATTACAGTAAGCAAAAACTGTGAACCTTTAATTGTTTGATTGTGTAATTGTTATTTCTTTAACCCTATATGCAGCAATTTATGCTGGAATTGCTGGTAAATTACATGGCCTGTAGTTTATACCTGCTATTTACCATTCCTCAATAATTGTCTATACATATCTTTTGTTCCAACAGATACGTGACTGGTATGTGATCAATACTGTAGGTATTTGAACACATTAACTATTAAAATGATTGATATTTAGCAGTGCAGATTGAAACTTAGCTACACATGCTGGGAACAACCTCCTCTAGTTCCTGATTTGATATTTATTATTTATTAACTTTTTTACCATTGGGTGATTGGCTGTTATCCAACAAACTGGCAAGACAGGTACTGCTCGAACAGCATCAGAGGGCTGTAAAAAATGTTTTATGGATGCTACCTGTCGCTTATATCCTCTAGGCTAGACATGTTTATTTTTATAGCACCTAATCATATTCTTACATATGTAAAATAAGAAAAGAATATCCTGTCTGAATTCATGATGAGCTGCAATGAAATTGCACTATATGTAATGAGTATTGAAGAGGCAGGATAAATAAGTCTCAACAAACTTCTTGATAATTGATCAATTACAGCCTAAAATGACCTAATAAACAACAAAGATTCCTTTAAATTGTAATATTCAATTCCAGGGAGTGTACGTTAATTAAATTAATACTTGTTCGTTACACAATAGGAATGAATAATTCTCTTTGTGAAAGCCAGTTACTTATGGATTTGCCCTAATAGCCTTTATCTCCTCATTATGCAGGGTGGTCGGAAAGGGACCCTGAATAGACTAATGGGATTATGTCAGTTTGAATCCGCCTTTGTAGCTTTCATTGCACACACTTGCAGCAAAACTGCAGCCATGTTATTTGTCTGCTCCCTATTGGAGGTGGGAGGCGAAGATGAGACTGAACCACTTCAGCATAGATAATCCTGTTGTGTATTCCAAACCATGGCTTATGTGATCACAGAACTCTTTTATACACGTATAGTTCTAGCCCAAGCAGAAAAGCATAGGGATGCGAATGAGTCGACAGTCAATGAGTAATCCTCATCTAATCCATTTATTTTAAACACATGGGCTGCCACTGGTAATAACTGTGATGTGTAGATCTTTTTCATGAAATCACACAGTTGCACCACTGTCTCTTTTTGATCTTTAATAGTTTCACATTTTAACTTTTTATACTTCCATTTGCTGTTTTGATCTGTCTGTCTTCAAGCAAAAAGCACTGCATGTTTATATTTAGTCAATGTACATAAGAAAATATTTTCAAAATTAATATATTGTGTATCTTAAATGTAAAACAGTGTCTGCTCTCCCTCGTTCTCTCTCAAATGAGAAACAGCCAGATCAATGGAGTGAAGAAACACTTCTCGACCGGCAGCATCTGGTTACAGTGCAGCCGAGGATATTGAAGATTACATGACATCGTGTCAGGGCCTGGATAATTGGATCATGTAAGTAAAGACTCTGATTAGTCCTCTCTTCACGCCTAATTGCTGGTGTGATTATATGGCGAGCTGTTGTAACAGTGGACAATGGATAGTCGCGTCTAAATCCGTTACAAGACTAAGCTTTCCACATATCTACTGAAAGTGCAGTAAATATGTGTGTTTCCAAAGAGGATAACTAGATAAACTCTCAGTGGGGGTAATTTCAACTGTTGGGTGTGTCGACCAAATATTTAAAGTGTTACTATAGTGCATGGTAATGACATTTATACCAAGATGATGATTAAAATGACGCTTCCTAATAACGATTCTTAACTGTCACCTCTCTCCAGCTCCTTAGCATAGCTAGGAATGCATTGGTGCCACTTGCCGACCGCAGCGTCCAGGGAGTCCAAAAAAGGGAAGGAGTCTCACTCTGATTCCTGGCAGCTCATGGAGCAGTGGAGGCTAAATTAGTCCTGGTTTCATTGACTTCCAATCCTCCGAGTCCCAGCAGCCCTGCAGTCAGCGGAGGGGAGGCCGGCTGGTCCTCAGGGGCCCTGATGCTTCCTCAGAAGTTCCAGACGTTGCCTGCGTAAGTTAAAGTGTCAGATGGTGAGATGATATTTCAGGGAAGCTTGAGATGGGAGATTGCATCTCTTGTATTCTGTGTAAAGGTAAAAGTACCAGAATAACATTAAGGACTCTGTGATGTTTACCCTTTTAACATCACAAAACATTAAAAGTTAAACTTTAGTGATAGTTTAATTACTATAAACAAACTACAAACTATGTTCTCTTGTTCTTGCTCAGTGATTTTGAGAGGCCAAAGGGGTTTAAATATCCATTATTTCTTTAGATATTTTTAAACCTCTTGCAATGTCTCAGAAAATATTAAGACTGTGTAGAGGAAAAATATGCTTCATTGTACAAAAAGAGCCCTTTATGGTACAAGCCACAATGATGTCTACCGAATGTATAATGTAACGGAAAGATCACCAAATACTCTGGAAAAACCCATTTAACCTCTTTTAATTTTGGTTGCACCAAAATATTGATTTATGAAATTGTCAAATTATCAACTACATCTTTGCACTGAAAACCTCCTGTCTGGATTTGTGTATTTGTATCGTGTGATAGGACACTGGCATGATACAGAGGCTGTAACTTGCCTAGACCTTATTTATTTATGGGAAATATGCCAAAATGCCATAATAATTCATTAACGATCTATTACATTAGGAAATTATGTGATTTGTTGCAGATAATGTGCAACCTGCTCTGTATGTTTTTTCTGCTGACAGAACACTTGTTGTCTGCCTCCATCTCTTCGCTGCTCTTTCCCCTTTGCTGTGCTGTCCAGTGTGATTGACCGTGTCTCTTTCTCTGTGCTGGCAGCTGCGGACAGGTGCTGAGTGCTGCTGAGTGTTGCTGTGTGTGTGTGTGTGTGTGTGTGTGTGTGTGTGTGTGTGTGGCCTCCAGGGGCCTGGTTCAACATTCCAGTGATAGTTTGATAGACACAGACCTTGGGGGAGGAAGAGGTGGGGGCCAGATTCCTGTACAAACTTCAGTGATGAAGAGCTGAGGGGGTAATTGAAAAACCTCTGTCGATGTAGCCACTGTGGGGATTGTGATAACACACTGCAAGTTCCTTTTATTTTCAAAGTCTCAACTGCAGCCTTTACGACACCCCACTTCCTGATTTACAGAGCTGTTTGTCTGCTTATCTCTCAGGCTCAAAACTGCTCTAATGTCACAGGGACTTCCTCTTTCACACTAACAGGCTGTAAGGCTGCACACACACACACATACATTTTACACAATGTGAATACACACCTTTTGAAAATGGAGTGAAAGAGGAAGTTATAAAAAGGGGAGTCAGAGAGAGGCGGGGTAATAACAAGGTGACCATATTTGGTATCAGTAGATAATGCAAGCAGAAGATGCAAATGAGATAAGGAGTGGTTGTCATGGAGACTTGATGTTGCGCAGTGATCGTTCACTGCAAACCTGACCACATTTGTGGTATGGCCGTTGCCAAGCAGAAGCTGCTATTATGAGAGTGAGAGAAGAAGAGGAAGAGAGAAATGAAAATGTTAGTTTCCCACAATGCATTGCTTCAGCATGACCTGTGTCGGATTGGATTCGTCTCTCCCAGTGTCACATCAGCCAGAGACAGACAAGCAGGTAAGCTCTCTCTGTGAAATCACTCGCTATAGCAATAATGCCTGTAGATAACTTAAAATGACGCCATAGTCTGATGTTATTCAGTGTTTCCACTTAAGCTTGTACTTTTTAATGGGGGAAGTTTACTGTAAAAACAAATAACACATGTTGCTCTGTAACATGACTTTTGAGATCTAAAGAGAGTTTTGTTTTTACAGCGTTATAACTGCAGGGTATGTTGCTGATGTAGCTCAAGTAAAAGAGCTTCCATTCATTTTCAATTTATCTGCAAGATAAGCTTCAAGCTTGAATGGTGCTCACATACACACACACACACACACACACACACACACGCACACACACTCACACTCACTCACATGCACAGTGGTGTCAAATGGGGACAAGACAGTGTGCTATTTCCTCCTCTGTATTTCAAACCTGACAGCTTGAATTGCACCTGCTTCCCCTCACTGCGTCAAAGTGGAAAGAGGTTAAGAGAAAACCACAGAGTAATCGGCAGGGACACATGACTGCAAATTCATTCTAGAATAGGTGCATTTGTCAGCATGCAAACATTTACAACTTGTCCCACTTTCATGTATATTTTTAGACATGTGTAGGATATTTATAGGATCAATATTTATACGGAAGGAACATACAAAACTTGAGTAGAAGTCGTTGCATCCTCCAAAGTAAACTGTATAGCTCAATGGTTGACATTGAATGCAGCTCCCTGTTGTGGGCCTTTCTGCAACTGTGTACTGTTACAGTTATTGCAGTGACGGTCTGTAATGGGAGTGTAATGTGTATTTGCGGCCTTCGTGATAGATGAGCTGTCAGGGTTTGGCACACAAAAGCTCTGGGACATTTCCTCAGTGGAGTGAGAGTTCACATCAGCCAGCCAGTGTCATTTACAGAAGGCTGGGAAATAGCAGAGTGTTGAGATGATAGGGAAGCTTAAGGTGGAAAGTTGCGCTCATCAGGGAAGAGCGAGAGAAAATAAGGGTGGACGAAGGTGAAAGACTTGATGGTTCGACTGAGGGAAAAGGGGGATCGTATCGGTCAAGGTTTAATGTGATAGATTAAGATTAGAGAGAAAGTTTGCAGGGGTTTCTAGAATATTCTGAGATTCCTGCCTTTCATTTTGCTCATTATTTCCGATAATAAAACAATCCTACAATTACCATAATTTGACAGTGACATTATGAAGGTTATTTTTCTCCTGAGCCACAGAAGGCATTGTGAAACAGATTTCTGTTTGAACAGGCTCAGTAGTACTTCTACTAACTAGTGCACTGATCTTGGTGGAATTTCCCTTTACCTAAAACCACACACGCACACACACGCACCTCTTCCTGTTGTCGGTTGGTTAAGAGTATGTGTGTGTGTAGAGTTTGCTCAACCTCAGTGTGTTGATTCCTGTTGCTCTTTGCACAAACTTGAGCAGCTCTAGCTCTGAAGAAAAACAACAGTCACACCATTGCCCTTATCTGCGAGATACAAGATATGAGATTGATGTTGAAATATATGGCTGATGTCACTGAGCAGAAAAGGAGAAATATCTCTCCCTACATTTTACAAGATTAAATGCAGAATGAAACCTGATAGTATTACTTGATGAGCCAAATGAGCAAACCATCTGGTTGCTACAAAGCTTGGCTCAGCACCCGCACCTCTAATTGGACGAGGGGAATACGTCCCTTTGGGTTCTAACAAATAGAGAAGTGGTTGTGGTTCTCTCCAATCGGGAAGTTTAGGGGAATTAAGCTGTAGTCATAAATGAGATAAAGTGATGAAAAGACCCAGAGATAGCTTATTGCGAATCATAATGAATAGGAAAGTCTGGACTGTAGCGGCGCAGGGGAGAAAAGGAAAGACGCAGAGAGGAGCAGAGGCACTGGCGGACTCTCAGCTGCTCTAGAAGAAGGGAAGAGGGGAAATTCCACGTCAATGTCAAAAGTTTCACAGAGAGCCCAGATCTTTGGAGGGTTTACTAATGTGTCTCCTGTTGAGTCACAAACAGTATCAGTCTTCTTGTGGGCCAAAGAAAATTCCAATTGAAGGTTAGAATGACCTGCTGCCTCCATTGATCAGCAGTCAATCGGATTAGTCAATCCAAAGGACATACGTGTTCTTGCCGGGCTTTTTTCCATGAGTTAAAATAGATCTCTTTCCATTAGTAATGCTATGACTAACATGACTAAACGGACACAAGTAATAATGTCACTATCTGACTAAATATGATCAACTCATCAAATTACTACCATGATCTTTTCCTTTTGTCAGACGTGTACAGACTGTTTTTTTGATCTCACTGAGTGTGCTGGCACATTTCACCAGAACATTGGCTAGGTAAAGGGTTAGCACTGCAGCTGGGGCTCCACCACAGATTGTCACCCAGGGATTAAAGGCCTGCTGTGAAAATTAGAGATGACTTATCACCGGCTTGTATTAAACAGTCGTCGAGCAGTAGAAACTGGTCCAAAGAGAGAGGGAGGGAAGGGATCGAACAGAAAGACAGCTGAGTTGTGACTACATAGGAAATACATTGTGATATTTTCCATTCGTATTGTATATGTATATCCAAATAAACCAAAGAAAGGTTCTTTAATTGCCCTATGACCAGGCCAATATATATGATATATTGCCATAAAACCTTATAGGTGAAGGTGTCTTTACAGACAAAGTGGCTGCAGTATGTGTATCTCTTTATAATTTGAAATACATTGCAATGAGATTAATTGAGTTACAGACAATACACAGGATCAGTCAGGCAACTCCGCGTCAGCGCCAGCCTCCAAAGTCTGTTACGATCCCTGCAGATGCAGAGGCCACTATGTCTCCATGGCTACCGGATATTGCAGCATCAGGTCGAAATCAAATTCTTGGAGTCTCTCTTTAGCCTCTCTGGCTTTCCTCTGGATGCTGGGGTTGTGGTGGCAGAAGCTTTGAGTCAATAACAAAACAAGAGAGTTGGCAGTAGCAGCTTCTTCAGTGTTGTCTTGGGTTAGCCTTTTTCATAATGGGCTGCTGACCTGCAACCAAACTACACACATCTGCATTTTTTATGCAGTGTTTAGACTCTGTGTTACTCTGAATGAATTACTGTGTACTAACAGAGTCCAGCTTGGTTCAGAGCAGTTCACTGACTCCTGTTTTTATATTGTGGGCTGTGAGTGTGAGGCTGAGCAGAGGTGTCTTATGGTTGTATCTGAATAGAAGATTAGTTAATGTGTTGACTTAAACTCGCTCTAATTCTTTAACTTCTTCTTCTTTATCCTCATACTTCATTAAGTCCCATGTTTATCTTGATTCTAACTCACTCTTTCTTGTCTCACTATCACGACATTTACTTCTGAGGCCTTTTTTCTATTGCGCATGGCTTTCCTTTGCTCTTATGTTTATCCTGTGACTAATTTCCCTTCATTTCTCCTTCTTCATCTTCTTACTGTGTTTACCTTAATCTTTCCTTCCTCCCTTGTCCCTCCCTCCTTCCCCGGCCTCACTGGAAAGGCAAGGGCAGTGTTGCTGTAACTGAGCCAGCACTTCCTGGTGTTGTTTTTTTTTGCGTGGCTTGCCTTCAGTGAGGAAGAGAGGGAGGGAGAGTGGACTGCAGGATCTGTATGCCCAGTGCAGTCAGGGCTCTCTCCTCCTCCTCCTCGTCTTCCTATTCCTCCTCCACAGCTGTTGCTACTGCCGCCCAGTGAGCAGCACTTTCGTCGGGCAGCAGACAGACGATCCAGAGGCTGGCGAGTCAGTAGAGACACAGACCAGCCCGTCTCAGTGCAGCTCAGCCCAGCTCAGCCACTTCAAGAGGCAGGGGAGGGGAGACACTAGCGCACACTGCCAGTGCTGCAACGCACACACACACACACACACACACACACACACACACACACACACACACACACACACACACATACAATTACACAGACAACCACTCCTCCTCTCCCTCTCTCTCTCTCTCCCTCTCTCTCTCACTCTGGTGCTCGGCTCTGCACAGCTCCTCCACTCATTCGCTGCTGATTCACTCGCTCACTCGCTTGCCTCTCTTCTGCCAGTCGCTCTGCCTTGCTGCACTCTGCCTGCCTGAGAATGGTCCAGCCGGTGCCTGGGGGTCTGCTGTCGCGGCCTGTCTGAACACACGCATAAACACACAGAGCCAATCGACACGCGGAAGCACACACACACAAACTGGAGAGCTATGTGAGAGGTAAGATCTCGGTTCATAACCCTCCTCCTTGTCTCATTGGTTTATCTCGATCTTTCCTCCTGTGTGTGCTGCAGTCTCCACTTTCCAAAGTAGGCGCCTGTGCAGTGGAGCATAGGTGGAGATATGGGGATTGTTTGCCTTACTGTCTGCTGTGTATGCACATTCAGTATGTGAGCCACAGGGTTAACGTCTATTTGCTGTGGCTTTTTTTAATAGATATGGGCAGGCACACACACGTGCGCGTATACACACAGACACACACACACAGTTAGGCACATTCTTGGCTCAAAGCAGACAGTCACACAATAGCTACTTCCTCAGGGTAGCGCTAGTTAGCAGGAAAATCTGCTCTGTGTGTGTGTGTATGTTTTGAGGGCCGTGGTTGTTCCAGGAAGCAGTGGAGAAGATCAATAGATCGCCCACTCAGCTTTCATTCCCTCCATCTGACTCAACATTGGACATGTTGGGAGTTATCCTGCAGGGCTTGGTTAACAAGGAGAATGGTAAAATGTGTTTCTCTCTTACCTCTTCCCTCCCTTGCTGCGTCAGCCCAAAGGGGGAAGCATGGTTTTGCATGTGTGCCTGTGTGTTGCTGCGTGTGTTTGCTGTGTAAGGCAAACTCCCGCCCCGCTGCATGTAAATTATGTGTGACATGTGAAGCCGCTGCTACCTTATATGGTGAGCACTGTATTTCAGTACAGTAGAATCTTGCCAAGTATTCCGGGTCGCGGGAGGAGAGAGTGTGTGAGAGGGTGACTCTGTCTGTGGGAGTGTGTGTGTGTCTCTCTCTGTGTGTGTGTGACTAAGTGAGTGTTTGCATGCGTCTGTCAGAGGGGGGAGTTAACTGAGAGAGAGGAAGAAGGAAGAAAGTTGAAGAAGAAGGAAAGAGGGGCAAAGTAAGAGAGAGAGAGACAAGGAAAAGTAGACCAAGTAAATGGAGGGATTTTACTTGTCGATGTCTAAACGGGAGTAAAAGTAAGTAGCTTCTTAATTTATAAAGGTTTGAGAGATTATGTGAGATTACCCTGTAACGTTTTCCCTTCTTTTCAGAGGTGGAATTTGTCTTTGCGGATCATACTAAGATAAATGGACCTTAAGCGTTTTCATATGTGCGATTATATCTGGCTATTCGTCAGACTCAAAAAACATAATTTTAGTAAGTTTTTTTGCAAGAATTGTATTCTTTATTAGAGACCAAAAATGAATTATAGCCGGACGTGTGTCTGGTGAAATACAGATGATCTAAAGGGGGTATAAGAGCTAGGGAACCTTCAGAGCTATACAGTAAACTCCAGCCTGGACTCCCTCTTCTCCTCTCTTTGTCCCTCTCCTCTCCACCTCTGCCCTCCTCCCCTCGCCTCTCTGTGTGTTTCCTTTTGGTGGTTTGTCCGTGGTTGGGGCGATGATGAGGAATGTTGTTGTTGTGACTTACTGAGTTCCAGGGTGGCTCAGACGGTAGCTCACTCACAAGTATGTGCAGACGTGCAAGCATGCGCAGCACAGACAGATGTGTGGCAGATTGCATTGTCGAGACCCACAAATCCCCGTGGCAGCACCGCTGCAGGTAGACTGCTGATTTCTGTCTTGCAGAAGCCTGAAAAACATGATGTCAATGTATATTTAGTAGGTAGAAATGTCAAATATCACATTACTCTTTATGTCTTTGAGTGCATATGCGTTTAAATTGAGGTGCAAATTGCTCTCCTTAAATGTGTGTTGCCTATGATTTAGGATCTGCCCTACAGACAGGATTATATGCATGATTGAATCTTCGCTGACAGTTTAAGCCTTTATTACACAAGGGCATCTCTGTATGTTCATACTGTGTTATGACCACATTTCAACCCTTGTGATCAACAGTTTGACACAGCTTTGGCTGAGTAAGACACCTTCCACTTCCACTAAGCTAAAATGAATTAGCTTCAACAACGGTGGGAAAGACAGTTATTTATTACACCAGTGATTTAATTTAATTGAGCCCTAAACCTGCCATCATACATTTCAGTTAATATTATTCATTATCAAACACTAAGTCATTTTCAGGTTTCTGTTTTCAGACATTGCAGTTCAGAGAATACACAGTCAGTGTTGGTCTGTGTCTGAACTACACAGTCATGGTCAAAAGCAGGACAAGCAGCATGTGAAGCTGCTGTTTGTGTGGAATTATTTCTAGGTACACGTGTCAACACAGGCCTTGTCCTTGTTTTTCTACCCCCCAATAGCTGCATCGGCCACTGCTCACAGCCGCAGCATCTCCATCCCTGAAGGAGAGGCCAACAACATTTAACAACACCTTCTAGGCCCAATATTATCTGACTCGCATTCTCTTATCAAAATACCTCCCTATCAAGCCGTTGTTTCTATCGTTGTTAATGCAGTGGATCTATGTGGACCTAAGTCAGTGGATGAGGGTATGCTACGTTCATTAGCAGCATCTGCCCTCTATGAAAACGATTGCCTCAGTGATAATAAAAAAAGAAGATAAAAGATACTGATAAACTAAATGAAGATGCTGTGTTCACCCTGTGATAATGGTGTTTAGACACAGGGGTGCAAGCCAAAAAATGTAAGAAATCCTGTTCTTTGTTCTTAACTACTCAAAACTGCTATGATGTGGTTTTTTTTAATCATATTTGTCTTTGGGATAACAACTAGATTAAGCCATACCTGTGTATATATACGGATGAATGCAAATAAATGGATAAAAACAGCCTCTCAGTAGGGTGGTAATCCATCAGTATCAGAATGGCATAGATTTCACAATCGTTGTACCCAATGGAGGGAAGAACATCATTCCTTTGTAAGATATTACCTCATAGAATATCCCCATCCCAAAAAGTCTCCCACGGGGGTTCAATTAGTTTGAGATCTGCTGCCTGGTGAGGTTGTACAATTCAAATTGTATGAGCATGCATCAGTGGTTCATTTGTTATGCTTTCTTCGCTGTTGGATTTTTCAGAAATTTGTCACCTGTTTGTATATGTAGAAAACATGTCTCAGCACATAGGCGACACAAATTTTAGCCAATGAGCCACTCATTAAACCATAGTCCAACCATTATCCCCCACTGTCTGTTGACAGCATCACATCCTTATACACACACAAAGATGCACTGTTGCTCATAGGCAGATATTCACCACGGCTTAAGAATACTCCGTGTCAGGACACATAGAGGTTTTGTATAGGTTTGCATTTGTGTGTCTTTCCAGTGTGTGTTTGTGTGCGTGCGTGCATAGCTGTGTCCATGTATGCTAAACAAGAGATCACATTGTCTCCAGTGGTTCGCTCTCAGAGGAATCAATAGCCATTGTTGGTTGTGTGTTCCTTGGCTAAGACTCACATTCAGAAATGCGTTGCTTAAGCTGATGACAAACAAGTAAGTCAAACACTGAGATTTGTTAGCACCAGGCCGGATGATCACCATGGTGGAGATTATGCTGTTTATGTGAGCTGCGTTTCATAAACAACCTTTACTCATAACCAAAAAAATCTCAAATATCAATTGTTACATTCATCATTTCTTTTTAATTCAATGTAGTGTTGCCCTAACTCTAAAACTTGCCTAAGGACCTCACAGGGCTCAACCATATGTAAGGTGTTGAAGAGCTATGGTGGATAGAGTAGCAGGCTTTGGTTTCTGTATGCGTGTGTGTCAGTATAAGAGAGATCAAGAGACAGCGAGGGGAACAAGCTCACGTGTCCATATATGCACCTATGTATGTGTGTGTGCATAAAGGTCAGTGAGGGCAATATCGACCTGCTGTATCCTGAGCGCATGGAACAGCAGCAGGAGCAGCAGCAGCAGTGAGACCTTGGGTGTTGCATTTCCTCGAGCGTCCTCCGCTGTTTTGACCTGTCTCAGCACACTGTCACCCTGACTACACTTCTGTCAATATGCTGAAACCACTCCTTTTACTGAACGGCAGCAAACCAGAAGAGAAGAACGCCTCCTTCTCTGCAGTCAAAGCCGAAAATAGAAGCTCAGGCTGGAAGCTATGGGTTTGTCGGTTAGGTTGCCATAGCATTTTGAAAATATAGTCTTGTAATATAGAATAATATCTTTATATGTGCTTCAGCTTTGTCTCCTCTCAAGCTGCGTCAGTTAGTGCAGTCAGTATGTTACATCTTGCAGAATAGCGCCTCTGGTAACTCAGACGTGGGCAAGCATTGCCAAACTCATCAAATAATGTGGCATTCAGTTGATTCTCAGGAAGTCTTATCATAACTGTGGACCACACCCTCTTTCTTGTTGTCTCTAGCAGTTAGTCACAGTAGCAACTTCAAGTCCAGCCCAGATTAGCATGTCCCTTAGATTGCTCTAACTTTTCACTCCGTTGAGACATGCCTTCATAATAAAACACACCTCACTGTGTTCCAGAAAACCTCACAATGTCACTGCACCATCCATCTCAGCCTACCATGCAAATCACTTGCAGGTTTTATGCATAGTTCGGGCTTTTGGTGGAGGTGACAGGGTGGATTTCGACAGCGTCTTCACTTCGTTGAGAACTAAATTGTTTTGTGAGTCATTAACCAAGAGAAAAGAAAAGAAGGGGAAGGCTTGCTTTTGCTTGTCTGTGCCACTGAAGCATATGCTGGTGTCACATGACTCTGAGCCGATGGTGTTGTGCTGATACAGAAGATATACTTCCCTTCCTGAAGCAACATTATGTTTCTACCACGTGTCCGATAGAGTGATAGAAACCTCGCAGGCTTGCTCGCTCGCCATCTTCCCTTCCTCCATTGTGTTTGACCTTGCACCAGCTTGCAAGACCTTGAAGACCGAGGGAGTGCTGCTGAACGCAAGCCAGACAGTCACATTGAGGGCATAAAAGACAGGAGCACGGACGGAGAGAAGGGGGGGGGAGAGAGAAAAGGAAGACAGAAGAAGTCCAGTGTCTGCTGGTTAAAACAGTGGTTAGAAGAGTGAAGTAGATCATATTTAACAATCGTCTATTTGAAATGGATGCCTTGGAGACAAAGAGCACTGACAGTTAAAGTAGGATTAGATAGAGGGAGTGGTACACTGACAAGAAAGACCATAGACATGAAGAAATCAATAGGGGAAGGATGTCCATGTCCAGACATGATGGATCATGATGAGTCCTCATTATCACTCTGGCACTGCCTAGCTACGTTGTCTCTCACAGATATCTGCTCCTCTGACTCGAATAGAAAACAGAAACATGTTAAGTAGCCAGGCTGAACGCAGCGGTCGTCAGCTTCACCCATGTCAAGACATAACATTCGCTCATTTAACTTATGAGTTCAGAAACAGTTGTCGCTTACCTGAATTTACCTTATTGCAAGTCATATTTTTCACCCTGTCAGACTTAGCTGCAGTAATAAATTCAAGCAGAGTCAACATTATATGATGTTTAGAACAGGTCTGAGGGCTTACAGGGTTACGCAGTAAGATAAGACTTGGCTGACTTGGCATTTTCACAGCAATAAACATCATGATGAATGACTGAGTTCATGGGAATAGATCCCCCTTAAGCAATGTAAACATAAAAATGGCTTGGTGCACATTAGACTGGGGGTTTGTGTTCCAACTTGGTCCAGTCGCTGATAGCAAGAAATGATTTTTAGCATTAAACTGTCAAGAATTCAGTTATTAATGTTTTTATAAAATGTTCTAATCTGTCGTTTGAAAATATTGAATCTTGCTGTTTTCTTGAAAAGTTCATTTGTTTTAGAGGCTTGTTTGAAGTGCATGATATGGAAGATAATTTGCCGTGTTTGTGTTTTTCATGTGTGCGCCTGGTTGTGTGTATGCTGTGGGTAGGGCAGTTGTAGAATTTCTGTTACGTTTATGCAGGCAATTCAAAGGTCGTTTGTAGCAGCAGAGCTTTATTTGCTATCGAAGGGGCCATCCAAGGTGAAGCCGAGCAGTTTCCTTCTCCGCTCTGTTTGTCTCTCAAACATGTATCCATGTGGCGGGGTCACCATGACCAGGGCTGTGCTGCTGCATGGCTCTGATATAGCGTGTTGCAGTGCTGTAAAGTTAGCAACGGTTCATAGCATGGCTGAAGGTGCACATGCTGTTCTGGGAAAGGCGATTTCTCTACGCAGGGTGTGGTGAGTTACCCTGCCTGTGCGATAAGAGCAGAATGGGCCCCCGGGACCCTAATAATTCAGTTTCCCCCCAGCAAACCCTGTACAATGGATTCACCAAAAATAGTAGCCGCTGGCAGCCATACAAAGTTCGAAATAAAAGAGAAAACAACCTGTAATCTCTTCTTCATGTAATAGATGGGAAAATATGAAAGTGAAATTATATTGTGTTATTATCACAGCACGCAAGTTCACATCTGTGTGAGATCATCACTGGATAGCTGCCATGATGGCCCATGAAATAAAGAATAATGTGATGCAGGATCTTTCACGAAATGTTGTTTGTTTGAGAGAAACCCATCATATGTTCATGTCATAGAAATACTGAACAGTTATTAGTTGAGTCTGTCTCTTTCTCCAGTAGCAGTCAGGTCAGCCTCCACCCCCTGCTCTCACCTGGCGCTCAGCCCAGAATGTTGCAGCAACCCTGCTAGCTCTCATTGGTCCTCACGCCACTGTGCGAGAAGGGAAATGACTAACCTCTTCTCCCTCATGCCCTGCCTCGACTTCCCCATTGCTTTCACTCTTCCTTTCTTTCACCTCTAAGCACACTTGCGATGGCCGGCTTTGCTGTATTCGAATGTAAGTGATACAGGCTTTGATCGGATTTTCCCCTGCATCGAGCAGAATAGGTGGAAAGTTGTAAATGGCTGCTTTGTGTGTGTGAGGGAGAGTTTGTGGTGTGTTTGAGTGTGGCGTGATGAGTGTGTATGCACACCATGTGTGTTTAGAGCGCAGGGAGGGTGAAAGTATTATTTGTCTTTGCTGACACCCCTGCATATCTGACATTTTTACATATTCTTCATTCCCACAGCTGCATAACTTAGCGGTGGAATGACTTTAAAAATGCTGCCGGTCAGAACCTCTTACGAAAGATAAACGAGAGTGAAAACAAACCTGGAAGTTTTCTTTGTCCATGTATTATCAGACTAATCTCTCTTTCTGCTTGTCCCTCCTTTCTATCTCTCTTTCTCCAGAGGAAGTGCCTTCCCTGATGTCTGCTGCAGCTTTGACCTGCTTCTACAGCTGAAGCACCACCCAGCTCCCTCCCCCCCCGCCTTGCACGCTTGCTGCCACAGAAACACGAGTGCAAGGACGACAGCCACACCCTCATCGCAGCCTACGCTCCGACCCGCTCGTCCTCTCACCATCATCACCATCCACACCTCGCAGCAGGGCCCCATCCTCAACTCTCCCTAAACAACGGCCCAGCTCCCCAATCGCTCTCCACCAGCTGACCAGCCTTACCACAGCAGCTCGACACACCACCAGGCCCACGCAGCATCTCACACACCTTGCCTTTAACCTTCGCCTTTGACCCTGTAAGCCTCCACTTGGTCCTCAGTGTCCTTAACCTTCCTGTATCAGGCTACACCCAGAATATCACCTTTGTTGCCTGCATCACTGCGCCCAACCAGAGGGCTCTCGCTTTGGCCTGTCCGTCTGCTTGCCGCCTCGGCTTGTGAACGGTGTAGATGAGACTGCTCAGCCAGCAATAAACAGTGAGAGAGGAAAGTCAAGCTGAGACTGGCAACTTTCTTGTTAGACCAAGTCGACTCCTGGATATAATCACTTTGTCAGTGGTTGTCTAATAAGGAAATTAATCCATTAACTTCCCCATCGAAACATTGTGCAACATTTCACTTTGGACAAGGAGCTGTCTCAATCAATAGGAACTTTTCTTTTTTGACTGTTTCATTTCAACTTGACACACAAGTATCACAGACTTTAACTGCACCCACAAGTCAACAAAAAAAAAGACCTTGAAGTTGTGGATTAAAACACTAGAAGTACTTTATTCACGCTTTTACCGATCTCCTCTTAGAATACATTTTGCCAGCGTGTTGCCATGGCAATGAACATGGCACATATCCGTGACACAAAGTGGCTGACACTGGAAGTATGTAGGGAGTTCCAGAGGGGCACGTGCTCCCGCTCTGACCAGGAGTGCAAGTTCGCTCATCCCGCCAAGAGCTGTCAGGTGGACAACGGACGGGTCATTGCTTGCTTCGACTCACTCAAGGTAAGGAAGTGGATCGTGGTGCACGGGAAGTCTGACGGTCAGAGTTCAAACAGGCCACAGATAAGAGTCTGTGAGGCTGAGCACATTTGAACTGACAGGCAGTTTGAGGTTATATAGGGCTGCAAACTAGAAATAGCAGTTTATAGTCTACATGATAAGCTAGTGCACCATCTGGCCTCAGCATGTGCTCTGCTTGGTTCTGCCCATTTCTGGTCAGGTGACTAGAGCATGTGATCAAGGGTGGGGGTGAAGGGGTGTTCAGCGTTTTCGATTCAGGAAGCAGAAGTCAGGCATTTCTAACACAGCACTGAGGAATTTAAACAGACAGACGGAAGTGTTTTGGCTGGTGTTACTGCACTTATTTCAAACAGCAGTCATTCGTGTTTCCGACTGATTACACTGCACAAAAACGCAGTGGCACGAATTTACAACATCCGCCCAGCCCCTCTGCCATGTGCCAGCTCTTGAATAGGAAAACACAAGTGATTAGTGTGTAATGTGTACAAACTTATGCGAGTGCCCTGAGCACACCGTGTCTCGGAAGCGAGCGTGGAACAAGGCGATAGCGTCATCATGCAGCTTTCACTCAGTCAAACCACTTCCTGTACAGAGGCCTAGGGGCAGTTGGGGTGGGGGGGATATCTCTATATGCATGTGTGCGTTTTCGAGCAAAGATGGGGACAGATTTGGGGCACCGTATGCAGTACTTTTCCATTCGGTGGTAGGAAAGCAAACACCTCTTTTTCTCTCTCTCTCTCTCTCTCATTCTTCCTCTTTCACAATCTGTCTTTTTTTATCAGAACACTCATCTCCAGAGATGGGGGGACCTCAACCCAAAGTTTTCCAGCCTTGACACACGCACACTTTTTTTTTCTTACCTCTGTTTGTATTCTGCCCCTCCAGACATTGATGGCTCGTGGTCATTGGCAGTGTGTGAACAGTGCAGGGTTATGATGAGGACAGCGTGTGTGAGTCGACTCAGAGAACAGCGTTTGTAGCCAGATGTGGACAGAGGAACATTGTCAGGCCCAAGCTGAGCTCCTCCCAAGTTTCCTCACAATGTGGAAACAACTCTGCGTTAGTGTGTCAACATTTTCAATAGCTGAATTAAATAATATTTACTCCTATCATTAGGAGCTGCAACCACCATTCTGTCTGATCTCCATAGATCTCTTAAATTAATTGCAAAAACTGAGAATGTGGCAAGACAGGGCAAGAAGCACAAGTAGTCACTTGATCATATTAGCTTAAATACTTACTATGGTAAGTGCGACATATCATTCCACAGTGCAATGATGACATTTAGATGTGTGAAAGAAATGTTCTTATAGTAAGAGTGATTATTGTTAAACATTTCTTTAGCCGTACTCGTAAAGACTCAGATCATCCTGCTAAACTGTTAACTTGTCTAAAACCTGTTATGTGACCGGTGCTTCGATGAAGAGACGTTGCAGTTCTGCAGAAATTTTTGAAATTTATTGGGGTTGTTAAATGTTTAAAAACTAAAAAAAGTTAGACCCAATATGTAAGAAACTGAAATCCTCATGTATATACCACACAAATACCTACCACACCTCATGACTATCTGAACCTGACAGTTCGCTGATAAAGCTGTTTAGTTTTATCTACAGGCGGAAGGATCTGGATATGTGAACATGTGTATAAATTGTCATTCACGCCGAGGTCAAGGTCAGCCAGTGGAAAGGAGTACTTGGCAGTTACATGGAACTATTTGAGGGAACCAAGGGGCCTATTTTAGCAGGTTGAACTCATTTTCCACAAGGACGTAAGTATTAATGGAGATGGGTGATACTTTTTTTAACCAAATGCCCCATTTTTTCCACTGGTAATGAAAAACAGAGCGGGTCTCTAAAACCCACAGTGGAAAAAACAGCTAGCAGGAGAAAGCAATAGAGAAAGAAAGAGAGAATGGAGGAAATCAGAAACAAAGCCTGTTGATTCATTTTTAGCACACACCAGCAGATGAGACCCAAAAAAGTAAATGAACTGACACCCTAACGATTTCCTCTTACGTAAACCCACAAACACATTCACTGGAAAAATTGTAATTTGTTCTACTTGACTCTCGCACAGGTTGAGTGGTTTAAACGGGACACAATCTCCATTTAGTTGTGTGACACGAATCCAAATCGCTCCCTGGGATTCGTCCTGCACCCCCTGCACCCACACACACTAACGCACCCCCCTCGGATAAATGTGCACACACTCCATGCCCATGAGAGTGGATCGACCTTCTTCTTGAGAAGTGTATAATTAGAACAGGTCTCACATGATCACCAGTGCATAGCTGAGCAGGTCACACCCAAACCCAGTCATTTCCCCAACAGTCACTCTCTCGCTTTCTGGCCTCCTTTTCACATGGCACACACACACACACACACACACACACACACAAAACATGTCCTGGACTAAACCACACTTGTGGAGTCCATGCTGAGGGAATTAGAGCAGGGAATATACACCAGAAACAGCAGTAACAGTGGAATTGCAATCTTTCATGGGAAGATGTTCTTGGCAGTGATCAGATGTGGATGATATAAGCCTCATGCAGGACAATCAGTCAAAGCTAAATTGCGCCACAGAAGTTAATACTAACTTGTGGTGTGTGTGTGTGTGTGTGTGTGTGTGTGTGTTTGGGCAAATATTTGGAGAAGAATAATGTCTGGCTGGGCTCCCTGATTTAATGTCAGCTTTAAAACGTTTTATTTTAATAGTTTACTGTTAAGTGGACACCTAAGGAGGAGCATGCCGATTAGAGATGTGTATTTTTAAAGCATAAATATTCAGATCTGATGTAGTATAAGGCGGAGTAATCATTCATGAGACTGGTGGAAAAGTTTGATGCAACATGTACTCGTTTTAGAGCATTAAGAGTTTAAAATGTACATGATGTGTTCAGGAAGTAACCTATTTAAGTTCAGTGAGCCAATGCATGCCTTATTAGTTTATACTAGATAAGTCTAACATAATATAGGTTACGCTACAATAAACAAACTGTAAGCTCCGCCACTCCCAAACAGTGGATAACCGCCAACTTATTTCCAGTATTGTGCCATCCAACTTATCATCTCATGCAAGCCTATTCTAGTCCACTTCTCCTCCACTCCTTCTCCTTTCCTCCGTCACTTGTTTTCATTCTCCTACCATTTTGGTAGCTCCCTCTGCTTGATTTCCCGCTCGGTCTGTTTTTTTTGCCTCATTTACTTCAGGCCACACCTATCCCTGGACAGGATGGTTCACATTACACTCTTATAGACCCGTACACATGCACACACATGCAAATAACCCACACTAAGTGAGCTTTATGAGGCTGCTCTGAGTGACATCAACCATGGCCTCGTGTGAACCCAGCAGCAGCAGCAGCGTGTCCTTATTTACCCCCAACACCGCCGTCCGTGTCCTAAACGAAAGGCCTAATAATTGTCTAGCATGGGCGAGTAAAAGTGTGAACACACACATAGTTATAGTCACGGCATAGTCTTTGTACTTTGTCCACCTGCCAGCACGACACACCCACTGTCATCGTGTCTGAGTTCTCGAAGAAAATATGAGACCAAGTGTGAACGCGTTCTCATGTAAGTGTGTGTGTGTCTGTGTGTGTCTGTGTGTGTGTGTTATATCTGTGTTCGTGGTGCTGTTTCAGCGAGTTACTTTGTGTTATTACACTGTTCAGAGCCAAGATTACATTCCTGTAGAGCAGAGGGCGGGTGAATACCTCTTATTTATCTCCCTCTGTCTCGAACTCTCTCCGTCCCTATCCGTCTGTCTCTATCTGTCTTTCCTCTAATTTCGCTGTCCATTTTTTTGACAGTCTGTATATATTCGGTGATTCGATGGAACAGTCACATTAAACACACACACACATAGATAAAGACTAACAGACACACATGGTCAATGGTGGCCGGCCAGACAGACATGTGGGGTAAATATTAGCCGTGTTGCTAGTCTACAGTGTTTTTTATGATTTTAAACAAATTGTCCGGCCAATCTCTGGGCAGTAAAATCAACATGTCACGGTCTCTGTGTGTAAACATATGGTTAGGAGTTCAGAAGGCTAACGTGTATTCGACACTGCTGTCACACACTGCAGACACACTGCACATTGCCACGTGCAGGGAACAGTTGTCATTTGTGTGGCCAGTGATGTGTGTTGTAATTCATGAAACATTCTGGTGAATAAACCCAAGAGGAAATTATCTGATTTCTTAAAATGTCGAGGATATTTGATCGAACCCTCCTTGAATGTTGTCTAAATAATAGTGCACCACAGGCAGACACAAAAATGCAGTGTTTATCTGCATAGCAGCCACAGATGGACGCGTGGAATCCGAAGCCTCTCGTGGACGTGTGATCCTCACACTGCTTGCTTCGCTGGCTTCTCACCAACAATTTCTAGCCCAAAGAAAAACAGGAAAAAAGGAAACAGGAAAGTGTGTTATGATGTCAAAATAAGACTCAGAAGCATCTTTGATGGAAAAAGTTTCAGTAGCACTGTGCTAATCTCCAGTCAGGGCAACGCAGCAAGGCTATAGCTCAGACACTGTTTACTGGATCCACATGGGCCTCTGCCCTTTCTTCTGTTTGGCTCTGCTCCATCTTTACTGTAGCTGATTAAAAAGAGGAGGTTTCAATTGATAAGAGCTGAGTCACATTATGGAGGCTTTCATGTTAGCAACCAGGCTCTTTCACATCTCTGTCCCCTGGTGTTCATGTGTCCATTCTTTCTGCTTTCTCACTTAAATGCTAGAGGGATTTGTGTTTGGACCAGACTAATCCTAGCCTACACACAAAGACAGGACACACACTTACAGACGCACAGAGTAAGTCTGTGGCCTGCTCATTTCGTGGTGTGTGCATCCTTGTCAGATCAGGGCGGCTGTGCATTTTGTCTTTGAGCCTATGTGACGGAAGATCAGCGACAACAGCCTGTCTCTTCTTCTCAGTGTCAGCCGCCCCTGTCCCTCCATCACACTGGGCCCCTTTTATAACACCACTGATACAATGATTACTTCTCTCGCCTCTCTGCCTCTCTGTCTGTCTCTTTGACGTAAAGCCATACCATAAAACTGCACATAGCCTGAGGGGTTTTATTGCTTCGATGTTAAATAAATAAAAAGTATTGACAAAGCAAATCCAAGATCGTAAAATGCAAAGTAGCAGTGATGAAGGTTTCAAACTCGGATAACATGCATCTGTTTGCTGTCGCATAACTGCCTACTGGTGTGTTGGTATGACACTTATTAGAGGATTTACAACCAGGGAGGAGTTTAATGGATACATTTATTTAATAAGATGTGTAGACTCCCAAACATCTATTGAATATACAAATCAGACCAAATAGTTATGTTTGTAATCTTTCAGTCCTGCATATGACATGTATTTCTATCTTGAGGACTTTTAACCCATATCCACACACACACACACACACACAACTTTATTATATATTCAGAAAGCTAGACGTTCAGGGGTGAAATAGATTTGTGTAATCAAAATGTAGCATCAGCCTCATAACTAAACTAGCTTCTCCTAAATATCTCTATCCATCTTTTTATCTAACTTGCTATTTCATTCTTATCGGCTTTCTCATTACCCCTCACATGCAAAGTCACATATCCAGTCGTCAGTCAGCTCAGCCATTATCCTCCATTAGACAAGTGAGAGAGGAGCTTGAGGGCACAGCCACTCACTTAGACTCAGCTCTCTCCACACCTTTTCACAACGCCCCTCCCTCTCGCCAGCTGTTAGATCCATCCGTTTACCCTGCCCCTCGTCTCTCTGTTGATGCCAAAATGTGGAAGAGTTCATGCCAGAGGAGCAGGAGAAAAAGACGCCTCTGGTTGCGGTAGTGAAAAGCACAAGAATTTTAGGCAAAATTGCTCTTTCTGTCCATCTTGTTTTTTTTATAGTTTTTTCTAAAGTACATTCCTTCTCAAAACCACCGCCCCTGGGCCTGTCGAAGCCATGGCATTGGTCTTAATTACTTTTACCTTTTCTATCTGATTCAGCATTCCTATTAATGCTCTTTGTAAGGCCAGGTGGAAACTTTTCTCACGAATCTCCACGAACATCAACCTTATCTTCGCATAATGTCACATTACATTGAGCTGTAAGTCTGAGAAGTGAATGTAAACACATGAAACCTGTTGGGTCGGGATCCATCATGTGTCCTTGAGTTTGACCTGAAACAGTGGCACCAACGCAACTCCACTCAGCCCTGATCAGTTTTGTTTGAGATGCACATTCCACTGCTCTGTTGGCGCTGCTTAACTCTGCACTGCAACCTCTACGTGACTTAAACTGGCACCTGGTACATTCTCATACTCATCAGATTTATCTTCAGAATTGGTAGCATTAGGCTGACTTGTATTGCTTTCCTCAACACAATTATAATTTATCTCAATATCACATTTTTGAAAAACATCAGTACATGAATTTTCCTTCTCTTGGACCCATTCTTGTATTAATTACAGATTCCAAATTATGAATTCATGAATTGGATTTAGGTCTTATTGGTATGATGTTGGTTTTTCTCATTAAATGTTTAAATGTGTAATTTAAATTAGATTCAAACTATTTATTGATGGAAAACAACAATGGCAGTAAATTAAGCTCAGTAAGAAACTTACAATGTCTAGAATTCAGTACACTTTGAGTAGGATAGAAGACAGTAATTCCTCTAATTCCAGCTTTATTGCTCAATATAAAGACACCAGCTTCATTCTTAACTTGTCTCCCTGCATACGAGGCTTTAAGCTGCAGTAACAGTGAGAGAGGAAGAGAGTGGCAGCATCCTGCTTATGGTAGTGCCAAGGCCAGAGGAGATAATCACATGCAGGAAAGGATTAGGCCAGTTGACAGTGGGATTAGAGCTGTGGATAGGATTACATTCTGTTATGTCAGATTAGCATAATACATGCCCGATTAAATCTGATCAGGCTGCAAACCAAATTGATCATCTTCCGATGTGGTTATTTCTTGGACACTGATTGAAGAGACTTTTTCTCTGCATATCTACAATACAGGTGTCACAGAGCTGAGGGGGAGGTGAACCCTTGTGCAGATGGGGGGTGGTAGTGGTGAGGGATTAGAAAGGGAGAACAGAAAGCTTGGATCAAACAAAGGTATATAAAAGAGAAAAGAAGTACTGATATACCTCCAAACTTTTTTCATCTTTCGATGTGTGAAGATTACATCATGAAGCAGTGGAGATAAAGGCTACATCCATACTCCATACATCTAGCTTCCCTTTGTCAAATACATGTTCTGCCTTCCTTACCATCCCTGTATTATATGAAACTTCCCCCTTTTTCTATGTAAGACTGTTAGAGTTGTCTAATAGTCAAGACACTATTTGTATATCTGGTGGGGAATTTCGAAAGTAAATTTTCTGTTCATGTGGCTGCTCTTTAACAAGAACTGGCCCTTTCCAAAAAGGAGCTAGCATAAATGAGAAACAGAACCGTTGGTATCACATGTCATTACTCATGTTTCAAGTTTTGAAATGACTTGATGAAGCGTTTGATCTTTCTTAAACCTGTGAAGCCTCCAGACGGCGACAGGAGCACTCAGTCATTTCAGAAACAAAAGTGATGTTTCTTAGATGCCTTCTGGACCTTGTGATTTCTGCGTACTGACTCCTCTCTCTCTTTCGCTATCTCACTGGGAAGCTTCACTCGCAGATGATTAAATGAAAGTTTCCAGGCCGCTCTAATGTACACTCACACTGTGAGCACTGGATGGCTTTCATAAAGTGCTGCTGCCCTGATCGATACCTGCGTGATTGCTCTGTTATTACTAATAATGAAAAGTGTGGAAATAACCTTGTTAGCCTTCACAGGAGAAGAGGCTCCACTTCACTGTGAATACAGACTGTGGAGGAAAAAAAACTGGCGTAAATAAAGTCACATGAAAGTGTTATCGTGTGAGAAGAGATAGAGGGCTGATAGCGAGGGAGAGGAGGGGGTCAGAAACAGAGAGGTCTAAGTTTGGATCCAGGGCTCCTGTGTACGTGACATCTGACCTGAGGCATTTCTGAGAACCAACACGCTCTGAAGTGTGAATAACTCATCTGTGTGTGTGTGTCTGTGTGTGTGTGTGTGTGTGTGACGCACTCATTATATCTTTAAAATATTATTCCTAAAACTTAAGAGTGTCATCAAAATATCCATCCACACGAACATGTTGTGTTTCTCCGGCTGACCCTATCTACCTCTGCGTAGTCCATGTCATATCTCATCTACGGTTCATGATCCTTTTCTCTCCCTGCTGTTTGTTGTAGGGTGGTAAAGCATCACAGGGAGGCATATTGCAACTTTTATCATGGAGTAACTCTCCCTCCCTCCTCCATATCTCCATAAGCCCCACTGGTCACATCAACTCCCCGATCACTAAGCTGCACAGCGCTGTGTACTTTGAGTCCCATCAGGGAGAAACAGACCCACTCACAAGAGTTTGACTGTTGATGGTCTGATACAGCAATTCACGCCCCTGCAAAGACACAACCCTGTGTCACATAAGATTGTGTAGATCTGGAGGGTCTTCTTCCCCCTCTTCAAAAAAAACTTTACAGCTAATTTAATGCAGAATTAAGTGGCTAACAACAAAAAAGGAAATCAATTGTACTCTGCACTGTAAAAGGATAATATTGATTATGAATTGCTGACTATTCTTTCGGCTGCTTAATGCTTGCAAATGCACTGAACACCCAATTACACTACCACGTCTCAATATGCTCAGTTTCTGGTTTGCTTAGCTTCCAGTAATTTGCAAGCTGCCTTACTGACTGTCCGGATGCCATGTAAGACGATCTGCACATGGTCACGTGATATGTTTTATATTTAATTCGCAGTATAGATGAAGAGACCGACCACTGGGCTCGGCCCTTTGAGTCTCGGCTTTGCTCTCCAGCAGAACAAAGCTTCTCTCACAGTATGTGTGAGGAGACGGGGCTTTCATCTCTGCGTATGTTCAGACAGAAGTGACTGACACACGGGGCAGAGAGCAGGGTAGCTCCAAAACCAGAACCCCACACGGCTGAGTCCGGCACCACAGCACTGGATGTTGGTACGATGCACTAAAGAGGACCATTGGCTGTTGTTTGTTTTGAAAGATGATATGCAATAGATTATCGTGTTGAATTAACATACAATCATTGGTCTTTGCTTCATATCAGGAATTCAAAAGAGATAAACATCCAGAAGTAACTGGAATGAATTCATAAACCTTGAAGAAGGTTCTGGCCACAATCTGACGCCCGCAGGAAACTTTATTTATAGTAGTTCCAAAACTGGGGGTTGGGGCCCTCTGAGGTCACATGAGAGATCTGATGGTTCATGAGAGGATTCTCTTCCCTTTTGGGGGGGGGGTGTATTTTTGTGAAATATAAAGTTTCATCTCCTGAGGCCACTATAATGTAATAAAATTAAAACAAGAATCAATCTTTGGTGGAACTTACTTACTTATGCAGTCTGTTAGAAGGTATTATGGAGCTTATTTAAACGAGCTATTTAAACTTTATTTAGCTCAGCAACAAGGAAATTTTTTCGACTTTAAGACTATAAGACCAGATCTGAAAATATGAGGCAATGTTTATTGACACCTCGCAATAGGACTGTGTTAATAATGCAGTGCATGATGTGGTTGAATATTCCTATAATTTAATCCAAAGCCTGTGAAAAAGTTAAAGTTTTTGGCCTCGTTTTTCAAAGAACTTAAAGTTTCAGGATGTAGGATAAGACAACTTTGGACAGACTTACTTTTAAAGGTAGATTGTCCCAGATATGAAGTGCATAAACTAAATACTGCTGTTCTGCTTTCGCCCTGACAGCAAACAGACATTTTCCCAGCAACAGTTCATAGCAGACGGTGATGTATTCTGGCTCTAAACTGGTTGGGGCTTTACAAACCAACCGCAGCAACAATCATGAGTCAAAAATGTTGTGAGTTGCTGTTTTATTAGATTCACTTTACTGTTACCCTTAAGTAGAACTAGTTATTCTTCCCTATTCCACTGTTTTCCTGTTCCTCTCAGTCGCTCACACACACACACACACACACACACACAGACATGCGCATTGCTGCGTCTTGCTGCATGCTCCATCTCATCTCCTCAAAAGGTTGTGATGCAGACCCACCCAGCATTCTTTATACATTGGTTCATTGTTTGTTTAAATCCCACACAGTCACAAAAGCAGGGTGTGTGAGTCAGGCTGAGAGACAGAGAGAGTTGAGAGAGAGAGAAAGAGAGAGAGAGCGATCAGGGTGGGACATGCTATTACAACTTATCATCAATCGGAGTGCACGGTAGCCAGTGGGATTATTGTTCCCAGTTTGGCCGGGAGTTTGGCAAGTTAGATCTCTGCGGGGGAAAAACAGACGACTTTTATGAAGGTAGTTTTGATACTGAGATATAAAACTATTTTATATTTACTATTTCATCCACTACAAAAGCAACTATTAATTATAATCATTTTGCAACTTGTACCCATTACAAAATATTTTATTGTAACCAGAAAAAATTTCTTAGACGTATTAAAGGTTAATATTATACCTTTCAGTGTTGTTATCTGGGATTATTTGACCCTTTATGTGGTCAGGAACTCTTGCCATAAGGCTCAGGGTATAACTGCAGGGAAGCTGATATCTGCCTTGTGCCCTATAATGTAAAAACAAAATAAAAACATTCCTGGAAAACACAGCAATGGAAGCAAATCTGTATCTGCTCTCTGCTCATCAGCCTGCACTGACTCTAGGGACTAAATGACTTGGATGAATCATTCCCACGCTGCATGCCTTTTTGTTTTCACATTTCTGGCATAAGCACATAGCAATGACGAATCAGTTTATTCACTAATCACGTTCTCATCGGGTATCTTTATCATTCATCTGTAAAAACAGCTTTTTAAGATAATTGGATCTGGTGGATGCCCTCTCCTTTTGTCGCCTGTATTTGAGGTGTTATCTTTGCGGAGTTCCCGTATCTACCAGCGATCGAAAGATTCCAGGAATCACATGATTGTTAGAGCGGGAGTGACTGGCTGCTCTGTTGCCGTGGACACCATCTCTAGCTGCTCCTCAAGGCCGCTGATGTCACAAAAACAGTCACAAACATGATGCGAGGGGCCACGTCCTCCTCCTCTTTCTCATCCTCCTCCCGTCTATCTGTCTGCCTCTCCATTCCTCTCTTTCTCTCTCCTCCCTGCATGTGATGACCTAGACTGATCACGTCTTCTGCAACTTCTAAAATTTCCCTGACGCAGCCCATGCAGCTCTAACTATGCAGAGCTAATAGGACTCTCTCTCTCTCTCTCTCTCTCTCTGTCTCTCTCTCCCTCTCTCTCCCTCTCTCTCTCTCTCTCTCGGTGTAACACTCACGCAGCCTGACGTTTCCTCTCCTGGGACCTGATTTTTAATTCAAAATGGCAGCCAATGTTGGTTGATTGCTTTAACTCTGGATGATTCAGCAGGAAGCTAAATGTCGTTAGGTATAGTCAAGACCACGTATTTCTTTCCTGAATATATCCATAACCTTTAACACACACACAAACACACACACACACACACAAACATCCGCGTTTACAGCTGCAGTTGTTAAGCCAAAGGTCAACAGACGGGGTTAGGTGGGGTGAAAGCAATGTGATCCTCCATGCTTTCGCAACCAGCCCCCCTTCCAGACACACACACACATGCACTCTCCACACACTCACTTTCCCCTCGTCGCATGCCATTGTCACTCTATTAGAACCTGCTTTCAGCTGCTCGTCTCACACACATGACATGACACACTCGCCCACGCACACATCTCTCAGCGCTCTCAGTGTCAGGCGCTGTTGCGAATGCAAGCTCAGCATATGTAGAGTGATTGACGTACGACCTGGTTAGTCTGGTCAATGGAAAGGTTAAGTCTCGGTTGAATCTTTCTTTACTCAGTTAATACAACATTTTTACTTAGCTCGGCACCAGAGATTTTATATGGGAACAGACAACTGACAAACTCTCCGTCCATGTGCTGAGGCATTAGGAAAGAAATCAGGTCCTGTAATCCGGCTCCATGCGTGCTGTATAGCTGTCACCTGCTATGTGTAACACAGTCTGAAATAAATTGAAAGTGGACCTAAGGAGAGCTTGAGATTTTATCTTCAGCCGAGTGGATTAAACAAAATATCTGAAAAAGCCCCCGTCATTTAAGTGTCTTACTCCCTGCTCCTAAAATCTCCCCCCTCGTTTCCCCTCACACCTGTCCGCTGATCCAGTGTCAGTGAAAGTGTGCGAGAGATGGGAGAGGGGAATGAAGTCATGTCAGAGTTTAGAGCCGGGTCCCACTGGGGACAGCTCTGTCAGCAGGGGAAAGCACAGGCTGCCACAGTCAGCTCAGCTGCGCCACAGGGCTGAAAGTAAATACACGTCTTTCCTGCACCGTGGACGTGTTTGTGTCGGCATTTCTCCGATGCTTGCGAGATCGGCCACCTGTTACACCAAACACGACCTTGATCTGCACGTATTACTGAGTATGCATTCTTGCTTGTGCGTCTATGTATGTCAGACTTCTTTGTAGACTCCTCCTTCTCCAGACTGAAGGTATAATTGGAGACTGACAGCAGGCGGCAAAAAGGGATCGCTGTCTGAGATAATTATTCAAAGGCTTTGAAGTGTGACCCCCAGATGACTGCTGATATAATATACATATGGATCAAATGAGTGGGCAGCATTTATAGTGTCAGTGAAACATTTAGATTAGCTGGACGTCTGGAAAGCAGCACTCCGGTGTCAGTCATGCACCACCTGGGGCTAGTGCAGGCGCACACACACACACACACACACAACCCACGTTCACATGTCCCTGCTGGGACCGACAGAAATAGCAAGCTCGTAACAATTAGTGCGAGACCCGCCCTCGACCTAATGTGAATCTTGAATGTCTGACATTGAGCTAGCGACTGTATAAACACGGTACTGAGCTTTCAATTCACATAGGATCCCTTAAACATTCTCCTATTCCAGTATTTCCAATCATAGTGTAACACAGAACATGATCATGGTTGAAATAAACACCAAAACTAAATATGTATTTTTAAATAAGCCAGCATAGCAGGATCACAGCCCAGTTCATAAGACAGTAAAGAAAAACAGTTAAATACATTGTGACCAACTCATAGTCAGCATTAGCCATTTAAACTTGTGCCACAAAAACTTGACCCTTTATTTCTTGACATATATTTGTCCATACATTTTCAATATGAAAGCAGCCTAACTTACCGTTCACGTGCATTTTGTCACTTCTGCATTCCCGCTTTAGGGCCGTTGTTCCAGGGAGAACTGCAAGTATCTGCACCCTCCTCCCCACCTAAAGACCCAGCTGGAGATAAATGGCAGGAACAACCTGATCCAGCAGAAGAACATGGCCATGCTGGCACAGCAGATGCAGCTTAATGCCATGATGCCCGGCACACAGCTACCACCTATGGTGAGAGGACACACAAGTATGAACACAGCACAGCTACTGCACACGGTGAGACCACATGCGATGTAAAAGCTCACACATATACTGTTGCTTCACTGTTTGTGGCTCCTCTTTATGCAGCCCCACTCTTTTCCAATGTTTGTGGGTTTTCACCGGTTTTATCCACAGTGGTTTCATTTCTCTGCCTTTGCTTTGCTCTCATCCAGCCCATGTTCTCGATGGCGCCAGGCCTGGCCACCAATGCCAGTGCAGCAGCAGCAGTCGCAGCCGCGGCCTTTAATCCCTACCTGAGCCCTGTGTCACCAAGCCTGATGCAGCAAGAGATCCTACCCAGCGCCCCTGTCCTCATGGCCTCAAACCCCAACGTCGGCCAAGTTCCCAACGCTGCCGCTGCTGCTGCCCAGAAACTGCTGAGAACAGACAGACTTGAGGTAACAGACAGACTAATGGATACGATCGGCTAAGCTTTGTTTTGGAGCAAGGATGTAACATGTGGCAAAGAACTCCCTACTACGGGAGTATTATAGTGAAAGCTTTATTAAACTGTACATCATGTTTGTGTGTCTCTCTTAGCGGGAGCGCCCTCACCCAGGATTTAATGAGCCTATAAACAAGACAAGTGCAGTTAACAAGTGGTTAAACAAGCATAAGAAAAATAACATCCTTATCAGACTTGCATGAACTGTTTCTGAAACTGATTTGTAATATTAATAACAAGTAGTATGATGCAAAGTAGAAGCTAATTTAAATAAAATTCGAAATCAGTCCGTCAGAATCACATACACTAATTTATTTCATCGGCTTGAGTTGTTTCCTGATTAGTAGTTGGTTGCTGTTTTGATGACCTTAGTCTCACTTAATCAGCCTTGTCTAGTTCCATTTCATTGTGCTTTGGTTGGCTTGACAACAACATTAGACAAGCAACAGAAATGAGCCTGAACTTGTTGGGTATTTATTTGAGTGGAGGGTGCAGTAATGATTTCAAAATTGCTGGTACAGTAATAGACAAAAAATGTCAAAGAGGCACTTTGTCTTTCATCAATCTCGGAACTGTAACCCCTGCTCAGAGCAAAATATTTTTGGGGGCAGAGCCGTGGAGACCACAGCAGCCACGTACTACCCATGCGTTCAGGTCAACTCTGACTCATAAGAAGGTGCTGCCCTCTGGTGTCTCACTTATGAACTTTTAAATGTGTTTTGAGGGTTTGGAGTTACTCACACTCCAGAAAACACAACACAGTTCCTCATGCAGAAGATCATAATCAGAGCAGAAGTTTCAGTGTTGCCTTGAACTTCCTCATTGTAATGTCCATGCAGGCCCAAATACAGGAACTACATATCTAACAGTTGTTGGAAAACAAGAAGTACACTGTAAACAGTACGTCTGTGTAAATCCGAGGCTTCGCATTTGCTTTCTCACAGCAAGAAGATTAGGCTCTCGTAATGCATTTTGAACTATTTATTGGACTGAAGGTCTCATGCATTTTTAAGTTAAATGGATTTTGGTGCATATTCTCCCTCTGTAATTATGAACTTAAAGCTTGATGAGTCACAGAACAAATACACAACTATTCTTCTGCTGTATCCACATCGTTTCTCTCCTCGTCTCCAGGTGTGTCGGGAGTACCAGAGGGGCAACTGCTCCCGGGGCGAGGACGACTGCCGCTTCGCCCACCCCGCCGACAGCACCATGATCGACACCAACGACAACACCGTCACCGTGTGCATGGACTACATCAAGGGCCGCTGCTCCCGGGAAAAGTGCAAGTACTTTCACCCGCCAGCCCACCTGCAGGCCAAAATCAAGGCGACGCAGCACCAGGTGAACCAGGCCACAGCCGCCGCAGCCATGGTGAGCAGTCTGTACGAGCGCGGGCACGCACTCTTTCACACCCCCACAACAGCCATGTACTCAGTAAGTTTTAAATGTACTTTGATTGTAAATGAAATGACCTACAAAGGAATATGTTCTGTGGCATCACACTCACATTCCTGTTTGAATGTGTCTCACCAACCCGGTTTGTATCGTGTAGCTTTTCAGTTCTGCTCTTGCCAGGTCAAATTTGAAAGGTCTGCATGTTGGTTTGGGTAAAATCTCCTTGGTGCTGGATGATATGAAGAAGGGAAGGGACCACGGCACATTGTTAACTGTCAATATGCTCGTCACTGCTCGTCCCTGATGTGACAAAACAATTGTCTTGTTCCTTGTTCATCTCATCCCAGGCCACAAGCCGAGAGTCACTTCCTCTGTCCACCTCTCTCGGGTGCCCTGGTCTTATTTGTGACTCCATTGTTTCTGTGCTTCCTATCTATTACTGTACTTCTCTTCCTCTTGACATTATTCTAAAAAGAAAAGGGATTCATTGTGCTGCCGGTCCTGTGTCACAGTAAAAGCACCTTTGAATAATAGTGCAGCCACACTTGTCTGTTGATCACTCTCCGCGCTCTTAATGACTCAGCGTGAATCATCGTAATGTGACCCTGACTACAATGTACATCATGAAACAGAAACTTCTATATATTCTGTCCAACACGATTACTGAGACCCACTTAAAGTAATGATTGAATAATTTTCTCATTGCTGTATGCATCCATCTTTGTGTGCCAATAACTAATGTAGATTAGTAGTTATCATTGATTATTATTGATGATCATGTAACTGTTGAGCAGCAGAGCTAGTGTCCACACTGTGCATGCCTTAGTCCTGTTCTCCCCTTGTATATTGCATTCCAATGATTTGTTTTTTATTTGTTTTTGTTTTTTCTCACCTATACCCAAACTGCACTGCTGCCCCCATGATGCACCTCTGCTTGCTGGTTTATGTTAATGCGCTTGAACCCCATTGGCCCATTGCCATCATGTGCTCGCTGCCTGCTAATTAAGACTCAGTCGGCTGTCAAATCACTGAAGCGACCCCTCGACGCAACCTTTGACCTGGTACTATGACCTTTCACCTTTTAGCTTGGCATGTGGCTTTGTTGTAGAGCAGTGTTTTAACCAAAGATACCTGGCTATTTTTGTTGTCGTTGTCTCCGTGCAATGTCTGTCTTTTCCTCCTGTTGAAACTGTCATTATTGCCTGTGATAAAATGATTGTGGCTTTCAGTGGTTTAGATATTAACAAAGCAGCCCCCCCCCAAAAAAAACATAAAACGACCTCTGACACAATTTCTAATGTGGCGTTCAGGGGAAGAGGAGCCACAATCACTTCCTCACCTGTCGCTTGTTTAACAAAAGTCAGTGAGGGCTAGGGAAGTAGAGCTTCTTTTAACGGTGGCATGGCTTCAGTCTTAACGTCCGAGTCAGTGATCTGTGTTGTGGAGCAGCTCAATCCAATGTGTGCATGTCTGTGTCGCTAGTGCATGTCAGATGGATAAGGGTGGGGCTAAGAGGAACAGTCGTTAAAAACCATACAGGAGTGATCCCACCATAACAGTTGGGTACAGTTCAAATGATAGTTCACTCCATCATCAAAACTTTTTCTCACAGATATTCAGACTTCAAGAATGGCCTCATGCCAAGATCCAATCCACATGCAGAGACTTTCACGGTGTAGCGTCTGACACTGGAAATGTCTCTTTTCATCCACAATCTTTCTGACTCTTGTCGCTTGGCCTGAGACCATTATTGAAACGTGCCTGAGAGTGAACCATCACTTAAACATGGCTTCCACAGTTTATCATGGAGCTAGCAGTGCAGCTTCCCTCTCTCTGTGCTTCCTACCTGTTCCACCTCTTGTTAGCAGCCTTATTGTTTTAAACGTTAATGCTTGCTTATGTTGCACATAGTCAGTCTTAGGAGGACAGAGGTTATAAATCTAAGTAAGCTTTCACATAATGTAATTACAATTAATGCTTGTTAGCCAGTAGCTCCAGTAAGCACCATGCTCCTGCTTGTGTAGTACTTGTGTCAGACTGCTGCTTGCTTGCTACTGATGATATGATGATATTGTTGTTGTACACACAAGGATGATATGATACTGTTCCTATGATGTTCTCTAACCTATGTACTTTTTCTTTTTCTTTTTTTTTGCCTCTCTCCAACACTCCAACTCTCTTTCTCTTTTCTACACACCTCTCTCTCTCTCTCTCTCTCTCTCTCTCTCTCTCTCTCTCTCTCTCTCTCTATCTCTCTATCCCTCTCTCTCTCTCTCTCTCTCTCTCTCTCTGCTGTTTTCCTTTTTTCTGTCCTTTCTCACTGACCTCCCTCCATCTGGCTGAGCAGGGCATCGCCCCTAATGTCATGGCTCCCATGCCTAAGCGGGCAGCTATGGAGAAGGCCAACGGGGCCTCTGCCATGTTTAACACTGGCATGCTCCAGTACCAACAGGCACTGGCCAACATGCAGTTTCAGCAGCAGGCTGCTTTCCTCCCATCAGGTATGGCTCCGAAAGCAACCACCGCTAGTGCTCTGGCCACCCAGAGGATGCCTGGATCAGTGTGACCTGGCTCCTGTTTAACTGGATTTGTTCAAAGTGGTAGACTGAAGTACAGAACAGATACAGAACTATTTTCTACCTTTTTATCTTTAGATAAAGGGAAGTTACAGATTTTATAAATGGTGAACCTGAACTTTAAGAGCTAGAAATGCTTTAACACATGTATGCATTATGCTTTGTATGGCACTGCATGATCACTAGAGTTGTTGAGAACAGATTAGATTATCTCTCTGCCTACTAATAACCTTAATATAACTTTACATAGCTGCCTCCTGCTTCTCCTAGTACACGCAGGCTGATTGAGGAAGGCATGGACGTTTGAAAGAGAAAAGGATCCGAGTTTTTACTACTTGATCAAAGTGTCCACGGTGCGATCGCTCATGTTCTGATGATATAAGATGGCTGGGGCTTTGGCTTGGGCTAAGATGAAGGGGGCTGGATGGGTTGATTAATGGTATCTTGAAAAAAGAAAAAAACACATCAGGCTTCAGAGTCTGGCTTCATCTACTGTTCCTCTCACTTCTGTCTAGAGTGTGTATATAATGTTTAATACTTAATAGTCACAGCCATAATTGCACTGGCACTCTTGGTGTATTACACATTCATATGCATTACACTTCAGACAAAAGTTTGTACTCATTCTTTCATTTGATTAACAGATTATGATGAGTTCAACCCTTCGCCTTTTCCAATCACTGATGACTGTGTCGAAGAGATATTAACCTTTTTTTTCCCACCTTATCTCTCCCCCCCCTCACTCTAACGAACCTTGTGACGGGCTGTTTTGATTTCTCTCCCCTATCCAATCCACTTCCTGTTGCACTGCATGATGGGCAGGCTCAATATTGTGCATGACACCTGCAGGCGGCGTTGGTAGGTTCCAGCTTTCCTTCTTCAGTTTATCTGTTACCTCATGTCTGCGACTCACACGCCATCAAAATCCAGCCTTCACGTCCTACCGTGTCGTGTTCACAGACGCTTTGTCGTGTTAATATGAGGTTTTGCTGACGTGAGAGTCACTGTTAGCGCTTGAAGACACTTTATGTGATGTGACGAAATAAGCAAGAGGAAAGACACATTATGTGAAATGTAAATGTTGTATATTACCTGTATGACGCTGTTCAAAATATCAGGTTAACTGACATTTATTGTGGTAACTTCTCTGCGTACACCTACTGTATAGTGCTTGACCACTCTCGTTCTCATGCCCTTCTAAACTTGGCTTCTGGCTGGTCTAACCTGACATCAATTAAGACCCCTTTAAAAATCATTTGAAAAAGTGAGGGAGTTCAATTTATAACCTTCCCCTTATCTCCTCTGTCATAAAGACTCGTTGTTGTCACATCACTGTTATTTATATGTGGGTTTTTTTTGTTAAACTTTTGAGAAGGTAATCATGTAGAAGTAAAGTATCTCAAGTAGAGTATCTTTAGTTACACATTGGTCAGTCATTTGCCACCATGGCACATCGAGTTCTCCAATCACGAGATGTCGGCAGAGGGAGGAAAGGGAACCAGTTCAATCGAATCCCTCTCTGTCTCCCTCTTCGCTCCTTCCCTCATTTGCCTGGTGTGTGTATGTTGCTCGACTGCTCCTCTGTGTATCTTTGCTTACCTAATTTTTCCTCCAAAAAAGTTCCCATGATGCACGGTGGTAATCCAGCCACTGTGTCTGCAGGCAACACATCTGCCACAAGCGGGCCCTTCGCAACTGCCTCCGCCAATCAGGTTTGCACCACTACTGCCTATCTCTCTAGCTCTCTAGCTCTCTATCTATCTATCTCTCTCTCTCTCTCTCTCTCTCTCTCTCTCTCTCTCTCTCTCTCTCTCTCTCTCTCTCTCTCTCTTTATCTATCTATCTATCTATCTATCTATCTATCTTTGCACATTGACGATCTGGGGATGCTTGTCTCTCACAGCGAGGGGTGGGTTGGGTATATGGTGGTACTCCCTCTTGTTGGCCTACATCAACATGTGTACATAGAATCATACTGTAACAATTTTGAAGGCATTTTGTGACTTTTACCAGAATATTCTAGTTTCCTTTCCTAGTTGATTTGTCTTTCTGGAGAAACATACTGTATTGCATTTGATGTGTCCTTGTTGTAACCTCGATTTTTGTCCTTTCCCATTTTGAGGACTCTTCCTTATCAAAGTTGACTACCAACGAATACATGCAATTGGTATGTATGAGGTAGTTTAATTTTTTTGTTACATTTTTTCTAGAGCCATTCGCACAGCTTGTGCAACAATCGCTATCTGTGCCCTTTGGTGCTTAACTTTTCTTTTCCTTTTTTTGTCGCTGCTGCAAGGAACATCTTTACCATGTTCCTTGTGTTTAAACGTTGGACATATTCATTATTAAAGTCAGCAAAGTTCTAAATTCAGTGTTTAGGAAGATTTGTGAGACTTTGATTTCATTCCTGTTGAAAGGATTTTGTGAACAGTCTGTTAGATTTGTGAAAGGTTTCAGCTGAGGTATCGTGCAAATGTTCCAGTTTTCTGCTTTTCATTGAGGTGTGCAGTTCAACAACATGGAGCACTTAGATTTGCATGGGGGAGTCACCTCACTGACTGACAGTTTCCCTGCCTCCCCCTCATCTCTCCCTCCCCTTATATCCCCCTCTTCCCCTACCTGCTGCCCAGAAGTGTCTGTTCATTCTTGTTGACATGTCACACCACGAATGAGTTCTGCCAAACAGTAGCCAGATTGCTTCCTCTATCTCGACATCTTCGTGCTTTGCCAGCAATGAACGTATCTCAGTGAGAGGATGTGTTTGAAATGGGTTGACCTGCGTTTGTCTTGTCGGCCAATGTCCACTCTGAGTGTTTTTTGGTGCTTCATTTGATCCCTATCTTTTTTTCTACCCCCAGATTCCAATAATATCTGCAGATCATCTGAGTAGTCACAAGTACTTGACTCAAATGTAGTTCCTCTCCAGAACAGTGAGTTCCCATTTCAGTCCTTACACTCTTAAGAATTTAAGAATACAACTTTTACATTGTCATTCTGTCTCACTCTGTGGCGGAACTTTTAAACGTTTAATGCAATTTAAACATTTTTATAAGGGAAAATCATTATGTCTTTTCAGATCAAATGAATGTGTGCTGGCACCGTCCAAGCCAAAAGAGTTCAGCCTTTATGTACATAACCTTCAGAATGTCAAAGCAATGGGATGAGGAGGGTCTGCCATCTCTTAGCCGGTCCACAAAGCTGGTCTCATCACACACGTAAACATCAAGGGTGCAACACACGATCTGTGCCATGTTCCCACATATCAATGTCAAGAAGAATTTGTTGTCAAATTCAACGTCCAGCCGAGAGAAGAGGATGTTCTTGGTGCCGGGGTCAGTGCGACTCCCCTCAGCGGGAAGCGTTCACATTACACCTTTGTGTCTGACTCAATCATAGCACTCAATTTGTTGTTATCGTTAACATTACTGCACGCACAGAAGGTCAAGAGCGTGGTTGCATGAAGCAACATCCAGTGCTGGTACGTTAGTAGACCAAGATTTATCTTTCCTTTTTTATTTGTTCTGCTTTATTTTTATTTCTTTGTCTAATCGATAGCCATATTTCATAGTTTACAAGTGAAACGCAAACATGCACCTTGAATTTCAATTGAAATCTGAATGGCACAATGATTTTAACAGGAATTGTTTTTCTCGCCAAAAGAATTAGGCATGTACAGTATTGTGTTTTTACGGCTACTAGTGAAACTAGATGTTGAAATGAGGGTCTTGGACATATGAATGTTCTGGGTAAACCAACATACCTGTGTACCTTGAAAGCACAGCCAGGCTAGCTTTGTTCTCACCTTGTCATGTGCCATCATGGCCATACAGCTAAAACCAGAGTGTTATCTCAGCAGTGTTATATGTTTACCGAAGGTAAAAGTTTTATATGGCTCTTTTTTTGTATTGTTTTTCGTTTTTTAACTTTAATCTAATTAATCAGTTTTAGAAGTGGGGGTTTGCCATTTTCTTGTTTTTGAAATAAAAAATTGAGGGGGTTCTAAAGTTTATCATACCTCTTTTCTAGTACTAGTGTTATTTCTTTTCTTTTTTTTCAATTTTATTGGGATTAAGCTGTTGCTCAAGTCCATTGACTCTAAAGCCTTGTGAAGTAGAGGGTGTAGCTTCAGTTGACATCGTGTTACCTTGTTCCTGCTCTTTAAAAGAGAGGCGACTCTGAAACTGTGTCTCCCAAGAAGCACTGTTGAGCCATGTGTAGATAGGAATTTAAAACAACAGACCCAAAGGTCTATCGGTCATTTTAACCACATGTGCACTTGAACAACTGTTTGTCGGATCACCCTGTTTTCATTTCTCACCCCATTTTAAGCCCACTTTCATTTTTTGAAGAAATACAAAACATCATATGACTCTGAATTGTATTTCAGGCAAAACGTGAAGGTAGTCATTCACTTGTAGATCTGACTATGGATACCAAAGCACAGTTTTTCTTCATAATCGTATTCACAAAGGTTTATAGAAGCATCTCTACTGAGGCTCAAACAATTAAGGAAACATGTTTATCATCTAGTCAGTTTTTTATGATCACTTCCTGTTCTGTTTTCACAGAGGTGTGTAGTGTGTCTTTACCGATTGTAATGTACCTAACAAAGCCTTAGATTACAATTAATGGGTCCCGACCCAATCAAATGTACTTTCAATCACCATGCAGGTAAAGAACACCAATGACGTTTTAAGGTTCTCTCACGTGCCGCTTATGATCTTTTTTGTTTGTTTTTTGTTCCTTCTCTTTATGTAAAAGTAACAATTACTCTCTTAAATTTCATTGAACTTATGTGTTATGTACTACTTAAGGATTTGAATCTATTTGAGGTATGTAGTTGTAGATTTTTTCGTTTTTGTTTTTTTTGCCTTACTATATATTACTTGACAACATTGATATAGCCGTTGTAGATTTTGAGGTAGTATGACATTCATAACTTTTTCAAACCATATAAATGATAATGTGTTGAGTCAGTTTTAAATATTCACTTCATTCATATAGCTGGATGTCTTTTTCAGTTGATGTTACATTATCACTTAATTTTGTTGATGAAAGACTTTTTTGATACAAGGAATGAGATCAGTTAATTTGCTGCCACTGCAGCATCAGAAAAACTAATGTTTGAACCTTAAATTTTCCTTGTAAAATGTCAAGATCACATTTGAAAATATATTGTATTGAGATATAGATTGTCCATGTTTAAGAGTACAAATTATTTTCTACTGTATCCATTTCAAAAAGATATGTACTTTTGTTGGAATATTTCTTAAGTTTGCCCTGAATGTCAGGCCAAAACGAGCAGTGAAATTGACGGGTGTCTGGATGTTGAGTCGATAGTGAGATTAGGAGCGAGAGAGAAACAGACTTTTCCAGACTGGAGGAGTCACGAAATGCTGCAGACGATGAGTTCTAACCTAAGGGACGAAGGTTGACTTTTTGCACTTCTGTATATAGTCAAATGAACAGAGAAAAAAAATGTGTATCATATTGAGATATTATTTTGAATAAAAAAAATATCTATAATTATAAGGAATTTTGTTAGATTAATTTAAATTCTTAAATTAGAAGACCAGCTAAAAAGAAATGCTTGCAAAGAAGGGCACTAGTTTCTTGGCCAAATGCATTCAGAGAAAGCTATGCGCTTTTTGTCTTATTTTATCGGTGGCTAGAATTGCCAGGGAATGTTGTCGGGGAGTAGACATCCCCATGTCATGCAGACTCCACCCCCCTCATCGGATAACGCATCCAACGATGTCCATGTATCATTTGTTGGACTTGGTCATGCAGTATTGCTGCTCCCATGGTATAGTTGACACATACAACTACCAGAGATTTGTATTCTATTATAGTTTGATTTGAATGCATGTAAAAGTACAAACATTTAAACAAAAGCAACTGCGTAGTTACAGTATGTAAGGAATAATAACACATTCAGAATACACAGTAATATGTTTATTTACAGTAGATAACATCCACAGTGGGGAGAAATAATACTACAAAAACAAGTCATCTTACTCTTGTGTGATGAAATATTTTTCCAAGTAAACATGTTATTTAAAGAACGATAAAATATTAGCACTCATCCACCCCAGATACTTTCTCATAGCCATATAATTACACCGACTCTGTGCACTCAGCAGGTGAAGGCTCACCACACCAAATGTATATTTGGCCAATTAGTTTTCCAGATGAATGTAAGAGTCACCAGTCAGCACAGAGCATGTTTCTAATGTTGGCTGCTGCGTCGGCACCAAAGAACCAAAGCACCGTTTTCTCCAAATCCGATGTTCGGCCCCCTGGCTCGAACGGAGGTTTCTCTTCCCTGCTGGGGGCACATGTACGCTTTGACTGCTTTTTACTTGTAAGTGCAACCATCAATTATGTATTTGCTAACAACTGCAACACAATAATGTAATATTCTGTCTTCAGATTTGTTTATGCACATTTTATTGTTGCCATAATTGACTCTTGCTGTATGGATGAAAAAAAAATCTGAATAAAACAATATTTGATTTGCTCATGCAACAGTTGTGTGGTGACTGTTTTTCTGTGTTCTTGATGTGTGGTTCAATCAAACACTCAGTATTATTCAGTTAATGCCTAAAAGTTAAGATATCCCTGAATTCATCTTAATATGTATTAATTGGAAAACCTATAATGCAAGGATTCCCCTTATTTTGGTCCAGTTATTACAAGAAACATTGCGGCCTCCATAGAGAGGATGTGCACCCTTTAAATATAAAGCTTTTCAATAATAAGGGCCCATTCTAGGGTAAATAAAACAACAATTTGTATAATTTAGATAAAACACACTCGTGAAAGCATCACTAGGATTATTTTATATAAAATGTCTGTCAATAGATCCCTTTCACCTAAATCCTACAATCCTGGACCTTTAAATCACATGTCACGTTACAACTGACAATGCAAACAGGAACTACAAATACAACAGAAAAATGCTGCCTATAGATTAATATATCAGTAATAATAATCCAACCATGTAAGATATCATAAGCTCAAGGTGTAGAGCGGGTCGTCCACAAACCAGAAATTCGGTGGTATGATCCCCGGCTCCTTCGGTCATCGGTCAAGTACTGAACCCCAGATTTTAAACTTTTACTTGCATACATTTTCATGCTATTATTGCTTATTACTGAAATAATATAACTATTTTCCCAATGTTAGCTGGGGTTGGCTCTAGCTCTCTTAATTGTTTGCTTTGTTTCACTTACATTGTTCCTTTTGAACATGTAAAGCAACATGTAACTGTGTTTTGAAAGGCGCTATATAGAATTATTATTATCATTATGTGTGTGAATATATAAAAGCTGACATTTGTAAATTGGTTAATGACTTAATGAATGGCCTCTTTAACATGCTCATGTCAAGGCCACTCATAATTACAGTGGGCAGCTCAAGAGCCTCCATCTGCTTGAGTGCAGTGACCCTGAACGTGTGGGGTCAGAGGTCACGTGGCCCGGTGCGCTCACAGCACGGACACGCCCATTCCTGCAGTGATTGGTTCATCCGAGAGGTGCAGGGGAAGGAAGCGTGGCAACTGAATCCATTTAGCTTGGCGTGGTCAAGGGAGGAGAATTATCTGGAGTGATAAACCTGTTAGCTTAATCTAACGGTGGGCAGGCAGTGTGGTGGACGGAGGCTCCCGGGGCCCTAAGCTTGCTAAGTTAACATGCTAGGTAGTTTAGAAGCCAAATATTGTGCCGTTTGGAACAGGCCACCTTTGGTGAAGGCAGATGGACCGAGTAAGCGGCTCAACATGATTGGAGGACTTACTTCACCTGGCCTAGTAGTATAAAGTTCCTAGAAATTCAGGAGAATCCAATGTGAGAACACATAAGGAGTTCCCACGCCGGTTGATTGCGTTTTTATCTGTGAGACGCAAAGATGAAAAAACTAACGAAAATAACACAAAAAGACGATGAAACACACGTAGACGACACCAACCAAGACGTCGAGAGAGTTTGAAAAGAGTGTGTAGATAAGAAAATCACGTGATCTCCACAGCGGAGTTAATACGTCACTTCCTGCCTCTGTCTGATCCACTGCTCTCCTGAATAAAGCAGAGGATTTGTTGATGTCTATAAAACTCTGAGTAGAATCTGGACCCAATTCTCCAGACTTCCCCCGCAGATCAAGTATGCAAACAGCCTCAGTGACGCTTCCCTCTCCTGCACCTCAGAGAACCCGGGCTACACCAGTAACCTCCCTCTGGTGCTGCTCCTTTAAGGAAGCGGAACTTGAGCCTCGGCCGTTTGTGTGACGCGCACACGGAGGATGTGGGCAGGAAGCACTGGAGCGATCACGCTTCCCAGTCCCACCGACGCACGACACGACAGCGCGACCCAGACGCGCCCCGGTTCGCCACGCTGATGTCCAGGAGCGGCCGCTCTCCTCGGATCAGCGCCCCGCGGCCGTCGCAGCGCAGGCCCGCCCGGAGGACGATTCTCCGGCGAGGGATTTGACTCCTCTCCCGAGCGAGAGCGCAGCCTCCCCCGGCCTCCGCGCTTTGAAAACATCGGGGCTGGTCAGCGGGTGGGAGAGAGAAGGAGAGAGAGAGAGAGAGAGAGAGAGAGAGAGAGAGAGCGAGCGACAGAGAGAGAGAGATAGGGAGAGACTGAGAGAGGAGGCGATCGTCGCGGAAAAAAAGAGGTGTCTGGCTTTTCTTCCTCCCCCTCCTCCTCCTCCTCTCCTCCCCGGCCATGAGGGAGTACAAAGTGGTCGTGCTGGGGTCGGGCGGAGTCGGCAAATCCGCGATCACCGTCCAGTTCGTGACGGGCTCCTTCATCGAGAAGTACGACCCCACGATAGAGGATTTCTACCGGAAGGAGATCGAGGTGGACTCGTCGCCCTCGGTGCTGGAGATCCTGGACACCGCGGGCACCGAGCAGTTCGCCTCCATGCGGGACCTGTACATCAAGAACGGCCAGGGCTTCATCCTGGTCTACAGCCTGGTGAACCAGCAGAGCTTCCAGGACATCAAGCCGATGAGGGACCAGATCATCCGGGTGAAGCGGTACGAGCGGGTGCCGATGATCCTGGTGGGCAACAAGGTGGACCTGGAGGGGGAGCGGGAGGTGAGCTCCGGGGAGGGCAAGGCGCTGGCCCAGGACTGGAGCTGCCCCTTCATGGAAACCTCCGCCAAGAATAAAGCCTCGGTGGACGAACTGTTTGCGGAGATCGTCCGACAGATGAACTACTCCACTGTCCCCAGCGGTGGAGACAAGTGCTGCTCGTGTGTCCTGTTCTGAAAACAAATCAACAAACAGGAACCCGAGCTCCGGACCTTGTCCTGCCAGAAGTGTTCCCTCTCCTCACACTGTTGTCTTACTGTTGCACACACACAAACCGAAAAGAAATCTAACGACGACGACGACAACAACAATCGACGATGTATCATAGTCTGGAAAAGTGTTTACATGACAAAGTACTTGAATGTTTTGGGGATTTTTCTTTTCTTTTTATAGCTTTGTATATGAGACTTCTCTGGAAATGTGCCTCAATGGGAATGTCTTATTGTGAAACCTAAGAGACACGCGTTTTCCGTTTCTCTCCTTTTCTTCTGTTGGTGGTTTTATCTGTTGAGTTGTACTGTGTCATCTTCATCTTGGAGAGGGGGGGGGGTGTTGATGACGACGATGATGATGATGATGATGATGATGATGGTGGGGGGTTCCTAAACCCTGTTATTGGGCCTCGTCATATTTTAAATCTCTCAAATCCAATCTACAGGTGCAGACCCTCCCACTAAGATGCTGTATTTTGAAGCTGTGGATTGTGGTTGGAGTTGTGTATCGCCTACATATCTTTTATTCCCCCCCTCCCTCTCTCTGCTCTGGTGGATTTATCATGGAACTTGCACTTAGCTGCACAAACGAGGACCTTAGTGCGTCGCTGTTGCTGCATGGGGGGGAAACGCCAAGACCCCCATGTCAAGTGCCTTCCCCAAGAAATCTCCCGTGACGGTGCCAACAGATGAGCCCTAACCTTCCTCTGCAGTGCGTCTCGATGGCAATCAGAACTTTCTTTTTTTTAGCAGTTTTCGGTATAATCTCTAGTTTCATTTGGTGTTAAAAGTAGGACGCTCCTGTTTTACTGGCGGGGGGCTACAACGCTTGGAGCAAAGCTGCCTGTTCCAGGGTCAGATTCAGGCCGTTTCTTCGAGGTACTGGTCCAACAAGAACATTTAGTTTCTCTGAAGCCATGTTTGTCGGTAGACTTTGATTTTTTATCTTATTTTAAAATGTGACATTTTGGAATTAACCGTAATTGTAATTCTCCCTTTGGACAAATCTTCTGCCATCGACCTGTCGGTTTGAAAGACTTGTAATACAAAAAGCATTTTATGTAACACTGTGTGCTGTGATTGACTCTGACTTGTACATATGACTCCAGATAAGTAATGACGTCTCGGCAACAACTCAAAAACGTGGGATTGATGACTTTATAACCTAACTTTGGCTTTTATAATTCAACTTTAACTGTTCTATTCACCCATGATGCTTTTATTTAGAGTATAGCATACAGTTAAGATAAATGTGGAGCTGGAAGAGCTTTAAAACAATACGAGAATAATCCCTGTGTGACCTAGAGGGAGAATATAGCACGTTAAAGAAGTTAAAAGCTGTTTTCAGACATGATCTACATTTGCGTTCTCACATACAGCTCCTCTGTAAAATGTCAGTTCAGCTCCCCCACAAAGAACAAACTTTATCAGCCCTAATCTCCCTTACACGTGAAATTAAGTTTTCTATGGATTCCTTATTCGACCAAACTAGCTTGTCGAATTTCCCTAATATCTATGACGAAGGAAAGTGTGAAATTAAGCAAGAACTCCAAACATCTTTAAGCTCCAGCTTCACTAAATTGAGGATTTCTTTTTCCATCCACACAATATAAATATCAATATAAGTTTTTGAAGTTTTAAAGAGTAGGTCGCGTAAACTGACTAAATTAAAGATGTCATCCAAGGCTCTGGGAACTTGAACTCTCCAGTGCTTTAGCAAAATCAATGAATCTCAGAAGTCCAATAAAAATAATAACAGGCAGTTAAGTTGGTCTTTAGATGTTATTTTAACAGATGTGGCAGTAGAGGCCCACAATTGACACGTGTTTACAAAAATGAATGTTTGCTACCTGTATGACATGTGAATGGTCTTCTATAAAGTCAGTGATCACAGCCATTTGACAAACAAAACGCCTCAGTCCAGTTGTTTAGTCAGTGAGTCGGGTTTCCAGTAAGTGTGTTTAGCTACTTCTTGCCACATGTTTTGTGGCCTGCAGAGCGGAGGACAGAGGGGGGTTCTGTGTCTGTGGCCAAGTTCACTCAGCCATACGTACTGTAGGCTGCCATTTGGTGAGCTGTTCCCCCAACCGGCCAATGAGCAATGAGATTCAAGATCTGGGCAGCACATTCAATCCAACGCCCGCTTTTCACCATTCAAGTCCCATGTGAGGACAGTGGAGTCTTATCAATGCTCGCTGTGTTGTCGTCACAAGTAGCTGCAACTGTCGGTGCAAAGTTGTCTCATCTACAACTCAACACTGTGCAGTAAGTCATAGCTCAGAGTCCTTTTTTTATCTGATGAGAAAGAAAGTTTTTCCTTTTTAGATGCATGGAAAACATGTCACACTCAAACTGACTTTTGAACACCGTCCCAAAAATATATAATGTATTTTCTTTAGAAGTACTTCTGAGTAAACAGGTTGTAAAGCGTAGCAACTGATCCAAGCAAGTATTATACTTATGTACAAGACTCAGTAGAAACACTGGAGTTTTTACAGAACAGTTTTTGACCTCTACCCATTCGCTCACATCCGTACTATGTGCCACACTGTTTTCTGGCCTAGCCGTCAGGGGCCACTTGGGGTTCAATGTTTGACCCTTCAGCAGGAAGCCAAGAGTCGAACCACCAACCCTCTGGTTAGTGGACAACCCACCTGAGCCAATGACACTCACAAACCCAGCTTCTCCTATAACAGTGAAAAGATGCTTACCCCCTGTTGAATCAGTATTAACCCAACGTTTTCTGTAAAAAATACCAATGATGATCCCGAGGATCTGATGTTGTCTGACTGCGGGACTGAGTTTACAAGATGCCTGTTTGTGGCGGTATTACATCATCTCCATGTTATTCTCTATTCTCACACACATCTGCACAGTTTCATTCATGTGACGTGGGAGGTGTGGGCAGACATCACCACTCCGGAGTTTCCCAAGTGAATCTATCAAATCTTACATTCCGAGAGAGACTGGAGGGTCAAAACAAGATGGACGGAAGGCAGACTCAGAAGACGTCTGGTTGGTTCTCCAAGTAAAAAGAAAAACTATTTAAAAAAAAGGAGAAAGGCCTGTGTTGGTGCCGACTCCATTTTCTTCTCAAATTTTCCCAGTCCCAACTCAATTCAGCTGCTCATATAGGGGGTTCAATTCTCAACTTTCCGCCTGAAACACAATGAGCAGGGAACCAGGCACAGTTCTTTTCCTGCACACACAATCTTCTAACCTTATTTTACCCATAAGGAAGCTTATTCACTTTAATAGATGTCTCTTTAAAAAGGATATAAATTATAATTTAACTGACACTGCCTGACAATCACGCAAACAAAGTTCCCGTAAAAAATAAACCCTCTCACTTGGTTTGTCCCAGTGATGTCCACGTGACATCACCATGAGTATAGGATATATATCAGGAAATGCCTGGTATCAGGAAATGCATGGTGGTGCCATCTCATGTAACAAATGGCGACGATGAACCATGGAACGATAAAACAAAGTTCTAACCTGCAATATGATGAAAGGTAACTAAACTAAGTGATAGGTGTGTTTGCTTTAATATGCTCATGTTAAAGCAAACACCGTAACATCGACCAATCGGTGCTGCAATGTTACAAAAGTAATGGTAAATCACAGTAAAGTAAACATTTGTCGAACGTAATGAGTGTAATGTGGACAAAGGGTGAGTTAAGAGTGGTTCTCATTCCCTTTGAGACAATTACAACAGTCATCTACAGCAGAGGCTCCCAAACCTTCCAGCACATGACCTCCAAATAAATAAACCGTGTGTCAGTCTTTTGCAACACCCATTATGCCAAAAGATATTTATTTCAGCGAGTTCCCAGTAAAAATTCCTCTATGTGCACATGTCCCAGTGTGTCCGTTGGTTCTGTAAACTGACCTGCTGTAACCGAAGCTGTCACATGAAGACAAGAAAGCAGTATGTTTTTAGATGTTATAACAATTATGGTGACATTTATTTCTCTGGATTGTTTTTAGATCGTATTTGCTTTCTGAAATCTTCTTTTGACCCTCCTCCTGATGTGGCTCGGGACCCTTCGGGGGACCCGACCCCCTAGTTTGGAAGCTACTGATCAACAGTATGATTGCTGCCTGTAAAACTCCTGTATTTCTCCTCCACATCTTCATAGATCAAAGCTGTGGTGTGCAGAAGGTCAGGATGTGGTGATGTGAAATCAACATGTGAGATGTTTATAAAATCCGCTTTAATAACATTATGGAAATTGAATATATCTCAGTCATAAGTTTGCAGTAGTAAAGAGCTGCTTTCCTTACATTCACTCCCAGGGCTTTCGGTATTACCCTTTTACCTACGTACAAATCATATAATTACAATATTAAAAATTCAGTTTTCCCCACATCCCTATTCCCCATGAAATCCAACATCTAGTATTACACAAACTCTACCGTTCATCCTGAGGGTCTCAAGCGTTCCCGACACAGCACTGGCCCTGAATAGCAATACAAGTAAGTTAAGAAAAGTTTTCCTGTTCAGTTTATCTGCTTCAGCATTTAACCTAAATCCACAACACGCTGCATCAGCAATTCACTGCACGAAGGTCTGTCAACCATGGTTCACTGTTACGCTGGGTTTATATGGGGAAAAGGGAAGGGTGGACGTCAGGGCACTTCCTGTGTTGTGGTAACGTCAACACACATCTGTGAGATGTTGAAATAGATGCAGTTCCTATCAACCACACTGTAATACACACTGTAGTTTACATTGTCACACCCAGTGATGTAAATAAGGAAATCATTTTTTAATAAGGAAATCATTTTTTAATAATGGCAACATTTTTGAGCTTGAGTCATAGTGTGTTTATTGATTGAAAAGAAACACAACACAAGGACAAACAGAATATCAATGAATATACAACTTTCAATTCATAAAGTTTTGATCAGGATCCCATTTAACTTGATTTATTATTTTACGGTGTTTTCATTAATTCAAGTTTCACGTCAGCTCTAAAGCCTTTAATTCATTAAACAATACCCAATTGAAGTAACAATGTACTGCACCTCACTGAGTCTCTCTTCTCTTTATGGAGTTTATTTTTCTCACAAAGGGAATAACAGATGTCCAATGAAGGTGCTGTGGTTATTAAGATTATCAAAAATCCAAGTCTTGTCCCGGAGCCTCATGTACACCTGGTCTCCCACATTAAGAGGTAAAATCATGCCGTTAGTTCCCGTATCAAAGCGTTTTGCAGATTGATGATTGAACACGGTAACGATCTGCACTCCATTCTTCATGAGTCGCAGCCCCATTGGCCTAGGTGTTGAATTATGACCAGAGAAGCTGAAGTAATACATTCCTTGGACCGGAGCAATGAAAATACCTGATGATGATAAAGAGAGACAGTTACATGTTATTAAACTGTAAGCACAGAAGCTGAAAAGTCTAGGAATGAAATATCCCAAGAACGACTTTGGAGGAAAGTTCTTCCAATTCTTGAAAAACTGATGAGATTTTGGTGGTCAAAGAGCGAGCTCATGGTGGCCTCACCAAACCTGTTGTTGGCCTCTTGAGTCTGATATCTCACACCAGCTTTAATGAATTTATTTCACTTTTGAACAGTGGTCACTTGGACTCAAAGATAAACTGATTGTATATTCAATGGTCAAAGGTCACAGTGACCTTATATGAGTCTGGAAATCCGGTATCTGTCCCTCATCCAGATCCGTACCAAAATTGAAAAGTTTCTTCTTGGACTAATTCCGTGTCTTTCCACCAAGTTTCATGGAAATCGGTTTTGTTGGTTTTGTGTTATTGTGCTTGTTAACAAACAAACCAACAAACAATCAAACGGACAATTCATTATTAACACAAATAACTCTGGTAAGTTTACCTGTAGCAGGGTTGTATGAGCCTGTGTTTGAGAGGATGGTCTTGTAGGTCAGTGTGATCTCACTGTTGTAAGGTCCAATATTTCCAACATTGCCAAGGGCTGCTCCAAATGCCACCTTGTTACCTTTAGAGGCAAAATGAAAACAGAGCTATATAACAACATTTTATGACACAGTTTCATTCAGAAGAAGAACCTACTGAACGCTCTTACCATGGATCTGCCTCCTCAGATCCTCTATCTCTGTCTCAGTGAATCTCTGCTTGGCCTCCAGTTCTTTCAAGGCACTAAGAATATAGTCATTCAAATTCTGGCTCTCGCAGTGACAAGCAGAGTCGATGCTGGGACTCTGGAAGCTGTTGGTGTCTTCTGCCTGTTGATCCAGATGCAGGACCTCAGCCACACACAAGGTGAAGAGGGATAAACCCAACACAGCGATCAAGGTTTTCATCTTGAGATTATTTCTGTTTGTTTCCAGCTCTTGCCACGATGCCTTATATACCACACAAAGAAGGAAGTACCAGGGTGTTTTTCCCGAAAGGTGGTTTTGTTTGTAGGATATATGATAAGAAGGAATATGATAAGAATCTTGCAAAATGTTTAATTGATGACTCACAACTCAAATAAAACTACATAAAAACTTAAGGTGAGACAAAACAAAGGGATTGTTCAGTCACACTTCTGGTTTATGTTTTAATATGAAAGTATATATTTACGGTTTGATCCTGTTTTAAAGATGAATATGTTGAATAGATACAGAGGAGCTGGGGTCTGAGTCCCACGGGCAGTGCCTGGAGACGAACTGATGCAATATTTGTTTAGACAATTTGTAAACAGCAAGAATTTAAAAAAGATTGCTAACCTTGTCTTTCAACATTATTCAAATATAACTACTATATGTTAAGATGTTTTCTTTTGGACATTGATCTTTAAGCTTTAGAATTTATTGTTTTAACACTTTATGGTAGCTCTCAGATAAGGCAGATCATTCAAAACAAACAAAGCTCACTCTGAACGTGACTAATGCCAGTCATTGAGAGTGAGTGACGGTAAATGCACGTGATTTCCCTCTGTGTTTTTCTACCATGATAGTTGGATTCTTCTATCATTGCTTAATGCCGCATTCAGATTGTCTACAACAGTGGATACGTCACTTTGGTCTTAAAGGACGACTGATGTAAAGACCTCACGTATCTAGAGAACTGAAATAGACTGAATGCTCTGTGTCCACCTCTCACACTGCTCACTGAGTGGGAGGACGGAGCAGACACACTGAAGTGCTCACAGCCCCCCCACACGTATCCAACATCCTATCTGCATTTTCAGCCTCAGCAGTCATGCGCTCAGTTCGGCCTGTGTGTGTGCACCCTGACACCACTGTGGTAATGGCTGTTTGTGAAATATAATGTTCAGTTGTAGCTTTAGATTCTTGCATTAGAAAGGAAAATTTTTCATAGGCTGCTTTATCATCTACGTCCATAAGAGGGCAGACTGGGACAACTGGTTAGGAGAGAAGAGGGTACGGAGTCTTATTGATACCAATATGTTTACATTTAAGGAAATGGATAGATAGATCGATACATTGATAGATACCTTATTGATCCAAAATTGGGAAATAATTGTGTTACAGTTCATAACGTTTTATTGCTATTCTGCACATAGAGCAGAATAGCAATAAAACCTTATGATGAATTAAAAAATCTCAAAATAGAATGCCATTCAAAATAAAATATGAAAATAAGATGTGCACATTCACAGTTATTGCAGGAGTAAGCAGAGAGAGTTTTGGTGTGGACAGAAACTAGGGCTCAGGGTTGTGAGAGGTGAGGAGTTGTACAGTGTTATTGCTGTGGGCAGGAAAGATTTCCTATTTCTGACTTTGCAGCAGCTGAGCTGAACTAGTCTGTTGGAGAAAGTGCTTCGCTCTCTGTCCACTAGGTGGTGGAGAGGGTGCTCGTGATTGTCCATGATGGAAAACAGTTTGTTCAGGGGTGATTTGCATAACCTCTCAGCACGGGAGCAAAGGGAGATGGAGCTCTTCCTTTATTTCACTGCGCTAATTAAAATCTGCTCTGAGCTGTCAGTCGTCTCCCCTGGTTCTCCTCCCACTGGCCAGGAAGGTTTCACAGTGTACATTATGGTAAAGGTAAATTAAGATGTGTCAAAGGTCTGAACTTGAAAAGCGAGTACTTATGCTCAGAAAGGTGGTATGTAGTGTATGTAGTGTAACGGCGGAAGGCCATGACAAAACACACACACACACACACACACACACACACACACACACACACACACACACACACACACATACACAAGCACTGTTCCCCACTGTGGCCTCAGATGCTCTTACAGTTTCACTTGACCTCAGTTCTATGAAATGTTGAAAAGAGACACACAGCTCCTCTCTACCATGTCCAAATATATATTTTCCATCTTCACAGCCATGACACAGAACATGACCTCTGTCCTGACTTGCTCCCAGAGCTTTTCTTCTTTTCTACCTGAGACACGAGCCAAGGATTTTGGTAAAAAATATCAAAGAATGAAGCATTTGACAACAACAACATTAATGATAATAATAAAAGTACAAATTTAGACAAGTTAATGAAAGAAAATGGGGAAAAATAAAGCAACAAAACAAACAAAAGTTCCAAGTTAAAAGACATTTTTATAAAAATGCATTTAAAAGAGGGTAGTGAGGTGGCTTTTTCTGATCCACAGAGAATAACCTCCCTCTGGACTTGCCCTGGAAACTGAGACTAACAGCATAGTTGTTGCGGCTGGTTATCTATGAGCTGTCTGGACAGACACACAGAAACGGTCACAACACCTTCAGTCACAAATGACTATCAGCGAGAATGGGTTTCCCCTTTAGATTGTGACAAAATGACTGCATATATAACTGCATTCTAATTTACATTATTATTATTAAACCATTGTCAAACATTTCCCTCACAAACATCTGACATATACAAAAGGCAATGTTCAACAGCTTCATCTACATCTCAGTAATCAATGGGAACTCAAAACAATACGCAAAATGAGAGAGAGTGCAAGGAAGCCCACACAGATCAATGTTCCCTGTCAACCAAGTATGAATTGCAACGACTCTAATCTGAGAGAGCAAGTGGAGGCGTTTGATCGACCACAGTGTCGTTCCACCGTGAAAGTCTGATTTCATTTCTACTGCATTTTGCCTGCAGGAGTCAGATTGTGTACAACATGGATGAGTCAGTGGTCTTGGAGGGATGAGTGAAGAAAAGGGCCTCACGTATCCAGGGACTGAAATAGAATAAATGCTCTGCCTCTCACACTGCACGCTGAGTGGGAGGACACAACAGACACACCATATTCATCCTGAGGTTTACAGTATCTCCATCTTCAGCCTCCGCACCCACCCACACAGGCCTGACTGATGGATGTGTTGTGTTATAGTTGGTGACCAGCGGACCTCATGGGGACCAAAGCCAGGTCCCAATGAGGCAAAACGTCATTTCTGAGTTCCTGGTTAAGTTTAAGGATCAGATATGAATTGTGGTTGGATTAAGCGTAGGCACGACAAGGGATAAGGTTTTGGTTATAGGCTGTCCACAATGAATTAAAGTCCTAATAAGGATAGCTTTGCAAACCTGTGTGTATGTGTGTGTTTGTGTGTGTGTGTGTGTGACACCTGCATGTTCCTGCATTTACAAATGTTACTTCACTTCTTACTGTAGCCTCTCGCTCCACCAGAGGGCAACCCGCTACAACTAACCAAGAAAGAAGAGGCTTTCCATGTGACTTTATGTGCAAGATGTAGGGTTGTGTGCATATTACTTTTACACATGTACAGGTTTTGGATGAAAAAACAATTCTGAAACTTTTACCTTTATTAATAAACTGTCCCTCTTGTATCATTCAAAGAAACTATATAACTTGTCTTGCAGTCATGCTGGAAAGCAGACAAATTAATTAGCTTTTAATGATTAAAGTATGTGTTGTAATGTTTCAGGACAGGTTGCAAATAGTGATTATAGATATTGAGGATGATTATTGTTGTCAAATACAGCATGATGCAGGGTTACATGATGAGCATGAAACAATTTAAAGGTTCAGTGTGTAGAATTTAGTGACATCTAGTGGAGAAGTTGCATGTTGCAGCTGGACACCCTTCACCTCACCCTCCCCTTCAAAACATGAAAGAGAACCCGTGGCAGCTTTTATTTGTCGTTAAAGCCGGTAGAACTGTGTTGATACTAGAAAAAAGGTCCAAAAGATGTATTACACCTGCCAATGTAATAGCTTTTGCAATAAACAAGTCAGTCTCAGCTGTCAATCATGATGTTTCAACCCTAACTTATAACATAAAATGACTAAAACCAAAAACCAAAGTAAACATATTTGTCTGTTGGTGAAAATCCACTTTCACTACTGGCTCTTCAAGACAATTCATATTAAATTCCTTCCTCATATGTGAACCGATCTTATGATTACACGTTTTAAAATTTCTGTTTCAGTTTTCATTTAATCACTTTGCCTTCTAGTCATATAACCCGACTGGATGGATCACAGTTAGTCTCCGCCACAGCTTGGATTGGCTTTGCATGCAACAGATGCATCAAGAAGATATTTCTGACGAGCAGACATAAATATCTCTCCGGCTTTGATCGGCTCGCCTCGGGGACAAGCGGGGCTTCTCTCACTCGAGCCGCCAGCAGCTCAAACAAAAGCCGCCTTTGTCTTTTATTTTGTCAATCATCTAAGAATAAAGTTGACATCACAGGTATGACACACATGCAGAGATGTTTCTGGCAGCCACGCTGTCATCCACTCTGATACTGTTGGCGTGATCTTTTTATTTGTGTGCCTCTGTGTTTGTCCGGCTGCCTTGGCTTAGTCTATTTTGTCTGACATCTCTATGGAAATAGTGTCATTACTCTAAATCACTCTGTCGGCCCTGCAGGCATGACAAAAACTCTCCAGCAAACCAACACGAATATCCTCTGCATGGCCGACATTGCATTGCACTTACATGGAGAAGATATTGGGCCGGATTGTCTTCGCAGGATGACTAAATATATTGGAGGAGATCTGCCAACAACAGAGAGGGTACCGTCGGCCTGTGGGAGACGAGGCCGATCCAAGCATGTACCTCAAGGCAGCCTGTACTGAGGTTTCTGTGCCCAGGCAGAGAGGGGGGCCGAGGCTGGAGCGCTGCCCCAGTACCATCCAGCAGAGGCAGGGGGCAGGAACCCGGGGGAACCCCTCCAGCCCCACCAGCTGCCCACCAGGAGGCTTTGAAGCCAGCAGCAGACCTCGAGAGCCGAACAGTTTGGAGGAGCTTCTTCAAGTGCACAGGCACCTTTTCCAGGCGTCTGCCCAACCTGGTGCCAACATGGTCTACAGGTAGGAGATTATTCACAGAGGAAGGGTGCACACACTTAGTACATTCCGATAATTGCTGCACACCTAGGCTGCAGTATCTTCTGTAGTGAAAGAGAGCTTGCATTTTTTGCAATACTTTGGGTTATCCGGCTATTCTGCTTAACGAACTGCAATTTATTTCGAGTAAATGTGAATTCAGCCTGAGCCCAATCAGGGTAAACAGCAGTCTGTTTGTGAATTTGCTCCAATTTCAATCATTTATAAACCACTGAAAGCAAGGATAAACTGTAACTGCACAGCAGGGTCCCCGGTCCTGTTAAATACCTAAAGCTCTCATCATCTCCTGATAAGGAGGAGTCTCTCTCAGCACAGCAAGGCCCAGCACCAATTCCCCTCCGTAATTAGACTTGACGTTTGAGGCACACGAGGCCACCGGCAGACATACAGCCATGTCTTCAGTGGCAGGTTTAGCATCTGAAAGACTGAGGATTGGAGTAAGTAATGAAAGTTAGGTCCTGATGTCCAATTATCTTTTTCTCTTTAATACTGTAAATGACACCGAACCCACATATCGTCATATGTGTGTGTGGGAAGCAGTTACAACTTCCTTCATTGAATCTGTCCATCAAGAGCAGGAACGCAATTTTTGTATTTTATCATGAGTGCTGTGCTCGTTCTAAACAAGTGGCTGTTTGCTTGGCCTGTGGTGATGCTGCAGAAGAGCTGTCACATGTTTGTTCAAAGTTCAGTGAAAATCGATTCAGTTTCTTTAACACTAACCAGTTCCTGTTCTTTGTCATTGCAGTAAAATGTAATTCTAAAGCAGACAACATCTTTAACAAATATGAACAAAAAAGAAACACTGTTCCCCACTGTGGCCTCAGGTGCTCTTATCTTGCTGTCACCTGTTTGTTCAAAGTTCAGTGAAGCTCGACTCAGTTTCTGTAAGGGTAACCAGATCCTGTACAATCTGAATGTTTGTCATTGCAGTAAAATGTTATTATAAAGCAGACAACATCTTTAACTAATATGAACAAAAATAAACATAAACATATTGCTAAAATAAGTGTGCAGGTGTGAGGTAGCTTGTATGTGTGTACAATTATTTATGTTTATATTTATATATAAAGTGAAGATGGAAGGAAATAATTCATTTTATTATTCATTGTGGGTAGTTGCTGAGGTCTAGACCTAATTTCACATATAGCTTTATCTGCTTTACATATGACACTGCTATATCTAGTACTTTATTGTGAAAAAAAATCAACAACATCTTTATTGACAATGTTTAGAATTAGCCTTCTTTCAATAAAACTCTAATGAGCTCACAAGCCATTTTTTCCTGTGGGTCAAATTCTGAAAGTGCAAAAACATTTCATTGATACTGAATCCATGAACCTCAGAGCGCTTTATCATTAGAAAATAAAAAGGTTCTGCAGCCGCTTCAATTTCCCTGCTTTGAGGCCAAATGCCTGCCGGGCCGACATGGAAGGTCACTATGCATCTGTAGGGGGACCGTCACAATAAGGACGTCAACATTCATCAGTGTCACCAAAGTGCATCGCATTGAAACTGAGTGGAGGTCGTGGCAAAGGCAGGACTGGTAATAATACAGATGATATAACTGTGAATGTCACAAGGGTGAAAACTGATGATGATGGTGATGGTGATGGTGACGATGATGGTGATGTTGATGATCATGATGATGAGGAAGATTAAAGCTTCTTCCTCTGTGTGTTGTGCATGTTTGCAGCACTTGATAACTGTGACCATTATGTCTGCATGAAGTCAGAACCAGCCTTTTAGGGCAGATTAAAAAAAAATTCTTCTTCTCTGGTGTTGTATGTGCAGTGCATCACAATGACTAGCCGGTCTAATCTGCAGCATATAGAGGGAAACGCTGTGGACTTGGAGTGAGGGAGAGAGTCCTGTGTTAAATGGTGATTTAGAGGGAGATGGAAGAGCGGGCCATGAGCAGAGAGATAACAGTCACAAGATGGAAAATGGAAGAAAGAAAAGGGAAAGCAGGAGCTAATCCACAGAGAAAGAGGAGATGCAGGAGAGCGAGGGAGGGAGGGAGAGAGGTGGTGCTGCTGCAGTGATGTCACAGACAGCTTGGAAAGGTTTCCCCCCTCATTATCTCTCATTTTCTCTACAGGAGGTTGGTGCTGATGAAGACGACTATTTATTAGATGGTGATAAGCCTTTTGAAAAGCAAAATGTGAAACACAAAAATCATTAAGTCGAGCAGCAGACTGTTACAGCAGGGCTGTAATTATGTGACATGGAATCTAACACTCCTCTGTAGAGAGCATGCTGGTGTGATTGTATAATACATGCAGTATTTTGGTTGTGGCAGCACAACCAAAATATACAGGCTAATTTCTGTGGGAAATCCATGGTTAGGCTACTTCTGAGGGACGAGTGGGTCTCTTCATTGCAGCTTTGGTTGTCACTCATCTACACTGTTTCAACAAACCTGCCATATGGAGGTCTGTGTCTTAGCAACACAATTTCAAAACTCTATTATTGGTTCTTAACGGAGCAATTAAGGAAGAGTGGTTTGCATCGTGGTAACAGACTTATCGTCTGTTGGGGATTCCGGCTGAGAGTGTAACATTTCCATTTGAAGCTTCTGACTGACTGACTTTTAAATAGGACCAACTGTAGTTGTAGCTATGGAGGGGCCGGTGACACTTGATGGATGCTCCTTGTTTGATATTTTGTCCAACAGCGCAGTAACCTCTCCAGAGCGTCACAAAGTGATGAAGCCAAAAACTTGGTTTTGCTGGCAGGTACAGAGAAATGCAACGGGGGGGTTTACACATCAGGATTTGTTTCTCTTGTGACTATGAGTTCTTTTCGGTCTGTTAAAACACTGGTGTGATATGTTCTGAGGCTCAGAAGGGAGTTTTCAAGAAAATGTGCAACAATTACGGATGGATGGATGGATGGATGGATGGGGGGCTGGATGGAAGGAAAATGAAATGAAATAGTATAAGCTTTCATCACATTCTTTGCATTGAATAATTCAGCACAACATATTATCTCACACTATGTGTCCAGTCTGACTGACCACCTCCCCAACGCTCCCCCTGACCCATGAGCCAACGTATCATCAAAAAACGACTGTTACCAGCGTCTTCTCTTATCAGATGCAGTCGCAAAGATATAAATATATCTGCCTTGGCCTCGAGGTTTGTGGAGGTTCAATGAACCATGAAATCGTGCATTGTCACATTGCTGCTAAGTGGGGGAGGAGGCGAGGACGCTGCGCCGCCTCAACACTGGTTTAATGCTTCATTTCAACGTGCCACTTCATCTGGTCTGTTTCTTAACCTCTGCTCTGAGACGTCAGGGTCAGAAAGGTTCTCTCTGGATTCTTCTCTGAGCCGGAGCCTTCAACTTCTCACCGTACGAAAAACAGACAGCGCCGTGAAGTGATGTCATGGGAGACATAGGAGAAGTGATTTCCTATGTTTGTGTGCGTAAAAGGAGGACGTGTTTTGTACTAGTAGACAACAGAAAGAGGGTAAAATGCCCTATAGGTCGACCACGGTGAGGTGAAGCGTGTTGGTGACATCCACATGTAGGTTACGGTACTCTGCCACAATGCGCCACCTTAACATCCTGCCTGAGGTGCATTTCTTTAAGTAAACAAACACACACACACACACACACAGACATGAAGTCACATCAACATCCGCTGCCTTGAGTCCCATTCACAACATACATCTCTCTCTCTCTCTCTCTCTCTCTTCCTCTCTCTCTCCCTCTCTCTCTATCTCTCTTTCTGAGTGTGTGGCGCCATAGTGAAAAACACTGCAGTTCTTTCAGCCAGTCAGTCAGAGCCAGCAGCCAATGCACGCTGTCTCTCTCCCCTCAGTCAGCGCCTGGCTCCCTCTCCCCGCTCGCCGCTCATCGCCTCATCACTGCATCTGTCCTCCTCTCTCTCTTCCCTCTCTCTCTCTCTCTCCCTCTGAAACGATGAACCATGCATCCTCCTCTCTCCTCCTCCTCCTCCTCCTCCTGCTCTCTGCTTGTCCATTACCATTCCAGGGTCCCTTTATCAAACAGAGCGTTCTTGCTGCAAAGCCGGGAACCTTAAAAGCTGTGTGACTTCCTTGCTGACTTCGGGGACAGGACAAGGCTGTTTGCCCCGTCTGAGGACAGCTGCTGGGACGCACGCTGCTTCTGTTGGGATGCGGATCTTTGCAGGACCTGTGTAGAGCCGCTTGATTCCTCTAAAAGTTGCAGGAAGACGCACGTCGGTCAAGGATCTCATCCCTGCCTCATCCTGACATCTCGCTGTTTGTAAGAACACCTGTATCCATACAGATTTGATCTTTGTTTATTTGTGTGTGTGTGTGTGTGTGCGTGTGTTAGTGTTGTAAGTCGATTTATGAGTGAACATTCTTTGCTTCAAGCGTGACCTTATTTTAAAGACGTTTGACAGGAGTGAAATGGGATGTCTGTGTGTTTAGTTTTCCACAGCGCTGAGGGCTCAGCGTGCTGGTGCAGTGTTACTCTCTTCACTCCAGGTGTTTGACTGCAGGCTTAGCTGCAGTTTGAGGGCGAGAGAGAGAGAGAGTCCCCTGACAGCCAACCTGACAAACCCTCAGAGACACCCCAAAGAGAAAGACAGTGAAAGAGGCATCAGCGGCTGAATTAGAAAACCACACATTTGAAATAAGCAGGAGGCTAAACTTGAGTTGGAAACTACAAGGGATGAGGAAGGTGAGCCAAAGCAGGACAGGAGGATAAAAAGACGAGCAAAACTTGGGCTGGATTGCTCTCGATCATCGTACATCTATGTAGAAGCTGCTTACACATTAGAGCAACGGGCGTTAAAGTGGAGAAAATAGCTTGGAAAAAACTATAGCACAGTTTTATCAAGTCAGTCTTTACCAGATTATTCCTCCTCCTGTGTACTCGCACTTCCAAACCTCCCCCCGCCTACCCTCTGCGACACACACTGCATTCTCTCCTCCCAGCGGGCAACTCTTTCCACGACTCATTCAGTTCCCATTCTCCTCCATCCTTCTCCCTCCATCTCTATCCTCTTGTCATATTTTCAGGTGGTGTCAGACCGACTCCTCGTCTCAGCTCTTCACGCACTGACCGGGACTGAGCTGCTGCTATGTCCACTTTTTGACATAACCTCAGCTTGAGATTCCTCTCCCTGAAGAAACTGAACAGAACTTCATGCTCCCAGTCATTCCTGCAGCACTGGGTAGAGCTGGACTGGACCACTGACGTCCAGCTTAACAAAACAACCAGGACAAAAGGGAATTCCAGAGACAGGAGGGGAAAGAAACACTGTCAAGTACTTGAAGGACCTCAAATAAACACTTGTCTGACTTGGAGCAGCTCTAGAGGCCTTAACCGACAGCCATGCAGGTGTCCTTTGCATGTACGGACCACGGTCTGAAGGCCCCACGTAACGGCGAGCACAGCAAGCAGAACGCCACGAGCCCCAACACAGCCAGCAAGGCCCGCGCCCGCTTCCGCACCGTGGCCCTGATAGCTCGAAGCTTGGGCTCCTTCACCCAACGCTACCACCACAACCTCAAGGAGTCCACGGCCAAGCTCACAGGCATGAAGTACCGGTACGTAGACGTGACGTGATGATGGAGACTGTGTGAGAGGGAGACGGAGGAGGTGTGTGTGTGTGTGTGTGTGTGTGTGTGTGTGTGTGTGTGTGTGTGTGTGTGTGTGGTTGAGTTTTCTCTCTCCTGTGCCCAGTGAACGCCGCAACTCAATATAGAACACTAATAAATTAAGATTAATGACGGCAAAGAAAACAGGGGAAAAACAAGACAATTAAAACGACTTCATTGAATTAAAAGAGCCTTGGTGGAGACGACAAGGATATATGACCAGTGACAGGTGATGAGTGGGCGCTGTGTGAGTGTGTGTGGTGAAAGAATCACAGGCCTTTTTCCAAGATGTAGATTTTTAAAGATTTGTTGTTTTAATCAGTCTAATCACAATGAAAACTAATTAGCATCTGAAGAGAACGAGGATCTGGAACATTTGAATGATTGGAGTTCCAGATGCAAATAAGAATTTAATTGCACAACCGTGCAATTTGAAGAAAAATATATTCCTTGTAGTAATAAGAAGTAGAAATATAGAAAAGATGTTACCATAGTAATATGATAAGAATAAGGTCATAAAATGAACCATGATTACTCTGAAAATCCCACAATTGTAAATGATCAATGTGGGCACATAAGTGATGCTGCTGGAAGATTAAATACTAGTAACACTTTTTGGTAAGTTTTTATTACCTCTACCAAGCAGGTAGTGTTATATTCATCTGCCTTTGATTGGTTGATTGTAAGCAACATTACACAACCACTACTGAAGGTGAAGGGATGTGATATGGATCAAGGAAAAAAACTAAAAAACTGCTGTGGATCCTGGAATTTCACTTTATAAATAAACATTGCAAGATACATCAAGATGTTTTGCAACATTTTTGTTTAATTCATGGATCTTGATGAAAAAGGTAAAAGGGTTCCATGTTGAGGGGACTGTAACAGTGAGTGCAATTTGTTGCAGATTCAAATAGAAGATTTGAAAAAGATCCAGTGAGCTCTTTGTGGTTTGGAAAGGGGACTTGTTGGGCCTTGGCGGAGATTAGCATTGATCCACTGAGTGCCGTTCCAGTTTGTTTGTTTGCTTGTTTGTTTGTAAGCAAGATTACAGGAAAACAAATGAACGGATTTTCCTCAAAGTGGCAGTTTGGGATAAGGGATGAAGCCATTACATTTTGGTGCAGTTTTGGAACAGATCCAGGATTTTCTTTAACATCGTGAGATTGGATGATTTCTCATGGACTTATTCATGGATCTTGATGAAAAATAAATCAGGAAGAGAACTTGTGGTTCGATTTGGTGCAGCTTGAATTTGACCTTGGCGGTGGCATGCGCTCTCTCACTCTAATTACATTGAGGATCATTTAAACTCTGTGAAACTTTTATCGCTAATGTATAAAGCCTACTGATAATTAGACACTTAACACACTAAACAATTACCGATAAAACAAACACTAACATAGCTTGAGAGAAATGCACAGAGAATGCAGAGAAATACAAATTACAGAAGTAAACTACATTATCCATTAAATCAGTGAATAAGGCACTTCATGTAACCATATAAATCATCCTGTGCATCAACAGTAACACAATAAACCGTATCAATGCTGAGTTTGCTTATTCAAATCTCTCATGTGCTCAGTCAATAAGAGGAGCATCGGTTTGAGATGCTGACCGCTCCACATGCGTTCCTCATTAAGTGGCCACAGCCGTACATTACAGTCTGGAGAGTGTGAACATGCCGTGCTGCCGCTCTCCCTGTGTGTTTGCGTGTGTGTGTCTGTGTGGGAGTTGCAACAAAGCCTGGCCAAGAAAACAATGCTCTCTTAGCTCAGTGAGTGAGCTCTTAACCCAGATCGCCGGAGCAAAATAGTAACGTTTACCTCACACTGTTCATTCACTGGAGAGGGTGACATCACCGAGTCAGGATCAAGAGAGACAGGCGGAGGGAAAGAGGGGATGATGGGAAAGTCAAAAGGAGGGGATGGGGGAAAAAAAAGCAGAAAGATCAAAAAGAGGAAAAATCTGAGATTGAGCGAGAGAGAAAATTGGGGTACTCAGGTCAGCTCAAAGAAAAGAGGCAATTAGCAGACTCGGGGCCGATTGGATGCGGAGCAGCTAAATGCGATAAGTGTCTGCTTGTCACACAGTCTCATCTCGTTTCCATAACAACATTGAAATGGCCAACATCAATCTGTTCGCAGCACCAAACCAGTCCGATGACTCCATTGTGCCAACTGGTCCCAGGCTTTGTTTTGTTTTCCAGGCGAGAAAATTGATTTGTGAAATCCTGCTGCACGTGCACCAAGGCCCCTGAAATTCAATCAAACTGCTCCAAATTGCACAGAATCATAGATATCAGTCCCCTGAATGTGACCCATTCTTTTTTCAATCAAGCTCCCTCAATTTTTTTTCAGATAAAATTGAGTTTAAAGAAAGTGAAAAGAAAACTCTGCCCCCATGATTCGGATCCACACCAGAATTTAATGTGTTCTTCCCGTTTCATGAAAATCCATCACGTTGTTTCTGTGAATCCTGCTCACATACAAACAGACGAGGGAAAAACCAAATCTCCTTAACGATCATTTCTCTGTTGTGCCTTCTTTTTTCATAGAGAGGAGTCATAGGGGAAGAATCTGCAGAACAGATGCAAACTATGTCTCTTCTAAAAGCTTATTTTCAGTTTGTAACATGAGGATTGGCTCATTCTTGTTGCTCCCTCTAGAAACATGTGGAGGATGAAGCTTCCTCCGAGCCCTAAGCAAATCCTCTGTTTTCACCACAGAAAACCTCATGTGTCACATCCCCTCTCTGCTCCCTGTTTGTCTGACATTTTCTGGTTCTCTCTCTTGTACCCCCTCTTTTGGGTTGAGGGTATTGCTTTGGACGCCATCTGACAGGGAACCGCTTTCCCTTGAAGTGAGGTCCACAACAACTACAATAACGACAGGTTTTCTCCGACAGACAAGGAATGAAAGCACTTTTTTGTCTTTTCTAAAAGACGAGAGTGTGTGTGCCACTGTGGTCGACTGCATTACATAGATGAGCGCATGGCGTGTGCACTTGTGTCTGGCTCTGAGGATGCACACTGGGCACAACTGAAGGCATAGCAAGTTGAAGCAGAAGATGCAGAGCGAGCGAGCAGAAACTAATGATACCACCGTCCGCGGCATTGTAGTTGTCATGGCGATCCAAATATAGAGTATTCTTCTAATCGTGGTGGCCCCCAGCAGCAGCCTTCGATGGCCATTTGACCTCTTATAGCTTTTAAGGGTAGGATTCGGGCGCAATTATCGGCAGAAATGGATTCATAATTATGCTTTTGTTACCTCGGAACGAGCTTTTGTATGATCTCTGTCTAAAGACCACCATAGTTGGAAGTGAAGGCAAAGCAAGGGGTATCGCCAGCCACTAAATCCTAAACACTGAACCTTCAAAATAACATATACAAACAACACGCATATGGGGCAGAACATGCAAAGTACCACACCACGATGATGTTGTTGGCTCCACAAGTTGTGCAGAGTCCTGGTACGGAGCCTGGAATGAAGATCATAACGGTCAGTAGGCAGCAGAAGGCCGTTTGTCAGTCCAGGAGGTTCTGGGGAAAGATTCCACTTGGTTGGTTCAGAGCTGGGCTGCAGATGGGCAAACAAAACTCCCTTCTGTTGGTTCCTTGTCATGCAGGCTTATCAGTGACAAGCAGAGACAGAGGCCCTCCACTGCTGTGTATACATCATGTTATACATGATTAACATTAAAAAAAAGTGGGGTTTTTTGTGCCAGTAAAAAAAATCTGATCATGTTCACACTGGTCATTTCAAGATGAAGCACTCTGCACATATTTGAGCCGAAGGTTTTGGAGGAAAACTGTAAGATTTTGTGTTTGTTTGTGTGAGCCCCCCAAAGCCAGTGTCATCCTTGCATCCATGGGTGACCCTGCTGCGCCTCCAGCTCAACCCTTTAATGAAAAAAATCTTCCTCCCGCTGTTTAATAATCCAGTGGGCACCAGATCTCAAAGCAGAAACACTGTTGTATACGTGACTTCTGCAGAACACTATCATTTCTTTACCTAAATCACGGGCTGAGGCTTAAAAAGTACAGATGACTTGCTTTATGTTATAGTCATAAACTAATAAATCAATCTCACTCTGCTGATTTCTTTTTAAATTGCAATTTTTCTTCGTGCTACAAATCATTGATCGTGTTTCGACAAGGTGTATTGATGCTTGTGAGATTTACACAGCAGCCATAGTGAAGACTGATGCAACCCTCTCCCTCCGTCTGCCTTTCCTAACAAAGACAACATTTAGATGTTTGGCTGCTGTGGCCCTTGTCCATGATAACTGTGTCATCAATCACACTTCGCAAGGCGATTGCTCGGTTTTTTCATTTGTGTTTTGCTGTGAAATCTGCACATCTGCACTCACAGAGCCTGGAGAGTGTGTATTTGCCTGGGCAGCGTGTGTCCAGCCTCTCTGAGGAGCTTTTCCCCCCAGTTTTTCATCATAAATCAAAAGTCTTAATCACCCTTTAGCGAAGTAGATGCTCTTCATGTTCCCACATCGTTTACCACAGTTCTTGTCTCAACCGTTGGCCTGTGATTTGTAGGTCCAATAATATGAGCCAGGGTGTTGCACAACACGAAGCCTGTCCTGGAAGCTCCACTCTGCCTAAAGACTAAACAAGCCCCCGAGGATAAGAAGTGCCCAGTCTCTCTGTTAAACAGCCAGGATGCTTGCATGGACTCTGCATTTTAATTAAAGGTCACAACTAAAATGCTTTACTGCAAGCATAATGGTTTTATAATAGAGTTCCTTTCTTGGCAATTTTGGCTCGTTCCGCTAATTGGAAGCAGTGAATCAGAACAACACCACAGCTGCATGTGGAACACGTACACAATAAAAATGGATGTAAATCAGGTTTGTTGTCGGCAAAACTTTATTTATTATGAGATACACTCGACCTTAAGAATCGATTAGTGCCGTCGTTTTGGGGCTGATATCGTAGCAGTGGTATTTGTGTGTGTGTGTGTGTGTGTGTGTGTGTTTTGTAGAGTTGTGTAACTGTATCTCAATCTGTGCATTTTATATGTGTATTGAGATTTGTATATAGAAATGCGAACATGGATATGAATACCTGTACACATTTACAGAATTGTCTACACATGTACTATCTCAATACACTTGAGATACATTACAATTCTCATAACACATATGACGCATTTTATTTTTACATCTTTACAAATCTGATTACACACACAGAAAAGAAGATTTATGCAGATTTGCTTTACGCATAACAAATTCTACACACATGCAGATTCAGCTACACAAATCTACACACAAACACACACGTACACTATATACCTTCGATACTGGCCTCTTATATTGTGTTTATGGTGTGTTGTCTTAATTGTAATTGCACCATGGGGTTTTTCTTTCTTTCTCATAAGCCTTTGCATACTATTTCAGTTTGTTTACATAAATACTTGAACGTGATGGTGCAGTCAGATTTCCGGCAGACTTAAAAAAGCACCTAAAAATAACATGAGGAGACGAAGCTACACCTAAAGAGATGCCGTGACATACTTTCTATCAGCGCTGTGTGAAGGTTTTCCACTCATCCTGAATTTAGTTTTTTTCCTGCGCTGCCGAGCTCTCTCTGAAATCTACGGCGTAAAAGAATCAACCTCTTCAGATCTGCCCACATCTTTTTCAATACAGGATCAACCCACAGTTCAGTCATGTGTCTCTGCCAAAAATACAGTTATTCTGTGTGAGACTCTCTACTGGCAGCGACACAGGTTTTATTATATGATGTTTAAATTAGACATCGGGAAAAAATTACCATTCAAATATTTGTAACAACTTACCAGAATAAAGTAAACTAACAGTGTGTAAATAAAAAAGAGTGTTTGTGTGTAAAAAATTAAGGGGAAAGTTGAAACTATGTCGATTTTGGCCCTGTGGAAAAGCAAAGAAAAAAGTCAAATCCTGACTCTTGTTCTTTATAGCACACACTCTCTCTCTCACACACACATACACACAAACGTACACAATATGCAGCCCCCCCGCAGGGAGTTTGCTGTCATTTCCTATTTCCCTTTCTGTGTCATATAGAATAATTCAACTGTAGAGGGTGTTTGATCTGCTTAGACTTGGGGCTTGGACTTAAAACTCAGTGAGCCTCAGCCTATTGCTGCCGCTTCTTGGATTATTTCTCTCTTTCCCTCTTAATTTCTCTCTGTCTTCTTCTCGTCCATGAGGCCCATGGCCTTTTCTTCTCCCCATAGCCACTTCTTTCACATTTCATCTCTTCATTTTTCTCCCTCAAAGTGCTTAATTTCACTTCCCTACTTTCTTCCCACCCACACGGGCCCCAGCTTTGATATTCTTAAAATACAACCCGTCCTTCTCCACTGCACTGATTTATCTTGATAACAACATTATGGCCGCCATCGGGAGAGCGGTGGAAAACCGAGGAGGTGGGCGTTGTCTAATCCCTCCGCCCATCAAGGTGGCCTTGTGTGGGTTTGCTTAGTCTACATTAATCCCCCAGCGAGTGAGAAGTTTTATGTGTTTACTCGCAACCTTGACAAACGTGTTGGCTGACACATATTGATTCAAGCAACCCCGGCGTCAGGAAATAAACCATGACAAATGACCCAGTGTGATTTGAGAGCCACATCTTTGCTTTCCAGGAAAAAATCAACAAAATAAATCCTCCCACAAAAGAGAGGTCAGTTCTTCTGAGATTTTAAGCGCAGTAAATCAGCCAGATGTTCGTTTGATAGTGTTTTTATTTCATCTGGGGATCCGCTGAGAACAGAGAGGGCTACTTACAGTAGCAGCTTGCAGGATGTTCATAAGTGGTGACAGGTTTGTGTGAGGGGGCGTTTTCAAATGACTCATTTGTCATTTTACTTCCAGGCTTCTTTTGGGCACCATTCAAGCATGAGAGAGCGAGCCACACTCACTGGCTTGCAGAGTTGTTTATGTGCAAGTTTGTATAGACGAGTTGTCCTTTCCCTAAGTGTTGTCAGTTCACTATTTACAAGATATTATATAAAGAATTTACATTCTGTGTCTTGGCGGCACTTTTTTCTTCCCTCTCTCTGTCTCCTACACAAAACACAAACACATGTGTCCTTTTAAACAAATAAGTGTTACATTTTCTCCCCTTTGTTGCAAATGACACGCTGTAATCCCCCGAATCATTAGCTCCCTTTGCAGCGGGCTTCTGCTGGCAGGAACATCCTGGGCCCGGACAGATCTATTAATGCATCACCGCGAGCTGCGTGTGGTTAATAACCAGGTGCGGCCGATTGCTGCCGCTTCCTGACACCTGAAAACACCAGGGACCAGAATACAGACGAGAGGCGGGCGGCTTCTCCGGTGGTTGGACGTCAGCTTAGTTTATGCCCTATTCTTAAGAAGACATTTGAAGCAGCAGCTGTATATTTACTTTATGGAGGATCTCCAAAAAAACAAGAAGTGAGCTTGGTGAGGACAAGCGGCTTTATTTGGAAATGGAGCGAAGTTGCAAATTTGATTAGTGTAGTTTGTATGAATCATGAATCATCAACATGAAAACTGTATCGACCTGAAGGGCACTCAGGGACTTCATACATCCACATCCTAAGTCCCGACGGTCCCCTTATGAAACCACATTTCAATTCCACTAGATCCTGATTGAAATCTGAATCTGTACCTAATGTCTAATTGCCAACTGCTAATGGCAAACTCATAAACATTCAATATTATTTTCATCGAGATCTGTGAATCATTCTCGGAGAAATCAACGGAAGTGTTGAATATAACACAATATTAAAGAAAATAAAAAATAATCCTGGATCCCCGACCTGACCTGAATCCACATCAACATTTGATGATGTCTCTCTGACCACCTGCCCGTCCTTCCACAGAGAATCCTATCAGGAGTTTTTTGCGTTATCCAATTTTTTTTTGCCGCACCAAATTTCACATTTATAGATATCAGCTCCCTAAATGAGCCCAATTATTTGGATCTGCACTAAAGTTAAGGTATTCCACCCTGGTTCACAAAGTTCCATGGAAATCAGTCACATAGTTTTTTTGTATAATCTCGCTAATAAAAAAACACAAACAAATAAAAAACCAAAACCTCCTCGTCAGGGGTAATGAGGACAGAAGGTCAATGTTGGTATCATTTTTCCTGGGTTGCATTTTTCACAACTCCAGCAGTGACCTGCAATAAATGCAACACACATTCACTTGACCTATAGTGCAGCACCCCCGCCGACGCTTTCATGGATCAGAACTATCAGATCTATAATACATCAGGGAGGAGGATACAATACCCAAACTCCTCCGTCATATCAGACACATCCCACCATTTGTAACCGCAGCGAGCTCCATCTCCCTGTTTCCTCAAGTCCTGTTCCTATCAGAGCCTCGATTACACTCAATGCATCAAACAATCCATAAATACATTGAATCCCTCAAGGTGTTTATATACAAACACTTTGATATATATGTTTTCCCTCTTTATCTGAGCAGCTTGGCAAAACAGCTGACTCGATGACGGATGCGTCTCCATATTGGACTTCTCCATATTGAATCGGGATCGGTTAGATGGCGCGGCCTCAGATTAGTCCACCTTCGTCTCGACAGGCTAAGGCCATTTGTCGTCACAACAAAACAACTGCTGGCATTTTTTTTTACAGCCTCATTTGTCGTAATTATGAGTAAATACCTGCAAATCCATCAGGATGGAAAAATCCATACAGCGTAATTGCACGTGGACACATTCTCCTGTGAAGATGAAGTGTGGTGCTGGTGAGAGTGGCCCCTCGTGTGTGCATGTGGCCTTCATGACTCTGTCAGACAAATGTGTCTCAATTTCACAGCGCCTGCCTCCCATCGTTTCGCTCGTCTGAAGGAGGCGGCTTGTCCTTGCACAATCCCCCCGGGCTCCAGTCTTCCTTCAACTGCGTTCCACATCCCGCCGGGGGAAGACACCTGTGGCGGCCGGAGGCAGAACAATCTGTTCTTGCCGATGCTAAGCCATTAAACGCTCGCTCCACATGAGTTCCCCTCTCCGTTGGACAGATTGTAAAAACACTGGATGTGAGGCAGAGAGCTGAAAACTCTGAGCCGAGCCTTGCATGAACTTTAGGTTTATCTTCCGCGGTGTTAATGAGGGTTGAAAGTGGCGTATCACATCGCGGCAGATCAGCTGGAGGTAAACTGACTGTCAGGGAGGAGGTGCATACCAGGAGGTGCACCGTTATACAGTTAATATGTAGAGGGACACATTACGGAAGGATTGGAGGCACATGTGTGAGGTGCTATCTTGGGGAATGCTGGTACGATGCAGCGACAGTGCAGGAGAGCAGGTTTCTGGATTGTGTGGGGGGAAGACATAAAAGCCTGAGGATCGAAGGGCTCCCTGCTGTAACAGAATGTCAAAGCTTCTGAGTATAAGAGGAGGGGATTGGGTGAGGGGGGGGGGCAGAGAGCAGCACTGATCAGAAAGAAGCCAACTCCCACTGCTGCAGTACAAACAGTCATTTTATCTTTTCAATTTTGAGTAGAATACATATCAGTGTCTGTAGAGAGCCTGAGAAGGTGGGATCCACATTGATTGAGTAAATCAACGCCCCCTCTGGCTCCATTCTGATCGTGATTCAGGTTTGTGTGATACATGAGAAACTATCAGCCATTGTTATTATTAAACTCACTTACAATTGATCTTTTTTATGACCCACATTGTAAACTCCATATTGGCAAAATTGCTGCCTGTTATTGCTTTCGGTCTCAAGTGTGGAAGCAGCAAACAGGAGATTATAGTACGGTGGCAGAGACGTCTCCCACGAGTGCATTAACAGAAAAACAACACAACTACATTGATTTTGATCATGAAATGTGCAGAGTTACTTCCTGTGATCTGCTTGGAGTGGCCAATCAGGAAAGAACACACCTGTACCCTGCTCATTTCATGGTCAACATCTGCTGTTGCTCAGTTCTGTTGTGGTTGTGTTTTTGTTGTGTGCCTTTCGTAGTTTTGTTGACACTTTTAGAGCTTTGTTGTTACTACTGCAATTGTGTTGTGTCTTTAGTGGCGGTTTTGTGGTTGTTGAAGTTTGTGTGGTGGCTTTTGAATTTGTGTTGTTGCTTTTGTAGTTGTGTTATGGCTTTTGTGATTGTGGTGTGGCTTTTGCCTTTGTGTTGTGGTTTTTACGGTTCTGTTTTTGCTTTTGTCGTTGTGTTGTGGCTTCTGCGGTTGTGTTACGGCTTTTGTTGTTGTGTTTTGGCTTTTGCGCTTTTGTGAGACATCTCAGTTTTTTAGGTAAATATTTATACACATTTTGTCCTTGTGAAATAATGCTGTAGGCGAACATCACCTTTTGTGTTTGTTTGTGTGTATGTGTGTGTGTATCTTCTGCATGTATGAAAGTTGTGTGGCTTTTTACCAGTGAAGAGGTATGCGGGGGAAGTGTACTTCACATTAGTGCAGGGATATTTTCAGTAGTGAGTTTTCACACTCTCAGAGGCAGACACACACATTCCCTATCATTGCATGCGACCCTGAAGTTACGGCTACAAACCTCGAGCTACAAGTTCAGATCATGACCCTGTTTTTTCTCTTGAGCTGAGCAGCCAATCAGCTCGATTCCCATCAACGAACCAATCGGAAGGCTGCCCACTGAAGTTTGTAATTAAATAACCCACCTGTGTCTCAGAGGAGTTCGCCTCAGCCTCGTCCACGTTCAACTCCTTGATGAAAAGAGAAAGCACTGAAACAGTGTGCCCTGATTGGACAGTCTAAATCCATCTGATTGGGTGGTCAGTGGGCAGCGTTCTGATTGGTTAGTCATGATTTGTACTTGCAGCTCGAGATTTGTAGTCACATTTTAAATTTGCGTGTCTGTCTCTCAGACTTTAGGAATACTCCCTTATAGAAATAAATCGCTGCACAAATGTGACACATCACCACCACCTACAGCTACAAACTTTTTTCACACCCAAAGTGACGCAATGACAACATTATTCCTCAAGGACAAAATATCCGGGACAGTAATTTGATCCTAAACATTGTTACTGAATCATATCTTGACCAATGACACATGGAGCCAAATCAACTCCACTTCATACTCTGCTTTTTCTTCGTAGGAACCTCGGGAAATCTGGATTGCGTGTCTCCTGTCTGGGGCTCGGTGAGTACATATGATTAGCTTAAGAGGTATATGTCTATGGTTAACACGAGCACCCGAGTGCAAACACAACTCGTCTGTGTGTCTGTGTGTGAGTGTGTGCGGAGAGAATGTAGAGACAGCAAATAGGACACATTCTCCTGAATATCATTAAGTCATTTCACACCAGTCTCAATCTCATGAATCTTTCATACACATATGTAAAGTCATGAGGGAGAACAAGCAGCTGTTTGCAGGGACGTAATATTTCCCCTGCTAATATTTAATCAACAGCATCGGTTTCAAACAAACACAGTTATCGCACATATCCAATGCACGCCGGAGGGTGAACGCTCACAGTCATGTTCATGGGACTGATCCATGGAGTGTGTGCACTGGTCATGTCTTTATATGTGCATGTGTGTTGTTTTGCAGCATGTGTGTGCCGCGTCACTCGTTGAGGGTGTGTCTCTGAAACGCAAATTACCTTTACAGAAGCAAAATAATGATGCACTGTTACCCAGCCCCATGAAGATACTGAATATATCTGGAATGTCATACCTCTGTCAAGGTCCCCTTAAGAAACCACATTTAAATTCACCAGATCCCAGACTTTCATTTGAATCTACCCTAAAGTTCACACACACAAAAAGATACAGAATATCTACATTATCTGCTAAGTCCAGAAATCTCTCTCTGTGTGTATGTGGAACGCAAATCTTGAGAACTGTTCATCATACCAGCTTAAGACTTGGTATGTGTATTGTTAAGGGTCCCACGAAGTGATGTATCAAATTTGTGGGGATTTGTACAATCCAAAGTTCATTATTATTAACTTGTAATAAACAGGTTACTAGCACTCTGTAAGCCACGGCGACTGAGACTCGTCAATATAATTAACACTTTCTATCAAGCACTCCAGCTCGGATTCTGCTTACTGAGTCGAGCTTCCCTGAACTTCTAGTAAACAGGTGAACAGCTCTTAGTGCAGCAGCTTCATGGTTCTGTGGACTGGGTCCTGCAGCAGGTCGTTACTCGCCATGGCTCAATTACTACTACTACTTAATTAGGTCACTTTTACAGTTTAAGAAAGAAAGTTACAACCAGCATCACCACAGACCCATTCCAACCCAGCAGGTTCAGAAAGGACACTGCACTAGCATCTAGATGACCCATGGGTCCTTCTACCAAATTAAATTAAAATCGTATATAGATCCAGATTTTTATTTGGACCAATTGCCCTATGTTGTATAAATATAAAAAATATAAAGATCCGTGCCAAAAGTTTGTCCTTGACCGATACCAAAGCCCTCCACTAAGTTTCATAATATCTTAATGGCGGTCATAATGATAGAAAGTCTCTGAACGAGAGACTCAGCTGCACAGAACAAAAGGGAGGAATATTAAACGGGGAGACCACTTAAAAAGATTAGTTTCAAGCCTCTATATTGGCAAGTCTCAGCCGTGCAGAAGTGCCCTTGAGCAAAACATTGATTCCGTCTTGTACCGATTTTCTGTGGAAAGGCACAAGGGGGAAGGAAACCGACTGTGGGGATCAAAACACGTCTCTTTAGTGTTTGATTCCGTGTGGGTTCATGCGTTTCACCGTCTGAACTGCATGTTCAGATTTGGAAATTTTTCAGCGAAAGATTATTTTAGCAAAAGATTAAATCTCAGAGTCGACAGCCAATCGCACTGTACTGGCACCTCTGAAGATTGCTAATTAAAATATTAAATCCTTTCTTAAATCCACACAAAAACTGCTTAACTTGAAAAGTTAAAATGAAAGTTCTGAAATGTGGTTTTAGTGAAGGTAGATAATTTTCTTCCTTCATGCAGTCTTCCTCTTCGCTCCAGTCTTTAAGATGAGCTAAGCTAATAGCCTCTGCCAGTGGAATCACATTTGAGTACAGACATGAATGGTGTGTGTGTTATCTCTCAGTAGAAAGTTAAGTAGTGTATTTTCAAATTGGCTGCAGGTTGTGCACTAGATAACCATTGAGAACAATAATTATACATTTGATCATTGCCAGTTTAGAAAAAATGGGGCTGAGCCTTCACCAGTCTGGTCAACTACAGATTTCACACCAGCCTCTGTAATTATTTCTCATTACTGGGACACGACAGGAGCAGCATGAGACAGGATCAGGCGAAGGAGGAGCGGGAGCAGAAAATCTAAAGTCTAACAAAATTCTGTGTTCACGCTGTGCTGCTCTTCTTCCTACATCACTGTAGTGTGTGCATGAGCGCATTCACTTGTGTGAGGATGGAGGTGGCCTCACAAGACCCAAGACGCAGTGAGATACATGGATTTGTGTATTGTTGACTTAAATAATGCAATTTATCATTAGTGTTTTATCTTATGGCAGATTATATTTATTTTATGGCTGATGTCTCTTTGCATGAAGCTGGAGGTAAAGAGAGGTTGAGCCAGATTTTGGGAGCCAAGACTGGAGGAGCTTGGAATCAAACCGTCGACTTTTTGGTTATTGGACGACCTGCTGTCTACTGAGCCACGCGTGAGAGTGAATGCTCATATATCTACTCGAGAAATGCATCAGCCCATAATGCAAGAAAACAATGCAACTGTATAGTCTTAATATTTGGGTAGCAGATAATAATTTGAATTTTTTTTTACTTGACTTTTTGCCGTCCTAGAGAATAATCTGACAGATATCTGCTGCCAAACTTAGCCAGACTCTCTGTTGCAGTTTCACTTGTGCAGTTGCAGATTTAACAACAACTTCTGCATTATTTCTCATTAGTGGGAGATGGCACGCAGCATGTGACAGGATCAGGCAACAGAAGACTGGGAGGAGAGTTTGACAAATTATAACAAAACCTCTGTTCAGCCTATTCTGTTTGAAGGAAGGAGAGAAGCTGGAGACTCCCCTGACTGTATCGTACACAACTGCAGTCAGCGCTCATCGATGATCACCACAACCTAAACAGTAAATGAGCCAGTGTTAGGCAAAGAAGCAAATTCCCATCTGTTTAACATTTGTTGCATGGTAAAAAGGGCAATGGGATATAAAAAGAAATGTTGGTTTCCTACTGAGTCCACATTACCTCAGAATCATGTATAGTTACAGTTCTGTAGCCCTATCTTTGTTTTACCTTCAAAGCGACCCAATGCAACTACATCTGCTGTATACAGATGTTTATTTGGGTCCGCACCCTGTATGCACAGACTCATTACCTGGAAAATGGGTAAAATGTCAATGGCCTGTCTCACAATGTTAAAAAAAGTGGAAAAGAAATCCTGGATCCACCCTTTTGTTTCGAATCCTTATCAAAGTTAAATGAACTCTTCCTTGGCCGGTTGCCCATCCTTGCCCTTGTGGGAATCTGTAGAGCGTTTTTTACCTTATCCTGCTCACAAAACAAACAAACCAACCAACAAACAGATCCCTAACCTAACCTAACGGACAGGGGTGACCTTTTTCATCTTGGAAAAAATCATGCAAGGAAAGCATAGGACTGATGAGGAGAAAACAAGATAAGACAGACATGATTTTAGCAAAGCCTATTAACGAACTAAAGCCTCTACTGTGCAGTGAAAGAACCAGAACATGACTCACACCACTTCAGAGACAATGCTGTACATTCTGTTGCACACACTCATAGATAGTACTTATATGCCACTTACGTATAGCTCTTGTAGTTTGGCTTCCTTTAAGAAGATTGTACTTTCTTGTTGTTCTGGGTTTGTACCCTCATGGTTGAATGCACTTATTGTAAGTGGCTTTGGATAAAAGCGTCAGCTAAATGAAATGTAATATAATGTCAGTCCCCTAAACAAGCCGGATTTTATTCATCGAGATCTATAAGCCAATACTTTAAATCTACGCAATGTCAAGAAAATATTCCCAGACCCCACCCCCGATCCGGAGCTACCACAAATTGGATTTAATGGCTTTCTTCCCAGATTCATGTTTTATCTTTTCACCAAGGTTGCGGGTAATCCATCAAGTATAGTTTTTGTGTAATCCTGCTAACAGACAAAAAATGCTCTTCACAATTCAACAAATTCTGTTGAATTCATCTCATCTTCAAACATTAGACACTGATGTGACATTCATTGGGCCTTTTCTCTTTCAATCTATCAGCACTCAACCCTGACGTTTGGCTGTGATGGCTCCAGGGTGTTTATGGTGTTCTTGTCATGTGTCATGTGTCCAAGCCAAAATGTCAATGTAAGAATTAATGCTTGACTTAAATAGTGCCCTAGCTTTTTAAATGCCGAAGGTCTTTTATGTTTTGTTTTTTTGTTTGTTTCAAAACTCTTTGACATCTTTGATATTCCCCCTCCACAGGCACGTGGGTAACATTCGGAGGTCAGATCTCTGATGAGGTAAGATGTAATGTCAGATCCATCTTTCAGGCATCACAGCTCATGATAGGATGAAATCTTGTATTAGTCCTTGAGCTGGTAAATGAGTGTGAGTAGGGCCACGGCAATCATTGTCCCTGTTGGCTCCCTGTCAGTGGGTCCTGCTTCAGTGGCCCGTTCTGACCATGAATGGGGACACTGAATTGGGGACAGCTCATCACCGCCTGATGACCACTGGGACTAATTGACACAAATAGAAATAGAATAACCAAAACAACACAGGGAGACAAGTACAGAAGGAGAAAGACGTCAAGACCGATGTACGGCTCTGCATGAACCGCAGGCACGAGAACTAGGTCAAAAGAGTCTGGGAAATATATTGAGCAGTAAACAACTTTAATCAACAAGCAGCCTGTACAGTCTGTTGATGAGGATCTCAGCTGCATTTTTCACTCTCCTTGCTTTACTACAGGGAATTTCTCATCCTCATCCTTCTTTTCTCTCAAAGGTGTAATTTGAATAATATTTATAGCCATGTATTAAACCACACTGGAGTCAATCAGCGTCAACTTCTCTTGTCTTTGTCAGGTGGCGGAGCAGCTGATGACCATCGCCTACGAGAGCGGGGTCAACCTGTTCGACACAGCAGAGGTCTACGCGGGGGGGAAGTGAGTGACGCCTCTATTTGCGACCGCATCCATCCCACAGACGCAGAATCTCTGGTCTTTGCACAGCTCTCCTCCCTCACAGGACACAAGATGTTAACTGAGTTCAGCCCCAGAGCAGAAATTAGTCACCAAAGGAGGCCAAAAAATGAAAGCTAGCCTCGACTCCAAAGTGATTAACATAATCATATTCATCACTGGAGGCTGCCCATTATGTTCACAGCTCCTTCCAACTTTATAAGTCTGGACATTGTCGCGGTGAATAATGCGGGGACCCAGTGCAGCCGCATGGGGATGAATATTAATTTCAAGGTTGCTGGTGAAGTTCAGGCGTACGACACAAGAGGCTTTTGGTCTTTATCTTGAACTCCTTCTGAGTTTTAATCAGATATTCATACTGCAGATTTTTGGCAGATAACAGTCATGCTTACATGCTCTGAAAGAAATGGCAGTGTGAGATAATCCCATCATCTCCTGTGTGTGTGTGTGTGTGTGTGTGTGTGTGTGTGTGTGTGTGTGTGGTATGTGTGTGTGTGTGTGTGTGTGTGTGTTTGTATTTCTCTTCACAGAGCAGAGATAATCCTGGGAAACATCATCAAGAAAAAGTGCTGGAGGTAAAGTACAATCTCAAAGAATCTCAATGTGCTCTAAGAATAGGTTTAAATGTGTTTATGTGCACACACACACACACACACATACACACACACACAGACATTACGCTCACATATCACTATAGAAGCTCTCATTCCAAACACATGGGTATTATGATGATGCTGCACAGCCTCCACACTTCTGGGAAGGTTTTACACAAGATTTTGGAGCCTGGTTTCAGGGATTTGCTGCCCGTCAGCCAAAAGAGCTTAAGTGAGGTCAGGTATTAATGTTGAGCTATAAAGCCTGGCTCGGAATCGCTGTACCAATTTATCCCAAAGGTTTTTGGTTCAGGGCCAGAAAACGACCTTGTTCTACACTTGGGGCCACTTTCATGTGGGAACAAGAGAGGACCGGTCCTCTGAGATATATATATGTAAGTGATGGACCCACCGACAGAGACGTGCTAGAAATATGTATTGCCTCTTATTCCTTCTTTTATCTTGTGATCCATTAGATTTATATTAGGACCCCAGGTTGGGAGTTACTCATGTTGAAACATTTGTGTTGCATTAAAACGTGTGTGTGTGTGTGTGTATGTCTGTACTTATATCTTTGTGAGGACCATTGAGCATGAGTTTGTGAGGACTTTTTGTCCAGTCTTCAGTTTTTCAAAGGCCGAATCGAGACACAGCATGGACACCATGGGAGTGTAAGTGTCAAATGTCACCCAAAAAGTCCCTCATTAAAACCACAACTAATATGGAATGAATAAATTAGACAATAGAATAATTACAAAAGGCCAGAGACACAGCTGGAGCAGCGGGAGGTTCAGTTCTTCTCCCAACCTCTGTTAAGCTGAGGCATGTTAATATGAAAATCTATAATAAAAAAATTATAATAACAGCAATAATACACATAATAATCAATAATAGATGAGTAAAATGTGTATATTTAGTGTTCAAATTTACTGAAGACAAATTGAAATAACGATATACTGTACACTCATGCACACCAGGGGTGCTAATGTGTGCATGTTTGTGTGAGTGTGTGGCTGGGTGGGTGGGTGGTGCAGACTGTGCATCCCTCTCTCTAACAGCTGAAAGTTTTAAATAAGCATTCATTCACTGCAATCTCTCGACCCAGCCAATTCACAGTGAGGTATAGTGAGGCAGCCATCTTGTTAGATTTCACAGAAAATCGACTCCGCTGTAATTTGTCATACTTGATGAATGACACAAAAGGAGCACAGCCCATCTGCCACTTCACACTGCAGCACAAAAGTTGACTGGAGGACGTTGCGATCATTAAAGATATAAGACGATTGCACACGTGCCGTTGTGAACATGCTGACACACACACACACACACACACACATCTCTTTGAGAAAGTTAACTTCTAAGTCTTCTTTTTGTCCTTTGATGGTTTATGTCTTTCTTCCCTCAGGAGATCCAGCCTGGTGATCACCACAAAGCTCTACTGGGGAGGAAAGTAAGTGTGTGTATGCATTCAATTGTGTGTGTGTGCACGCATGTGTGTGTGCGTGCGTGTGTGTGCCTGCGTGCGCATGTGTGTGTGTGTTTTGCTTCTCAGATGGTCAGGCTCTCTCACTGACAACAGGCTGCACATTCAAACGTACGCCTGCGGACACAGAGCGTGATATGGGATTGAACACTTTCGAGAAGCCACTGGCAGGCAGGCTGAGTGGCACACACACACACACACAGCAACATGGCCATGTTCTCACCCGCTCCATCTTACCCGTCCTGAGCCTTCTGCTTCTCGGTCACGCTGAGGAATTCTGCTCTCAATCTGCATTATTCACATTTTTCTTCCCGTTTAAGTCATCAGGCTCGTACCGATGCTCCTCCAGGACAAACACAAGCGTCCTCTGGTTCCTTTTAAGTATCTGATGTAGATCAGTAGAGTAGGGCCCGGGTGTAATTGTGTCAATTTAATTTCAGCTCACCCTCTCTACAAAATCAGTCTCCACACTGGATGGATTTAGAGAACAACTACTTAGCCCCCGACTGAGTGAGCTGTGAGCATCTGAAAGGGTTTTCAAGCGTCTCATCACGGAACACAGATCTATGTGCACTTACTGTCTATTGCACATTTTTACCCTTTTGCAGGGACATGAAAATCTGGTGGACATACTGCATGTTCCTTAGTTTTGTAAAACATTGTTATTATTATCATTAACCGTGGCAGGCTGGAACACCACAGGAAGGAGAGAGGTAGAGAGAAAGTGTGAAATGAGGCAAGGACAAGGCCAATAACAGACAACTGAGAAAGCAGCAGAAACACAGGAGCAGAAAGAAACTAAAGGAAGAAAATGGAAAGAAAAATAAAGGGACAGGGACAATCATATAGTTACAGATTAATGACAGGTCAGGTTATTGAAATATCACTGAAGCACAATAAGCACGCTTTGTTTGCAGTTGTTCTGGTTTGAGTGACCCACAGCTTTAATGTTTTTGTTTACCTGCGTCGAGTTGTACTCAGCGTGATCAGCCTCACACAGGGGTAGCAACAAGTGAGTGAACATAATGGAGTGTTTAGCAGCTAACGAGTCAGATATTTCCCTCAGGAGGTGGTGGAGACTGATGTTCACAATAATGCAGTGAATTCAATTGCAAATTTTGTAAATCACTGATACTTTGACCTGAATGATGCAAGTTTATGACCTGTAATGTTTCGGTTTACCTTTGTCACCTTTCTCGTTTTTCGACAAAACTGCTCTGATAAGCTTACTGTAGAATGCACACTCAGTACTACACAAGGGTAGTAACTATGGCAGGTTAACATAATGGAACACTTATCTGCTAATGAGTCAGATATTTCCCTCATTAGGGGGGTTGAGACCAAAACAGAGCTGAAAGGAGGGTGAATGTTACACTTCAGTTAGTCCGACAGCCAGATGAATGCTATCGTTCCTTAACATTAACATGAAATCAATTTTTAAACTGTAAGTGGTTTAGGTGGTGGTATATCAAACTATGATACAAAGAACACCACGCTAGAAATACGTTTTCAAATGAAAAAAACATTATTTTATATTTATATAAATTAACATGATAGCCTGTAGAATGTCAAATGAGAAAGTAGTTAATTGAGCAAAGTACCTGTATGTGTTTACTTTGTACTGTAAAAAAAACCTGTACATAAATAAAAACTATGGCAACTGTTGGTTAAGAAATGGCTGATGTTGTTTCCAGGGCACACAAACATTTTAAAACCATCACAGCCTCAATATTAATTTTTTTTAATCCATCATAATAATTACAATTGTTATAGCTTGGAGGTGAACAGTGACAATGCATCTGTTCACTGTTCAGACACATTGTGCAGTCTGTTCTATGGGCCCACTGGGGAGTGGGTGTAATTGTCTTCAGTAATGTGTATTCTGTTATGCAGGCAGTAATGTGCTTCAATTGTATGTATGGGCAGGTTTGTGTCTTCACACCCGTGACATGCCCTTCTTTCCCTCCTGTTGTAGAGCAGAGACAGAGAGAGGCCTCAACAGAAAACACATCATTGAAGGTAACAAGTCGATTTCCTCTCCTCCGCTTTGTCCTTCTCATCACCCCATCACTCTGAGCCCCCGCTAGACTCCTGTAATCTCTCTCTTTTATCTCTTTTCCTCCCGCCCTCTCTGATTCTTCTCAGCACATGCAGGCAGATGAATTTTGATGAGGCGATCTCACATCAAATCTCATCATTCGTCTCTGTTCATTTGAAATCCGTGAATTTCTAAGAAACTGTTAGAGCCTAGAGTGCGACAAACTTCACAGCATCCCCTCCTACCCTCTTCACTCCTCTTTCAGAAGAGTTTTGGCCTCGCTCATGCATGTAATGACAAACTTTTCCTATGTGACCTTGGCCCAATCCGCACCGCATCCAAAGAAAAACTCACCATACGGCCCCCAGCCTGGTGCCCCTCCTGCAGTGACTCAGCTCTTTCTCACATTATTATCATTCACTGCAGCCTCTGCCACATTACCCATAAAGAAGAGAGGGGGGAATACAATCAGAGAGGGCTGGAATAGAAGGACAAGGAATGAGAATTACTTTTTTCGCGGGTATACACAGATATGTTAAACGTGGGCAAACCTTCAAATAAAGGCGATACACTCCTGTCCCTTTGAAGGTAAGAGGAGTTTGACTTTCTGAAAGGACCAGGCCCAAACTGAGAAGCTCTCTCACTACGGTGTCTTGCCAGTGTTGCATTTTGCACATTACAAAGAAAAATTATGTGTTCCGAAAATAAAAATGCACATAAAAGTATACAAACCATAAAAATGTGCAGACTGCCAAGGTAAAGAGCATTGAAGTGTTCTCTCAGGTGTCAAGTTCCCATCAGTGCTGATAAAAACCCATAAGTTATTTGATCCAGAAGTGAACTTCAACCATGCCTTCCCATTGCCGACAAGCGCATGCTGTTGGTGGGTGTTAATTGGGTTTTTTGACCAGTGGAAAAGAGGCTAAAGTGAGAGAGAGCTGATGACAGAGCAGGGAAGTAAAGGTGTCATGGCTAATTAGTTAAACTGAGTTTGCCTGTCCACATGGAATCGGTAGCATCTGTGAGAGAAAGGTGTCCCTGTCAACGCCGGTGTGGCACATGTCACCACAGGCTAATGAAGTGGCTGAGTCAAACAACTGGTGACATTGTCTTCCTGTTGTCTTCCAGCCAGTGAATGATTAGACCTGTGCAGGGACATTTAGGTTTCAGGGCCTGTCACAACATATGATCAATAGCAGAGATCAGCGCTGATGAACTCTGAGGTGACAGCGAGGCCAAATTCTCTCATTCAATGTTTTCCTCAGGGGACAAATGGATTCCTCGACAGTTTCAAAGAGGCTTTTGTTGAACACATCATTAAATGCATTATTCATATTCTTAGATATCTGTAGTCTGGGTTTGCTGTTTATCACCTTTCCTCAGCTCCGAAAATATTCAAAGTCAGTGAACTCCGGCTAATCCACGAGACAGCCGGAACTGCTTTTGATGACGGTGCAGGCTCAGATTAAGATCCATGTAATGGGTGTTTTGGGGACTGTGGGAGTGCGGCTGACAGAAGGAGGAATAAGTGGTTCCATCGGTGGTGGGGAGAACTGGGATTAGCGGGCGTCGAAGAAGCCTCTGGCACTTATCTGCCACGCACACTCACACACACTCAAGAGTGCCGTGTCTCTGCGTTACTCGGCTGTCCTCCTTTGTGACAGCCTCCTGTGTTTGCTTTTCATCTTTCATCTGTTCTCCTCTGTGTGTGTGAGAGAGGGGTCGGATCTGCTGACATTAGCTCATTGCCCTCTCATCCTCTCCTCAGTGTGTGGAGTCACTCCTCAAACAGATGCTGAAAGCCGAGTCAAAGAGAAAAGAAATGAGTGCCACCTTTTTTTTTCCTGACCTCCTTCTTTCTTATTATCCTCTTGGATTTGAGTTGTTTGGTTGTGTACTCAAAACCAGGAAAAAACATCGCCCAGGTGTGGTGCCTGTTTTTTCCTCCACATAGGCTCCTTCTCTCCAGGAGATTGTGGGGTGAACTCAGCTCGACACTGATTTATCCTGAAATTCTCTGTCTGACCTTTTGAAAGTCTCGCTGTGAATGAAACATTCTGACTGTTTCTGACATCGTAGCTGTGCAAATTTGGCAGCTCCGTGTTTTTGACGGTAACCTAAAATGAAAAAAAGAAAACGAATATCCAGCAACCCTGTTTCACCTCATTAAACCCATAGACAGTTTATAAAGATGGACGACACAAAGTCAAAACCCCATGATAGCCTCCTGGTGGCTGGCTGCTGTATAGGTCATAACCCCACCTCTTCCGTGTTAGCAGATGGGACATGGACCAAACTTAAAAGTCAAAATAGACATTAAATATTTATTTCTCTAAGTCTCTAAGTTTCTTTAAGTTTTGCAGGCTATCTGGTGCTATTAAAATAATGGGGCAAAATGTCATGATTGACAGCTGAGACTGACCTGTGATTGGTTGAGCGTATTGTTTTGGAACCTCGCTGCACTCCACAAGTGCGTGAGATGGCCCAACCGTATCCAGGACAGGAGGAGGAGGAGATGTGTCGTCTATCTTTATATACAGTCCATGATAGAACCATGATGCCCTCCAGCCTAATGACAGCTTTCCTTTTTACTGGCCTTAATAATTAAGTGATTAAACTGAAGAAGGAAAAAAATTGGAGTATCAGATTAATCTGCCCTACTCTGAGTGGATGAGCAGCTGATGATGTGCAGAAACCATCACCTTGCTACACAAAGAGGTTTTTAATTAATCTCAAACAAGCTCTCTCTGTTAGATAAAACGGTCAGAAACTGGATATCATCCCCCAGGTGATGATGGGACTTCAGATTGAGAAAGATTGTGGTTATTTTGAGAACTATGTCATATTTTGTTGTATGAAAAATTTGAAATCAGATTCCCATAACCTTGGCTCTTAGCCAGACTGAACATGACAACTCTGATTTGCTCATGAGCTCTGTCAAAAAATGCTGCAGGCCAGTAGCAGCTGGCGGGCCCTTGAGTCACATGTGGTCAACTGTGACTTTGCCACGTTTGAGATCATGCTGACTTCAAACCCCCCCCAGGATCCAATTCACCCCATTTTTCCTTTAACCTGGTGACAAAGTGTCAGTGAAAAAAGGATAGCACTAGCTCTATTTTCTGTCCACAGTTTTGGGGATCACTGAGCGTGCTGCAAAAACACTTTTTATCATAAAACTGCACCTTTATATATCTTATCCACATGGCGGGGCTGGCTAGTTGTATATGCACAAGGGGCTAATCAGTCTTCTCTGCAGATCCAGACCAATGTGTCCATGTCTGCACGTATCAAGGGACAAGATTTATCTCTTGCTCACACGTCTCAATGATCCTTTGATAAGTCTCATGGAGACTCACAGTATCATCGAGACATGTGAGCAAGTGATAAATCTTGTTTACCGCTAATACTACAATATGAGTGAAGGATAAAGCTCCTGGATTATGGGATATGGTTTTACAAATAATCGTATTAGGATCAAACCTATTTTTTGATCTTTTAACACTTTGGATGATGACAAGCAAGCACTCTACTTTTATCTTCTTAAATATTGTACATTTCTCATCTTCTTTCCTTGTTTGCTCTTCAGGTTTAAGGGGCTCCCTCCAGAGGATGCAACTTGAGTATGTGGACGTGGTTTTTGCCAACCGGCCAGACGGCAACACTCCTATGGAGGGTGAGTGAGTCCTGACCCCAGAGGGGCTGGCGGAGGGCTGGGGTTGTGACAGTGCATGTTGTTCTGTAACATGAGAAGGTGAGAAATACTGACAGGACCGCCGCCCTCGCTGGACCGGCGACCTCTGCCTTTGACCAAAGGGGTTTGTCTTTCTGTGTGTGCGTCTCATCTGACATACATCTCTCTTCCTCTATTTTAGTCCACCAGTCTCCGTCTCTCCCTGTCTCTGTGGGATCGCTAGTTTCCACAGGGTGTCTGAGCTGCACTCGCTCCCAGCCCTCCCTGTTCTTCAGAAGCAGGATTATCTGCCCCCCCTCAGGGGAAGCTGGTGTATTTTTGGGCTGGTCTCAGTGGACACAAGCCCTACTGTGCGTTCTACTCCTTCAACACTCTTGCGCTGCCTTTCACACACATCATGTCGCCGTTTCTTTTTCTTTCGCACACTTCCAGTTTCTTCCTCAATTAACTGTCTTGTGTTGTGGCCACCACAGAAACTTGAGCTCCTCTTCTGTTCCATCGTACAAACACTCGTCCGCAGGTAGTGGGCGACTGAAAGAATGGAGCCCCCACTGGTCTCACAGAAATATTTTCCAGGCTTTCCCCTTTGCCCCTCAAACTTCATCCCCAGGGAGCGAGTGGACTGTGGGAAGCCAATCTGTTATACTTATTCTTCCAGGAAACTTGACTGGTAGTGGTGGTGACTGGCAGACCGACCCAGCCGGCCCTATCCAACTTTAGGCTGCCTGTACAGATGGAATATAATCGCTATTGACAACTGACGTCAAAGTTTAATTTGATTTATGGATTTGTTGATCAAGGATGTGGGGATAGAAAATAAACAGAGAGACAATCATCTTCCATAAATTCTGAGCGTGTTGTGTTCAGCTCTGCAACATCGTTGGTTCATTTATCAGTGTAACAACATTGTGCACATTGCTTCATCCTTCATTGCAGAGGAGTAAGGCCACCATCATAAATCACTGTAGACAGTCTGTCACTTTTAACAAGTTCAGGGCGCGGGGCCGTGTGCACAGACAGGCCCACAGCACTTGCTATCTTCATGTATTAGCACTTTAACTTTTCCTAAATAGCTTCTCTTTTGGAGAAGCTGCGCTAATATACGATAAAGTGAGACATGTACTCTGCCTCGACCTCTGTGGGCATTCGCAGTACGTAGGACTTGCTATTCACACGTCCGAGGTATTGATCACACACCCACGTGTTCCTGAAGCTTAAGTACGATTAACTGCATCAATAAACTGCAAGAAAAAACACTGAAGTTTGATTGTGTAGCTTAAATGAGAAACAAACAGACAAGGTGTGTGTGAATGCATTTCTGTAGGATTTGCATTTGCGTTTTGCTCTGACTTTAACTGCTTCTGACTTTGTGCTCGACAACTCTTTTACCCTTGAGGACAAAAAAGTGATGTCATGGCCGCAGTCTCCCTTTGTCACCATCAATGCTATTCGTTATCCCGCATCCCTCCCTGTGTGTTTCTCTCCTCGCGTTTAGTTTTCTGGATTTTCTTTGTTTCTTTTTCGGATTGTATCCAGTCTAATGATAAAAAGAGGTATGTGACAAATATTGAACTTCCTCTCTCTTTGCGAGGCCTTGATTCCCATCACTGATTACAGTTCCTGCTCCGTCCTGTTGCAGCTGTCACTTATAGTGATGAGACGATATGGACATTTGCCCTGAAGGGGTTAGAGGCCGAGCTTCCATTTTATCTAACATGGAGTTCATAAGATCCTCACTTTATGCATAAATGGTGCCTAGAGCAGGAACATCTGCGCAATAGTTGATTTGTTGTTTCCAATCTGACTCCAACCATCCGAGTCACGATGTTTCTACCCAGTCATTCAACATAATTTGTTCATTTGACAGAGCAATATCAAGCAAATTGGATCCATTCAGTTGAGCAAAAATGAGAATCCCCCAGACACTGCGAATAAAGAATACAGAGGCAGAGGAAAAGAGCAGACATGGCATCAATAAATAGACTTTATAATGATCCCCCTAGCCAAAGGCTTTTTCACTGGAGAATCAAGTGAAATGGGACTCCGGCAGCATACTAAACACAAATCAAAGCCATTAAGAGTCAGGACTTTCCCTCAATATCAACTCTGTCCTCAAATGAGGTGCTGCATCTGTGGCTGCCCAGTCAGAATCTTCTCTCCCAGCATCGACAAGGACTGTTGAAAATCTGTAACGTACCGATCACCTTTGTGGATGCATGAGAAGGATGAGCAGTAGCTTTGCTTTCTAAAGACACTCACATTGACACTTCCTCCAGAGACTTCCTCGTGTGTTGAATGTTTTCTTTCACACGCTGTGATACCTGCTGGCTGCGGTTCTGACCACATGTTCGTGACTCGGTGCCATATTGCTGCTGTGAGACGGCTCAAGGACGAGCTGATATTGCCCATGGCAGCCAGGCAGTCTGCAAATTTGCAATATTGAATAAGAACTCGATAGTGAATTTAGCACTCAAGGTTTCCCAGACTTTAACACACGTCTCCTGCATGTGCTCACACAAAAACATCACACATGTGGTTTATTAGCTGAAACAACCTGAAACCTAAGTAGTAGTTCTGAACAATATTCTATTGACAGTTTTTGATAATTGTGTAATCATTTGGCACCAGAGTCTGCACAGTATAGGAACTAGGGAATGGATCTACGGTATTGCGGCCCACCGATACATGCACTCGATAGCACGTCTTTCAAGTACTATTACTTTCACCCATTTGTTTTTCCAAATGCACTGGTATCGGATCAGTAGTCAGTACAGCCTGATACCAAAGTTCAGGTACTGAAATCATTATCGGAACATCTCTAGTTTTATAGCATCAAAGAAAATTGTGTTGACCCTGTTCTTCGACTAGTTAGGCACATGTCCCATCTGCTAACATGGAGGAGGCAGGTTCTATGACTTTCTTCAGCCATCCACAAGGAGGCAATAGAGAGCTTGTTTGTAGCCTTTGTGCTGCCTTTGTAGCTTCATGTACATTTATGAAAGTTGCAGCGATATTCTGATTTAATTTGTACACCTATCTCATCACAACACAGTACATGGTGTTCAAACCCACATCATTACCCTACTCAAAAAGTTTCTGTGAGTTGGGTGTTGATTGTGTTTTTTGGTCATCTCACCTGAGCCTCTTTTGTTGGACTCAATGATTCACTATGTGGAAAGACACATAATGTTAAGCCTAGCATGGTCGTTGCTGTGAATCACAGTTGTCGTCCTTCCCCTCCCGGCACCGAGGTGGATTATTCATATATTCACAAACTCTTGTGAAAGGTGTATGCCTCCATGGTTCCTACTTGGTTCACAAGTTTTTCCATCTGTCCTCATGCATCCCTCTGAATCCCTCACTCCCCTCCCTTGCTCTTCAGAGCAAATGTACTGTTATTCCTCTACTCTCCCACCTGCTTCACCAACACGCACACTTGCTCTCTGTCTCTCACTGAGCTACATTTCGGTCCAGAGAGAGAAGCACTGATCAAAAGGAATTGCTCTTTTTTTAATCACACTCTCCTGTGGTCTTAACTCTTCATCCTCATTCTCACTCTTCATACATTCCACCCAGAAGTTGCACTGGGCTAATTACAGCAGATGTTTCATTAATGGTCTTTATGCACAATTTTCCGGCTAAAGCAATTACAGATAAAAACCATCACACCACTTACTCCATACTGTTATTTTTGTTTTCTTTGGGAATTAGAGAGTTTATGCAAGATACACATTCAGAAATAATTGTTAGATAATCGCTGTTTCCTCCTCCTATTGCAGATCTCCTTCAAAACTCCTTTGAGAATCACCAACACATCAGTTTTTATTGAATACAATTTAGCTTATCCTCTATTCCACCCACTATTACAACCCTGCTGCATCCTGAGGCACAAATACACAGATACACCAAAGAGCACTGTGGCCTCAGCTTGTTCAGTTGTGCTTTGTTAAACTGCACAAGCAACATTTTGCCAAGGCTGTCTGCGTCCCTTCATTTAACCCCTGCGGCACTTGGTCACATTAATTAGTGTGAGCCCAGTGAGTCATTTATGCTTACACATGAGTTTAGATGGAGACGAGCCTTTGTTACAAGACGGTCAACGCATTTCAATTGTCAACTTTGTTACCCTATCCATTGTTTTATTTTATCTACCTGTCTGATATCATTCCTTCCCTGTAAAGCATGAAAGAAAGAAAAGACACAGTGCTATGAAACTGTGCAATGATTGTTATTGCTGGTGTTGTTGTTATTGTTATTGTTATTATTATTTATTAAGTTGTTGAAGTAATCTGGAAATCATCCTCAAGTGCAGTTTTAAGTCAGATTGTCTCGTGAAAGTGATGTGAGTTGTTATGTATCAACTCAACTATAGTATCAGTACTGTTGTATAAAACTTGAAATTGTGGCGCCATCCGCTGTTCAGTTATTGATAATGTATCTACTCTTGGACATTTGACAGAGATCGTGAGAGCAATGACCCATGTGATCAACCAGGGGATGTCCATGTACTGGGGGACATCACGGTGGTCCGCCATGGAGATCATGGTGAGTGATGGAAAACAAATTACTAAAAACATGTTTTAAAATGATTCGTTATTCTTTATTATCCCTGTAATAATATTTTTTATTAATTAATAATACTGTCAAAACGTCTTATGTTTCCTAAAATATTTTAGGAAAAGGCTGTTTAATGGGAAAAATCTGATTTAGCTAAAACATACTTAGTAGCCCATAATGAGATACAATAAATGTGACCGCTTCTCTTCTCCATGTTGCCTTCTCTGAACTACCAGCACTATAAACCCCCTAAAAATATGTTTGCATTAAGGTCAGTATTTCCTCCTCCTTGAACATCTCTCTTTTCTTTTTATTCCCTAATCACATTCAATCAGGAGGCGTACTCTGTGGCCAGGCAGTTTAATATGATTCCACCTGTGTGTGAGCAGGCTGAGTACCATTTCTTCCAGAGGGATAAAGTGGAAACTCAGCTACCAGAGCTCTACCATAAGATAGGTAAGTCTACAGCTCTCTCATGAGGTTTAGCATTATTGGAAAACATTTATGGCTGTGATAGATTTGTGTGGTAACTCTTGTACCGTAGGTGTGGGTGTGGTCTCTTGGTCCCCTCTGGCCTGTGGCATCATCACTGGAAAGTATGAAAATGGTATCCCAGAAACCTCCAGGGCGTCGATGAAGGTAAAAAAAATATCATAGATAGTGCTAGCTTAAATCAAGCTACTATGACCATGATATAGTTAAGGTTTCTTATTATTGCCTGTTTTAGGTGTAATTAACTCTGCCAATGATTATGTCTACGTTTGTTTGTTAGTTAGCTGGATACGATTCAAAGATGAAAAGCTGATTTGCAAATTTGGTGCAGATCCAACGAAAAATCTGGATCTAGTGGATTAAAAAACAGGTTTCATAAGGGGACTGCAGCGGTTTTAGCTCTTCAGAGTGCTATCCTAGTGATAATTATTTCACTTTTACTGCTCCTGTAGCCATACCAGTGGTTGAGGGAGAAAATAATGAGTGAAGATGGAAGAAAACAACAAGCCAGGCTGAAGGAACTCACTCACATTGCGGAGAAGCTTGGATGTACTTTGCCTCAGCTGGCCATAGGTAAGGGACAACATTAACACACAGCTCTCTAGTTCCTGTGAAGGCAACGACAAGAATGTGCTGCTCTATACAAAAATTCAGTGTTTCTCTACCTACTGCCCCATACCTTGATACCACAAGAGCAACTGTAAAAACGTCTTTCTCTGCAGCCTGGTGCCTGAGGAACGAGGGAGTGAGCTCAGTGCTGCTGGGATCCTCTAATCCGAAGCAACTAACAGAGAATCTGGGAGCAATTCAAGTATTAAGACAATTTCCTACAAAACCCTTTTTTTAAATAATCATGTAATTATGTGTTAATGCCAAACAGGCACTGATTGTGTGCTCTCCCTTTGTTTTTCTGGATTGCAGGTTATTCCAAAGATGACACCCGCCATCGCCACAGAGGTTGATCATTTTCTGGGAAATCGTCCTCACAGTAAAAAGGACTACCAGCAGTAGGATGAACCCCCTTCTATCGTAAACTATGCTCCAGAAGCTTCTCAAAGCTCACTCCTCACAGCCATGGCACCATAAACACGTGCCCAACTTTGCTTCTGTGCTCGTACGACTGTGTGTGTGAATGTGTGTGTGTGTGTGTGTGTGTGTGTGTGTGTTCTGCTTGGCTCCTTGTCTGTAGGAAGATCAACCAGTGCTCCTTATTGTAAAGTGAGTTACTTGACAAAAGCATGCATGCTCCAGCTATAGCAGCCAGCCGCAATGACTCGGTCGGAACATTAGTTACAGGATCCAGCTAAATTATTTGTGAATCAAAATTCTCCTCCACTCAAACAACCACAAATTCAGAGAAGCAAAGGATTATCCTACATTTTGAGACACAAATCTTGCTTTAATTACTTCTGTGATAAGGGTGTTGCTGCATTACGTAAAAACAACTTTAGAGACACTTGCTTCTGCAGAAAAGCATCACATAAGCTCATGGCATCGCAGTTATCGACACACCAAAAAGGTCGATCTGTATCAAAATGTACCCAGTTTTGCAGAAGTCTCCCTTTCTAGATGTTTGTGATGTGAGGAAGAAAAAAACAATGGTGATGTGTGTGATTGGGTGGGGCCTCAGCAGACTGGATGATATGCTGACCCTCTCCACTGCAGCTGGTGCTTGCTTGTCAACGTGATGAATCGTTTCAGGACTGAAGGAACCGAAGTTCTGCTCATAGTGCTGTCGCTAATACTACAAGAGCAAAATTAAGCTAGAATATGTTTGAAATTCATCCGTACTGACTGTTATATATATTTTCCTAACGAAGCAGCTATGTCAGAATGAGAATTTCATCTCAATGTGAGATTCTTCACAAAAGTACAGGATAGTGTACTTTCCTGTTGTGACCCTTCAACCACTTTTTATTTTGGACTTTGACAGACTTTCTGTGAGTGGCGATGATATCTGATTCATTTAGTTTTTCTCTATGTTGTAGCTAAAATGTTTGTCTTGTCACTGTTGGGTAGATGATCCTCCTCTGGGGGCGATTGAGCAGCTAATGAGGAGGCTCAGTTAAAAAAAACACAATGTACATATGGACCTGGACCCCTGCAGTCACTGCACCTGGAACACAACCAATTCTTACCCATCTTCTCCCAGTTGCCAGTTTTACATAATGAGATTATCTTTATGTTCAGTCTGTTCAAACATGTATTTTTGGTGGTGTTCATCAGATTTGTACATACAAATAAAGAGCTTATAATTCTCATGTGATGTTAAGTAATTCCTTTTTCTATCCCTTCTTTCAAATCTAAGCCCGAAACAATAGATTCAATATGTATTGTTTAGTGAGTCAGACTGTAACTTTTGAAAGTTTACAAGGCTGTTTCCTGCTTAATTTCAGCTTGGATGAGTTTCAATTTTTAATATGAATGCTTAGTATTTCAGTTCAGTTATTTGCCAGTTTACAGAACACATGAAGCCACGAAAAGACAACACAGTTCAATTTTAAAACGCAAGATCAATCAAATTAAATATCAGTCTATTTTAATTACATGTCAGTCACATACAAATTTAAAAAAAAGTTAAATCATTTTAAAAAGGAAGAAACAGATGAAATATCCAATTATAATAAATAATAACAGGCCAATAACTTTTACCCAGGGTCACAGAAAATAATTGTGCTCGTCACTTTTTTGTTCTTGGTGAAGGGTTAATGTCTCCAAGAACAAATTCAATTCAATCATGAAATTAGTAAATCAAACGCTTTATTTTCCTCGTTTATTTGATTGGATCATATTTGCTGCTCTGACTATGTTTCCACGGAAACAGTATCTACGGAAACAAAGGCGGGCGTTTCCGGTGATTACCCCAATGAGCGTTCCCTGTGCGGCGGCGGGACATTTGATTGGCCATAGACGCTTTCGTCGACTCTTCCACTGGACTGGCGCTCGAAACCCGCGATTTACAAAAACACGGATTGAACTAAGTGGAAATAACCGCGTTTAAAACCTGCGTTTGTCCTAAACTGACGCGCTGGAGGCGATGACGACTCCGTTCAGACTCTACGGGGACGTCGACTTCGTTTGAAGTCGTAGCGGTGAAACCGTTTGATCGGAGCGCGGCGGTGGAGTTTTTGTGTGTAGCAACGTTAGCCTCGGAGTTAGCCGATGGCTAGCTAGCCAGGTAGCCAGGAAGAGGGAGCGTTACCTTGTCAACTATCGTCAACTGAGACAGCTGCGACTAGTGTCTGTGCGAACAGCCCGGAAGCTGAAGTCTCACGAAGCCTTTCTGCGACTAGAGGTGAGACGCTGCTGTCTGAGTCATCTCTAGTGTCTGTAATTTATTGAGTCTGTATTTTGGTGCATCTTTACAGCATCGTTACAATCTGCCATCACACTTTCTCTCTCTCGTCAGTCCTCGCTGGATACCCAACAACAATGTCGCTGTCGACTGAGGCTCGTCGCGGGGTCCGATGTAAAGGAGACACCATCTGTGTGGTGCCCGACCTCTCCTCCGACCTCCTGGAAGATGACTTCGACCTGAACAAGTCCTACCCACACACCCGGACACCTCTGTGCAGGCAGAAACTGTTAGCTCTGCAACGTCGTTATTATCCTGGTTCTTTGACGGGTGAGTTTAACTTGGCACATACAGGACCTAAAGAATTAAGAACTGGCTATATTTGAGTTTGGACAAAACAAGCTATTTGAAACTATTAAAAAAACTAGACTTGCAATGACTAGAGCGAAGATCTCCACCAAGGCTCAACAGTGCCCTTATGAAACCACTAAAATGTAATGGGTTCTTCTTTCAGTCATGCCCCACCCTTCACAAAATTTGTTGTTCAGTTTTTGGATAATCCAGCTAACAAAAAAAATGCAGAAGAAAACCTCCTTGTTGGAGGTAAGTTGAGTGGCAATGTCAAGGACCAAGGATCTTTATGAAACCACATTTAATTTCACTAGATCAAGATTTTTCTTTTGATCTGCTCCAAATTGTGCACACTTATACATATCAGGACAATAATAATGTATGTTTTATTTCATAGAGAACCACAAATTATTATCAAGTAAAACGTCACACAACATCTATCGCACAATCTTAAAGGCATTGAAATAGAAATTCCTGGATCCACACCAAATTGAAGTGTTTCATTCATGATTCATACGACATCCTTCCACCAGGTTTCGTGGTAATCCACCCAGTAGATTTAGCATAACCCTGCTATCATTCAAACAAACAATGAAAAACATAAATATCCTTGGAGGGGGTTAAGATTAATAATCATTGACGTTGGATAACTTACAGGAGAACGTCTGGATGTTTGCGGTTCAGTCGCAACAAGAAACAACCAAATCTCTAGTTTACACCCTGACCCCCAAGATTCTGCTGTCTGGCCGCCACTCCCGTCCTCTATGTCAGAGACAGAAGAAAGCCTGTTCGGTCAACTAAACTCTGGAAACTTTGGCCTGACAGAATCGCTATCTGTCCTGAACCCAAACAAAGTCCTTCTTACTGTCAACCATAAAACCCGAGAGGTAAGTTCTGTGTTCATGTGATTGTGTGAAATATATGTGAGCAAAAGTAGCTCAGTTGGAATTGGTCAAACTGTACTACATCTACAACATACCCTGTACCAACACGTCTCATTACATATTTTTTCAGATTTTGTCAGTGAACGAACAGGCCTGCAAACTGTTTGAGTGCACCACCAATGAGCTGATTGGACAAAAGCTGGACGGTTTCTTGAAGAAAACCAGTCAGGTCTTGGAACAAGCATTGGAACAAGATTATCTGCTGGAGGATGGAACTGTTGCAGCTGTGTCTGGAAAAGTGGTATGAAATATGCAGATACAAAAGATTAGAAATTAAAATAACATGCATCAAATTCCTTAATATTCCTCAAAAGATGATAATATCAAATTACAATTTAGGCAAATATCTTGCACCACCGCTACAACAATGTGTCCGTGTGTGTATTGAAGAGTGTGTTTTGTGTGTTAAATATTGTTTCTGCAGGTGGATGTTGTGACGGAATCTGGAGAGATGCCGTTTTCGGTGTGCTTTCACAAACCGTCACCTATTGAGGAGCCATGGCTTGTCATGATGGAAAGCGTAGAGCGGTTCTCAGCATTTCTCTCCTTTTCACAAGATGTAAGTACATCACTAGTTAGTAGCATTAGTTGGGTCAGTTATCTCAGGTTTTTGGAAACATTTCTAATGAGCTTTTCACCTCATTAAAATTGTTTTTACAAACTCTGTGGTATTACCATTTTGGTACGTTGAAGTATTTCCGGTAAAATATTGAAATGTTCTAACCTATTAATACAATTTTTTTCTTACACTTCTCTTTCATTTCTAGGGCAGAGTCCTAACCTGTGACTTGGCATTTGCACATCTCCTAGGATACCACCATCCTGACAAGTTAAAAGGGGTTTCTGTGAAGGAGCTAATCCCCTCTTTACAAATCCCCCTGCACACTCATGCATTGCCCAAAGTAAGCACACTCTGAAACCAAAATTGTCCCACTCAGCAGAGGAGCGCTCTCGTTCTTAAGCTTTGCTTTTAAGTTTCTGTTTACCAGAGTGCTTCTTAGTCGGTTCAGGAACACACAGAAAATAATTTATATCCCTGCGTTTTAAGCTTAGGTACTTCTTTAAATCTGTCATCTTAGACTTTGCTTTTTTCTAACCTCTCTTTTAGATGCTAAAGGTTCAGAGACGGTACGGTAAAAGCCGAGGGGGTGCATTAGTCCCGCTGTGTATCAAAATTCAGGGGGCTGTCTTATGTGGAAAACCCCAAGACAAGGAAATTGGTTTCACCGGCCCATCAGGTAGCCTTGAAAGCTCGGATGTACAAGACAAGCAGCCGTGCTCTCCTCTCACCTCCCCTGTGTTTAAGACAGAAGCCTCACACTCACATGGAAAAGACCCATCTTCTGGTAAGTTGTTTAGTTTGATGCTAAGACTAAGCTGTCACCTATGGCTAAATCTCAGAGGGATTAAAAACATTCAATATTATTTTGAACAAACTGGAGCATTATCCACTGTTTCACTGTTATCCTGCCCAAACATCTTGCAGAGGGAGACTCCAGACTTGCAGAAAAAACATGCAGAGAAGAGATTAAACAGTCAAATCCAGTTGATCAGAATAAACTGACAATCATGGCTCAGAATGATTTAAGTTAAAACAGTTTTTCTTAATGCTGCACAAACAATGTCATCATACGACTAAGAACACAACAACTTTAAGATGCATACACTTTACACACAACACTGTGCAACATGCATCTCACAACTATTTCCAAATAATATGAAAGCCCATTGAGGTATCTAACAGCTGCATTGCAGGCTCTTCTTATGATCCATACACATCATATATGGTACTTGCAATGGTAGATTATATATATATATATATTTATCTATATATAGAGCATTTTATTGATTCTGTAAAAAGTTTTCATACTGGTGCATGTAAACAAACATAAACACTGATACAATAAGTTTGTGAAAGGCTCATATCCATCAATATTATTGGCTAACCAAGATATTGGTCAAGCTCTAGTATGAACCTCACACACCCTATTCACCATATACTGTGATTTTATGCATTTTCAACATGTGTCTGGTCCCCAAAGGAGTCCAAATGGATGCCAGGGTCCTCTCCCCAAGCCCTGCGCTGGAGTACTCTGGAACCGTCTGGGTGTTTGCTCCTCTAAGCGGTCTCCTCCTGCTCCGTCCTGATGGCTCCATCTGCAGCATTCATGACCACCTGGCCCTCAGTTTGTTTGGCTACAGCCGGGACGAGTTGTTGGGAAAGGTCAGCCGACACGATCAGTGGAATAGTACCATTTGAATTGATATTTGGGTTGACCCTCACTTCTGTTATTGGTACTTTGTCCCCAACAGAGTGTCACTTTCCTGATGCCTGGTTTCTATGGATGGATGTCTGACACAGACAGAAAGACCTGTCCATTCTCCAATTCTGAGGCAGAGGCTTGTAAAAGTGCAGCCTCATCCAAAATATCAGGAAAATATGGTGGGCATTTAAATCCATCTGCGATGTATACAAAACATGTTTCATTATCTACTTTCTGTGATTAGTCTTTAGTGTTTTCTTTGTGTGTCGTAATAGTTTCCTTACTCAATTATTTTACACAAAATGTATTCCTGTTATTGTTTTTTAGTTTGTCTTGTCATGCAGTACTATGTCTTTGCAGTATCTATAATTTAATAGTTATTTCTCGCAATCCTAGATCCGTCCTCACTGGTGGCGGGCGATATGGCCACGGTGCATCAAGCCATCATGGAAAGAACCTCGTCAGGCAGAGGCAAGATCTTCACTGGAACCGGCACCAGACTGGAGAAACAGGCGGGCGCGTTGTCAACTCTCTCCCCCCCTGCAGTCACATCTACACGTGTGGTTATGTAAGTAAACATCCACATGTGCTTGTTGTCATATGCCACTTAGATATTATGGGCTCAAAGACTTCATGTTCAACAAATGTAAATAAGACCTGTTACTGCAGACTTACTTTCCTCAGCCATTCCAGGTATTGACTGTGCCTGCGGCCTCAGTTGTCAAATCTCTATGGGCAGGCAGACATTAGATTTAGTGTTGGACTTAAAGCTTGTTTTGTTTTTACTCTAATAATAGATAGACAAAAGCTGCTCTAGCCGCCTCAAGGTAGACTGCATGTTATTTAATGTGCTTCTCAGTAAGTGTTCAAGTGTTGTTCACTTACAGCTTACCTTTTACAAAAACGCTTTTATCATAGTTTAATTTTGTCTTTTCGTTCAAGGACAGTTTTTGTAAACTTTAAAGCTGAGAATTGTTACGTTGTCGGCGTGTGTGAGCAGACTAGTTTCCCCTCTTGATACAATCCGACACTGGGGGATGAAGAGCCAAGATTTTGAATTTAGAATGTATTAAATGAGGTTTAAACATTAATTTTTTTTCATCCGCAGTTCTCACACAATTCAGTAATTTGACTTAATCCAGCCATTCTTTCATCAGGGCCGACGACACAACAGAGCTGATGGATGAGGCAGCTGGGGTCGCTCCCTGCATGAGTCAGCTGGACAGTGCAGACACCACTCAGGCTCTCCTCAAGACATTTGCCTGGGTGGAACCTCCAGTAGAAGAAGGCACCTCCTGCCTTATTCTCCCCGAACCATCACAGAATGAGGCGAAACAGCAGCTCTGCAATGGGGTTCAGAAAAATAACCAACCTGCCATCGAGATTGTCCCAGGTGAATTTTATCCCCAGGTTTACTACTTAAATATTATATTTGTAGATTACTTACGATACAGGTGTTTATAAAATATGTATAGAACTGTATAATACATTTATAAAATGTATTAAACAGTTCTATACAATTTATACAATGTATTATAACAGTAGCTTTCTATTTGACCCTGCATGGCAGTGATGATAGCATCATTGTTGTATGGCCTATTGCTTGTGTCTGGCAATCGCTGTTTTACTTGTGGCATTGTTCGGGAATATTGCTAAATTCTGAGTATTAGCTTGCCCTGGCTAACACTATACTACCGGTAGTGACTTCTTCTTTGCTGCTCTAAAAACAAAAATTGCCAGTGGCAGTTTAACGCAACTGCTGATTTGGAGCAGTAAATAAATTGTTCCTGGTAAAAGAAAATTGAAGTTCAATCGAGATGAAACTAATTTACATTCAAGACGTGGTATCAGATTGGTACATAGATTTGTCTACTCACCTTTGCCCGACCCAGCATTTTCTGCTGTATTGGACGCATTTCTGATGCCGATATGAACCTCTCCTGTACACAGTGCACTAAACTACAGGAGTGTAATATATATTCAAATGGGAACAGAGACAACTACAAAGGAAAAGCAACAAGATAATCTGTACAAAATTCTATATGGAAAGGTTTAATGTTGTTTGTAGTGTTTTCATATATACAGTGAGGATTAGCATATAAATAGCAGTCTTGAAAAATATTCATCATCATTTTGTTCCCTTGTTTAGACACTCCCACTCAGAGAGGACATGCTGTTGGCAAGGGAGTTTGCACCTCCCCTAATAACGGGAAAAAACACCAATCATGTTCCTCTGTCCTCCAGGACTCCAGCTATGAGGTCATTTCACTGGAGAGCAGGTGAGGAGAGAAATCCTTTGAATTAAGAGAAATATTATTTATATTATAATTTAGCACCTTTATTTCCATGTCATTATTACCACATTTAACATCTAATTGTAAAGACTGCTCATATTTTGTCAGTAATCAAGACTACAAGACAAGAGGTTATCACTATAGCACTTCATAGGTTATCACATTAGTTTTCTTATTATCTATGATTTTCCGTCACAGATTGCTTATTAGTTCAAGTTTTTCATGGAAAGGGACTGGAATTTAGTTGAATGCCTTAAATGAGAAGAAAACGTCTCGCTCCTGGCAGAGCAACTGCAGAGTGATTCCATAACATCAGTTTGGACTGAATTGCTTTTCATTTGAATATTTAATGGGCGAAGAAGCCTGAAATAAGAAGAATTTCCAGCCCTGAAAGTTGGTAATCTGCCAGTTTGAAATGGATAGAAAGCATTTAACAGTCTTCACCAAAAGTCACAGATCCCTACCTCCCTTTAATCAAATAATACCATTCGCGCATTTTTAAATGATTTGTACATCTAGCCCTGCAGTTTGCTGATCTTAGTAATCATTGTGTGAAATCTCAATTTCCCAGGTCTTCCTCTGGCTTCTGTGAAACATTTGCTGGTAATGGTGGATCTGACCCAGGCCAAGCAGAGTCTCATGCAGCACAAGTGGAGGACTCAGCCAGCTACTTCCTGGACCTTAACAGTAATGGTGATGTGGTGACCCAGGCTCTGGCTGATCTGAATCTGAGCAGTAGTATTGAAGTGCTCAGTGGCGGAGACTACGGCAATACCAACCAACACTCCATGATATCCTGCGATACAACCGAGCTCTTGCGGACACCCTCTCCATGCGAGGTACAGTTTGACCAAGAGGCGGAGCCTTTTGAATCTAAAGAAGCTGCTGTGGTGGCCAGAAATGGTTCAACTGAAGAACTACAGAAGGAGCCATGCGAGCAGGAACAGTTTGCAGCTTTCTCTTCAATTCATAACAGAAAAAGTGCGGAGTTCCCCGTACAAAGGAATGGTGGGAGTCAGTCAGCGAGAGACACTCCTTCCACATCTACACCTAAAAAACAGAAAGTTAACGGACACACCCTGTCGTCAGACGCTACAGAGATACTGGAGGGTCGATTTGAAGGAAGTGCCTACCACAGAGATGGCACAAGAGTAGGTGGGTAAATATTTACTGTTTTATTTTGCAGATCTGCAGATACTCCAACATAAAGCAAATAGACTTTAAACAAGCTTTTGTTTTTCCCTCCAGACGTACAATGTGAGGTGTGCAAGACAGACCTCCCTGATGGAAGCTCTATGTTCTGTGTATGGATGAGTAGACCTGGCCAGCAGGGGACGATGTCGCACCACAACCAATCAGGAGTCTATCTCGGAGAGGTTGGTAGTAAAAAAGATCTTAAAAATACACATCATTCATGTTTGGCTAAATATAAAAAGTTTTATTCATCATTCTTTCCTTTGGCCCTCCAGAGGATTGGTGATGCATTGCGCTCCACCATGGACTTGGAGCACTCTCGAGCCTGTGAAGGACAGTTTGAAGAGGAGTACCAGCCAATTAAAGGAGTGGGTAAAGGAGCCTTTGGTTTTGTCTGGAAGGCAGTAAGACACAGTGATGGGCAAGAAGTAAGAAATTAATTTTATCAATGTAGAATCATACCAATAGTTTATATTTAAAGTTAGGTTTGGGATGATATGGCCTCTTTATGAAATGTTCATTTCACAGGTGGTGGTGAAGTTCATCGGTAAAGCCAGGATAGTGAATGACTGCTGGCTAGACGACCCCATGCTGGGGCGAGTCAGCCAAGAGATTGCCATACTGACACGAGTGCAGCACCACAATATTGTCAAGGTAACTGGGTTGTCACATCAAAACACATTCAGTCACAAACTTTCAGAAACATTTATTTTGAAACTGTAAAATATTTTTTTTTATGTGTGTGCCAATAGGTGCTGGAGGTGTTTGAGAACGAGAGCTACTTCCAGATGGTGATGGAGAAACACGGAGAAGGTCTGGACCTTTTTGAATTCATTGACATGCAGCCGAGGTTAGATGAGCCCCTGGCTAGCTACATCTTTAGACAGGTATGTACAAGGATTTATTTTTAAATTGCACATTACAGTTAATACAATTGTCATTTGCTCCCTGTTAAACTGGATGCTTGTTCTGGGTTCCAGCTGGTGGCTGCTGTCTTCTACCTGAGGGCTAAGAACATCCTTCACAGGGACATAAAAGATGAGAACATCATCATCGACCACTGTTTCCACATTCGACTGATAGACTTTGGCTCTGCTGCCATGATGGCTCCAGGGAAGCTCTTTTACAATTTCTGTGGCACATTGGAGTACTGCTCCCCAGAGGTGCTTCAGGGAAATCCGTGAGTATTTATTACTCATTAATAACAAGTGGCGTTTGTTCTAAATAGGAACAGCCTAGTGTTAATGACATTTTAGGCTAAAAGGGGAATAATTGCCCTGTTAAAAGCATCAAACCTGAAAGCAGAGGACATTTTTTCAGTCCTGTATGACTTTTATAACCATTAACCTTAGCAAAACCTCAGCTTCAAGGATATTCTCACTATAATGTTAGAAGTTTAATAGATTATGAATTGAATGCATGTTCCATATCCACAAGCTTATTATAATTACTGTGTATCTCCTTGTTGGTGTATTTCTGTAGTTATGAGGGTCCAGAGCTGGAGATGTGGTCACTGGGGGTTATGCTCTACACTCTACTCTTCAGTGAGAACCCCTTCTGTGATGTGGGTGAGATCCTTGGAGCCAAACTCAAGCCCCCATTCCCCCTTTCTGCAGGTATACAGCAATTCTTTCCTGTTGGCTGAAAATAGCTTTTTCTTTTACATTATCACTGGCATTCACAGAGGGTCATCACTTATTTCTCCGTGTATGTTTTAAGATCTCAATGGCATGCTAGATGGGCTGCTGCACCCTGACCCTGTTCAGAGGATGGTTCTGGATCAGCTATTGCTGCAGCCCTGGATCAGCCAGCCCATTTCCCTGGCAGAGTACAGCTGGAAAGAGGTGCTTCCTGGAGCTCAGAGCTTTTGTGAGTATTCTTTACAACCAGGCTGACTATGGCCACTTCAGATGTGATGAGGTTCCATCTGCGTAACCGAAGACTCTATATAATAATGGATGACATGACACTACTTCCTCTCAGATATGGATGCAGCCACATCCGGTGTGAAGCCGTTGTCTGGAGCTACTAACGATACACAAGCTTAGCTAATCACAATCAGTCTCAGCTGTCAAACATGAGGTTTCACCCCCTTTTCATCAAATCACTAATTAAATCTTAACTTAAAGTAAAAATTAGCTCATCAAAGTTTGGTATGTGTCCCATTTGCTTATGTTGATGAGGCTGGGTTTATGACCTGTTTGGCAGCCAGCCACCAAGGGGGCAATCAAGATGATTTTGCTTCACTTATTTCACTTCGCCCATCTTTCTGAACAGTCTGTATGAGAAACCAGCGATTCAAATATAATTTCTTTTAATGATGGCTTGAATCCAAAAGAGTTTGAATTTCCTGGCTTTCCCTGAATATGAGATGCTTTAGAACTTAGGTTCTTCGAACTGTTGATGACAGTAACAGAGTGGAGCTCATGCACAGACTCTCTCTTCTTTCAACAGGTTCGCCACAGCAACAAGAGTCCAGCCCTGTCGTTTACAATAGACTAGACTTGTTCCCAGATTGTGGTGACCAGACTCTCACTAGTGATGAGGAGGAGGAGGAGGAGGAAGATGAGGATGAGAGGTTGTCAATGGTGGCCCTGGAGACTGAGCTTCAGAAATACCTCTGTGACAACTAAAGACTGAATTTAAAGGGAAAGAAGTCTCAAATTTTAAATAAGAAGTGTGAAATAAGAAAAAGTAATTATTTTCTAGCACAACGACATTGACAAATACTACTGTCTTGAACTGAGTCTTCTGTAGACAAGGAGAGACCCTGCCTTCATGAAATACACACCGTAATGAGCATCATTGTAAAAAAGAACTTGTGCAAATATTGTAATAGCAAAGTGCAATACAGTCTTGAACACTCCAACGTTTTTTTCTATTTTATTTAAAGCATTTTATTTATTCTTTAGCTTTAGGGAATATTTAATCAAAATCACCATAATGATTCACAGTGATCCAGTGTTTTCACCAAAATCAAAGTCTATTCTGTCCATGATTTTAAATGTTTTAATTAAAATTGTAAGTATATTTACAATATTTTTATCTATTTTTGTACCTGAATAAATATTTTACCACAAGCTTGTTTTTCACACTAATAATCAAATTGATTATCTAAAACTGACCAGAATGAATTTTGTTTTATTTGTCTTGCACATGTTGTACATTTTATTTTAAATGTATAACAGTAAACCCTAAATGATTCTGAAATTATTTTATTTGTATGTTGCTATTTCTATTAAAGTGACACAGAAATAAGTGGTGTGCACTTGGTAAATGGAGCTTGTAGATTGTGTTTACATTGTTAACTATAATTGTACTTTGTAACGTTAGTGGAAAAAAAAGCATGTCAATGATTTTCTTATTAAGCGTACATGTTGAAATTATTTTGTGTACTATGATATCCCTTATCTCCCTGAAGATTAAAATATTTTTAAGTCTGGTCTAACTGCACTGACACAGTTATTTTTTTTACGGTGAAAGTATAAATCTTTCAAAAGAAAAAAAGAAAACTACTCCCTAAGAAAAGAAAATATCAAAACGTTTAACCAGGCGGAACCTTTCTGTTCCTTATCAGCGTAGAGCACGGAACTATATATACGACGGAACAGCATGGGAACCACAGTGGCTGCACGGCAGGTGAGCCGGAAAGCTTGAATATGTTCTTAATTATTTCCTTTTCAGACACATACCGTGTTATTAAATGTTAATGGAGTCTCATATTTTAAAAACGTGGTAATGGCGCAGATGCAAGTGGCTCTTCAGTGTATGAAAGCCCATTATAACCTTGATGTTTGCTAACTTGAGCTAAAGCTAAGGTTGCAACTCTTCTGGTAACTTCTGCTCTGTATTCGCTCTGCAGCCCAAACTGACACGTGCCGATCAGAGTAGTTAATACGTAGTTAAATCGCGATCATAGCTGCAAATGAGGTTTTATAGCCATGTTGTCTTTGCTGAAGGTTTTCCGGTGGACTGTGAGAGCTGCCGCCGCCTCCTCCTCCTCCTCCTCCTGTCTGCTCAGCCCACCTCTCACCTCGAGATGCCTCCTCCAGCCTCGACACGCCGTTTGCGGGCTCTTCTGTTCCACCAGCACCCAGAGTCCCCTGCAGTCATCCCACCACAACCACCCAGTGAGTCCCGTATCTGAGACGCCGGTCACGGAGCTGTCCCCGCAGTCTTTAGCCGACATGGGATTCACAGGAACTCAGGCTGAGCAGATGTTGGAGACCGCGTCCAAAGCGAGAGGAGGACGAGCTGCCAGGCACCCGCTGTCCACCCTCACGGCGCTGCTCGCCCTGGGGCTCAACCCCACCAGCGTCCTGAAGCTGCTGCAGAAATGTCCTGAGGTGTGCAGCGTCAAGGAGTCGCAGCTTCAGCAGCGAGTGGGGAACCTGAGGAAACTGGGTCTGGTTGAAGGTGAGATCCTCATCTGCACAGGTCATGCTTTAAAGGGATAGCTCACAGAAAAAAGAAGATTCAGACATCTACTCACCGCTGTGCCCGCGGAGGGGTGGGTGAAGTGTTTGAGTCCACAAAGCACTTTTGGAGTTTCAGGGGTGTCATCCATGTGTCCAGGGCCGTGCAGAGACCTTTAGAGGGGCGGGTGCTCACAATTCAAAAGCGGCTCACGGGGGAGAAGGCTTGATAGAGGAGAGATACTAGTTGTTTAAAAAAGTGATCCCTGCACTCTTGCTCTGGGCGGTGGCTTAATGTCTCCCTTTTTCTGTGTCTCCATCTCCTCATCTGACCCATCACACTCCCATGCTGTCCATCTGGGAACAAGGCACACTTTACTGTTGCAGCATTAATCTATACTTTGAATAACCATAATCATCAATCATTGGATTCGGCTGCAACGCTGTTTACCCCTGAATCTCTAAAAGTGTTTTGTGGACTCACACTTTTTACAGTAGCCCAGACTGGACAAACAAAACGCATTTTGAGTTTTTATGACAACTGAAGGTTGCCATTAGGTTCTCTTTCATGTTTGGAAGGGGAGGGTGAGGTGAAAGGTATTCAGATGCAACATGCAACATTACCACTAGATGTCACTAAATTCTACACACTTAACCTTTAAGTGGAAGCAGTTCATGCCCAGATAATTTTAAAGCAATGCTGTGTGACTTTACTGAGCAGCAGCGCCCTCTGCAGCCACACAAAGGGATTCATTCTGTTGGGGTCCGTGTTCATTCTGTTGGGGTCCGTGTAAAGAACTAAGTCTGTCAATTTGTTGAGGGGAGCTCTGCATGCGTGCTCCCACCAGTGGATATTTCCCATGATCCCCAGCTGTACACCAATTACACCAAAATTTCTGTTATGAATTTGTCACATATTTAGTTTCCTCACTGAATATAGGAGATGAATGCAGGTTTTTAATTACTTTGTAAGTCTTTTTAACTGATCTACAGTTCAGCATTACTCTTGAACGACCTTGACCTGATTCTGACAGTTGAAACTGTGGTTATCAGTCAGTTTCGTACTTGTCACAAGAGATCAGACCGGCTCACCAAGGTGAGCAACAACAGACGTTCAGGGTGAGGAGTGCGAATGAAATCCGCCCCGTTCTCCTTATTCCAACCTCATTTAGAAGCTGCTATTTTAAGGTCAAATGAGCATAGTGTTGCTTTACTATTTAGTGTGTGCTTTAAACATTTAAACGTGTCCCCATAGGCAGTCTTCAGAGAGTGGTGGCCCATTACCCCCAGATCCTGACTGTTCCCGTGAAGACAGTAAAACATGTGGTGGTGCTTCTCCGAGAGAAGTGTCTGTTTACTGCCCCGCAGGTCACAGACATCCTCAGAGAAAATCCGGCCATCGTCCTGTGGGATCTGGCTCAGGTGGAGTTCTTGTTTCAGGTGAGCTAACAAAGCAAACAAGAAAGGAATGAGACAGTGCTGAGGCAAAACATTATTATCAATAAATGCTTGCATCAGAAGAATAATATTGAATAATTCTCATTATTTATTTGAATAATTAATTACGAGAGTTATTGGATATTGATTATTTGCATTTATTTCTTATCATTTATAAAAATTCATAACATATGAGGAGTCCTTATTTTTGTTGCAGACTAAAAACATGTGAAGATATAACTTTGAACTCTTGATGATGAACGTATGATCATGAGAAGGTATTAGTTGTTGGCTTAAGTCAAATTTAGTTCAACACAATTGAACTGAATTTCCGTCTAAGGGCAGCACACAGTTTCCAGGTTAAAATGCTGCTCTCATTGTAAACACATTTAATGACTTCCTCAAACTATTGGCAGACATCAGATCTGAAGAAAGACAACGCCCAACATTAGCTGTGTCCAAGTTTGTTTTGGATAACGAAAGAAATTAACAGACATTATTGTTTTGAAATCAGACTCGTGCTGAAAGAGGTCAATCACACTTTGACTTTCCTTTCACCACCATCCACTGCTCCTCCATTACCTTTTTGCATTGCATTCTGGGACAATAGTTTATACGTTGCTAACAGAAACCCACATATTTCTTCTATACACTGACTTTAACTTCTATTTCATTTTTCCAGTAAGAGCCCACTACTCACTAAAACCTGTTTCGAAAAGGGTAGTGCTCCCTCTGGTGGCTGCATTTGAACTTGACAAGTCTGATGGTTGTCAAAGCTTTTCAGTCGTATTTTGTATGATTTTAAGATCTCTACAGAGCCGATTTGGAACAAACTAATATGGAAATAAAATGTTTATTGAAGTCTTGTATTTCTTAAGCGTTAAATATCAGTTGTAATTTCATGTAATTTTTTTTTATCCATCCTTCCGCAGTACGTCTACTTTCGAATGGGCGTCAAACAGGCGGAGATTGTTAAGTCCAGGTTGTTCCGTTACTCCCTGGATGAGGTTCGATGTCGACACTGTTTCCTGGAGCGTAGGGGTCTGTACCAAACCCCAGACAAGAAAGGACAGACCATCATCATCAACCCTAAACTGGACAGCATCCTCAACGTCGACCAGACCGCCTTCCTCACAGCCGTTGCGAAGGCGTCAGTGGAGGAGTATGATGTCTTTCAAAGACTTGTGGCAAAAGAGTGGCTGGAGGAGGAAAAGGAGCAAGGCAGCATCAATGTCGATGGCACTTATTCTGAGGAGGAAGAGGAGGATGAAGATGAAGAGGAGGAGACAGGGGGCAGGAGTGGATACATAAAGACAAGAAAGAGATAACGAGATGAGGGAACTGAAAATAATTTCAAGAGGAAATGGAGTGATTAGACAAAATGACATCTAATGGCAAATGAAACAATAAAATGTTTACTCTAAGCTGTTTCTCGAGGTCAGGTTTATTATTAGGTGCTTAGAAAAGTCTTATCTAAAACAGAATATTCTTATCTAAAACACACACGGAAACACAATGCTGCGTCTTCTCCTCACAATGAACTAATGTTAAAGACGGATCCGACTGGGAGAACCCTCTGGTTTGGAGTTGATTGGTGTTTATTTAAGTGACCTCATACAGACGTGAGGTGATGACTTTATGGACGAATTATAACATTTCTCTCTATTTTTGCTTCATCAAGAAGTTTTTGGAATCTTCCTAAACTGAAGGAATGTCAGTGACTTGACTGCTAAAGAGGGAAACTTCAATCGAGCCATTTTCAGTTAGAAGGTTTTCACATCCCGGGTAGAAAATTAGAAAAATCAGCAACACTCGGAGCAGTGAAGGGGATGAAAAGCTCCACCCTGTTCCTATGTTACGGCAAAGTGGCTGCAGCTTTCTCCCACCTCATGTTATCTGTATGAGTCAACAGAGAGTGCATCAGATAAGAGCAGGGGACACGACGAGTCGCACCAAGCATCCATTGATTTGTACGAGTGCTAAGCTCGATGGATGTGCATCAGAAGAGAGAGTTTTCTGTTCTGGACGTCGGGTAAGAACAACTCACCTTTGGCCGATCAATAATTTGTCGATAAGTGCGTACGTGCAACGTTTGTATAGAACCGAGTGATTGAGTTGTTGTGTCTGTAAGATTTTGAGTATTCACAAGCATGTGAGGAGATGGAAGCAATATTATGACGTTTGTACTCTTCTCCCTAAAATCTAAATTCTATGCATTAAATTACTGACACCCCACCTTAAAGTGTAGCTGAATTGATGTTTTTAGATTTATTCAAAGTTAGTTTCATCAGTTCTAAAGTTGTTATGCAGTGCATACTTTGAGTTAACTGTTTTCAACTTCAGCTTCATTTGAATTTGTTTTTCATGTGACATTTTTCACCAGTGGGGTAGAGTCCATGAGTATGCGCTGATCTTATTTGAATTTTGGCAGTCAAATAAAGTGTAATGTGAACTGAACATATTTTAATATCAGTGCAGTGAATGGGAAATGTATAAGCTCAAAGGTTTTCTCACACTGCAATACATCACAATGACATGTATGAGAACAGGGTGACTGTTTAAAGACCATAATTCACAAAGTAATTACTCCTGATAATCTTCCTCATGTAGATGTTTGATCAATAGATTGATTGCACAGCATATGGGTTATCTCAAAGGACAGCCTCCTTGTGTTTTCACCGACACATTTAATTAAGTGGCAAAACTGTGATGTCAATTTAAAATTAACAATGAAGCAGATATATTACATTCTGAAGCAGTTTCAGTTGCTGATATTAACTTGTGTTTTTTTGCAGGAAGCTGCAGGAGGAAGTAATCCACACATCGTAAATCCCATCTCAGTGAGTGCGTCTGTGTCTCTGTATCCGTGACACAAAATGACATCATCATTACTTGTGGCCAACTTCACCCAGGAGTGGGTGGAGTGTCTGCGGGGGTGGCACATGGAGTATTTTTTCATCCCGACCATAGTCGTCACCCTGGCCACCTTGCTGGTCAACCCCGTCCTCCTGTCATGTATCTTCCTGTCCCGTGCCTTGAGGCGGGAGACACGCTACCTGCTGGTGGCCAACACCCTGATGGCCGACATGCTCTTCCTCATCCTCAACCTGGCCATTATGATCTGTAACGCCGTCAGTGCTCAGGTCCCCTGGGTCGTGTGTGGTCTGTTCACAGCCGTCACCGTCACCGCCTACTGCTGCACCGTCCTCACCATCACCCTCATGGTGGTGGACACCTATGCTGCTGTCCGCTGGCCTCTCCACTACCATGACTTTCTTCCTCCTGCCCGCACCCACCGCATACTGGTGGGGGTGTGGGTTCTGGCAGCCGTGTACCCCTTCACTCTGATGATCATGATGGAGGTGGGGAGGGGAAATTCCGATGAGGAGTTGGCTGTTTGTCTAGTTCTCGTCTCTCTGGGTCTCATTCAGGTCCAGAACGTGATAGCGATCCACATCTACTTCTTCGTTACCGCGCTCTTCTGTGCTTTGCTCATATTTTACTGCTACATTCGACTCTACATGGTAACAAAGACCCATGGCATCTGGCAGAGCCGCTTCTCCAGGGCGCGGGTCACCCTGCTGGCCCACGGGGTTCTGCTCCTGCTCTACTTCACCCCCGGCTTTGTCTTCATCGTGGAGCTCTTCCTGTTCCAGAGGAAGGACATTAGTCAAGATCTTCGTGTGTGGGTCAGCACAGTCAACATGTGTGTTTTCATGCTGCTGCCCAGAGCGTTCGCTCCGTACCTCTATGGGCTGAGGTACAGGGAGATCTCTGACACTCTGATGCAGCTGCTGCATCGACACAGGGGACTCAGCCAGAACTCAGCATCATGAAGGACTCACTAGGACTGTTATCATATTTCTACAGTGGCATTACTTGTGATATCTGTGTTTTACATGTTTTCAAAGTATCCCTCCAACAAACAAAGATATACCTGCAAAAACATTACCCAGGATTTCTCAGTATGGCCCCACCACCCTAAAGTTTTCTGACTTGCCTAAATCTGATCTTAGTTATCATTTTGTTTACCTAAAACAGTCAAACTTGAAATAAGTGACTAATAACCACAAGTTATTTAAATGCAATTAAAGAAAACAAAATATTAGCCTCATCTTCAGGTCATATCAAGTTCAAAATAATAATAATTCTCAACATGACCTCGTTGTTGCCTCGCCCAGTTATTGTCATTATGAAATAATTAGTTGTCACTTATCTTTCTTCATTTTAGATAATAAATACAATGGCTCCAGTGAAACGTGCATCAGTAAATCGACATGCCTGCCAGCTCAATGTTCAACTATCATCTGTTTAGGATTCATGAATCTTTTTGTTTTTGATTGACACTAATTTTACCTCTGTGGTTGGCCAAATTTAAATAAGTTGATATTGCTTTCTAGATTTTTGAAAATACACCAGTGTCCCTCAGCAGAGCACTAACCTCCATCAAGGCCCAACAGTCCCCTTATGAAACCACATTTAAATTGACTACATTCAAATTTATATTTTGGATCTGCACCATATTACATACATTCATCATTGACCAAATAACAAGGTCTATTAATAATTCTCTGAGAAATCAAGGGATATGTAAAAAAAACATGTCCTATATCTCACAATGTTAAAGCAATATGATCTGGATCCACACTTAAATTGAATGGCTCCTTCCTTGGGTCAACCCTCTACAAACTATCATGGTAATGGTTTGAGTAGTTTTTGCATAATCTTGCTGACAAACACACGCAGGCGAAAACACAACCTCCTTGGCGGAGGTAATTATACAAACCAAATATGTATTTTATCATCATTATGTATTGTTAAAGCCACTAAGCCTCAGTTTTATGGCTGCAGTAACAAAGCACTTAACTCCACTTGCTTTAAAAGCCTTGTGTTCTAAAAGGGGATCTCCATCATTGACAAATGTTTAATTGACTTGGCAGGTGACGGCGAGGAAGGAGGGACTTCCCTTATTGCGGAAGGTGTGGTGAATGTAGACATGAGTCACCAGGGCTGAAAGGACTGGTGTCTGTCTGGGTCTCGGTCTCACCTGTAGCTGGTGCAACAGGTCCACGCATTCTTCTGTCCACTGGGCTGCGTCACTGCTCTTTCCTACAGTGAACACAAGAGAAGTGTGTTGCCTCGCTCTAAGTCCCTATGTCCCCCAACCCTCAGTTCATTTTTACAGCTGCAGGTGGAGCAGATGTACAAACAACTGCAACTGAGAATTTGTTTCATAATAATGAAAAACCTAAGAATCAGAATCAGAAAGGATTTATTGCCAATCAGGTTTACACCTACCTGGAATTTTCTTAGGTAAAAAAGGTGCATACGAACATAAAACATAAAAACACAATAAGTACCTCACATAAGAAAGAAATAACTATATATAAAACAAACAAAACAAAATATATACAAGGTATAAACAGAAAAAGGAAAAACAGAAAATAAAATGAACATTTTGGGAACTGTGGGTTTTGTTATTCAACCATTTTTAATGTTACAAACCTCAAACGCTGGCATCACTGCTCATTGTAAACTGTCTAATTATAACTACTAACTATTAATTCAATATTAAACAAAAATGATACAAAATTAAGAATTCTTGTAACTGCCAAAATATAATTAGTTTTTTCTTCACCAATAGTCCCATGATCCTTCATAGTTTTTGTGTTTGTAATCCTGCTAGCCAACCTATGAATAGTGGTGAAAACATAACCCCCTTGGCAGAGTTAATAATAATAATAATTATACACGTCCGATTTATCTCTGTATTGTTCTGACTGATTTGCCGGATCTCTGTGAAAAGGTTTGCTCTTTCCAACGAAGCTAATCTTCCTCATGGTCGTCTCTGATTACACCGTTTCGTTCTGGGGAACTTGGTCAATGAACATCAATCATTTTGCAGTTTGCGCAAAAGTTCTTCACCTTTTCTGTGTTTCCTCATTTCGGTTTGGCTGCTGTGTCATTGTCCAGTGTCTCAAATTGAGGATGTTCCAGTTAGTGTTTATTACAGCTTGTGATGTTGAAAGTCCCTCCACTTTACCTGTTTGACCAAAGAGGTAAGATTGATGAAATGAACTTCTTACAGATCTTACCAAATAACAATAAACAGGTTCTGGCCACAGACTGGTTCTAGCTCATCAAGGATGCTGCAGCCAGAGCGGCAAGTGGAACTAAACAATAGAGCACGTTTCCTGTATAGAAAACACTTCTTGGCAGCTGGTTAATTGTAGAAGGGATTTTAAAGTATAGTAAGGCCCCAAATGGTTTGGTACCAGTTACATTTCTGACCTGATTACTGCAGCCCAGCCAGATCCCTCAGGTCATGAGGCACGTGCCTCCTCAAATTATCAGGCTTAGTCAGTATAAACGCGTGGGTGTGTAAATGCTGTACTGGGAATATTGTACTTCATTTATGTGTATATTTGCTGGATAGTTGGCTGGAGTGTCTATACGTGTTCTCATTTGTTTAATAGTTTCTATAATTAGGTTATGAGTCGATTGAGTGGGTGGGACAGAGGACAACCAGTCCCACCCCCTACAGAACACCATCACAGCACTGGGCAGCTCCTTCAGCAACAGGACTGATCCACCCTGAGTGTCTGAAGGAGAGGTATCACAGGTCCCTCCTTCCTGCAGCTTGTACAACCAGCTCTGCTCCAATTAGAACTACATGCACCACCACACTGAACATTCACTTTACACTCCTCAACTGTGCAATATTCCCTGTACTATGCTCATTTGTAAAACCTTTCTGTGCATTATAAACCGTTATATGCAATCCATTTACTGTAAATATTCTGACACAGATTATATTTCTTGTACACTGTATATACTGGTTTAATCACATTTATATTTGTTTGATATATTGTTGTACTATGTGATTTCTTCTGCTGCTGTAACATTGCAAATTTCCCCATTGTTGGATTAATAAGGACTTCTTAATCTCATCTTGATCTACGTATGAAATGTGCTTTACAGATAAAGGTGATTGATTAAAGGATAACAATATGTTTAAAGCAGAACACTGTGTCCTAAAATACAATGTCATAATAACACTGTGTGTTCCTGATCATTCTCTCGATCATGGATGTGTGTGCACCCATTTTCCCTGTTGTGCATGCAGCTGTAAGTGAGAGAAGTGTGTGTGTGTGTGTGTGTGTGTGTGTGTGTGTTGTGTGTGTGTGTGTGTGTGTGTGTGTGTGTGTGTGTGTGTGTGTGTGTGTGTGTGTGTGTGTGTGTGTGTGTGTGTGTGTGTGTGTGTGTGTGTGTGTGTGTGTGTGTGTGTGTGTGTGTGTCACAGATCCCCCCCTCCTGTACTATCATCACGTGCTTCATAACAGTGTAACCTAGGTCATTGTTAAGTGTTGTGAGCCCTTCCAGGGAACTCGGCTGGGAGCTCTGAGAAACATTTTGCAACAGGGTAGGGAAGTTGTGACATGCTTTCTCTGAGCTAAGCTCCTCCTGTCTCCTCACCTGAACAAAACACTGCGTCTCATCCTGTTATCACATGTCCTCACATTAAACGTATTTGCGTTGCTTATATAAATTCATAGTAGAAGATTTTTTTCTATAGAGACTTATAGTGATTGTCTGTATAATAACTTGTAAAAGACGCGTTAATAAAACATGTATTTTATACACATCTCAAACTGAATTCAGTGACGTTTTCCAGTCCTTATAGTTTATTATTGTTGTATAAACTGTCGTGTATATGTTATAAAAAGTGGTTTTATTGTCGCGTTGTGTCGTTGAATCGCTGTCACTTCTTGTTATGAAAACTTTTTTCCTCCACCTAAACTTCAGTTTGTTTGCAAACAAAGGAGAGCCACGTGGAGAACCCCAAGCATCTGGGTAGTGTAGTTTCTGGATGAGCAAAATCAACAGGCGGCGTTCTCATTCGAACTCCGTTACCCATGATGCATGGCGGCCGCGCAGCTGGGTCGCAGCAGAGGGCTGGATGTGTTTTTCCTCTTGACAAGTATAAATGGCCTCAGTGTTTACAGTTAGTTATTAGAGGTCCTATGCTGCTGTCGCCAGCTGAAAGTCAAAATGTCTCCGCCGTGCAACAGCACAATGTGTTTCTCTTAACTGCTCGACACTTGTCTTACTTTACAGGAGACATTTGATTAGATTTTTTCCCCCAGACTTTTGTTGTTGTTTTTTTTTCTTCCCTCCTTCACTTGTATCTGAAGAAGACGCGTCAAGAGGAAACATCTACTCAAGGTAAAAACTTTTTATTCTCAGTAAAGTACGTAGTTAAAGTTTGTGAATCTACGTTCACCTGGGGCTGAATTTGGGAGTCAAAGAGTTCAGTCCCTGTTGTTGTTAAGGGTTCACGGTCAGCATGAGGCAAGTCTCCTTTGTCTGATAAACACAGTGTGGTTACCCCCTGCTGACTTATACTTATACATTATTATAGAATACTTAACTGTATACATCTGATACTTCAAATGACATATTTAAAAGCTAAGATGTTTTTAAAATGACAATAATAACATTATTATTACTATTATTATTATTATTATTATCATTATCATTACACAAGTTAGATTCTTCACTTTTCACATCCCAAAGTGCTCTACAATGGGAGCAAAGATAAAACAGGCTAGTAATAAAATCATCTGCAAATAAATGTTGTATAATGTCTGCTGTAAGTCTTTGTCAGTTTCAGTAGAACTTTATTTGTCTTTACTTGTGTAACAGCGCACAATAAGACAGTTCAAACACGAATGACCCAATCTAATCAACACTTTAATAATGCCTTAAAGTTACATATTATATGTGATATTATTATTATTATACATTTTTTGTGACTTTTTACAAGTACAACAGCAGAAAATAAAATAACAAATAAATGACATTAAATCATAGTTATTTCTATTATTACTATTATTATCATTATATGTTCTGTTATTTTATTGTGTCCATTTGAAGCTTTACCTATGTAACTATTTTTAACCTGTGAACCAGCAAATCACAAGAGTTTTAAAGCATGACACAAAACAATCAGCTCGACGTCACGCTGCCTTATTTGTTTTGTATTCTAGAGTCTTTCCCTCCTCGGTGAATATTACTCACAAAGTAAATCTCTGATGCGTCAGACACCACCGGCTAAACCTGTCCTCTGGTCTAACATAACCTCGACGAACTGCTGCTGCTGATGCTAATGCTGCTGCTGCTGCTAATGCTGCTGCTGCTGCTAATGCTGCTAATGCTAATGCTGGCAAATAAAGCTCATACAGTCTGAGTCTGCAGAGGCTGAGTCAATATTAAAAATAACCCAAAGATAAAGGATCTTACAGGAGTAAAGGCCAAACCTGCAGCCAAATATACCACAGGCATTGTGGCCATAGATAAGAGATTGTAATGTTTTGATCAAATGTTTGCAAGAACTGGAGAACAATATGTCCTGAAACATGCAAACATTTTTTCTCTGTAATTCATGGAGCACCCTGGTTGGTTGCTGTAAGAAACTTCTTTTAAACAAACAGATGTTGTAAAATTTGCATGGAGAGCATCACTGAAGGTTATCAGTGGCGTCTACTTGGCACCTGTCTTTCAACTGCTTATTATGTAGAGTCTAATAGCTTCCCTGCCCCCCCCCCGACGCTTTTTAAAAAACAAACCTGACTGACATGTAGGCCAACCCTCCCAACCGTCGCTCAGCCTCTCTCCTGCCTGTTTCTCCTCAACCATCTTCCGTCCCATTGTCATCCGAGGCACAATTGTTCCCCAGCAGCGATGAGCTGGAGGAAGTATCCCTCAGTTTTTCTGTGCAGCTCAGATTTCATTCCTTGGAACTGTTTTCTTAGTCATTTTTGCAACACCCCCCCCGGCAGCATAAGGGGAGTTATGTCTTCTTCAACTTTTGTACACATGCCTTTTGTTATTGTTCCATGAGAGCTTTGTTTTCATGCAATGAATGTTTCCCATTTGATTTACGGTGATTCGATTAGCATTTATAAATGTGTTTGTTGGTGGTCCCCTACATCAACATCCGAAGTCGATCGTTGAATTGATATTTTATGGAAGCATGTACTGTATTTTCCTTCTTCGCCATCAGGTCATCTTAAAGTTGAGAGAAGGTCTACGTTAAAGGCTGCAGCCATGGTGTTGATTCTGGGCAGAAGGATGATCAGGGAGGAGTCAGGGACCAGAGATTCGCCAGCTGTCAAACGCAAGGTGCTGTGAAACAAAAGATTTCTATCGCTCACTGTCGTTTAAGTCAAACATTTTTGCTAATCTTTATACATATTGTTGTTTCTTCAGGTCTTTGAGGTTGATCCCAAGACTCTAGCCAGCCAGGATGTCATGGACTTCTGCTCTGGGGCATCCCACTCAGACGGCATCCTGCAGGTGTTTAACGAGTTCAGGGACTGCCGCCTGTTCACTGATGTGGTCATCAGCGTGCAGGGCCGTGAGTTCCCATGCCATCGCGCTGTGCTCTCCGCATGCTCCTCCTACTTCAGAGCTATGTTCTGCAATGATCACCGCGAGAGCCGCGAGATGCTGGTGGAGATCAATGGCATCCTGGCCGAGGCCATGGACTCCTTCCTCTCCTATGTTTACACTGGCCGCGCCAAGATCACTACTGAGAATGTCCAGTTCCTCTTCGAGACCTCCAGCCTCTTCCAGATCGCCACACTGCGTGATGCCTGTGCAAAGTTCCTGGAGGACCAGTTGGACCCGTGCAACTGCCTGGGGATCCAGCAATTCGCAGATGCTCATGCCCTGAAGCAGTTGGCCAGCCGCTGCCGCAGTTACGCCCTGGCCAACTTCTCAGAGGTAGCTCAGCACGAGGAGTTCCTCGACCTGCGCAAAGAGGAGCTGGAAGAGCACATTGCCAGCGATGAGCTGTCCATTGGAAAAGAGGAGGTGGTGTTCGAGGCCGTGATGCGATGGGTGTACCACAGCGTGGAGCACAGGAAGCCCATGCTGAAGGCCCTGCTGCACCATGTGCGCCTGCCACTTATGCACCCCAACTATTTTGTCCAGACGGTAGAGGGAGATCAGCTCATCCAGAATGCTCCAGAGTGCTACCAGCTCCTCCATGAGGCCAGGCGCTACCACGTGCTAGGAAATGAGATGATGTCACCCAGAACTTGTCCACGCAGGTAACTGAAATGTTGATTTACTAGTTATGAGTTAGCCAGAGGAAGATTGTCTGTTCTAGATTGTTATCCATCATACATCTTTGTTCTGTGTTGATGCCATTACTTGTTAGTGTGACTAAATGCTTAAAGCGTATGCTCGATGAGGTCACATGAGTGATTGCGCATGAACTTCGTGCTCCTTCAGTCACTGTTGTTGTAAGTCTTTGTGAGAGAGAGAGAGAGAGCAAGAGAGCGCGAGAGAGAGAGAGAGCGCGAGAGAGAGAGAGAGAGAGAGAGAGAGAGAGAGAGAGAGAGAGAGATTTTGCTGAACAAACAAATGTGTCATTGCATGTCAATTATAATGAGGGAGGCAGGGCATGTTCATACACAGAAAGGTTGCTGGAAAAAAAACGAGATGAAAAGTTGTGTGCTGCCAGTATAACAAGACTCAACTATGCTAATGTGTCTGATAAGTCAGTCAGCCAAGTTTATCAGCTCTACAATAGTGTCGGTGACTCTGCTCCCTGATATGAAAATAATGCAGAAAATATGGGTTTTGGTTATTTGAAAATGGTGAAAATACTATTTGGCAAAGAAAAGATGCCTTTGTACCTAATGTAGCTATTAATCCAGCTCTGTACACTGTACACACTATAGAGTATGGTCTTTTATGGTTTTTTGTTTGTATAGAATCCATTTGGCTGCTACAATGTGATATTTGATAACGAACAAAGGTTGCCGCTGACTGAAACGCCATGAATGAGATAAAATACACCATCTGGTCGCCTGCTGTGCTACGGCAACAAACGGTCGCACAGCTGCCTTTGTGTGTTGGACCTGCTGCAAGGGTTAAAGTGGAGCCGGTGCCAGTTGTCATATATCAAGGATGTGTGCCGTGTATTTCAGGTTTATTGTGTGATCTGTTCGGTTCAGCAAGCTCAGTTCCCGCTCAGTCAGCTTTGTTTGCCCCGAGGGCCCAAACCTCTTCTGCTCAAAACAGATGCCTGATTCTCTTCTTTCTCAGCCCACACCTGTGCTTCTCTCTTCTCATGGGAAGCCCGGAGAATCAAATTAATCACTCGCACACACATAATGTGAGCACACAGATAAAGCTGAATCGCTCCTGGTCTAGACAGTAAACACATGCATATAAATATAAGCTGTTAATGAGTGGGAGCTTATTTTCCCTGTATGTGTTATACACCGATAAACAGCTTGTAGCCTCTATGTGGTGTCAGTGTTTCAGAATGAAGCTGCAGTTAATTAGCTGCCTGTAGGAAATGTGGTCATACTCTCGGCATGTGACGAGCAGCCAAATAGGAAAGAATTGGGATCATGGAAATTGAGCTCCCAAGTCTGTTTAGGATCACATCACACTGCCCCCTTTTGAGATTCAAGATTCCAACTTTATTGTCCAGTAATGCAGGCTTTAATGAATGTGTATCTCTCGCTTGTGTGTGACACACAAAAGGATACAGTACGGTCCATGTGAAGACACAAAACATCACCCTGAATACAAATAAAGAAAAATACAAAATACTGTATAGTGACAGGACTGTGTTTCTTTGCCTCTGTCCAACCTTCCCTCCCCTCCCCCCTTTTTAATCTGTGCAGGTCGACCGGCTTCTCTGAGGTGATCGTGGTGGTGGGTGGCTGCGAGCGGATAGGGGGCTTCAACCTGCCCTACACTGAATGCTATGATCCAGTCACAGGAGAGTGGAAGTCACTGGCCAAACTCCCTGAGTTTACCAAGTCAGAGTACGCTGTCTGTGCCCTCCGCAACGATATTCTGGTGTCCGGTAAGTTCCACATTTGCTACAAATAACTTCAATAAAAAGGCTTGAAACGAACAAAACAGGAACTTAACTTTGATGTTCAACCCCTGGTTCCCATTGCTATGCACCTACTTCTTCTGTGCTTACACTCTGATATTCGTTGTTGTTATAAAGTCCAGTTTCCCTAAGTATTAATTGCTTTATATCCCAAAAACAATTCCACTGAAGGGCCGTGGTCTGTGTGTCTGTGCTTCACACCCCATTTGATCTCACTGTGGAGTGGCAGGAAAGGCCTTGGTGGCTCTTTGCCCTGTGTTAGCTTAACAGCCCTGTTGAGTTTGAGGTGAAGGAAAATATGAGAGCAACATCTGGATGCACACTCCAGGCTCAGCGCTGAGAGAGACCGTCATTGGCTCGCTCAGTCCTCTGCACTTCCTGTTGGCCAATCATCAAGCTCACAACCTTTTACATCTATTCAGCAGCTTTCTAGGATCCTCATTGTGCCAAAACCCAACAACGGTTTTCAGTTTGAGCCTTCAGCCAATATGCTGTGGTGTATAACTAGGTCTCAGGGCCATGGCATTTCTAGAATTTGTGCGGTCAGTAAATTAAAAACTAAACTGAACAAAACATTATTATTATTACATCATTCATTTTAACTGATGAGGTCAGGGTAATTGTAGTTGCCAACTCCAACATTGTTTTGAATTTGTGCTGTGCACAAGAGGCAGTTTTGTCAGGTTGTTGGATTGAGAGCATTGGAGATCACCTTGCATTGAATCAAGTTCAAAATGTGCCTGATTGGAATGCTCATGCTCAGACATGCTTCATAAAAACTGCATGACACTACTTGAAGAAAGTTGAAATTTATAGAGAGGGTGGATGAGAATATAGATCAAAAAGAATGTTCCTTCCCTAAGCGGAGAGTGTGCAGGGCTTTTTCATGTGCTCTCACTGTGAACAGTGACTCACAGTCCTCGCGTGTGTGCTATCAGTCTGCCTGCAAGCACTGCCTGGAAAAGTCAACATACCCCTCCCTCAACATCTCTCTGTCTAACACATACAGGCTCACTACTACTTTATTCTGTATTATCACCTCCAATGCCCCATTTACCTTCTTTGTCTACCCTGTCTGCATTTAATATGCATAAAAAACCTATTCTCAACTCAACTTTTATCTTGTTATATCCCCAAACATGCCTCCATGCTTCCTGTCTGTCTGTCCGCCCCTCTCCTCTCAGTGGGAACTGGTTCAAAACCTTGCAGATCCTCTGGCCTCTAGCACAGCTGTGGTCCTGAAGAAGGATGTGGCTCAGTTGGGTATAGAAATCCTCTAAAGCCTTTTCCTTCTTGACAGCGTCTTTGGCCATTGCTGACTTTTCATCCATAGCACTTCACTCAGTTATGATCTGATCCCACAAGATGAAATATTTACCGACATGAAATAAATGTCTCTCTGCTGTGTGACACCACTGTAGGACTTAGAGTACGTCTGTACCACATGTTATCAGCTCATGAGTAGTGAACTGACACATGTGCTTGCATCAGAGTCCCCAGACTCTGACAAGTATTCTTGCTGCCTGCTTGAATGTCAGGAATTCTCTTAACTTACTGAGCCAGATCATAAGCACCAGCAATAAAACTGCATGTTCGGAAGGTTTCATGTGTAACCCTCAGAAAAGCTGTCACTCAAATTACAGCGGCGCCTCCCAAAGTCAATGCAAAGTAGTTCTAAATAACAGGGGTTAGCACTTAGGTCTACTAACAAGCTGTCTACGTCCACAAATTGGTCTTTGAAGCTTTACATCTTCCATCAAACAGTTTCCTCATGCAAATCTCTCCAGACAGAAAGGTCAAGGGCAGCAGACTGTCTGTCTCTTTCACTACCCAGCAGATCACTGAGTGCACACACTTACCGACACACATCCTTCTGTTGACGCCTCGAGTCTGTGTTCTACTGTGTAATTTAAGACGACTGAACATTAACCAACTTATATTAACCCCCCATCCCCACCCCCCATACACACACACGCAGACACACAAAACAGATGTGGTAGACATGGAGGTGTTTTTTTTTATTTTTTGGGGATATCTGTCAACTATCTTACAGAATGAAGGAAAAAAATACTTTGTTTGCATGTGTATGGGAACGAGGTCTAGACACCTTTGTTTACACTGGCAGGTTTTCTTCATGTCTTTCGTTGCTGCACAGAACCACCCACATTTGTGTGCCTCTATCACAGCCAAATGCCACGGACTGACATTTTGTGTTATTTTAGTTTCAGGAGACAATCAGGTATCTGTATCTCATTAAGAGATATCACCACCATGTGATCAATTTAAGTCATGGTGTGAAATAACACAGATTGCCACTGACCTTTCTGTTCATGTGCTGGAGTTGTGTACCCTCGCTACACACATGCTCAAAAGTATACTTCTCCAGAGTTTCTTGTTGGCAAAAGCCAGATACTGTACAGTTTTAGAGCCCTGAGGCATAAACTGCCAAGATGTGGGGATAACGGTTCCCCAGTTGAACTACATTTGATCTCCTTTAAGGCCGTTACTTGTGTGGTAAACTGGCAGGCTTCTTTCTGCAGTTCAGAGCTGAATCAACAGACAGGTGTGTGCTTGGTGATGGCCATGGAGTGGTGGGGGGGTTTATTTAGCTAGAAGGGTGCACGTGTCCGGGCTTGTGAAAAACACATGTCCTGTTGTTTTTCTTTTGAACTTCTCATAGCACGCTCTGTTTGTCCTCAGACAACAGAACAGGTACTCGGCCATAATGCAGTAGATTTAATTATGCTATAGATCTTTTCACTGCCAAAGATCCTGATTATGCTATGAATGATGTGGCTGATGGTTATTTTGATGGTTGACACCTGTGCCTACGACATGAAACGTGATGCTGTGTGTGCGTGTGTGTGAGAGATGTAAACACACAATCCAAAGCTGGCTGTCCACCAAGAGCAACTGGGTATAAACTTATTTTTAATTCTATTTTTACTGGAGTATATCAAGGTGTATATCAACAACATAAACAATCTAGTAGGAATACCTAAAAACAGTTAAACTGAATGAACAAAAAGTTTGTAGCACAAAAGGAACAATTAAATAAATAGAATATCAACATATCAAGTGAAACTAAATTCCTGGGGCTCCCCATTTATTCAGATCCCCATGAACATTGAGTAGGTTCTTCCTTGACTCATACTGCCTCATTCCACCAATTATTGTAGTAATCTGACCTGGAGTTTTTGCGTAACCCTGTCTATACAAATTGAGCTAAAATCTCAAATTTTGACAGTTGTATGCCATCTTTGTGTTTTTTGGTGTTTGTAGGTGGTCGTATCAACGGCAGGGATGTGTGGATGTACAACTCGCAGCTCAACCTCTGGATCAGAGTGGCTTCTCTTAACAAAGGCCGGTGGAGACACAAGATGTGTGTCCTCCTGGGCAAGGTAAGGACTGGAGGGAGTCCCAAGATCTATGCCTCTGCTTTAGGGGGAATGACAACCCCCACCATAGAACAGATTGCATGTGTTGCAGGAACTGCATACATTTTTCTGCCCTCTTGCATACCCAAAAGGAATCATGGTATAATTTTTCATTTACTTATTATATCTGTTCCTCTTTGGAGAGTAGACGTCAAAATGATTGTTACTTTCAAAAATAAAACAGTGGAGTGTTTCATATTCTCTTTATTATCTGGTGTGTACTTATCCGAGAGGAAGTGCAAAGGGGACTGCGATTTACATTTTCAGAAAATGATCTGTTCTGCTGGACTGGAATTTACCTTGGAGCCTTTCTTTCAAGTCATGCTTTTCACAATCATATGCTTCAGCAGTGGGAGTTAAATGGATGTGTGCCAGCACCTCATACTTTACCAAGTAAAGAACTGTATCGTGCTTCATGTGCCTCTGCTCAATCACTTAAGCCTGGTGTGGACATACATTGCTTATTATCACCTGATAAGTCTGTCAACACACAGCGGGTGTGCATGCACAGGTGTAATTTAGCATGCATACTTTGTAAATATAAACAGTACAAGGCTGCCCATGTCCCAATGTAATGCTGCACACAGGGAAGAATAACTATAGATAACTATATTCCTATAAAATGCATGTTGCCACATGTTGTGTTTTTAAAATCTTCCATCAAGATTTCTTTATTGTGTAGAACTTACATTCGTAACATATTGTAACAACCATCATGATGCAAAACAAATGTGGACCCCTTGTGATACAAAAGAATGTTTACTTCACTAAAAGTTCCCCAAGGGTAATTATCTGTTATTAGTATTGCGTAAAAGAGGAACAGCCAGTGATTGTCTTGGTTAAAGCAGGCACAGCACAAAAGAGATGACACATACCACCCTGCAGCCAAGTATAGTCATCATATATACAAGTGATCGCACGTGTATACACAAACAAAAATACAGGGATTCCTGGTAAGCTATGTTTTAAATAGTGCTGCATTTTCCTGGTGAGAAAGGGCTTGACTCAGGAGGATTTCTCGTTGGTTCGAACAGAACACTTTATGTTTTTGGAGATCTACTTGAGGCCAATCTGCACTGGATTTTCTGTGGCTTTCAAGCAACACCCAAAATGCTTTGTTGCCTCACCACCAGAACAACAAACACATGATCAGCGATCAAACTCGACACTGGTTTTCCACAACAGTGAGGAAATCAGCTGCCGCATTGGGGCTATAAAAGTCAGTAATTAACTCCAAAGTGAGTCATGAATCAATGTAAGGTGAAAACAACTCTGACTGACTCGGCTGCTGCCATTCAACTCCACTATAGAGGAAGCCAAGTTGAAACTTCATAAACTGCAACTGGCTGAGCTCCCATGCTGAAAGGATTTGATGATGAAATAACATGGCAAAGTAGATGTTTCTGGTCAGTTATTCCATAAACAAATACTGTATTGTGATACTCAAGTCCAAGGCCTCCAAATAAGGAGCTGAAGTGTCATTACAAACTTCACAAAGAACACTAGAATACCGCTGCCAAGGCCCAAGGGTCCCCTTAAAGTTAATCAAGCTGCACCAAATTGTACACAAGTATATATATACCAGTTACTGAAACATGCCTGATTCTTTAACGTATCGAGATCCGTGAATCATTCCCTGGGAATTCAGTGAAAATATCCAAACATGCCCCTTCTACAAGATACAAAAAAGTATAGAAAAATCATGGCTGTTTTCTGAATCCACACCAACTTTAATTGGGTTCATCCACACCCATCCTTGCTCCAAGTTTCATGGAAATCCGTCCAGTTGTTTTTTGTGTTATGCTGCTAAATTACAGACAAACAAACAAAAGATAACCTCCTTGGTGGAGGTGGTTAATAATAAACAGGAGGAAATAAACAAGCAGTGATTTATACAGTATATAGTCCTCTCACCATATATATATTCACAAACACACACATCCTATTGTTTGTGGAAAATTGCATTCTGTGGTGATGTTAAATCCCAGGAGATGCTCTTGTGACCACACGTGGTTTCCTCTTCTGTTTTGTCCTCATTGTTTTATCATTGCCCTTCAGAACCCTGTAGTCCGCGGTATTTCATTTTCTCTTGTTACTTCTTTCCAGTGAATGTTTCTTGTTATTGTTTCATTCCAGGTTATATTTGGCCCAAAAATTACTTAGGATCATTTCCCTTCAGAATTCAGTTCCCTCATCTCCTCCTCCGGAATTTGTAGCCTGTCATTTCCTCTTTCCCTCTGTAATCTCCAACTTTTTGAAGTGCAAAACTGTTTCTCAAGCAGCATGTGTACAAGCCTCTTTAATGTATGGCTGCACACTCACCACAGTGTACTTTGTGCTGACCTTTGATTAACTGCATTGATTGATTAAGTCATTGTCGTAAACTGCTAAGTTTGATTCTGGACAGTGGGTAAGTGCATACGCACAAGAACACACACGTCTCTGTGTCCTCCGGTCTGTGATGTCCTGTTGAACTGGTCTTGTTTCCATAGAGTAAAATCAAAAATAGGTCACCACTTGTTTTCCTCTCCACTGGTAACGGCTGCTCTCATCAATCATAATGTTTCACTCTGTTTCTCTCTCGCTTTGTCTCTTTGTCTCTCTCTCTCTCTCTCTCTCTCTCTCACTGTTAATCATTCAACTGCGGTCAGTGTTCAAACGTGCTCATAAAATCAGCCATGCATTTGCTTGTTGAGTGTCAACTCTGCAGAGAGTCATGAAACTTGTTCGGCCAAGTGTTTATGCGACGGCCACATACCTCGGTTTGATACAGAACATGTGCTTCCAGCATCGAGCTAATGTGAAATGTTCCTATACTGATTAACACTTTCATGGTGTATCAGAACCACGTGCAGTGTTTTATCGTAGTGCTGTGTAGAGTGGTGAGGCCAGAGGGGTTGAAATCCTCACCTCCTTGGCGGAGCTAAATATCTTTTGTAAGCACTTCATTCTTGTCTCGTTAACTTTATGTCTGTGCCAACATTCTCGTCTTATCTCTCTTACATCTCAATTATGGCATCAAATAACCTGCATTTATAATTTGTTATCAGTTTAATCACCACGCACACACACAAACACACACACACACACACACACACAGAGTACTAAAATAAAAAGATATCAGCTGATCCCTGTTCCCATAGTGTTATCCTGTGACTTTCCTCCACCAAATGTGGTGTTGTTGTCACTGAAAACACATGTAGACTCACACAACTAACACAGCTTTGGAACCACAGTCTGAGATGTTGGTCAACAAGTTCATATAGGTGTTTTTCCCCTGTATCTTTTTTTTCAGTTAAAAAAGGCGGTAGTGCTTTCAGTGAGTGCAGGTGTTGAGTGCAAATATCCATGTGCCACTTCTGTCTTTTTGTTCCTCCTTCCTCCCTCCCTCCAACTGCCTCGGTCTTTGTTTCCCTCTCTTTTCTCCGCCCCCCTCCTCCCCTCTCATCCGTCCTCTACACTTGTTTATGCTTCACATTTGGTGGAAAGACAGGAACAGCCTGAAGGTGATCTGTTGCATAAGACAAACCTGTTGATGAGCAGTGTTATGATTGAAACCAGCGATGCTACCCATTGACACGTGATCTCCTGTATGTTATTGAGGAAATAGGACCTGCAATAAATCTCTATCTTTCACCGTTAAAAAAATGCCTCTTGTTCCTACGTCTTTCTCATTTTGACATTCCTGGCGCTCTAGGAGGGTAGTAGGCATAACCTCGGGGCACCCATTCCATTCGGCTCTAAACTGTGAACTATTTTGGAAATTAACAAATTAATATGAAAAAGTACACATTCAAAACATGATTTTCTGCTGAGTGACTCATCTCAAACTAGTAGCTAAGAATAATTTATATAACAAGACAATGGCATCTCAGTGTAATTTTGAAGTTCTGGGTATGCAAATACATCAGTGCCTGCAGGTATGCAAGGCAGTGTTTAGAGGTGTAAGAGGAACAAGTAATAGAATGATGGTGGTTCTTGAGAAGCAGTTACCGTCATCTTTCTACTTCACCTGACTGACTGGTTTGTTAAGTGCTGACGCAGAGACTATTGTATTTATGAAATAGTAAGCCCGAATACAAACATCTTTTGTGTATCTAATAACGTGAGTGTGTTTATGTGCGCAACAATTTTTAGTAAGTAAACACAAAAAATGTTTTAATCTGGCAATTACATTCCTTCCTCTGATAGAAGTATGTTTGTGTCTTCGTCCTCAGGTCTATGCCGTGGGAGGCTATGATGGCCAGAGCCGCCTGAGCAGTGTGGAGTGCTATGACTCCTTCTCTAACCGCTGGACAGAGGTGGCACCAATGAAAGAGGGGGTGAGCTCTCCTGCGGTGGCCAGCTGTGCCGGCAAGCTCTTTGTCATTGGAGGAGGGCCCGATGACGAAACCTGCTCAGACAAGGTGGGAAACAGATGTTTGCTGCTGCCCCAACCACACACTTGTAGCACATAGTTATAACAGACAAGGTGCTTTTTGTATCAGATAACCTGTATTCAGTTATTATACCTTGAATACATGAGGGATGTGAAAAAAACATCAAAGTAGACAAATTACAGGGTTGTCTGAACAAAATTTCAACGTGTGTGTGTGTGGGGATTTCTTGTTCATGTAATTGATTCTGGTCTTTTTTCTTGCCCTCATACAACATGAGCCTGTCTGATCTAACTCATACATTCACATGATATATATCTTCTTAATTAGAAATTATTGGATATATAACTTGTGCTCTTCATACTGGCACTAAAAAACAGGAATTAAGTCAAGCTAGCAGTTCTGGAGTATTATTTTTTCTTTGATGAAACAAAGCTTCCTGAGTAGCCAAGATTAGATTGCTGAACTTGTTTTAGCTTGCTAATGGAGACTGGGGAGATATGAGCGTCAGTAGAAAAACCGGAATGGCATCTTTTCCTGTTAAACATCACTGATTGATAGCCGATGACAAAGCTGTACGATAGCTGATGTGATAAAATCCATGGCCTGAAGAACGTCTTTCTGAATTCATTATACCCTGGTCATTATCTGCATGCCATTTTTTTTTATTTTGCTGCATTACAAGTTTAACAAGTACAAGTCTTCCTGCATGGCTGACTGGACGTGGCCTTAAGGCAATAGAGTTCATGGTGGCTTAACTTCCTTGGAGCCTCTTATCTCTGAAGTCCCCTTACAGGGCCAACCAATAACATTGATTCCAAAGATTGTTTACTGCTGAAGAGAGAGCCTAAGCATGTGTTGTTCACATCAGCTGTAGTCAGACAAAGCAGTGCGAAAAGAGGCTATTTGAAAGACAAGTGGCATGAGAGGATAAGGTATTTAAATTAGCCAAGCATGGACAAACTAAAAGCCTTTTGAGTTTTGTATGACAACTGAAGGCTACGACAGGTTCTATTTCATTTTTGGAAGGGCAGGGTGATTTGAGGGCTATCCAGCTGCAAGATGCAACTTCTCCACTAGATGTCACACTGAACCTTTAATAACTCTTTGTACGGAAAAATAAGCATAGGATAGGGCCCCATCCTCTCCCCACAGGGGGTGCCACAAGGCTCATTGCTGGGGCCCCTTCTGTTTGCTGTGTACACACCTTTATTGGATCCACTTATCCACTTGCATGGCTTCTCATATCACTGCTTCACAGATAACACATAATTATACCTGTCTTTCAAACTAAATAAGCCCACAGCCTTGAAGACAATCTCTGCTCGTCCCTCTCTAACAGATCTTCTAGATGAGGGGACGTCACCTTCATCTTAACCTCTCCAAGATTGAAATGAGTATGTATTAACATTATATGTAACTGTATGTCACAGGTTCAGTGCTATGATCCAGAGGAAAATTCTTGGTTACTACGGGCTAACATCCCCATCGCCAAGCGCTGTATCACGGCAGTGTCCCTCAACAACCTGATCTATGTGTCCGGGGGTCTCACCAAGTCCATATTCTGCTATGACCCCATAGAGGACTACTGGATGCATGTGGTTCAAACCTTCAACAAACAGGTAATACATTAGATGGAAATACAGAGCATCTAATGAATAAATTGTTAGACCATGCTTGCAAGAATCCAGGGGTTTGTACACTGCCAGCCTACAACCTTTAATTTCTGTCTCTCTCCCTGCAGGAGAGCTGCGGCATGTCAGTGTGCAATGGCAAGATCTTCATCCTTGGCGGCAGAGGGGAAAGTGGTGAAGCCACAGACACCATCTTGTGTTACGACCCATCGTCAGGCATCATCACAGGAGTGGCCGCCATGCCACGGCCAATCTCTTACCATGGCTGTGTCACCATCCATCGCTACAATGACAAGTATCATAAGAAATGAGCATGAATAAACACACCGACACACTCACTCTGACGTGAGGGCACAGACTATACAACTTTAACTCTTTGAAATGCATGCTCTTCACGCTTACCCCATGTACAGCATCCTACTTTCTTTTTTTTTACAACAGGCACATTTGATCACACCTTTCAGCTAATGCTATTTTTCACAGCATCATGTAGCAGTTGTCGATGTGGTGCAGTAAATCTTGTTGTGCACCATAGCTATAAAAGCCCTTCTGTGAAAATGCTTAGGGTGGTAATGTTAATGACCTGCCTGGAACTTGAGATAAAGTGGAGTTAGATCAACATGGCAGATTTGTCTCGCATTAGTAGTAACTGCACAAGGTTGGGGAGAAATGGATCACGTATTACATGATTAAAGTAACCTGATCATGATTTATGTCATTAATCTGATTGCAGAAATCCAGAAAAACATGAGAACTTGTTGAATTCTCAAAAAAAATAGAGGTCATGATGGTATAAATAAAAATGTAACCTTGGAGATTCGTTCTTAACTTTTGGAACACAAGTTAGTAGTAAGATAAGATTTCATAAACTTAAGGTTAAAATACTACCCATAGCCCATCATGTGACCTAAATGCAAGTCTTTGTTTACATTTGATCCCCCGATTCACTGAAGAATCTCTTTTGCATATGGTTTAAAACTTAAGCTTATGATAGTTCAGAATGTTTTTTTCACAATATTTGTAAACATTCTTAAAAAAATTATTATGGTAAGTGTAGAGGATGTATATTTTATGTTTACAGGAAACGATTTGCCAATATAACCAAAAGAGCGCAAACTTATAACAGGTTTATTTTTTGATTTTTTTTATGAATTGTTAGTGATTCTGGTGTGATACTTGTTATGAGCAGGTAATCAGATTAACATTGAACTTCACAAAAATGTGCTCTTATTACTGTGCAAAGTAACCTTACCTTTAGATCTGGGAACCTGATGAACTAAAGCGATCACAGATAGTGCTAATGAACAAAAACAGTGCCTTGTAGTGACAGTTAAAAAAACTCCATACAACGCCGAGAGTCATCTGCCTGCAGAAGCAAATATTGTTTTTTGTATCTCTTTTCCGTGATACTAAATGATGTGTTGAAAATGTGGTGAACAGTCAGCCAGCTGCTCGCCAGCAGTTACACTCGTCATAAATACAAGTTGCTCTTAACCAGGCTGAAGAGAAGCCGGAGGCTGTACCATCATATTGGAACACAGCCATTGTTAGCACTGCCCACTTGTTTCCTTTTGACTTTCAAATCCCTGTGCTTATCGCCTAGTTTCACTTCCTGTGTGTGTTTCCCATTGCCCTGCTCCAGCTGTGTCACCATGTGTAACTTTATTTTTATCATTATTTTTATTACACTCATTCCTGACATTTTTCTTTATTTTTTAAGTTATACATTACTTTGACTTTTTTTATTATTGGATGTTTGTTGTATAATCTGTAACTTTAGTGTGTCTATCAACGTTCGTTGATTGGTGCACTGGGCTTGTGTGTGGTTTTGTAGGTGTTGGAAGCCTTTGTAGATCAAACTCAAAGACTTTTTAGAATAGGTGGCGTGCTTGTTACATAGGCTGAATGTAAAGATGGACGACATGACCGCCCCCCCAAAAGTGAAGCAAAGCATCTCGATCGCCACCTCAAATTTTAACTTCTTGTCTGGATAGAGGGAGGAAGTGTCTTCCATCTTTATATACAGGCTACGATTTGTTAGGCATGTACGTTTATATGTATGTGTGTGACTTTTATGACTCAGTCTGGATGTGTTGGACATTTGTCAAGGAGTTCCAGTGAACTCTGATGCTGGCACCTCTCACCTGTACACGTACATTTAATGATGTAACTCGGGGTGACCATAGAGACCTCCAGGTGTGTATGTGTTGAAATGTGTTTACTGGTCAGCTAAGGTGGCGTGTGTAGCAGTGCTATACCTCACGGGGGGAATTCAGAGTTCTGACTGAGGAAGATTGTAAATGGAGTGGCTTATGGTCAGTAAAAGTCACCTTTTACAACATTTGGTGTTGATAGAGTAGAGATATTGCTGTGAACATAACTTTATTTTAAATTTTGTTTTGGTTTCGTTGTTTAACCTGTATTTAAATGTGTATCTTCTTGGTAACATATAACATATTGTGTTTTTTTCTGAAACTAAGAGCCCCAATTGTGCACTTTGACAGAATCCTGTTAAATGTAGAATTATATGATGATGATTTCCTTTTTTCTTTTTTTTTCTTTTTTTTTACTGTATCAGTAAATGTTCTTTGCCTTCATGTGACGTAAGAATCAGGGCCTGTCAGCTCCTCCTGTTGGCCGCCACCTGTCATAGCTCAACAGAATAACAACACAACAAAGTTAGCTGCAGGCGAACAATACCATTATGGAGTAAGTGAGTTTAAACCTTACTTGTGATGGTGACAGGTAGGGGATTTGCTTCTGTCTGTCAGTCACAGTGACAGAATACATGGGTCGGGGGATTTTAGCTCAAATCTTTCCGTAATGCATTTTTTGAGAAGGAGTAGTTGTGTGTCAGGTCATCAACTGGATTACACACTGAAAACAAAACATCCCCAGGCCCTCACACGCTCATCCGCAGTGACATCCTGAGGGTTACACAGGAGGCCAACAAGAGGAGGCTGACGGGTGAGGAAGTGGAGTATTTGATGCAGGACGTGACACTGTCCCGTGATGTGGATTTCATTTTTCACTGTGTAGAGACTTTCATGAATTGTTTATGCTTTTTGATAAGATTTCGTTGATGTTTATTGATTTTCTGTGGTGAATTCTGGGTATGTGTGTTGCTGAGGTATTTGCGCTCCCACATGCTAATGGCATGCCTTCAATTAAACAGAGCAGAGTGTTAAAAGGGATCGATAGATTTTAGTAAGGATGCAGAATTAAGCCATATTGTATTTGGTTCAAGGACTTTGTTGAACAAAGTGTGTCCATGCAAGTTGGTAGCTTTAAACTGTTTAACTGCATAATTATGCCCTATGTGCCTTTATAATTAAATAAAACTAAACTGTTGGGAACACAATTGGATCATTTTGGTATAAACTTTTACTATTACCTATCCTCAGATGCTTTTTGTCTAGTTGTGGGAAAGCTTTTATTTTAATATCCTGCAGTGTGTTGAAATGTAATGTTTGAGTTGTGTAAGATAACCATAAATAAAGTTTTTCTGTCTTTACCAACATTTGTGTTTTTTCTCATTTAAAAATGGTTTAAGAGTTCCTTAATAGTTACTAGTTAATAGTGCTGTGATATCATCAATATCTAATGAATGCTTAAAGGGCTTTCCATACACAGTGGTCTTCACACCAACTTTTATTGAAAACCACACATGTGAACCACAATATGAGGTCTCAATAAACTATAAGGCTCCAATCGGCTGTTGAATCTCTCATATCAAGGAATGAATCACTTTAATGAATCATTGTGTTGATCAAGAAAGTCACACATACTGTATTACAACTGAGGATGATGCAACTCCTGCTGCGATTAGCATTCATGAGGCCTTTTTGTTGTGTCTGATTTTCTGATTTGTGTACTTCCAATTATGGCTTTGCTCAAAACCACAAACATTCTTCTTGCACATTCTTGAGGACACATCGTGTCTGTGGCGGCACTCAACAAATCAGAAAGAATGTCTAGTTCTCAGACAAGACAGCATTGTATGTAGATCACGTGAGTGCGTCCATTAATATTGATTAGACTTTCGGCACTCACAGTGTAGTTTCACTTTACACCCACACACCTTGTTAGATACACAAGCAGGCATAAATTAATAAGAATAAAAGATATAGTTCTGAATGTATTGTATTTATAAAGCACTTTTCTGGTGTCATCAATCCACTCAAAGTGCTTTACAGCACAAGTTACATTCATCGATTCACACACACATTCGTAATGCACGTCTCTTACTTTTTCTATCACACACTTGACAGCAGCCATCAGGGGCAATTTGTGGGTTCAGTGTCCTACCCAAGGACACTTCAGCGTGCAGGATGCGGCAGCCGGGGAATTGAGCCACCAACCCTATGGTCTTGTTTCACCACAGTCGTTCTGGTCTTAATAAAGATGACATATTTATCAAAATTAGCAAGCAGAGCTTATTTAGATTAGCTCATTACTGTGACTGGAGGTCAATATAAAAATGTAACCCATGTGCAAGCCCTTATTTTATGCTATTTACACCAGAAGTGCTGCTTTATCTAAACACATCTGAGTTCAAAAAGAGGTGGGTCTTTTTTCCAGGAAGTTGTGAGTTGTATCTTTCTAGTTCATGGCATATTAACAAATTTTAAACTAGGAACAAGATGTCCAGCCAGTAAAAATCTATTGATAGGTAGTGGATCAACTAAACATAACAAGTGTCTCCCTCTGACTTCAGAGGCTCTAATTAAAAATCTTATAAGCGTATCGTAAGCGTAAAATTAGCTTACAGGGCCTCAAAAGTGGTTTGTGGACTTGCGGGGTGCAGATACCTCATTGTAATCATACATCTTATAATAAATAATTTAAAAGAGAAAGAAAAGCAGTACAATACAATAACATGTATGGAACTTGAATGAAGACAACATTAATGTCGATCAATGTACAATTTGAGGTTGGTCTGATGTACGCCCTGGTCCAAAAGGATTCTCCCTACCCTGTCTAGAGCCCCTGAGCAAGGCACCTTACTCCCTCAACATCTGCTCCCCGGGCGCTGTACACGGCTGCTCACTGCTCTGTGTGTCCTGCACCAGATGGGTTAAATTTCCTAAAAAACTGCATGAGTGTGTCTGTGCATGTCTGTGCATGTGTTTGGGAATAATGGATCTTAATCTTAATCTTAAGTACCTCAAAGTATAAATTTGGAATATGGCCACTAAATGCAAAATAGCCGTCTTACTGTTGCGTTTTTCAAATTGCACCTATATCCTTCTTTGTTTGTCGTATTATTTGTATAATACTGACTATACAAATAAAGGAAAGTACTAATTTGATTCTGGGTCTCCATCAACTGAGATGCTAAATGGGAAAGACAGTTTAGAAAGTTGATGGAATTATTACTCTGATTCATCACTCACACGTATATACAACAAGAAACAGTACAAATTATTCTCAAAATGTTTGTTTACAATTGGGACTCAGTAGTAGGAGATGACTCTATGAACATAACTCTTCACAGCTCACAAACCCCTATCGTGCACAACAGAACAGATCATTTATAAAGTGGATAGAAGTTTTAGAAAAAGAGTTAAAGCATGAAAATAACTATATTTTCTGGATTTCAACCTGAGAAATTTGTAAAGTTAGAGTTTAAATGTGTTATATCATCTTAAATAAAAACCTCTATTAAGCTCTCAAGTAAACAAATAAAGAGGACAACATGATCAGAATAGCTCAACTTGGAGCTGCACTATGAGAAAATGTATGAATATCAGTACGTTATGAGGATGTGTAATATTTCCTTCTCTTCCTTCATAATTACTGGATGCAGCAGTTTTTCAGAAGCACATATTACAACGATAAAAGACTTTGAGTAATATCACGTAAAATCCTTTATTTAGAATAAAAAAGGCACAAGTGTATTTACATTCACATGTACAGTGGCATACAATACAACTTTACAATAACGCCGTTCTCCAAAAATCTGTACAGGGTTACAACAAATGTTGAGTTTCAGTTTGGATCGATGAAGACGAGGTGGAAACTTTACAAACCTCTGACTGAAGGAACTGTTCACCTGAGCCGGTGAGGATCAGAAACATGATGTAAAAGTTTTGAAATTATCTCATCTCTCATTTGATATTTTTCATAAGATAAGACACTGATAATTATTAATAAAATCTGGACAGTGGTGTTTCTTCAGTACTTTTCAGTTTCCCAATAAAAAACCTTTAAAATGTCTTTCTGCTGGAATAAGAAAACAAAGGAAATGTCTTTGTGTGATTATTTACTTTCACACGAACTCATTAATTTCATTAATAAATACTCATCAGAGGATTATTTTATCTTATCATATCTTAACTTATCGTACCACAGCCATTGCAGAACAGTGACCCCTGGTGGCTGGTTCGCTGAAGTGCACCGTTAGCTCTCCACTTCTTAGCCTACCTGTGCACCTCGACCCTTTAGCAATTGAGCAAACACGAGTGTGTGAGGTGAATGCGGCTCCACAAACAGGGACATGCTCTCACTGAATTAAAACACACGCCTCGCAGAGAAGCGTGGCTCCAGTGCACAGCGCAGCCCCGTAAGTCTGCGTCCCAAACGGATTCAAACCGGGTCTACGAGCGTGTGCTAACGCTAGCTTACCGTTAGCAAAACACGGGTATCGGCTAGCTACACTAAGTGTCGCCGGGTGCACGGACGACTAGAACGGCTCTCACCGCGAGATACAGCGTGGTAGCGGAACAGTTTACATGCCCAGTTAGCTTAGCTCAACCAGGGCTTGTTGTTTCTCTAACAGTAATGGGAGAGGGGTTAAACACATGCTATGTTTTGTGTGGTCTGCTAACTCATATTAGCACTACTGGCTAGCTGGTCAGCGCTAACCTGACAGCTTCCAATGCTAGCCGGCTAACTCTGTGCTAAGTGTACTGATAACTGGCCCACGGGAGCAGTGATTTAAAAGGCTTAGCTCGCCGTTTCACGTTTGTTTAACAGGCAGCAATGTCGGGCGTTAAAAGGAAGATAGAAGGCAACGACCCTGATTATGAGGACGTCTCCCTGGTCCAGAGCAGCAAGAGAAACAAAGCGGCTGAACACGATGGTAAGTTCCTGCTCTGATTGAGCCAGTGCACCTGATTTACATGTTGTGTCAGCCAACAACTAACAGTACGACCATGTGTTTTCATACTTTGAACAGCCCGAGAAGCAGCTGTGCAGAAGATCGAGACCATCATCAGAGAGCAGTTCTCTCTGGAGATGAAGAGCAAAGAGCACGAGATAGATGTGATCAGTCAGGTACCTGGAGGACACAGTCAAAGTGTCATTTCTTCTGCTCATTTACTACACATACTATGCGTCTACAGTACATCAGTACTGTGTTGATGCAGGGTATATAGAAATGTAATTATATATATGTCTGCTGTGTATTACAGAGTGTTTTGGCTCATTGTGTTTCATTGTTTTGCAGCGACTCAATGAGGCCAGGAGGATGATGGACAAGTTAAGGGCATGTATAGTTGCTAATTACTATGCCAACGCCGGGATAGCAAAGCTCCCAGAGGTAAATCTCCATATGCAGGGGTTCAATATTGTTTTTGATGATTGAAAAGCTTGCACAGTCTGACAAGCATTTAGTGTTTACAGGTGCTTGTAGAATATGGTTATAATAATGGAGATGACAAGCCACCGTAAGCCCATTATAAAACTGAAACAATTGTTAGATACAACATCATCATAGTTTGATGATTGATTCAGTGGAGGTCTTTTGCAGGTGTCATTAATATGGCAGAACTGTGACTACAAAATGTGATTTCTTTGAGGAAGCATGCTGTTAAGCTCGCACAGATGCGGCCACATTAACTGTACTACTAATCTGCTTGACCCAGTACATGCCTGTGTCCTCTGTGTCCCAGCATGCGTCTAAGAGTGACCCTGCAGTGCTGAACCATCCTGCAATCCGCCGCTTCCTGGAGTCCCCATCCCGGTCCTCTTCGCCTCTCAACCAGGGCTCCGAGACGCCCTCACTGGCCCACTCAGAGTCCGAATCCCTCTCACAGCAAGGAGAGGGATCTGAGAGGGATGTGGAGGGAGCATGGAAAGAGGAAAGCAGCAGGCAGGAGCGCAGACCCGGGCGTAATACAGGCAAAGTAAGTTCAGTTGCTTCCTACTGGTTTTAATAGACAACATCACATCTTCCCAATTCTGGCCTCTCCCCATTGACTACCTGTTTAGAATTGACATTAGAATTCCACTGACCTCTTTTAAATCTTGCATTTGTGTGGCCCGAAGCTACTAGTTGCAGCCATAGATTCTCCTGTGGAGCATTTTCTCAAATCAAGGCTCAAGTCTATAGGTGGCCGTGCTTTTGCCATCAGGGCCCCTCAGCTTGGGAACGACCTGCCTGAGGAGACGATGCTTACAGCTTCACTGACTTCTTCTAAATCACTTCTTAACATTTTTTTATAGACCTGCCATCATGTGATGTTGTCTTTATCTTTTTAATGCTTTATTGCTTTTATGTAATGTCGCCTTATTCACAGGATGCTGCCTTCTTATTCCTGTATTAAACTTTTAATTTTATTATTATTATTATAGATTACATTGTTGTTGGTTAGTTGGTGACTGTCGAGGGTGTCAGCATTCATCTTACACCTTTTTATCTCTCACCATGTCTGCTGTGCTTTCCCTTATTTGCTGTAGGACACTTTTGGTGTGCCGTCAACTGTTGGAGCAGATCAGAGGGTGATCTACCACACGACTGGAGACGAGGCCTCTAGACTGTATGCAAAGAAGACAATTGTAGTGGGGAATGTGTCCAAGTATGTAATCGATTTTACTCACTCTGTCATCTCTGTAGTTTCCACTCTACTAGAATTTTGTTGGGAGGTGGGAGGAAAAAAAACAGAAGCGACAGCCTAGCAATTCTCTATGCAGGGAAAAGAGATACTATTATTTTTTAGAGGAGAGAGATGAAAGGTGGCCTGTCTCAACATTTTGTAGGGGAATATAAAGATGAGGGTTTAAGTAAAAATGATGAAGTAGTTATTGACTTATTGAAGTAGTTTTAACTTATGTATATAGTTTCTTTAGAGGAGCTGTCGTTAATCTGAGATGCAACTTCCAGGGTCTGTTTCCTTGCAGTCAAATGAGATGATGCTTTAGATGAACCATACTATAGATTAGTGGTTTCATGATTATACGTTTAAGCAGGTATATCAGTCCCTCAATAGATTTTCGACTTGTTCATTTTAGACTCAGTCTGTAAGTTGAATTTCCTAGCTTGTGTCCTTAAAAAGAAGAGCTTAGCCAACATCATCATTTTATTACAAGCCCAGGCTTGATGAAGATGGAAAATGTTAATTACCCATTTTATATCTCCCTGGGCATAGAATTATCCACGTAACTGAGCATTCAGCTTAGTGTAATATAAAGCACTTTTAATGGTATTTTGCCTTTAAGCTTTGCAACCTGTCTTCCCTTAGTGCTCAGCTCGCTAATCTCTACAATGTTTACTAGGACCCTTTTGTTCCTTTATAAAACTGCTTCTCCTCCTGCCAATCTTCTGTCTTTTTGTTATTTGAATTGTGTTAATCTCCTGGATTTGAACCATCTTAAACAAATAAATACCTCTGCGTTATCCCTCGTGTTTAATAGGTCTAGTTTTTTACCCCCTCTGGCTGTTTCTCCTTTTTTTCTACTACCCCCAGGTACATTCCCCCCGACAAACGCGAGGAGAATGACCAGTCGACTCATAAGTGGATGGTGTACGTCAGAGGCTCCAGGAGGGAACCCAGCATAGACCACTTTGTAAAGAAAGTCTGGTTTTTCTTGCACCCCAGCTACAAACCTAATGACCTCGTGGAAGTCAGGTTTGTGCCTGCCTCTCTGTTTTTCCTGTATGTCTGACACAGACAAAGAATGAGCAATTACTCCTCAGCCCTGCAAGCATTTTCTCATATAGGCAGCACTCCTTACTTATGGTAAATGTTAGCGCTTGGGTGCTGTTGATGGGGTAACCTCAGGCAACCACAGATGTTACAGACCAACTTGTTCCAGTACGATCAGTCTTGACATTGTTTTGTTGCCTTTGCGCACTTTTTTGCTAACCTTATGTCATATTTGATTGTCAGTAGTTTGCCCCACCTCTTTCCACACACCCTTGCCAAAATGAAGGACATGTAAAATAGTTGTGGATAATATCTGAATGCGTAACAGACATCAGATGATGGCAAAGTTGAAGTTAGAAAACAGCCTCACTATTAAACTGACTATTATAAAAATATTTTAGTAAACAGTGCCCCCTTGTGGATTTTGGATGCTTCAGATCATCCAGTAACGTCTCATCTCATTCAGTTATAGCTGAATATGAAGTGCTGGTGGGTAGTGCTTATGCAGATTCGGCGCACACACCATTAGGTGGAGTCTGTGAACAAACCAGATTATACACACAGTGTAGTCTTTTGCAAAAACATGCGATTTTAAGGCGTTCACCTTCAATCAGCACTGAGGTGTGAAGATCAGTATCACAGTTAATTGGGAACTGAACTTTTGAGGTTCTTTGTTTAAAATATGTAGTTTATATCCTCCAAGGATTAAAGTTTGCCCCTGGCTTCTGAATAAATTCTCTTTCATCAGTCAGCTGCAGCCTTCTGGTGGTTTCAGCTGACTGTGCGTTCATGTTGCTGTAGAAGCAGATCATAAGCCCCCCCCCTCGATTGACTTAAGTTTTCATTCCCAGTGAGCCCCACACAGGCCCAGTGCTCTGTGACGACTTTACGCAGCCGGAATGTGAATGTAGAAGAAGTTAAACCATCCACAGGCCTCATTCATAGAGAAAACTTGATTAGAAAAATAATATGCAACTCTGTAAACATGCCCTTCTAACTACATGCAGTCAGATAAGTTTCTGTTCCGTGGGGACTAAAGCTTCAAAGGGGGAGAAGATGAGAGACTTTCAAGTCATTGATTTTTAGGAGTGAGTTGGATTCGAGGTTGGGCTCTTAGTTTTCTTTTGCACTAATTGTAATTCAGTCTCTATAGATTCTGTTCATCTAGATTTGTCCTTACATTGAACTTTTGAATGTGTCTTTTCTCAGTGAGCCCCCCTTTCATTTAACACGTCGCGGATGGGGTGAGTTTCCTGTGCGGATCCAGATCCACTTCAACGACCCTCGCAACAAACGCATCGACATCATCCATCAGCTAAAGGTCAGACTAACTCATGCAGATTAACTCAACTTCGTATACCGTAGTCATTCTTATGTTTTTATGATATCCTTTATAACAATAGGCTGAATATAAAGCAACGACGGGTATATTTTAAAGCAAAATAGGACTTCTAGTTAAAAAAACGTGTAGATTATTAAATCTTATGGTAATTGTCAGAGTTTTATGATTATCTGTCATAGTGATTAAATCTAGGATATCCACTTTATGGATTTGAGTTAAATTTTTTTTATTTCACCCATTTTTTCTTGGCCTACAGCTGGACAGAACATATACTGGGCTGCAGACACTGGGGGCAGAAACTGTAAGTTAATAACAGTTCATTATGTTTCCTGCGATGACTTGTCCTCACATCTCTTTCTCTGACGATGAGCTATATTCGTTCCAGGTGGTGGATGTGGAGCTCCTCAGGAACTCCCTTGGGCAGGATTACATCCCTCAGCCTGCTTCATCCAAGGTGATACACAGAGCAGCCAGCCCCACGTCCACCCCCTCCCTGGCCCAAAGACGCTCCAGTTCGCCCGTGTCACATGATCCCATCATAGACAAAGGTACAGCGGTAGAAACATTTAACCTTTTTTTTCCTTATCATGAACAAGTAAATTCACATTTTAGCAAATTATAGGTAGTCTTTGCACATTTGTATTATTAATATGTTTTTGTTTGTATCTTTCACGTGCATGATGATTTAAAGGCACACACACAGACATACAGGCAGAATAATACAGCCCTTCAGTGCTCTGACTCTATACCTGCCAAAAAAACATTACCCCTACAAAGGCAGAACTAACAATGATTGCTGGTAGTAAAGTATTCTTTATTATATATTAATTGGAAAATTAGCAGGGTTCTCACTGGTTTTCATTTGTGTATTATTTCCCTATGTTTCTATTGCATGTTAGCATATTTGTTACTTTTTTCACAGAGGCTTCTTATTCATACATGCTACCGTAATATGTCATGCGCTCTCTGAAGGCAGGCAAATGGAAATTATGTTTGAAAAATACAACTCTGAATAATTTATGGAAAAGGTGGTTTGTATCAATGTTGAATTACTATGAGCTGTAATGCAGTGACAAGAGTTTTCTTATCACAGACGGTGTCAGTTTGATCCCATCTGCTGTGGCTCATTTACTTTACCTGAACCAGATTTGAGCAGGATTCAGTGCTTCCACCTAATTCAAGAATTAGAATTCAAAAGATACTACATCTTACATCTGTAACTTTCTCGTCTTTTAAATGAGGTTTAAAGAGAGTAAAAGTAAATTATACTTTTCCATTTCTTTCAAGGTTTCATTAAAACAGAGATGGGGAGACATGCTCACAGCTCAGCACTTGCAGCCGGTGAGCGCACCCCGACCCGACCAAAAGCCGGTGACAGGATCACCCTGGGTTCCCATAGCAACTCCGCCTTCCAGCCTATCACAGCAAGCTGTAAGATTGTCCCTCAAGGACAACCGCCCAGTCCTGTTGAGTCTCCTGGGAAATCTTTCCAACCAATCACCATGAGCTGCAAAATAGTTTCAGGTAACTGTCTCCATCCAGGTGCCATGTCACAGTGGCTCCACTTGATATCCTATCACTTTGCATATCACTTTTGTCATAAATTAGAAGTTGGATTTTGTCACTTAAATAAAGAAAAAATAAGATACTTGCTTGATGTTAAACTTTGTTAGTTTTATTATTGACACCAATGCTTGTATTTTAGATCCTTAGTACTGGTGCTCATTCTTTACTTTGTCAAATTGTTTAAAATGTGCGGTACATAAAAAGAACAGGACTTCTCACGAGCCCCTCAAGGTTTTGTTGGCAAAAACTACGGAAATGGTTTCTTTCCCCTGTGAAAAACTAGGATTGGAACAAATTTTTCTCCAAAATGAGCTCTTCAGATTTGCAAACTGGATGGCCACATTTTCAACAAAGTGTAATCTGGTCGACAGAGTATACCAAATATATTGAATATATGCACATACATATGTTTATCATAACCATTATCATATCTTATTTCAGTTCAGGGTTACAAAGTTTAGGAACCACTAATAGACCCATATTAGATTTGATTTAGCATAAGTGTCCATAAGAGTCCGGGACTAAATATTGTGCATCATTCTTTTGGGCTTCTATCAGAACATTTGATATTTGTGTCATGTTAAAGCTAAAATCATAAATATTCACTCAACTCTCATACATTGCTTTATTTTGCCTTAATCCAAACAAACACCTGAATCACTTTAGTACTTTTTTCCTGTGTACACTTGTTGTTGACACCCTTGAAGATAATTATTGATCTAATAGCATGTGTACTTCCTCCACCACAGGATCTCCCATCTCCACCCCAAGCCACTCCCCCCTGCCTCGCACCCCCACCACCTCCACCCCTGTCCACAGCAAGCAGAACTCTTCGTCGGTTCTCAACAACCCTTATATCATTGTTGACAAGCCAGGTCAGGTGATCGGCATGGCTTCCTCATCCTCCGCCTCCACAGGTACACATCTCCTACTCTGTGTCAAGGTGCAGCTTGAAATCTGAAGTGGACCTGAAGCAAAATCGAAAAATCTGTGTCTGAGCCACCCACATTGAAAAGAAAAAAACGGCTTTGAAGAATGTGTGTTATAGCTGAACAGATGATGTACAATACCCTACATACTCCTTCCTTACTCTTTTTCCTCTATTTTTTTGTTTTTGTTTCTTGTCCTCTCTTACCCTCTTATCTATGTCTTTATGCTCCCCCCTTCTGTTTTTTTCTCTGTCTCTCTCTTCGTCTCTCTCTCTCTTTCTCACCATCTCTCTTTTGTCCCTGTTTTGCGCACATAAAAAATGATGGCTGATGAGCCAGCTGGGTGGTTGCTGGATGCAAGGTTACCATGGTGACTGAGCTGCTGAGTTTCATGGCCAGATTAGGTGGATGAAAGCACACTCGCATCAAGTTTTGTGCTGTTTAATTATCTGCAAAGATGATAGTTCACTGTCAGGTCAAGCAAATGTCATGTGTGTGTCACCACATCATGGAGCGGTGTCATCTCACATCACCAAGGCTGCTGCATTTACTTCCTCAATTCGTCAATATTCCACTCTTTTCCTTACAAACGCCCACTCTGCCACTCCCACACGTCCTCCACAAATGCACAACTCGACCAGATCTGGCAGCAGGGCAGGAGTGCGAATAAGTACTCTTTTTTTTTCCCGAGCTGGATGAGGTTGATGTGGGTGTTGAGGCTGATTCACCAATCCTGGGATAAAAGAAATTTGAAATGGTGTATTTGAGGACCGGAACTATAGTAGTGCTCACCTTCAACACCCACAGAAACTCTCATCTTGCACCACAGTGTCCTTGATCCTTTTGGAAAGAATGGTAGGATCTGAAGTTAGTAATCCTCAGTTCAACTCTATGTGTTTGTGTGTATGTTACTTCACAGGAAGCCCCTCGGCTAAACAATCTTCTGCTCAAGGCACTCGCTCTCCAGCCCCTAAAGTTCACACAGGCACCTTCCTCTCCTCAGGGGTGAAGGTGAGTTGATAATGTTAGTGGTTTAACATGAATCCTTTTGAGCTAAATCTTTGTAACTGACATGTCCCCTTCCCACTTTGAGGATAGTCTATCCCTGTAGTGTCTGTATCTTTAACAAAGCAGTGTGGTATAAATAGTAGGCCAGGGTGCTATCTTCAGCATATGTGAGTGCCTTGGCAAGCTGTTTAAATGGGACATCACTCTGAAGATGGGAGGATGTGCAGGAAGCTTTGCAGAGAAAATTGCACAGTTCTGTTTCAGTCGGTGTCAATACCCTGCTGTAAAATCCTCCCACTCCCACACATCATCACATCATCCCATTGCCATCTTCAAAGAGCAACATATGATTTCTTTGAAAACTTATTTTATATAATAGTGACACTCTGATCCACTCAGACTCAACAGTCTGTAAGCTGCTGGTTTCTTCTGTAGTTCTAAGGACCAGGGCAGATGGGGAACATTAAATATCTCTTTGATGAATAAATTATGTTGCTGATTTTCAAAAAATCTCTTCCCATTGCCTACTGTCTGTATCCTGTTGGAAAAAAATATGGGGAAATTAATTTGCAGTAAATTTAGTTTTTATCATATTAATGAATTTCTCTTGTTGTTTTTTTTAAAAACTGATTGACACCAAATAATTATCTACAACTTTTTGAGGTGACAAAACACAGTAGCCTTCATGTTGCATCCTCTCCATGTGCACTCACTTTTTGTGCAGGTTATTATCAAGCAAGAGCCAGGGGAAGTCTCAACACAGCAGCAGCAAATGGTTTCCACAGTAACCAGCCAGCAGCAACCTGCTGCTACAGCAGCTCACCAGTTTGTCGCAGTGAAGGGAGGTCACATGATCTCAATGTCGGCCCAGAAACAGACAGGAGGGGCCACAGGGGCCACATCTAGCAAGGTCAGTGTCATTCCCAAAAGCATTCCAATCGTTTGTATGTGAACAGTGATATACATGTTATCTATAGTCACTTTCACTCACAAGGTAACTTTGGCACTCATTTTATTTCTAGATGTTAGGTATTCCTGTTACCTCAACACTTCAGTCCGCAGTCAAACAGGTGGCTATCAGCAGTGGACAGATTCTGGTCGCCAAGGGCAACCCCTCTGTCTCCAAAGTGATGGGTGGGAAGCAGGTTTTGGCTCAGGGTGTCGCTAAAGCCATTGTAAGTGGAGCCAGTGGCATCTCTGGTCAGCAGGCTGCTGCCAAGGCGGCTGGAGGTTCAGGTGGCAAGAGCGGAGGTCAGAGTTCACACACAGACAACATGCATGATGTACAGGTCATGCTACAGCTACACAATTGATTTTGAATGATCTGCACAATATGAAACGCGGTTAATGTTTTTTCGATATTTTATTTTAATGTTTTGGCAATATAACAAAGAACAAACATTAAATACATACAAACATATAAAATGCATAAGTACGGTACCCAGAAAATGTCCTGGTCCCCAAAGCTAGAAAACTTCCAGAACATCAGTAGGTGTGTAGGATAAGCGTTTGCAAAGCACATGGATTGATAAAACACAGCAGCAGTATCCATGAACATGCATTTTATTCTGTTATTATAGCCTTTTGATGAGGAAATTTCTTGATTTTTCTTTCTGTCTTTATACATCCACAGTAATGGCTACTCTTCAGCTGCCAGCTAACAACTTGGCCAATCTGGCCAATTTGCCTCCAGGCACCAAACTCTACTTGACCACCAACAGTAAGAACCCGTCAGGAAAGGGAAAACTGCTCCTCATTCCGCAGGGAGCTATCCTCCGAGCCTCCAGTGCCAGTGAGTTATGCACCCAGTAGAAATCCTTTTAGATGCAGACGTTTGGAAAGAACTTTGGTGTCAGATATTAGTCATTCAGACTCATCCCTTCTTCGTTCTGTTTTTAGTTCACAAACTTGACGAGCTCTCAGAAATGTAGGGTTTTAAAACTGGTGATCTTACTGAAGATATTTCCCTCCTTATAACATAATGCTCCACACTGTATTTGTGGCAGCAATACACATAACATGAACGAGCAGAGCATTTGTTCAGGGTTTAGGTTCGGTCGTGTCGGACACTTGAAGAAACTGATATACTTCATCAGACATGCAATAGAGAGATGATTAAAAACTTACTAGTGCAGCAACATGGAGTTTAAAGGAGGATATTCAAGATACATCCCAGATATAAAGTTCTTAAAATGATACATTCTCCACTTTAAAAATGTAATTTCGAAAAAATAATTTGATTTCAGAGTGAGATTGGGGGTTCTTGTTTTCTTTATATCATTTCTATCTAAGCAGGAATCTAATATCCTACAAAACCCGAGGAAATGAACTAGATTGGATTCAGTTGATTAATGAGCTTGATGGTGTCGGTGACTCAGTATCCAGGGCTTCTAAAACAGAAGTCTTGGCCCACTGTTATTTTCCTCCGGCTCCGTAGGTCACACACATCTGTATTAAAGCTCTTGTTGCTCTCGGCTCATCGTAAAGTTTTTGAAAAGTAAGAAACCCACTTCTGAAGTGACCCTACAGTTTGAAGCACTCTGGTGACAGTTACAGATTTTGACTGCTGCACTACCTTCTGGATAGTGAGTCAGTTGTAGTCATCTGTTTCATTCTGCAGAGTATTTAATGTGTAATGCTGCGAGCTAGAATCACTCAGTGAGATTAAAGAGATTTATAAGCATCTGAAATAAAGATCCAAACCAACATAACTCAACCTCGCCCTGCTTTGGAATCATTTATCATGAATATGCTTTTACCTATTTGATTTACTCACATTAATAAATAGACGATGATCTGTATTTTTAGATAAACATTGACAGATTTGTTTATGAGATTAGAGACTGATGTATTTCGGACTGTGTAATTTAGGTCAGCAGTCGCAGAGCAGCTCGTCTGCAGGCGCTGGGGGCTCTCAGACCTCCTCCTCTTCCTCTTCGAGCAGTCTGCCTTCCAACCTCTCCTACACGTCCTACATCCTCAAACAGACCCCACAGGTGGGTGGAAATCCATTAATGCTTTAATAGAAAACTTACTCTGGTATAAAAGTTTTGTCTCTGTCTTTTTTTTAATTTTGCTTTACAGAACATTATTTCTTTGCCAACATAAAGATGCTTTACACATCATGCATTTAAATCAACTCAGTCATGAAAAGGTGTATTTACAGTTTGCTACTGGTGTTTCTTTTCCTTAGCTAATCTCATTATTCTTTCATTGTAGTCGGAAGGTTGATCCTAGTGTGTTTTTAATTAGAAACATTAATTACAGCGTCATTGATCCTGTAGTCAGCTTTAGAACCGACTGTACATGTGTGCCAACACCATAAAATCAGTTTGTTTGCAGAGAGGTTTCAACACAAATTTAAAATGTTTCTGGGCTGTGTTTCATGGTCATGATCTATATTCAAGGTTAATTTCAGTGTTTATCACTGATTTATTTTGTACATCTCCCTAAACAGCTAAAGTGTGCATACAATACATACACACACACACAAACACACACGCACATGCACACACACTAATGAATTGATTTTAAGGAAGGCTGATTCCTTTTATATAAACTATAACATATAAAGGATGACACAGCTGAAGCAGTAGGAGCATTTCAATGCAACATATCTAATCCACATCAAAGTGTGGCATGGGGTTTATTATAATCCTACCTTTTTAAGATTCTTTTGTTTGAAAGGGGACAGTTTCTGCTTTTGTATATGTGTTTCTTAAATGTGGAATGGTTTGTCTTGCTGAATTTAGACATGACAATTCGACTGACGTTATTGGATTACTACCTCATCCTAATCACTTTTTATCCATTTTTCCTAGGGCACATTTCTGGTCGGTCAACCAGCGCAGGGTTCAGGGAAGCAGGGGGTTTCCAGCTCTGCAGGTCACGCAGCATCATCTCCAGCGACTGTTACCCAGCAGGCTATCCGGGTAACAGCTGGACAGAAGGCAGCCATTCTGGCTCAGGTCAGTATTAACACAGTTAAGAGCTACAAGCAGTATCTGATGCTAACTGACAACTTCGTGGGGTAATAAATAACAACTTCGTGGGATCCAGCTTCAAGTTTTTTGCACTTGAATGCCAGCTTTGGTGTTTGCCAGCACTTTAGTGCCAACTGAGCTGCCCTGGCTCTCCTGTTTTCTCTTCTCACTGAAATATCCTTTTAACCTCATTCTTACTTACTGCTGCACATCGTCTATTTTAAACTAATGAATTATGTGACCCAAATATGCTTATAACATGACATAACGTTTGTATTTATTGTTTATTCTTGTTATCTGATTGTATCAGGGTTGATGAACCAAACAGATGGTTTGAAGCTTTTCCACTTTTTTGTTCTTTTTGGCACTTAAATTTAGATAAAAATTGGGGTATTTTTAAACTAACTGAAGAGCTATTGCAAACTGCAGTTTCCTGTCATACAAAGTGAATGGGTGGGTCGTTGAAACTGTGAAGGGCTTGTCCAGTAGCAGCTGGTGTTGGCTTTATTCACCCAAGTGCTGCTTGGCTGGAGGTCAAGTCCCCTCATGTAGTTTTATTCTGTCACACTTTATATAACAGCACAGTGGCCGTTTTCATTTTTAACCATATTGCTTTGCAGGCTGTTTTCAGAGTTCATATAGCCACAGTCTGTTTAATAAAATTAGTCTTTTAATTGTGTTATAATGTAGATTATTGTTACGGTTTTAAAAGTAGAAAGAAAATGTCTAAGTCATTGTCACAATGAGTTTGGTTTGTTTATGACGGACAGGTGGTTGGCAGCTCCCAGGGTGCACAGGTGAAGTTGTCAGACGGCTCAGTTAAGACTGTAACAGCAGCGGCAGCCGGTCATTTGTCCAAACCAGGGACGACCACATTGAGGATGACAGGCGGAGTCATCACTGCTGCTAGCTCCACCCCCAGCACTGTCGGCACTGCAGCAGCGGTCAGCCAACAACAGGCGAGTTTCACAGTCCTCATATTTGAATGTTTTATTCTGCCTGACAGCTGTTCTCTTTTAAATGGAATATCCAAAAAACCTTAAGCTACATTAAAATCCACTTGAAGCATTTTGTCATGCCTACATACTAGATTAATTAACTAGTCCATCTGGGTTAATATATAAAATATTTAAGGCCATATTTCCTAATTGCCAAAACTATTGTTTTGAATGTTTTTGTAACTTGAGTATTCATTTCAAGGATAATTTAAGTACATACCTTTGTGTTGTGGCTTTATGTGTAACATGCAGGAGGTTTCTTTTGTATGAGGAATTATACCAGTTGAGCTCATTTTTTCCCCTTTTTTTTTACAATTGAGGTTAAAAACTGTAGTGATGCAGCATTTGCCACTGTAGTATGACTACATGTAAAACTGGAGTGATCCAGTGGCGCTGCAGTGGCAATGTCATCAGTGTATTTGTCAGAGAGAGCAGAGTGTGAAGAGCCCAAAGCTGTTCATCAGCACCGGTCTGGGTGATTACACCTTCAGTCAGTGGCCTCATTAACTTGAGAAATAGAATCTTCCTGCAGGCTCAAACTCGTAAACACAAACATGTTTACAACAGAGGAAACTAATCAATGCTCTATCAGTGTTGACAATAGGGCTGGCGATATGGCAAAAAATGATGTAAAGATAAAAATGTTTATATCAGCCGATATTGACAATTGAAACAATAAATGTCATATTTTTATAAGTTTAAGCCTATTTATTTTTGAGTGAGGGTGTGGTTTTAAACTCTTCTCCATCAGCATTTTACCAATTTTAGGTAGTTCACTTGCTCTGCATTCAAGCATCTATCGATATATATGTATTTGAGCCCCAGTTGATACAAACACTGAAGATGTGCTCTCTCTGTGAGAGAGCACTGACTCTTTTGTCTTTGTGAATTCCATAAAACTAGTGACCTGATCAAAACAGCTCACTGTCCCAGTTGCACAACACTGGAAAACAAATATGGACACAGCTGAGAAAAGACCAACTCAAAAGTTCAAACACAGACTATTTATTTTTCCAGCACTCTTTTGCTTTATAGTCACTGAAGTCCAGTTTTAAACGGATCATCACAATGGCTATTATTATTTACACAATCACTATTGTGCAACTACAAAGAAAGTAAAAAAAAATCCACACCCTGCCTTAAAGTATTTTAAATGTACAAATGAAAGTTGTTACTAAAACAAATATGACAATTTTTGAATGAAAGATTGTTATTTGACCCTTGCTATGTATGGACATGGAACACACACAGTAGTGACCCAGTTTGTCTTTTCAGACACCAAGCAACTGTTTTTCTTTACTTCCTGGTTAACAGCTATGTTTTCCTGTAATCTCCACACAGGCTGCCGAAGGTGGGAAGTCTGCGCCCCAGCACCACTCGCTCCTGGTGGCAGCCAACCAAGCAGCAGTTATCAATGCAGCTAAGAGCGCCAGTGCTGCTGCTGCTGCTGCAGCCGCTGCTGCTGCTGCTGGTGGTGGCAGCCTGTCAAAGACAGCCGTGGCCACTTTGGTCAAGGGTGCTGGCAACTCTGCCACAATGACAAAGAGTGCAGCTGGTTCAACTGGAGCTGTGGTAACGGTTGCCAAAGGCCCTGCTACGATGCCGGTCATCGGCATGTCAAAGGCTGCGGGAGTGGGGACTGTGGTTGGTGTGCCAAAGAGCAGCAGCACGTCATTGGTCACAGCAGCCTCATTAGTCAGTGGGATGGCAGCCGGAGGAGGAAAGACTGGTGCAACTCTCTCAGGTAGATACAGAGAAACTTCACACTTCTTCAGTCACCTAGTTCAAATGTACAAATTAGATAATATTAACTAATGAATTGCTCTGCATTTTGAATTATTTGTCCAGGTATGCTGAAGATCCACTCTGGAGGTTCCAGCTCTCAGCAGACGGTTTTAACCATCCCAACCAACCAGCTCAAACAGCTGGGGGTTGCCACTGGGTCTGGAGGGATGCAGACAATACTCATGCCTGTTGGGAAAGGTAGGTATCTGCAATCTACCAATAAAAGACAACATGTGAGGATTGCATAAATACTCGGTTCACAACTTCAAAATAACCACATCTAATAGTAGCTTAAAGGAAATATCAGTGGTGTTTTGATAAAACATGAAGCTTCATTGGTATTGATTGTTCTGTCAGTTAGCCACATCTCTTACAGCAAGTGTTGAGATAAAGCATGTTGCTCTTCTAAATTACTTTAGCATTGGAAGGAGCATTTACAAACAGTAACTTTATTCAGTTCATCTTTCTTTGGAAGAGTTTTTCGATCCATATGGCGACATCGAGTTTGAGAGAGCCTCTGTACGACCCTTCTTCTTCCCTTCTCATTTGTCACGTCACCTTTAAGCCTGTTTGTCTAATGGCCAATCGATCCAGCCTGAGTGTGCGTTTTCTTCTCTGTGTAGTTGTGTCTAAAGGCACAGTCTCAGCTACTCCCTCCTCCGCTTCCTCCTCCTCCTCTTCCAACAACCCTGGAGCAGCTGGAGCTGGAGCCTCCCCAAGTCCTGCCATCCAGGCCTGCCCCTCCCTTGCTCTGCCCCTGGCACAAGGTGAGAGGGGTCCATCCCCTCCCCTCCTTTATTCCCAACCAATTTTCTTTGGATTGGGTGTCATTGGTATAGCTTTCATACCAGTGGTAGCACAGATTTAGTTACTGACAATGTCATGTTTCCCCCCACAATTTAATAACGAACACAAACTACTTTTACTCTTCTCATAATAATAATAACACTCATTAGTGTTTTGCTCCGTTGATTCCTTGTAAAACTGTCTACCTGCTAGACACTAGCACCATGGACTGAATCAGCTCTGTGGGAAACACTGGTAAAGATTAAATTCAACATTAAAATTCACTGTTCAGTATAAATAAACAGCAGAACTTAAGAACACATTTATGCACAAAAAATATTGACATTTTTCATTATGTGATGACAGATAATCAGTAAGTAAACAAGAATCTGCTGCAGTGTTTGTCATCAATGTTCAGTAAGTATTCAGTGCTTTAGATTATTTTGGTCTATGATGGAGATTTTAAGGTTTATTTCCCATCTACGCACATTCTTCTCATCACTGTCTTTTCTCTATTCATGTCAGTCTTGGTGTTTGAGTTAAATTAAATTAACTTTTATCTCCCTCTCTGTCTGCTGCTGCTACAGTGAAGACAGAGCCAGGTGCCAGCACAGCTGTGACAGTGGGTCCATCTCTGCCAGTGACTGCCCCCGTCCCCACATCTGTTCATGTTGCCTCTGCAGCCACCACCGTCAAGCAGGAACAAGGGGCGGACAACTCTTCGCACGACCTCATCAAGTAAGCATGAGAAGGGGCCACGATGCCACACTCGTAAACACTCTATGATTAATTCTTAGATGGACGGATCATTAACAGTTTATTTAGAGAAAAGGTACAAAACCAGAAACACATTTTTCTCACAGACAAAGACATCACTGAACTTTTGTTTTACTAGTTCAGTGTTATCATCCATTTTTCTTTAACTTTTTAAACGGATTTCTCAGTGAAAATTTGTTGTACCGGATTTATTAGAACCATGTATCTACTGGAGTATTAAACAAAGGTTTTAAGAAAACTTTGCCATTTCTCTGGATATTTTCTCTCACTACATCTCCCCCCTGTGATTTCCTTCTCAGCACTGAGCACATGGAGACCATGATGCAGTTGCTGACAGCTGTGGTCAAGAAGTTCCCTCTGATTGTGGCAGAAAAGAGTAAGTGAGCTTGCCTTTTGTATGTTCTAACAACTCCAGATATAAAAACGGACTGAGAGCTAATGTACTTGTTTGTTTGTTTGTTTGTTTGTTTAGCTGAAGACTCCCATCCGTTCTGCGCCTCTTCAACAGAACAGTATTATTCCTGGAATATCGGCAAACGCAGAGCATCAGAGGTAACTTCATTTTCTCTGGTTGTGTTACTATTGAAATGAGGGTTACAATTCAAATCCAGTGCTGCACAGCCTCACAACATGAAAGTCCTCTCAGTGGAAATGTGCATTCATTGCGAAAACAATCTTGCTGAGAAAAAGAGAACTAGTCAAAATACTTTAATACACATTAAAACATTACGGATCATTACACATCTTTGCTGTGGTTTAAGAAGACAAAATATTATCTTGAACACGTGTACTGGCTCAGACGAGTGATTCTTCTCAGTAAAGGTTGAAGCCTGTTATTATCTCAGAGTGACAGCACCCACTAACAATTTCCTACGCTCCAGATTCCAGGAGGAGAGTGCCTATAATGTCAGTAATAATTTGCAGTGTTGGCACTTTTGTTGTCTGTGTAATCTGTCTCGGTGCTCAGTCCTGACTCTGCGAGGTTTCTGTTTGCCTTGCGTCTTCCTGTCTTGTCAGGTCAGATGTGTGTCCCGGGCTTTTTATCTACTCTCATCTCTTCCTAATGGGCTCATCATCTGGAGCTCATAAACACCAGGCCGTGTATTAGCTGTCTGTTCTCTTTCCTCACAACTATAAATGGTTCTCAGACAAACCCAGAAATATCATGGATATTTATATCTACCGGTCGCTAATTTACATGAGGGGAGAGGGGACTCAAAGCTCATCGTTATAGTGGGATCACAGGGGAAGAAAGGCTGCAAGGCACTGTATGCACACCAAGTCTCACCAGCCACGACATATTCATCTGTGTCACTTTGCAGATTTCAGGGCTTTCAGGCCGAATATAGGTTTGCATAATATCGTCTGGCATGTTGTGTTGTAGCTTCAGCGAGCAGTGGCAGTGAAGCGGGTTGTCCAGGACGTGTTGGACCGCTCGCCGCGCCTGCAGGCCCTCACTCCGCCCAAGACAAGAGAGGTGGTGCAGTGGTGCCGGCAGAGGGGTTACACGCCACCTGACCCCGAGCCCCAACGCAAGAATGATGACGAATCCATCGAGGACATCCTCACGCAGATTGATAATGAGCCTGGTGAGTGTGTGTGTGTTTTTTTGAGAAAAGCCCCCGAAGGAGGATTATTTACTTTTGCCCATTTTTTTTTGCGATTTCACTGTTGACTCCTCTGCTTTCAGCTGCTCAAAGTGGATCAATATTTCTTCTTCAGCGTTGCATGTGTAGGCGTAGTGCTTCTGCAGGTACCAGTCAGTCCAGCGATGTGTTTGCAGTCCAGTTGGGTGTGAGGGCGGCCAGTGTGCAGCCTCAGTGTTTTTGTTCAGCTGTGTTGTATTTACAGGGAGTTCTTATTCATTTTGTCTGTAAGGGTTGAGAGTCGAAGCTGCACAGCTCAGTGAGTCACCCACTTGCCTGAGAGAGACAATATGAAAAGCTGTTTGTGTTTTCTCCTCGTCTTTCCTCTCACAAATATCCTGATTTATAATTCTCACAGTGTTGAATCGATAAAATGAACCAATATTTTTAACAAAAAGCATGGTTTTTCATCTTTGCTATAAACATACAGCCTAACAAGAAGAATCTGCTATCTGATTAAAGTACTGAAGCACTTGATGTTTCTGTGCCGTGTTAATTCACCATGTTGATGTGTCCGCAGAGTGCCCGTCAACCCTAAGCAGCTGCGACGAGCTGGTGTCGCGGCTGGAGCAGATGCAAGCTCTGCTGAAGACGGAACCAGAGGAGGCAGACGACGAAATAGTCGACATCGTCACCATGGTTCCGCCCTGCCAGAAACTAAAGGTCAAAGAGGAGGAGCAAGAAGCTGACGCAGAGCCCAAGTTCTTCCTTGGCCCCTGCGTGTCCGCCCAGTTTGTCAGTGATGCAGCTCAGCAGGTAGGTTGACCAGTGTGGTATTTGTAACAGAAATACATGCTGCACCATTTTGTTCATTTCAATGTGATGACTCTTGTGTGTCTCTCAGATCGGGGTGAACTTCCAGCCGATCGAGGTGGAGAAGAACGTGTTCGCTCCATTAGTCGAAACCATGATTCTGAAGGTCGGTCCCTTTTCAGTTTTGCAAAAGGAAATAAAAAGTTGTCCAATTACAGTCGCTCATCATAATCTTGACATATCCTTGACTTGATTGATGAAGATACAGTATGTATGAGATGTACACCTACACAGTGTCTGTATCAGACAGTGGGTTTCTTTGTGACTAATAATGAAAATGTGTTTGTGCTGACTACACTGCAGGCGACAGAACAGTTTGCCAGTGACGTCCTGAGAGAAGCTCTGGCTGGGGCCTCCGCCAAATCCCCTCAGAACAGGTCAGCTCTGGTGTTTCTCTCACTAACATGCACAGTGCTCCAACTTTCACTGGATACGTTTCACTGTATTTCAGGCTCATCTATACTACCAGTTACTACTACTACACACATTCCACTTATCAACAAGTGATCAGTAAATTGTATTAAATGAATAGATACTTTTATTGATCCAAAGAATTTACAGCAACTTAAATTGTTACATGATTGTTGGAATAAGGTTTTACACATGTTCTGTATGTTAAAATGATAATGATGGCAACATGTATACATGTATAGATAAGATACTAATATATAATTGTACTGTTTGGGCTGAGGTGGGGCAGTGTACAGAAGAAACTGGAGATGGACAAGTTATTTTTGAATTGGTTTTGTGGACAGTAGTGGACATAAAGAATAATCCAATGTCATTGTTGTTCAAAATGTGTCTCTGTACACATACCAATATGTCACATAACAGTTTGTTAGACATTGGCCAACCCTACTCAGAATAACATTACATAACATTACATGACATTTAGCTGACGCTTTTGTCCAAAGTGAGTTACATTTTTAGTACACTCAACATTTATGAGGGGCCATTTAGGGGTTCACTATCTTGCCAAGGACACTTCGGCATGCAGATGGGGAAGAATGGGAATTGAACCGGCAACCTTGAATTGATTCAGAGCTGAGATCCAAGAAAACTAATTATTCGGATGATCACTGATATCTGCACACGTCTGAAACATTTTTTCTCTGTGTTGTGCTTTTGTTTCAATCCAATCATGGTCCACTCTTTTTCCATTTTTTTTTATTTCCAGGGCTCCCAGAGAGATCACAGCCATGAACATCCACCAAGCGGTCAGTAGCATCCCCACCTGTGACTTCCTCACCAGCACACACATGGGTTACCTGTCCAAGGACAACTGACTGACACTGACTGGTAACTGACACCGGCAAAGATATGAGGACTGCTTATGACAGAGCGGCTCGACACGTTGATCTGACGGCTCAACTGTGAATATCACACCCGGATGTGGTCCTGTTGCCTCAGGTTGAGCAGTAATAACTAACGTAGTTTATTCATTAACTTGAACAGAGAAGGGCTCAGCTTGCTTCTCACAGCAGCAGAATAACCAACGTCTCAAACACTGCGGATGTACTGTAACGTTTCAGTCCTAATGTGTGGAGGGAAGCGGCCGTCTGGCAATCATGTCATTTGATTTTGAGGCTGATGGGCTCTTGCTTACCTCAAAGCAGGATTATTTTTAATGCTGAGTTGTTTCCTGCCAGTCATTGGGGAAAAGAAGCCTGAGTGACATTCAGGGCTGAATAACAGCATCAGACATGCCCCCGCCTTCATCCTTCATCTGGCTGTCACGTCCCCTGGACTGGGAACAAGATTCATTTTACCAGCAGACGTGAACCACAGATTTACAGCGAGTTGGAAACACTAATGAACACCGGAGTGTCGGCTCTCTCTGTCACTCTGATAGTAATGTCTGGAGTGTGGCAAAGCAAACGGAGAGATCCTTCCAAAAAAGTGCCATTACCATGGCAACCATTCATCCATCATTACGAACATCTTTCAGTGTTACCTGGCTGAGGTACAAACACATACAAGAAATACACAAACATGCTAAAGAGACTGTTCTCTGAGGGAGAAGAAATTCATGTTTCACATTTCTAAAACCTAGTTCTCATGTCAGGTTATATTCTAATGAACAAATCATTATGAATTCAACACACCAGTATTTATCTTCTGTTTATCATGAACCAGCTTTCATAGTCTGTTGACGTGCTTTTAAGTGTTAAACAACCACAACATGTCTGTCATGTAATGTGCACAGTGTGACCAATATGAAATGGATGTTTTCAAATCTTCTTTTATTTTTGTATCTAATATCAACACCTGCAATCAGCAATGCCCTAACTGTGTGTGCGCGAGCGTGCGTGTTGTAGTTGTTACTTATGTTGTGGGGACCAAAATCTGTTTACACAGTCACACTATGGGGATTTGTCTTTCTGGACCACAAGGAAAATATCCATAAAATCAATCATTGAATTTTAAGCTGAAGACATGTTTTAATGTTAGAGTAAGGTCTGGTTCAGGTTAAGCAAGTTCTAGTTCTAGTTAAGGTTACAGTAGGTCTCCACAAAGTGAGATGAAGTCAATGTAATGTCCTCTGAAGTAGTGGAAACGTGTGCGTGTGTGTGTGTGTGTGTGAGAGAATTAATGAATATGACAGTAATTGAGGCTCGTGTGTGTTTTGTCGGCTGATATTCTGCTGGTAATTCTGTTTAATGTGGAGCTTTTGCATTTTGTTAATGTGTTTGGGCCGAGTGGTTGAGATGCCTTTTAAACCACATTAGTGTAGAAGATAATCCAAACACTGTATTTTCATGTTGCAAACCAAAAAACATAATCAATATTCTTGTAATAAACGGAGAGAAACTACTGTTGAAAAATGATTATCTATCAAACTTACCTTGTGTTGAACCTGTTTTTTATTTCAATGAATTGAAAAAGCTCTGATGTAAAAGCTGTTAAAAACATCTACTTTTACTTGACCTGGTGAATAACAGCAGCTAAATGTAATCACTACTCTCTTCATACACTACTGATGCCACCCAGACCTGTGTGAGGCTGTAAAAACCCAGCTGTGGTAGAAAGAGCTAAGAATCTAATATTCTTTTATTGTCATTTCACTTACATCATACATTTACTCCTTCTCTGAAACAATAGATTTCCAAAAATGAGAAACGGTACAATACTTTCTGAAAAGAGTCAACTATCTGAATACTGAGGAAATAACTTAATGTTCGAGCAGATTTCTAGCAAACACCAAAGGGCAACAAGGTAGTTTGAAGCAAACGTCTTATCATTCATTGTAGGAGCAGATACAGCATGATGTACGTTAACTGGACAATTCTGCATGTGCACACAGACACACACACTCACAAAATCACACATACAAACACACAGCAGCCACTTTGTTGTGCATCTATCAATGCGAAAAACATAAAAATAGCTTCTTTTTTTTGCCAACTTATTTTGTTTCATGCATATTCATTTCCATAGCAACAGGGGGCGGGAGGATTGTAAAGGTTGAGGGCAGAGTGGAGGGGGGGGGGCATCTATCTCCACTCAGGATGCTGTCGCTGCAGCTCCACACGCTTCACAACAATACATTCCCTTGCATAGATTCTTGTGTGTTGTGGAATGGACTGAAAAACATTCTCCTGTGGATTCCTCTGAAACGGAGACCAAGAGCGGCCCTCAGATGTTGAAGACCCTCGATCCACTCTGGAAGATGGCGGACGGGTTCGGGGAGAGCTTGGTCCTCACCAGATGATCCTGAGACGAGAGAGAGGAAGAGACACAGGTATAAAAGCAGCTGTTAAGGTGATCGGAGAGATGAAACCGGAGGGGGCAGCGGCTGGTGGTGCTCAGAATGGACCCGTGAAATGAGAGGAGACTGGTCGGGCCTTGGCGTCAGAAAGCATCAGGGCTGCTGTCAGAGAGCGAGAGGTTTGGATCACCACTTCCTGCTCAGTGCTGCTCTCAAAGTCTGACCAGAATCTAATGGCAAATTAAGACAAGTGGCACGTCTCCATCCGTCCATTAGCTATGCCCCTTTACTCTCATGGCAGTGGAGTAAACCCTCCTAGCCCTAACCCTAACCTACAGTCAATTTAGGTTCTCCAATTCCCCAAAAAAATGCGTTTTGATTGAGAGACTCCAAGCAGCCAGCCTTAGCAGCATGTGTTGATAACGCTTAAAGTGACATCTGACAACCAAGGATCTGGGTGGATCATACGGTCGGGAAGGTCTGCATCAGAATAAAACCTCTGACGACCCCTTGAGCTTCTAAAAAACCTAGAGATCAGAAAACAAACCAGTTCTCCAAAATGTTGCATTTTGGAGATGATGGAAACAGAAGTTCTGCATCTGGCACCATCAATCCATTTGCTACACCACTTATCTTTTGTGGGTCATGAGGGGCCCTGGAGTCAATCTAAAACCAAACCTCATTCTGTGTCTTGAGACATAATAAACAGACACAAACATGGAGAGAGAACCTGGTTAAGCTTGGATTCAAACCTCAGGTGACAATTCTGTCAACGTGCTCTCTTATTTATAGCAATAATTCAAAGGTTACTGAAAATATGCCAAGCTTCAATATTTCACTGAACGTGTGTGGCAGCGTTTTTTTTATCCCTCCGGTCTTTGGAGAGACTTTCTGTCCCAACAGCTCTTTAGAGTGTGAGCACACAGTGGGTGGGTGGCAGGGAGGCAGGTACATGCTGTTCAGCAAGTCAGATTGGTGTGTGAGTGTATCACCCCCCCCCACCCCCCTCCACCCTGAACACACTCACTTTATTTTCTGCTCTGTGTAGCACCCAGGTCTCTCTCTCTCTCTCTCTCTCTCTCTCTCTCTCTCTCTCTCTCTCTCTCTCTCTCTCTCTCTCTCTCTCTCTCTCTCTCTCTCTCTCTCTCTCTCTCTCTCTCCCGCTCCTATATTAGATTGGTGCCAAAGACGGCCCAGCAACCTGATGCAACGTTGCACTTTAACAGATAATCCATCACATGGTGCTCTCCACCTCCACCACCCTTCTTCCACTTTTTCGCTCTCATTCTCCCATCACCTATCCGTCACACGCTGCAACTCAATTTATCTCACCTCGCCCCCCACCCCACTTCCCTGTCCTGGTCTCTTTTCATTATGCCTCTTTCTTTTTTTGCCTTTCTACTCCTGTTAATGCCAGTCTCTCCTTTCCTCTCCTCTCCCCTCCTCCCCTCTCCTCCCTTCTCCTGCCTGCCAATTTGGCACAGGACATCTTTCAGTGTCGTCCTGGGCAGCGTGGGAAAAAGGAGGAGAAGTCCAAGAGAGAGAAAAACAGGAGCGAGAGTCTGGCTCCTGATTGATGTAGATCTAAAGGGGCAGAGGAAAGAATGGATGAAGGATGTGAGGTGGCTCCAAAGGGAAGGGGAGAATTTGAATATGGTCCAGACTGAGGCCCGATGTTTGAGAATAATGATAGTTACTAGTTATATATTTACTGTAAGAAAGTAAATGTCAATTTGATAGTAAATAGGAACTATTTGTTTCTGGAAACAGTTTATGAGACCCCACCTGCTTTAGCCATTTTGTATTTCTTTTTAGTTTTGTATACACCTGTGTTGTGTTTTTAGGCATTTTGTGTCTCATATTTAGTTTTTCTACATCTCCTGTTGTCCTTTTGTGTGTTTTACGGTTTTTAGGCATTTGGCATTCGTTCTCTCTTTTTAGATGTTTCCTGTCTCTTCTTCTGGTTCTGGCTTGTGAAATAATGATCAGAAATGATTCCGAGCTTGCAGTTGTATATCACGTTTAGCATCTTTGCAGTTTGACATGTATGACGACGATATCAGTTGTGAATGTAAAAAGTTTTTGTAGCTGCAACATCGTATGAATCTATTATTAAAATTTGCAACATTTCCAGCAGTGACAAACACGCCTGTGCACACATGTTCCTCACTGTCCCTGCAGGCTGCATAAACCTCTTTGTGCAGTTTAAAACCATTGTGAGCAGCCTTTCCCTCCACCCACTGTGTCACTGCCAGATGAAAACACATCATTCAGAAGTAAATCAGGATTGTCTGTGAGCTTTGGGAGCAAAACAATCCCAGACGTCACGGGGCCGCTGCATCTGAACTGACAATAAAACAACCAGGAACTTGTCTTAAGGAGAGTTTCCCGCTGAGGGCTCCACACTGCATGTTCAATGTGTTCCCCATTCTGCAGTTTTTGTCTCACTCATCCCTCACACACACACACACACGCACACACAATGCGGATTAAACAGCCCATCCTCATAAATCTGCCTTGTCTCTCTCACACACACACACACACACGGTGCAGACAGTTCAGAGCTGCACTCATTTGTGCCAGACAAGCTGGGCTGCAGGTTTTTACCAGAGCTTCATTCTCTCATCATCCGACAACTCACAACAACAACAATGTCATTGGGATGTTTTAAATTACATTCTGGAGCTCGGCGAGTTCGAGACAACACAGCTCTCTCCTCGTGAAAAGCATCAGCACGGAGCTCTAATCGGTCAGTTGTCTACAGCATGTGATCAAATTAGAGACGGCCTTTATCTGCTGAGATGGATTTGATCGGTTATAGGTGTGTGGGGGGGGGTAAACAATTTGACAGATTGATTCGAGCAATAATGAGAATTTCATTTTATCATCAGGGGCAGATGGATTTTGATTTCAGCAGCTCATTTGGGGACTTATCCATTAAGTCTTTTAATGAATAGACTCAGTCAGTCACTGCTCCACACACTGAATGAAGGAGCTGTGTCTGCTGCTGGTGATAAGGCAGTATGGTGTGGTTGTGTGTCCCAACGACTGATCCAGTCCTCGCCAGACAAAATACCAGCCCGGTGTCATGACCCAGCATAGTGCCCAGTGCAGTGGGATGTGTAATGCTTGGTCAGACTCCTCTGCAGGGGGCCGGTGAGTCAGTAATGAGTTGGCAGTGAGTGGGCCGTTGGTGACAGGGGTGGATAATCTAAGATCAACTTGATTTGCTGCCAGGCCGGTTTGTGCTGACTGATGGAATGCATGTTAAATTGCACTGTGTGTGTGTGAGAGAGAGAGTCTGTCATAGGCTACCTTTGGGGACAAATTTCAGACTAAAACCTAGAGCCCCATTGATATGGATGTTTGAGGGGCCTATGCCAATATTAGGGAGTAAAAGAAATCATGAAACTGACTGAAGCAGATTAATCTATGAATAAAATTGAAAAATATTCACAAGTTGTCGTTATCAAGTGCTTACTTAATTGAGGTTGGATATTATAGAGTTTATTCATAAAATTTAAATATCTAAAGAAAACACAAAAACTATGAAAGGGATTTTGAATTAGCCTTAAATTTACTTTAAAATCTAAATATAATTACTTTTAGCAAACATAATGCCATTATCAATGTGTCTGTGAAAAACGCACATTGACCGACTTTTATCAGCCGACCGTTAAATTCGTTGGGTGCTTTTAAAGTCAAAAGACAAATCATTAGACCAACACGTCCAATTGGGGCCAAAAGCTGATCTATGGAAAGTCATCAAAAAGTGACCTATAATGATGTGTGTGTGCGTGATTGTGTGTGTGTGGTGTTCAGTCCAACAGATGAACACACTGTCAGCTGCACATCCCTCCTTAATGTGCCGTGAACTCTCGCTCCAACTGGGCCAGTGTTATTAATAGTCTGTGTCCTGCCGCTGACATCTCCCACTTCGACCTCCATCACCGTCACACAGGACACTGACAGACATGACGGCTTAAGGGTGCAGTCATTAATCAGACACTTATGCAAATTGAATTCAGTACGCCGTCTTATCACCATTGCCTGAAAGTTGTCACCACAAAAGAAAGTTTCCCATCCCTCCCTGAGTCCTTTCAGTGGGAGATGATACACTGTGTGTGAAAACACAAACCCGGCTGCCCACGTCCAGCCCAGACCTGGCCCGGCTCTCCTCTGGCAGATGGCACCAAGCGGGTGCAGGCGGGGAAGAGAGATGGCACTAAACCTCTGGAGATTCCCAAAAGCTGTCTCACTTACTGTCACGCAACAGCTGACCTGCACTGAGAGAGGAAAGACGGGGATATGTCCCCTTATCCCTCAATAATCAGGAACCACCTGCCTGAACTGATGAGTTCCAAGAGCAAATCCTGTCGCCTTGTTGTCGCCGTTAGTTTTGCTTCAAATTTCAATCTCCCTCTACATCTGTCTCTGTGTGCACCCATCTTCCTGTCTCACTGCGTCCCACAGCACAGATCTAGATTGTGCTTTAAATTGTTGTAATCAAAACTTGAGAAAAAAACATTATATATTTGACATTGAAATGAACACGTCTATGAGAATAATCGAAATTCTGCTTTGAGACATGACAATTTGCACATTTTATTTCTGTTTTGTCAAATAACATCTGTCCTTGATTGTCAATGTCATTTTCCTCTTTATTGTACAAATAATAACCCCAAGAATTTTTTTAAGTATAATAAAATTTCAAGCTAAATAAGTGCCTGCATGGTCAAAAGTTCCACTTTCCCCAAAATTTGGAGTAATCCATGTGTTGTTATTTGAATTAACGATCTGTCCACACAAGTGCTGTGTTGTGGTTTGACAAACTTTTTTAAGTGTTAGAATAAAATGACAAGAACCATTAAGTTTAGTGTTTATATGTATTTAACTGCCGCTGCGAACAGAGACACATTAAGTACAGATGTTAATATATCTGTCTACAGGGGTGTTTTATTTTAGGACCAAAATGGAGCACATTACTCATTTACAGAACTTCTTTGTTCTCCTCCAGCTTCTTCTATCCAGGTCGACGTGATGCGTGTTGCTGTTATCTCCCATATAGACCATGGCCTGTTTTAAACAGCTGGGTCACTTTGAGCTGCTTAGGGACAGAATGCTGTATCACTGAGACGCCCCGACAGCAACAGGCCGCCAGGGAGATGAGTGAAGATGACTTTCAGGAGGAAGATGTTCTGAATGAACTCTCTGAACCTACAGCTCCTTTAGTGAAGGAGTGCTTAACATCAGTCATTCAGCTAAGTGACTGACACTCTATATTCATATATAATGTGGAGGACGTGTCTGTCTATGCTCACCTCTCCTTTGGTGATTCCGCTGAGCTCTGCCCTCTCAGGCGGGACGCTCTGCTGGAGGCTGGAGGCGCTGGGTGAGCTGTCGGCCTGCGGGACAGCGGCGGTGGGCTGGGGGAAACCAGCAGGTTGCGTGTTCGGGGCAGCAGACCTCCACCCCATGGATCTCTGGAAGTCCCCGTTGAAGGCAGCCTGGTAGCTGGTCTCTCGCGGGACCTCGGTGGTCTCTGTCCCCGGGCTGGAATACTGAGCTGGAGGATTTCTTCTTGCACTTTTGGCTGGTTTCGCCCCTGTCCACGGCCTGTACTCTTGCCTGGAGGGAGAGAGGTGCATCAGAGTGAGACAGAGGCGCCGGGCTGGCACAAGTTTGAATCTGGCTTGTGTTTGAAGTGATGCCTGTGAGGATACTATGACTACTTATTACACACAAGCATCAGTTTAGTTGTAATGTCGAGTGCTTGGAATGTAACAGTACATTTTTGAAAGCCTATGCAAAAAAGTGAGGATCTGAGGTTCAGTAGGCCTAGAGGAAGTAAAGCCACTTTAATCTCTATCAACAGATTCTACATGTGAATATGCAGAATCAAGAGTTTGGGGAGCGAAGCCTTCTGGTTTATAGTTAATAGAGTAATGTATGATTAAAGGTCCCGATATCACAACTAAAAAACTTGTCTATCAGAGTTTTATGATGACTCAAATCGACAGAAGAGGCCTTTAATCTCCAGAGGTGATCACCCCACATTGAGAACTACTTGGAAGCTTAACTTACGACAAGCTTGCAAGGTGAGATCAATATTTTTCTCTCTATTGTGAATCACGGGGTATATTTTAAACCTGAAATATATGAATTATTTGGCTGTACTGCTGGTTACTAAAAGATAAAAGGGGGCTGTACATATATTTCTTCTGTTGTCACAAGCCAGAAAGGTTGAGAGGCTCATATTCTTACTTCCTGCCCACACATACCCTAAACAAATCTAATATTCATAGAATTAAACCTTATCCCACATATAAATATGTTATTTGAGGGAATTATTGATAACCTCATCTTCATGCAGGCTTTCCTGGGACCACCCTACATGTAAATTAACTGTTAATCTCGCAGACATCAGTTTCCACTTTGGAGGGGACAGCGACAGGTGCTGAACCAGGTCAAACCCACAGAGCCAAATTGGTTGGCCCACATCTGGCCCAAAAACCGTGTGGATTGATGGCATTTGGGTTGTCCGGGCCGTTTACCAGATCTGGGCCACAACTAAACCATAGCAATGCCACGTGTCCGCCAAAGGTGCAAAAGTGGTTTTGTGCTATTTGTGCCATATTCATCATTTACCACATCCAAGTAACATGTTGTCTAGACAGCACCGCATGTTTACCAAAAAGGTCCACATTTATTTTGAGATAGTTGGGCCACATTGGGCTCATCAAGTGGAACACTTTGGGCTCACATCCAGCTAGTCCGGGCCATATGAAGGCCAGAGGTGCGACATCACTGCCTGAAGTGGCCCACATCCGGATGCCTCCTACCTGTAGGAGCTGGTTTTGCTTTCCTCCGCCACCTGCTGCTCCCCCCCTCTCTGCCCCCGGCCCCGATCCTCCCCCGGCTGTGCCTGGCTGGAGTGACTGTTCCCCGGGCTGTCCGACAAACTGTCCGCCCTGCTGCCCCCGTTACTAATCCACGGGAAGTTCTCTTTCCTGGGGATGGGCCAGGGTTTGAAATCCTGCTTGTATTGTGTAATGCTGGTGAAAGGCACTTCGGGCGGGTGGTATTCCTCCCGGGGCTTGTAGCTGGGCTCCCTCCTCGCCCTGAACGATCCACGGGTCCCCGGGCCATCCAGGGGCGCATGGGGTGAGCCGACGTCTTTACGCGCGTCCGGGGTCGAGTAGTTATTCCCGGGTGCGCGCTCCGAGAAGGAGAGCTGCTTGGTGACGGATCGCACCTCCTGCTCACCGATGTCCGAGTAGTTCTGGATGGTGAGAGGCACGGACAGGTCCGATTTGTCGAACTGGTTCCAGAAGCGAGCCAGACAGCACACTCTGCTGATGCACGGCCAAGCCATCGTATGCCCTCCCCTCTCTAACTAACACTTGGGCTTGGGAGGAGAGGAGAAGATGAGAGAGAGTAAGAGAGCGTAAGAGAGAGAAAGAGAGAAGGAGGGATGTGAAAATGAGAGAAAAATAAAAGATCAGAAAGAGTGTCTCCCTCCCTCCACGTCCGTCTGTGCGCAGCAGAGAGTGGAGAGTGTCCCGGGGTCCATGTCAGCAGCGGGGATGAGCCGGTGTGTGAATGCGCCTCTCACGTGGTCTGTGGTAGAGCCTCAACTATGCAGAGGAATCTGTGGCAAATCCTTCCCCGCATCTCACACCGGACCCCGGGAGTCCGCATCGCTCTCAGCGGACCGAGCTTCAAAGAGACGCGGTTATATCCCGTTCTCCACTACATGTGCCCACTCCCACAATCACACGCCTGCAGCCTGAGAGGTTTTATGGCTTCTCCCACTTGTCATCACTCAAATGAGTGTACCTGAAGTGCAGCGGGCTGAGGGTTGCATAACTCTGCTGCGGCATCACATACATGCACAGAAACCTGCAGGATTTCTCACAGTTTGAGTTGCACCAACCGGGTCTTAATGACATTATTTTGGGTGGTTATAAAATGTACCCAAACTCGATCATGTGTTCTGTGCAATATCATTTCATGTTCCTGAAAATGTAGAAGTCTCGCATTTATTAGATTCCCTCATGTTGAAATACTAAATAGTTGATCTCCATTTCCTCAATGTACAAAAATGAAGCCAAAATATCCGAGGCACGGGTGCTGCCATCTTGTGCTGTCGACATCATTTGGAGCAAAGTCTGCACAGTTCAAGTTCCAACTGATATACATGCTTGACCCATTGTGAATCAGTATCAGCTGTTTTTTTTACAGTATCAAATAACGAATTAATACCAAACGTAACAGGAAAATGAACAATGGAACACGTGATAAGAACTACCTCAAATGGCAGAAAACATTTATTTGACTTTTTAGTTTGGCGCATTTCTTATTTGCTCACATAGAGGAGGCAGGACTTATGGCCTATACCGCAGCTAGCCACTAGGGGTTGATATAGATGATTTGGCTTCACTTTCATATAGCTATCATGTTGTCCGTCTTTATTTAAGTTTATGTTTAAATGTGCTGCACATTTCTGTATTTGGTTGTGATGAAGGTATTTTCAGGAATTTTTTTATTATATTATTATCAATATTATTATTATTATTATTTCTGTCTATGCTCTCAGATATAAACCCCATTTACTTTTTTGCAGAGAAAACAAAAATTCTTGTAACACACAAAGAACCCTTGAATGAAAAGTGGCACTGACAACTAAAAAGTCAACCTTAGCATTAAGCCTCTCTTCTGAAGTCAAGTGTAGTCGACCTTTCAAATGATATTAGAGATGCATGAAGATACTTGGAGGTGCTCTGGTTGTTCTGGGATACAGATTTTTTTCTGATGAAAATGGTGGATTAACTGTAAAAGACAAACGTTATTAAAAACTACAGGTAAGAGAAGTACGACTGCCCACGTTCATAAGGATAACTACAGATGAAGTTGAGTTGTAAGGGATAAACACTGAGGTGATGCAGTGAAGACGTAAGCTTCCTCTTTCAGCTGCTGTCAGAGGAGCTCAGTGGTTGAGAAGGAGGCAGTGCAACAGTTTGAGAAGCACTGAAAAGAAACAGTCGTAGATGAAGAAGCTCATAAATCTTAACAATGAGTTCACATTTAAGTTCTCTGATCTTCTTCGTTTCGCTGTGCATCCACACAGCTGCGGACAGCTCTATGGTGACAGATCAGAGCATGGTTAGATTATTCATCTATGCTGGTTGCACATAATGTGCATCTGCAAGCGAGTAAAATACCAGTTTTATATCGCCATCTAGAGGCGAAAATATGACATTACCTTCTCATATTTCAATGGTCATGAAGTCTAGATTTCTGGGTTTGCTTTGTAAAAATGCAGAAGGCTGCCTACTACTATACACTGTGTGGAGTGGTGGAGGAAGTATTATGATCTTTGACTTAGGTAGAAGTTGCAGTACAGCTCTTTAGAAATACTCCATTAACTATCCAACAAGGGGCTCAATTCAGACACAACTTTCTTTTAATCTTTCAGTGAACTTATACTGGGCAGAGTCTCCCTGTACTTTCAGTCTCAGTTCTTCCTGGCAATAAGAAAACCATAAATAATAAGAAAACACAACAACAAATCACAAAACACTTGAGCAGCGAGTACATCAAATCAGCGACAAGCCCTGACAATAGCAGGTGATAATGATAATAAACTTTTATTTATACAGCACTTTTCAAAACAAAGTTACAACGTGCTTTACAAAGTTAAAGCAAGATAAATGTGAGCGGACAGAGGCACATAACATCAGTCAATGATACAACATTTCAATAAAATGACCACTGATTCTGCAGGAGTGTACATCATACCATAATAAAAATACATATATATATATTTTACCGTCTTCAGTTGTTAAAGTCACTAGTTTTGTACCAACCAAGTGTTGTATTTAGTGATATTACTGAGATTATGATTTAGTTTTTATAAGTCAATGGGAGCAGAAACATCAGGTGAAGTAAATGAGGACCAACCGAGTTGTGTAATGTCCGACAGCAGAGGAGCATGTGAAAGCAGCAGGATCCCATAGGGCGTGCCAAATGAAATCGCTCCGCCCCAAGAGGAAGCAGAAAGACAACATGGAGGAAACGTGTTTCTCTTCACACTCTTGTCTTTAATGCCTCTGAGCTTTTAGACCAAACGAAATTTAATCCACCGTCACTTTACTCATCAGCTGGAGGTGTGGACATCCTGTCAGAGGAACTAGTTTTCTCTAAAAAAAACTACAGCACGTGATCGCTCCCACGCTGATAGGTGGCGTTTCCAATTCATCGCAGAGACACTGGTGTAACGTGGAATCCGTAAGTTGCCAAACTAGTAAAACGTAATTAAGATGTCACTGCGTGTTTCTGCGAAGTTTGTGAATGCAACTGAAGGACTGATCACAGCGTGTAGAACTGAGTTCAATGCGCTGTGCAGACGTGTCAGCGTGGCGAGGGAGGTTCAAGAACACAAAACAAGACACGTGTGATTGTTTTGGTTGAGTTCAGAAGACCAACGTTCAAATGGCTCATGCTTGTAATGAAATCAAAGTTATTTTTTTATACATTTAAAGATTAAAACATTTTTTATATGATGAAAACGGAACCACTCAAATTTAAGATTCTCATCACAAAATGTACATCTCACTTTAGGTTATTACTTTAGTTTGTTGCTGTCAATAGTCGGAGTAATGAAAGATGTGTGGCAGCTAGAAGTTTTTAATTTGATGAACCCTTTTTTTTAAACTGTGTTACAGTCAACTAGGATGTGTTGCTGCAAATCAAAAACACATAGCAATTTTAGAGGCAAAAACCCTGTTGGTCTGTGGGCGTGGTTCCAGACAGGACAAGATACAGGGATTATCTGTCATTTAGTCTCAAAACCATGATCTTACTTAAAGTTATTGATAAATGATCGCATCTGTTTTCTGTTGACTTCTAATGTGCTTTTTGTTTTGAGCATTTTTCAGTTAATAAACCTAATGTCTCCTGAATGTGTGTTTAATTGAAGTGTTCACCTTAAGCAACGCGGAGGCTCTTGGTATATGAACCATGATGGTTCCTGCAACAGTGCAGGCTAGAATATATATAAAATCAACTTGTCCTTTATTCTGACAAATATTCAATTTTTATGTTAAAGACAACATGGACTTCATGCCAGATGACAACTCCCAGTACAAACATGTTGACTACTGGGATGAAAGATACAAGAAGGAGCTATGTTACGACTGGTTGGGCGACTTCTCCAAATTCCAGCACCTTCTGGATACGCACGTCAAGAAGGAAGACTCCATTCTCATACTGGGTTAGTAGCTTTTGTTGAATTCCATCACCTCAGTATCTTGGTTGGTAACCTCCTCTCTGCATCTCCGCACCCCTGTATGAGTCTGACAGGAGACCTGTGGCAGCTCTCCTCTCTCCCTCACTACCTGCAAGCCTTCTACAATCCAGATCACCATTTGTCATTATAAGTGTTGGATATCATCACCATGGTTGTCGGTGCTGTCATTAGCCTCACTTCTCCTTCCATTAAATCCTCCTGGGCGGTCATTTGCATGTGTAGTGACCTGAGTGACCTGAATACTTTCAGAACATTGACACTTAGATGTGCAGCAGACATCTACCCAGAAATACCTGTCTGTTGAGTGTAAGTTAGCAAAGCTTGTGCTAATATTTGCCAATAATATAACATTTTAAACCATTTAGTTTAGAGATATTCATTTTCTAGATAATTCTGTTTGAAATACAATCCCAAAAATTCTTAAATGTGTGATTCAAATCAGGAATTACATTGGTATAGATACCAAAAACTAGTTAAGTTCATTCCTGCTCTTTATATAAGACTCATTTAAGACTGGATCCTCTTTCCTCTGCTGTCGGAGCTGCAGAAAAACCACACTGTCTTATGTTGAGTGCTATTGATGTCCCTCTGTGAATAATATAGAGTTGAACCTTTTTTTGTTGTCTGTGGCGTGTTTTATACCCCCCCTGCGTCTTGAGGTGGAACTTTTGCAAATGTCCACACGGTGTCATCGTTCACTAGAGAATAAATCCAGCTCGTCCTGCAGCACCTTCTGTTTATGGCCTTGCAGATTTTTAAAACATTCTACAAAAACATTTGCTGAAGGAAAAACTGTATCGGAACTGAAATGTAAAAAATGTAAAGCAGCTGGTACAAGCATTGTCACCGTTAGCATAACATCTTCATTGCTTATATTCCTCTTTGTTTACATACATTTTAAGAATTGATTTGCACATTTATTTATTTGGCTGCTTATGCTGATCTCAATTTGTTTGCTGTTATCACCTATGATGGTATCCAGTTATTAAGTAGTTGTAATCATTTTCTTGTTTATAATTAGCTTATGTCATATTATGTCATTATGTACCTAATCTCTGGTGTGGGTGTAGGTGTGTGTGTCCGGTGTGGGTGTAGGTGTGTGTGTCCGGTGTGGGTGTAGGTGGTGTGTGTCCGGTGTGGGTGTAGGTGTGTGTGGTCCGGTGTGGGTGTAGGTGTGTGTCCGGTGTGGGTGTAGGTGTGGGTGTGTGTGTGCGGTTGGTTCAGTCATTGGGTTTTTCTATCCTCAAAAACAAACCAAAACCTCCCTCTGTTGTGCTGCTGTCTAATTCCTGCAGGACTAAAACGTTAATATACAGACAACTTCATTATGACCGGGGGCCATATTCTTTTTATTGATTACGTCGTTAACGGTGTGTAGCCCTGCTGCTTCATTACAAGGCATGAGGTCAGAGCACTGACGGACAGCATCACGTTTGAAACGTGCGTCATAGGCGCACACACCTACAGCAGAGGCGTGAGTGGGCTCCGAGACTCTGGAGTGTGATGTATAAAATATCTTCTCTTGCCTCTGAGCTGTGTTACGCAGCAGCAGCAGCAGCAGCAGGGCTAGACCACTCTGCACGCTGATTTGAACCCAAAGGAGAACTGTTATATTGCCTGAGAGCTCTCATCTTGGAGGGCATATCTCCTTCTCTCTCTCTCTCTCTCTCTCTCTCTCTCTCTCTCTCTCTCTCTCTCTCTCTCTCTCTCTCTCTCTCTCTCTCTCTCTCTCTCTCTCTCTCTCTCTCTCTCTCTCTCTCTCAATCTCTCTCTCTGTCACTCGCACGTGTTCTTCTACGACAACACACATGCACAGATAAGGGGCTATATAGGGAAGCCCACTGTCATGCCTTGTGAACCCTCACATGTTGTGTATACAGACACGTGGAGCTCTTAAAAGCACTTAAACAGCGCCGAGCTCAGACGGTTGCACACATTCCACCGGTTACCCCTCGCTTGTCGTGTCTGTAGATCCAGGCTCGTACGAACGGACAAAATAGATTACCGTCACCATGGAGTGGTGGGGTGGGGGGGCACAACTCGGCAGAGAGAAGGGACGACGTAGAAAGACTGGAGGCCCCACGGTGCTGTTTGTGTGTGATGAGAGGATGAAGGAGAGGGAGATGGAAGGGAGGTAAATTACTAATCAGGTTTGGGCCACTCAACTGTCTCCGACGGAGGTCATTTCCATTAGGATAATCGGCGCAGCACAGAGAAACAGAGGAGACGGAAGGAAGAGATGCACAGATGATGAGAGCTGGAAGGCTTTGCCGCATGCTGATGACAGTTTTAATGTCTTTCTCCTTCCTCTGTTTGTGCTTTTACTTGATTTCCGTCTTTATTCTCAGTTTTAAGTCGTCATGTCCCCTCTTGTATATAAACTCTCTTTGTCCATATTATCCATTTACCTGCTTCCTGCCAGCCCCTCTTCCCTTCCACTCCTCGTCTCACTGTGTTCACTCCCCAGCTCCTCAGTAATCTACTTCTGCCTTTTGGTATTATTCCCTCTTACTCAGCAGAGTCAGTCCGCCCATCCAGACTGTAGCTGCCCACAAGAGATCTGAACTGCATGATGCGAGAAGTCATCTCTGGGTTAGGGCTGCAATCAATAAGGATGGGGGATAGCAAAGAATTTTTTGAATGACTTGTACTTAAACAATAAGTTTGTGCAATGTTTTTTTCCATATTGCCAACAATCCCCATGAAAGTTAGTTTGTATCTAAAGCCTGATGGGGCGAGTTACTATGTGAGTTTGTGCTCTGACCTTCAGGAGTGCTTTGGGGCTCAGTGTCTCGCCCACAGACACTTTGACACGTGGGCAGGAGGAGCTTCCCAGTATGTGATGTTTTGAAGTTTCAGGTTCATATATATAATTTCAGTCATATCTGTAAAACATACAGGTGAGCAAAGTGATGTTTCCCAGGACCTGTGTGCATTTACCAACAGTTGAAAGATCATAAAAAAGGCAGCAGTTTGAAAGACAACTAACAAGTTCAATAAATATCTCCTACCAGACGGCAAGAAATCATTTTTTAACCCAAGGAGGTTAGTTTTTAGTCTGCATTTGCTTGAAAGCAAGTTTAAGCAGAAACTGCTGCAGAAGTTACCTCCAAACTTGATGGAAGGACGTGGTATGAGTCAGGAGCATAGACTGTATATGAAGAGGTCAGGAGAGAACCCATTCAATTCTGGTGCAGATCCAGGAATCATCTTTTCACTTTCTTTGACATGGCGACATGGGACAATTCTAAATGTTCGTGGATTTCTCAGAGTGTTATTCGTGGATCTTGATGAAAAAAGTCTGACATGTTAAAGGAGCCTGATATTCACGAGTGTTTAAAATTCGATAAGGGTCTGTTTGGCTTGGTTTTCGAGTTCCTCTGCTTTAACTATGCAGTCTTTATTTGTCTTTATTAAAAAGTAAATACAATATTTTATTTGGACTTATTTTTTTATTATGTAAGTATGCATTCTGAAAAAGGACATTCAGTATTGATCCTCCGCTCCATCGTGATCAAGCAGGTGGGAAAATCATTCATAACAGCATATCCAGTTTAGAAGCTGCACCGCCCACTCAGACACCCACTTCTACCACGCTGACCTGAGGTCAGTGTTGTTTTTGCTGTAAAATAATGCAGGCACTCTTTCGTAATATTTGTCAGAGTGATGACTATGGATAACCAGAAATAAAAATACACTGTGGAATTTTTTTAAATGGAACATAATCTCCTGTTAGATCCTTTCTAAAGCACATGATCTAATAATGTGCCATAGCTCTGCTCATTACCGGCTGGGTCGTCTGCTTGACCAGCTGAAGGGGCCCTGGGGTCGGATGTGTCACAGCATTGCGTCAAGCAGACACCGACACCCTGTACCTGACCTGTATATGTGCCTCAGCAACATTACCGAGCATTAGCAGTGATCTGCTCACACTGGGCCCAGTCCCCCCCCTGCCACACGGCCTCCGCTCCTTCTTTTATGGCCTGCTCCGAGCTCTCACTCAGTGATGTAATGACCCCAAGTCTCCTAGTGGTCAGCGCTCATTCCTCGCTCCCCCTGAGGCAACGGGTGATGATGTAACGGCTCGGTGCTCCTGCGGTGTGTGAGGCTGAGATTTGTGTCCTTGGAGGATCTGGAGCATCTATTCACGTTTGCTTTCGCAAGTTGACATCAGAGATGACACACAATCCTCACAGTCGCACAGAGAATACCTACCTCAGGGTCCGGGGGGGCATTAAAACATGTGCGTAGGTGTCTCATGGCCTCAATGATGTGCAGTGTGTGGTAACATACAAGGTGTTTTTGAAGGTGATAACTAGAATACATATCGCTTCAGACAGACTGATGCACTGTTGTTATATTCTATTATTATTATTTGCTTATATACTCTAAATAATTTACAATAACTGATGTTTTGTTCCTGTTTGGGGAAGATACGAGCTCCAGGTTGAAAATCTGACCACTGCTACTGCCTGCAAATGTGTTTGTGCTTTAACATTTGGGTTCAAAATCATTTAATCAACAGAAAAATAATCAGGGAGTAACCAGTTTATATCCGTCAATCGTCCACTTTCAAGCTGAAATACCAAATATTTTGTTTGGTTCCAGCTTTTCAGTGGGCAGGCTTACTGGTTTCGTACAGAGCTTTTAACTGTATCGCAGTCCAGCAGACGAAGACCTCCGAGATGCTGCTGATCAGAGATGCTGTCAAAAATATAATTACTCAGGGAATAATTCATAGATCTCAATTAATAAAGACAGGCCTGTTTACGGGACTGATATTCATGAGTGTGAGCAATTTGGAGCCGATCTAAATAAAACTCCACATCTAGTAAATTGAGAATTTGAAATTGAGAATATAATTTGCAGTTTAATAATCAATGTCCTTGTTATTATTGTCTTTATTAAACAGAAGATTCTGTGTTGCTTCTCCCTTCTTCGCTCACCTACTTACATAGTTGGCCTGTGACTTCAGCTCCTGAGGGTGATGTAGCTGCTGTTTATTGGGGAAGCAAAACTGAAACACCACTAGTGTGACTGTTCAGTCAGCGGTTGAGTCACCATGTCACACTGCCTCCAACACTATGACATTATAACTTTTCTAAAAAACATTACTACATCTTGACAACAATGTCCTTCCTCCTTCTCGTGCCCCATCTTGTTCAATCATGCCTCACACACGTTCCCTTACTCTCCCCCCTGTTCGCCCACCTCACTTCCTCCATTCCCTCCTCACCTCTCTCGTCTCCCGTTTTTTTACCCCTTGTTGACCCTCGCCTCACTGGTGCCTCCCCTGCCCCTACGTGTCAGTATTCGGTATCAAAGACGTCCACCTGTGTTCCCTGAACCAGGCTGGTTATAAATATAGCCGGAGCGGCGGTGGTTACAGCGACATTGAGAGATGTGGGAGCTGCACTTTTCACAGGAGGGTCCAACTTAACTGCTGCTGGGCTTATTATGTTGAGCTGCGACTCATTCAGAAATTCGGGACTCTCTAGAGAACTGACACGTACGTTTCTAAGGAAGCTATTAGCCACTGCCGACTTCTTTATACTCCATGTTGTAGCGTATGTTATACAATTTCTCAACACATCTTATGCAAGGAATTTCTTTTGTAGATAAATTAGGGAGGTGAGTCAAATCTTGCTACAGCACAGTGGGAAGTTCTGCAGGTCGGTTTTGTTTGTGCTTGTGTGTTGTTGTCATAGTGGGAGAGTCGACCATTACTTGGTGAACATCTTCAGTGCACAGGCAGCATATGCACCCAGGCGTAGGATTTCATTTCAGCGATTAACAGGGAGATCACAGGTGACTGTCCTCTCACATCCCTTTTTTTTTCCACCGTGTTGGAAAATACACACACGCATTCAGAAACAAAATGCTGATGGGATGGAAAGTCCCTGGCAGCACAGCGAGCATGGGGGAGAGAGTGTTGTGTCTTAGCAGCTGTCAGAGGATCCATCTGACATCAGATATAATGCTGCTCGCCGGAACTTAAGCATTCATTTCCAAACTCCTTCTTTCTCACAGGTCTCTCTCCCACTTTAGAATTGTCTTATCTTTACTGCTTTCCTCCCTCATCGCCAACCCTCCTCCATCTATTTAACTGTTTTCCACTCATCCTCCCCTTCCTATTTTTCCCTCACTCTCTGCACAGACACAGGCGCTTTTTGGTGCACACACCTCCTTCCTGCACGTGGCATAACAATGGCAACAGCAGGCTTCGAGGCCGCGGGGAGCACGGCACCTTTTTTCTTTTGGAGGAATAATGGAAGCGAGAGACGGTCACTCGGCCATTTCTCACTTGCCCTTCGTTTTATTGATTGCGGCCCTTCCATCCTGTGGCGGCTTGAGGCGGAGAGTGTCAGATCTGATTGTATCTGCTCCGTCCTCCGTGTCACTGCCCTAGTTTCTGCCTGCAGGTTATTCACTGTGGCATTCAAGGAACAAGTTGGATGAATTGAACATTGGCTTCATGTCTTAATCGGCAGCGGTGAGGGAGAGATGTGCGGTTGTTCAGTCTGCAGTGTCCTCTGGCCTCAGGGAGGGAACATTAAACACTTACACCCATAAGCACATAAAGTATATAATAGGCGGGAACATTTCTCGACTCTAAGTTGCATTGAGATGCAGACATCGACGACCGTGCATTGATGCAGTGACGCAACATAATCTAAATGATCAAAAATTCGGACTTTTCAATGGAAACCTTTTTTTGTAAATGACAGGAACAATCGATTATGCTTTTAAAGACCTTTCTATATAAATAGGGAGCTGACTGGTTCTATTGATTCATGAAATAATCAAGATGCAGATGTAAGGTTCACAAACCAACAATTATGTGCATCAGATCATTGTCTGTCTCCAGCTACATGTACCAAACCATCTGCAGCAGACGCACAACCTTTGCAGGTGAGGTACGTTGTGTGAGCCGAGGGCTGGAGGTTTGAATGAATGATGAATGAATGAAAGAGGAGGTGGAGGGGAGTGTGGTTCCGGGGGGTTCTTATTCCCCATCCCCTCTCTTCTCTTCCTCCCTCCCTCCCTCCCTCGTTCTCTCCTCCCTACCCTCCCCTCTTCGCAGCATCCGGATTGGCTGCTTTCCGATTTTTTTTTCCGGGAGCCCCCAGCATGCAGCAGTCAGTAAGTCAGTAGGGGCAACCCTCCCTCCATCCCTCCCTCGCCTCGCTTCGCCTCCCCTCCACTCCCACCCCCTTCCCCTGCGCCCCCTTCCTCTATACTTTTTGCCGCTGTAAGGAGTGGTGCTGTTTATGAATGAGCCTCACAACCGCAGAATGTGAATGGAAAATAAGAGGGGGAGCGAGCAGATAAGGGGTGTGGGCTGAATGAAATGCAGCAAAGCTAGGGATGAGAAATGGAATGGAATGCTGAATGGAAAAAATAATTAGTGTGGGAGGGAGCAGGGGAGGGGGTGGTGGTGAGAGAAAAAAAAATGGAAGAGAATGTGAAATAGCCACGTGTGAGTGTGAGTGAGTGAGTGAGTGAGTGTCCACCTTCATAGGTATGCAGATGAGGGAGGACACTGGACCAGTGGCGTTTTTGCCTTTGAGCCAACGGGAATCTCCACCGTCTAAACAACACACACTCACACACGAACGCACAGCTTCTCTGCAAGCTAGTGCTGCATGCTCTGAATAATAACAGGGTTACCCAGGCAACGAGGCTGGGATGATCGATGGGCCTGGCCCTGATAAACAGAGCGAGTGCGCGTGTGTGTGTGAGAGAGTGTGAGAGAGTGTGAGAGTGTGTCACAGTGTCTCTGTTGTCGCAGTGGGAGTTTCTTTGTTGCGGGACAATTAGAAGATATCTTATCATCAAATCTATTCCGACCTGTGGCGATTCAGTGTATGTGTGTGTGTGTGTGTCTGTGTGGATACAAAGATGACACAGAGAGACACAGGCTCCAAGATCATTGAACGCCCTTGGTGAGAGGGCTGGAGGATAGACCGTGGGGTTGACCACACACACACCCACACACACACCCTCATGACTCATTGACCTGTGTTAATAAAATGGCAATGGGAAGGGGAGAGGCCCACAACTGCCACTCACACAGAGTGTAAATTACACAGCCGGACACTGAGTCGGACTGGCCACTTGATTTGATCAAACGTCCGGTGTGAGCTATTATGTTTTCACAAGTGCTGTTGTTGTGAGGGTAAGCCAGCGTAGTGTGAAACATAAAATGGGTCGGGCCTAGATGTAATAGATGACGGTGAAGGAGGCGGTACAGGGAGAACGATGTAGAGAAATGATTAGATCACAAAGAGAGGTAGCCCCTATAGCTGCGTCACGCTGCAGTGTGCCAACAGAAAGAGGACAACACACAGAGTGGGACAACAGTGAAAATTGTGTGTTTTTTTCCATGAGCAGAGAGGTGTCACAGGACGGAGCATCAGGTGTCTAAACATGCAGATCATTTTGGTTTTACCTATCCACATTTTCTGGCTCTCTGTACCATAAATGTCTCTCCCATTCTATCCCATTTAATTTTATATGCTTGCAGTATTTCTAAGCATTACATTTCAGATTTCTACAAAATCATCTGTCCCTGGAAGCAGTGTCCCCAGTCAAATAATAATCCACCAAATGCACTGTCACAGGGACTATTTAATTCCAGTGAAAACTGAAAAGGTCTGAGGATTGTCCAAAGTCAAGGTTCTGATAACGGAAGGAAAGTGTTTAAAATGCCACTTTAATACTGTGATAACAAAATGTCTGTTTTAGTTCTGGTCAAATCATTGGGGGATGAAGTGAGGGAACTGTGGCCTTGTCCACACTTTGTCCTCTTCCTCCACATACAACCAACATTTTTAGATGTTTTTAAAATGCCTTCTAAAACTCAGTTTTTCTGTGTATCTCCGTGTGTAAAGTAAAAGAGCCTTTTTGAAACGAGGACATCACAGCTTACTTTGCCCACTGTAGCTTTTGTGTAATGAGCAACAGAAACAACAAGCTCACTCAATAAGCTCTGAGCCTACTGACAATATTCTTCTCTGGTATTTGACGGATTGTTGATGTAGACGTTATCACCGACTTCTAGCTTGATTTTATAAAACAGTTTGTGTGGATTTGTATCTGCGGCTGAAAGATTGGCTCTAATCTGTGTGTGTGAGTGTGTTGAATTGAAACCTAGACTCTTGAGCAACGAAATTTGAAGGTGATCAGCAGCTTATATGGGTCAATAAACGTAGAATACATTACAGATACAGTGTTAATTTAGGGTATTTTTATACATGCTCTTGTGTGTTTAAGTGTCCTGTTTAACTTATTTGCACGAGGGGTTGTGGTCTTTATATTGTTTAATGAGCTGCTGTGGCTCAGTAAGTCATTTTTTTCTCTTGTTCTTCTCTACTCACACTTCGGTACTTCCACATTGCGTAACCAACACGTCACCGCTCTCTCACAGCAGCAGGTGTAAGTTACGTGAGTGGAGTGTAACGTTTTCATCTTGACCGTTCAGACAGAGAAGGACCAATAAGCAGTTAGTCATCCATCTATAATTCAGTAAATGGCAAAGGTAATCTTCATGAGAAATAAGGGATAAAAAAACGTCATATACAGTGATCTATTTGAACCAGCAGGACATGAGCCCGACACACTGTTTCCACTGTATTTTACAGTTTACAGTTGCAAATTATTTGCATTTGTATCGTATGTGAGAGTTAGCGTGAGGTAAAGGTCTGTGAGGTTTGGGAATATACTGGTCAGTGCTACCTCAGCCTGCACTGCACACTCCTGCATCGTATTACCCTTGCTCTCTCTCTCTCCTCTCTCTCTCTCTCTCTCTCTCTCTCTCTCTCTCTCTCTCTCTCTCTCTCTCTCTCTCCTCTCTCTCTCTCTCTCTCTCCTCTCTCACTCTCTCTCTCTCCCCTTCTCCTCTTTACCTTCTCTCTACCCTCTCTTTGCCCAACCATTCCTCACACACACACACACAGACACACACACAGAGGGGAGGAGGAGCACTAAGAAGGAAGAGTGGCAGCTGAGAGGTGCATCTGCAGCCGAATTCGCCTCTCAAACCCTGAAATGCCGTCCTGTAGCTTGCCGTGCATTTCTAACAAAGACACTATGTCGACCTCAAAGACGAGTCATCCATCTCTTTCAGAAAGGCACTGCTCTTTTGTCACAAATAACAAGAAACAGGCTTCCCTCACTGTGACCATCACTCTCCTGTGACCTCGTGCACACAAATCTGTGATTTCATGATTCAGTGGCTCAGTGTGATTTTCAAATGACAGCTATAGGAGGATGAAGATTTGAGAGGCTGAGTGGATTCATAGTTCTTATAGGCCCAGTTTCTGTATTATGGCCATTGAAAGCGTCATCATTTTAATTAGAGGGTCTACTGGTTTACATGCTGTAACATTCCACATACACATTTGTCTCATATACGGTGATATATACACTGATGCAGTGACTCTTTCACCCTCTGTCTGAAACATTATGTTTTAGCTCTAGCCCTTCCTTCCAAAAAGCTCAGTCTGCTCTGATTGGTTAGAAGGTCTACTCTTTTATGATTGGTCAATGGCTTTGAGCATGTGTCGGAAATGCCACGCCTCTTACACCAGAGGCTTCCTGATCAGCTGTTAACACTGCTGTAGCCACCGCAACAATGGCGTTGGTCCTACTGCACCAATTTAAGCCTCACTTGGTAGTAGGCGGACATGTTGGACACATGTGACATGTAATATGGTGACATAAACAAATGTAAAAAAGCCAGTAATGTAAATGAGGCGTTTGAGGACCAGATCTTTTGAAGTGCACAAAGAAGCAAACAAATTCAAAACATAAAACAGGTTCTTTAATGTGTGTGTGTAATTAGCTGCCACAGAATCTGTCATTTTGTTGTTGTAAAGTCTGACACACACAGTGCTGGTGTCTAAAGGCTTCCGTGCCTGTTTAGTGGAGGATAAATGATTTCGCTGTGGTTGATTGTGTTGCCTGTCGGAGAGCGAGGTAGACACTGTGCTCTGTGTCTGGATGTCGTCATGAACCTGTCATCCCTTCGCTTTGAGCAGGGAAAGCCCCGTCAGCGAGGTAACGGCACGGTGTGTGCGTCATCGATGTCCCAGTACATTTGGCTCGCTGCAGTGATGCACTCTTCCCGCGAGCCGCCTGTGGTGCTGGAGAGTTGTACACTAACTGTGAATAGGTTTGCTGCTGTGTATATTTTGGGGGTTTTGTGTGCGTATGTTTAATAGATTGAGGATCTGCAGTGTTTCAACAAATAGTTATTGGATCTGGGACTGTACATCTTGATTTAATGTTGTTTAAACACTGGCCTGTGTCCTAATCCCCACATACTGTTACAATCATAGTCATTTTTGCATTCTACATCATTGCAGGGGCAGCACTGTCATCTTGAATCAAATCCTGGTTGCTGGGTCTTCCTGTGTCTGTGGGGGTTTTCTCTGCATACTCTTTCTCTGCAAATACATGCACACCAGTGCTCGGGTTGATTCGGAGACTCTAAATTGTCTGTTGGTGTGAATGTGACAGTTTTTCTCCCCCCCACCCCCCACCGCCCTCAAAGGATAAGCAGTATAGACGATGGTGGTGATGGATCCATGGACGTTGTTGTTGTTTGTATAAAAAATGAATAGTAGCAGTGTGATGAGATCTCTCAGCCACTGCAATATCGTGACATTAAACCTTCCCAGGAGACAGAAAGTTGTTTTTCCAAATATTTAAAGCGCCTGTAATCACTATTTTGTGTGTGTGTGTGTTTACTTGTTTTTGTGACCCCTGTAAGACCTGCATTAGCACTGACTGTTTCAGGACCAGTCGACCTCATGTGGACCAAAGTCTGGTCCTAATGAGGCAATTCATAATTTCTGATGTTCCGGTTAAGTTTAGAGGATTGATGTGAATTGTTAGGTTAAGGTTAGGGTTAGCCATGAATTGGTCATGATTAAGGTTAGGGATTAGGCTTTGGTTAGGCTGTGCAAAATGAAAGGAAGTCGATTCAAAGCGTGTGTGTGTGTCTGTGTGTTTGTGTCTGAAAGGATTTTTAGGAGAGCGCTGGCTTTGTGTGAGGCGATCTCTTACATAACACTGTTTGTCATAGTGCAGACCAACACCTCCACCCCTGCATCTTCATGTCAGCCTGTCTGTGTCTGTGGGTCTGTCTGTCACTCTACAACGCACCCCCCTCCACTGTCTTATTCCCATCAACATTTTTCAAATTTAACTGACAGATTCACTCCCTGACCTTGTGTTTGTCTGCTGATAATTCTCTGTCTGCCTCATCGTTTTGTTCGTGGACCAATCTCTTCAGTGCTCGTCTTCAGTATTCTCTGCCGGTCTCTCCATCTCGCTCCATCTCTCACTTTCCTGATATGCGTCTGTGTGCGTGCATAACAGAGTTGGTTCGGCTCAGTCGTGATAGTCTTATGTAACTCTCCATTTGACTTTGCACTCTCCCTTGTCTCAAATGCACACACACGCACACACAGGAGAGATGTGCAACTCTGGATAAAAGGAGAGTCACAGTTTTATTAAAATTAAGATTACAGATTCCTCTCACAGTTTTTAATACATGTTCTGCTTTTGTCTTTCCATTCCTCTGACGCTTGTGTGGGTTGGCAGAGCATCATTTTTTTTGGCCTTCATAGCTGGGTTTTGTGGTGACCGACAAATGACGCTGTTGCTGTGCATTGCTGCAACAATTTCTCACCAACAACAGCAGGGTCTCTGATTTTGTCGTTTTTCTGAGACACCTCATGGTGTTACTCCTCTGTTTTCATCTCATGTCAGATTTGTCTTCATTTCTCCCACCTCTGCCTGTGCACAATCCCTGCTTCTTCAGATACTGCAGGATTAAAGTGCATGAAGGTAGGAATCGTTATTGCCATTTTGATGGTATCTTGCTGCTCTAATAAACAGAACAGGGTATTTTTAATGTGTTTAAAAATTGATACATTTTCCATCTTTGCACATCAGTCTATGACAAAGTGGAAAACAGAATGTTTGTAGAAAGTTGAGCGTGAATAAATCCAAACACTGAAGTTGTGCCACAGTCATAAAAGCCCCTAAAAGTCTAAAATTTTATAATCTGAATTTTAGGCTTTAATTTTGTTTAAGTAGATGCAGATGCATTTTATTTATCCCACACACATGCACAGACATGCAAACGCACACTCATGCAGGTAGGGAAATGTAATCTCTGCTTTTGACCCATCTGTGTGCGGGACACACAGAGCAGTGAGCGACTATGTACAGCGCTCGGGGAGCAGATGTTGGAGGAGTAAGGTGCCTTGCTCAGGGGCACTAGACAGGGTCTAGAGAGACTCTTGGATTTTTGGGCAGATCAATCCAGGTTCGTCTTTTTGTTGTCTTTCCGTGGAATCGAACCAGAGACGAACCAGAGACCTTCTCTGCCCATAGTCCAAGTTTCTGCCACTAGACCACCGCCTCTCCTAAAGGGTCTTAAATACTTGTACTGTACTTAATTAGATATAGGAAGGTTTGAATGGTGTTACTGTTTATTTAACGCTCCGTCCATCTTGGTTTGAAATTAGTTCTGTTTGAGAAATGGTTTGGCATAGCATGCATGGTTGGTAATGTTTCTGTGTGTTGTTCTTTCTCAGCGATACAAATTATTATAATTAAAATGCAACATGGAACTGAAAAAACGCCCTGGTCAGAATTAATCTTGGTACACTCGACTTGGCTTTGTGAATAAACATGGATACCTTCCTTAACTTCAATTCTTCAATTATAGGGAAGTTTAAGTAACTCTATGACGTTGATGTTCCTTCATATCTGTCATACTTGACATAGGTCTCTCATGCCGCCCATTATGGTCTTAAAAGTTTTTAGGTTTAACTTGTTAAAACCTTCAGGAACCATGAAAAAGGTGACAGAGGTCACAGCAGTTTCTCAGAACACTACTTAAAAAAGTAAACGTACAAACAAAAAATGTATAGGAGGTAATCAAAAGGAGCATTATGTAGAAATGACTGAACAGATTCTTTACAAAAAATAAATGAATGAATTTCCTTGAGAATTTGTCAGTTCATAAATAATACATGAGTCATAATGTGCTGGTTGAGCTCTGAAAGGCTCCATATCCCATGCCATCCCTCTGATGCTTTTCTCTGGAAGACAATGCCTCTCCATGCCTCTTCCCTCCATTGTGTGTACACTGTATATTACTGTGGGTATTGGTGCTTCAATGAACCGACCACAAGGCCAAAGAGATCGTCCGTGAGACAAGTTAAAGAGTACAGGGGGGTTGAAATGAGGTATGTGTGCGAGAGAGATTGGATTGATTAATGGTGGAAACCACTCAGTGCGGACTCTGGCTCGCTCAGAGCCTCGTGTCCTCTCAGTTCCATCACTGCACATCAGTGACTTCGATCAGCCCGAGCCTGCTCTGTGCTCTGAGCTGCTGCGGCTTTCACTGGGATGCTGTTGGCAGCACAAAGTGTTCTTAAACATCTCAAATGCTATGAGAATTTCCATGTCATGTTCAGTATATTCTTTTTTTTGTTTATTCTGCGATTGTAAATGTGTTTGTCAGAATAGAATAAGCTGTTTGTGGTTTATTCTTTATTTTGTGATTTTTTTTATAGATCAAATGATCAATGATCGATGAATCAAGGGAAAACAAAACATCTGATTATTTACAATGTAAAGTAGCAGGTGAAAACATCAACCTTCATCGGGGGATATATGCATTATTGCTGCCCTGTGTGATGTAATATTACAAGCACCTCACTAGGACTTGAGATTTGTATGGTTCAGCCTTATAATCAGATGACAGTGACAGACACACAACACATAAACAAAAGTTAGTAACTGGAGCTGCAATTGACATTTCCCTGTAAGTGAAACATTCGATCGAAGCGTTTGAGTAATGTTGCCCACAAGCTTCACCGCATGACCTGTTCAAACTGCACCGGACCTTCGTCTTTATGTGCTTTGTATCGTGTCTGATCTACATTGTAAATTCCTCAAGAGCAAGACATTGACCCAACAGCGAGTGAAAAGGTATTATGAGGTGGAGTCTCACGTTTGGATGAAGGATTATCTTGTCTGGTGCTGCTAGGATTAACTACCGCCATTAGAGCATGACAAACAACTCTGTGTGTGTCTGTGTCTGTGTGTGTCTGTGTGTGTGTACATGGCCTATATTAGCCTGTACAGGGAATCAGAGAGCAGATGGTCTGCCATAGTTTGTAATATTCTGTTCACTTCACCTGAGAAATGAGGGCTTGAAATAAACCCCCTGCTATCTGAACACACACAAACACACACACACACATAAAGACACGCAGACGTTTTGCCTCATAAGGACCCGGGTTTGGTTCCCATGGTCCAAAGTGAGAGTTTATTCTGGAAAAGGTGTTAAATAGGTAACAAAAACAAGTCTACACACACAGGCACACATACACACACACAAATGAGAGTAAGAGGGTGAGACAGTTTTGTTTCGTCAAGTGAGACGGAGAGCAACAAGCCCATGAGGCTTGAGTGCAGTGCTTAGTTTAATACAGCACACTTTATCAAGACAATCCCTCCCATCCCCACAGTATTAAATCATGTCTGAGTCTGCGAGAGCACCGAGAGCACCATCGCAGAGTCAATTTCTTCCGCTTGTTGCCATGGCTACCAACTCCCCAAGACGATATTTATTTAGAAAACACATTGTGATGCGTTCATTTTACTTAAGGACTGTAACAAGAAGGTGGCGTTCTTGTTTGCTGCGTGTGAGCATTAATGAGAGGGAGGGGCAGCACGGAGCGTGTCCTCTGCTGCTGCCGCTGGGGATGAAGAGCTGAGCACATCACTTTATTAAGTCTACATTGGCATTCAGTCGACTGTACGCTGCCCCACACACACACACACACACACACACACACTTACCGTTACTATCTGCCAAGATTCCTGCTATCACACAGCACATATGAGTTTTACACATTTACCTATAGAGTCTTAGTCTTAGTTACTCTCGAGAACAATATAGATCTCAGAAGCAGGTTTTTAGTCACAGAAAAATACCTGATAAACTTTTAATGTTTTCTTTAAGTCTATTTTTAAAAATGAGAAGTTTGTAGAAAAGGGTCCAGAGAACATAAACTTAATGGTACTTGATGTTTTGCAAAAAGAATGAGGGTAAAGCAGCAGGTCAGCATCCTCACCAGATCAGTGTAAATTACAGTGAAACATTTAACACTATATTACATAACGGGCCGCATTAATGCAGTGTATCACGAGATTAACAAGATTGAAGACAAGACTGTTTTGTTTGGGTGAAAAGCTCATATTTATCTGCTTTACCCCAAATTAGCAGGTATATGCAGATTCTTTAAATCCTGGCAAACCTGCTTAAGAAGGGGATTGATTCCTTTCCCAATGTCAGTAGAGTTATTTTATTTTAATTTTCCTTAATGAGTCAGGTTTGACATCACAAATGCGTAAGAAGCAGGAAACACAACACACAACATAACAATGCACCATGGAGACCAATGACAAGGTTCCGGTTATGTTCATGCTATTGATGCGCCAACATGCAAAACGTCAATGTGCGTCACGTCACGCTGGAAATGGTGCAGCTTCATCGTCTAGACTGCCTAAAGAAGAAATGGAAGAGATTAGCGTTCGTCCTGGTGTCATATTTCTATCACTGCAGATTGAACCCATGTCTAATGCAGATTAATTTGACCCTGGAGTGAATTCAGATTGTATCTGTTACCACTGCAGACAAAAGGCTGATGTTGGTTGGTCTTATATGGGCAATATTTGTATCTTCACAGCATAAATATGTGTGTGTTGCAAAATGTAACACAATCTTAAATTGAGTAGTCTGAACTAGTTGATGTCCATAAATGAACTAAATCCATGATTGAGAAATACCAGTATTTAGTTACATAGTGCATTGTTGTTATGGCAGAGTTACACACTGTTGTGTGTGTCTTTATGGAAAAAGCTAAAAGACTAGCCAGAGACACTTTTTGTTAAGTGGGCACCTTGTAGTACAACCTACACAACTTGTGCAGAAATCCAAAGTCAGAGAGGCCTGTCGTGCCACAGTTGCTATGTTTTGATAGGACAGTCTTTAATTGGAGGGATGGGTTCGGTGAACAGTCATAACCAAATGTACTTAATTGTTGGACTGAATAAAAACTGTGTTTTTATTCAAAGTCAATCAGTTGTGTTAATATTTACTTGTTGAACAGACTTAATTATTTTGTGTGCAACCAATTGAAGTGCTTGTTTTTGGTGAGCCAACCATTTTTGTGCTTTTCAGTGAAGTGAGGAGAAGAGTTGAGCTACAGATTTTCACAAATCCCACTGTTGGGAGTCTCTCCAGACCCTGTGTTCCCATGCAGATTAAATACAACACACACACGCACAGACACACAGACTACAATTTTTTTAACTATGTCAGTGATCACACAGAAACCCAAACTGAGCGCAGAGTGCTTACGACGCTCGCTGTCTGCCTCTCTGTCCCTACTCGTGTCCCTGCAGATGAGCTTTCCACAGTCCCTTTAACAGGACATGGCTCTCAGTTAAACAGCCCAAATCCCATTTGCCTTCTGCACCGTGCATTATGCTTGGATGATAAACGCGGCTCCTGTCGCAGTGTGCTGCTTATGAAGCTGCTGCGTGAAAGCTGATGAGTGCTCGGCCCATGACTATTTGATGATGAGAGAATCTGAGACCCTCTCATAGTTTTTTATGCAGTGCACTGCAACATTTTTAAAACACTGACACATCCACTACGTCATCTCTCTATTTCTCTGTTTTTTATTTCTTCGCCAATCCATATAGTTTACTCTTCTGTATTATTTTGTTTTATCTCCTGTCTTCTTATATTCTCTTTCTCTCCTTACTCCCTGCTTATTCTTCTCCTTTCTACTCTACTGCCCCTTTAATACTTGGCAGCCGCTCCCACACCTCACTTTTCCTTCTTGTGTGTTCTGGTCTTTTTCTATCCCTGTCTACTTGTGTGTGTCGTTCTACCTCTGCCTCACTACCTTTTTTTTTGCTCCTTATCCCCGCTCCTCCTGAGTCTGAAGTCCAGGTTATATAATATACATTAGAGCGAGGTGGAGGAAAGGAATGATGGAAGTACAAGGAAGAGGATGGAGTGGAGGAGGGGAAGAAGGTACCCTGCTGATCTGCGGTGGAGCCAGATGTTGATTCTTGACATGGCAGATTTTTGTCAACCTATTTTTCTGTCGGTGAATGCAGCACATTTTTTTATTTTAGTGCTTGAATAAAAGAATAAAAGTGAGATGCCTCTGCCGCCGGTCGGGCTCATTTTCATCTTCAGGAGCTGACATCTGGTCTCTCCCCCTCCTCTCCTCCTCCCCCACTTTTCATCCCCTCATCATCTCAACTCTGTCATGATTACACTTTGCCTTGCTGACCTGCGATGATGTAACTACATTTTTTTGGCAGCGGGCTCTACCCTGACCGAGCGTTATATTCTGCAGTCTTTCTGAGAACTGCCCCCTCGCTCGATCTCTTCCCACTCTGGACATTTTTTTTAAATGTCTTAATCTTTCCTATTCCATTTCCCAGCAGCCGCTTAGTCGGGGAGGAGGGGTGAGAGGAATGAGATGAAGGGGGGAGAGATTTGGGAATTTTTCCCAGATGATTTTGTGCTCCAGTCTTATGACTTTAAGGATTTAACAAAAGATGTGGGAAGCTTGCTATTGTGTGATGTAGTGAATTTACTGTATATACATGTTATATTGTTGACAATATGTCAATTGTAAACCCCTGTTTAATATAACAACTTTGATGAATATCAGGAAAATTTAGACAAATGTAGATATTTATTAAGGGCTCAAGTAGTTTATTTTTCTTGCCACTTTATTATTTCCTTTTCATTCACCTACAGCTACATCAGAAACAGAAAGCTGCCCCACTCTGAGGACACACTCCCAGTTACTATTGTAATGGTATCCCCTGCAGTCTGAACTTGAGACAGTCCCTGGAGAGGTGTGAGCTTTGTTGTAGTAATAAGGTCTGTGTCATCTCAGGCTCAGTTTACTTCTCCGCCTTAAATCTGACCCTCAATGACTGCCAGACAACACTTGGATTTGGTAACTGTACACATTTTTATGAATGACGGTTGTTGCCGCTACATGGTCTGTTTTGATAAAGGCTGGTTATTTTATAGCAAAAATGTTCAATCTATAGACTAGCTATCCTATATGTGTGCACGCCATAGACTGTAAACAAAGATGGACGACACATATCCACTTCCTCCCGGTTATGAACGCAGCCACCTAGAGCCTTTGGAGCTTTGTAGTCTGTCCCTCTAGGGATGAAGCCACAGTAGCGAGGGACCTTTTTCTAGGTCTATGTCCCATCTGCTAACATGGAGGAGCTGAGGTTTATGACCTACACATTAGGAATAATGTGTATTCAAATGGTGCTGTAGTGATTATGCTGTTCTTTGGATTACTAGCTAGCCCCTTTCTAAATCAAAGTTCCAAGCGTGCGTGTGCATGCGTGTGTGTTTGTGACTCTCACACTGAGAGAGGGAGAGAGAGACAAAGTCAGGTAGAGGCCAGATTCAGCGCTTAGCCTGGCACTGGCTTATCAAACTGTGTGTGTTTGTGTGTGTGTTGAGACTTGGGACCTGTGCTGGCTCGCTCATCAAGTATGCAGTTGGAGTTGATGCTGCAGCAGAGATGCCTAATAGCAGGAGAGAGAAGAGAGAGTTAGAGAAAGACTCTGAATACGTCAGACCACCCACTCACTTCCAGCCTCTCCCCTCTTATCCCCCCCTTATCGTCGCACTTGCCAATTACTGCTTTTCATACTCATCCATCTCAGCCTGCCCGTCTTTCGCATCTCTTCCCTTTTCACGCTGTACCCCACCCTATTAATTCCTCTCCGCTCTTACCCTCTTTCATAGCACCAGCCGTTCGCATCCCTCGCTCTCCCGTTCCCACCAAATTGAATGTCATTCACACCGCTCTCGGTTCCCTGCAGCATGGAAAGAGGCTGTTCGGCTTCTGCAGCCCCCCGCACTGCATCTAACCTCGGAGCATCACAGATATTACTACTGTGACATCCAGCTCCTCATGCGCTTTCTGCTCACATGACCATATATGTACTTCCTCTTGGCTGAGGGAGTGACATCACACTGTGCATTGTTGAACAGGTGGAGTGAAACGTCACATGTTTATATATTTATTCAGAAGTTGGGGAGTGGATGTTTAGAGGGAATGTTTTGGGACATATATCTTCACAAACACACACACACACACACTCTCACAAACACACACACACACACACACACACACACACACACACACACACACATACACTCTCACACACACACACACACACAGTCTGACTTCTCCTCATCTTTCTCACCTCCTCCACTTCTTGCTTCTTGCTCTCTCGTGGACGAAAAGACATCCAGTTCCTGCCAAACAGGAAGAGGTCATGATTCACATAGAACAGACCAATGTGTGTGTTTCAGTGTGTGTATCTTGTGTTGTACAGTCCGGTCCAGCTCTCAGTAAGTATAGGGCAGTAGATACTTGCTGCAAGACCTTCCTTAATCCCTCCTCTGGTACATGCATCGGCCAAGTGCAGACTCTGAGGAAGCATAGACAGAACTGAATCAGTGATGTATAACAGTCTCCCTATGAAAGTTTCTGCTGGAACAGCAGACATATCAAAGTGTGTGTGTGTGTGTGTGTGTGTGTGTGTGTGTGTGTGTGTGTGTGTGTGTGTGTGTGTGTGTGTGTGTGTGTGTGTGTGTGTGTGTGTGTGTGTGTGTGTGTGTGTGTGTGTGTGTGTGTGTGTGTGTGTGTGTGTGTGTGTGTGTGTGTGTGTGTGTGTGTGTGTGTGGTGTGTGTGTGTGTGTGTGTGTGTGTGTGTGTGTGTGTGTGTGTGTGTGTGTGTGTGTGTGTGTGTGTGTGTGTGTGTGTGTGTGTGTGTGTGTGTGTGTGTGTGTGTGTGTGTGTGTGTGTGTGTGTGTGTGTGTGTGTGTGTGTGTGTGTGTGTGTGTGTGTGTGTGTGTGTGTGTGTGTGTGTGTGTGTGTGTGTGTGTGTGTGTGTGTGTGTGTGTGTGTGTGTGTGTCTGTCTGTCAGAGAGACAGAGAGTAGCGATGAGGCATTGGCATATTGCATGTAGCAGTGGTCCAGAGGAAGGGATGAAGCATGCAGCATTAATCACCATCTTCATCCACCAGCCTGTCTCAAAGGCTGACTCACTCTTCATTCACAGCTTCACGGCTGTCAGCTGCTCACTAGTGACCCACGAGCAGCCTGCAGACCACACCACCCTGTCGGTACACAACTCATATTTTTGAACACCTGTCAGAACGTCTATAAGTTTGAGGGGATGTATGTAACTTTGTGCCTTTTTATCAGAAAGATTGTAAGGAAACATGGAATCAGCAAAGGGCTGTCGTAGGCCAGTGGTAGTTGAACCTGCGACAGAACAATTAAGACAACTGTTGCACCAAAGACTCGGAGCAGAAATGAGGAATGGCATCAGCATTCAATCAATTTATATAGTTGTAATGAAGTAGATTAACATTAGACTTCTTTATGATTCTACATATGTTGAATGTCTTAGATCACACTATCTAGTGACCAGGGAGCACATAAACCAAGTATTGCATTGTTTTTTCTATGTGTGTAACTACTACCTTCTGTTCAATAACTTAGATAGTGATGCAATGCCACTTCAGATCAGATGACTAATGATATCAGCATATGAGGTCTTGATGACATTAGTTTAAAAAGTTTTTTTTGTCACATTAAACTTCAATTGTTACAGTCGCTCATAATGCTTTTATATTTATGTGGCGATAGCATGAATATGGGGCTGGAATATAGCTTTAAAATGTGTAAACTATATTATATAAGATCTTAGCCCATGTTTGACACATCAGATTTCTGTCCTATGTGTTTCTATTGTGAATATGTGAAACGTATACGTCATAAAAGAGTCTTTTGTGTGCTCCCTAAATTGCAATGTGAAACCAAAACTAGAATCTGAGACACGTTAGAACGACGTGGACCTTGGTTGGGACTTCCAGGTGTTAAAATGACCCTGAGTGAATCTGAGGGTTAGATGCCCCTGTCGTTGAGCAGTGCCCGTTATTGAGACTTCACACTCAGATCAGTACGCTGGCATATAGTGACACTGCAGAGAGACATGCCATTTCCTCCCGCAGAGATCAATATGCTTCGTCAGCTATAAAGCTCCGACACGGGGCCGGCCCTCATCTGTTAAACCTGATCCATTCTGCATAATCACACCAAGGTCAGGCAACAAAGCCATTTACATATAGACGCAGGCACCTTGAACTGACAAACCGGCCTGCATGCCAACCAGGCAGAAAATTAACTCGTCAAGATTGTGCCTCTGTGTGCATGTGTGTAAAGACTCTGCAATGTAAGGGTATAGAGAAACCGTGTGCGTGTGTGCGTGTGTGTGTGTGTGTGTGTGTGTGTGTGTGTCAAACGTCAGTATACCTGTGCTTTTTCAGCCGTTTTATTTTTCTCACAGACGTGGTCTTGGTAGGTGGCTAATTGAAAATGTCTGCACTGCTGTTATTTTCTCTGCCCCCTCCTCAAAGCGACGTGTGTGTGTGTGTGTGTGCGCGTCTCTCTATGCGTATGTATTTGTGTTCTTGTTCACGGCATGTGTCAGACTATACACCAAAATCATACTCACTGGGACACACTGATTTTTCAATGTTTTGGCCTCATTTAAATCTTAGCTCACACACAAATGGAGAAGAAAAAGGCTGACTAAACCGATAGTTCTTCTCGCAGTAAAATGTCACGGCAACATCTAACTGCTGCTGTTGTCTCTGAGCTCGTCTCTGTACATTCACAGTCCTATTTTAAAAACATGGCATCTCTCTGAATTTGAATGTGCTGTTTGCCTGCAGAGATAGTCTGCATCAATTCTTTTTTCTTTTTCCTGTATGTGTGTAACTCTACTGTGGTTGGTTCTGTCGACGCAATGTGTGTGTACTACCCTTATAGAGTGATGATGAAACCCGTATCCTCTGGAGGGACACAGGAGCTGCAATGTCCTTGTCCTGATGTGCTCCCTCCCTCTGGTCCCACAGTGTGTTGACGGGGACTTGTCCTGTACTTATTGCCTTGTGAGGACCTTTTTAAGTAGGGACCCTACAGAGTGAGGACATTTTTGGAAAGTTAGGACATTGTGGCCGGTCCTCACTTCTTCAAAGGACTGTTTGAGGGTTAAGACATGGTTTTAGGGTTTAGAACTAGGTCTAGGTGTAGGTAAGGGATGGGTGAGGGTTAGGGTTAGGGTTAGGGTTTAGTTTGGCTTGGCTTGTTTTGGGTTAGGGTAAGGGGCTAGGGAATGCATTATGCCAATGTGTGTGTGTGTGTGTGTGTGCGTGCGTGCCACGCAGGTCACTGCAGGTGTGGAGCATTAATCACAGATTAAATGGAGCAGAGAAAGGATTCTTGTGAATATGATTGCACATGCGCATATCCACACACACTCATTTTCTTGCTGAGTCATGACCTTCTCCTCTGCTGCTACACCACCGACTGACTGACTGACCGAGGGATTATAACAGAAAGAGAACAAACAGTTCAGGAGGACACACACACACACACACGAACACACACACACACATGCAGCCACATACTCTCTTGCCTCATGGAAAAATAAATATTGGTGCGTCTTCATCTGACTAAACGTGGCTGTGATAAATATGGAGGGGAGTTTGAGGGGAGAGCTGTTGACAGACACAGCTGTTAACAACAATGTGGAAGCAAACAGCCCTGGACAGGCTCCTCCAGGGTGTTACTCATGTGTTGTATGACCTGACGAAGGCTGCGACAATATGGATTTTTCCACTGCAGTGTGAAGACGCCACACTCTGTGTATTTAAACTAACTGAGGAAGCTGATGGGGCTGCATTTGCGTTTGAGCAAAAAAAGAAAAAAGCTTTATTTACATAGTGGGAGCCCCTCATGCGTCACACCTCTCATACTGTTTGGGATACTCTGCACTGCAGCCCGTGATGAGAAATGTGATTAGAGCCAATGACGTGTCCACAGTGCTGGGGATTTTCCAGATGACGTGAAACAGTAGAAGGTGTCTCTTAACTTGTAGAGTTAGTTATTAGTGAGATTTTAGTATGAAGAAAATGGAGGAAAAAACATAATTTAATGGATCATTTTCATGGGTCATATGTGCATGAAACTCTTTGATTAAATAGTCAAAGTTAAGATTGTGTGCTTAAAAGAAGGTAAGCATGACTCCCAAAGTGAGTTTTAGTAACCACTGCAAGAAAATACATGTTTTATTAAACACATTTTTACATAACCGACTGATGGAAAAAGGACTTAAATCAGTGAGACAGATGATTGGAATGTAAATCCATCCAACATGTTGGCCATCTCTCTAAGAGTTCCAGGTTCCACAAATCTCTGTTTATCTGTTTGATCTTTAAAACTGTTCATCTGTTTGGCTTCACACTTGGCATGTGTTTTGTTAAGGGCCAAGAAAGTGCAGTGTTGACTTTGCTGCAATTTGGACACGTGATAAGTTTAATATTAATAAAAAATAGCTGGTAGCGCTCTGTGACAGCGGCGGCTGGGACTCATCCTCGTTCACAAAGGACGCTTTCACACTAACAGATAAAACAACTGATTCTCCAGTTCTTCACACTGAGTCGAGCTTCACTGAGCTTTGAATAAACAGGTGAACAGCTCTTTGTGCAGCTAGTGGTGAAGCAGCTTCAGGGTTCTGCATTCTGAGTACTCGCCACGGATCAATTACTGCAGCAACCAGCATGACCACAGGCCATTACAAACAGGCTGTTTTAGATACATTTTCCCTGGCCTTTAAAAATATGAATACTAATAAGTCCAATACTTCTATAATGCCTGTCCAAGTGGATCTGTGTGGACCAGTGGACTGAACTGATGTTCCTATAGCCACACTGCAACTGTGGCCAAAGTTTTTACATGGCAATTTTAGAGTAGGCTAAAATAAACTGTGAACCAACATCTCCTTCTTCTTCACTACTGTGTGAGAGGCGACCAAACAGTGGAATGACAACAATGTGAATCCCATGCCATGGTATTTGCTGTCACCAGATCACAACTCTGTTGAGCCCCTAAAATACTGTCCAACAAATACCTCTTGGAAGAATGGTGATCAGTTAGTGGAAATTAAATCGACCTCTATTTGTGACAGGTGATGCCACGCTGTGATGATGAATGTACTTTGATGCCGTGTGGGGCGTTGATGGATCTAATGAAAGTTTTGTGCAGCCGCTCGAGTGGGATGAAAACTGTGAGGGAGACAGACGAGGACACAACAGCTAGTAGACATGTTTTACGAGAAGTTAATAGTGATCATAGTTAGTCATATATTGTGAAGTTATTGTTTTGAAGGAGGTTTGTTTATTGTTGTTGGTGGTGTCTCTCTGGAAGTATAATAGGCCACAACATCATTCCTTACAAGGACCTGTTCTGCACAGACACACCTGATTCATGCTGTGTGTGTGTGTTTGTGCGGGTGTGCGTTTGTGTGTGTCCATTTTGGCTACACGGCGAGGCAGATCCATTGCCTCATTCGGGCTCTCTACCACACGTACACTCTAAGTCACCCCTGCTGCTCTCGGCTCGCCCACTTTGTCTGACAGCTGCCCAGCCTTCATGTTAGCACTCTATCTGTTGGCCTCCATCTCCAGCCCTTCACCACAGCACAGCAGGTTTATTTCAAAAGTTGTCTGTTGTTTTGAATTGCAGTGGGGCTGGGGTGGAGCCATTTACTAAGATATGGCAGTTAATTATTCTCCAAACCCACACATGTGATACAAGTGCACGATAGTGAGTCCTGCAACAATTGGGCAAGTGCTTGCGCGACCCTCCCTACTCTCTCTGAAGTGTCCATAAGAAACCAACATTGGCTGATTATATATAGATACAACATCCTATAATCCATTTGAATAAATTTGTGTCAAATATTTGGCAGCTAGATAAACAGTATATTGCAAATATAATTATATTTTTCAACAGTTTTCTTTCGAGGACAAATGACGTCGCCTTGAATTATTTTTCAAATATCTATTTCTTTTTTGATATCCAGAATGAACATTGTGGATATATTTCAAATAATATAGTCATTATGATTTTAATATGAGAATTTAAAACTTAAAAATTCTGTGAATTTAGAATCTCAAAAAATGCATAACGACTATTAAAAATATCATTATGTAAGTCCACAATTGCCTTTGTAACTAAGTGAGATCTTGGTCTCCCTGCAGGCCAGAGACTGCGAGTGTTGAAATTGACGGAGACAGACATTTCCCATCTCCAGTGTCTTAAACATCACTACGCACAGTGACCAAGTGTTGAGCAGTTGCAAATGCACAGGAAAGGTAAAGAGCTTTCACTTGCTAGAATGGCTTCCTGCTCACAGATACTGATCAGTGCATACGTACGTATTTAATGCAAAAGTTTTGAATTTAATTAATCACCAAGCCCCCATTCCTGCTGCCTGCTGGTGTTTTGGACCTGAAAGAAGCTTTAGGCTGCATGCCACTACAAAGAGGCAGATTCATACAATGGAGTCCTTCCAAAAGTCCTCCATCACTCATACGCACACACACAGATGCACACACACAGACACACACACACGCATACTGGCTCACACTCCATCAAACAGTCACACTGTCATGGGCACATGCTTAATTATTCAGCCGCTAATTATCTCGTACACTCGGTTATGTAACTGAGGTTTGCTTTTGTGAGCGCGGGGAAGAAGAGACTTCTGAGGAGAGCTTGCCGGAAAAAGCTGAGTTTTTTCTTTCAAGAGAATTTCATCTGGCCTCTCTGCTGATGCAACTTCTCTGAAAATGTGAAAATACAGAATATCTTTATCTAGTGGAGATGCAGAGATGGTGAGACACACATGGAACCACACATCCATTTCTGTATGTTTAGACATCCCTTCATCAGTGGAAAAGGAGGCTGGTTTATCATGTGCTTAATGTACACTTGCACAAAGGCCTTTAGAGGAGCAAACTAACGAAATGAGGTCAGAAAGAATGAAAGGTCAGCATTAAGAGCTCTGACAAAGAAGACATTTTAATAATGTGAATGAATTCAATGTAAATCAAACACAAACAAACACAACAGTACAGCTTGCTGGAAGGACGTGACCTGGGCCAAATAATAACCTTTTCAAACTTGGCCCAGTTCTGGAAAAAGGGGTGGGTCATTGATAATGTCCCGATCTGAACAGATTTATTGTCTTAAGGGGACTGTTGCACCTATAGACAGAGCTATACTGTGCTAGTGCTAGTTCTAGTTCCCATCATGTTTCTCTGTGAAAGACACTTTGCTTGTTTTATTGCTCTGTTCCTCTCAATATTTAAATTTGACCTATTTTGTTCTCCTTCTCCTGACTCTTCCATAATTTCTTTAACCTCTCTCCTCCAGTGTCTTATCTTTCTCCATTCTCTCCATCTGTACGTCCCCCTTCTCCTGGCCTGAATCTTCACTATCGAAGAATCAGAGATGTCGCTCCATTTATAAAGTTCATGAGGCCACCTCCCTTCACAGGTCAAACAGATAAAGACTGTGATTGGGTGAACAGGGTCACAAATGCTTGTCATATAAACATTGTGTCTAATTAATCAGATAACAGTGGACTATAACTTGGGGGACAGATAACCCAAGATAATTGGTTAAAACAAGACTCAGTGTGAAGCTGTCTACTTTCATCATCGTCCTGGTGCACCCCCACACAAGCACAGTCACACGTGCAGGCTTCTTGTGATCTGACACGACGACTCACCATCTCAGTTAAAGGATCAGTGTGTAGGATTTAGTGACATCTAGTGATGTATTTGCATGTTGCAGCTGAATACCCCTCACCTTACCCTCCCATTCCAAATATAATAGAGAACCTGTGGTAGCCTCAAAAGGTATTTAGTGTGTCCAGTTTCGACGACTGTAAATAAACATGGCAGACTCCGTAGAGAGGACCCGCTCTCTGTAAATAAAATGTATATAATGTAAAGAGCCCAATTGTGCAGTAAATAAAATATAAATTGTTGCAATTTAGATGAAAAACACTAGTGAAAACATTACTAGGGTTATTTATTATGAATTTCTGCCAATAGATCCCTTTCACCTAAATCTTACAATACTTTTGTATCTAAAGCAGTTTACATATTTTCATGTCTGGTTTTTGTTTTGACTCATAATAAACCACATACACACATTCATCAGGAGAATACTCTTACATGCAGCCATATGATTCATGTGCATGTATTTAAAGAATCTTGAGAAGCTCTACTCATTTGCTGACATTTACAGAGACGCCAGGGTGAAGCTTCACAAAGTTCATCCGCATCTTGTTTACCTCGGGCTAACCCAGAGCCTGAGGTGTCGACGGGGTGTTGTTGCTTAAGCGCATGTGACCATCACCTTTAATCAGTGCTGGCTGAACTTCCCCATCCTTAATGTGTCAAAACCAATCTGGGATGTGAATGAATGCCCCGCGTGTCTCTGACATCATGGAGTTTCCACTGCTGCGCTCGGCTCAGCTTTGATATTTTACACCTCTGGCTCACTGGCAGGGGTTCCCCACCCACCACCCCTCCTGACCATAGATGGGCTCCAGAGAGTCACTGTTTGTGCTGAGGGAGGTCAGTGTGCTAGCTCAAAGGTCACATCTCAACTGGTTCATGTTTAGGGAGGAGTGAAGGAGCTTGGATCTAAAAATGGAATTAGTATTGCATTATATTGAGCAAAGTATAAATGGAAGTGCAGATATTCATTGGGATATTCTGTGTATAGTTTATAATTTTTATCAACCAGTGCACTATACAGTCACATTATCCTTTACACTTGAGCTGTACATTAAAAAAGGTGAGCAATGAAAAGTGTTCTGTGGAAAATGACAGAAATAGCATGCTTTTAAATTCATGTCCAGGGCTGAATTAAAACTATCCTCATCTTAATTTTTTTCGAAGAAACTTAATCAGAGTGGAATATTTCTAATCACGATCATCGTGTCCAAAATGAGGAAGGTTATTATTATTAAAGCGTTAGAGTTGGCTGTAAATGTTCAAAATGTACTGACACATTTTTCTCTTTAAAAGGAATCTAAAAATAATCGCACTTTAGACTCAGTCCTGCTGGCTCGTTGCCACGGCTTTGCATCATGTTTTCATTGATGCAAAACAAACCCATGCTACAGGTTGATGCTCGAGAGAATTTTCCATGACACATTTTGTTTTCATAAACTGTTTTAATGATTATTCAAATCTAGAACAGTACTTCTAACCGTCACCATTTCATCAGTTGTTATTCAGGAAAAACTTGTTACCAAACATGTAAGCCTTTCATTTATGAGCAGCAGAGGAACACTGCAGGTTTTCTTTTCCTGTGGAGCATCACCATCACTGTGAGAGTCACATGTTCAGCTTTCTCTTGTGTGCCTCTGAATCAGACATGCAACCTGATACCATTGTTGGACATAGCATCTCCAGGAGTCTGCAGGAAAGAAGCACCTCCATGTTTGGACAACATCCCTCTCTGACCTTACCCCAGGTCCACTTATTCTACTGTTTGTGCGGAATTTCCCTGCTTAAAAGGACAAACACGACAAACATGACTAACACATAGTTTACACAGGTCTCCAACAGGTGACGGATGGTCGGCACAGTTTGTTCTTTGCAGACTTGTTATGAGTGGTATGATACGTTTTAGGACAGTGACTCCAATTTTCCATCACACACTCACACAGGCAGCGGAATGAGGTGATATGACACCTCTAACTTTAGTGTGCCTCTCTCTCTGTGCCGCTCTGGATAATCCTGTTAGGATGCGCTCTCTGGCAATCGGGAGGTTTTATCTTCCTCACTTCCAGCTGGAAGAAAAAACGACTCCTGCAGGTTCCAGACCGGCTTGAATAAGCCTTTGTCACAAAACACACACGGTGCTTTCACTGTGGTGTCCACCTACACATAAACACACTGATATATGTGCAGTACCCCCCGTGTTTGTGGATAAAGGTCAGAGGTTGCGGGGGGCACCGGCTGATGTCACATAACCAAAATGAGAGTAGTGTCCTTGATGACAGCCTGGCAACTATAATTGTTGTGACACCCCCTAGGAATAAGCCGTCATGTGACACCCCTTCCTCCGCGTCGAGTGCATGGAAAAAAGAAACACACACTAACACACATAGCTGCGTCAGTGGGGAGAACCCTTTGGAATCATGTCTGCCTTGCTTGGGGATCTGAGAGGGGAGTGCAGGAGGGATTTAACCCACTCTGCAGAGCACCAAATGTGGGCATGAGACAAGGCCTCATTCTGAACCCAAACTGGACAGTGGTTCTGAAATGATTGGCTTTGTTTTCATGAAGGATGATGCTAACTTATTTTCAAACCCTTTTCAGTGTTTTCTATGAAAAGCCGTTGTTTTTTTTTGGCGCATGCAGAGTGAGGCATCTAAAATAACCTGTCGAGCCTGAGTAATCGAGCTCCGGTGCATTCTCTCATATTCCAGCCATCAGCGCTGACATATTTCCTCTCTTGTTTTGAAGCCAATGTCACAGGGGGAGCCGTCGGGGCACCCGGCCCTCTGATGTCTAAAAACAAACAGCTCTGCTGGAGTATTTGTGGCACAGGATGCTCTTGCTCTGCAATGTCTTAATGTATATGTGGAGTGGATTGTATTTTTATCTCCTTGCCACTTTAAATCTGTTTTCAGTTTTTATCTCACATCTGCTTCCTCTCGGTCGCCCGTATATGTCTATATGTGTGAATTAATGCTTGCTATTAATGTGCAGCATGAGGTTTCTGCATATTCGGCACTGACACACACCTCCCATGAAGTTCCAAATGTGTTGCTGAGTGTGTGAGGCTGCTAACAGATTCAGTCTCACACACACACGCGCACACACATCAAGCTTAGGGACCCTGGTAATTAGTAGAAGCAGTAAGGTGATAACAAGCCACACGTTCGCACCAGAGGTGTCAAAGCCAACATGCTGCCGGAAGTCACAGCCCCACCTATCTACCCCTATCCTTCTTTCCCAGGCGGGTACACACACACACAAACACACACACTTTAAGGTACAAGATAACATGAGAGTTTTGTAGGCCAACGCACAAGAAATCCAACTTCGCTAAATCAGAATATACACATTGAGTTAATGTATGTGCCTCCCCCATATAGTCTTCCTCTCACTCCTATCTTTTCCTTTTTCTTCTTCCCTGTCTTCTCCACCCACTCCTCCTCCTCCTCCATCTACTTGATCTATGAGTCATCTGATCCAAAAGGCGAGATGCTGCGTTCAGTAGATTATTTTCATTTTTTTTCTTGCTGCATGAGAGGTTATCATCACTTCTCTTCATCCCCCTTTTTTGTTTCTCTGCTTGGCTTCCATCCATCTGTCGCCCGCAGAGGAGCGACAAGTTGGAACCTTGTTGCTGGTGAATGATTTGTTTGGAGTCGTCACGTTAGAATAAGCTGGAGACGTGTGTGTGTGCGTGTGTGCGTGTGTGCGTGTGTGCGTGTGCGTGTGCGTGTGCGTGTGCGTGTGCGTGTGCGTGTGTGTGTGTGTGTGTGTGTGTCAGTCATCAACCGCAGGAGGTGGTCCCAGTCCTTTCAATAGCTGTTGTCATGATAGCAGCGCTGTTGTTGCTCTATTGATCACACCATCGTTTACTCATTCTGATAAACATATTGGGGATTTGAGTCATCAGAGACATATTGTTTTGCATTTCCCCTCCTCTCTTGATTCTTCCTCTCCTCACTCTATGTTTTTCCCTCCCCAACCTGTCTGGTGGTCATCTTATCTCTCGTTTGTGTGTTTTTTTCCTTCAGGTTGCGGAAACAGCAGCATGAGTTGGGACATGTACATTGCCGGCTACCGCTCCATCACCAACATAGATTACTCCTCGGTGTGCATCAGCACAATGGACGCCAGGTACAGCGACTGCCCCGGTATGACCTGGCGTCAGATGGACGTGCGCCAGCTCAGCTTCCCCGGCACCTCCTTCGATGTCATCCTGGAGAAGGCCACGCTGGACGCCATCATGGTGGATGAGAAATCACCTTGGGAGGTGTCCCCGGAGACCGCCTGTTTTGTTCACCAAGCACTCTCAGAGGTATTGTTAAAAAAATCTGTGCATGAACTCTGAGTCTTTCTTTCCCTGTAATAGCTGCTGAATACACAAGCACAACCTTCAAAGCCCATTATTATGTATTATGTGAGTAGATCAACTGTAGGTTCAGTGCTGATATGAGACTTTTTCAGCCGTTCCATGTTTTCTTTTGATAATGGGAAGAAATCATAATAAACAATAACCTCTGCAGGGTTATCTACAAGTGGCTTTATTGGACTTATGAGTAATTTTTGCTGCCTTTACATACGATGAGAGATTTGTTTCATTCAATGTGACCCTCAGTGTCCACATGCTTCCATGCATCCTTTGCGTTTGCATGGTTGTAAAGAAATACATCCTCCAAAGGTTAGAGCAGATTTGAGAGTTTCTGACAGCAACAAACATCGCGATGGTGGAGGAGGTTGTGATATATATGGCGGTGGTCCAACTTACCAACTCCCAAACTGGTTGAAATTACTTCTTCGTGTCCTACGGTAGCCTCTCTTCGACCTTTGGCTACACTGCTGCCCCCTTATGATTTCCAGCGTTACGCATTGTTTTGCCTGTTTTGTGTTTTCAGAAGACGTGCACAAATACAGAGTACGGACAGGTGACTCGTCCGCATATGCATACACATCCATCATTAAGCATGAATGAGCCTTTACAGTCCCCACCCCCCAAACCAGAGCACACAGGATCACTCAGATGTACATCATGTAGATGTTTTGTTATTACTGAACATCTAACATCAAACCACCAAAAGGACAGGAACCCTGGATTCCAACAGATTTTCCTTTCTTGGCAATCCACACTGTGCTCTCCTCAGGAGACCCCTGTGAAGTTTAAGATCATCAAACACTAGGCGGACATATTCAAATTAGTAAAGTCACGTGCTGACAAACAAAGCAGTTTTAATAATAATAAAGACATATTTATTATAAACTAATAATAGGCAGTTCTCCACATACATTTTATTCATGGTGAGAAATTCAGGTTCCTACTCCATTTAATTCTCAGCCACTGTAGCAGCTTGTTGTTCATCTGCTCGCTCTTCTACTTAAAGCTGAGACATTTCACTGTTTTACGTGCTTCATTTGTCATTGGTTCCCACGACTACACAAGCTCTTAGTCCCAGTCATATTCACACATGTGATTCTGTTTAGAGGGATGATATTAGCTGAGATAGACGCAAAGAAAACAGGAACCAATTCTGAGCCTGCGATTAATTTACTGTTATAGTAGCGGAGTTGTAGTATAGGGATTGGCGACTAATGGTAGAAAAGATAGACATCAGACTGGAAGGTCACCGGTTCAAGGCCACGAACTTAAAAAAACATACCTGGATATGTTAAAGTCCAACTCACCCTACCACACTGCCTAAGTGCCCCTGAGCAAGGCACCTTACTCCACAACATCTGCTCCCCGGGGGCCTACAATTGCTGCCCACTGCTCTGTGTGTTCACTGTGTGTGTTGTGTGCTGCTGTGTTCACACGGATGGCTCTAAAGCAGAGGGCAAATTCCCTCAATTTGCATGTAGTGTGTGTGCATGTGTGTGGGACCATAAAGGAATCTGAATCTTAATCTAGTCAAGAAGTGGTTTAACCCCTTTTTAGAAACGCCTCTAATTAGTTTCAAGTCCCTGCAATGAACTCATATTGGTCATGATATATCTTTAGATAAGATAAGATAAGTGAAACTTTATTGAAGGAGGCAAATTCTTTTACTACATCCGAAAAAAAGTAGACGAGAGAGCATGTGACAGTAAAGAATAGATTAAAATTATAAATTATTAATATATACCGTTCACTACACATGGAATTAATATTTGTAAGGAAAAGTCGTCGAGTAAAGTGGCACAGGATGATTGCATGAGGATGTATACTGTATTTGTCCATTGTGTATAAGGTGATATTGAAGTAAATAAATAAGTATATATATTTATTTAGTAATAATAACATTCAGCAAGTTCCTAAGCCTGGGTCCCACACAGGAGTTTGAAGATAATATTAGTTTCAGGTATTTTTTGTCCAGAACAAAAGGCCGACTTGAAATATATTCTGTTGACGGGTCCAGTTTTATTGATCCTCTCACTATTATGCAAACCACAAGAGTCTCCAGCCGACTGTGATGAATGAACGCTCTGCCGCAGCAGGAGTTTATCTGTAAGCGACTATGTGACAGTGAAGCCGGTAATAGAGCCACTTTTCATTTTCACTCCATCTCCGCAAACCCATCAGTTGACTTGCACGATGTCGAGTGCCCTTCAGCTGCGGCGAGCTGCGGCTCTACCCACCACTGTCAGCGTGACAATAATAATGTTTTGGCCATTAGCCACGCTTGACCTGGACACAATAAGACAAGAGAACACCACTATAAAGTAAAGTAGGTGACTCCCCGAGCCCTGAGTAGGGGTAGAAAATTACTCATGATTTGCTCACGCCAGCATTTTGCGACACCGCTAAATTAATTCAAAGTTTAGTTCGTAATTACAGGTTGAGTCTAAGCTCAATACAAAGAGTGAATATATAATCATAGTGAAGGCAATGGAGGGAAAAAGGTCAGAGTGTGTGAATCATTTTAATGGAAGCAGCTCGAGAGGACAAAGTACAACCAATATTAATGCAAATTTATACTGAACAGAAACCAGAAAACGCTAAATTACACAAATACAAATATAATAGTGCTTTTCAGGTGCTTCCCCCCCCATTAAAACGTTGCTGTGACTCTGCTACCGGATTCAGCCTTAAGTAATGTGGGCAGGGGTTGGTTACCTTGATTGCATTCGACAAGCTGAAATTTATACAGCATAATATCAGACATTTTGTCATCACAGTCTATTATGTGCTTGTGCTCACTTCTTCCTTCCTCTGCCATTTGTAGTACTTTCCCCCAGTGCAGGTATTCTAACTGAAATCAGTACTTTCTAAACAAGCCCCTCAAAGTGGCTGCACGCTCCAGCACCATGTCATTTTGTGCTTTCAAGCCTGCGTTACATACTAGTTTGAATTTATTTGGTCTTGATGTTTTTCCCCCTCAACTAAAGCAGCTGTGGTGCAGTCATCTCCAGAATGTCTGTCTGTCTTGGCTCCAATATCTCAAGTACTGCTCATCTTATCAGCTTCCCACTTGGCGTGTATATTTTTAAGGGCCCAAGGAAGTGCAGTGTCAAATTCGGTGGGATTTGAACAAGCGATGCGTTCAATATTAATAACCTCTTAATAAACAGGCAGTGGCGCAGCTTCACAGCTCTCTGGACTGAGCCCCGCAGCTCTTCTTTACTTGCTGTGGCTCAATTACTGTGGGTCACGTCAAGGTTTTAATGATTTTTGTTTGTCCCTCGCTCAGAGATACAAGATGATGGGAAATATGTCTGTTTCTGTACAGACATACCAAGGGATTGACAATAAAAAACAGTTAATAGATAAATAACAGTAAAGAAAGAACAAAGGTGTTAATACAGTCAAGGATCCAGGATGATATTTACAGTTAAACTGATCTGGAGTTCAAGTGACAGTGGTAGAATCAGAAGGTTGTGTAGATATTTCAAGTTTGTTCATATACTGTATATTGTTAAAGTGTGGTTGTGAAGGTGTGTAAGAGAGAGAGATGGTCCGGACGGCCTAAGGGTAGAAACTCTTCTTCTGTGTTTTAGTATCACCACAGGCCAAGTAAACAGCCCATTGTAAACAAGCAGGTTTAGAACAGGCCCTGTACTGTAGTTTGGTAAAATTGATATCCCAGATTAAAAATGATGCTTTGCATGTTTTTAATGTTTCAGTCATTCCTGACTGAAGATGATGCACGACAAAAGTATTTAAATAAGTTTTTCATCTCCTCAAATCAACTTCGGTTTAGATGCTCGACTCAGGAAGTAAACAAAGGCAGATACTCTGCTGTATGTGCGCCAAGTGCTTAGAGTCAGAATCTGAAAATAGACACACGCACGCACTCACATGAGCTAAAAGCAGACAGTGGTCCTGTGTGTTTTCCTCCAACAGAAGAAAGTATTAGAGAAGGATCAGTCAGTGTGTTTGAGGGACAGATGGGGATTTGACTTCCCTTCAGCAGGAGTGCAGCTCAACTCACGCTGCAGACCAGTTCCAAAGCCGCCACAGCAAAAGAGTCGAGTTCCCTTCTCACTCGACATCACATGCTTCCCTTCACGCCTTCTCTTCGCACTTCTTCTGCCTCTCACTCCTTTTTCCTCTCATTTCCACTTTGGTTTCTTTCAACTGCTCCTTGCTGAAGGAGTGAGGAGACGCTAATGTGTGATTGTGTTCATACTGTCTCTGTGCTGCACTCTGAGTGTTGTGCACCTTTATGTGTGCAAATACAACGTGTGTGTGTGTGTGTGTGTAGTTGCAGAGAAGTCGATAGTCCTTTGCGCTGGTGTATTTTTACTCCTGCTCTGGGTAGAGCAGTCACGATTCTTGTTTGTGTATGTGTGTTTTTCAGGAATGTGGGAGGCAGGTTCAGAGACTGCTTTTATTCCTTACAAGAAAACATTTAATGGACACACAAAGAGAGAGAGACAGAGAGAGAAAAAGGCGAGCAGGAAAAAGAGTGACAGCGGTTCAGAAAAAGCAGGAAAATGGCCTGAAAGAAAGAGAGGGTGATGAGAACGGAGAAGATCCCTGAAGAAGTGTTTGTCAAATTCACCTGAGCAAAGGAGGGATCGAAAATGGGGGAAGAAAGGAAAAGATGAACGGCTGCACAGGAGAAAGAGGGGAAAAAAGAGAAGGAGTGGGAGACAGAAACCAAGACTGACAGAAAGCTAATGAGCAGTGCACCAGTGTGAGACCGATGGAAAAGAAGGAAGAAGAGAGAAAGAGAAGGAGGCAGCGAGGAGGGGTGGGAAAAAAGATGGAGGGCACTTTGATCAGAAATCTGCTTCGAGAGCGTTTCAGAGGCAAAAAAAATCCCAGAAATTAGCGGTTACCAATCGAGAAACTTAACATCTGCAGATTTCATGCGTCATACTAATAAACATTTAACTAAATAATAAATATGTCAAAATAATAATGTACACCAGAAAATGCAACAAAAATCTGAAGACTTAAAAAAAAACCAGTCGTGGCAGGTTTATATGAGACACAGACACTCTGTTCCTTGAGTCCTGGTACAGTCTGTGTAACAACAAATACAGTTTTTGTTGCTGACACACACTCACATAAAAACATACACACACCCAAACAATGTCTCTCAGCGGGGGGTGGTGGGGCCGTAGTGCACTGAGGTGGGAAATTTATTTTGAAGCCTGACACGCTCGTTGAATCACTCTTACTGTTGCCATGGCGACTCTTTAGTTGGATATCATCTCAGACTAACACTTTTAATTGCTAACCTTTAGTTCTGTTTGAAGGGGTAAAAACGAGTCCTTGGTGATGGTGATGTTTATATTTTGGTCACTTTGACAGAGGTGTGTGTAAGTCTGTGGTTTGAGGTGACTCGTGGAGATTTTCTCTTTTGCAACTGGGTGGACTCAAAGTGCTGAGTCAGCTGGAGAGCGGTGCCCAGGGAGTCATTGTGTGTTTGCTCAGGGGCGAAGATAATTGAAAAGGCAAAGTCTGTAACTTTATTCTGCTTAACAAGTTTGACGGTTCTACATAGTGTCAGTGTGTTAGTGAGGATCTGGACTTAAGCTAAGTCGTTCTTTTGTGAAGTGCTTTTCAAACATTTAGATGGATGGATGGCGTCTGCTGCGTAATTATTGTTATATGGAAAGTTTTCTTGACATAGGTTTGTTTGTGTGTGTTTTTGAAATTGTCTGTTGAAGTTTCTAAAAAGCTCAAGGAGTAGGGACTGTCGCTGGAGACCTGCCCAACTATCAGATCCACGTTCTTTGTTGAAAATCATATTTTATGTCTAATGTATGATGGTGATCAGGTTTTTAACAATGTTGTTTCGCTAGCTTGAAGGATGTCACTTCCAGCGTTATCAACACATGCTGCATTTTAATGGATATTTAAGTTAATAGAGTGATTTTCATTCATCATACATTGTTTGCTATGTTAATTAGAGCAGAGATGTCAAAGCCAGGGTTGAAAGAGATGAGAACATATTAAAAGGCCTAGACCAAAAGCAAAAGTCCTGTTAACTTGAATGAAATTGTGGATTTCATTATGTTTGAACATTGGTGAAAACATCAGTACCAATAAAAGAGTCAACAAAATTGTCTCTAAGGTACCCTCCGCTCTTTTCTCTCATATGTTTCCTCCTGTTATCTGAGACTGGGATACAGACGGAGCCTGGCCAATATGTAGTTCTTGGTAACATCAGTATCCAGCAGGTATATAGTAAGTAGACTCGACCAATCACGGGCCGGTCTCACCTGGCTGTCATGATGTTTGACTCTGAATTAAATAACTGGAACAAATTGCACTTGGACAAACATGACTGTGATGAGAGCTTCCTGAAATGAGTCATTTTTGATAACAAATTTATGTGATGTGTAATTTTACCTTTTACTTTGGTCCTTGTCCCAACCATTAACACGGAGGAATGACTTATGTCCAATACTACAGCCAGCTACCAGGTGGAGATCGAGATGCTTCGGCCCTACTTTTAGGGAGCAGTGATATGGTCCATCCTTTTAAACAGTCTGTGGGATAAACAACAAACAGCGATCAAGTTCCTTGATACTGAAGAAACCTCCAAATCCCCAGACAAGAGGAGTTTCTTCATTTCTAAGCAGATTTATGGACATTTAGTCCTAAAGGAAATTGGAGATAATGTTATACTGAATCTAAAAAAATATGCGTTTACTGCCTCAGAGTTTCGATCTGACTGAGTTATGACTACAGAGTGTATCATATTTTTCTATGCAAATTACGGCACTTCAGGGAATTTAGTACCCAAGCTGCTTTTCACCTCAGCACATTATTTTGCATCATATCTCTCTCCCTCTGTGCAACCCTTCAACCATCCACCACAGAAAAGAAAAAGTTTGTGTTAATGGGTAAAATATGATTTGAATTCTAGGTATATTAAAGTTTAGAAAGTTGTTAGTCCCTGCTACCAAAGTGATGGATTCAGTGTCTGTAAACTTTTGAAACCTGAATTTCTAACATTATTGTTTGCTTGTTTATCTATCAGCTCTTTCTCCCCCTTATCTTTTTTACACCTTTTTTGCATGGAATATGCATAAACTAATTATAGTATGGTAGTATATGTATGTACTCTAGTTATATATGTATATGCAGGTACATCCCAAAATACACATTAGTGCACTGTCCACTTGTCTTTTGTTGAATTTGCCCACCTGCAGGAAGCTTACCATGTATATCTGTTCATGTGTGTTACATGCATGGTTTTGTGTGTACTGCTGCATCAGTCTGTGTTTTGTTTGTGCGGCTGTGACAGTGAGAGATGGAGGGTGCTGGCCTGACGGGCCCTCTCCTCAGCAGCTCCAGCGAAGGGAAAGTAGAGCAGTGGAGCACACGTGAGAGAGAGGCAGGGCGGGTGATTGCAATTCTGGTCGCGCATGTGTAGAGATGTGGGATCAACGATAGGATGAGCCTGTGTGCACTCGTGCATGGTGGCATAGAATCTTGTCTGTCATGTGCACTTTTGCTTCAAGTGTTGCTTGTGCATACATCTTCATATGTGTTATGTAAAAAAATACCTGTTTTTGCATTTATAATTGCACATTAGCATGTCTTTACATGCACATGCGTATGTGTGTGTAAGGGGATCGACTGCTGAGCTGAGGCCTCCCGCCTCTCTAGAGATTTTCACACACAGACATGAATCGCTGCACGTGCTCAGTCATACAGACACTCGCCACTCGCATTGGCAGATGGCCTGCCCCCCCCCCGACACACACACACACACACACACACACACACACACACACACACACACACACCACACACACACACACACACACACACTCACAAGCACCATCACCAAAATACCCATGCTTATATTGTACGATTTATTTATTTTTTTCCAAATTTAACAGCAGTTAATATCCCAGTATGTTGGTGCTCATTAGCTTCAGCTTATTTTTAAGTGTAAATAATTCATCTCTATTGCGAATACGATTTTTTCCATTTTAGTGATGAAGAGGAAAAACTGACTTGAGAGACAAACACAGATGCACTTTGTGGTGTCACGGTATCAACCGATTTATTTGTCCTCAGTCAATAAAATGGTTTTCTCCTTGTTTAAATATTCCTATTTGTCTTCTGTCTTGGTTTAATCCCCAATTCGCTCCACACTCTTTATCTCATATTCACACTTTACTGTTGTTAATCCAGAATTAAGGGTTGTCCCAGCTGTGAATAGGGAAGCCCCCCCGAGCTAGATACAAGGCCTCTGTTCCCTTGTACACAGATACTGTCCCTCCCTCCCACTCACTCACTTAAACACAGACACACACACCACACACACACACACACACACACACACACACACACACACACACACACACACACACACACACACACAGGCTGCTTAGAGTTCAAGACCGTCCACATTGATATAATGTGTCCAGTTATGACATGGGTCGTCAGATGCTACGGTGTTAAACATGAGTCATTGCTAGATTTCATAAATGTGACTGCTTTATTACTCACCTTATTTGTACTCTCTCTCTCTCTCTCTCTCTCTCTCTCTCTCTCTCTCTCTCTCTCTCTCTCTCTCTCACACACACACTTATAGATTATAGATAAAGATTATAATCAACAGGGACTGTCCTTAAATCCGGTGTGTGTGTGTGAAACTAAATTTTGTTTAAAGACACACAAATAAAATACATTTTAGATTTGATCTGACAGAAAGTTATATAAACAGTGAATACCTGCAGCATAGCGAGCGGCAAGTTAACATGTGACATGTGCAGACACATTCTCACCGAACGTCCTGCCCAACTTGCCGTTGCCTAGACGACCAGTGTGGACTACAGATCATTGTTCCTATGGAAACAACTAAAGGAGGAAGATCATTAATTGGAATAAGATAATATAGGAGAGAGGGATGAGGAGCACTAGAGATGAAGGACAGGAAAAGAGACAGATGAGAGGATAATGAGAGTAGCTCACCAAAGGTCTGGCCAGAAGATCGGAAAAGAACAATCCACACACTTGCAAATACATTTTTACAATGGTGTATCATAGTGTTTTTCAATGTATGTTTTTCAGTTTGTCTTCTGCTGCAGATAAGTTTGTTTATTCAAGCAACATAATATATCACAACCTGGTCCTGAGTCCAAAGCAGGGGAATCCATATTTAGAGTGGCCGTGTGTAAAATCAATGTAGGCCACAGTGAAGTGGAGTGGAGCACACCCCTCAAAGAGGGTTAGTAGACTACACAAATCTCCCTGGAGTGTGTGTGTGTGTGTGTGTGTGACTGTGTTTGCAAGGGTGTTTTTGAAATTCCAGAAACTACGACAACTTTTAACACTTTACTTTTCAGATACTGCAGTGGCTCCCAAACTTGTTTAAGGGGTGTACACTCACAGCCTCGTCAGACGAGTTCAACTTTCACTTCATAATACAAGGCCAAGGTTACTGTGACCTTCAGAAACACATTTTGGTAACATGGACGTAATATCTAAAGAATGCCGTGAGGGAATATCAGATGAATTTCAAGCATGAGCTGATTCAATTTTAACTTCATAAAATTAGTTATATCTGCCACAGTTGTTCAGTTGATAATGGTTGATAATTGATAACTAATAATTATATTGAAAGATATTTGATATGCTCTGATCATCTTTTGATAAAAATGTTGTGGCTGCATCCATTGTACCGTTGTACAAAACTAATGAAAAAAACTTTTAGCCGTCGTATTAGAATTTTTCTGATTAAAATAAATGACAGAAACTTAGCAAGAAGTTAGTTAGTTCTGCCCGGCTTCCAAATGTCCACATTATATGCTTCAAATGTTAGTTTTGTATTGCTGTTGCAGTAGATAATGCATTGTTCCTCTTATTTAACAGAAATAAAATAGGGCGAGTAAGTAACCACTCTAACAATCTTTGCACAAAGCAGCATCTCTCTGTTTCTGCCTACACTGTGAACCTTTAATATCATTAATTAGCATTATTTATACAGAGTGCACTGTTCCTCATTTGGCTGCAGCGTCTGGAAGCTTCTTCGATAGGATGCACTCTGCCTCTGCCTCCCTGCTTCGGTCCGTCTCTTTCCTCTCTTTTGTTCTTCGATCTCAGAGTGTTAGAAAGCAGGAGAATCGATTCAGACACTTTTCTCTCATTAGGTGGTCCACTCTGCTTGGGTTCCAATCCATATTCCTGTAGAAATTCTCTGCTCGTCCATCCACATGTGATGTTGTCTGGCTGCAGCCACAGTTTAATCTGCAGTATCGGCTTGCAGGGTATTATGTTTTGTCTCTAATTACACATTATGGAGAATGTACTCTGTCATGCATTGCACATTAAAAGATCAAGGACACAAGCAAACATGCAGACTTATGTTCATGAGAGTGTTCTTACCGCAGAAAGGACGGTTTGACATTGCAGGGGGGAGGTCAGGGAAAATGCCAGTGAAAGCGTGGCTCTGACATAACGGGGTCGATCACAGGCCTGGCTTTTCTCTGTACGTTACATATTTGTATGTGTGTAGATGTCTGTGTAATCCGGGTCATGAGAGGCATTAATATGCATGCAGGAGAAAGCATTGTTGTTTGTGTTTCTTTGCACAGGCATGCGTTCATGTGTTTGCAGGAGCACGTGTGTGTGTGTGTTTGTGTGTGAGTGAGGTGTGTTTCTGGATAGAGAGAACCCAGCCAACTGTGAAAACAGCCTCCCTCCACACAGCAGATCAATCACGCCTGCAGTTGGGTCACTCTCCTCCGCTGCACTTTGCTTTTCGCTCTTTCTCTCCTCTGCCCGGACGTGTCTGCTGTCCACTGAAATCCAGTCAGAGTCGATGGCTGAGCCTTGTGATCTTCTGATCCCGTTAGAAACTTTCCCTGAAATCACATGTTTAGTTATATAAGAGTGCCTTTTTATCAACAAGCTGTGGTTAAATAATCTTTTCTGTAGGTTGTTAGGGTTAGGTGTTGTTGTGGAGGAGTTAATTTGGGTTCCAGCATCACTAGGTGTTTTTGGATATTTAAAGAGGCACTGCTATGGTCGTAGGAATTACTTGTATCTCAGTAGCACCAGTGAGCTAATAAGTAGCATAAAGTAAGACCTAATAGAACATGAGAGGGACCGCCCACTTCGAGCAAGGCGCTGGTTCATGAACCCTATAATTTTCTCCATTGCCGTTTAGAAATTACTAATAAAAGAGTTTAAAGGCAAAGCAGCTACAAGATTTGAAGCAAAAACACTATGGGAAAACAGAAACTTGTGGTTTCTACAAGCCCAAATAACATAGTTTCACAATCCTGTAGCTCGTGGTTGGTCAACAATATTTTGGCTGATAATAAAAACCAAGCTGTTGAGCTCGATAACACTGTTGAATGAATGTTTTACATAACATTACACAAATCTAAGATTTGAGATTTGGCTCTATTTAATCAAACTTGTCAGTCTGTTCAACTCGGTTCCTGGTCTTTCCCAAACACAGCTCATTCCCAGGTGCCTCTCTCTGTAAATCTTCTAATTAAATTTTTTAGGATAAATCCATCATCATTCTTTACCGCCCTTTGTCTTTAATCTCATCCAGCTCCACCTCTTTCTTTTCTTTCTTTTCTTTCTTTTCTTTCTTTTCTTTCTTTTCTTTCTTTTCTTTCTTTTCTTTTCCTCTCATCCTTGCTGTTGTATGGCAGATACCCTCTCAACTCCAGGCCACAGCACCCAACCAGATGTGCAGGGATCCCTCTGCTGAACAGCTGGCCGCTATACTGCCATACACGCACGCACGCACACACACACACACACACACACACACACACACACACGTTTGCACTTCTGTCTTAGTGAGGACACTCATTGGCATAATGCATTCCCTAGCCCCTTACCCTCACGTCAACCATCCAAACTAAATGTCTAACCCTTATCTAATTCCAACCCTTACCCTAAAAGCAAATCTCAGCCCTTTAATAGCCCTTTGAAAAAGTGAGGATTTGCCAAAATGCAAAATGACCTCACTTTGCCAAATTCTCCTCTTCCCGTAAGGTCTAATAATACTACTACTATTCTACCGCTTACAAAGACCCACATAAATACATTGAAACAACAAGTTTCGTGGGAATCACTCCAGTATGTTGAGTGTATGTTTAAAAAAGCAAACTAAAAAAAACAGCAAACAAAAAGGAAGGGGTGAAAATATAACCTTGTTGAGGTAAAATCAATGCACTTGACACAAGACGTAACTCTGTGCCCTCTGTTGTCTCGGCTCCACATGGGTCGCCTGTGTGTGTCATTGCCTCTCTTCGGCACTGAAAAGACTCTCTTCCGTTTCTCTTTGAATCGGGTGGCAGAGCACCAAACCAAACTGCTACTCGACAACCTCCAGATAATTATACATTTATTTAACTGACACCTTCCATGCTGGAGGAAGTGGGACGCCGTGACAGTGACTTATGCATCCACAGCGCAGCGGCTGCCAGCGGCTGTCAGCAGACTTTTGGCAGGCACCGCACCTCACACACTCGCACACATTGTATTGTTTGTATATATACGTCGAAAAGAAATGTTATTATGGTTACTCTGTGCCAGCAGAGTGAGGTAACAAAGAAATGTCACAATGTCTGCCTTCACTCTGAAAGAAATCGCCTTTTTTGTTTTATCAAATCTCAGCCAGAGAAGGTGATTAAAATAACTGCATTTGTCAAGTCATTAACTACACATTTGAAATGTTCCCTTATTATTAATGACACCCATCTCCTCGTTCCAGTTTTTATCACTTCATAAATTTACATCACCTTATTGACCTTAATAATTTGCCACTGTATAATCTAGATCAAATATGATAAATAATGACATGACACTGTCACCTGGCAGCAAACACAGATCGCCAGCGTAATCTTACTCGTGACAAAGCGTCACTTTGCTTTCAATAGAAACTAGAAGTTTCTCCGAATCAGGTAATTAAATCATGTCCTTCAGTATCTTCGGTGCAACGCTTTTATTCAGGCTGCCAAATAAAACCGTAATTCACAGTTCGCTTCTTACTCTGTCTGTTTGACCATGAGTTGTTCTCTTTGTTCTCTTTTCTTCTTACCTGCTCTTTTCCTCCAGTCACTGCTGGTTATGGGAAGGTGTTTATCACTGCACTCTGGTTAAAAGTACATCTATACAGCTATGTTATATCTTTGGTAACTAACTAACAGCTACTACTGTTGTTTGGTGGATGTGCTCTTCTCACTTTTCTGTCTGTACTGTAGACTTTTATTTAAAGATTAACGATGAATCTCAACTTGTACAAAAATGAAGCCAAAATATCCCGGATGTGGTTGTCGCCATCTTGCTTTTTTGAGAGTCTGCACAATAGCGATCAGGGGATCGAGCTGCTGTATTGAGGTCCTGCCGATACATGGATCAGTCTCAGCTTTCAATTCTGTTTTTTTAGGTTTTCTACTGTCTTTATGTATTGTAGTCTTTTTACTGCTGACTGTAAAACAAATTGCCCCTTGGGGATAATAAAGATATTCTCCCTTCCTTCCTTCCTGTTTTTATGTCATCAAATTAGCAATAAAGCCAAACTTACTGGGAAAAGACCACTAGCACATACATCAGTGTGATAAGAACAGACCAACATGGAAAAAAACATCTTTGAAAAAAATGTATCATGTTTTGGTCCTTGTCCCATCCAACAAGGAGGAGGTGGGATCTAGGACCTAAACAGCTGCTAGCCACCAGGTGGCACTGGTTTGGCTTCACTTTTAGGAGCTGTCATGTCGTGCGTATCTGTTTACAGTCTATGTTCTGAACTCAAGACCTTTTGTATAAAAATAAACCAAAGGAAACATTTGACATTTTGGGAAGTAATTTTTTAGCTAAGAGTTGAGAAGTAGTTGAGAGAACTGATACCACTCACCTTTTGTAGTGTCATGAGTCAGCTGACTTAGCACAAATAGTGTCGCATAGCAACAAAGTCAATATGAAGCCAATGTGACGAGTAAACATTTGACGGGGGGGTCTGAATGCGAGAGCATGGAGTTAATAACCTCCTTCCTGTTTTCTACGTCTTTTCCGTCAGCTTTGTTTATAGACCAGAGACGTTTGTTTGTGTTGCAGCCATGATGGAGGAAGGAAAGTCTGACTGAACTCTGGTACATCTGAATGTGTGTGTGTGTGTGTGTGTGTGTGTGTGTTTGTGTGCATCCATCTGTCCTACGGTGCTCCCTGCCAGTTGCTGCCCATATTGTGTCTCACTAACTGTAGAACACAACATGCCCTTAGGGCTCTTTATATGACAGCAGTTAAATAGACTAACTCAGCAGGCTGCAGTCGAACTTCAGCCGGGGAAAGATTACAGAGTTAGATGGAGATGAGCAGGGGTTGGTGTGTGAGTGTGTGTGTGTGTGTGTGTGTGTGAGTGTGAGGGGGCGGGTGATGTTACGGGAAATCAAATGTAGTCCAGCAACTCGTTAGTCTGCAATTTCTGGGAAATGGCTCCTTTAATGCGGATATCTGCAAATGGTATTGGGTCTAGATTTACCTGTCGACAGCCTGCTCTGCCTCCTTATCATTTTCTCAGTAACAGAACAATCAAGCTTCTTTCTAAGCTGCCACATTCACTCAGTTTACTGGTGATTGAGTGTTTGTTAAAGTCTCATTGACTGAAAATGTGATGTGTATAACATCCGACAGGGAGCCGACACTTGATTTACTCATCAAAACAAGGACACAAACATATTCCCTCCAACAATCATCACTACATTCAATATCACAGATAATTAACCTGTACCTATCCTAAATGTATTCTTACCACAATACTTGTATAGCTTCATAAACATTACATATATAAAAACTCAAGTTGGTCCTCCCAAAGATCAGAAGGGCAGAGATTGTGTTTTGTCCATCAGCCATCACAGTGGTTATGTAATGTTTGCTGTACCCATCGGACAGATGAAATGAATGTCAATGAGGCTGCTCTCTTCTTTTTACCCTCGGCGTCAAAACTCCTGAATATCCCAAAAAGAATCCGTCAGTAATAAATCCATCTTTTTATTAAACCGTGCGTTTTCTGGGGACAGGTGAGCTGTGATGGTGCTTGAGGTGAAAGCTTGCACCAGATTTGAGCCCTTTCGCTTTACTTTCTCTCCAATTCTTCATATTTTCTCTCTCCTCTCCTTGTGTTTTTTTCCCCTCTTGCATCTATCCTCACCTCCCTCTGCCTCGCCTGCAACAAAAATCTCCACCTCCCGAGTCTGTTCCAGGGCTTGTTTCCATAGCAACAGGTTTCCATGGAAACTCGGTGACAGTGCGGTGCATCCCATCCTGCTCTCAGCAGATGAGGGGTGTTCGGTGAGGGAAAGTTTTCTTCTCTTTGCTAAGAAGAAATTCAAACTACGGGTTTATCTTTAACACCGGTATTTTTTAAACCCACACAGAAACATTGTTGATAACTGTAAAGTCTTTATCATATGAACATGCATCAATCATTCATGCAGTGTACATACTCTGAGTATTTTAAAGTATTTTAAACACTTGAATCGTATCTGCTTCCATTTATTTCGACGGTTTTTCCGAACTAGATCATAACTCTAGGTTTAAATCAGGCTGCTGAACATGTCACGATTGGTCTTTTAATTCTTAAACATACAATTTCAACAAAACACTGTGGTTGTTGCGTTTGCCCGCCCTTTCTCTCTGAGTTTCTTTGACCCACTTGCATGATATGGATCTGTACGTGTATAATCGATTTTATATTTGTTCCTCCCCCTCCCCCCCCACCCACCCTCTCTCCATCCCATTCTATTAAACCTTCAATTCGGTGCCTCTCTGAACCCCTGCATTGTGTACACAGAGACATCGAAGGGCTTGAAATAACTGTACCACTTCCCAAATGATGCAATTATAGAGAAAACGGTGGGGGAAAAATATACATGGACTTTGATTTTATGTCGCTTCACATTTAGAAATAGGCGGAAAAGAAAGAGATGGCAGGAGAGGAGTCAAAGCTACTCACGTGTGAAGGACTGGGTGAGGGGGGGGGGTTATGTTTTGCCGTCTTACATGTTCAGAACAGTTCTATCGCTACAAAGTGCCTCCACTTGCTCCAAATCCCTTGGGACGGCTGTGTGTGATCAGTTTGTTCCAACTTGTACAGTGTGGATATGAAAATTAAGAATATTTTTGGAACGAGCCCGGCGGTGTGAGTGTCCCTGTCTGTTTTTTTGTTTTTTTTTGTTTGCAGCCAGATTGTTGTTCTGGTTTCTAATTATGAAAAACAACAACCTCGGGGGCATGTTGAATTTTCACAAAACAATCGCAGCTCCTTGAATCCGAGCGCTCGATCACACGGAGAGAGGTGGACGGGCAGACTGTGTGTGGGACGAGTGACAGATAAGCAGAGTATAAGCAAACAGAAGGTGCGACAGAGTGATGGAGCCCGCTGCTGAGGTGGCATCAGCTCCTGCTACTAACAAAATCTCACGTTGATGTGACTGTGAAATGTGCACAAATGAGTCACATGTATATTTGTCTATGGACGGCCATATTAAAACTGCAGGAAGCCTGTGGATAAGGCACAGCGGTAAAGCTTGTGCAGCAGGAAAAGTTTCATCATCTTCTCCCCAGTTAAAGCAGCACTTTATATTAAAGGATGGAGGATCTGAGGGGACCTAAGTGGGCGAGCTTCAGCCCACTCTGTAATGCTGGAGCTGACCTGGTTTGGTGCACGTGATCAGACTCTGCTGCGGCAGTCTACACGCTGCATATTGCGCCTGCAGGATCGACTGCTGCCACAAAAATAGCTCCCAAATAATAGCAACCAATACTTAGTGTGAGTCAGGACACTATTGAGCGTCTGTTGAATTGAATGTGACATTTTAAGGTTAGATAAAGCAGCTCGCAGCAGTGAGCATGTGATTGCTTTGCTGTGTGTATTCACTGGATGGGGACAGAAACAGTAAAAAAACCGAAAGTGAAGAAGATGATTTTATTTTTTTAGGCATGGAGCTTTGTGGCTGATTATTTCTTTTCCATGAGCAGTTTTACTTTCTGCAGCTTTGATGCTGGTGACGAGATACAAAGATTTAAACTGTGAGACTCTTGATGTTGTTTGTCATTACTCTCCATGGAAATCAGGCCAACATGTAGCTGTGAAAATATCCACTGTACTAAAGGAACATTTAACAACATGTTCCTCACACCAGCTGCTTTTATATCAACCTGAAGGAATTTGCTTTTGTTTTGCATGTTTCAAGTTACTGTTAGCATTCATTTATTTATATTAACATTACCAAAACTAATCCTTAACTAACTTGTCTTTCTATCATCCAGGCAGCCATTAACTTTCACTCTTTTAAATCAAGCTGTACCCGGCTTAAAGGACTCAATTTGAACCAGGACTCCCTTTCTTCTTTAACCAGAGACTGTAGAAAGATGACATGTCTCCTCTCCCTTCCACTTTTAAGAAATTAAGTCTTATGTTTTTGGGTCTGTCCATCCAACCTAACATCTCAGGAACACAGTGGGAGAATTTCATTAAATTTGCTCCAAAGGTTCAATTAGACTCAAGGATTTTGATAATCAAAGGTCAAGGTCACTGTTGACCTTTGTATAACTTATGTTGGTTGCTTTAAGGTAACTTCTTCAAATTTGGCACAAATGTTAATTTTAACAAGATGAACTGATTAAGTTGCCAAAAGTAGTTACTGGGAACTTCATTACATCTGACACAAACCATAGTTGTGTCCAGTTCAGCGGCCGCCACCCCCATTGGAGGACGCAGTCTATGCACAGTCTGCTGTGGATTTTGGTTATCGGCGTTACCACAATAGCCCGCCCTTGTTGCTGTCGCCTAGCAACAGAGCTGCAGTTGGACACAACTAGAAAGTTTTAATGGCACTTGTTTTTTTTAGCGTGTTCACTGTTGGCATGTCTTGTGTGTCTACTGCCTGATATTTTAAAGTGTAAATATGAAAGTTTAGTTTTCAACTAGATCTCTTTATTAATAAAATATATTATTATTATTATTATTATATATGACTGAGGAGAATACATTATATCGCATTAATTTGCCTTGCATAACCTTAACAGATCAGTCAGTCAGTCTCAATACATGACGCCACTATACTCTATGTACCAATAAAGATTATAGTTTGGTAACTTTTTATTCTCATCCGTTGCATCAGGCGAGTGAATGAGATGCCAATAAGTCCTGAGAAAAAATGTATTCTGGCAACAACTTAAAAATAGACAATTTCCCTTGTAGATTGTAGAGTACACAGGAATTACACACACACACACACACACACGAGTAAATGAGCATCAGCACTCGCATGTTAGCCTGCAGTGAGACAAAGGGAGGTTTGGCTGCTTCACCTGCTCTGTTAAATCTCTGTAGTCCTCACTGCTTTAATGTGGATCCAGTTGCTCCTCTCCTCCCTCACACAAAGTACAGTCACACTACACTGGGCTCAAACCCATCACATGTTCCCCTGAGTCTGCAGCTATGACTGCCTGACCGTGAAGGCTCAACACTTAATGAGACTGTAGAGGCGTAGTTAAAGAACGGTTTTATGGTCCACTCCTTAATGAGTCCTGGACTGGTTCTGTGTAAGGAGCTGCGAGATGTAGAAGAAGCTATCTTTATAATTTCAGGAAGAGGAGAACAGTGCTGTCCTAATGCAAATCCAAGAGGAGCTGAGAGATAATTACTGTTTCCCACATCAGGGTAACTTCTGCAATTTATCCTAGACTGAAGTTAGAAATATATGATCTAACATCTAAAAAAAACATTTGATAAGACCATTCCGTTCTGTACCTGTACCTGTTGTCATCTTAGCTAGAGTGACCACGTAAATCTTACTTTAGAACTAATTTGTTCCAGTTTTGAGTCAATTTGGACTCACAAATGCATTGATAAGTAACAATAATGGAAACGCCCACGTCTGTTTGTTCCTATGTCATATTTCAAAGTTTATATATAGTATAATAGGGTATCATAGTGGCATGGTGTATGATTTACACCAATTGAATACTACTCACATTATTCACTGGTCCCTCCTGCCCTGTTGATTTCATGGATTCTTAACAAATTTGTCATGCTTTTCATTTATGTTGTCCACCTTTACTTAGTACTTAGTTAAGGGACATAATGCAATGATCACAGCCCCATGTGGTATTGGTTATAACACAACAGGCTTTGCTCACTGGGATATGTGTTCATCTCTGTCTCTGCGACCCCTGTGTTGTTTTGTCTGTCTGCTTAATTGACTTGATGGAATCTGAGGTCCTAGGTGCTCCGGACCACTCCTTCATCAAGCATGTCTGTGTACTTTACTCTGGTTTGGGTTGAGGGAAAGCTTAACAAGCTCAGTCCCTACTGATGGAAAAAACACCCCCACAGCATGATGCTGCCACCACCATGATTCACCATTGGGTTGGTGTTGAGCAGGTGATGAGTGGTGCCTCAGAACTGTGGCCAAACAGGCAAGTCTTGGTTTGACCAGACCAGAGAATCTTGGTGCCCATGCTTTCATGGGTCTTCCACTGAGGAGAGGCATAGGTCTGGACACTGCTTACAAACCCCAGAACCGAGGCATTATTCAGTGATGGTTGTTCTGTGGGAAGAGACCAAGTTGTTGCAGATGCCCTCAAGAATCAAGGAAGCTGCTGAGCTCACAGGAAATGTCAATGCATCAGCCCTCCTCAGATCTGAGCCTCCTCACAACCCTGTTTCTGAGCTCTGCAGGCTGCTCCACTGGCCTCATTGCTTTGTTGCTGCTCTGATTTTCAATGACAGCTATGAAACCTACAACTGTAAAATAGATTGATTTACCCTAGAAGAAACTTCTTAAAGATGATGAATGCTTATCTTAATGTGATATTCATTATTAGCTTTTTTGTTAATTTGCAAAACTTTCAAAAACTGTATAATTATGGGTATTAAGGATAGTATATTATACGGCTATATCAAAATGCACTGTGTGCTACTGTCTCAAGCAAATACTTTAAGTGTTTAAATTCAGGTAGCAGACCATCATTCACTGCCCCACTTCGAAAACATCTGATGTTTCCTGAATGGAGGAACCGTCAACAGATGCTTGGTCTTGCACTGATGTGGCAGCAGCAAGTTCAGTTCTTGTAGCTGTGGGGACACGGAGGAGGTCGACCCTGTTGCCATTGAGATGTATAGAAATAAAATTCAACTCTCTTTTGACAAGAGTTTGTATCAAATTGTGCCCTAAGAAACAATCAGCTTATCTTAGGGCTTTGTTATATCTGTAAGGCAGAAAGAGATGAACAGATTTGCTGTCGTGCACCCGAACTTCAGGAATAAATTAGTTAAAGTTGTTTGGGTATATATAATATCTTTTCAGGTTGTTATGGAAACTGGCGTATCTGCAGCAGTTTTATGCTGACGTGTTTGAACCACTTCTTCTCTCTAGAGAAAACGGCAGTAAAGTAGTATCAGTTTGGGAGTTTGGCTTCTTGTAATGTTTAGTTATGTAGTTTAACATTCGAGAGATCAACATTCCCAAATTCCCTACATGGAAGTGTGAAACTGACACAGGTGCCAATATTGTATCAACATCTTTTGTGGCTCCCCTGTGCCACTGGCCTAGTGAATGGACTGGACCATGTCAGTGTGCTCCACAGGGCTGTCCTGTCCCACTTCCCCCGTCCCGCGGGAGACCCCTTCAGCAGCCAGGCCCACTATAGCTCCCTCTCTCTGTCTCCCTCCTTCTCCAGCTGCTGCCAGACTCTTTGTTTCTAGCTCGCCATTAAAAGGGATTGAACTTGTGGGACTTTATTGAAGTAGTTTCGGTTCTGGCTCTGTCGGTTGCGATTGTTAATTGGCTTTTCCCCCCAATTCTGTCCAAGCAGTAAAATTTGTAGCTGCATTTTAAAGTTAAAATCCAACAATTAAGTAATCATGTAAAGCAGTAAAGCTCTAGCTGCTGCTATGTTAGATGTAAAATGCGAGTGTTGCTAAATAGAGAATGACTGCAATAAAGTAATTACCCAGCCACTGCAGATGCAAGTCTAGCCACCAGAACTTAAAGGATAACTAAAATGAAACATTGAAATGTGTAATAAATGTCTTGAAAAGATTTTCAACAGATTTAGAGACCGAAAAGACAGAAGACACAAAGGGATCCAGGCTAAAGGAAGGGGAACACCCTCCCTCCCATTACCCCGCCTGCTTCTAGGCCAGACATGTCACTGTACCAGCCGGTCACCCTTTGCTCTAGATTCTCTGCAGCTCATACTCCCCAGAGTTTCACCAGAATTTAAAAACTCATCTGAACGCTGGATGAGTTTATTAATGACTCATCTGCTGACTCGAAACGCTCAGATCCAGTAGAAACAAAGTTTTTCACAAAGTCTGCATCATTGTTTCACCAGACGGCACCAAGAATAGCAAACATCGCTTAATTAGTGAAGCACTTTTGACGGCTGCATTGTGTCTGTGCCTGCTGAAAAAGTATTTTCAAAATTAAACATAAGCAAATTATCACACACACACACACACACACGCTGGGGATACAAGGCATGAGAGGCAGTGCAGGGATGCCGGGAGCGTGGCAGTGGGCGGGTGTGGGCGTCTAGAGTGCGTCTCTGTCTTTCTCTGCCAGTGTGAAAAGTAGTTCAGTAATTAAAGCAAACCTCTCTTGGGTCCCCAATGGAGAGGGGAAGGCAGAGAGGGGTGAGGAGGCAGTGAGAGGGAGTGGGAGAGATAAAGAAGAAAGGAGAGATAAAAGCCATTTTTGATGAAAGGGGAAGAAAAGGAGGTTTTAATTTTAGCTTGAGCGTGCCATATCGCCGGGGGGTGAGACTGTGGCGACTGAATGCGAGGCTGCTGATGGTTTAGACAGGGGGTCCGTGCCCTCGCGTGGACAACACACTTGCGTCTCAACAGGCAAGCTGTTCAAAAATGTGCCCGAAGACAAGAGTTCCCCTCATTTTAAGGGGAGTGACCGCGGCGGAGCTTTCAGTTCCCTCCATGTTGAGGAGGATCTTTGTAAACGCATCAGCAGTGACCCAGTTCAGATTCACACGTGTTGTCAAAAAAAAATAAGAATCCCTTTGTCTTTCTACTGAACTCCTGCATTCACCGAAAGTCAACCCACTAATTAGGCTGCAGAGAGGAAGACTTTCCTGACACACTCTGGTGCTTATTGGCAGCTTGAAGAAGCTTCAAATCCCAGTGAGATGCTGATGTTTATTTCCACTGGAAACATTCAGCGTACTTTTATTTTTGTGTTGTTCGAGCTGCATTCTCGCATCACTGCCGCTCGTTATCAGAACTTCTCTTCTAGCCTAATGAACGTGTGAGTTTCGCTGCTCTGCTGTTTTTAGTTTTTCCGAGAGCAGTCCTGTTCTGACCCACATACGTTACCGTGACCACTGCTAAACTTTTGTCTCCATGGCAACGCGAGGTGTGAGAGGAAGGGATGCGCCTACTTTAAAGGCAGGGTGTTGTTGTCTTCCTGCAGTAGCCTGAGCCCCCACATGCCCACACAGATTCATATCAGAGGAGAAAGTGCTGAGATGAGAAATCTGCGTTTTGAATCAGTTTTTAACACTTAGCACCACTGTTATCTATATGTTAAGTTAAACACAAACAAGGCTTTTTGTCGCAGCGAGGCAGGCGTGGAAATATGTTGCGAGAGAGAGAGAGGAGAGAAGGTCTCTGATGTATAATTCAGCCGTGCAGTGGGTGGGCGGAGGAGGAGATGGGAGGGGTGTGAGTCATGTGAGGAAATTCAGGGGGAGAAAAGGTGGGTGGGCAGATTTGAGGAGGCAGGGGATGGGAGGGTATAGGGAGAATCCACCACGCTCAAGTTTGCACTGTTATCTCTGTCTGTGCCAAATACTGTAAGATGTCCAGCGGGAATATGGATCTGTATAAATCAACATACACTATGTGATCAGAATCTTTATTGTGTTGTTTTGTTCCTGTGCCTCTGGTAGTTCAAGACTTGGGAACACTTTGAAGGAACAGCTCTCCTCACTGAAGCATTTTAATACTTGAACATGCAGTAGTTTGACGTTGCTCCAATACTGCAGCTAGTATCAGCAATGCCTCTGATACTGCTGGATGGCATAATGTTAAGTGCACTGATCCAATACCATGAAATGATGCCTCCATGTTGTTAAGAGCAGGTGGCCGGAGGAATTATGGTTTTGGTTTGTCCGTACATTCATTTGTATTTTTCCATTCCTGTGAGCACAATTTCTCATGAATACTTTGAGGGACTTTCTTCAAAATTGGTTTTCAAAGTTCAAGTTCGCTGTTACCTCCCAAAACCCATTGTTTGCAATGGGAAGACACCGTCACAGAATGCTTTCAATGTTCACTTGCACTCACGGATGAACTGATTCGGTTTTGGTTGTTTAGAGAGAGAAAGAGAATCGTTTCAAATTTGGCACAAATGTTCACTTACAATGGTGAAAGGAGGCGTTGGAGGCATACAACTGCAGGGCGGATATTCTAGCTTAAAACATTTTATCCGTACCTGGATTATATTGCACTTTTTTTCGCTGCTCTGAAACAGTAATCAACACAGTAAGTTGGGTTGTGTAGCCACTTGCAGTCACTGTTTTTAGAACACCAAAGAATAATTGATTTCTGGTAAGTAGTGTAATGTCAGCCATTAACGAAATGTCAGCAATTTGACAATATGTTACACACAAAAGTCCCACAAGTAGAAAGGCAACGTGTGCAGAAGCAAATTGGATGTGTTTATGTAGCTGCTTTTTCTTGTGTTATCGACCCCTCAAAGCACTTCACACTATGAGTCACATTCACCCATTCACACACACATTCATTTTCTATCACACACCTCCTGCACAGCAATCTGGGGCAATACAGACTGGAGGAGCCGGGTATCGAACCGCTAACCTCTGGTCAGTGGACGTTAGTAATGCACAGGTTTTTTTGTATTGGATTGGTAACCTGCATCAGAATTACCGTAGTATTGGGAAGTTAAATAAAGCTTGGAGAAAGAAGAAGTGAAAAAGAGAGATAGAACAGATTGAAGGATGAAGGAATCAAGTAAGTCTGTTGCACCTTCTGTAAGGAGGAGCAGAAGAGTAGATCTGCTTTTTTAGGAGACCTCCTTCCCTCCCATCCTTATTCTCTCTCCTCCCTTGCTTTTCACTGTGCTCCTCTGCCGCCTCCTTCCTTCGTTTCCCTCGAGACGTTTACACGTTTTTGCCTTCCACATGCCTGGCTTCAGGCTATACGAGTGAGGTAAAATGGAAAGTAAGAGATGCGGCTTATTTCAAAAGGCACATTTCTTCAGTGAGGGGGGGTCTGCAGACCTACAAAGGGAGGGAATTTCTAAAATTTGATATGAAAATATGAAACAAAAGAAAGTCTCCCTCCGCCGTGCTTTTCTCTGTGCCCCAGATCAGCTCTATGTGCATCTGTGAACAGGCGTCAACCCAAACGTGTGCGTGCGTGCGTGTGTGTGCGAGTGCATACACCATCTCTAAAGGAGACAGAGGGCTGTGGTCCGTACAGGTCTGCTGTCCGGAGATAGCACTCTGTTGTTGTCTCTGCCCACTGATCAGTTCTGCCTCACCCACAGAGTGAGGTGGGAGCACACACACACACACACACACACACACACACACACACACACACACACACACACACACACACACACACACACACACACACACACAACACACACTAAGAACCACTTCCACCCTTTCTTCACTATACCTCCCCCGTCATCAGGCTGGAAAAGACAATAAGACGTGTTTTCCTGGCAAACCAAAGTCTGTTGAGTTTTACAGGGTTGTAAAGTACGACCAATTTCATATTGGATTCCTTTTAAAAAGCATCAAAATATATTCAGCAGATTTAGTCATAACGTTTCAGGGGTAAACAGTGTTGCAGCTAAGGTGACCCCTGCTTTAGCCGTAATAAAACAAAAGAAAATATACGACTCTAACGGCATCAGTTACACCGTGTTTTAAGCTTAAATTGATGCTGTACATATTGAACATTTGCACAACCCATCTCAAGTTGCTCATAACAAGGATGAGGTTTTCCTTATCCAGCTTCTGTGATATGTTTTTGGTCTGTAACAAAAATAACTGTGAGAAAAAGATTATATAATATGAACCAAATTCACAACAGCAGCTTTGCGTGTGTGTCTTGTATGTCTACGATTTTAATTATTTATTTACAGATAAATTTTTACTGTTTAAATGTCTTAATAACCTATTCTCAGTATTCTTACCTTTATTTAAAGATGTTGAACTGATACGGCCGGCTATCAGCTGGTAGATTCTTGAAAGGGAGGACAGTTCGCCTCCGGTGATACAGACGTACCTTTTCAATCTCAGATGAACCCAGATTATGTAATTTGTGAGCCCTGTGCACTCGAGTGGATGTGACCACCCACTGCCCTGTCCCGATCTGACCGCTGTAGACAATCAGTCACCTCATGCACAATATCTTAAGGCAAACCTGAGCCCAGGGAAGAGCGAATGGAGATAAGAGAGGATGAGCTTTAATACTGTGGTCCAGTGAAGACAGGAAGACAATTGAGGATGCCCACCTGGTGAAAGAGAGTAGATGAAATGTCAGTCTCCTTATATCAACGACTTATCTCCTCTCTGACTTATGCAGAAAGGTCAGGCAGGGACTTGGACTGACATATACAAAGTTAATATTTCAAGGGTTTGCACAAGTTCATCTGCTTCTCCCAGAATTTAACAACTCACTCTCAATGTGGTAATTCAAAAAAGCCACAATGTTCTCATAAAAAATCGAAAAAGTTGAGTGCAGCATGAAGAAAATAAGACTTCAGATGATTGTTTCGCTTCTGCAGCAGTTTGTTATGATGCTGCGTCACTTTACTGAAATATAAATTTTAGGCAAAGGAAAAGTCAGAGAATCACCAAAAAAAGTAAGATTCATCGGCTGGAAACAATGTATGTCTGTACAACTTTCAACTAACTTAGATATTTTGGTCTGGACCAAAGTGGTGAACTGACCGACAAACTGACATCCTCATCTCTACAGCTTTGTATCAAGCTGTTCCATTGATGTTTCAGATTTAGATGAGAATTGAATCCCCTCACGAAGCTACATTTAAATTCACTGGATACAGATTTTTATTTGGATCTACACCAAATTGCACAAACTCGTAGATATCTTTCCCCTTAACAGACCTGATTTCTTCAAGATCAATGAATTATACAAAAACGCCCTGTTTCACAATGCAGAAAGTGAAACAAAATCCAGAAATTTAGGGGGCTCCTCTTTGGCTCGTGCCCTAACCCTCTGCAATATTTCATGGAAATTGGTGGAGTAGATTTAGCGTAATCCTGCAGATGAAAAACATAACCTCTTAGTTTATACAGACTATAAAGCAGGACTCACATGTACATGTATAATCAACCAATCACAGTTTCCTGCCTTGGACATGTATAGATGACCCGACCCCTGCTGTCTCCTGGAAGGGGATGTGATACAAAGCCGTTTCTCCTTTTATTATGAATCTGATTGGTATTGGTAAAAAAATCTCAAAATATCATCTCAGCTCTGGATCTCACTTTAACTCTTTGTTGCAATTAACCCAAGACAGGTAAGGTCAGGCAGACACAAGCTTCCGCCACAATGCTGAATTATTCACCAGCGGTCATAATGGTGTGTGTGTGTGTGTGTGTGGGTGGGTGGGGGTGTGTGGGTGTGGGTGCTAACAGGGAGATTTCCTCTGTGGCCCACTTCGGATCATCTTACAGCTGTGTGAGTGCATGTGGATGGTTTGAATGCTGACTCAGTGTTTGGGGAGGCTCCCTCTGTGACACCAGTGTTTGAGTGAAGCCCTGGTCCACCTGTTCATTCAGATGATCGACTCTTGAGTTTGACACGTGTCCCTTTTCTCCACATTACATATTATCTGCTCGTCCTGAGAAGTAGAACCACTTATCCGGCCTGTAAGTGAAACACTTGTGCGTCTGTCACATTTCGGAGCACAACATCACATCAGAGCCGACCTGCCAGGGCCGATCTTTTATCAAAACAATTCCCCTGCTCTTATGTGTGGGCGGGGGATTTACATAGATCCAGAGGCGCTGTCGTAGTGCGCGTGCTGACTTACGTGCAGAGTGAGTATAAATGTGACTCACCGCACTCGATACATCATCATCCTATTCATGAGGATTTCCTGTGTGTGCGTACGCCGAGTGCTGAGTGCGTGAAAAAAAAGCAGTAGCGTATCCTGCAAACACATAAAGATGGATGGGGTAGTACTACGTGTGACTACGTGTCAGGTTGGGTAAGATGCTGTGAAACATTGCATAATTTACCGTTCACGTTGTCCTGTGACGGCCGTCGGCCTCACTGTCAACCACCCGTTATAGCTGACTTGTTCACTATAGTTCAGTCGTCCTGGGTTGCAGTGACGTCAGCCGTCCGGTCACCTGTGACATAAAGGTCTGGAGTTACACTGGCCAGATACAGAGAGAGCACCCATACAGCTTAATGTCATGAATAATGGCTGAGGGGGTGAAGTCAGGACTCCCACCTCTGTTCACTCTCTGGATGGAAGCACCTGCCCTGTGTGTTGAGTCCTTTTCTGTTCAAGTCATCACTCTGTCTCACTTCGGTGTCTTAAGTGTCTTAACTTACAGCACTTTGATACATTGAAAATCACTTCCCTCGTATTTATTGCAGGGTTCAGTCTCATCAACTTCAACAGTTTTCAGCAAAGAAACGTTTCAATAAAATCCTGCACTTCCCCTGAACAAAGACACATAGCAGCAGAGCATGGTTAAATATAGAGCTAAAGTCATCAGGAGGTCAGGAACACGAATAATAGTGTTCTAGTAGTCTTCTTTCTCTAAGCATTTTACCACAATGACATTATAACCTGTTGCCTGTTGGAGTGATCATGGATGATGGTTAAAAACTGTAGTGTCTGATATTTGTTAACCAGTAACATCTTGCAGCATCGACAGCAGCATTTAAAAAAGTCTAAATTAGCACAGGAAGAAATAAAATCTAGTTTGGTCTGGACAATTTAATTCACCAGTATTTGGTCCAGAATTACAGCTCTGAAAAAGCAAGCAAGCAACTGCTGCTTGCTTTTTCAGAGTTGTAACAAAGAATGAAGTTGTCCAGACAAAACTAAGAGTTTATTTCTCCCTTATGATAGCTCAAGCGGTTAACAATGGGGCACCTGCTGGCTCCCCTGGTAGTGTCAGTGCTCACATAGGGTGGCATGAATCCTCCTGCAGTGGTCCTGGCCTTTGCTGAGTGTCTTACTCCATTCCCTCTGCCCACTTCACTCTTGCTCTTTCCTTTCAAGAAAGCCAAAAGGCCCAAAAATAATCTGAAACATCTCAGGTGTAAGATAGGTACCAATCTAAGCATCAGTTTAAGAAATATGCTCTGTTTGATTGATCCACATTTACCCCAAAAGAATTTAGTCCAGACTATAGCTGATATAGTATGTAAAGTATATGTTCTTTGGTTGAAAAAAAAACATATAAATTGTATGAACCGGGTTTGAGTTTTGAAAAGAATGTAATCCAGTCCATTACTATCATAACTTCAGCACTAAACATGTAATCCCCCCCCCCACACACACACACTGTGTCCTCGCTATTTCTCCATGTCAGAGTTGAGGGTGAATAATTCATGCCCGGGCTGCTTGCTGGTGGAGATGAATCATGTGAGAGGAGCAGAATACACGTGCTCCTCACGGAGGGACTCTTCTCTCCAAAGACCTCAGGAAAGTGAGGAGGTGGTGGGGATGGAGGTGGGAGGGGGGGGGGCACAGCTTATGCACAGACCTCACCTACTCCAGGATGCTTGCATGACATTACCGTGCGTTCATTAGGTCACATGTGAGCTCTGCTTTAAAAACCAGGCATGGAGCCATCCACAGAGACCATGCAATGTTGTGGATATGACAAACGGCTTCATGAGTTTGTTTATCACAAAACACACTTTTTGTCAATTCAATCATCTTTTTTAATGTTTTGAAGTGTTCCTCGGGTTCCCCAGGGATCTCAGCTCGAGTCTCATGTCTCCATCTATCAACTTACACAATAAACTGTTTTGCTGTGTTAGAAAAGAGACCACGTAGTCTCCCATCACTCTAACACAGCTAAATTAAAAAGTGTTCAAACGTTAAAACCTCTCTTTCTATTTGTTTTCTCTGAGCTTCTTTAAAGCCTGGTATTCTCATAAAAAAATGATTTTGTGTTGGAACAGTTAATTGTCCTTCAATCGTGTATCAAACTGTGGTGCGTTGGGTTTTTGCTTATGAGGGAATTGGGCCCGGAAACTCCTTGAAAGGTCATTGAATCTGATGTTGAAGAAAGTGCGGAAATCCTGTTTTCCTGTGATTGTACAACACATGGCAGAGGTGGCACAAGGTTGTTTCTGAAGTGTCAAGTTTTGGTTGTGATTAGAAGTCTCAAATCAAGACACAGAAGTCAAATCCATTTATTTAACTTTGTGTTTCTTTCCATAGACATCCAAAAAAGTGATTTAAAAAAAAAGGCCTATAATGGAATAAAATGTGAATGGGTTGTTCGCTGACCCAAAACACATCCTTCGCCCATGTTGAGATTTCGAGAATAAAGTTGTCACATTAAAAGAAAAAGAGTAGTAAAAAGTCATAATTTTACAAGGATCAAGTAATATCAAGGATATAATACATTTTTTGTTTCATATGACATTTAGACGTGAAGTATCAGAAGACCATTCTTCTGCCTATATTTAAATCAAGTTAAAGGATTATGTCCTGGCAAAATGCCATAGAAGAAGGATAGAAATGGTCACTTCCACACTACACAGGGTTAATAGAATTAGTTAAAATGCACTGGAGTTGGATCGGTCCTCGTTATCTGTAGATACCCCTAACATATTATCATTCCCTTAGAGCTTAAGGACAATAAATCATCCCTGCTCACATGTTCGTTATATCAAATATAGAAAGTTTCTCGCCCACGGCTCGGTGTTCTGCAGTTTGTGTCCCTTCACTCCCACACACACTTCTGTCTCTGGAGAAAATCCCTGCCAAAGTGTAGCTAAATGTGCCTGTATACATGTGTTTGTGTCAGTGTTGATATTCTCTGTGCATTTCTGTGCGTGTGTGAGTGTGTGTGTGTGTGTGTGTGTGTGTTTGTGTGTTTGTGTGTCCTCTTGTTGCCTGCGAGCTGCAGTCCTCTCTTGAAGCGCACTGGGTTCTGTTGCACACGTGTATCTCACACGAAGGATCACCACACTGGAAGGCTGATGGACCCAGAACAACAATTATTCATACGGAGGGACCCTCACAGTTTTCGTGCTGTCACACCATGTTATCAGACTGCATGGCTAAGCAGCCGCCGCTGTGGACTGAAGAGCTCAGTGCTCTGTGTTGGCTGTGGCTTACAGCAGCACAACGCAAGCTCCTGTTTGGACTGAGGCTTTCATACAGTTTAAGCATAGTCACCAATCGGCTCCCTTTCCCTCACTCTGTCTGCGTAAAATACACTGTGAGCTGTCAGGTTGTGTCAGAGAATCGGACCGAACAGTGATACCATATAAACCAGAAGATTTACTCTTTACAGTTGATTCTCCAGATTTGAATCCCCCAAGTTAAAAAGGTAGTCTTTTCCCCTCAAAAAGAATTTAAATAACACGAGAATTCATTTCTGGTTTTGAGATGTTGTTAATAACAAATCTCTGAATTAACTTGATAAAGGTCATAACAGACAGAGGCATGACAGTAGCTTCCCTCCATAGCTTCATAAGCCAATCCAATAACAAAGTGCATATTATGAATAATTTTGTGCTCCCATTAATGTTGCAGTGGTTGCATTAAAAATAGCTAAAGTCAATTGATCACATGATTGCAGGTTATGTAATGCCTAAAACGTTTACTGCTGATGCACTGTCGGCTTTTCATTACCCAGTTGTCAAACGTATAAATTATCCTGTCAGTCTCCAGTCTCTCAACAAGCGGCTGCTTATATCGCAGAGGAGATTGCTGGTAATGATAGTGGTGATAGGAATTATAATGGTGTGGCTCTTGGCGGTAGTACGGTGGTAACGTCTCCTAATGCTCGTCCTCTCCTCTTCCTTTCTTTTCTCCCTCTCCCAGATCAGCCGCTGCTTGAAGCCTGGAGGACGCTTTGTCTCCGTCACCTTTGCGCAGCCCCTCTTCAGGAAACGCCTCTACGCTCGCGCTGAGTACAACTGGTCAATCAAGCAGTACAGTTATGGAGAAGGCTTTGAATATTTTGTGTATGTGATGACCAAAGGAGAACAGCTTAGTCCGCAAGATGCAGACCTGGAGAAAAAGCTAATTGAGGAGATGAATTCGGAACCTGAAAAGACCCCCACTACACAACAAGAGGACAAGGAGGACTTCCTGTCCAATATTGACTTGTAAAATGAGTGGGGTATCTTAAGGAATCTAAGACCTCAGAAGCTTCACACCATCACACTTAAAACATGTCTCGGTGGGAAGTAATTTTCAAGCAAATTAGGAATATATAACATTTTTGTATATTCAGTTTAGAAATTCTTAACAAATGTCGTTTTTTTACTTAATTTTTTTAATATTTTTAATAATTTCTATTTCACCACATAGATGCTCTAATCCAACAGGATGATTAACACGGGGCAGTGACTGATGAAAATGAAATACATGGTATTTGTAGTTTATACACAATTTGTTATGCTCTTATTACAAAGACCCAAACCAAGACTTGACCTTTAACCGCAGCTAACTTTGAAAACTACCTCATCACAGCTGCAGCCCCATCCAGTAAATATACTGGAGTTTTAGAGTGACCCTATATTGACCAGTTACATGTTTTTATGTTAGGTTCTACAACAACAGGTTTACATGTTGTAATGTCAGAAATGCACAAAATAAATTACATTGAAAAAAGACTACTTATAATATACAGTGCAGTTGACGCCAATGCACGTGTATACAAAATCTAAAATACCCAAATAACTGTTTAGAGTGAGGAGGCGAATCAAATGTTTGCTTCCTGTGGCGAGGCAAATTGTGGTTTTTTGCGCGGAATTAAAATTTGGTGAATTTTTCCCTGTGATATTTGCTTCTCATTCACCTATGTATAACTGTGCCATAGTTAAAGGGTGTTCTTGTTAGTAACTCAGTGCCTCAGAGTCAAAAGGGCCAAAGCACAGCAGTGCTCCCTGAAATGGTTTCATATAAACAAAGATACTGAAGGGAAACTACCTCAGTAAAGATGCAACTGTGAAACAAATAATTATTTCACTTGATCACACCATGAACATTGTTTTATATATGTTTTAATGTTAATATCATTGCATCATCATTCAAGTTGGGATGACCATTAAATTATTTGCAGCCATGACTCATGTGTGTCAGGATTCTCTGTTCGCTGTTCTAGTGCAGGCTCTTAATGGAAACCATTATCAGTCATAAGACACTTTTACAAACCAGGAGACTGTTCTGCATTTATATATAAATCAGATTTAACAGTCTCTGACTCTCTAGAGCCGCCTGTCACTGTTACACAATACACAAGACAAAGTGGCATGTCTAGACACGGTACATAACAGCAGCACCGGTCTGCATGTTGAGTCCGTATCAAAGGCCATTGATTTGAGAGTCGGAGTCTCCCCCTGGGTCCTGGTTGCCTGCGTCTGTCCCACGTCTGATTTAGATTCCAGACAAAAGCAGCTCGTCGAGATATGCATTGCTTGACACACCTGTCTGTCATGTTGATGGTGCACGAGGGCACGCACACGTAAATTCAAGTGATCGCTCACCCTGCGTGTTATTTGTTGAGGGAACGCGAGATGAGTCTCGGGTCCTTTGCCATCTACAGCTTAAATATAGACCAGAGAGGGTGGAGAGAGAGAGAAGGCAGACAGACAGGAAGACTGGTGACTGGAGGGGAGGGGGGGGGGCACATTAATAAAGTAGAAATCATTTATTTTTAATTCTCCACTGAGATCTAATTACCACCTATTTTTAAAACTTGGGGGGAAAGAAGTGTGTGGTTTTTCAGATGGCTTGTCTTCTTTTCCATGATTTTTCTCCGATTCCAGTGACATGGTTGTTTGTTGTTTGTTTAACTTCATGTTACCAATGTCATCTCAAGGTCAATTGAAAAATACAAAACAATGATAAAACAACTGAAAAACAGAAGACAAGCAACGAGACAAAATAACAGAATATAAATAAATAAATTGATAAATAACTATAAATGTTGCTCTTCTGGAGCTTTCAATCTCTGGCTGACTGTGGATGGATGGAAGGTTTGATATGTTGCTGCTCATAGAAACCTTTTACCTTCAAAGAATCATTTAATTTCCTCTCCTCCTTCTGACTTAGTTCCTTCTTACTTACCTGTCAGTTCTGTAGATATATATGGAAATATTGAAATTCAGCCGTCCTTAAAGTGGCTTTTCAGCTCCCTCCGTCAGGCTGAGTGATGTGCCGTGGCAGAGACCCCCCACCGTGAGATTTAACTCGACTGGACTTCAGTTACGTAACCGCCGAGCAGGGCACAGACCTCCTGCAGTTAGTCATCATCTTCTCTCAAACACAAGTCTGTGCTGTTTGTGTTTCTTCAGCCGATCACCTGTGTTATCCCATGATTTAATATAGAATGTTGTTTATTAAACTGTGTGAGCGCTAATGGAGCCCAAACTTTCTCTCCTGATGCCAATTGTCCTTCATGCTCTGCCGCTCAAGGGCAACAACAACACTAACCTATAGCTCAGTGTCTCTCGCTCTCTCTCTCTCTTTTACTCTCGATCACTCTTCTATTCAACAACCCCTCTCCCTCTCTCTGTCTGCATCGATTGGCCCTTAATGCGTTGGTGTGTGCTGTGTGTTATGCGAGGGCTCATAACATGCAAGTAAAGACGTCTGTATCCCTGGGTCTTTGCTGCAGTATTGTGTGGTTGTGTTTAAACAGAATCACGACATAGCACTAGAGCTGCTTGTTTATATGCCAGTCAGCTGCTCTCAGTATTTTAAGGGATTCTTAGGGGGGAAATTCTGGTTTGGGCCATCAGTCCTATCGTTGGTAAAAACACAACGCACCTACACGGTTCGTTTGGGAGATCCGGGAATGCAGCAACAAGACAAAGATGTCCGATGAGGCAAGAGCGATGAGCATATAGAGAGGGAATCAGTGGCATCAGATGCAGCGTGGACTGAGGGAAAGCACTTCTGCTGCTTTCAACAGCTCTGTGTTTCTGCTCATCTCCCTTGGGGCAGCGTAATGGCATTATGTGCTGTATGGCACACTTATGTAACAGAAGGAGGAATATTAATGGTCGTCCACTCAGGACAGCACAAAAGTGGAGTCAGATCAAAGCTCTCAGTCCCCTAGTACACACACGCATAGACACACACGCATACACACACACATGCATACACTCAACTAGCACCTAGAACCGAGAGTTGCTTTTGTGTTCATGTTTTTCAGGGATCACAACAGAGGGTACAAGGTTGCTCATTGCTTGTTTAACTGTCACTGGGAGGTTATCTGCATCATGTCTGTTCTGACCCGAGCTCACCATCCAGGTCAAGCTCCAGCCAACAGTCGACCGACCTCTGACCCCAACAGCTGCAGAATGAGGAGTGAATCTGTGTCTCATCTAAAAGCAGCTGATCATTAGTTGTTGCCTGAGATGTTTCCAGTGTCTCTACCATCATCACCCAAACAGAACATAAGGGAATGTACTTCGGTTTTCCAAATATCAAAGTGTTTGTGGGCAAGATGCTGACATACAAATTGCCCTCTCTCTTAGAGGTAGTGCTGCACATAAACGCTTTGAGTTCTCATCTAGACAAGAAAAGTGCTGTATGAAAACAGATCATTTACATTTCCTGATATGGACAAGGACACTGAGAAGACCCAGCAGTGAGATCTGATTCAGATGAAGGCAACAAATGCTGTGTGTCTGAGGGAAATAAACATGTTTTACAAAAAAAAAGCATTATTCAATGTATTAGTCAATCATCCCAGTCAGTGGCAAGCTGTTGAGGTGTTGATAGGTTACTAACACTGATACTCCAGCCCTTATGCTAAGCTAAGCTAACCACCTGCAGATTCTTGTGCGAGAGGCGATCCTAGAAAACAAGTTTTTTACAGCAAACAGAAAACTTTCATCGACTGACCCAGGATGCTCGGAATTTGATTGCTGTAAATGCATTACCAAAAACATCTGATAGCCCATGAAATAAACATTTTATTATGCACCAACATTAATCATTAGTTATTCTTGGACATCTGTTCCCAGCACTGACTGCAACACTGCACGCGGCCACGTGACTGGCTTATGAGTTCCAGCAACGCTAGCAAGATGCTGGAAAGTCCAGTGCCAGATATACCAAAGGATTTTTGTCCTTGGCCCAGTTTTCTCCGACTGGCCTTGTAAACGGTAATGAAGCAATATGTCACGCGAGCCAACAGTCTCAGCAACGTGATCCTCTTAGCCCCATCTCCCTCAGTGGTCGCAGACAGCAAAATCCTTGAACCTGAAAATATTTCACAATTATAAATTCAATGACAACACTGAAGGAAGACGCTGCAGCACAATCATTTCATTGAATAACTGGGGAAGTCACATGTCCACGGTCAGACTCAGGAAAGGGAAAGAGGCGTGGAGCAGAGCTGCAACAAATCGATACCTTATACCCATTTAAGTCAGTCCGGATCCGGCCTTTTGAGTGCATGTGTGATGAAACCGTCCATGCCACACACGCAAACACACACTCACACACGCATCATCCACAACAACAACATGATCGATTGCGCTGTGTGTTTACTCAGTCCAGGGCTGATGTTATCCAGACAGTCAATAAAGCCACTGATGGTTACACTGATGATGCCATGTTGACGTGCTGTTATTAGAGTGAAGTGCGATTCAGACTAATGTGAGGGTCTCTGTTTGTGTGTTGTTGTGAGAACCTGCAGCTTTTTATAGACATGTTGTGATACCGTGGATGTTTTCCCACATCTCATCGCTGTGGTGTGAATTCCAGGAAAAACATATTTTACAAGGACATGTGTTTTTATAATTCTATGCTGTCTAGTTTGGTGAAGCACATGTGGAGGAGGGGTGTTGTCAACAGACACAGTTTCCAGACTGACACTGATGGTGAGCAGTGTGGTACAGTATCCTGCACCTTCTCTTCTGACAGTTTCACCTCATGTACTTTAGTAACAGAGAAGAAAATAAACACACATCATCTCATGACCATTTAGCCTGTGGGGACATCAGCCAATATTTTTGGTATCCCATGGTAAAAAGAAGATATTCAGGCCAAAACTCCTGCTGCTGTTTTCCGGTTTGTTTACAGTGCGACTACTTTCTTTTACCACACGAGTCGACCTTTTATCTACACAAAACACAAACAGTGAAACTCATCATCTGTCTTTTTTACATCAAGATGACATTGTTGGCTAATCTCTATTAACAGCTATCTTCTTATGACTGCAGAAAAATAGTTGATTGATTTCAGTCAGTGTGTTCCACTTGTTTTGCGATGGATGAATGGTTGAAACCTCCAGTTTCTGCCTCTTTGGTTTTGGCATGAATGCAAACTTGAAACTGGAGAAGGAAGAAAGACACTAAGCTAACGAATGGCTTCCACAATATCATCCTGAATGGATTTCTTCTCTGTCATAAAATGCTGTACAACAATGTCAAAGATCTGTCACAAAAGGGAACAAGGAGAAGGAATGTCAGCCGATCTGATGTGGCTGTGAGGATATTTTGGACAAGAAAAGTTGCGAAGCTATAACAAACCGCCTGACATGTTGAAAACTTGATTTTGAGGCAGCTCTTAATAATATGTAGGTTTTTCTCGGTGCATCAACAATGTGCCATCGTTTTAAAGTGAGTGATTCCACGGCTGCTGCAGCCTTTATAAGAGAGCTACTGTATGAGAGCACTGTACAGCCAGACATTGATAGATGATCATGTGGCCAGTCGTGGCTCCCCAGGGGTGTGTGGTTTAATGGATTCACCAGTGTAGGCCAGCACGGAGCTGTTTAACAGCTTAACAGATGGATCACTGTTTCTTCCCTGCTCTTTAATTAAGGAGCAGTATTTGCTGTCACTTAGGAGATGGATTTGGAGGCAGCCTTTAACTGATGACCAAATCTACACAGAGATGTGTTTTTACAGAGATGCAACTGTTTGTATGTTGAGTTTCAACTACAAGTAGAAAATGTAGTGTTTGGATTTAGATATAAGGAATTTGTAATGCAATTGTGTGGTGAGGTGATGCTCTGTGTTTGTTAGTTTTTTTCTATCAGAACACGAGCTGTGTACGCCATGATGCTCGTCCATGGTTTGTTGACTCCCATTGATATTTTAGAAAATGCCTGATAGGATCAAAGCCATGCCAAAGAATCACATTTAACATTTTCTGTCACCATTTATTAATTCACCAAATACAGTGAAAATGGCATCATAATATACAATGATTCATTCTTAGAATGTCATGACATTTTGTTGCTTTTTTGCTTCATAAAACGATGTTTCATTATTGAAAATATTAAGGTTTCATGCACAACAAACCATATCCAGTTTCTTTAAAATAATGGTACAAAATAAATAAAATTAAAAAAACAAAGGTTGTAATGTCCAAAGTCGGTCAAATAACAACGTGTCATTTGAGGATACTCGTAAACAGTGCAATATATATCTAAAACTGCGATTTTCTAACAAATTCATCAACGAAGCTCAAGTCACAGTATACGATTTCTTAATAATAGTTTAACATCGATGTGTGCAAAAACCCCAGACACATTCAGTTAGTCTTTAAAAAAGGTCCAACCTCTGATATAGAATTAGACCTGTCCACCAAAATCCCAGATGTGCCTCTTATGAAGCCTAGTCTCATTCTGTATATCCTCTCTGAAGTAGAAATATTTTTGTTGATGAATTGTAAGACGATAGACTAGCATATCATTTAAATAACAAATATTTAGATATAAAAATACAAATATGACTTTTGTTTAAAAAGAAGCGTGCCAGGGTAAGAGTGGTGGCACCTGCGTTGGCACCGGAGTGACAGTTCATGCAAATAGATGGAGAAAAAACTTCTAGATTTATAGAAGACAAAACACAGATAATCTCACAAAAAAATAAAAAAATCTAAATTATAGAACAAATATTTTTTCCCATCAATTTCATGACTTTAATTTTAAATATTTACTGTAATCCCCACATCTCTGCTGGCCTCTTTAGATATCTGAGCATCTGAAAATAGAAACAAAAGAAAAATGGAGGAAAAGATATGTGCAGGTGTAAATCAGCTACATGGAGGTGCCGGCCCGCACCTTCAACCACTAGTGGGTAATGTCAGAAGAAGAATGTAACCTGCGGTTCAGTTAGAATCTGTGGCCGGCGATGCTCTTTAAGGGCCCCACAACAAAGAAAAAAACAGATGGGGTACTACTACAGTAAATATCAACATTGCACCATCCTCGGATATATGTTTTTACATACAATGGGTCTTCTCTATTTAGTAGACTCAAGAGTTTGGTTGGTCTGTTTTTAAAAGCGTTTTTATAGCAGCAACAGGAATGCATTGGACCAGTGCTGAAAGGACAGCTCCCTTGAATGCACCGTCGCCGACTGAGTCAACAAAGCAAAGCGTACAGGAGGGAGGGGGGGGTGAGGATGTGGAAGTCAGGGGGGGAGGTTGTCTGGGAGCTTAAAGCCTACCTACTGTACAACTTATTGAAACAGGGCTGCAATTTAGCTCCAGCCTCCAGTTGCACTACTGAGTTTCTTATACAGCGCTTTTTGGAAAGAAAGAAATAGAAGATGGTCGTGAAGTAATGACAAGTTCATCCATCATTAAAGTCAGCAGAGGTTGAGACACAGAGCAGGAGTCCGCCATCTCAACATCGTGCTGCGCAGCAGGAGTTAAACATCGGGATTCGTCTGAAGAATTGCCAGCAATCCCATGATAAAAATCTTGGTCATCGCCAGTCTCTTTCTCTTCTTTCTCATCCCTTCTTCACCTCTTCCTTATTTATCTTCCTCTTTCCGTTTTTACCCCCCTTCTTCCTCTTCTTCTTCTTCGCCCTTTTCTCCATCATCCCATCCTAGCTTTCGTGCCGTCGTCCTCTCCTGCAAGTCCTCGAACATGCACAGCCGACAAGTGCTTCGAATCGGTGATCAAAATTAAAAGAGTCTGCAAGGCCCATCGCTCGTGTTTACACGCCGGGTGAGGACTTGTCTGTCATCCCCTTCAGGACCTCGTCTATTCGGTCGTCCTCGATGACCACTGTGGAGAGAGAGAAGGGAGAGGGAAGAGAGGGGAGAGGATGTTTACTGAGGGACCAGGGCAGCTCGGACACATCATAACATGTATATTAAACCCCTGTTAGGGAGCCGATATTGTGCGTGTTATTTGTGGATTTCTTTCACTTCCATGCGCAGTTCTCATTAGTGGAGCAGAACATGGCGCACAAAGCAAGGGAGCGAGTTGCAGGTGAATAAATTAATTAATTAAAGCACAATAGCAAATCCCCCAGCCACGTACACGTACGTGCACTTTGTGAACACTCATTCCCGGTAATGGCGACGAGCCAGGCGTTTATCCTTCCTCTTTAGCCCCGTTGTTTTTTATTTGACAAAACATGGGGTGTGTCTATATAGTGACGCTGATTTCTATAGAACATACATGTAAACAGTTTTTCCAACCACTGAGCAATGTGTTAAAACTGGTATTTGAAAGCAATTGTATCCAAATTACGCACAGCCTGCGTAATGATCCAAATCAAACTAAATCAATTAAAAACAGTGACAATACACTTTCCCCATTTTGCAACACACTAAAAACAACCATGACTATGTCTGCATAATAGTGACAACATGCACGAGTCTCAGTCTTTTAATCAAACCGTCGTTTACCTCGCTTGGCTCTGCCGATCTGTCCAAGCTTCGGGGGTCTTTTCGCCTGCGATGAAGCGAAAAAAGCGCTTGTGTCCTGCAGTCCGCAGCTAAAGGACATCTGGCTGACCTCGCTGTCCGCCCCGTAGCCGTTCATTTTCCCCTCGCTGTATGGCAGCACCTCGGACATTGTGGCACAAAAAAGGAGGAGAAGGATCACCAGCTTGAAAAATTGATCAAGTCGATGGAAGATCTTCCTCGACGCAGCAGTAGATCCCTTTTTGTTGGTGGTTTAAGTTGCAGCGGATGATGGAGTATCTCTCCTGCTGGGATCCTCTGTGAAGGAGACTCGATGTGGATGAGGCGTCTGAAGTCCTGGTGCTTGTTGTGGTCTCTGGATGTGTTGCAGCTGCAGGGAGAGACGCTGTTATATGTATGTGAGAGCGCCTATGTGTGTGTGTGTGTGTGAGGGAGAGAGAGAGAGCGAGCGAGCGAGCGAGAGGGCAAGAGAAGGAGGGAGAGTGAGCTGTGTTTGCCTGTGCTGCTGGATGATGTCTGGTGAGGGAAGTGGGAGATCCCGGGATCATAAAGGAAACCCAGGCTGAACGGTGAAGTCATCCATCCGGGTTTGAAGCTGTGTGTGCGTGTGCGTGTGTGTTTGTGTGTGTGTGTGTGTGTTTGTGTGCGTGGGTGTGTGTGTGTGTGTGTGTGTGTGTGTATGTATGTGTGTGTGCGTGTATGTGTGTGTGTGTGCCTGTGTGTGTGTTTGTGTGTGTGTCGCTCCAAATGCTAGAGGAGCAAGAGCGACATCAACAGGCCAAATATGAAATTGATCAATTCACAAAAAGATTTCACGTTTAGAAAACATAGTTTTCTTTAGAACAGAGGAACATTTTAATCAGAGGAAAACTAAGATGGAACATCAAATTTAAAGGATGTATACTTTTGTGTTATACTATGGGACATATTTGTCTAGTTATAGGGCGTCTATATAATATTTATATAATATTTATACTAGCCTATATTTATATCTTACATTCCTAGGGGCGGCTTTGGCTCAGGAGGTAGAAAGGCTTGTCCACGAACCTGAAAGTATGTGGTTTGATCTCCTGCAGTTTGAGTTCCAGAGAGTCTTTGGTCAAGATACTGAACCCCAAAGCCTGTGACGGCTGTGCCATCTTTGTTTGAATGTGTGTAATAGAAAAAGTTCATACATTAGCACTGTATGAATGTGTGTGAATATGAAACATTTTACTTGTTCTGAGCATTTCGAGTTGGAAATAAGACCAGAAAAGCTAAAAAAAAATTCAATTTAACATATTTTGCTGGCGTGTCTTGACCATAACTAAGAGTCTGGAACAGGGAAGCAGTTACTGACTAAAGGACATGATAATATAGGGTCAAATGTATGCAGATATAAAAACACTTTGTTAAACTTATACAACCTAACAGTTAAAGTATAAAGTCTTCTATGTGGACGAAGCTCTCTATACCATTGGTATAGAATCCAAGCTTTTTGACTCATGAAGAGGAATAAAACACATATTTTTCAAGTCGGTGTCTGGTGTTCCCGGATAATCTGAACCTTTGTGAAAGTGTACTTCTAAATTTCTTTTAAAGTGCCACTTTAAAGTGCCACCTAGCAGCAGAAGGACATACAAAAACGGACAGATAATGTACAACCCAGAAAACCTAACACGAAAGTATTATATAGAGTAAAAAACATGATTGATTTTACATCTACAGGCTAATGCCTTTATGAAACATATCTGGTGCTGTCGTCTGCCATAACATAATAAGACCTCTCTTCATTTCAGAACCACGGACAGAGCTGACATCATTTATACATTTGCTGCATCTCAAATGACGTCATTCTCCCCTGCCTCCTTTTTTGTTGCAGCCTATGTTACAACATCCTGTCCTCACAGCATATGGTGTCTCATAAAAAGCTGAAATAATGAACTGATGGAGAGCCTATTATTGGACCAGCCCTGTTTTAACAACTTGGGCCAGCTGACCCATCTATAAACATGGAATAACCTTTCCACTGAAGCAGTGTTCCTAGAAGTGACTAGCTGACAATCTGGAGATCAGTGGTGCTTTAGAAGCTCTTGAATATCCTTCATAGTCAAAGGTAAGTGTTCCCACAAAACAACAGACCATATAACTTCCTGTAAAGCATGTCAGTGAGTCCCCTGAGGGTCTCTTATAACCACCATTATACTAAATAAGCATGCAGCCAACACATTTGGTGGTTCCAACTCCAAAAGTAAATTTCCGTGCAAAAAGCAGTTACAGAGATTTTAATGAGGATGTTGCTAATTGTAAAAATCAACCAAAGTGATTAAAGCTGCAGCTAATTATTCTTTTTCCAATTATGATTTGTTCTGACATGGATCCACAATCAACATGAAAGGTTACATGACTGTGCCACTCCATCTGAATTCTACCGGGATGACTCACAAAGCTCCTCCTGCCCAATATTCTGCCGCCTCCAGCTGTCAACAAGCAGAGCCACAGATTCATGCAAAGGGGTTCATGCGAGGGCCAGAAATTTCACATGACATCATCAGTCGGCGACACAGTTGAAGGATGTGGGGAAAACTCTGACCTGCCGCTCCAGATGGGAACAGGTGCCGCTTCATGATCACTATTTTGGGAGGAAACGTAGATGTGTCACACCTACTGGACACTTCTCCTTCCTTACCTCAGACCCTAGCAATGCACTGCCACATACATAGTGAGCCCAGTGTGCCTCTCAGTTGGTTCATCTTAGGCTTCTTCAATTGATCTTTCTACATCCTCATCTCTCCTCTTCTTTCTCTTTTTCTCTTTTTCCTGCTCTGCCTCTTTAGCAAGCAGCAGCTCTTAATGATCTGACTCACTCAATCAGTCGCATAATCTCTGACAAGGGCACCTACCCTTAAGAAATGTGTGTGTGTGCTCTGGAAGCACTGCCTCCAATTACAAATGAATCACAGTGCTGAGTCACTCCCCCCCTCCCCATCTCTCCCCCTAGGCAGACTGAGCTCTGCTGCACTTACACACACGGACACACACACACACATTGTGTATATACACACCATGTTCCTCCTTGAGGAACACTAGCTGAGGAAAAACACAGATAACAAGTCGAGAGCTAGGAGCCAGGATCAATTCTGTGAGTATCAGGTCGTAGGTATTAGTGTAAGTGAGAGAAAGAGAAGCAGGGACTAAAAATGGCTAAAAATGTAACTGAGAGCGGAAAGTGGAGACGCACACACAGACCATCTGCAGTCATGGACCAAATGAAAGGAGTGTGTGTATCTGTTCTCCTCATCATGAAGATTAATGCTGTTTGTTTTCCTGCGTAAACATCCTCAAGAAGATTGTGGGAACACTGGAAGAGCGCTGGCCTTTGGATCAGTGATCACACAGCTGAGATACACACACTCACAGCTGCAGTCGGAAGGTGCATCTCATTCACATGGGAGACCAGAGCTGGGATCAAAGAATGATTCAAGTTCTTTCACTGTGAAGTCTGTGTTTGATGTGAAAGTACAACTTGTCACCAAATCCTTGTGAAGAATCTGCATTTTCCTGAAAATTATTTTGTTTTCACATAAAACATATTTTTATTCATGGGGCCTTTCTATACACCGAAGGATACCTGTGAATATATCACACATAAATACAACAATAATTCAACTTAAAAGACAAATCATAATATTTGATAATTTATAGTATTATATTAATGTTTGTTGTGATCAGTGATGCAAATATAGCAATAACTTTACATGTAGTGCACAGTTTTAATTTAAGCTACTCAAATGTATATGATCATTAACCTATGATTAGCTTGATCAATGTTTATTAACCATTCCATCTGAATGAAACATTTTAGGGTCTTTCAGCTCATTGTTTTGGTCTCCTGATCGACAACTTCACTGTTATGTTTCTTTCTTTCTGCTCTTTTCACACTATTGTTTATGCAGCAGGTAGATTCTCAGTATACTCTATAAAACTATCAGCCCTCCACCGAACAACAGATAATGTTTGTTGTGAACATCTTTTAGTGAATTAAGAGCCATATTTCCCTCAGGCTATATTGGATTTTTTCCCTGTTAAGATCTATTAACTATTTACTCGGAAATCAATGAAAACTGTTGAAAACATCCTGTCTCATAATGTTTAAGAAAGTGATTAAAAGGTCCGGGCTCTGCCCCCGGATCCACTTCTTCCTGACCCATCTTTCCACCAAGCTTTGAGATAATTCATCCTGTTGTTTTTGTTTGACGCTGCTAACTAACAGACATAATCTCCGTAGAAGAGATAACAGCCATGTCATTGTATTTCCAGCTCACTAAACTAGCCCCAATTTGTCTAATGATCAGGTCTGTTTCTTTAAAAGTCAAATATCCAGCAGCAGAAGTAAGTTTCCTACTTGTTAATCATCTTGTGAAACCTCAGATGAGTCCTGTGTCCATGTAGGGACCTCCACCGTGAGAACCACTCCTATCGCCAGATCTTTGTGGAGAGTTTTTGTAGTTCTACACATCTGAGATAACTTGATATCCAACAATAATATTACTGTTGATGATGATAATCCTCAGATCTCACTGTCAACAGTTTATATTGATAGTACTTCCAGTCGAGGTTAAAGTCCCTATAAAAAAACTGTGGGTAACATTTTTCAGGGGATTATCCAGAGAAACATGAACACTGATTCTGGAAATATATCTTACCATTTCATTTTTTTGGAATTTATTTTAATGCTGTGGACAACAAAATCAGATTTCCATTTATTTATTGCATTGTGATGGAGGCATATATCCCAGAGGTGGTTATTAGAGGTTGTAAATTGGGGGAAGAGGTTAAAGAGAAGGGAGTTCTCTACCTGCAACAATAGGGATGGTTTCCCTTCCTCCATTGGAAATACAGTAGTTTTGATTCTAAATACTTGGTTGGAAGCAATCCGGTATAATCTACTTAAACCGAAAAGCCAAACAAAAAGATCTTTATATTGGACCACTGTGTATATCGCTGCGACACCATCCCTGGCTCCATCTCCTCAGGGAGGAGGCGCTCAGTTTGTTGATGAGAGGAGAAGCGCTGCAGTCACACTTGTGTTGGAAAGTAGGTCACATATCCCACGATTCACCGCATGCCCAAAGCAGATGTGTGACAGCGGTAATTGGCATCTGGGACCATGGCGCGCTGTGATGGCTCTCTCTCCTGAGATAGCGTATCTCTACCTTTCCCCCTGCTGTCTGCTGGAGTGTCTGCTAATGCTCGGCTGCCAAAGTTGAAAAAGACTGCTGCACCCCGGCCCTCTCTATGAAGAGCACAAGCACATAAGGTCAGGGTGAGTCAGGATTTCAAAGATTTCTCAGAAAAACTTTTCCTGCAGAACTGGAGCTGCATGTCGTTCATTCTAACTTGATCACATAAGGCCTGAAGTAACAACAGCCGCGCCACAGCAGCTCAGTGTGGCTGCAAGCAAAGCAATGTGTTAGCATTATAAATGTTACATGCTCAAAAAGGCAACGCTGAAATGCTGATGTTAGGATGTTAACCATGTTCATCTAATGTAGGTATTTATGTTTAACACAACACACTAAGTAGCCCAGACAAGTGGCAATATCATTAGTTGTGCAAGTATTTGGTCATAGTTAATACATTTAAAGATCTGATGATTGCACATTTTTTAAAGTCTGGTAATTCACTGAAGGTTCATCCTGAGGGGACTACGACTGTCTGAAATTCTTGGCAATCCAGAGAAGTTTAAATATTCCACTGAAACTCCACCTCATGATGGCGCAAGTGTAAAAAGTCAGGGGTTCAAAGATTCTGAACACGAGCCAAATGCCACGGTCATCCATCAAAACGTTTCAGACTGATGTGCCCTTCCCCCGAAACTCCACTGATAATATTAAGGTTGTGACCATAACTAATGTTGCACTAAAAACTGTGTTTGAAAAGAATAAAAAGGTTTTGCCTCACTTAACAGCCCACGTCTTCACAAATCAGGGGCTAAACCCAGGAAGCACGGCTATTTAGAGAATGATGGTCTCTCACTTATCAGAGTGGATTAAACAAGGTACATTAATTCCATCCGAGCATCCACCGGAGTCAGCGTCAGCCAGTACACACGGTCGACATAGTGAATAAAGGGTCTTCAGATTGTTTTCAAAGCCTTTATCTCTATAGGAACTGTACATAATATCAAATGCAACATATGGATCAGTCTATTGCATGGATTAGCTCCAAAGGACTACCTGAGAATAAGATTTTCACTCTTTTGTTGCAATGCCCTTCTCTTTCTTTCCTACACTCAATGAAACTGGACTGAACAAATAAGAAGTGATTGTTTCCCCCCCACCCCACCCCCGTGCCCTCGGAGGTCTGCGGGTGCTACAGGAATAGTCTTGTTCCCCGAGAGCCACAGCTGCTGTTCTGCTGAGAGGGCTCGTGAAGAATTTGTCAACGTGAACCCTCATGACCGCTGAGCAAGATTTATGGGATCCTGTGTCGCCCACCTGCTCCTTTTTCACCCCCCACTCATGCCCAACGCCTCACTCTTCACCCTACAACCCCCGCCCCCCCAGCCCTTCCCTTTCTGTGCCACTGCTTTTCATGTATCTGCCATATTCTCCACGTCTTCTCCTCACTGCTTGTTAGAATTGACAGAAATAGCACCCTGGATGACTCACCCCACCAAAGTCTTTTCAGAAACCAGGTGCTGTCAACAGGCACTTGTGTCAATGGAAAAAATATCAGGAATATCTCATTTTTAGTGGAACAATTTATTCAGACATGAGCTGCTCCCCTAATGTCTGAGAGAAACAGTGGCCAGTTAGTGTGACTTCGGTTCACTGTCTAAGTGCCACTGAGCAAGGCACCTTTGTCCCCCAAAATCTGCTCCCCGGGGGCCGTCCATGGCTGCCCACTGCTCTGTATGTTCACCGTGTGTGTTGTGAGCTGCTGTGTTCTGGAATCTATCTGGAATCTGGAATGTCTTCCAAATGTAATTGGAGTCCAATTAATAAACCCAGACTGTAGGTGTAGCACTAGAGCTACTTTGATTTAGGAAAAACACTCAACATGTTATAACTTTGCTATTAACAAGAAACGTGATGTGAACTATATGAACTGCAAAAGAAAAAGAGACAAGATCAAGAACTGTTTTCATTCATGTTCTGCTTATCCACTATGAATCTAAACTCAATATTAGAGTTTAGCAATTCATACGTTCACATTTTGTGAGTTGACCCTATAAAAAACAAGCCACATTATAAGGAATTTGTAACTCTGAAATGTTTTATTTTATTTTCAAAGCCCTAATCAGGTTCATTGTAAGTTGCTTCAACGCATCTTGTCATCAATATCATCAACTCCATCAAATCACCATGAAACCCTATATGCCCAGATGATCAGTCAATGGTGAGTACATTTTACAAATGTGTGTTGACCATGTTTACAATCAACATTGAGAAGTGAAACTTGCTGATACATAGACAGTGAGGTTTAAAAAGAAAAAAAGACTTTTAAGCAAAATACAAACCGATTTCTAATAATAACTCAACTGACGTAAGTTGAGGACATCTATCAGATTTCCTGAAAACAAAGACTTGTTTGCATGAAGTAAATGTAATTTTATGTATGTACAATTAATAATTCCCCAAACATTTTAAACACTCTCTCCGTCTGTAGTGCATTAATTACACCTTAGCATTTCGTCTCGGCCTTAGTTTTACCTTTGTTTCAGTTACTTCCTGTGAATCACAAATGTAAGTGAAACTGTCTGAAACAAAACCTTAGTTACTCAGGGGCAGACTTAAGCAATTCAGATACGTACGGTACAGTCACTCTGAGGCAGCAGCAGTCATATAAATTACCAAAATAAGGCACATACACACGTAGAAAAATAACACATTTCTATTTCATAAGATTACACTTGCTCCTCTATGATTTTTAAATAATTTCAGGTAAAAGTACCGGTACTTCAATGTAACAGTGTAATGAACAAAGCCTTTGTACTATATCCTTAAAATTCACATTTGATCAGTACAAACATTTTGTTTTTTAAAGAATATTTCGTTTTTGCCCTTTTGTCACTGTTAGTGCAGCAGTTTAGACCTATCAGGTGTAAAGCCAGTACAGTTTGTATGCTGGTTAACCCCCGCTGAGGTCACATGGTCCCACAGGGGCCTCAGACGTGGTAGAGCGGCACCACTCTGCTGATGTCCTGTCTACATATCGGGCATTGGCGGCGTGGAAGCGCCCGCTGGCAGGTGTGACAGCAGCACACATGCCCACAGTCCAGCAGAATACAGTTACGAGGCTGAGTGAGGCAAATCACACAGGGGTTCACTACGGGTCCCTCTGCCGCATCCTGAGGTGCTTCGGCGCCCACTACGTCGGCCTGCCATTTCTCAAACTCCCTCCTCTCCTGCTCCCGCTGCCACTGAGCTTTGAGGTGGTAGTAGTAGCGTCGACCCACCCAGAGGACGACCATCGCCCCGACCAAAGCAGAGGTAATGGTCAGCGCCTTCCACCAAACAGCCACGTTCTCTTGGTCTTGTCGCAGGGTGTCAAAGTCCATGTTGCCCAAGAAGTACTGTGTATTATTGGAAGGGGGTCGAAGATTCAGGGTGCCGTCTGTGTCTAGTATCAACTCACCTACTCCTGTGAGAGTTGCACCCACCTGGGGAATGAGGGGAAAAATTGCTTACGGTATGTGGAGGAAAATAGCAAAAATATGATACTTTCTCCAGTGAATATTTATAATTTTTCAGCTGCAGGAGCCATTTAACGACATTTGCTAGTAACAACCAACCTTGAGCATTTCCTCGGTCTCCAGTTGCCCTTTAATTTTCTCCCCACTCAGGTATTGTCCTACGATGTCGCCCAGGCCGTAGTTGAGCTGGTGAAACTTCTCGTGGGTAATCTCCATGTGGACTCCAGAAGCTTGCAGAGGACACAGGACCTTGACTGTGGTCTCATCCGATCCCACTAACACAAATGGCACTGCATTCACTCTCTGGTGCAGGACCAGCTCACTGTCTGTCCTGCAACAGGTAGAAGGAGGGAAATGGGTCCGTTTAGTCAACATATAAGAGGATAGACAGGATCAAATATACTGAGGATGCCCCATGTATATAAAGTACGACTTTATGATGTTCAGTTTTCAATTTTTTAGCCAGTTTGGTTCTCATGGAGGTTGTGCAAATCTCAGGGTCATTGCAGTGACACAAGACACTAGAAAGACAATAGTTTTTATGTATATTATTAACTCCACCAAGGAGGTTATGTTTTTGTCTGCATTTGCTTGTTGGATATTTAGCAGGATAACGAAAAACTCCACAAAATGTCATGGTTTTTTGTAACTGAACTGAATTCCATGACATTTTGTGGAGGGGTGGGTTATGGTTCAAGAAAGGACGTGTTACTTTTTTGGTGTGGAACCAGGAATTCTTCTATTCACTTTCTATAGCGTTGTTTTGTAAAGTGATTTGAATTTGAATAATTTGAGATTGGGCCTTTATTAATCCTTCGGTATAAACTGGGTTGAGGAAGTTGAAAGCTGTGAATGATGAATGAGAATTCAAAATAAAATCATATACTGTGCTCACCAAGTGCTTGAAAGGCCATTCCACACCAGCCTTTGTTGTTTCAACATTATTTTCTGCAACACGCCGACAATTTCTTTTTGGAAGTGACTTGTCAGAGGCTCGCCCACTGGCTGAACAGCACCTGCACACACAAGCACATACACACTTAATAGAGAATAAGAGGTGAAGAAGGGGCACAACTCTTCCAGTGGACAAATATGGATCTAGTCTTGTTGGTATCAGAAAAAGTGGGACCCCAATTACCTTCAATGACAGCATACTGTAGACATGCTCCTGGAATTTCCTTCAAAATGTTTTTGAGTTTCCCATCTATGGTGAAATGTGGAGCTTCCTGACAACACAAGACACACACTATTTGTGTAAGCAGGACACACAGTGCAGTGGACAGGCTTCAGGTTCCTGTCACATTAAATTTTAATTCATTTCCTTCACATTTTTGGCACAGTCTACTTCTTCAGTCCTCTAAAAATGAAAAATATAGTTTTTACTCCTGCAGGTAGACACAGCTTCAGCCCCAAGCCTCACACTGTAATAGGTATATACTGGTTTATGGGATTGGCTTCCTCTTTCAGAACGTTTTCAGAGACATTAGCAGAGTGCTTATCTACATTAAGAGGATTTCAAGTTTGTGAAATATGAAGATCGCTTCAATGGTTTCACACCTAATCAAATTCCTACCTGTAGGTTAAACAGCATGAAAAACAGAAAAAAGGACAAATTGCTAAATAAAAGCTTACGAAAAGTTATGAAATGTTACAGAACTAACGTCAAGTCTCTCCACTGTTTTGCGGCTCTTCCTGTACAGATAGTAGAAGATGCCTGAGAGGGTGAGACTGGCCCCCAGACACACAACCTCTGGAATCCTCACAGAATATCCATCCATTGTCCCCGGCTCTCCTGTTCCTGCAGTAGGAGCAGACCTGCACAGACAAATGACAGTAACAATATCAGTACATCAACTAATACAGAGATTCAGATTAATAGTCAACATAGCTGCTGATTGTTCTTCTGTCGATCAATTAATCAACCACATATTGTAGCTGTAGTCAAGTTACAAACTAAGATAAAAATACATCTGTAAAAGTGACACGTTGTCCTTTTTTACACATGGGTTTTATATTTATGAATATTTATCTGATATTTATGTTATTATTATTACAAAAGATGTTTCTATATTCAGATTCTTTCAGGATTCTAGATCCTTAAATCTTGCTGTTTAAAGATTATTTTGATTTCTACCTGAACGAATGTGAGGGATGTGCGATGGCTATGAAGTGCAAATCACATAACTCAACAACAAATCACAGACCACAACAACAAATCACAAGAAACAACAACAAATCTTACAAAACAAAAACAAATCACAGAGCACAACAACGCATATTTACATAGCAGGTACCTTCCCTTTCCATTTAACATACAAACTGTTCTGTTTAGTTGTTATTTATTGGCAGTTGTGTTTTGCACCCCAGGGCCGCCGTAGGAAAGCCATAAACTGGGAACACGGACTGGCCACATACAAGTTCAAGGTTGAAGTAAAAATACACATAAAACAAAGACACACTAAACGAGAGAGGCTGCAAACATCATAAACTTGAACTTGACTCGTTAAAATTTGGTCTTTCACTTTTGACAAATCAGCAACCACAGCTCTAAAACATTAATATTGATATTTTACTTTTAGCGATAATATACATACAATCTATAATCATTACTTTCATTTGTATCCTCTTTAAAATCCTGCTGAGCTACTAGCTAGCTGCCGTTGGTGGAGCCTCACCAACAGTGAACGTCCCTGTTGGCTGATCACGTGACCAGCAACAGCACAAGAATACAGGTGTGTTGTTGTGTTAAAGTGGAGGAGTCTGAATAACACGGTTGTTTCTACCTGTCACAGAAAAGATGATCTCAAGTTGACATTATCGGCTCCACGGTTTCGTCCACGTCACGTGACGTCAGACCGGAAGCAGTCGATGTCACGTGACTAAGTCTGCGCACGCGCACAGCGGCATCCTCCTCCTGCTCTCCACGTCTCTCTGCTCGCCGCACAGCCGAACATGGCAGGAGGTGTGCGGAGGAAGTCCCCCGGCGTCCCGTCCCCTCTGTGGGGGAAGCTCCAGACGCTGTGGCAGGACAAGCACCTGGTCCTGTTCAAGACGGAGTACACGCTGCTGGTCGTGTCCGTCCTGTGGCTCCTGGAGATCGGCATCAACGTGTGGGTCATTCAGAAAGTGGCGTGTAAGTAGCTGCGCGGCTAGCTAGCATGCTACGGCGCTCGGCCGTTTGCCCGGACGGGTCCAAGCGCTAAGTAGCTAGCGTTAGCATGCCCCCCTCCCACCCAACCCCCAACTTCCAGTGCCACCTGTCAGAGAGAGTTTACTGTCCTTGCATGACCCAAGATAATCATCTGATCTGCGCCGGTGATACAATTATCACCACAAGTTTAGAGAACTGAGATTAATTGGTTCTCTAAACTTGTAGTGATAATTTTTCACTTAAAGATCAAATAACATAATCCTGTATTAGTCCGACGATGGGGAAATTTGCAATACTACAATAGCAAGTCTAAAAAATAGGCCTCAGTAAGTAATATAAGTAACATGCAATACTTGAGTGAAAGGACGTTTTTAAAAAAGGTCAAGAAAAATCTGAATGGTGTAAAAAATCTCCAAATCTAATGTGTGGTCAATATCTTTGTTTGTTATATTTCCTGATCAAAACCTAAAACTAGTCGATGTACAATAACTTACAAAGAAACCAGAAAATATTCAAAGTGGAGAAGCAGGAGCCTGTGAAAGTTTGATATTCTTAGCATTAGCTGGTGCTCTCATAGCTGCTGTACATGTGCATTGGCCTTAAACAGTATGGAAGGACCAATTGGCAAATAATAGCTGATAAATCATTTTAATTAATTATTTAGAAAATACCCTACATTGTAAAATACACTGAAATATGAATGAGTGAAGTTGTTGACAAACAATCTATTGTGTTTCAAGAAGTTGAGTTTGAAGTTTTTTGAGAGTTCCTATAGCGATACCATGCAAGTGCATTTAATAAAATAACAACTCATTTAGTTGCAGCTACTGTCCGTACAATGTGTCGACGTACGTTACACAAATCAATGTATTTATGTAATCAATGACCAATCAGCCTTAATGATCACTGATCTGTTTTCTTGCAGACACTGAGATAGACTGGAAAGCTTACATGGATGAAGTAGAGGGCGTCATCAATGGAACATACGACTACACTGAGCTTAAAGGAGACACGGGTCCCCTGGTGTAAGTTTCACATGTTGACCCCCCGCAGTGTGTTAAGATGTCATGTGCGTGAAGGATTCTGGGAATAATTGGCGCCTTGTTGTTGCAGGTACCCGGCTGGCTTTGTCTACATCTTCACTGCTCTTTATTACATCACCAGCCACGGTGTGAACATACGTCTGGCTCAGTACATCTTCGCTGCTTTCTACCTCATCACGCTTCTGCTCGTCTTCAGGATATACAACCGCACTAAGAAGGTCAGTCCGTGGTTGTGTAAAGATTTATTACAGCAATACACCACTAAGTTAAAATATAATGCTGCTAATGTAAGGTTAGCCAGTTGATTTATGTGAGGCTGTTCTCTTGTGATTTAGATTTGAAAGTTGTTTAATAAAATGTGTGTCTTTCTTTCTCCAGGTTCCGCCCTATGTGTTCTTCTTTGTGTGTTGCGCCTCCTATAGGATCCACTCCATCTTTGTGCTGCGACTCTTCAATGACCCAGTGGCCATGATGCTGCTGTTTGGAGCTGTCAACCTCTTCATGGATGGATACTGGACCGTTGGATGTGTTATCTACAGGCAAGTGTTGACTCTTTTCTGCAGCTTCTAATTAGAAGTCTCCCTCTGTCATCCAAGAGTGAAATGTACAAAGATGTCATGTGAACTTTTTTTTATTATGTGTTACACGAGGAAATTACAACTTGATCTTTCTCTCTCTCTCTCTCTGACAGTTTAGCAGTGTCTGTGAAAATGAACGTGCTTCTGTTTGCCCCCGGGCTACTTTTCCTCCTCCTGTCTGAGTTTGGTCTAATCAGGACAATCCCCAAACTTTCTCTGTGTGCAGGAATACAGGTAAATATCCACCATAAAAACACTCGGTACCATATTACTAGCATAACCACATTTCCATGTTAAATGTCTTCAACATCATCATTTAATTAATCTGTCCTGATTTCACAGTTTTTGCTCGGCCTCCCGTTCCTCATGGAGAATCCCATTGGTTACCTGAGCAGGGCTTTCGATCTTGGCCGTCAGTTCATGTTTAAGTGGACGGTGAACTGGCGCTTCCTGCCCGAGATGCTCTTCCTGAATCGCAACTTTCATTTACTCCTGCTCGCTGTCCACCTGCTCGCCCTGCTGCTCTTTGCTTCCCGCCGGTGGAAGAGGTGAGAGACTGACTTTCGGTTCAAAGTTCATTGTTGGCTTTAGGAGATGGAATAAGATCTTTGGTTACATTTGGGCCAGTTTTAGTTACACAAGATGTCAGGCATTGGCTCAGTCAGTACTTGATGCCATGGATGCTTATGCTGGTTTCTAGATATTTAGAATAATAATGTAAATCTGTATTTTCTGTCTTAACAGGCCAGGTGAGAGCATCTTCGATCTTCTCAAGGAGCCTGGCAAGAGGAAAATCCCTCCTCAGGAGAATTCGGTGGATCATATCCTTTTGTTTCATTTTGAATATATTTGCATTTGAAGAAAATTGATCCTTAAAGTGCAGATTGAGATCATTATCATCAGCATCATTATTACTCAATGTTAAATGTTTCTGAATGATATACCTGTGAGGGTACAATCACACATACGCAAGTGTAAGTATGGCAAACTTTCACCCGTGCAAGTAAGGGGGCAAATAAAATGAAAGCAAAGGAAATCGGCAGCGTGGCTTCATGTATAGTTTAACTTGAGTGAACTTTCATCGCCTCAACATCTTTCTCTGTTCTTCAATGTACCAGTAACTCAGGAGGCGATTATTATTCAGCTTCATTTGCGTATGTGCGAAGGTGCCCTAATTCTCCGGCTTCTGTGTGAGACCTTAACAGACAAGCACAGATAGTTCTGATTCTCTTCACCTCTAACTTCATCGGCATGTGCTTCAGTCGTTCGTTGCACTACCAGTTCTATGTCTGGTACTTCCACACGCTGCCTTTCCTGCTCTGGAGTGGTGGAGTCAAGAAGCTGGCCCATCTGCTCAGGTAAGTGGAAAGCTTGATGTTTACAGAGAAGTTTAAATTTCAACATGATCACCAAACACTCAGTCACATGTCAATGCTTCCTCTTTCTATCCCTGTGTGTAGGGTCCTGATCCTGGGTCTGATCGAGCTTTCATGGAACACGTACCCCTCAACCAACAGCAGCTCAGCCGCCCTCCATGTCTGCCACCTGATCATCCTCCTCTGTCTGTGGTTGGCTCCGCCCCTGCAGTCAGCCCCCGCAGAAACCCCACAGGACAAACCTGTTAAGGACAAAAGTCAGTGAGCCACAGGCTGATCGGAGTGGACGTCAGAATACGGTCAAGACTGCTGCCAACAGCCGTCATCCCCCCTCCCCTCACTGGGGTAGACTGTTTATACGAGGAAAAAAGGAGCAATTTGATGCTTCTCATCTCTGCCCGCTGCTAAAAGTGAATGAAGCAAACATGTGGGTGCAGACTGAAGACGAAGCCTACGCGATTACATGTGATGTAGTCGTGTCTTGCCGTTAAGGAGATGAAAAGTGAAAGAATTCATGGATTCTCAGGTTTCATTGTCAAATACATAATAAGAAGAGGAGTACAGTACAAAGAGGAAAATGTGAATGTTTTTGTGTGTGAAAAGGATTTATTACATATACTATATTTCTACTTAGTAAGTTAAAAGTACAGTCACCCATAATTGAACAGGCCTAATCATTATTTCTTTTTAGATGCTCTAACATTTTCAAAGTAATTTAATGAGGCACAAATATGAAAACAAATTGTATTTATGAAAGCAGTATATTGAATTTATTTATTTATATCCCATAGAACTTTTACTAAGAATGTATTGTGTATCAGGCAGAAGCTTTTGGCATTTGGCACAGTAAATTCTTTATTTTCCAAAAGGCCAAAACTCTTAAAGTAGTGATTTTACAAGTGTGTACAACATAGCTATTTGTCTGATTTGTTGATTAATCCACTGTTGTGTGTGTGTGTGTGTTCCCAAAATTAATCATCGCATATGTAGATTTAATGTGAAAAGTTTGCAGTAGACTGAACATTTTATATTAAACTGAGATACCACTTCACCTTGATGCTGTTTTTTGTTTTCATGGTTTTGTTTCAAATCACAACAAATAGTTAAATTCCAGCCTTTTTGTATTTCCCATCAATTAGTTCATTATTTAAAGTAATATTTCTGTAGTTTATCAAATAATCATCCTGATGATCAAATTTCCATGTGACACACACTGATTATGAAGTAAGAACTATACAGACGGGAAGCTTCAACTTATATTAAAAAAAGCTCAATTCAGGTGATCAAGGCATTCTTGTGATTGCATAAAGCATTTTTATAACTTAAGGCCATGTGTCTGATGTCAGGTAAAGAACATTTTACTTTCATATCAGTTCTCACATCATAAAATCTTTCATCCATCCTTCCATTATTAATACCACTTATCCTTTGTGGTACAAGTGGGGCTGGAGCATGTCCCAGCTGACATTGGGTGATTGGCAGGGTACATCCTGGACAGGTCGCCACCGTATTAAAGGGCCAACATACAGAGACAAGTACATCACAATGACATTCACACCTATGCCACTTTATAGTCATTGATATGAAGTGAGTAACGGATTAGTAGATTTGGCTCAGTTCCCTCAGAGGTGATTGTCTCACATGTTGTTGGGGTTGTAACACAGCATGTTAAGTTTGATGTTCTCGTCCCAGTGGCGCAGCAGCAGGAACAGCTGTCTGGCAGCGCCCTTCAGGCCTGCCAAGTCCACTCCCTCAGGCAGCGCCTGGCAGCGCAGCCAGAAGTCCGCTTTTGCTGCCACCAGCTCCCACTCCATGAAGTAGCCAGCACAGCGGTGCTCGAGCCAAGCGAGCGCCACAGCAGTGGCCCAGCTCGAGCCCTCCAGGTCCTCTAGGGCCAACTGGCAGCTCCCTTGGAGGTCAGCTGGATCTACTGAAGAGCCCTCATATACGTCTGTCTCTGATCCGCGACCGCTATCGGCTTGGCCATACCTCTGACTCTGGTAGAGGCCATCCTCGAGGCTTGGGAGGTCAGGGTGTGAGGTGACATGGTCTCGGTCAGACAGGTGTCTCCGGCGAAGCCTTGGTTCCAGCATCAGAGGAGTGTCGTCTGGAGTGTGGTGGAAGGGAGGTACAGTTTTGGCGAAGACGCAGTAGGTAGGAGAGGAGGTAATATTGTGACTGGAGGGAGGCTTTGCAGATGTGGATAAAGACGGAGCACTGGGAGATGCACAACGGAAAGGTGGGCTGAGGCTGCGGCGGTGGAGGCTGTATGGTGAAGCCCTATTGAGGCGATCCAGGGGGATCTGGACACAGTTTGAGTAGGTCTCTGTCAGCAGAAAAGCTCCTGAAGCCAGCTGCAGATGCACCTGATCAGACACCACACGGACATAAATTACAAAATGTGCTTGCATGCTTGTGTGTATTGTATACATGTATACTGTGTGTGTCTACACAGCTCACCAGGGGCAGGTAGTCCGGTGCTGCTGTTTCAGGCTGTGTCTCAGTCTCTGCAGACAAACAGTGAGACTTGAGAGGGACCTGCTTTCCTGATGAGATGGAGGACCTGAATCTGCCCAGGGGGAACCTGGAACAGAAAAGAGGTGTGGATTTAAATGTATCTCCATTTGGATCTAAATAAAATATACATCTATTATAGAGAGAACCTTAAACTACAAAGAAATATAAACACAAACACAGTTTAATACTAAAGTCGTAGACCTTCAAAAAGACAAAACCACTGGTGCCCAAGGCAGTGGTGGATTTAGGATTTTTCTAAATCAGAGGCCACCATTCCTTGTTTACTGTTAGCTCTTATCTTTTAAGACTACTGACAGATCATGGGCCGTTCAGGGTCACTCAGATTTCTGCTGGGGCCAGTGCCCCCCTGGCCCTGACACTCGATCCGCCTCTGGCCAAAGGGACGAACACCACACATATAAAAACTAGTCAAATTCAACATTCGAGAGTTTCACTAATATATATAATTAATTAGTTTGAAATGTTTACCTGGATCCGAAGAAGCTTTCCATTGACTTGCTCTCTATGGATCGCTGGGAGCGAGTGCACGAGGCGCCTGATATTGCCGGGGCTGTAGCAGAGTGGCCGCTGCCCCCTCCACCTGAGACAGCAGCATAGAAAAACACATTGAACAGTATTGTTTCACCAGAAAAGTTATAAAGTGATGTGTCCTGGATGGATTTAAAGGTACGGTTCACCCAAATGACAAAAAAAAACGGATTTTAGTTGAATAATTAGAGCAGAAACTTTTATTATTATTGTTGTTTATTTATGACATTTTCAATGCTATGAGCACCACAAACTAAATTCTCAAGGTACAATCTTTCAGAGTCATCAGATATCAGCATGACTAAATATGATAAAAGAAAAGGGAGATTATATGTTGGGTTATTTTAGCAATTTGGGTGAATTGATCCTTTAAGAACTATGTCAGGGAATAGCGATATGTCGAGTATTTCTTCTTTTCTTCTTCCATAAACACTCAGCTACAGTCAAATTTTCAACCGTCTTTCTGCTAAGACGCCTCTAACCTCTGGACTGCGCTGCACTGGAGGGAGTTTTTTTCACTGAGCAGGTTCGACAGCAATACTTACTAGAGTCCCAGGATGTAAGGCTACATGGTGAGGCAGGAGTGTCACCTCTGTCTGAGAGATACAAAGATTGTTGATGACCTAAAGTCTTGATAACAGAAATGGGTGGTGGTATCATGCGATGTGTTTACCTGTAGAGTTCCAGTTGTCGTCCATCTCCTCACTGTCTCTACTGGAACGCCGTCGGCCCAGACCCACAGAATAGGTCTGCCTGCAGCTGTCTGACTGCGAACTCCTGCTCCCCGAATGCATCCCTACACACATACACACACACAAACACACACTTTTTACGACAGTGGCGGATCTAGAAGTTTTTTGCCGAGGGGCTATAAAGGGTCCAAATATATGTCCAACATCCAGTCACAGTTCTTGATACAGTAGTTCTAGCTCTGGAGCTCCTCTCTAGCTGTAGAGCTGTGAGCAAAGCCACACATCATTGAATATATTTAGAAAATGGTTCCTTGATTAAGCACAATGTGTAGGTCTACTTGGAAAATAAAATGCATCCACTTGTTAGTTATATCAGTAAGTGACAGTTTATTTAAAAAAAAGGTACTGACAGGACAGTGGCCCTCCAGGAACCAATCAGATCTCAGTTGGGGCCATTGCCCCCTTTGTCCCGCCTCCATATCCGCCCCTGACCCTATATGAAATCTGTGTATTACCCTTTCTTTTTTGTTTGATCAGATTGAAAGTACAGGCATTGTAAAGTGGCTGAGACAATTAGTGGTATTGTATGGTGCTTTATGGGTGTTCTAGTCTCTATAGAAATCAATAGTAAAGGTAGCCTGGGGACTCAAAAGGGACAGATATATATGGATCATTTAGTCAGAAAACACCTTTCACAGCTCCAAAGAACATTAGACAATCACAATCGCACACTTGTACTTCTCATGAAATATAGACTAAAGTCTTCTGGTTGAGTGCCCCCCCAAAGTATATCAAATAATTGTTAGAGAACATAACTGGTGGCACACCTGTGTTTTTGACATCCATGCTGTCTGGTAAGCCTTTGTTGGTGTTGCTGTCAGTGGTAGAGAAGGCTGTGTACATGCAGATGATGTTACAGTTCTTGCTGGTCTGGATGGCCTTCATACGGTATCGCTTAGCTGAACCTAAGGAGCCATCAAATACAATTACATTATTATTTATATTGGTTGGGAGATAGTTCAGGCTGCAGGAGAAATCGTTAGTAAAACCTCACCATGTCCACTGTCACTCTCCTTCTCTGCCATCTTCTCAAAGTCTCTTATAACTGAGCGAGCTGTCAGTTGGTGAATGATCTCCTCCCATGGTTCCTCCTCTCTTCCTTCTTCCCCTCCTCCTCCTCCATCTCCCTCAGCTCCTCCTGGTGTCTCCTGGCCCTCAGGGTTCCAGAGGTGCCCCAGGTCAACACTGACCTCCCAGGACACAGGCCTGCCGCAGAGCACGCCGTGAATGAGCGAGCGGCACTGACCTGGAGGCGGATCCTCCAGGTGAACTGCAGAGAAGAGGTACTCCGGATCTGTGAAGCTGTCCCAGTCCAAAGGAGAGGCGGGGAACAGGAGTCCATCTGAGGGTGACAGAGTGACAGAGTGAGCAATAGAAATTAGATGGAGTAAGAATATTAAACATAATTCAGTATTTCTCACTAGTGTCTTACTGGAGTCAGTGAGGCTTCTGCGGGACAGTGTCCCTCCTGATGGGGGCTTCGTCTCCCCGTCACTTTCGTCCAGCCTCCCTCCCAGCGTCTGGTCGAAGGAGACCCTCTCTAGAGCTCTCCGCAGGCGATGCATCTCCAGCTCGCCTTGGGGGGACGAGAAACTTCGTGCCGCCATAGTTGAACGAGCCAAAGCTTTCTGTCTCCTACGAGGTTCCTCTCCTCCATCCTGGCGCACGGTCTGGTTGCAGGACAGGGAAAGTGATTCAAGTATGAAAAGCAGAGCAGACTTTCTCAACAGCAACCCATGTTGATGTTACTGTTTTCGTCTGACACTGTTTCTATTTGTGAAATTTTTAAACTTTGTGAGTTGTCCTGGAAATTCTACCCACAAAAAGAAAATTCTATTAATTTAGACGACCAATAGTTTAATGACAATATATATAAATATATCAAACTGTTTTAAAGTGCTAATACCTTTCCACGGCCTAAGTTGCGTGACTACAGAGAAGTTAATTTGTGTGAATCTATTACACTAAATCTCACCTTCTTTGCTCCATTATCAGGGGTTTCAAGGGAGAGGTTTTGTTGCCATGCAGCGTCGGCCCACCGAGACAAGGATGATCTCTTATCCAGAGGCGGGATCCTCTCAAGGCCTTGGGGTAAAGACCCTGTGTCCAGCAAGGAATCAGAGGATTGAGGGTCGGGCAGAAACGCCGCCCCTGCTGAGTGGGACTGTGTCTGTAGACTCCGCTCACTGCTGAGAGAGCAGCGAGTGAGGACGTACTGCTCCTGGATGTAGGAGCTCTCCTGGATCCTCCTCCTCACATCACTGGACCTGTTTAGCTCCACACCTGGCATGGAGGAAGGCCGGACGTTAACCACGTGGACAGAAAGTGACCAGCAGGCAAATGGATGCTCCACAGATGTGTGACTGACCTGGGCTGGTGCCAGGGTCTGTGTCTTTGGCACAGGAGAACTCAGTGGAGATTTCTCTGGAGATCTCCCTCAGTGCCTCCTCCAGGTCAGCTCCTTCTGCAGATGTCACCACAGGCATTAGTTCGGAGCGCGAGGGAGGCGAATGCTCATCATTTGATTGGCCGAAAACCGAACCAGTGGAGCCCCGGTGCACACTTTTATAGCCTCGTCCTTGAGTCTGTAAAATAAGACACTTAAATTAGAACTGCACCGAGAGATACAAAGACTGACATTAAAAGAAATACTGCTGTATACCTCAGTCTTTTTGGATTTGAAACCTGTCATATCGTACAGGGTGCAATATCCAATGAGACGATTGCCAGTGTAGAGTGGAGGGATTTCATTGGGTGAAAGAAGGGCCTCCATGTTGTCTGGCAGGTACCAGTCAATCCGAACGTCAGTCAGCACCGGTTCAAAGGCCTTTTTCAGAGACTTGATAAACTGAGGGGGGAAATTGCCACCGTTTGTCTTTTTTACCTGAACACTTTAAAGTTGCAATGATGGAGGAAATATTCAGGTTGTTTAATAACTTGTAATCACTCTATTTTCACCACTGCTAATGGAACACAATATGATTTCAAAAAAACAAGCTTTGTTCAGTACGGTCATGCCAATAACTGTTATGCACTTCACATTTTCTCCAGAAGGTGTCAGCCTTGCAGCGCTACTGACCTTGGGCTGGAGTCTCTCCTCATCATCTAAGAACTCTGTGGTGCCGCCTGTCAACTTGGCGACGCCCTGCAGGAGTCGCCTGCAGACTCGAGGACCCAGGCCCAGACCGAAGCATCTGCAGAGAGGTGTATGATATATATACTTAAAATGTTCAATCACACACCTTCTGGCTGCACCGTACGTGGTGCATGTCTTTTTCTATCACTTGGATTTCTGGGATTAGAGGCTTCCATATGTCTCAGCATAGAGAACATTCAGGTGTGCTCAGACTGGTGTTGGGGTTCTCAAAGGAATCACAAGCCATTTGGCTGATTGAGAGTTTGATTGAGACATTGTGTGTGGTCTCTAAAAATGTCTGGATGGTTATATACTGATTGAACATTATAGATATGAAAACAGAAAACCAATACACCACAACTCAAAGAGAGATGGAGAGCTGTAGACTGTAGTTAGATGGCAACCTAATTTGCATTCACTGAAATTAGATGCATCACAAGAGATGGATTTTATACAGGACAGCCAAAATTCAGTGGAGAAAGTCAGTCATACAAGAGAATACTAATGAAGGATAAATAGAGTTATTGTGCAGTGCTGGAGGGCCTGGGGGAAACCAGAGGGGCGTGACTCTCACTGCAGAGGAGAGCACTTAACGGGATTACTGGGCGTGGCTGAAAATTACCTCAGCCCTTTCTTTTCTTTCTTTCAAGCAAACTGTGATCTCAATTTTTCAAGATCACAGTTTGCTTGTGTCCCTCTCTCCTTCGTCTCGCTGTCCCCGTCCTCTTGCCTCTCCTCCCCCACATTGTGTCTCTGTCATATTTATCTGCCCATTCTGCCTGCACTCAGCACACTCCATTCCTCTCTGCTTCCCTGTTTCCCTCAGTGATCTAATGCCTGATTACATGGCAGCCATAGGATAAATATTTGCTAGCTAGTTGTTTGAGTAAACATCCCTCATGTGTGTTGATGACATCCTCCTTAAACCTCTCTGTCCTGTTTTGCACAGATGATTTCCAGGTTTTAAATAGATTAGTTTCGGGGCTTCTCACCTGCCAGCGCACGTGTTTCTGCGGACCAGCTCCAGCACTTTGGCCACATTACCAATGGACCCATCTGTGATGATGAAGACCTGGCGAGGATAGGAGCGCTGCATGGGCTGCTGGTACACCCAGGACAGTGCCCCCAGGAGGTTGGTGCCTCGCATGTCAGCTCTCATCCTTTGGACATATTCATAGGCCTGCATGAGAGTGACCTGTGTGCAATGAGGAGAGCAGAGATGCATTCAGAGCTACGGTTGCGGTGATGGGAGGAGCGCGCGTCGGAAAGAACACCTGTCCCAACTGCATGATGCTGCCTGTGCAAACATCACCCGTGTTGTTCAAGATAAATTCACTGTTTGATATCAGATGCCCCAATTACCTCGCGAGGGTAGCAAAGAATTTAATCATCGCTCCTCTAATAAAGCGAGAGCAAACACACACACATTAGCACCTGCCGTGAAACTACCGCAAATCACACTGTGGACAAACACGGCTGACAGGAGCGGAGATGGAGGGACATCTCCTGCCTCCGTTAAAGTGCATGAAAGGTCACCATATGGCGAGGAGTATGTGCAAAGACTGTTTGTTCTCGCGGCCCCTGGTCTGGATAAAACCTGATACTCTGCTACTAAGGCAACACAACGAGCTGACCTATGCCTGATTAGAGAGGGGACAAAATAGAACACATGGTTGAACAACATGCTTAAAAAACATCTGCTTTCACGCAACATGAGCCAAATGCCCCGTTTAGTTTATTTTGGTGAAGACGGTTTCAGATTAATCTCCATGGTGAGAGCTACAGGTGATGGTGTGAAGCTCACATCAGTGCAGAGCTTGCTGGAGGTGAACAGCGGCTTGATGGTGGTGCCAAAGCCCACGATGTTGAGAATGGTGCCGGAGGGGAGACTCTTCAGTGCCACCACCATGGCTTCCTGTGGAAACAAGAGGGAATAATCAATCTATGCAGTTAAATCTAGGAACTAAACTTGTTTAATTTCATCTATTTATTAATGTAATAGGGACAGTGCTTGTTAATCAGACAAAATCAGAAAATAAGCCAGAGTGATGTGTGTACCCATAGCCAGTTTTTACAAGGCATTTGAAAATAATAAACCAATGACCTATCTCAGGGGTTCTCAAACCTTTGCAAGCTGGGCCCCCCCAAAGCTGGTTAGGAATAGTTGGGAACCCAATTATTATTATCATAATAATAATAAGTTTTATTATTGCTATCATTACAATACCGTTATTATTATGGGCTTCTTGTTACCCCCCCTGGAGAATGTTTGCGCACCCCAATGGGGGCGCGCCCCCCACTTTGAGAACCACTGTCTTAATCTATACAGTAAATATGTTGGATATTCAGTATGTAGGTGGTCAGAGAGATCCTGAACACAGGCATATCAGTCTCTCTCTAAACTTATTGAGCAAAGTGTTTTTACAGTACTTTCAAGTATCCAGAAATTACCTACTTGAAAGCTAAATATGTGTTACTTTTATTTTGTAAAATATCTAAATTGATACAGTCAAAATGCTATTCATAAAAATGACACGTGAGACGATATATACTTCTTGTGAATATAATCCAATGCATTTTGTATATGCCTAACCCATGTCAACAGCGCGAGGATGCGTTTACCATAAATGTCAGTATATGCGCGCAGTAGAATTTCTGTGTCGGCTGATTTGACCACAGAGACGCGAGTGTCAGTTGGCTTGACCATAGTTGATGTTGCCCCACAACTGCTGCCCTGCTGTATTACAATCTGACTGTGTTTCCTTTCTGTGTATTTTCGTCCTGGTTGCAGCTCACCTTAACACGATGGATGTTGGTGCCACTCATGCTGCCGCTGCGGTCCACGAGGAACAGCAGCTCTCGGGTGGCCTTGTGCAGCTCCAGAGGTTCACGCGTCAAGTCAGGACAGAAGTTGAGCATCAGGACGGGGCTGCTCAGAATGTCCTTGTGGTGCCTCTTCCTCACAAACTCCAGCTGCACGTGGAGCATAAGAATGGCAGGTTTTAGCACACAGGGCAGATAAATGTGTGAGATGTGAAAAACAAATCGGGCGAGGATGCACCGACCTTCCTCTCGGGCTCTGAGTCTTTGCGGGTGCAGCGGATGAAATCGCGACGGGAACCGATCAGCTGCTCATACTGACTGAAGGAGAGTCTGCCTCTCTCTAAGATGACCAGTGGGCTGTGAGGTTCTGTGAGAGGGTTTCAAGGTGAAAGATTTCTGAATAATGAACAGAAACTGAGCCAAAGAGAAAGTGGATAAGTTGCCATTGCTCACCACTGAGGTGCAGAATGATCTCTATGTGTCTGTCGTATGGATGCTCCTGAGCCAAGGTGATGTAGGTGGCAGAGGCACTTTGGGCGCTGGGGTCTGCATCTGCCCTCAGAGCGTGAGTGGGGCTCTCCAGCCCTGCAAATCGATTAAGGAAGAAAACAAGAGAAGCACATAAATATATGTTTGTCTATGATTATTTTCTCATTTGAAATGTTTTAACACCAATCATATATATCATAGAGAAAGTTTGGTGTGTTACTTTCCATTTCTACAGCACACGCCAGTTGAGTACAGATAAATTATTATTTATTGTTTTCACACTGATCTATTTGTTGGTTTTATTTGTTTGTGAACAGGATCTCTAGACAGATCACTACAAAAACCTTTTAGAAGTTTAATTATGGTTCAGGAAAGAACCAACAATTTTGGTCTAGTACTAGATCAGGGAAACGGATCCACAAATTTACTTTTTCACCTTCTTCAACCATTTGAAATGGTGCATTTTGACATTTCCGCTGAATTCCCAGGAACACATTGAATAATTTTGATTAAAAAAAAGGTCAACTGATATCTATGAATATCAGTTATTGGTGCAGCTTGATTGAATTGAAGATGACTGTTGGGCCTAGGCGAATTTATGCGCACCACTGAGTGCCATTCTAGTTTTAGTATGAGATCCACTATTCTAACATTTCACAATGGCTGGGTCGAGATCCACTGAATCCATCTTATTTGGGAGGAGAGGCAGTGTACCGGCCAGCAGGCAGGCCCCTCTGACAAGCAGCTGGAAGTTGAGTTCATAAGGTGCCAGGTTGGCAGCTGGACTGGTGAAGATGGCGTGGGCACACTGCTGCTCGGAGTCCAGCACCCGGTCCTGTTTCCCTGAGGTGGCACCAAAACAGCTGGTTGCTCTAAGGAGGGCAGTGATGTAGATCATTTAGTATCAAATTATACAGCAGTCAGTTTATAATACATATCATTTATTAGAATGAGAGAGTGTGTCGCCACATGTAGTGGTGACATAAATACCCAGTTTCTTCTAATTTCCCCCCAATTTCACTCTTGCTCTGGGTCATCTGGCCAGTGACGACAGGAGTCAGTAATGAGGGGTAGACGATGTGGATCGCTCCATTTTCTAACGTGGGGAGTTCAAGTGTGGTGCTTATGATAATTGACACTATATCCATGGGGCCGATGAGCCCTGTGCCCACGATGAAGGTGGTTCTCTCAAGGTCTTCGTCCAGGATGAGATGCCCTAAAAACATGCACTCGGTTACTGAGATGACAAAACAACGGAAACAGACAGAAAAGCAAATAGACTTTTTCACTGTTTCCACTAAAATACTACGCACATCAAGCTGATTTATGTCTGTGCTATAAGTGAACGCTGGTTCATCATTAGGCAGGTGGCCAAAGCTCTTTGCCTCCCTTGTCCGTCCTTTCTATCGTCAGTGAGGCTAACTCAGGACAGAGCTGGGACTAACTGCAGCTGCACTGAAAAAAGAAAATGTATCCTCAACTCTGAAAAAACCCTTAAATTGATAAAGCATCAAGTTTTTTTTATGAAAGTTAGCAATTGTGTTAAATTATTTGTTGTAAGTTGAACTAACGTAATTCATTTGATGGTTAACAATGGAAGTTATTTTTTAAGTTGGTCCAACTATTTTCATTTTTTTGAGTGTGTATGACGTGTACGTGCTATGACCAGATCATTATAGTGATCGCAAACAGTCAACAACAGTTTAACCAGTTTAACTTCGAACGACATACAAGTCTCCTCAGCTTTGATTACCTGACCTGAAAGCTAAGTTGATCACTTATTATAGATTTTTCAAGAATATTTAAATTACATAGAAGTCTATGCATTCATCCATTCAGATATTCCTCATCAGTGACAAATGTGTGCTCCCAGTAGCCATAAATGTAATAGGCTGATTACTGCTCAACAACTGACTTATTTATTAGTCAGCTAGCTGAGGAAAATAGGCAGCCCAGAAATGTCAATGTTCAAAATGAATGTGTGTCTAATTTCTTATTTGTTGAAGCTTATGGAATCATATTAGATGAATATACGGCCACTTCATAACACAGTTAGTTCTCCCTTCACTGCATTCCTCTGTCCTCCCTCCTCACCGTTGGTGCACTGAATGTCGTGGCTGGAGCCGCCGCAGCAGCCCCACTCCCGGCCGTTACCGCAGTGGCCCTCAAGACCGGATGAAGGGCAGCAATCCAAGCAGCAGTCCTTCAGCTTTCCCCGGCTCTGTATCTGCACGGCCACCAGTCGACCCGCAATGGAAGCCTCGAAGTCCACCACGACCTCCCTCTCCCCGAGAGGGTACACAAACACCCCTACATGCACATGAACGAAAATGTTTAACAAACAAAACAAAGGATTTCAGATTCATGCTACTTTAGAAACAGATTGAACTACATGACATGCTGCAAGTTCAATAGAAGCTAAAAGTCTGCCCTGCTTCTGACTTTCTTGAATGTTTTTAATTGTTGTGGCTTAGGATAGAAGCCTTCACTAAATGTGTTAATATATCGCTAACATTCCAGCATAGCAGTCTAATTCATTTTGGTAGTAACTAAAGTTCTTTTAAGTTCTACTTAAACGTATGTTTTTCAAATCTCTTGTCTTTGTTATCTTATGATGAGTGTATTGAGAAATCATCTTTCTCGTTTCTTCAAAACAAGACTTCTGTGGGGGGATTTTATTCAGGGAAATTGTTCCAGCTGTCAGGTATCCCTTCCCCCGTAGTGTACATTGAACTGATTCTTTCTTCGAGAGTTAAAATGACCAAGGCTGATGGGTCAGTTTTTGACTCCACATTAAGCAATCTAAAGTACATTTTTCCCTAATTCAGAATTTTGAATTCTGACTGAAGCATCACAGGATCAAACCACCAACCTTGTGCTTTCTGGATGACCCACTCTACCTCCTGAGCCACCACCGCCCAATACAATTCATCTAAATAAAGTTTCTGAGGTTATTACCTGTTCCAAGAGGGATTCACCCCCCTACTCACCATCTACAGGCTCTACATCAGCGTTGGCATAAGTGAGGTGTGCGGTGATGCCCAGGGAGCAACCGTTGGCGCAGGACTTGATGCAGGAGGCCTTGAGCAGCAGTGGTTCCCATGAAGAGCGGTTTCTCAGTCCCACCATCTTTTCAGGGGCACGGACAAGCCTCTACTGCGCCGGCTGCATGAGAACACAGGTTCACAGACCAGTGACAGGAACGGGAAGATGTGAGTGTGCATTTAAATTCTCTCATTTTAAATTAGGTGCATAATCACAACGATCTTTGTAAATGAATAGTTGTACCGAAGAAGCAAAACTAAACAAATTAGACCTGAGATTTTGGTTCATTACATGAAAAGATTAATAAATGTCCATTTGATTTTAGTTTCTCTGCATATGTGCCTCCTGGATTTATACGTACATGTACACATCAGCCCTTGGACATGTAACCTAAGCTATCTCTTCAGGCTCTTAGCAACCAGGTTTGGTAGTTTGAGTGTTCCAGGCCTGGTCAATCATTAACATAACAGGTCAGCGCTTACTACACAATGCAGCGTGCTTAACATATGCAATCAGAGTCTGTATGGAAACATGTGCGTTTAAGATTGTCTTACTCCTATTTACCTGCACCCTTCTCTAACTGCATGTGCTGGAAGGTAAGAAACATTACTCAGTGTATTCTAAAGTATAGAACAAAATAAACTTATTAACAAACTAATGTCAGCTTCCTTAATAGATTATATACAGTAGCTACAACAAGCTGTTCAATGCCTCCATTCTTCATGATTTAATAACTTTAAGTGCAGCATGTGTAAAGAGCACGTCTCAGTGAACGGCAGACTGCATGAAGCTGTGTGTGTTTGCATGCCTGTGTGTTTGTGTACACATGCATGTGGCCATTCGTGTGCATGTCTGCATGTGTTTGCTGTGATCCAGGTAATAGTCCTCTCACATCTACCTCTCTAACAAGATCAACAGCCTCCAGCTGTTTCCCGTGCTCCCGACTCATAACAGGCAAATAAATGCCTGGTTTGTAAAAGTCGGGCCAACTGATGCTGTCAGAATACACATAAAAGGCAGAAGACATATGACAGGGAATAAGTTGCATACTACATATGAGTTAGTCATGCGTGTGTGACATACAGTACATATGCACATGCTGACCTTGGAAAGTTCAGCCTGGAACTCGAATGCAGATACTGAACCCCAGCATGCACAAACACATTGTGGTGAATGTCAAAAGATTTTTCCAGCAGTCATTATTGATTCAAAGCATTCAAACTAAATCCAAGTCTCAGAAAGTAAAGATTCTGCCTCTGCCAGGTTTAATTATTCTGTCTGGCTCTTTGCAGCACTGGCCAACACTGCAGCCTACAAGTACAAGCTCAAGATAACAAGCAACAATAATCGTCCACTTACTGTACTGTTCAGGGCAGCATCTGATGATTTGCCTCTGTGTCCAGTCACCGCATCACTCCACCATCACATCTACTCACAGGTTTCCCAATGACACCAGCGGGAGGAGTTGTCCTGCAAATGCTGCTCTCTCTCTCTCTCCTCCTTCTCTGTCTGTCTCTCTCCAGCAGTCACGCTACAATGAAAACAATAATACTCAGAGTTAAATATATGGACCTTACTCATGGAGTATAAAGCAATATCCATGATTTAAATCAGCTACATGCACTAACAGATTATTTATTAAGACACCCAGCAATTACGAGAAATTCATTTTCAGTATCAGGCTATTAGTTTGTAGGGAATTAAAACGTCCTGGAAATGATTAATCACCACCATGCAGCTCTGCGCTAACCTATATTTCCTGTTAAGTGAAATGGCATCCGCTTACCTGCTCTGACCTGGACCACAGAGCTGATCACAAACTGTGCTCCTCAACCTGCTGCTCAGGCTACAGCACACATGGATAAGTGAGGCAGAGCCTGCTTTTCATCCAGACAATTGGCTGTGATGGTAGCAGCACCATAATTCATGGCTAATGGCTCGGCCAGAGAGAGAACGGGGACGAGGACGAGGAGGAGGAGGAGTAGGAGGAGGAGGAAGAGGAGGAGGACTGGTGCTCTGCCTCTGCCAACAGGTCGCTCAGACAGCAGGTGTGGGGAGGTGAGACGAAAGAAGCAGACACTTCTCATCTTCTTCTACCGTACACTTTTAAAACTACATTAAAAAAATTGTGAGAACATAGGGAGTGGCAAGACAGATGTGGCTCATTATTTCACCATGTTATTTTTCTATTAATTCAAATATAATATTACTTTTTTGCTTCAAATATAAATAAAAGCATGAGTACATTTTATTAATAGTGAGGAAAATCTCACAAAGATTAGTAATGATTTACTATTTTTATTCAAGCATATATATATATTATATTATATATATTATATTATAGTTGAATAATCCATGAAAAAGGTGATGAATTATTATTATATATCATTCAATTTTCCTGCACTTGTTATATGAGAAATCTTGTAGAAATTTGTATAGCTTTGAATGTAGTAAGTGCTATTTGGCTTTTGGTGGCACAGACAAAGCGGTAGGGGTGAAACAAACAAATAAATAAATATAAAATACAAATTTTGTAATCATGAAATTATAACTAACAAAAGTACCTGTATCCACCAAGAACACAATATCATTTTTTGATTGCTGTTTGTGTGTGTGTGTGTGTGTGTGTGTGTGTGTGTGTGTGTGTGTGTGTGTGTGTGTGTGTGTGTGTGTGTGTGTATGTTGACAGACAGAGATGAAAAGGGGGCAACGGGAGTCAGAATGACTGCAGCACTCTACAGTTTGTTTTGATGCTGTTGTGCTGTTGTGCTGTTGTGCTGTTGTGCTGTTGAGACTAAAGATTTTTATCGTGTCATGTGTTGTATCATATTCTTCATATCACACAACTCTAACATGCTCATTAAATTAGTCAAGTGTTTGTTTGATGCAAGTGATATGGTAAACACAAAAAACATTCAAACTATAACGCATTTTTTTTATTTGGGTTTGACAACCAGATAACAAAACTGTGTGTGTCTTTGTGTGTGTGTGTGTGTGTGAGAGAGAGACAGACAGAGAGAGAGAGAGAGAGAGAGAGAGAGAGCTAGAGAGAGGTAGTGCTTGTCATTGTCGCATGCTGCCTCCATGTGGCCCTTTCTCTTTGATTTGGTCTCTTTTCAAATCAAGTCAAATCAGACATTCACATTCATCATCTTTAAAAAAAAATGTCCTTGTGGCGACAGTCTCGATAAATTTCTAATTGTATTTTTCTTTCTGCCTTTTTTGATAACACTGATGACTTATTTCTCATTGTCCCTTAATATATTATTATTTGGTGCTCAAAATAGAACGGAACTGAATACTTTTTATTTTTTATTTTATTCTTTTGTGAAGCACTTTGTAACCTTGTTTAGATAAGTGCTGCACTAACCTTTTACTAGGCCAATAATACACTTAAATCAATGGTAAAAGGGTGTTGTTGCTGCAAAACTTAGGTTAATGGGCCATCATATTAGCTACTGAGCAGTTAAAAGCGGTTAAAATCACATAAAATTGAATTTGCTGATATTGAAATGAACAAAGAACCCATTCAAGTTTAACTGATTTTTCAGAAATCCGGTTTTCTACTAAAAGCATGACCTTAATAAGCCCCTGTTATTATTTTCTCTCTTACTCTGTTTATTAATGCAGTCAATATTGTAAACTCAGATCATGCAGGCAGAACATCATTAGTCCCAACAGGAGATGGTAATTCTCTAAAAGACAAAACCTGCAGTTCTACTAAAAATAAGTTTCACTACTGTGACACTAGATGTCAGCCTTCTCCTGTCAGCTGCTGCATGTTCAATACAGACTGGAGCCACTCTGAGGTTTCTTCATTTTCTCCCCCAGCTGCCTGGTGGTCTAGACGGGTAGGCAGGAGCTAGACAGTATGCTCAACCAATACTTCTGTCAATACCAAAAGCTTTAGATTGAAATCTACAGTTAGACCTTAGTTACAACTACTATATTGGCCAGTTTCGCTATAAGTTACACAGAATTATGTGACTTCTTATTACATTCTGGTTAAGGCGGTATGATGTAAGAGTGGTGAGCAGGTTTCCCATGTTCGCATCCCTGCCTATCTGGGTCCTTTCCATGTGTAAATGTTGCATGCTCTCTCCTTGTCTGAGTGGGTTTTCTTTTTCTCAGGCTTCATCCCACAGTCCAAACGTTTGCCGATTCAGCAAATAGACCGAGTCATCGTCGGCGACTAAAAAGTACCACAGCACTGAGAGACATTTACAGAGGGTCCTCCTTCCTTGCTGGTGAGAGACATGCACGTGCAGATTAGTTATATTATATCTACTACTGGCTACTCAAAAAGTATAGCTACAACAAGTTCGAACATACAACCATCCTTGTATCACTGGACACCACAGCATCATGCTGATGCTCAGACGCCCCACCCCATGGTTTACGTTCATAATTAATCACTTGCACACACCATCTTAGCCCTGTTACAAGTTTGAATGTACTCTAGTTTTAAAATGATAATCATCTTCTTTTTTCAGCATGGTTTTGCATCACGCTTCACTCTTTCAAGAGAGTTACACCAACTGTCTCTATCTAATAAACCTAACGCATTTTATCTCTAAACAAAGGGCCTGTGTGGAAAATATCTGTGTTTCCTCATCAGCCTAATCAACCATATCATCATTACCACTCTATTTAGGAAGAATGGATATTTCATTATTGAGCAGTTGGTGATTAATGTGCATTTAATGGCAGTTAATGTGACTGTTGAGGTCATAATAGATCTAATTAACAACATGTCTAACAATGACCCAATACAAGCCTGCATGTGCAGATGAGCTGCTTCTGCTTGACTATTGTCGGGGGGTTCAAGTGTCTGTCTGTGCTGAAATGTTGGGAACCTCTTCTCCCTTGCGTACCCCACTGACCTAGATTTCAATTGTTTTCTGCCTGAGACAATGGATGGAAAAGGGTTTCATAACTGAACACAATACCTGGGTGTTGTTCAACATGATTGTTGTTCAGGTTCTCATTGTGGTGTGATTTTGTGCTGAGTGTTGTGGGTTTTCTTTATGTAACCTGCTGGAGCGGCCTGCCGGTGACGGGCCAGTGCAGCCCACACTAAATTACTTGTAGACGCTTCAACAGATGATTGTGCATTCACATGAGTTTCTGCCGTCCGGCTCGTCCAATCGCTGCTGCTTCAAACACATCACATGTCCCACATGGACTCTGAGAAATGGTACCAACCTTTCTTACATAAAACCTGATGGTCCGACATCATTTGATACTTTACATTTTTAACCAGTAAAGTGATGAGTAATATTGAAAATCAAGGACAAACTCACAGACAGTTTGGTAACTTATATTTAGTTGTAACCACATCAACTGTGGTATGAGCTTCTCATCCGTCACTGACTATTTAAAGTCCTCCCATCTGCTGGGAAGGTTTTGAATGTAATGATAATCTGTGCAGAATGCTTCAGCAACAAAAGCCTTTGTCTTAACACTCTTCAAGCTATTGTAATTATGTTGCATAAAGCCAAGATCAGATCTAACTGTTACAAATGTGTCGTTCAAAGCTGCATCACATGCAAGTGGACTCTGACTGGGGGGAAATCTCCCATACACTTTCCCGTGTTAAAATAAGGTGCATATAAATAAAACATCTGAGAACTTGACCACGATGCAAATAAAGTCAATTAGAAAATATATAATGGGACGGAGGACAAGGGAAAAAAATAAGTCCTGAAGTTATTTAACTGAACACATGAGAGAAAAGAAGAGATTTTAATCTTGATTGATCTCTTTTATACTTCAATATTTTATATACTATATTGCATTTTAAATTAAGCTATATATGGAAGTTGGTTCCATCTGTGTTTATCTCTCTGGCTAAAAGCAGCATCACCCAGTATGTATTTAACTTGACAAGCTTCTTTATGCTTGTTAAGACCTGTTGAGTTTACTTTCATGAAACACACAGGGTAGCAAAAATGAGTAAATCCTTTGCAATAACCAAAGAGCTCATAAATATGTTCTAACTCACTTACTGATTATTCTATAAATTTAGATTTAGTTTTAAGTTTAGTTTCATACACCAAAAACCAACACCAACATTTCCCCAGACACTAAATTGTGAGGAAAGTGTGTATAATCCTTTAATTAACAACGATTAAATACTGAATGGATAAGGCCGAACATCAGTGGTCGTGGATGGAGCCGGGCCGGCACAGCGGAAAAGAGAGACTCAGCGCTCTCGGTGGATGGAAGAAGGAAGAGCGGGCAGAAGGCAAATTAATCAAAGGACATCAAAGGGAACATGGATGGAGGGAGGGGAGGAATGAAAGAGTGCCGCCCGTTTGTCCCATGCCGTTCCCACTCCGCTCCGCCTGAGTCTGCTCCCAGATCTCAGGGGCCATTGTGCCTGCAGGGTGCATGGAGGGGGCTGGGGGGCACCATGCACACAACAAGACATATACACACTAACAAACGTCTGAAAGCGCCGACTCCTTTGGCTGTACTCTCTAACTCTGGTCTTCACTCTGTCCATGAGGCCTGTTTCTTCCCTTGCAGACGTGTTGGATTGTGTGCAGTCTTTCACCAGACTTGGCTGCACAAACCTTTTTCTGGAACATAAACACACAGTAACACACACACTCTGATCAACACGTACTGCATGTTGTTGTCAGTGTGAACTCTGCTGACAGCACTGGCTTGTGGCAGCACTGGACGGCACTCTTTGATGATTCCCCGCTAGATTCGGCCCGCCGCTCTTTTTATCGCTCAGTCAGTGAGTTGGCTCAAAGTTGACTCCAATTTGTGCTCCTCCTTTGGGTTCGGCACAGACTTTGTTTCTGTGTCCATGGAGGCTGGGACCGTGCCCCTGTCTATTTCTGCTGAATGTACAGAACATTTTGTTTGAATTATACCGCCAAGACATCTCTACTGTCCAGGGCTGTAAAGCTGATTTACATTCCTTACATAGATTATTGTACATGCATATATTGTATGTACAGAGATGTCTGAGCTCAGTTTGTCTGCAGTGATTTTACAAAATTAAATATTACTTTATCTCTGCTGGTCAACCAATCCATTTTATTTCTATAGCCCATATCCACAAATCAATGTTATCCTCATAGAACGTCACAATCTGTATGAGGTGCAGCATCCTCTGCTCTTCATCCTCTGTTCATCATCCTCTGCTCTTCATCCTCTGTTCTTCATCCTCTGTTCATCATCCTCTGCTCTTCATCCTCAGCTCTTCATCCTCAGCTCGTCACTCTCGACTAGAGTGAAGGAAAAAATGCCCCAAAACCCTTTTAACAGGGATGAAAGTCAGAAACCTCAGGGAGCGTCTAAAGTGAGGAAACCCTCTCCCAGGACAGACAGCAGTGCATTAGACTTTTTCATAATACTTTTCATGTCAGTTCTAATATTCCTTTTGAAGCTTTAAGTCCCATATCGTTAATGTTTGAACTTTAAATCTTAAAAATGCTGAGTTGCAGTAACATTTCTTGACATTTCTCAGATTTAAAGACAAACATTCGCATATGATTTATCCGAGCTTTGCTCCTTTAGTAGTTTTTCATCTTTTTTTGCTATATTTTATATATAGTGTGTATGTATATATTTGTATTGTAAATTATCTGGGTATCAAGTGTCTCTGTAAGAAGAAGACCCAACTTTTTCGTCCAAGAGTCAGTTTTACTTCTGTTTCAGAAGATGGTGAAATGTCAAACAAGTTGACATTAATTGCTCTAAAACAATAGAAGTTTTCTTTTTTTTCTAGTGAATAATTCTTCTGGACTTGGAAAAATACATCATATTCGCAAACACTCTTTTAATGTATCTTTATGTAACAAAAGCAGAGTTCAGCAGAGAAAGACAAAAGTGATGTGAACTGACAATATTTTAATGGGGGGGATAAAAGACTGTAAGTGATCAATGGAGGCGGCGGCCAAGTGATGCCCGGGGGACGGCTTTGATGTGGGCATCCTCAGAGGGACGCCGGGGACAATGCGCTCTTTGAGGGGCATGCAGAATGGCAGACACTTCCCTCTCCCTCTGTCCCGCTCTCTCACACTCTGTCACTCAGCCTCCCTCCATTTCCACGCTCGCACCAATCACGCTCAGACCCTCGGCTTTTCCGACGCACGTTGACATCTCTCCCTCGCTGTACATTCCTCTGCATGCAGTGTCACATCAGCCCATATCCTTATCTGCATAACTTTCTCCCTCTGTCTTTCACATTAATTAATTCAAACAACACCCCCTTCCCTGCTGCCCAGCCAATCACGCCGCCTCCCCCCTCCCCAATCTGTATCTCTCTCTCTCTCCCTCCCTCTGTCTCCTTTCATAGAACCAAACCTCTTTGTGATGTCCAGCCTTGGCAAGTTGCGCCCGATTTGCTGTCACAGTCTTAATGAATTCATCTGTTTGTGTATTGGCCATGGGAGCATCTCTCCCTCCTCCCTCCCTCTCGCTCTCTGGTCCCTATCCTCTCCCCCCCCTCCCCCTTGCTGGTGTTCCCCTGGGGACTCTATATATACCAGGGACCACTCCAGGCACCTATTGTTCCTCTAAGTAAACTTACAGACAGATGCCCTGCACCACAGTGTGGGAGAGAGCCCAGAGAGTCAGGAGGAGGGAGACAGTTGAAGATTGCAGAGAGCCACCGGACAATAAGGACCTGGGAGCTGAGCCTCATCTCATCTCCAGCACCTCAGCATCCTCTCCAGCCGTTGCCTCCTGCTTCCTGCGCGTGTCTGCTTGTTGTCACTGTCTCGAGTGGAGGTCTGATGCTGAGTCGCCATGCTGCTGCTGACATCACTGCTGTTCACGGGGCTGGGTTGCTTGCTGGGGGCCCCGACAGGTAGAGAGGTCTACAGGATGCCCCAGAGCACGCTCAAAGGTACGTTTCTCTACTCTTTCTTCTTGTATCTCAGCTGAGAGAACCTGTCAGAGATTAGAGTCAACAATGTGAGTTTTGTAGACATCCTCCAAGGTGAATCTAACTTACAACCCTGCAAGATAACCCTGGTGATGTGAAGAAGAATTAAATTATGTAGGAGTTCAAACATCAAACATTAGTTTAGATTTGCATGTGTCACACACAAATCAGGAGAAACTTGTTTTGTTTTAACCAGACAGCCGATGCACGTGAACCTTGAATCTTTGAGTTGTGTTATAGGTCTACTTTCTGATTTGTGTCTGGATAAATATCTGCCCAAGTATTTTAGTGAAGAGTCTTAAAATTAAATAATGATATTATTATGCACTGAGTCACATTACGACCATTGTATTTCAGCACTGGACTAAACTGTCTCCAAAACAGTGAATAATAGAGATGTTAGCACTCCTGGATGTTGCTTTTCTTCTTTAGCTTGCAGTGTTTTTGAGTTGTAAGAATGTTACTTTAGAGTAAACTTCTCTATTGCTGCAGTGATGAAGGGACTCTGGCCTTCTCTGGTTGAAGGGCTGAGTACAGCAGAACCTTCATTCAAGCAGCTGGTGGTGGCGGTCTGTGTTTAGAGTGTTTAGAACAAGGGACTCTGGGTCCTAGTTGCCCCGGGGCTGCCAGCCCGTGCCCCTGGGGTCTGTCCCTGCCCAGCAGCCTCTGCCCGCTCAGCCCTGGCCTTCTAATTAAGTCTTCAATCAGCATTGTTGTTGTTAGTGGCCTATCCTGTGATGTGGTGCGGCACAAGGGGGGGCTGCAGGGTCGGCGGCCCGATTGAAGTGTGTCTGTAGAAGCCTCACCAGCGCGCTGAGCGTGAGCTAGCTCCCCTCACACGCTGCCAATGAGCTCAAAGAGCAGCATGAGAAAAAGGGGGCTATACACTCATTCACACACACACACACAAACACACACACACACACACACACACACACACACACACACCAGAGAGCCTCACCAGTTCATGCTAATGCTCACATTCACACATGGTCTTCCCAGAGCAAAGGACAGTCTCACATGTGATGACCCAGATATCCTATAGCCGGCTTTATCATTTTTCCTGATATCAACAATCTTTTCATGAACATTTTCAATAAGAAGCTGTTAAATGTTGTATTGATGTTTGTAGACAGTTGGTAATGTGATGAGAATGTGACGGGCACGTTACTTACACTTTTAATCTGCGGTGTCTGTACTGCAAATTCTTGTCACATGGGTCTGGCTCTACTATGCAACACTGTTATATTGTCCGTGTTGTTCTATCTCTCTCTGCAGATTTCTTATTTTTCCAGCTTTTCTCGCGTTTTACACTATTTTTAATTTCCCATGGTTTCCTTCTGTCCTCTCCTGCAGCGCTGTCTGATCGAGGTACAGTGGTTCTTGAGGCGGCCATGACCAGCGCCCTGTCTGCTCTCGAGCGTGCATCCTCTGAGAGAAGTCGTGTGGAGGCTGGCTGCCGAGGTTGCGTTCCCTGTCTGTTTCAGGACTGCGGGCAACTGTCTGGCTCCTGCTGTACGTGCAACATTACTCTCACTTCCATTTTGATTTCTGAACACCCTTGAGCCAACATTTCCAGTGTCACTACAGAAGGATTTGGTAGTAATCCTTATCAAGATCTCCATTTTTTTTATCAACAGCCTCTCCTGCCACTGCCTTGTCAGAGCCCAGCTGTGACATCATCAGTAAGGCCCAGAAGCTTCAGGATGAAGCACAGCGGAGTTGGGCTCTGAGCCAGGCCTGTGCCTACTACCAGCATCGCTGCCCACTGGGTGAAGTGGACAAGGAGAGCTGCATCAGGATCATGGGGGAGAGTTGCAGCGCCCGAGTCCTCCAGTGCAGCCTGCTGAACACAATGCAGAACCTGGAACCTGCTACTCAGACGCATGCGCAGGGTAAGGAGATATGTGTGATTGCAAAGAAGTATTGTCTGTTTTCATATATTGTTAATCTGTTTATTCACAAAGAGAATAGTTTTCTTGACCATCAGTGTTGCTCTGTCCCTGCAGCGGTGTGCGGTCAGAGGTCGGCCAACGTGCCAAACGTCACTCAGCCTCGCTCCAGGATTGTGGGCGGCTCCCCTGCTCCTCCCGGCAGCTGGCCCTGGCTGGTCAACCTGCAGCTAGATGGCGGCCTGATGTGCGGGGGGGTCCTGGTGGACAGCTCCTGGGTGGTGACTGCTGCACATTGCTTTGCAGGGTAAGCGACATGTGTGACTGCAACTGTATCAGAGACTGTATTTTGTCTATAGCATTTGAAATAATTGTACAGTTATTTTTCTCTCCTCCTCACTCCCCGTTGTTCTCATTGTTCCCTCCTCTTAAGCAGTCGCAGTGAGAGCTACTGGACAGCAGTTGTGGGGGAGTTTGACATCACCAAGACTGACCCTGATGAACAAGTTGTCAAAGTGAACCGCATCATCCCTCATCCCAAGGTAACAGCCCAAACAATCAAAAATCCAGATCAGTCTGTCATGAAATCAACCAATCAATCAATCGACCAATCAATCAATCAATCAACCAAACTCTCTCCTCCTTCTGCAGTTTAACCCAAAGACATTTAACAATGATATAGCCCTGGTGGAGCTGACATCACCAGTGGTCCTGTCTGAACATGTCACCCCAGTGTGTCTGCCTTCTGGCATGGAGCCCCCTACTGGCAGCCCGTGTCTGGTGGCAGGCTGGGGCTCCCTCTATGAGGGTGAGTGGAGGATATATTATCTCTTTAAAGTTGTTAAAGTGTTTCTTGCAAGCAAACTAAACTGCTTTTTGTTTCATTTTAAAAGAAATTGTTCTTTTGATGATGTCAAATATGTCAATACTAAATATAGTATTTCTGTGTGTATTATTTCTTGAATAGATGGACCCTCTGCTGATGTGGTGATGGAGGCCAAGGTTCCCCTGCTGCCTCAGAGCACCTGTAAGAGTGCCCTCGGCAAAGAGCTGGTCACCAACACCATGCTCTGTGCTGGATATCTCTCTGGAGGCATTGACTCCTGTCAGGTGAGAGTTAGAGTCACTTTGTTTTCAGATTTCCACGTCTTGTGGAAGACGTGGAAATAGGGTGAAAATAGGAATTTTTGTGAACAAAACCAGCTTTTTAAATAATTGGTGGATGTTCTCTCGTCTGTAGGGAGACTCTGGAGGTCCCCTGATCTACCAAGATCGAATTTCCGGTCGCTTCCAGCTCTATGGCATCACTTCCTGGGGAGATGGCTGTGGAGAGAAAGGCAAGCCTGGAGTCTACACACGAGTTTTTGCTTTCTCCGACTGGATTCAGGCCGAGATACAGAGTGAGTTTCAACCAAAGAAGCATAAAACAACAAACTGAAATATTTTGACGTACAACCTATCTATCTATGTTAAAATGCTATCTATAACAATATTGTTAATGCTCATGCTTTTTAAAGAGTCGTTTGGGAGCCGGGAGCCAACGTGTCCAGAGCTACTAAAGACAACAGAGATGACAGAGGAGGAACAAAGATCTGAATTCAGGTCCTTATGTCACTTCTACACGCTGACCTGTCCCCAGGGTCAGTCTGCCAGCAGTTGCAGCCGCATGGCCGAAGACAAATGCCTCACCCGCTTCAAGAAATGTCGTAAGTAAAGATAAAATCTCTTATAGTTGTATGCTACTTACAATATACAGTGTACAATACAAATAAAATGTTGCTGTAATGAAGGTACTGATCTTCTCTTCACTCTCTGTCCCCTAGAGATGCGGTCGTTCCTGCAGACCCTGCTGGACCTCCTCCAGAGAGCCGAAGACTACATCAGGGACAAGGTGGACTTGACCTTCTTCACCCAGACTCTGCCTCAGCTGGTGGAGCACATCTACAGCACAGCTTTCATTCACACCAGAGAGAGGAGAGACCTGGGGCTGAGCCAGAGTCTCACACAGATAGAAGGTACATCATCGGCCACTTGTTGCAGTACAAATGTACAGAGAACTTATAGATGGACTAGAATGGCATGCAGAAGAGTCCCCTTAAATTCAATGAAGCTGCACCAAATTCCAAACACTCACATCAGCCCGTTAATGTGCCAGATTTGTTTCATAAAGATCCATAAATTATTCCTTCTAGAAAATTGGATAGAGTGTCTGGTAACCCGTCCTATAGTTTTTGTGTAGTGCTGCCAAATAGCAGACAAACTAGCTCAGATTCCGTGTCATCTTAAAAATGTGAGTTTTTTAGATCACTATTATAACAGGTACCTTATTACTTGCAGAACAGCTTGGGGGAGCCGTGGTGCCTGAAGAGCAGGATCCCTCACCACTTCCTCCTGCCTTATTCAAAGAGGTGGGCCCTTTGGTGGATGACTGGGAGAGCTACCTGAGGACCATGGCTGAGGACCTGGACAAACAGAACACTGACACATCCACAGACATTTCATCTGCGCCAGCATCACAGGAGCAAGACCTTTTCTCACAGGTAGATGTGGTTTGACATTGCATTTCTAAATTGTCAAAACTAAGGATAATGTTCTATCTATCTATCTATCTATCTATCTATCTATCTATCTATCTATCTATCTATCTATCTATCTATCTATCTATCTATCTATCTATCTATCTATCTATCTATCTATCTATCTATCTATCTATCTATCTATCTATCTATCTATCTATCTATCTATCTATCTATCTATCTATCTATATCTATCTATCTATCTATCTATATCTATCTATCTATCTATCTATCTATCTATCTATCTATCTATCTATCTATCTATCTATCTATCTATCTATCTATCTATCTATCTATCTATATCTATCTATCTATCTATCTATCTATAATAAACTATTAATGTTTATTTTAAGCTAATCTTTATATCTATCTATATTCTCACGTCTCCAGACGGAAGACTCCTCGGTGCATCAGCTAGAGGGACAATATCGATCCGTCATCTCAGCTCTACGCTCCAAATTGAACTCTAGAGCTGCTCCTCCCATCATGCACCTGGACACAACCTACCTCCAGAAAGAGTTTCCCATCGTTCCCCCCTTCCCCACGTCTTCTTCTGGGAGGCCACTCTACGCAGCTTCCTCATCCAAGGAGGAATCCCCGGAGCCGTGGTCACTCCTAAAAGCCTTGATGAAAGAAATTGAACAGTTGAGAACAAAAGATGAGATTGTGCCAAAAGATGCGTCTCAAAGTGAAACCTCATCGAGTAGAGACGCTCTTCCTGATGTAACGTGGAGCGCCACGTCTGAGGATTTTACTTTTGTTGAGACTGGAGATGGAACAGAAATACAAACTCCAGTGTCCCCACTTCCAGTTCAGCCAACAACTATTGTTCAGACAGTGACTGAGGGCGAGCACAGAGACATGACGGCTGACCCCCGACAAACTGTGAATGCTGTAAAGCCTAAAAGTCTTCAGAGGACGTACAGGAGCCTTCTACGCAAAAGGCAGATACCTGGAGCCAGTGGGAAAAGTATGTATCACACCCAGTTCATTCAATACCTTGAAATCCTTTAACAATAAGCCATGTTCCATGTTCTTTATCTAATGTTTTCTGTTTTTCCTGTAGTTTGTCCTGGAGTGAGAGAATCTTCCCAGCAGGTCAGCCAAGTCAGAGACTCCTACAGCTGGGTCCTAAACATCCCAAACAAAAACCTGCGCATGAATTTCCAAGAGGTGAATTATCTGAAATTTTTTTTAGAAGTTAAAAAGAACTGAATGTGCATCGTTTAACAATGTCTGAATTGCTCCGCTAACTGTGTCTGTGTCTTTTATTCAGGTGTTAGTTGATCTGAGCTCGAAGAACGATCGTGGACTCTACCAGGCGCGGGTCAGGGCACTGGTGGGAGGACGACCTTTAACCTTCTACAGTCTGGTCGGCCTGGAGAATGAGTCATTCTACCGCAGCGTACCAAGGATCATCGCTATGGCACTGGAGGCGCTCAAGACCTGATGTCATCGTGACAGTGAAGTGAGATAACATGAAGGTAAAAGAGATGGAGACATTCAGACTCAAAGAGACGTGTCTGAGAAGCACCGGGAAATCCTTGTCGCGGGAAACAGAAACGCACACACACAGGAAAGAAAACGCACATCACAGAAACTTAACGTCTCCTGTGAAAAAGCATTGTTTTCTTTTCAACGCCTGAGAGCCTGACGTTCGCTCGAAATGAAAACACAGCCATGAATGTATCGACCCAGCTATCGACCGCCCGTCACGCCGCAGGTTTTTTTATTTTTTACGTGGTTGGAGACATAACCTTGTCTAACTTATGAATCTGTACAAAATGATAAGTTATTCATATTGTCATTGTCTTTTGCAAAGGTTGAGCCCGTTGTGATGCGCTCACACTGTATATATTATTCATGTTATCTTTATTCCTACCATATTTATTTGTATATAGAAAAATCCTTTGTATTTTTGTAAAAAAAATCTATATATGTGAATAAAATTGTTATAATGCTATGGCATGTTGTGTTGAAGTTATTGGTGAAGTCTTTCTAAATCGAGCTTCTAATGAGAGAGATTCACATTAGCAAACACTAATGCTGCTAATCCTGAAGTATTTGCAGTTCTGTCGAGATCCAACTGTCTCACTCGAGGCAGCCTTTGATGCCGATTGGTTTCTGTTATGATGACCCCGGATTGACCTCCGACCCTCTTAGGTTAATCGTTGCCATAAACACAGCAGCTGCTGTGCTGACGGTACGTCCCTGCCTGTCTTTATGGGACCTGACCTTTACTGTCTCTTATTGTCTGTCAAAACATTGTAAGTGCAGACAACTGTTGCTCGAGGATGTGACACCCTTGCATCGCAGACGAGCCCCATGTCAGCTGTGTTCATGACCCGTGTCCCTCTAACAGTGGTCACCAGGTCTCAGCAGCCGATCGGTTGATTGGTCGAGGCTCTGATGATGAGCCCAAATTAACCTGAGTAACTTCAAAATTAAAGTCTGCCTCTCTATCGAAGTCCGTTGTTTGCCCGGCTCAAGTCCTAACAGAGGTATAAGCAGGGATATGAGTGAAACAGCTGTGTAAACACACACACACACAAATAAACACACACACACACACATACTTTTGTTGCAACTCATCAACTCCTGTCCCTGACATGGGTGTTAATATGCATGTGTGGGAATTGGGATGTATCAATGCAGGATAAAGTATTTCTGTGACTCACACGCACACACACACACACACACATACACACACAGTTGTGTCTCAATGACTTCAGAGGACATTTCATTGACTTACATTGATTTCCTAGAGACTTAATCTACTTTTAAACATAATAACAACTTGCCTAACCCTAACCTTAACATGACTTTAACCTAAACCCAACTTTAATTTAAGTCTAACCCTAATTTCAATCTAATGATTTACGTTATGGGGACTCAATTTTTGTCATCAAAAGGACAACAAGTCCCCAGAATGTGACCCTTTAAACCAATTTAGGACTTCACAACATCAGTAATACATGGATCTCTCACACACAAACACACACACAAACACACACACACACACATACACATACACATACACATACACATACACATACACATACACATACACATACACACACATAGAGTAATGACAGGCCACAAATGGGTCAGCAACCTCCACAGAGCCTGATCAGTCATCACAGAGAGTGGGCTGTAAATGGACAAGAGTTATCACCTGTTCTCTCTTCCACTGTACTTTTTTTGGGCTCACACACACACACACACACACACACACACACACACGCACGCACTCACGCACGCACATACGCACGCACACACGCACAATGTGTGGCTGCTTTGTCTTTCCCGTCTAATCTTTCTTGCCTGTAATCCTTTTATTATAGAGGAGTTTATAGCTTGAGAGATCGCTGCCCCCGAAAGACTACACAACTTATCTTATTTTCTGTGTGTGTGTTCGACTGAATGACAGCAGCCAGGTGCGACCAAGATAATTACAATAGAGTGTTTGTTTTGATGGTTCACCTTAACACTGGAGGGCAGACATGGACTGGGTATAATGTGTGTGTGTGTGTGTGTGTGTGTTTGTGAGTGCGTGTGACAGCTGGCTATGCAGTACTGGAAATACACTCTTGGATTTAACCCTAACAATCATCAACTCCCCCACCAACCTCCAATCATTCCTTCAAACCTCAACCCTCCCATCAGCGTGCGCCCTAACTTCTGCTGGGAAACACACACCCACCCACACAAACAGACACACACACACACACATACACACGCAGGCTCAGTGCCAGTGACTCTATCAAGCAGTGTCAGTGTGTATCAGATTAGTGATCAGAGCTTTGTCTGGACATCAACACACAGCACTGATGGATCCTGGACATCTGCGCTCTCTGTCGCTCTTCTTAAGGGTGATTATGATTTCTGCCACAGGTAGGAATGCTGGATTATTAACCTGCTGCCATGTTTGATACAGATGACACTTTATATCCTGGGCGTGTGCATGAATCGGTGTGAATTTGTGAGGTCAGATCTTTAGATTTGTACAGACTCAATAACACAGTAATGAGAAAATAATGAAGAAAAACAGAAATAACAAAGTAAAGTTATTCTTCATGAACGGCCTGATTGTCTTAACCTTTGACTCATCTAAATGTAATAACATAATAATATCAGACAATTACTTTTATGGTACCATAGTAATACTAAAGTATTAGGCCTCTTTTTCTTCCATTCAAACAAAAGACACTGAAACAAACAGCAGTGCTCCCCACACAATGATCTGCATTTGTCTCAAATATATATTGTTTCTTAATTGTGCTGTGTTTAGCAAAGTATATCTAGGAAATCAAAATATTTTCTTTTGCTCTTTATCATTAATAACCTCTGTTTGTTTGTTTGTGCGTTGATTGTTTTGTAACTAAGATTACACAAAAACTACAGGAAGGATTATCATGTAACTTGGTGGAAGGATGTGCTAAGGGTCAGGGAAGGACCCATTAAATAATTTTTTTAACAGAACTGCGTTTTTCAACAATTTCACCAGTTTTCTTAGAAAATACTTAATGTGTCTTGATGAAAAGAATCAGGCACATTCAGGGAACTGATATCTATGAGTGTGTGTAATTTGGTCCAGCTTGAATGGGTTTAAGGGGTTAGGTTGTATATGTGCTCAATTGAGAGACATACAAGCTAAATATGTTTCAGTATAAAATTCATTGTGTTTCTGTTCATACAGACACAAACATTGTAGTGGACTTCATTTATTCAGCTCGCTCTCTTGAGCCCTGCACTTACTGACCTCTTGTTACAAAAGTTCTGCTTTCATCTCATCAATTTATTACTCTAAAAAAACGACTGCGCTGATTAACATGTAATATTGTGTAGATGTGAAGCCATATTTTGTGAGTGTGGATGTGAAAAAATGGGCAGATCAAGGATTTTTGGTCTTTAAGAAGGTAATAGAGGGGCCTAAGCCAAAGCGCTCTTCTAGATTTAACATAATTTTTCTGAATTTAATCATACAGAAAAAACCTACAAGGTCATTCACGCACCTCGGCCAAAGCCCAACAGCCACATTTAGTTTTTCCAGATGCATATTTGTATTCGTATCGGCACCAAATTACCCACACTCGTAAAAATCTGTCTCCTAAACATTTCTTCTTCATTCCTGTACTGATAAGTTTGAAGCAGCAGAGGCTGAGACTTCCCACGTATTAGCCCCTGGTCTGGATGGAGCTCCAAACACAATGCAGCCTACATTTGCCATCATGCACCTCATTAGACTCTTTGATAGTGTGCCCCTAAGATGCTTCTGAATGAAAGATTTAATTAATGTTATCTCACGTCTATGCCAAGATAAATCTGACTAACAAAACCTTGTGTGAAATTGAGTTCCAGTTTAAATCCCGGGTGTGTGTGGTCTTTCTGCAGCATCTGCCATCAACCTCGAGGGAGAACTTTTTAAGGATTTGATGAGGGGCTACAACAAGCACGTTCGGCCCACGGAGAAGAACGGGGACATCACTCCGGTCTACATCAAGATGACGCTCACCAACCTCATCTCCCTGGTGGGTGATGTTCACTCTGTGCTGTTTCTGATAAGGCTGACCAGGCCTCTGTTAACTTTGTCTCCTCAACCACCTCTCCTTAGAGTGAAAAGGAGGAGGCCCTGACCACCAGCGTCTGGATCGAGATGGTGACCACAGGCACACACACACACACACACACAAACACACACACGCACGCACGCACACACACACACACATACACCCCATCTGCTGAATTCTTGTTTCAAGGATGCTGAATTGATCATGGCACTTTTACAAAAAATCTGTCAAAAGTCAAACCTTCAGTGTTTTCGAATGCAGAATTGGTGTGACTACAGGCTCAGGTGGGACCAGCTGCCCAGATCAGCTCTGTACGGAAACATCACCTCTGAGCTACGTATCCCCTCCAAGAGCATCTGGCTGCCGGACGTCATCCTGGAGAACAAGTGGGTGGATCAACCTTCTCTTATGAGCATGATTTCAAAAAGGTTCCGATATTTGTTCAGTCAAGGAGAAAGTGATGTTGTATAAATGTCTATTCGGTGCTGAGAGACTTTGTGATGTAATTGCAATTACACAACATCATATTAAAAGATGATTCGGAGGCAGTTTTTCTTCCCTTGCCTCCAATCCTTGAAAATAGCACGCCTGTGGAATATCATTGAGGCTGAGTAACTTTTTGCTGTATTTGCTAGAACTACAAATCTCTGCTTATGAAATGTTCATCAATAAATTCCCGTGTGTGTTTTTGGGCTCAAATCCGCAGCAGCCAATCGCTCAGGTTCTCTCTCCTCTGTCTTCTGCTCTGCAGTGTGGACGGACAGTTTGAGGTCGCTCTCTATTGCAACGCACTTGTGTCTCCGAACGGCTGTGTGTACTGGCTGCCTCCTGCCATCTACCGCAGTGCCTGTGCCATCACCGTCAACTACTTCCCCTTCGACTGGCAGAACTGCACCATGGTCTTCCGGTGAGTCGAGGCAGGATGTGATCTGCTGTGTTGGACAATACAATTTCAAAACACAAGATACTGTAACACCACATTAATCAAACCAGTTCATTCTTTGTCTTTAATGTATTCATTAATTTGTGATAATATACACAAATATAAGACGTTATTGATCCCTGAAGGTAAATCAAGGGATAAATAAATTAGACAGATTACAATAAAAAGCAAAAATATGATGATCATATAATATTATAACATTTATATAAATTATAATACAATATAATATAATGTATTTATAATTTTAGCCTCATCATTTTCTTCTCTTATCCTTTTTTTATCCATTAATTTAGTTATTGTTTGTGTATTTTGTATTAGTAGGTTTTGTGTAACAATTCCTTACAATTTCACCAGGGCCTCTCACTGTTCTATGCTCAGCCCTAATAAAAACAAGATTATTGTTTATATAGTATAAATTATGTGACGGATGTAAAATACAATAGCGTTAATGTTAATACTTCTTATACTAACTAATTCTAACAATACTGACAGTTTGGAAACGCCTTTGAAATAGAATATAATATCAGGAGATTTTTATTTTTTCTGAAACAAATTATATATAAAACATTAATGTAAATGAAAAGCTTTACATTTAATCCCCGTATCTGTAAAATCTTTGTTTATTTTCTTGTCAGTTTCCTTTGTGTAACAATGATCCACACAGCAGAGACGATGCCTTCTCCAGTCACCGCGCTGTATTGTTAGAGTGAATTGATGGTTGTGTGTTTGCTGTGGAGACAGACAACATGTTCTCTCCCCCGTGTGCAGCTCTCAGACTTACAGTGCCAATGAGATCGAACTGGTGCTCAAACAGGAGGACAACCAAACGCTCGAGTGGGTGGACATTGATCCAGAAGCTTTCACAGGTACAAACAAATAAACCTATACGACACATTTAAATGATGGATTTTTATATAAATGCATAATATGAAACCAACACGTGAATCTCTGCTGGTAGAGAATGGCGAGTGGGTCATCAAACACAGGCCAGCCAAGAAAGTCATAAACACTCAGTACACGAAGGACGAGCGCGAGTACCAGGAGGTGGTGTTCTTCCTCATCATCCAGAGAAAGCCTCTGTTCTACATCATCAACATCATCGCTCCCTGCGTGCTCTTCTCCTCGCTCTGCCTGCTCGTCTACTACTTACCTGCCAAAGGTCTTTGTCTTCCTTTTGTTTCTTTAAGATCTGTAACATCTCGGAAAAGCCAAACCTCAGTCTCATCAACCTCAAACAGCCTCAATACCAGATTATGATACATTAACCTGAAGGTTCTGTCATTAGCTCTGGCTTTAGAGATCTGTATTGTTTCAATTGTTCGTTTGTTAGTTTGCAGCAATGTGCAAAACATTACCCATTGGATTTTTAGTCTGCATCGGAATCAGGGAGATCCAAGAATTCAAACAAGAGTGTTTTTCAGAGAGTAACTCAAGGATCTTAATTAAAAATATCAGACAAATTTAGAGGATAGAGGATATTTGTCAATTGTGTATCTTGACTGAATTTAGTGGGACATGTTGGGCCTCGGGGGAGTTATATGTGCTGTACTGAGTGTCATTCAAGTGCTTATGTTATTTTTTGCACAAAACCTCACCAGTCGGACTGAATACTACCGTGTGTGGTTGGGTTTTTGCAGCTGGCGGTCAGAAGTGCACGATGTCTATTGCAACTCTTCTGGGTCAGACTGTGTTCCTCCTCCTTATCTCCAAGAAGGTCCCAGAGACTTCAAAAGCGGTGCCTCTTATTGGAAAGTGAGTTCACGTGCATCACTCCATAGGATTTCAGGTCAGAATCGATTTGAGTGATTTATGAACCTCTGGCGACAGGTATCTGATGTTTGTGATGTCAGTCACCACCATGGTGGTGATGAACTGTGTGATCGTCCTCAACGTGTCCCTGAGGACCCCCAACACCCACGTAATGACAGACAAAGTCCGAAAGGTGAGCATGAGGCCACACATCCTCTTTTGTCAGTTGAATATCCAATAAGCAGCTGCACTGTGACAAGTCCACATCAGAGTGTTTGCCACTGGATTACCCTTTGACCTGCTGTCACTCCTAGATCCTCCTCAACATCCTGCCTCGACTGCTGAGGATGCAGATGCAGCCCTGGACACCAAACGACGACAACACCATGGCAACCGGAAACGGCAAAACTCAGAGTGAAGACGTGAACCATGTGTTCCTGGTTCCCTGCCGACGCCGCAGCTCCATGACCCTCATCCTCAAGGCGGAGGAATACGTGATGAAAACAGCTCGGTCCGAACTCATGTTTGCCAGACTCAAAGAAAGAAACGGATTGATGAAGTCAGTATTAGAGAAGCTACGTAAGTGAACGAGTCTGAAGATGTTTGAGTGCACATGACGGTGTGTTTTCCCATTTTAACCACATCACTCTTTGGTCTGATTCGGACTCAGATGATGGGATGGAGGGCGGCACGGCCGAGCAGCTCGGTGCCAGCCTGGCGAACGCCTCTCCTGAGCTGAAGCAGTGTGTGGCGTCCTGCAAACACATCGCAGAGACCGCAAGGCAGCAAAACAACTTCCAGAACGTGAGCTCTTACATTTACACCTCTAGATATGTCATCTTCACAGGTGGAAATATCAGCTTACAATCTCTTTACCTCTGTCTGAAACGCAGGAGAATGAGGAGTGGATCCTCGTTGCCCGGGTGATCGACAGAGTCTGCTTCATCGTCATGACGCTGGTGTTTTTCATCGGCACTATTGGGATCTTCCTGATGGGCCACTTCAACCAGCCTCCCTCCTCACCTTTCCTGGGCGATCCGAGGAGGTATCTCCCTCCATTGAAAAACATCTCTGATATGAGTGACAGTGGAATGTGAGCATGTGAGAAATCAAGAGATTTCCTCGCTTCACCCAAAGAGAAAATCTGACAACATGTGTCAACGATCTTTCACTAATGACTGAGAACGGAGAAGATACAACTGTTGTGTATTTTCTGCACACTTGTCAGTTGCTTGTGTGGACTGTCATAGAGGTGAAGTTGCACATAACAAAGGATCCAGGGCACCAGTCCACAATGGAGTGGACGCCGTGTAAGATCTATGATGATGCAAACTGGTTTCAGTTCTAAGTTTTTGTTTAAGGTTAAAAAAAATTCATTGTTGTATAACACACACACACAAAAAAAAAGTTACTTTTACTTGTTGTTGGAACAGTGTTAACTGCGTTTTGCCTGCTGGGATCATACATGAGTGTTGATCACACATGTGGACAGTAAACAGCCAAATGTTCCAAATAGATGCTTTTATCAATAAAAGAACGTCTATAATCACGTGGTTACAACTTTCTGAGAAGTTTGTCAGTCCCATGTTTGACACCTTTATGAAGGCACATTTCGGGAGCACTAACACCCCCACGAAAAACACAGACCCATTGTGCAGCCCCCCCCGCCCACCCACCCACCTCCAGAAGCAGGATTTCAATTACATGGCTGAGTGATGCCTTTCTAGCCCAACAAAAGGCAGATCCGGCTAGTTGGGATGGAAACAGAGTTGGGGGGCGGGAGGGGTGGTGGGGGACAAGACTGAGAGCTGTGGGGAACAAGAGTGGGAGTGACATCTCCAGACACAAACACACACCAAACAAACATTGCCATGTGAATATTCACACAAAATAAACACACAGAGGTGGTGGAGAGGGTGTCGCTCGACTCCTCCGGATCCAGAGGACTCGTGAGCGTCGGCCTCGTCTCTTTCCTCTCGCAGCGACATGAGCAGAGTCTGGAGGCTGAACACTGATGGTAAGCTAAACACTTACATTTCATGTGTGCTCTCTCCTGTCCTTACGCTCCGTTATGGCACGTAAAATGAGGATATGTGCTGTAGGAAAATGCCGACCTCATCATCGTGGTTTTTGTGGTGGAATATACAATGTTGGGGGATGAGACCAAACTGTGCGACAGGACTGTGAGAGTGTGATGTGAATGTAAAAGAAGCTCAGGTTGGCTGCAATGGGGAAATCACTCTCAGTCTTGTGAGGACTTTGTTTATATTGCTGCTGCCGGGGAACCGTCTGTGTGGTTGAAGAAAAGCTGCTTAGTTTTATCTTTATCTTCTATAAATGTGAGATTTATAGTTCAATTTAAAAAAAAGCAAGACTTACATTCACAGAAAAAATAACTTTGTATTAAAAGGATATTCAGAAAAATAGCTGTTTATGCATTTAAACTCAAACTAGTGTGTTGAATGGTTTTTATTAACTATCTGTGGTTCTCAGCTTAGATTCCCATATTTCGATTTTCTAAATGATGTAATTTGTCTTAAGTGATATACTTTCATACAACCTTTTGTCAAATAATTTCCAAGATAGATAGAGAACATACTGTGTTACTTTATCTTTGGACACAATTATTCAAATTATACATTGGGATGAGGAAAATCCTCTTTCAACTGAGAAGAACACTTTGTATCTAAGAGTCACACATATAAAACTTTGGAAATCATCTATTTAGTTCGATAAATGAGGCTATTCGACCCCATGGAAATATTTGTATTACTTCTTCGTTGCCTCTAAGGATTTCCCTTATTGTATTCTCTAACTCTTCTCAAGCAAGTGATGTTTCATACACATCTGTCCCACTGAAACACTGAAAAGTACATATATTTTCAGTCTCATACCATGTCAGCTGTGACCAGCCAGCCTCTTCCTCTTGGTGGACTGGAACGAGAAAAGCACATCCAGATGATCTTCAGGGCTTTCCAGAACCGCTGCGAGTGCCAGACTCACTCACCTGGACCCAAACCCCACAGAACGGCCGCTGACTGGGATTCTGATGAGCAGCTTTCAGTCCGGGCCTCTGAGAGGAAGATGGAGAACGGCTCCACGCAGCCGCCTGAGGGAATGAACAGGCTCGGGCTGGAGGAGCTGAGCCTCGGTGGTGCGGCAGGATCGGACTTCATGTCTGTGCTGGAAACTGTCAGTCAGATTCATGTCAGTGCTCGGCCTGAGTTACAAGGTAAGAAAACACAGGTGTATATATGTGTGTCTGTGTGTAGAAAGGATAATTGCAGTGCAGATACTTCTCCACATGGAGTGAACAGAGCTTTGTTGTTGCAGGTCCACAGTGTGTTCCCAGGAGGATCTACAGCATCACCACACACGGCAGCAGGTCACATCTATTTGTGGCTGTGGAAGGTGAATGTTCAGCTCCCTCTGTCTTAACTGAGAACATTCATAGTGTCTGATGATGTTGTTCAGTGTATTCTCACTCTCTTCTTAATGTATCCCTCCTGTCAGAGAGCTCCTGTTTATGTCTCCAGTGTTGTGGTCCAGCTCGGGCCTGTACACTGAAGGGCTTCGACTGTGAGGGCTGCCAGCTCTTTTATTTTGAAAGACCATTCAGGGCAGATGCCTGCTGCCTCGGCTTCTGCCTGATGGAGATGAGGGTCTACACGCCTCAAAAACATCTTATCGGCACCGTCTGCCAGAGGTAGGGCGAGAGAGATCGGCTTCCAGTGTTCTTGGTGAAAAGTACATTTATTCAAGTACTATAATTAAAGGTTCAGTGTGTAAGATTGAGGTTAAAAGGCAGAAATTGAATATAAGACTGACCTCGTGATGTGTTTCATCTAAGCTGTGCACATTTTTTTTAATAACTTTATATTTACATTGAAAGCGTGCCCTCTCTACGGAGGCCGCCATGTTTTTTTACACTAGTCCAGACTGGAAAAAACACTTTTTTAGTTTTTATGTCAACTGAAGGCCACCACAGGTTCTCTTACATGTTATGTCCGGAACGGGAGGCAGGGGGTGAGGGGTTTTCAGTTGCAACCTGAATTTTTCAGATTTTACAGATTGAGCACATGATAGTTTATCAAATCTGGTACATTGTCAATGGAATTCATTAATTTCATTACATATAAAATTATAATTCTAAAAGAAATTACTCAAAATGAGTATTTTCACTATTGTTACTGAAAGTGCATTTTGCTGCTCATGCTTCTGTACTTTACTTAAAGTCCCAATAAAGCTGCTTATTAAACCATTAAAACTCTTCTTTGTTCCCCAAAATTACATATTCAAAACATAATCTCCTCATGACCTTAAAATGACCCAAATATAACTCTACACCTTCCCTCCTCATTTCGTGATTGGCTACTGTGAATATGCTAATATTGACCCTGCCCCTTCTCTTTGTCTCCCCTAATTTGCAATATTAATAATCTTCCTTTTAAAGTGGGTATTTCTTCTACCACAGGAGCTGGACTCTGAAATGAAACTACAACACACTTTTTCAATCTTAATAATAATAATAATAATAATAAAAATCATCAATCAAAAAAAGCAAAACATCAGGACAGAAGGAAAATTTGTAATAACAAGACTTCAGACAGGGTATAGTCACACAGAATAGAATCATGTACTAGTGATAAAGATTATTGATTATTTGGGGGGTTTTTTGGATGTTTGTTCAAGATTCCATCCAAACCACAGACTGTATGATCCAGACATGCTGGCAGTGAGTGGATTTTGTTCACAACATTCAAAGCAATTCAGACTTTGCAATAGAAAGTCGGAGAAAGCATCCTCTGTGCTACATCCAGTTTAAAAGACACCCTGCTGGACGCTGTTCAAAATGTTTTAATGTCTTTTGTCCTTTTGGTGGATAAACCCGTTAACCCCTTCCACACCTCCTGCCATCACAGTATTGAACCAGCCGTCTTAGTCCCCCACATTCTCAGACTAAACAATTGTAACGCGAGACATTTTCCATGTTGCTCTCAGCCTTGGGCCACCCTGAACCACCGTGGCTGCCCAGACCTGTCTGTAAATAGCAGTTGGGAGCCTTTACTGTTGCAAACAGCCGGGCATGTAGTGCATTCTAAACCAGGGAGAGTTAATGCACAGAACAGCTGCCTGCATGGAGACACAGCAACAGAGCTGCGTTGGACTGGCGAGGAAGGAATGCAGCATCCTCCTTAATGGGAATGTATTCCCCTGTCTCCTGCAGCCAAACCAAAATACTTCCTTCTTCGTGTGGCCCGAGTCTGACTCCAGGGTTAGCCGGGGTGCCTGTGTGTCGAATTTAGAGTTTTCCAGAAGCAGCACTCGGCAAAGTTGTGTCCAATTAAGACTGACCTGGCAGAGGTTTCAGTGACCAGAGATCTACTTGGTATAAATATTCCCTCAGTTGCACTCGAATAAAGCATGGCCCGATGTGAACTCTTCCGACACCGAGCAAACAAAGGTTTTGGTGCTGCAGAATCATGACAGCTGAAAATGTGATCAACCAAGCAGCAAGGCCGGGCTGCGCCACTGTGTGAAGTACTGGCCAGTGCATTTGCCAGGTTCCTTATTGCATGATTATGCCAGGAAGTGTGTTAAGTTGTTGTGCGTTCTCTGACTGCTCTTCCAGGTGGAGCATGTTCACCCCTCTCCTGGAGGTCTGTGATTCAGAAGGAGCGTCCACCATCAGGATCCAGGGCCCCTGCTGCCCGTGGCGCTGTTTCTCCAACCAGCAGTTTCAGGTATTTACATTCAAGTTACCAAAAATAAATACATTATGAATGGTTTTCTCATATTCTGCATTTAATGGCTTTTAGATTGTCTCAAGCATTGGTGAGAAAATTGGAACAATATGGAAGAGATGGCCTGGCTTCAATGATGAAGGCAACATGGACCATGAATATTTTGGGTTGGATGGTGAGTACTAACATTATATTATCGTTTGCCTTTTGTCATATTTTCCTGTGGAAGCCGAAACAAAGAATGTATTTAACTTAATGACATTATGAAGAAAGAGCATCACCTTTCTCACTTTTTCCCCGGCGACACTAAACATAGACAACTCTCCTACACTGAACCTAAACTCTAGAGCACAAGAAGCTTCATCAAATTCTGATCCTGCACTGTATGCTGAAAAGATGTGTCCATTTATATAGCACGCCTAAAATGCAATTCACAACAGCAAATAATAAAACACGACAGTAAATAAAAGACAGTGGCAAATTGCAAAAAACAAGCCAAATGGACCATCCAATCAGCCGATATCTGCCTTTACCTTTTGTGTTGTGCACTTCAGAGCCTCCATATTTTTTGCCTCTTATGCAATATTAACATTCCCATTTAATAATTGTGCCATTTCTAAATCCATTTCATTCTTCCAGTGCCAATGAGTTTGGAGTCACACATCAAACTGCTGCTGCTGGCGGCCACCTTCCTGTTGGTGAGCATCTTTGTCTCCTGTTGTTTTTGTACAAAGATAAGATGTTGTGTTTCTATTTAAAGAAAATTAAATCAATTGTTATAGAAAGTACCAGTGTAAACATATCTCACTAAAATCTATTTAGATTTTTCCCTGCCAGTTATACTATCTGTATACAGTATTGTTTATATACTCATATTTAGATTTTAACAGTAAACATCACCACATAATTGTATAAATTAATTCTGTGACTTTTAACAGATGTAGTTGGTCTAGGTGGAACTAAAGTCTTTATGTATAGTTGCGAAGTTTAATCAGTAATCTATGTTAATCAATTGCATTATATTTAGATATCGTAAAAATGTATATAAATTAATGAACAGCTATTGTGAAATAATTGTAGAGAATATAAAAATAGATTTCCCTCTGATACATTATTTTTCATTAAGTGGCAAAATTTTAAATCCTCAACACTTTACCCATAATTACTCCCAACTTTATAATTTGTGTTATTTCTCCACAGAATCACATGTTCTTTGAGATGAGCTGATGGTCGAATGAGGAACAATCATTAGAAATGAAGACGCCACAAGTGGACGTTTAACTAGAGGCTCATCAGCAGTTTGAACACTTTATGGCACAAGAGAGTGCAGCATGAGAACCGAGGGTCCTGTGGTAATAAACCACGAAGCAGAAACATTTTTTTTTAACTTCATATCAGTGTCAGGCTCCATTTATGAAAGACAGGTGACAGTGAACCAGCTGTAGCAGCAGATGCATATTTGACATTTATTGCTATAAACCATCAGGTGTACATCCAACATTTGTTTCTTCACTTTTGACACACACGCACACAAACACCTGCACCCATCCTCACGCTACCACACATGGGCAGCATTACAGTATTTCAACAGACTACAGGTGCTCTCTGAAGATGGTTCAAGGTTGAAAATGCTCCCGAAGAATCAAATGTAACAGACCCCCCGACCTCAGTTTCCTCTCTTTTGCTAAAAAAACTAAAACAACAAGGGCCTTTGATGAGGACAATAAAGCAGAGCCCGACCCTTGGATTATTTGGAGGCAGGGTTAAGATGAAACGTACAGGAGGGGGGACCTGGATCGGGTTGGGCTCGAGGCCAGGCACAGTGATCGAGGCAGCTTGGCAGTCCATTTTTAAGATGCCTCTTACGCAACCTTCTGCCCAACACTTTTGGGATTCAACGTCCAGGTCAAAGATGGAGAATCATGGCAGATTCAGTTAAGGGATCTTTGAAGTGGACTATATTTACAATATGTCATACACAATAATAGTAATAATCAGCAAATCATTTCAAGTTCAAAATGACCGGAGTACTTGTACGGTAATTAAAATACAGCACAGTAATAAAATAACCTGCAACCCTGTTTGAGTCCCAATAAAACAGATTAACACAGACTTACTTTAACAGCAGGAAGTGTGACTTGATGTAAGCAATTAAATCTGATCGAGCACATATCACTATGGTTTCGTTTGTGGTTTCTGTTGTATTTTGTCAAGTACACTTTGTTATCAGCTAATGACCAAACACCAGTCACATGCCCCCCCTGGTGGCAGGTTAACCGGTATTGCAACTTGCATTACAAAACATAAAAAAACAGGAGGCTTTGTTCTCCTCTGGTTGATTAAAAATAATGCAAATTTCTCCCTTCGACTTCTTCTGTTCGCCGTCCGCTTGTTTTCTGATCGTTTCCAATTAGACACAAACACGGAATGGTCCTCTCGCCCCTGACTTTTTGCCCTGTCTTCACACACAGTGCCAATCCACGCAGAGGTATCCTTCCCCGGACTCGTCATTCCCCCCCCGGCTCATTACATATCCTCACACCTACACACCACAAACAGAGAAACAACATCCACATGAGACAAAACACATCAGAGAAGAACGATTTCTTTCACACTTAAAATCCTGCAGCAACAGTTCTCACCCTCTGAGAGGTTTTCTGTGTGAGGGCCTAACGTCCGCCGCTAGCAGTCACCAGTCCATGGAAGTCTTCCCATGCTCTGCCAATGAGGAGGCAGCACGTCATCATTCATAATAAACAGTTCAAATGTGTTATGCCTTTTCAACGAGAAGAGATGCATCAATTCACTGCAAAAGCACATATAACCCAATGGAGTTGGACACATGGTTCTTTCTCATGATTTACACAAACAACTGACAAGGAAAACGTTGGGAAATTGGTTTAGCTTCTTATTTCAATAGCATTGAATATTGTTAATGCGGTTTTCATTGACAAAAAATATAGAGGAAAATGCTCTTAAGCTTAAGGTGACATCTCAAAATGCGTTTTATTTTATTTTTTGGTAATTTATAACCAACAGTCAAAACCCATTAAGAAGAGAGGCAGTGAATCTTAAGACTTGAGCTCAAGATTCTGGAAAACAAAGTTTCTGCTACTAATTAAGTGAGTTGATTAATTACTTATCAAAACCTGATCTCATCAGTTTAGCATTGTTTAATATCATTCTGTCCTTAGAAGTAACGCTGATATACATTATCAAGAGTCATGAGAGATATTGTTACATTAGTGAGCATGCATATGAGAGAGAGGAGGGAGAGGTAGTATTATAAAAGCGGAGACATACATACTTAATGCTGTCTGTGTGCGTCTTGTACTCCATGATGGTGTTGGGCGGCAGGTTGAGGACTCGACGCAGCGTGTCTCTGATGCGAGCCGTGGTCGCCTGGTCACTGGCCGTTTTGTTCCAGATGGAAAGGATGTCCTCCTGAGGGAGAGAAGCGTGCACAGAGCCATGGCTGAGAATGTGGGAGTGGGCAGAGCAGGGTTACATGAAACGGTGTCTGTTGGTGTGGGGTTGGTTTACCTGGAAGCGTACTGACACCACAGCCCCACAGATTTCCTCTCCCACCATGAACTGCTCCCCCAGTATAGCCAAGATCAGGTTCTCCCAGCACCGAGATGCTAAACCTTTCCTCAGACGGATGATCCACTTTCCACCCATCTTATTGGCGTCATCCTACACAGAACATATGCATGGTTTAATAGAGATACTTTATAAAACATTATTTGGCATTCAAGATATAAATAAATGTGTACGCACCTCCCACATGGGTTTAATACCGTCTTTGAACAGGTGGAAGTCACTGTGGCCCGTCAGATCACCAGGCCGGATCATGTGACTATAGAAACGCCAGAACTGCTCCACCTACGAAAGCAAAAGAGATGTTGCGGGGAAAATAAGTCGTTATAATCTTGCATTTTGAGGATAGGACTTGGTCTGGTTAAGGTTATAAATGAAAGTCCAGAGGGTCTTCTCCCCATCGGCTGTGGGCTCTCTGCAGAGGTCAGGAGGAGGGACATACCGAGGCGAAGGTGCCGATCTGCCTGATGTTCTGTTCGTAGCTCTGGGTGCTGGCTGGTCTTCCGGGGGTTCGTCTGGAGTACCAGAAGCTGTAGTTGAATTGAAGAGGGTGCTCTCCTGCCCCTGGCACCGCCATCTGCAGACGAGAAAAAAGGAGACAAGTCATTATGTTGAGGCTGCACACAGATTGGAGTTCCTTAACAGACTTTGTTGGGCTTTGATTTACATCTGTTCTTACATTAGTAAACATTAATAATATAAAACAAACAAACAATCAGATAAAACAGGCCCACCTTTCTCCTGGCGTTCTGTTCCTCGTCTTCCGATTTTTCCTTCTCACCGTCTTTCGGTGAACCTGGGTCCTGTTCGTGGTCTCCGCTGTCATCGTCTTTTAGACTGGATTATCATGGAAACACACAGGAAAAACAAACAGGGTTTGGGCCACACGTCGACTGAGTTCAAATCAAGGAGGTTAAAGCTACCTTAAAACCACTGCAGTGTGATACAACATTCCTGCAATAGATTATATATCTTTAATTTGAAGATATATTCATAATTGTAGTTTTAACTGTATTTCTGCTATTGCGTTATTTCTAATAATAAGTGATATAACCAGTGATTTACTGATATAAAAGGGGACAACATGGAAACAAACACAAAACTGTACTTTATCTTCTTAAACCCAGGATTTGCTGCTGTGCACAAAACTGAACAGGTGAGTAAATACAGCTTTAACTGCTGGAATAAGGGGGATTGTTTTTGCAAATGGACACCAAGTTCCGCTTCAACTACCCAGACCATGAATCACAGCCCACAACGCGCTGTCAGCTGTCTGTCCCGAATCAGCGCCGCGGTGGTCTAGCTCGAGCCGGCCCTGCGCGCACCTTCCCCCGGTCCCTGCACAACCACCACGCCGAGGACGCGAGGCCTGTCCGCGTTCCGCCAGGCTAAGCTACAGCTAGCAACGCAGCGCATTCCCTCTTTCATAACACCGTTAACTCACTGTTGTTGCTTCATATCGTCCAGCCGTGTGTGTGTGTGGCTGGCTCTCATGAAGGGGGTTGGGGAGAGGGGGGGGTACTAACACAAACACGGGACCATGCAACGTAGCTGACACACCTCTCTGTTAATACACGCAGCCCCGGCAGCAGTCGTTAGCAACACGCTAACCCGGGTGGAAGGGTGACAACGGCCGTGGAACTGGCCGGTGCTCCCACGCAAACTTTGTTACTCACTACTCACGCGTCAAATTTGTTGTTCATTATTTTCGCGGTGAAGCCTCTCGGGGTCCGACCACTGCACTCCTGGATTCCGCAGGAACAGCGACGCGCACATCCGAGGCACGTGAACGCGCACGCAATGTGTCGGGTTATGAGCGTGGGGAGTTCAGGGGGGGTCACCTTCCTCCAGTGGCTCACACAGAAGATTCAATGCACAACATATGCACATGGGAAACTGACAGAGCTCAGGAAGTTAAAAGAGCCATCACCATTCTTACTGTATATATTGTTGTCTTATGTTCAATTGTTGTTTTATGTTTATGTACAGTGCCCCAACCACACAAAGGCAATTTCCTGTATGTGCAAATGTTCTTGGCAAATAAAATAATTCAGATTGTCTGAAGTTGGGAGAGTATCATCTTCTACCAAGAAGGTCAGTAGCTCAATGTTAGTCCTCTCTAGATCGCATGCCCAAGTGTCCTTGGGCAAGATGCTGAACCCCTAAGTGCCCCTTCTTATAGAGAAAGTGCTGCACATAGATGCTGTGTGTGTGTGTGTGTGTGTGTGAATGTAAAACTGTACTGTGAAGCACTTAGTTATCATCAGGACTAGAAAAGCTGCTACATAAACACAGACCATTTTTGTCTTGATGTTTTATTCATTGCATCTCAGAAAGGCAAAACTTCCCAAAAAAACTAAAATAGCACAGTACCAGTTAGTCTCAGTTGACTCCAGTGAATGATCACAAACCCTGTGACTTCTGTACACACATACGTGGGTATGAGCAGGCGCACAAACAGCACCACACAAACTTTACGCAGCCTAAGCACAAGAAAAGAGGGCCGACGGCGGCTTCTTCATATGAAATCGGCTTCTTCTGATGAGCCGCATCCCCTTGTTTCATCCCCTCCATCCGTCCCCCTTGTCTTCTGTTCTTGCGGCCGCTTCAAACAGCGGCAGTGTCCTGAAGCAGAGCTGTGGACCGAGTCTAGGGGGGTAACAAGGGAGGTGCAGGGTCGGGGGGGTCAGGAGCGAAGTGGACTACTTTAGCTCCAGACTGAGTTAGGGGTAACTCAGGGAGGTGAGCAGGTGTGGGGTTGAGGGATTGAGAAAAACATGGGTCCAAATGTGGACAACACGAGGAGCAGATTGTCTGGCAGGGGGGATGAGGGATGGGAGGAAAAGCTCTGGTATGGTATGGCACGGTATGGTGTGGTGTGGTTTGGTTGGCTCTGCTGGTGGAGACCATCCCCTCACCCCTTGTGCCTCTGTGAGGACCTTCATGAGAGGGCCCTTTGTTCCGGGCCGGCGGGCGCACCAGTGAGTGAATGAGCAAGAGCAGTGGCGGCACTCTTCAATGGCCGCTGTTTGTTTACACCAGCCAGTCCCGTCATACTTCATTAGCAGCCCAGCCCACCGACAACCTCTGATGTCCTAATCGCCGATGAGTGTGTGGCTGCCCATCAGGCCTGAGCCTCAGCGGTTCAGGATAAAGGGGTTTCTACGATTCCCGACACACACATTCCCACTAAATCTTTCTATTTGCCCGCCTTCTCTGCAACACACACACAAACACACACAGAGGCCGCATGGTGAGGTCTGATAGGAGAGCTGGTTCTTTCATCGTGCGCCAAGAGGCACAGGGAGGTGAGCCGACTTCAGATGAGCAGCAACGGTCCCAGAGAACTAGCTTTGCATCACGGAGATGTGAGAGACCTGCCGCCGGGAGAGAAACGAAGCAAGACAGAGGGATTATTCAGAGCTGCCATCTTGGAACTACAGTCACAGCCTCAAAAATATGGATATAAGATATGTCTGCTTTCAGTGTGTTGAACTATCAATTTGTATCCACTGTGACCTTCATCCCTGTAACACTAGACTTTCAACTTTAATTAATCATAATGTCAGTCGTGACTACCCAGAGGTCACACTTTCAATTTGTATCTTTTGTCAGAAAGTTAAAGCCCAAATATATTCAATTTACAATAGCATGAAAAATAAAAGTGAAAAAGTCAATTTCTATAAATATATGACTTAAGTAATTGATCAGTTGTAAAAATTGCTGTCAGTTAGTTTTGTTGTCATCAACACTGCAACATACAAACCTCTTGAATGGCTCTCCCCAGCCTCTCCTGACTTCTCACCACTTTCCTGAAAGAGACACACATCCATTGTTACTCATGACAGTGGCACAACAACGAAACCTGAAGATACTGCCAGAACCTGTGCAGTGACCTCACCTGTGTATTTGGCGAGCCAGGCTGAGGGTGAAGTCTGCCGAGCAGTCGGACTCGTAAGTGGAAGGTAATATGGCGTAATCTCCAGGAGGAAGAGTGCAGGCCAGACTGACATCCTGTGTGTAACAGTGGGGGACGCAACTGGCAGCGGGCTCCTCGTCCCTGGAGATCGCCTGTTCACATTTTCCTTCCAGGACCTGGATACAGTGCAGAGTCAAAATCAGATACTAAAAATTTTCCATTTTAATACTGCAAGTTAAAATTATGGGAAATATTGTGACTATATCTGAGTACCACATTAATTATTATGTTTCAAATTAATTGTCACATGTATGTGACATCCTGACTTTGTTAGAAGGTCCATGTACAATTCACCAGGGAACTAGAGAAGAGTCACAAAGTCCACTGAGCTTGATATGCAAAGAATATGAAGCTCGCTCAGGCCCCCTCACTGTCACACAGAGGTTCATATTTCTTAATTCGACCTTTTGTGCAATCTTAGACCACTTGAAGTACAAAGTTTTTTTTTAAAAGGGTATTAAAACTGAAAGCAAGAGTAAACATCTCAGAGATCTGAGCTGATTTTATAGCTGATTAAGTTGTTGGGAAAGTACACAGAAGTAGACGTCTTCCTCCTCTCAATGATATTTGACTGACCTTGTAAATGTGGAAGCCAATAGGGTGCAGGTCAGTGTCAGGGCGGCTCTGGTGCAGGGTAATTCTCACATTAACCTGTGATGTCACCGCTGGATCATCAGACACTGTAAAGGGGAAGCAAGGGTTCTGCCAGTGAGACAGGAAGTTCCTACTTCCTCCCGCCGACTTCCCCTCTATCCACGATCCCCGGAAGTAACAGGTCTCCCACTCAACGTCAGCAGTTAATGGCAGTGAAGGTGCTGGGCTTTTCAGGGCACTGAGGGCAACACAAACATTGATACACAATATGAATAATTAAATCAGACACACTACAAATTATACAAACTGCATTTCTTTCATTTCATGCTACTGAAAATGTCAGTAGGAAAACTTCAGTAAACTGTGAGGGTTAATGGTTTAAATGTAACATGCTGTTCTAAAATGAGAAAAGCTTCGATTTATTTTTTCATAAGAATAAAAAATTGTGTTTTCAACTTTACCAGCAGGTGTCCCTATATATCTATACTAGTGATTTCTATTGGAAGTCTGCCAAACCACTAATGAATACATTTTATTAAGCTTGGAGCATTTATTAGTCATTTGTCTTTACAAATAAGTGGTTAACCTCTGTGACACTTTGGGCTCTGTAGGAAATAACATTAACGCACATGTGTGAATGTAGCTGAAACCTTAAAACTATGAAGTTCAAACGTTTAAATACAAAGAGAAACAAAGTATGAATTGTTATGATAAGATTGACTTGTTTACTTTCTCTTCCCCTTAACTGGTCCTTACCTAAGGGATATGGAAGAGGAGGAAAAGACCCTGATGAGGAAGCGGCCCTCGACCCCTGGCTTGAAGGTGCTGGGGATCAGAAGGTAGTATCCCGGCTCCAGCTGCCCTTGGAGGACCACCTCTCTCTCGTAGGCGTGGCAGAGAGTCGAAGCACAAGGAGGTTTGTTCAACATGCGGCTCAGATTGAAACGCTTCTTCTCCACCTGGTGACAGAAAGCCAAACTTAGGTGACAACAAAGCCACAAACAACAACGACAATAATAATCTTTATGTGTCACCCATGTGCTCCAAGTGGTTCACAAAAGCAATTCTTGCAGGGGTTTGGGTAAAGAGGGTGCAAAGTAAAATGTATGATCAAATTGTAGATAGATGTTAAAGCATAATCATTATGGCACTTTTATATAAATTGTTACCTTCAAAATAAATGGGAAAAAATACTTAAAATTAAATAAATAGCAGGAAAAACCAGCCGATCACTACTCTTGAATCTTTTTAAAAGCTTCCGAGCAGAACTTTGCACGGACTGGAGCAGATTAATAGACACCAACCTTCCACATGTGTAGAGCGGTAGCCTGGTAGTGCTGGTGCTTTGTGTTCTCGGTATCCTCAAGGGGCATCTGGGCATTTTTCTCTGTGTTTCTCCACTTCCTATGCTGCAGCAGGGAAACCAGAACATCTCCCCTCTCACTCACTTTAAGCCAGAACTTTGGGTTGGTACCGTAGCTGCTGCTGTTCCGGCTACCGCCAGCAGAGTGCCCCTTTATCCACCGACCAGGCAGCTGATGGCTGTGTGTCAGCAGACTTCCTATAAGAGTAGGGAGATGTCAGAGTGAGAAAAAAAAAGGCTGCATAGGAAAATTACAGATTGAAAGTAGGAAGCTGTCTTTAATGAACTAACCAAATTACCTGTATAGATACTCTTTAGGTGACCCTCCTCACTGATGGGGTACCCCACTGTGACATCATCAAACTGGGACATGAATTCAGCCTCATCCAACCAGAATTCACCCTCAGCAACCCTGGCTTGTAGATCTGAAGCACAATTGGGGTTGACAGAGCTCCACCCTGCACCACTGCGGAGAGAGAGAGACACACTGTAGATAGAGCTGATGCAGACTAGGGATGAATTTTGATATTCTATTTTATTCTATTTTATACTATTTCTATTTTATTTTTTAGGTTGTAATTACTTGAGCATTGCTAAAAGAGAGCCTGTGACTCAAGCATTTCATTGCCAGCGACTGCTTAATGTTATTGTTGTGCATTTGACAATAAAAATCTTGAATCTTGAATCCAAATGTATGAATGTCCCTGCAGCTGTTGACTCGCACTCAGGATGTATTAACCTCCACAAAGGAGAGTGTTTTTTCATTTCTGTTTTTATTATTCGTCTGTCTCTTAGCAGGATTACTCAAAAACTACTGAACTGATTTCCATGAAGTTTTGTGGAAGTTCTGCACCAAGGCAGAACCCATTCCATTTAACAAACAGGTGGATCCAGGAATATGCCTACCTCTCTATCCAGCTCCCTCCCCAGCAGCACCTTCCCCAGGGGTTTCTGATCCTGAGTAGACGTACATCGCCCCCTGACACTGTCTTCACATCCACCCACTCCATGACAGTCATAGCATGGTACTGACCCAGCTCACTGGCACCTAGACAAGGGAAAGGGATCAAAAGGTTATGTAACAAAGGGATAACCAGATGACTTTTCATCTGCGAGATAAACCTCTCTGACCTCCAGGTCTGCTGCTCATGGAGCAGCTCAGCACACAGTCATCCTTCACAGGGTACAGAAGGTTCAGGTCAAGCCTTCGCCTCCTGACCTGTTCACTGTCCCGTCCTAATCTCTGCTCCTCCTCAGACCCCAAGTCTCCCAGGCTCCAGTGTTCTGCTAGGCCGCCAGTTAAATCCACCAGGGCCTCCGACACCTGCCCAGCCCACAGTTGCTCGTATGAGCCGTGAAGCCTAGAGAGGATGGAGAGGCGAGTAAATGGGATTTCCAAACTTCATTAAACATGCGGATGGGAGTACATGGTTAATCCCGGGAAACTGTACAAAAAACAGTGACATACTGTATGTCAAATAACCAAGATTAACGTTTATAGTGGACAAGAGAGGGAAATTCCACAGGCTACTTACTTGGCATAGGCCTTCTCCAACAAGGCTACCCAGAAGGCAGTGGGGGAGTTGCAGCTTGAGAAGCAGAGAGTGGAGTTAATACAGGGCAGGCGGTCATCAACAGTCACCTCTGTCCAGTATCCCTGCCGCCAGAAACAAAACTGGAAGAAGCCTCTGTACCTGCTGTCTCCCCACAGGGGTTGGTCTGGGGGGAGCACCTGCAAAGGGTCGAGGACTAAGTCACTACGGCAGTGCAGGACATAGAAACACTTCACATTTAACACAGTGATATTCGTAAAGCAATTTGAATCTATACTTTAACGCACTTGTTTCTTTACCTTGTTGAGTAGGTGTTTGTTCTTGAGCAGGACAGTGCAGGCACAGAGGAACCAACAGTCTCCTAACAAGCCTTGTTTAGCGTGACCCAAGTTGATGTTGTCAGGGCAGAGAACTGGTGACTGGCAGATCTCCTGGAAGTGAGAAATTACAATAAATTATACAATTTGACAAAATGTTGACTTAAAGTTGTTGTTGGGCAATTAAGTCAGATCTCTCACAGCATTGTGTGTTGATATTATTATTTTGTTGGGTTGCAAGATGAAAAGAAATAGAAATAATACAAAATATTACTTATCTTTTAATTATTAGACCTGCTTTGTGAAATACTGAACCATAACATGTCATCACTCTTTCATAATCCCATTGTCATCAGTTGAAAAAAACCAACCAGGTGACAGGTGATGCAAGTAGATGGGACACGAGCCAAATAGAAACTCAACATGAATCACTGTAAATATTCAACCTACAAAAAAGGAATTCACTCCGGCATTTCCAATTTCCTCTTAGCTGGTCTAACCTGCGGGCGCCGCCATGTGATGTTTGCGTGCAGCCTTGCGATGGGCGTGGAGCTGTCAGAGAGCAGGGAGGTGTCGTCAGAGGGGAAGTCCAGGTCCTCGAACAGAGCCTCGCCTCCACGCTCTGGCCGGCCCTCTCCTGTCATGGCTCCGGCTGGCTGCTTCTGAATCGTACCTCCTGGGTCAGCGGGTGAACCTCAGCCAGATGTGACCATCCTCACTGACCCCGTGCACATCTTACACTTGTGTTACACATTAAGAGAACAAATTTCAAAATTATATATACATGAGACTTTGCATTTTTTTTACAATTGTGCAAACAGCAGAGGATGAATGTGCCGCAGTAACTATTCATATAAAGTATTGTTTACCTTTTTACTTTATGAATATTTGGACATGTGTTTTATATGCATGCTTTTTGTGACATGCATATGCAGCAGCAATGGATATATAGTATTAGATCACTCATGGTATATGTAAGTGAAACAGTAAATTAAGGGAGAAGTTTATTTTGTTGTTATTCAGCTAAAAGTAATGTTTTAATTTGTACTGTTATTACACAACGACAATAACTGTTAAATCCGTAATGACCGGGCTCCAAATCAAAGTACAATGTTAATAACCTGTCAGATATTTACTTGCTCCTGCTGTCGGCTTCTTTTCTCTCGTCGGTGTCATTTTTGTCATAGCAACAGTCGCAGCTAGCCGCTAAAGTTAGCATCTGTTAGCTTGTGATGCGCAGCCGCAGCATCTCCGCGTCGCTTCATCTTGTCATAGTGCGAGGACGATGACCACAGCGGGACCTTAACGCCACGGCTCCGAGGATGAGTTTGTAAGAAATTGTTTTACACAAGTAATCATTTAAACCAAATCGTGTCTAAGTTGTCATCCCACTGAGCGTGAAAACACTTCCGCCTGCACTTCCGGCTCTTCATATATGCAGTGAATCCTTCCTGTGTGGCTGGTCGCTGCCGACACCTAGTGTTCAAACAGAGAATTACTCTGTGTGCAGTCACATGTACTGTTTGTACATGTACCTCAAACTAAATCCTACAAACAATCATACAATTAATGGTGCTTTAAACACTTGTACACTGGCCACATGATTGCGTTTTAATACAACTAACCACTAACCAACACAGCAATTAAAGTATTATTATTATTATCCTGACACTAAAAACTACTTTTGCTTCACTTCAGCAAAACAAACAAAATCATTTATAAATTTAAATATCAGCTCCAGGTAGTAAAATAAATGAACACATTGTCTGCATGTTATTTACATTTTTTTTTAAATTTATTGATTTTACGGTGATACATTTAAAGAAATACAAAAATATATTATTTATTGAAATTAAAATAATACATTCAATTAATCTTGTGCGTCTTCTGTGTCTTTAAGTTGACTCCTTCGGGCAGTGTCCAATTCTGTGTTCATTTTTAGTTCAAAAAACAAAAGGAAAAGAAAAAGGTTATAGATTCACATGGGTTATTAAATCTTGACATCATATTGTATAGTGTCGTATCACATATGTTGAACTGACGTACTCTGGCACTGACTCCATGGCCTGCTTCACCCACTCTGAGTCAGGGTTTGCACAAACAAATCTCCTTTTCACTGTCCTGAAACTGTGTGAAGACGTGAGAAGAAGTTCAGACATCACAGAACTGACAGTTTACATGTACCTGATTGAAATGTGTGTTATATTTCAAATGTGTTTTTTATTCTTACATTACTGCCTTGAGGTTGCAGAAATGTGTGACCTCCTGGATTGTGTAGCAACGCAAAAATCGGAAAGGAATCGGAGTTTCATGGTACCGTGTGCAGCAAGCATTCATGCGACCTTTAAAGAAGGAAATTAAAAGCAATTAAGTGCAGAAAGAGGCTGAATAACATATTAAATCATTCAAATAATCTTGACAAAAAATAAACATATTCTACTTGAAGTCCTACTTACTGCTTTCACTGAGTGTCATCATCAGCAGCAGCAGCACAGAGACGCACACAGTGAGCTTTCCCATCCTCACTCAGCTTCTCTTCAGCAGTTTATTCTTATGTGTGATGAACTGATAAGGTTCAGCTCAGGCAGTGAAGGTTAAATACTGCGTGAAATGGAGAGGTCCCACCACATCAAAGAACACCCATGGAAATACCAGTAAAATGCACTCTAATGATATTTGGGTCAAGTGGTAAGAATGACAAGCAACGTGCTTTTACCCACAATGGTAACACAACCTCTGTGGGTCAGCACACGTGAATGAAGAGATGCATTATACGCACGTGTGTTGCTCATTTGAGAAAAAGAAAAATAAGATTGCTGATGCTTACAAATACAAACAGTACATGCTTATCATAAACACACAAACACTGTTACCTAATGACGATATGCTATTTTTATATTTCAGGGGAAATTTTTGTCCCTTTGTACTTTTGCTATTGTTAATTTTCACATTTAAATGTTACACACAATATATGAGTTTAAATCAGTTTGTTTATGTATTTGCACAAATTAAACCACCCAGACTGCATTATATTATAATATGATATGATGTAATTAATGTATGTATATATTACAAAAGATTAAACACAGGAAGAGGTTTTGCTGCATAAAAATAACTTGAAGTATATCATGCGGATATATATACTTTAACTTGTACTAGTTTGAATGCCATATTCACTTTTATAAATAAATAGGAAACAGTAAAAGTGGTCAGAACTTCTCAATATGTCCTTTGCATTTATTTATGTTGAGGTCAATATTTATTTTTCAGGAGACTTTAGAAGAAGGAAAATACAGTGTATGATAGACCTTATTGCTGCATGCACAAAATATAAGGCAATGTAGAAAATACATTTAGTCTCTGAGAATGACCACGAGCTTTCTTCATACACATTTTTCTAACATATCGCTCCTGACCTCATTCAAGGCTGGACTGATTTAGATGTAGGATGAGAGGAACTCTAACACTTGTTTTAAAACTGCCCTTTACACTTCGATATTCAAGTTGAGACACACAATGCAGCTGAAAAATGACACAACAAGCAATATACCCGTCATTTTATTGGACATATAATCAAAAGTTTGTGTACCATTTCCATGCCAGGTGTCAGAGCAGGTTGGTGCTGTATTCCTGACACCAGGAGATTGATTCATAGGTGTTAACTCACCTCCACCCAGACTCTACCGGCACCTCCCAATATAGTAACAATGGTAATGATGCACTCAGGTTAATTAATGAGTGAAACACTGGTTGCGTTCATCTCTGACGTACATGGTCCGTATTTTAAACAAATGAGGGGGTAAAACAGGGAAGTGACGGTGTCGTTAAACTTAGAGTCTGCAAAACATGCAGACTGCCAAACTTTAAGTTCATTGTTGGTGAGAGCAATTATTGCATCATAATAGTTTAATGCCCTACAGTTGGTTAAATTATGCATTCATGTATACTTAAACTGTTTTAGAAGAAACAAACATCTCTCATCTGCGGCATTTAGTGCGTCACAGCAGTGATGCAATGGTTATTCAAAAAGCTCGCTCCAAAGGATGAATGCCATGACCTGTGTTCAAAGCTATTAATAGCATTACTATTATTATATGTTACTCTTTCATGGTGAATGATACATTTGATCTATTTTATAAACGTCATAGTGCTTTTTTATTTAATATAAATACAGGACAAAGTCATTAAATTACAATATAAAACTTCTTTTAATTTTTTTTTAAACATTATTGGGGATTCAGGATTTTTCGGATTTTAATTAATGCTAATTTCTTTGGATTTGAAAGTGCTATCACAACAACGTTACACAGCTTTAAGTACACCATGTCCATCTCCTCATATGCTCTAAGTCATTCTGGGATGTTCTCGGCCCCCTGCCTGTGCACGCATCTCACTGATGACATCTCTCAGAAACCCACCAATACCCAGTTTGACTTTTCAGTATCCACTAAGGAAAGTTACACTCTCAGAATTACAAGTTCTGAAAACCCATTTTTTTCTCGCGCTTTGCTGTTAACAAAATGCTACTAGTGAGGGTTTCTGAGTTTTAAGTTCTCTGGCTCTGCGCTTAATTCTCACTGGGAACGTCATGCACTCTCTGGTTTTGTGTCACTTGATTCCACGTGGTCACAAAACCTTTCTTAACGTATACATTTTAACTGAGGGATAGATTTATGTTTTATTCGCATGATCAGAAACTAAAATCTGAACTAGCGCAAGAGCTGAGAAATAAAAAGGCAAATTCGTAAAACTGAAAGATATGTGTTCCTGTTGTCAGATCTGTTTCTTTGTCAGCTATGAACAGTTATTCAATAACTAAAGAAAAAGTCAATAGGGTCGCAGGATATCTTAAGTGGAAATCAGTCTTGCTCTGATTGTGGTAGAAAGTTCATGACAAACAGTTTCCTTGCATCTTGACCTATTTCGGTGGTCTCCGTGCACTTTTTTCCATTAGATGCATGGGTCTCTGGTCTATGGTTAGAGTTCCGCTGACCTAGAAAAGAATCTCTGTACCCCCTCTGAATCAGCCCACTTGTAGCAGCCCACATCAAACCTGCACGACAGCATGAGTTCTGCAGCTAAACCTCCTCTGTGAAGTCACCATATTATCTTCTGTCTTTAGCAGTACGTGCACCGTCAGAGTGACTGACACTCCTCTGTAACTTCCCAGGTAGCACTGGTTCTTCAGGATTGTTACCATGCTGTAGTAATGAGAAACCCTGAGGTGTGTCAACTAACACCTATAATTTGTTTCTCAGTGAACTGCTTTCTAATAACATTCATTTAAATTCCTCAAATATGGTCACTGTGCTGAATGATGCAATGAGTTCCTGTTCCTCTATTTTGCTTTATTCCCATGCCTGAAGTTATTGTGCTGATTCAGTGATTTCATAACAATACATTTGGTTTATATTGACAGTGAAAGGGAAGCAGTGACTGTCCATCATTTTCTTTAAAACTTTTGTGTACTTTTTCTTAAATGTCAATGATCCGTCTTTTAAATCTAAATGTTCCCACACAGTTAATCAACACTTCGTCTTATTTGGCTCCACCCAACCCACACCTTCTCCTTTTACTCTCACTAGGGGAAAAAGTGGGGACTTTCCGGTGTGGTGTAATAGCTCTGCTATCAAGTTTGGTCTTTTGTTTTTTCTAACTGTAAATTTCCTGTTTCTCCGATGACATAAAAGGCCACTGCAGTGAGCACCTCAGCACAACCTCTCTGACTCCACCTGTGGACGAGCAAGACTAATAACTCTGAGAGAAGACATGGTGTCAATCAAAGCTGCGGTGATGGTGATCACACTCCTCACGTTTTGCCTGCTGGCGACAGAGACATCTGCAGGTCGGTTTCATCTCCATCTATATCTTTATTTATCCTTTTTATTTTCCCGATTATTGCACAAATTCTACAGAGTGTCATGTATCTCTTTAGCTTTCCTCTTCCAGTTTCTAACCAGTTTATCGTCTCTCTCTTGTTTCACAGTGAGTTACGAATGCTGTCGGAGATACATGAGACCAAGATCCATACTTCCTTTTCATGCAATCCGAGGATACTCTATCCAGACTCGTAAAGAGATGTGTCCCATCAATGCCATCATGTAAGTATCCAGGAGATGACATAATGAGGAATTAACATTTCATGAGACAAAACATGAGTGTTCATCATAAGTCTGTAAATATTAATTTAATTTCCTTCTTTTTGATCCCACAGTTTCCACATGAAAAGGGGTCTGGCATGCACCGATCCTTCTCTGCCCTGGGTGATGGACTATATCATACGCCTAAGGTGAGATTTCTCACAGAAACGTATAGTGTAACAGACAAATAATGCAATACCTGCTGTGGGGGAAATGTAATGGTGACTTAATAATAACTCATTTGATCATCTTTGCAGGCATAGGGCACAAATGATTCACAACAAGAACCATTAGGGGGGAGAAACAGACCTGGAAGATAAACAGTCAGCTCATCGAGGGGAGAAGGTGCGAAGGCGGCTGAACCAGTGGACTCTTCCAAGCTCAACTCGGCCTGGTATCCAGAAATCAATGATGATTCATCGTCTAAGAATTCAACTCAACTCAAAATATTAAGGATTGTCATGCAAAGCAGGCATCAGCTCAATTGTTGGCATTGTATATATGCATATAGATATTTGTGTATGTAAACGTTTGTATTTATATATATATATTTAACAGAAAAGCAATAAAGTTTTATGAAAAAAAAAGAATACTTTGTTCAAAATCTCTTCCTGAAAACCATGCAGTGTGTTTAATGTTAATCAGTCATTAATGCAGAGTTCCCCCCCGCAGCTGCACTCCATCTCCTCTTGTTTATCTTTGGGGAGAAATTCCAGCTCGGGAAGTTTTGCATCCTGTGGTCAAAGTCGAGTTAATATTGTTGAAATTCCTGTGACGTCAGCACGAGGCAGTCATGGGAGCAGGTTCCTTCCCAGCTCACGGCAGAACAGGTATTTCCATGTTGACACAAGGGCTCCATTTTTTTTTAAATTTAATATGAATAAAGGACAAATTCACTACCAATGATCTATCTTTAATTATGACATAAAAGATCGTTTAAAAAAATTGACATTATTATTGGGCATTCAGGATTTATTCAGACTTTAATGAATGCTCTTTTCGTTTTTAAAAAGTCGAGGAAATCATGTTGAAAGTCCTGTAACGTCAGCACGAGGAAGTCATGGTAGCGGTTCCTTCATAGCCCACGGCAGAACAGGTATTTCCATGTTGACACGTGTGATCTTATGAATGATCTGTCAGCTGCTAGTTTGTGTAAAACTGTCCCTAATCTGTTGGTCGTTATAACGCAGTGCAGGGACTATCACAGTTGTAAACAGAGGTGTAATCCTTTAATTAAAGAGCTATTATCTCTTGAAGAACAAAAAAGACATTCAAAGTTTTAAGACACTTGACCTTTTGAGACAAGATTTCCAACCTACATATATCAAACTCTTCTACAGATATATTCTGTGTGTATTTATATTCACAATGTTTTACCATGACATCAAAATGTTGTGTTTTACTTTAATTATTTAAAAACGTCGTCTCTTATTCCTACTTTAACATGTTAGAAGATTGACAAGCCTGGAAATTAATCTACAATAAAGACAAATGAGAATGAACATGGCTCCGTCACATCTCCACGACTGAAACAGCTCAGTGTTCCTTAATCATCATTGAATTAAATTCCAAATCAATTTTATTTGTATGGTGCCAAATCACAACATCTCTTGGCACTTGAACACTAGTACAGAAAGAAACCTCGGGCAGAACCAGAATCAGTGTGAGGGAAGTCTCCTTTTGCCCAGAAGCTCCTAATTCACAGGACAGCTTCCATGGCGTTCTACTTAGTCTATATGCCCCGAAGTCTATTTCACAATAGTTGCTCTAAAAGTTTATCGTGTATGGAATGGGGAAGAGAGGAGAGGGGAGGAGGCCCCAGGAATGCTTGTTTAACCGTCATATTTAAGCTCTGTCAGACCGGTTGTCATATTGAGAATGATAATAGTGATCCTATATTTCAACTACATACATTTGAAAGGTGAGCCTCCTCTCGGCAGCAGACTTATGAAGACAGCAGCTTCCTCTCTGCACACACGACAGGAAGCAGCCTCCTCGTGTGGAATCTTCCATGTTCACTGTAACGTTTGAAATTAAAGAACAGAAAAGTGTGTGTCTCTGCAGCCCGGCCATAAGGAAATGATTACTCAAACACACAAGGGAAAATAACTGAAACATTACTGGAATTGTTTTGCAGCCCACATCTGACCCGAGTCTGTGATTTGAAAAAACGGTATAAGGGTAAGATTAAGATTAAGATCCATTTCTTTGTCCCAAACACATGCACAGACATGTACAGACACACTCATGCAGTTTTTAGGAAATTTTGCCTCTGCTTTTAACCCATCAGGTGCAGGACACACAGAGCAGTGAGTAGCCATGTACAGCGCCCAGGGAGCAGATGTTGAGGGAGTAAGGTGCCTTGCTCAGGGGCACTAGACAGGGTAGGGAGAATCCTCTTGGATTTTTGGACAGATCAATCCAGGTTCGTCTTTTGTTTTTACTCTGTGGAGACGAACCAGAGACGAACCAGAGACCTTTTCTGCCCATAGTCCAAGTTTCTGCCACTAGTCCACCGCCTCCAAACTTACTTAAATAAAAATAATGCAATGACAGAATATTTACCTTTAAGCTTTTAATGATCATATATTAATTCTTCTTTCAAACATATTCAGATTTCTCATTAACATTAATTGGTATAAATATGTATTTTTACGTAATTAAATAAGAAAATCATAATAAACTTAAATCAGGTCTCAATTTGTTTTCATATCACAAAAGTGATTATTAAAATTTAAGCAAAGTCTTTGGTAGAAGCTTGTGTCGTGTGGAGAAGGAATATATTAAATCCTAAAATAAAAAACAAAACAAATTAAAGTCAGTAAAAACAAATATTCACTGTGGCTCCCTTTTCTCTTTCGTCATGTTTCTTCTCATGTTGCAGAATGAACGATCTTATATCGGTTATACATGATTCAAAAAATATTTGAACACTAGATGGGGGTAGATTCCCTTCGTATGTGGGGTTAGGGGTGTGAAACCAGGTTTCAGCAAAACTTTTATTATTTTTATGATTTTAATTAGTTAAAAGTGTTTCCTCTTACAGTCTGCTAAAGTTCCGTGTAGAAATTTAACTGCATTTCTAAACTGCTTCCTTCCCTTTCAACACCTTTAATCTTTCACAGCAGAGCTCATAACTCATTTTTGAAGAGTAATGAGTAAATGTAAGAGTTTAAAACAGCTGAAAATAACATTTAAAAGAAGAATCATATATCTGCATCATGTCCCACCCGTAGCCATTAGCTGTAGCTGCTGGCAGCACCGTAAAGGCTGAACCCAGTGAGCGTTTTCTCCTGTCGCATGAGTCCGTCCCAAATGACAGTCCTGAGCCACGCTCGCAGCCACTATTACATCACCTCCACTGTTCTGCACCAGTGCACAGAGTGCTTTTCTATGAATAATACAGAGAGACAGGGGAGAGAGGGACACGGACATGGAGCATGGTTACTAAATGACAGAGGGATGGCGTACTGTTGAATAAAGAGCGATTGGAGACTGAGGAAACTGGAGTGAAAGCCTGACTAAATATGAGTTGTATGTAAGTCGCACAGTAAATAATCACATCAGACACTAATGCATGGGTTCTGATTCAACTTTATTGGAATTATTCATGACTTGTCCGCACTTCGTGAGAACATACGACCACATTCCTACGTATATAACAAGTGTGTGGGCCGTGTGTTTACACAACATGAGTTACGGACCCAGGACACGGTGTCAGAGAGTTGTTAGAGGAGGGTACAGTGAGGAATGGCGGCAGCCGAGTGGCCCTGGTCCCAGACTGTCTGAAGGAAGACAAGGTTATATACTGCATTTTCCCAGGAGGGGAGCAGACTTTCATATAGGAGGAAAATAACACACACTCTGAGACCAGCAGGCAGGTCCTCAATCAGAGCATACATGCTCACACACGCACACAAACACACAGACACAAAGACACAGACAGAGGCACACAGCAAACCAGACAGTCTCTCATGAAACTCAAACACATAATGAGACATCCTTAGTCACAAAGGTGAAAACAATCATCTTTCTGCGTTTGCAAAATTGGTTATTTCCTGGCACTTGCAGCAGCACCAGGGAGATTATAATAGATGAAATTTACTTGAGTCAAAAAGAGTGATTATAATTTGACTGGTGCTATAATCTTTCTACTTTTTTTTAAAACTTCCCTTGTCCCTTCTCTTTGTCGACTGCTGCTTCTCGCCGGCGCAGACGCACACTTAGAACGGAGTTAACTATGCTGGGTATATAATTAGACAAACAAAAAAGAGAGGGATGAAACATCTAAAGGAGAAGAGACTCCAAATGATTACACATTCACTCTGCTTCCTTCCCCCTTGCTGCACACATACCCACCAATTAGAGGAGAGGAGAGGGAGGAGGACGAGGAGGACATGCAGGCAGCCAGAAGTCTATTTGCGTCTCTCTACCCCTCCCTCTCTCTCTTTGCCTCTCCTACCCTGAAGACTCCCAGCACTGGGGAGGGAGGACGAGAGGGGAAAATAGAAGTAAATAACAAGAAGTACATAAATAAAGAAATCGGAGGGCTTCACATCCGGTCGGCTGATTGGCTGAGACACGAGTCGGGGAAGATCGGGGCCACAGTTGCACTCATTGTTCAGTGAGCTTTTCTACACGGTCCAACCCAGCGACAGCAATGAATGTTGATTGTGACCTTTGGTCTTTCGGTACAGTGGGAACACAGTGTCACTTCATCGGATGTGTGTCTGTGTGTGTGTCTTTGGATTTGCATGCGCCCACTTGCGCCCTTCTGCTCATTTTCTTCCTTGGCGTCATCGGTGCGAGCCTCGGGGCACAATCAACGGTCGATGGTTTTTACGTGATCCATACTAAACTCACCGACAGCGTTGAATGTTCTCCGAGACAGGCAGGACGGCGGGGGGGGGGAGAGTGTGAGTCGATCTGACAGAGGGGACGGGGGCGCGGGGGGGGGAGGGACGACAGACAGTGAGACAGTGAGACGTGCGGGGGTGGGGGGTGGAGGGGCCAGAGCCGGGGACGTCACTCACGCCACGGAGGTCAGGACGCACGGCACAGGGACATAATGACACAGGACAGTGGCAGAATGAGTCCACTGTCCACAGGGCAAAGGCAGCTCTGGTTCTGTTGCACGCAGAGCACATCAGGAAGTGTAATAAGCTGGAACTTAAACAGAGAGGACCTGCTTCACTACGTTACCACCACATCGGCCCTCACATCACAGGATGGTGAAGTCTCCAGTTCAAACAAGTTGGTGACAGCATCTGTAACAGAAGAGAGAACTATTAGCCGTGGAGTTTTATTTCAGGGTCAGTTTGCCTATAAACACATTTTCTCCGTTTCATTATACTGATTTTAACCATGGAGCAACAGAAAGGAGGTAAACAGATCTGCCAGCTGTTTTCATAGCTACTATTCATTCAAGAGAATTACTACGAGGATTCCTAGCAGTAAGTCTGAAGCCTTTCTGAAATATGACCTCACTATTGATTATTTAAATGTAATTACCTCCACCAAGGAGGTAATATGTTCGTCTGAGTTTGTTACAAGAATAACACAAATTCTACTTTAAATTAAATTTGTAAAGGGGCGGGTAATATGACTCAAGGAGGGACCTGTTACATTTTGGTGTGGATTTTGGATATTTTTTTCTCCCTTTGTTCAACATTGTTTTAGAACATTTTCGCTTAGTGTGTGAAATTTGGTGCTAGTGAATTTGAATGTGGTTCCACAAGGGGACTGTTGCAGTGGCCTTTGTGAGACCTGAGCTCTACTTGGTTTTCAATGCAATTAGGAGTCGAGACAAAAACAGTATCTCAAACTCTGAGCAAATACAACCAAAACTCCAAAGTATGTAAATATGTTTGTTGTACTCAATGTCTGAAACCCTCTCTCTGTGCTTTGCTCTGAACAGGCTGCCACGGTCCTTATGGATATCTAGTCCAGAGAACAATGCGGTGATGTCCTACTGTGCAGCCAAGCTTTTTATACCCCAGCCACGGCCGGGCCACAGGCTGAGAGCTCCCATTGTCAGGGGCAGACCATCGCTGGGGAACAACTACTGAGGGTGTCAGTGCACTGCCGCACAGAACGGGCCGCTGACGTCAGGATGCTAAACGCTGATCTATGGCCATTCATCGGCTTAGGGTGCTGATGTCATCGAGCGAGCTAGACCAGAATCCATTACTCTGCTCGTGCTGGCAGGCCCACGTCAGACTAGCATGATAATAGACTGGCTACAATGGATGAGTAATGCGTCACATTATTGCAGCTATAATTCAGAAAGTCATAAAATAAGACAATTTGTTTTTTGTCCCGTGAGCGGGTCAGGGGATTTTGAATAATTGCCCCTGTGCTCTCACGCGGCAGGCTCCCTTTTATGGATATGCAAAACTGTTCAAATTAATTTGTATGATCGTAGAGGAAGAAATATGTTGGACGGTAGGTAGAGAAATGATGCCTGATAATGTAGTAAAATATTTATAGTCACTCAGTAAATAATATAAAACACTATGAAGTATTTTTTCTGAGCTTTTTTCTTTTTTCTGCAGCATGTGAACGAGAAGTCTCTTTTTTCTCAGGATGGAGGAGAGCAGCTTCAGATAAGAGACTAAATTCATAAGCCATATTACATCTTCCCCACTCCACACACACACACACACACACACACACACATCTCACAATGAGACATAAAATGAAAAATAGGCAGAGGGTCGAGGGAGAGGCGAAAAGGGGGCTTTGCCATGGCAACCCCAGTGACAGCCAGCCATTTCTTCTTAATCCCCCCCAGTTCAATGTCGCACCCTCTGAGGGACGCCCTCTCTACAGCTGAATATTATTTTGTTTTGATGGACTGTGCGTGTATATGTGTGTCTATGACTATATATACTGTTTTCCCTTATGCGTGTGTGTGTGTGTGTGTGTGTGTGTGTGTGTGAGGGATGGTGGGATCATGGGGGGAGGGACTGGGATTTGAGGGGGGAAATCAAGGACTCTAACCCAGTTTAAATGGGGGGCTGTGTTGCAGGCCACAGAGTTTCAAAATTACACTGGGGTACAAACCAGAGATCAAATCACACACACACACACACACGCACACATTTAAACACTATATTGATGGAGGGAGATAATCTTTTGAAATGGCAGATAATTACACCATATGGCAAACAGCCGGGCCTTTCCTCCCCGCGCCCTTCACCGACAAACCCCTGCACTTTATTATTCTGTTGTGAAACTCTTCATGGTCTCTTATTCTTGCAGGCCACTCTACAATACTGACAAAAGCGGTTTTGGCGGAGTGGGTGGGGAGAGGCGTCAGCTGCTAGACAAAATAAAAAAGGCCTCTATTTGTTCCTGACAATAAACGTCTCCGTCTTTGGAGCTCCTCCACAGCTGCAGCCAGATCGGCTTCTAACTGCAGACTAATAGAGAGCGATGTCTCCTTCCTCTACTGTAAGCAGATTTACGTTAATAGTCGTGGGCTCTCTGTGATGCTACTCCACCGAGGAAGAGGAGAAAAGAACGTGACGCATCGCGAAGAATATCCAGTAATAGAGAAAGGAAGGATTTTATGAACATGTGCTTAAATGATGTTGCGCAGATACCTGATGGAAACAATCTTCATGGCGTTCAGGAGGCACGGTACCAACACCTACAGAGATGAAGACAAACACAAAACAGTTGGAGGCAAAACACACAAAACTGGAGATGGATTTAACAGAAACAATAGTAAAAGCACCACCCCACGCAGTTCACTTGATTTGTCTTTCAAAGTTTCCTAATCACCAGACGATTAATGTCCAGTGCATCCTCCGGAAATCCCGAAACGTGTTTTTTTCCCCTGAGGCTTGAACGATGGGAGTGGGCGGAGGAAGTGCCAGCGGCGTGTCTCCGGGGTGGTCTGATGTGGCCGTGGGTGAAGCTTTAATGTAGCTGCATGTCCACTCCAGTGTATACTGTACATTCACTGCTAATGACTAACAGACCTGCAGTCTGCCTGCTGGGGCCCCACATGCCATCCCATGCCTACACACGCATATGCTACACTTTAATGGCAGCCTTCAGACTTTTTTGAAGTGTGTTTTTTGACTGCAGCACACACACACACACATAAAAAAAACACAAAATTATTCACAAGAGAGGACAAATATGTGTTTGACAATCTGCAGCGCCCTCGTTTGTCTAATATTTGTACATTGTTGGTCAATCATATACAGTGGGCTTTTAAATGAATTTGAAATACGGATAATAATTATAGTTTGGCTGTTGGTGGTGGTTCTATTTTTCGAGCATACATAGATGTAAGGTTTCTAAACATCTGGCTGTGATATTGTATGTGCCATAGGCTCCAGACATAAAAATAGACTCTGGCTTAAATTGTACTTCTTTGCCGCGTTTGGTAAATTTAATGCATGTCCTCTCTCTTTATGTACCTCCTCTCTCTTTCTCTGGAGCGAGATCCCCTTCCTCTTAAACACACTCAATGCCCTGTTCATTTAAGCCTCTGATGCCTGTGACTTAGAATAAAAGAGCACAAGTGCTTTGTGCCAGTTTGGTCTGAGAGCAAAGGGCACAATGGGACACAAGGTGCAGAGTCTGTTCAACAAGTGTGAAGACATAAACTGAAAACTAATGCACCAGGCTAGTGCTTTGGGACTGATTGGCTGGGTGGGGTTGTCAGGTGACCCCTGACCTTTTTAACCCAGAGGAATGTTGTCGTGCTGGTGCGAGTATTGTTCCGGCCTCCCTGAGGAGCCCCAGCAGAGCATCAAATGAATGCGAACACTGAGAGTTCCTGAGGGGCTTCTCCTTTGCCCTCCCACCTTAAAGAAAACGTCCTCTTTCACCTCCCTAACCCCTTTCTCTTCTGCTCCTTATCCTCAGACTTCAGCAAACAAAAGGTAGCAACAGGTCTGAGAGTGGGGCTGTTGTTGTCAGCCTGAAGTGCATTCAGCATCTTAGCGGGAGTGCCGGGCCGACGCTCCTCGCTGACCTAAGATGCAGTAAGAGACATCTAAGAAAAAACCACACACCAGAAAAAACTTCTTCCCCCCATCACTCATCAAATAAACCACTGTTTTTATTGGTCCAATGTCCAGATCTGAGAGACGTGTGTATCTTCAGGCAGCCTGAGAGTCTGGCTCTAGAGGGAGTCACCAGCAGTAGAGGGAGACTGACAGGCGAGAGGCCCAGACAGACAATTACTGGCCAGGTATGTCCTTTATACCCACCTAGGGCGGGTTAGAGGAAATGGAGGGATTTATGATGTCATAAAAACGTGCCAGAAGAGAAGTGCCTGAGAACAGGTTGTCTCTGGAGCCATGAAAAGCCTCCTGCAGCTTCCGCTCCCTCCCCCTGACTCTCACCCGAGTTGGTGACGCTATGGTCTGAGCGCCACTGCGTTAGAACACAGTTGTATATATGTATAATTATACGCGCAAGCATTTTAATAAATAGTGTGCTAAATTATTTAATATCCAGCATGTGAATGGATTGATTATCTGGCACTAAGAATCTACATTTCATGGTGTGGTAGTTTATACTAACAGAAAATATTTTTACTTGTATTATTAAACAATTTGTTTAACCTGTAAAATGCTAAATAAGCTCGTTAAAATGTGGTGCAAATTGTATTTAGTATTCAGACACTATGGCAACAAAAAAAAACACATCTAAACTTTTAACAATACAAGGAACCATTCTTCTGAAATGCTGTTTCCCAGTAATACTGTGTAATAAATTAATATAATATGTATTTACTTTGATATACATTATTTAATGTTTAACTATTTTAGTTTTTATCTGTTAACACATGTGTAGTATTTTAATTTTATCAGAGACGTGAAAAAACCTAAAGAACGTAATTTTAAGATATATATTTAATGAAATTGAATGCTACTGAACTGATCCCTAATCATCTACGTCATTAAAATCCTCTTTTTTTCCTCCAACCTTCTCTTTACAGTTGAATCCACGACAAAAACAACCTTAACACAGGAAACATCTCTGGCACGAGGGGCCCCCATCTGCCAGCTGCAACTGAGCAGGTGGAAGGAAGAGGAAGTCTGAAGATGTTCAGTGTAGACGTAAAGAACGGCCTTTCCTCTTTGCATGCACACCAAACACACACACACTGCTCCTCCTACTACAAGAACACCGGACTCTCACAGTCTCGGCACTTGTTAAAAAAAAGGTGGTTATTTGCTCTACAACTTCACTAAGGAGGTTTCCCCTTGTAAAAAGGAGTGGCTGCACATCCCTGTTCCCTTTCATCCCTCTCCTTCAAGCACGCTGCCTTTGTCTCACTGGGAGGGATGCAACAACCATCATCCCGGCTACGCTACACTGGTCAAATACCTGGGAAATACCACTGGCCTGGTGGGAAGTCAAAAGCAAGAGGAGTAGGAGGAGAGAAGGGGGGCTAAGGTGTTCCTGTAAAATAAAACCTGTTATTAATTCTCCAAAAGTAAAAGATCAGGGATTTTATAAATAATTATACAAACTTAAATCATGATCAGCAGCTTTTCTTTCAGTCAATGCTCCTCTTATTTCTCTTATTAAAAAGGTAATGACTGTATGTGTCCATTTAAAAACCCTGAGGTTAAAGGAGTTGGTCGTTTTTTTTTCTCTCCCTTCTTTTTTCCTCCTCCTCTCAGCTCTGAACTTTCATGCCAGCTCAGCAGAATGAAGGCAGCCCCTGTATACGAGGCATTGTATAGGGGGTGAAGCGGGTTTAAGTCCTCCCCGAACCCGACCGCAGCTGGCTGGATGTAAAGCTTTACGTTCCAGTCCGCGCAGACTGCCTCGGCAACCAGACCTAGCTGTCACACCTCATAAAGACGGGCTCAAACTGCGGGGTTGTGTTTAAAGCCGGGGGGGAGAGAGATAAGGCAAAATAAGGACAAATAAGGTGGAAAATAGGAATGCATCCATTCAAGCAACTGCGAAGAAAAAGAGTGAAAAGGCACCTCGACAAAAGCTCTTGAGCTGAAACTCTGACTCCAGTACTCTGAAAAAGAAAATATACTTTTGGGACAAATTGCAGCAGGCAACGTAAGAAACGCCATTGTGGGATTGTTAAGACCATAATCCTCTCTTCTTATGTCTAGTTTTTGCTTAGCTGTCGAGAACGAAGCGAGGACCCACAAGTTTATTTTCAAACAGTCAACAAAGAATGCCTGTCATTTCCTGGCATTCCCCACTTCCATATGAAAGCCCCCTTTCCTTTAGGAACAATGGGAAAGATTCCAAAATTTCCATGGGGACTTTCTTGCCGTGTATTGTACCTCGGCGATACAATGGCGAGCATGTTGCGACAGAATTGAGACTGGCTGTTTTTCTCAGCTGTGGCAAGATCAGGACAAATGAAATGTTTTGTATTTTTTTGTCTTACAGTTGCCAATGCATCATGATAAAAGCGGCTGCACCATCTCATGAGCTGAGAGAGAAGTCTGATGGCCAGATCTGGGTTCGACAAGTCAAATCTGTTCTCTCTCACATCCAGGATCTGTGGAGGTTTCTAAATGTAAGAGTCAAAGGAGCCTTTGATTCGTCAGAAAAGTGTCCGACTTCATTATGGCTGAAATCTGAATATTTCAGAGAGCAGCTGTTTTGACAAGTTTCCCTCACCTCTTAATCACTGTTCTCTAATCCCCACCTTTATCTGTAACGCAGATAACACACACACACACACACACACTCACAGTCACACTCAAGAGTTTCTTAATTAACCAAAAAGGGCACGTTTGGCCCTGAAGTGGAAAGAGTTCAAATGCCATGTGCTCCTGAACAGTCCAGTGGGCTCTTGAAAGCCGCCTGGCTTGACCCAAGCGGACCTGAGCCCTTGGCTAGACAAGAGGTCAGAGGTCATCCACTCATCTAGATATGTATGTCGCGAAGCCTGAGGCGGGGGGCAGGGGTCTCCATTACCTAACCTTTCCATTTAACCCAAAACCGCAGCAGTGCACACAGAGTAGCACAAGCACACACATATGGACACAGGTTGTTACTGAACAGCTGCTGTAAGATTTTACATTAATGTGCGAAAAAGAAACAAATATTAGACCCAACTTTTCTCTTATAACTTTAATTCATGATCCACTGAGGATCTATGCTTTTTTATGTTTTCCAGATGGCTAAAAAAGAAGTAATAAAATAACTTTGCACAGTGTATTTGAATGACTGAAGAGAATCAGGGGGAAGTGAGTGCAGAAGCTCTTTTCTTCCTCCGGATCTGTGTGTTCAGTGCTTTAATGGTTGCAGGGACAGGCCTGCTGGGAGTCATGTGGCGGCGAGCTGGGACTCCCCGATGCTAGCAGTGTTGCATTCTCACTGCCTAACAAAAAGAAAAACTACAGAAACATTACTTTTTCATTGGAATTGAGAGATGCTGTGAGACTGTGGAGGAACAACTGCGATCACGCGGTTGAGAGCCTCTCCGCTGGGATGGCAGGTTGCTTCTCTGCGTAATTGCAGGGTGCAAGCCGATGAAACCCATCCACATGTGATAATGAGCTACGCAGGAATGATGATCATAGCTTCAGCAGGAGATGAGATAAGCCAGCATCCAACCACCCCTCTGCCCATTACCATTATGGCAGGAAGACAGTGGCTTTTGCTCCACTCACTCAATCCCCGCCCTGATAACTCTCTGGGAGCTACTCGAAACTGAATTAAACAGATATGCACTTGAACATTCGCTGCTCTTTGCTGCTGTGAAGAGGGCGATCGCTGCTTCTGCTCCTCGTGAGGGACAAAGCCAAAGTGAATTATGTGCAACTCGGCCCTGAGAGGGACGGAAGAGAGGCCATCACAGCTGATCACATCAGCACCCATCAGTACTGTTCAGCCACCATGCACACAGCTACACATCGAGATAACTCTCGAAAGATTTTTACATAAAAGAGATCGAACTCCAGTTACTTACACAACTGTCAGCATTTGGTAAATTCACCTTTTTTCATTAAAGCACAGTGTGTTCAATCCATAGCCAGTAAAATGTAGTGCTGCACTAAGCGTCTAGACCTACGATATCCAGATGGCAGAAGAATTTATGGAGAGTGCCTCATTAACCTTAAGGCATATTAGTGCTTGGCATTGCAAGCTGAGAGACTAAGCACGCAGTTTCCGAAGTCTCTTTAAAAAAAAATCTGTCTCAGCTGCATTGAAACGACCTGCAGGGTCAGGGAGTGAGGCGCCACGTTTGGTCACCGAGGCCAGAGAGGGGAGTGTGTGAAGCTCATGATAAAGTGCGTTCATTTGGTCAATGTGCATCAGCTATAAAGTGCCCACCCTGAAAATGGCAGTCTGGCTGGGATTTTTTTTTCTTGCCATGTGCTACAGGCCCGAATGCTGGGAGTCACTCAGATGCGCAAAGACAGTTTCCCATGAATATGTGCGCGAATTCATGTGCGTGCAGTGTGCGCACTGGTGCAATTTCTCTCAGCATTTAAAAAAAAATCACACATTACAATATCACATGGACACGGAGGCACAGCACTTGAACATGACGCATTTCAGCCGCACCAGTCTGATCCGGTGTCTGGTCTTTATTTGTCCAGTGGCCACGTTTACGCACCCGTCCACAGTGAGGGACCATCACACCGGGAGTCACGGCTCGCTGGGAGACGGGTGGTGGCTCTGAAATGATCGCGGACTGGTTCCTGCTCTTCAGGTGTGTCACTCGGACTCTCTTTTTCTCTTTTGAGGAGGAGGAGGATGAGGGGGGGGCAGGCAGGAGGGGGCTGCTGCTGTAATGTCGATACAATGACAGATGGTCCTCACAAAGCCGGGGCGCATTGTTCTGCTGGAAAAATAATAGCCACCATTTATCAGCGCGCACCGACTCCCAGGCCCAACAGGAGCAGGAGACTGATGAGTGAAATGAATCAAAGTTATATCGGTGAGTGGACCCCGGCCCCGATCTCAGCGGGGCTGCCACCGGCTGCTTTACGCACACGTCGGTAAAACTTTCCAAAGCAATGCAAACAGCCCCCCCCTCCCACCCAACTCCCCGCCAGTACACCGTGTACCATCGACGCGTCCGGCACATGCGGTTTAAAAGTTGAACTGTGCGTAAAACATGGATTCGTCTCGCACAGACGCGCGCGAGAGTCACGCTTCGCCTCGAGTCGAGTCGAGTTGGGGCGGATGTCCTTACGAAACTATCGCTTTTATCATCCGCTGGCATGTTGGACATATTCACACGAGCTGAATTTAGAGACGTGTGAGCCGCCCGGTCAGTGCCGAGCGCCAGCCCCGACCCCATCACACATTATCACAGAGTGTCACGTTCATCCCCTCCACAGATTCAGCAGAATAACCAGGCTCTCTTAAAATAGACGGATATATTAAAGAGGCATGGGTTTTGCCTTTGATCCAATTAAAGCGCCAGTTTGCACATATTCTTCAGGATCGAACAGACAAATACTGCCTCTTTGCTTTAGTTCGTTAGTTTCTTTTTTTTGTTGCATTTGACATGATGCATACTCACAAATGGTTCCCTGTAAAACTGCACCGGTGCCGTCTCGTCGGCTCTGCCACAGACGCTGTTCTGACTCTCATCACCTCCATCCGACTGCAACTCCACACCGACTGTGAACGAGTGCCCACCCCGATCCACAGATTACGTCCGTTCGAGGAGGCAGGAGGGAGGGCATCCGGTTTACAGGGATCACCGGGAGGACCGGGATTGGCTCAGAGGACATAGCTTGATGAGACGCGCCTCTGCCATTGGACGCCCCTTGCAGCGGGGGTGGGAGGGAAGGGGGGAGAGGCGGCCTGTCGCTGCATTATTCAGGAGAATCCGGGTGGGGAGTTGGAGGAGGATAGGGCAAAGCGGCACATGCAGACAATGCCCTGTGTCTGAGAAATCCACATCTCATTGGTGGATTCATCCACTATACAGTTATGGCTTCCAATAATCTCTTCATATGGCCCAACAGTCAAAATGGACAAAATGGAGCACTTACGTTGAATCTGTCTGTGGCTGTGATTATAATGACCCCAGAGTACTTATAGGCTCTGGGATCACTGTAATAACCCAATAACGACTATTTACTGCACTAAAAAAACGATGTAAAGTAGAGGAGAGCCCTGACATTTACGCCTGTATAATCATTATTTCTATGTGTGCCATTTTTTTAAAAGAATAATTTGGCAACATAAAATATGATGGACTCACCAGATGGAAGCGGTCAACTATAAATAATCAAACATTATTACTGCAACATCACTGCTCAGGAAAGTCTGTGCGTGTGCTTTGTGTGCGTGTGTGTATTCGTCCAAGCAAGTGTGTGTGTGTGTGTGGGATCCCGAGAGTGTGTGTGTTTCTGCTGTATGTAGGCTACGAGAGGGCTGTAACTGCAGAATCTTCCACACAGGAGCAGAGGAGGAAATGGTGCATGGATAATTCTCTCTTCAGATCCTCTGGTACTAGCTCAGAGAGTACTCAGCTGAATCAATACTGCTCAAAGCTTTCTCATGTTCCCCTTCTCACATCAGTGCTACTGTTGGGAGGCAGCAGAGTCCATGGCGGTCCATCTTTATAGCCGTCTTCCAGGGATGATGCTTTGCATTAAAAACTCCACCACTCCCTCTGTATGTGGGTCATTATGACGCCAAATCACCCTTGACCTACGGGCCTCCTGCGCAGACACACACACATACATAAAATGATTCCCATCCATGATACACACTGCGAGTTGTTAACCTGCATGAGCGGATGTGTGAGCAGACGGAGCAATCCTAATAACCACAGCGGGGGCTCTTCTCTGACCAGTAGCCATGGTGATTGAACACATTTCTGCACACGGCAGAAAGGCGGTCCGTCTGCGCTGCACCACACAGGCCTTTAGTAGGCCCAGACCCTGCGGACCGGGAGGAAGGAAGCACCAAGTGGAGGATCACACCCATTTCATTGTGACTCTACCATTTTACGACTGTCAAGAGGCCATCGACCGCAAATTAGCTCTTTTTTGGGAAGCCTCTCCGCTCTTGTCTCAGCCAGGCCGATAAAATAGCACACTCAAATCCCAACAAAGCGGCACATCATCTGATTATTGTGTGAGTTTGATGGCTCATTTGCATAACTGGTGGGAATGATGCTCTCAGAAGTATGGCACCTAGATTTATTCAGTATTCAGTCCATTTCCAAACATCCAATTGAGAGCACCAGCCTTGGCTTGATTTCCTTTAAGCTTCTAATCTCTCTTTCCTCTTAATTTAGCTGCAGTTTCAATCACAGCCCTTTCACAAATCTAACCGTGTGGGTGTGTATGTGACTGCTATCATGTGAAAACCCCTATAATGCCATATTCACTGCAATTCATGGTTTCTTTTTAATTGGAGGGTCAAATGGTCCTCCCTATGGGTTTAACAAAATGGAGCTTCTTCCTGATAGAGTCCTTTTCATAAAGAGGCTTTAAGGTGGTTAATAAAACTCTCATAAGACTTAAGTTACCAGGCTGAGAAATATCCCTGTGGTAGATTTCTCCCATTAGTATTATCATTTATATTTATCAGTGTTTTTATTATTTCTATTGCTTCTATTGTCCCACCCCCTCGAGAATAGAGGTCCAAGAAGCCTGTGCATTCCTAACGCATTTCTTATGTTTGTTTTCTCATTATCTGGATTTTATGAAATCTTATTTGTGTGCAAATAAAAACGATAGACAACTTATGATGCATTACCCGGAAAATTGACAGAGATATTTAGAAGATTCCTAGAAATGTTATTTGTTAGTATTATTTTAATACGTATAACTCCAGGTTTATAACAACATCAAAAGTACATTCAATCTTATTTGTAGCTGATTATCATATAACTGCATCACTATGAGAACAGCTACTTACTTTACACTGGATTCACTGAAACAGTTTTTGTAAAAGTAGAAGTGATGCTATGACACAATTCTTTTTTTCCAGTTTTGAACTCGCTCTCACTTGTAATGGATTATTTTGATTATATTGTTTGAGTACCTAAATTATGTGAATGTTTTTTTTTCTCTGCGGGTAAAAAGTGTAGACACAAAGCAAAGCAAAATTCTACAAACTTGAACCCAAAACCCATTCTGATCAATGGCTTGTTAATGATCTGTGAGGCATTAGTAAATGATTTATCAACAAACTCCAGAAAGTAGTACATGGTACATGGACAGTTAACTGATATGACTCATTGAATCTTCTAAAAATCAATCTTATAAATTCCGAACTGTGTTTATAGTTCTCAATATTGATGAAAAGAAAAAATGATGTGAAGGCCCATGTGCTATATATTCCTGCAACCATACGTGTGTGTGATCCAGAAACAAGACAACCCTGGACTTGACAAAAAATGGAAAGTGTCTAATGTGCAACTGTCGATTTCCATGACAACGTATTAAGTTGAGGCTTAAAATCAGGGCTGTGCCATACTGTGCCTAGTGAGAGTGACATCTCCAACTGCTTCAGTAATGAGCTGCCTAACATGCTGCCATCCTCTACAGATGGAGTACATACAGTATGGACCACTCAACACTTTTGAGAATCATTCAGTCAGAAACATTTTTTTTTAAATGAACAGTGAGACACTTCCCTCGTTTGCAGGCTTCATGCTAAGCTAAGCTATTGTTGTGTGGCTGTTACTTCCTGTTTACCTTGCGGACATGAGAGTGATATCAATCTTATCATCTCGCAATCATCAATGTAAGCAAATAAACATGTTTCCCAAGATGTCAAACTATTCCTTTTAAGTTGTAGTCTCTGAAACTTACATGCTAGCATACTAGGTTAAGTGGTTTGGGTGATTGGAAATCCAGATTTGAACTGCTTCCAAAAGTGAACAGGCGATATTGACTACTGCAATCACCTCCGATTGTTTCTTTCAAATGTCTAAACGCAAGTGGCTATGATAATCATTGGACACACACAGGTTTTGTTTACTTGATGGGTCAGAAAATCCTTACATAGCTGTCGTGGTTAACTGTTCTCATATAGCTAATTGCGAACCACAGTGTGAGCGCCTTATCTCACAACAATCAACAGTATGGCACGGCCCATCCACTCGGGACCACCTCCACAAACCCAGCATACAATCCTGCCATCACTGATGCCTCCTGTCGAGTTTCATTCTTGCTCGATGCCAGGAGCGAATTCTCCGTCTCAATTAATCAATGAGTTTCTAATGGAATGCTTCCCTTCAGGATGAGGCCCATCACAGAGGGGGTTGCAGTCAGTGCTGTCGGTGAAGCCGCCCTGATTGCCTGAATGCACTCCCAGCTTTGGAGTCACTGCAGATGTCTGCTAATTGTGGTGATTATGGGGAACGGAGGGGGGTAGGGATATGTAATGAATTTCCCATTGCTTTCATGCCTCACATCCTTTGGTTATGTGCATCTGCTATACAAGTGAAGCATCCGCAGGGTTTGGAGACGGACAAAAGTGACATGGGGGGATTGGGCATGTGCCTTTGGATGGGCATCCATTCTAACACCAAGTGCAGCCAGATTGGGTCCATTTATTCTTTTAGTTTTGCTGGAGCTTTTAATTCCTTTCCTCTTCTCTCTTATCCCCTTCACTTCTCTCCTCGGCTGCTCTGTAGTCTTTACATATATATGACCGGGTGGAGGATTTCTAAAAACCTTTTGCGACCTTTCTCACAGACCAAAATTAGCCCCGACTTACAATTAGTAATTAAATTTCAACTATCAAACTACAATCACAGATTTGTTTTATGGGGCATTACTCTATTAACAACTCTATTTCCTCAGACAACTAGCAGGCTAGCTGTTTCTCCCATTTCCAGTTTTTATGTTAACGTAAGCTATAGCTAACCGGCTGCTGCATGGCTATAACAGGGTAAGGGTTTAACAGAAAAATATAAAATTTGTATTATTTTCTGATTTAACTCACACAAAATGTATATGTTATGTATAAAATATAAGAAATTAATTTATATTTTAGCCTTAATCGTTTCAAGAATAACTGCTGATGGATTAGGAAATAGCAATTTCAACCATTTATCTCAAAGGTATCTGTGATATACCGTATAGTGCTATAACTTAAAAAGCTTAAATCTGTTTCAAAGTCCTCAATATGTAAGAAACTGTGTTATTTAAAGGAGAACTAGAACTGGTGGGTTTGCTAATTTAAAAGCCGTATGTAAATTACTTGTGCAGATTAACAACCTATTAAACTGAGGGGCTTATATATGCTATCTGGATTTTCTGCACATTCCACTTTTTATGATTATCATGCCACTCTGGACATGCTATTCTGGACATTGAACTGGAACAAATCGTATTCATACTGTTAGCATATTAATGAAGCTAAATATCAGACATTCTCGCCCCTCTGTTGCAAATGCAAACATGCACGATTTATTGTGGATGTGCTTTTTGCAAGGCAGGAGTTAACTAATTCCTTTGGGGCGAGTGCCCTTCCTGTCACACTGATCAAAGACTTTCTCTTGATATGAGCATAAACTGCTCCATGCCGCATCACCGTCAATGTCTATGCATGCGTGTGAGTTTGCGTGTGTTTATGCAAGTGTATGTCTGTGGGCGTGCGTGTATGTGTGGGGTGAAGTGGTGGTGTTGTGTGTGTGTGTGTGTGTGTATCCATCCCCCCATCACCAGAGGCTGTATTATGCATTGTTGTTGGCATGGCCTACATGCTCACCCAAGCATAGTCCAGTGTGGTACAGTACACACGTCTTCCCATCCCCACTGCCCTCCCCTGTTGTGTCCGCAGGCCCGCTTCATTTACCTTTGCTCCTGAATTAATGCTAGTTAAGTGTCACATTAACTCAGATCTGTTTGCTCGCTTTGTCAACAACACAAACTAGCCCCAGTGGGTGAGAGCCAGGGTTATCTGTGCTTATATAAACAGCACACGCATATGGGCAGAGTTTGTCTGAACGTATATAGGCTACTCAAAGCTGCAACCATCCATACATTATCTCTATCTTCCCTGAACAAAGTGCAGTGTTGCGCAGTATTTTAGATCTGTATAATATGCTGTTTCATCAGCATTGCTGCAGAGGATACAAGAAAATGCTAAACTTTCTGCAAAGTGCCGTAGTGGCTGCAGCGCAGGTGTTTCATTCAGGGCTTCAATAGAGGCAAAACCATGGGCGTGGACTGCCAACTGAATGAGAGCATGGTCTAGCATGTCTGTATGCCTTCACATGTACATGTGTGGAGCATATATTTCCCTGCCAGAAGCGAGTGTGTTAAATTCTCTTAGCATGTGTGACGAATCAGGTGGCTGGGAAAGGAGCAGCGTGTTGCGTGGCCTCTCTCGGCCTCTCACAAACTGAATTCTAAAGAGCCTATCGATCTGTCAAGGTCTCGGGTCGTCTTTTGCTCTGCCACTATCTCACTTTCTTATCTGGCTCCCTTTCTCTGTATGTGCGTCTGTGTCTGTCTTTGTGTCGTCCCTCTTTATATGTTGCTCATTCTGAATAGACATGATACAGAATGTGAGAGAGCAATGCGGCGAGCGGGTGAGACAGATAAAAAAGAGAGAGCATCCCCCACTCGTATGTCTTTCATCCTAATCCGTAGTCTCTGTCCAAGAAAGGGCCTCCTTTTCACTTCTCTGCCCTAAAGCCTCTTATATGTGACCCCTCTGTGTCTCCCTCAGGGCTCTCTCCCACGGCCAGAAACCACGGACACACAAACACACACACAGACACACACACACAGACACACACACGCATCTGTGCATTTTTCTTAATCTTTACAAAACATACAAGGCTAGAGTTGCATGTTTTTGTGTTGAAACAGCGCAATAGTTAAACCGCAAAAATACAAGAGTGAATTTTCTCTCCAAACGCCATGACTGAAGCTGTGCGATGCCACGATCTGCAGAACTGACACAGCCGGTTACTACATATCTTTGCCCGAAGGTGAAGGCAAATTTACCGCCAGGCTGACTAACCCAGCTGCTAGGAGAGCGCGTGTCTCGTTAAAAGAACTGACCTCAATAGAGATGGACGTTTGGTGATATGTTACATAACTGACTCAGGATGATCCTAAAGGCTGAGGGGATGTGTGTGTGTGTCGCTTGCATGTGCCTGCTTGGATGAGTGTGTGTTGGGGAAGGGGAGGTATACAAGGGCATGCAGGGGGTGAGAGAGTTTATAAAGTGTATCTGCATTTCAACCAGAACACCCCTCATCAACAGCATCTCAAAGATAATGTTGATCCCTATGAAATTGATGTATTGGAATGTTTGTACTGATAAAGTAGCCAATGCACACAATGTAAATATTACAAAAAGCTAAAACTCCCTCACTTAAATATTTATCTATCATCCATCATGTTGAAATAACAAAATTTTATGCAGCTCTGCATCCCCCGAAGAGAAGAGCAAGCCCGGTCCCTTGCAGTAAAAGGAAAACTATCAGAACCGGGTAAATGATTATCACAAAGCAGTGAGGAAATGGTGAAAGCCACTTGAATGTTGTTGAAAATGATTAAAATAAAAAACAATAATTTGTTTAAACTAGGAAATAACCAAAACTGATTCAAATGGATTCAGATTTAGCCAGTACATTTGGGAGCGGATATATTAAATACTGTTTAACCCAATCTCATGTCAGAAATTATCTATATTTATATATATTATTTAGGCCTATACAAAATAAGATATGAATTTGGAGTAAAACCAAAACACTTCCCCCTGCTCTCCTGGAAAATGTAATTTATCTTCTCTTTAGCAAAAAGAAAACTGCCCTCCCCCTTTCCTGACCCTCTCCGTGCCCTCTAATGATTTTCCTATACAGGCCCAACAGTTGGCTTGGTGCGCTCGGCTGTCGGCCATGAATGGGCTTATGCTTAAAACAACAGAGCCATGGCCTCGGTGGCATGTGCTTTATAACTCAGCTGAATGGTGACACTTTATTGGGTAAAAGAAACATACATACAAGTCTCACAATAGCCATGTTTTTTAGGCAGGCACAGAAACCAAGCTTCCTATAGAGTTACTGTAATATCTTAGAAGTGGTCATACAGTAAACATATTGCACTGCACTCAGCATTTCGTACAGTGAGGCTCTCTGTCTGCCCCTGCAGTGAAGGATATGATCTTGGCTTGCACTCTGCCTGGTGTGACCCCACCCCTGGTAAATACAGGGTTAGAGGTTTCCTCCGCGGATAAAAATACACTTGCCTCTCAGCAGAGAGGGGGAAAAGCCAGAATTCCTCTCTCTCTCCGGCGCCTATTGTGCACGAGGAGCTGAAGGACTTCCACACTAATCACAAGCTCTTTATTTCTCAGTAGATTGACTATGTTATAAGAGATCTGGACACGTTAAAGTTGAATTAGTTTGACAAAGTACAACTCATGGCTCTGCATGTTTGCATTAGGCAGTGATGGTATACAACAAAGTACATTAACTTTGTTACTGTTGCGTAAATAGTTATATTTTCTGGTACTTTTCACTTTTACTCCTCTATATATATCAGCAAATAACTTTACTTTGTACTCCACTAGATTTATACTTTACATTATGAAACGTGTGAAACAAATCTATCTATCTATCTATCTATCTATCTATCTATCTATCTATCTATCTATCTATGTCTATCTGTCTATCTGTCTATCTGTCTATCTGTCTGTAGTCTGTCTGTCTGTCTGTCTGTAGTCTGTCTGTCTATCTGTCAGTCTGTCTGTCTATCTATCTATCTATCTATCTATCTATCTATCTGTCTATCTATCTGCCTATATATACTAAAAGTTTGAGTTCTTCCTCCACCTCTGCCATTGGTTAAGTGGAGAACTGTGCCTCTATTCACATTTTCATTCCTCTTCCTGGTTTTGTCTTTTGTCCCTCACGAGGTCCCATATTTTACAAGCTGTGACATCATCATTGTGTTCTATCGTGCTTCAGAGACAGAGGCCTGCAACTGCCACAGGTACTTCCTCTGATCCACTGGACTGCAAAAGTTGGACAAGACTATCAGAACAAAGTTGGGTCGAGGCAGCTGGATCTCAGGCGTGGACCCAGAGCTTCCTGTTGACAGAAAAAAACTTTTTTCTCGGTTGAACTCAGCTGGAACTGAGATTTACTGAGTGACTTCCTTATTCAAGCTGGAAACAAACTCAAAGTTCATTGTGTTCAGCAACTGGAACTCCATGCCGGTGAGCAACTGTCCGATTTTCTTTACATCGCTGTACCAGGTCGAAATGAAGCAATAAAACCCATGTTCATTTATAAAATTTCATTTGACCTACTTTTACAAACTCACTTGAAAGTGTTATGTAATTCAAACGAAACATTCCTGTGAAGACCGTACCATTTCTGAAGGCTTGTTGTTTTCATATCTTTAAAGATGCAAGAATGGCCTCAAACTCGTGCACCTCTCCAACGTTTCTGAAACCATGAGAGACAAGAGACCAAGTTGGAGAATCCCCTGTGACCCAGCCACGTCCTGCTCACGTCTGGAGGTGGAGTAGCAAGAACAAACTGAAAATGAGTCAGGAAGAACAAGAAAGACAGGGAACGGGAGTGCGAGACGTCTTTGACATATTACTTAAAGCGCCTTCGGAGCGGCTGCTGAGCTTGACTTTTCAGGTGGGTGAGTCTCCTGAGGATGATGTCATACACGTTTTGTGTCTGATCATCCTCCAGAATGAGGAGCGTGTCCAGAACAAACTCCAGATGCTGAAGGACAATGGCCTCGCCAAACATCTGGGCGAAAGGTGGAGAATGAGTGGAGGTAAATTGGAAGATTTTAGGGATCACTGTGGTGATTTACAAGAGTTTAAAGGAGAATCTTTGGCCGTGTTGGCTCGAATTTTCAAGGTTTTGTCAGAGAAGAGTCTTTGCGATCAGCACCTGAGGAATTTGGCCTATCAGAGAGCCGTTTCTGTTGACGGCCAAAAAACAAGCAGTTGTGAGGATCTGGAATATGACCCACTCAGAGAGGAAGCTAAAAAGGTCTGTGGGCCTCAGTTTGAAGAGTGGATGTGCTCCTCAAGAGACCTCCAGTCAGGGCCTGATCCTCAGAGAAGCCCGGATGAAACCTTACAAATTACAAATAGGTCAGAGAGAGGTTACAGCCTTGCCAGCCCCCTGGAGGCGAGCTCCCCAATGCCATCATACCCTACTCATCTAGAAATTAGTATCCCCCCAACAGCCCTGTTCGAAGAAGACAAAATATCCCCAGAGGCAATCGATCAACCCAAACTGAACACTTGTCTCCTTGCACGTGGGCAGTCTCATTCATCTGAGGTGCCTAAATCCAATGAACCAGCTCCACTTGAAACAAAGAAAGACTCAAAGATGGACACACCACCCTCGTCACTGTGCAGTAAGTCGGACATTGAGAGTCTCACTCCAACTCAAACCACCAAACCAAGCAGCCTACCAAACTGTGAACTACCTACTGCAGCAAACACATGTGTCCCCAAGGTACCTGTTCGAGATGACGTGCATGAAAGTGAAGATGCAGAAGAGGAGGAGGCTATTTTTTATGAATTTGTAATCCTGCATTCGCCAGAGGACATAGACGTGGCCGAGAGCATGAGGGAAAAAATAGAAGGCTACACTGCCTTTGAAGGTGCGACTTTCTCAGGGGACTTTGCCATCCCTGGAAAGAGCACCCTGAGGTGCGTGGAGGACGCTATCAACAACTCAGCCTTCACCCTGCTGCTTCTCACCCGCAACTTCAACACTCGCATGTTGCAGACGGAGACAGACACCGCCCTGATCAACTCCATCAACAACAAATACAAGCACAACACGGTTATCCCTCTGCTGCCACGGGAGAACAGCCTGCCGAGAAAGAGCATGCCCATGGTTCTCAACACAATAGTTCCGCTAGAGGAGAACAGGAACTTTGAGAGAAAGGTGAAAAAATCGTTGTCTCAAGTAAAAATTCAAAGACAAAAGAGAATCTGGGAAGAGGGGCAGAGAATGAAAAGTCAGACGGAGAGACAGGAGGAACTAAAGCGACTACACCAGTATCAAATGAAGCTGATCCAACAGTGTAAAGAATCACAGGCACTGGAGCGACGGCTTCTTCTTGGTTCCAGTGCACAGGAAGGGGGCGACTGCAGCGCTAGGTGCCAACAGCCTCAAAGCATCCATATTGAGCATGCTCAAAATATAATAATCGGTAATGACTCCAAAATGACTGTGTTTCACTGTGGAGATGCACTCAAAGATGATACAATTTCTTCTGCGGAGAAGCAATAGGAACTCACATAGGAAAATACTTAAAAAACAACACAAAACCAGATATTTTCCAAGCTCTATTTGTGTCTGGAAAAGTAACTAATTCATAAAATTTTCTAAATTATTAAATATTTGAGTTACAACAAACACTATGAGCTATTCACTGTAGATTGTTTTATTGTATTTTGACCTGTTTGTTTCACCTACTGCGAAGATATGGTACATTGAGATCTTTTAGATGAATTTTAGCTCAGGAGCGCCATCTACTGACCGATATGTGACATGCACTTCCTGACCTCCTCAGCTGTATAGACTCAATGCAGACACTAGGGATGCAGTGTTGTTACACTTTCCTCTTGGCTCCTTATCACCCTTCATAGGTGAAGTTTCATCCATCAGAATCACTGCTCTGTTGTCAGAGAGCTACAAGACATTGAACAATATCTGAATTTTAATACGTTCCTTATGTCATATGACGAAATATTTCAACAGTAACAGTCCAGATTTAAAAGATTTTTTTTAAATATTTGTCACTGATCATCTCATTTGCACTATTTTGCTCCTTGTGTGGCAACACTTTTATTGTTGCAGGTTTAGAAGAGCAGGCAGCAGGTTGTCACAATATCGATGAAATGATTTGTAAGACTTTACCGATCCGCTCAGGATCATGCACGACCACGGCCTATATTGCCCTCTTCTTCATCATCTCTTGTTTTAATGTGTTTATCAGTTTTCTTTTGCACTTTTAACTGAGTTTGAAAGATGTTTTATGAATGCATTTAAAAAAAAATGTTGGTGATGTTCTCCACTCTGTGTGAGTGATATCTGAAGGTTCTAAATGTTCCATACAGCTGCTGATGGGATGTACATGTTGACCCATGTATACGTGTTGTTGTTTTCTCTTTCAAAAACAGTCACTGCTAATCCGGGTAACATTAATTGGTGGAAAAATATCTAAATCCTTCTGTGCATCGGTATTCAAGCTGGAAAATATTTAATTATGGATACAAATAATATAATCAATCAAACACTGGTTTAGGTCAGCAATCAAGGGGGGGGGCAGATGGTTTATTTTGTTCCACTCTCAAAGCGAAATAAGTTTTTTTTGTGTGTTTGTTGATTTCTCAATAAAAGATTCATGGATCTTGGCGAAAAAAATATTTACTGATATTTGTGAGTTTGTGAATTCCAAATAAATTTGGTGCAGATCCAAATAATAATCCAGTTCTAGTGAAATTGAATTTAGTTTCATAAGGGGACTGATAGACTATGGTGGAGGTATGTGCTCTACTGAGTGCCGTTTTAGTTTAAAGGGTTCAGCTAAGGTCAAGCTGGTCAAGGACATAAGTTTCAAGTTGCCAATAATATGGGATATGAGGTGGGTTTTTTTCCTAGGGAAGATTTGTCTTAATATAAAAACTTTCACACTTTAGGAATAGATAACCATAAGTGTGTGCAGCTTGAATTTAGGGGGACTGTTGGGCCTTCGTGGAGGCATAACTGAGTACCAATCTAGTTTGAAACTTTTTTGCACTTTAATGAATCCTTCAGTGACACAATCTAGACCACGCAGCCCCATTTTTTTTACTTTGAGAACCACAGGGGATACAGTTAAAGTAAAAAATAATTGCTATAACTGTTCAAATGTATTTTTTTAAAGTATATTTTCAGAAATAAACACTCTCTAGTAGTATTGAAATATTAAACTGGCCTTCCTATGAAATGACAATATTCAGTGGTCAATGCCAAGCTAATTTAAGTTTGTATATACATATAGGCAGGGTTCAAATTGGCAGGGCCAGCAGGGGGCAGCCTCAGGACATGACATGGAAACAAGCAGCAGCAGGCTGCGATTCTTGAAAGGCTCAGAAGCAAGGCTGTAAACTACTGGTTTATTCTCTAACAATAGGTTTTTAAAGCATGTTAAATCAACCAGTATCTAAAATCCAAAAATATAAAAGTAACTTTTAAGTAAAGCTGTCAAATATATGTAGAAAAGTAGAAAATATTTTCTCTGAAGCTTTGCAGCATAGAATGACACGGACACAAACACACACAGGATAATTTGTCTATCTTCTTAGTCTGCTTAGTTCCTCAAGGAACTAAGAGTGGCCATTAAAGTGGCCTTTTGCAAATAATCCCTCCTCCATTCTGGCAATATACTGAACTCTTAAAATTGACAGTGATTTCATCTCTTATTAATTGCAAAATATATTACACTATGTTAATTTAAATTAATTAAAAAAATAGATAAAAAATAGATTTAATTTAAATTAATAAAAAATATTTTTTAAAAAAAACTGCGCGCGCAATTCCTGCGCAATGGGCTTCTGCGCAGAATATGGGCAATGGGCTTCTGCGCAGGATGTGCGCCCACAGCTTTTTTAAAAATTTAATTTAATTTAATTGTTTTTATATTTATTTTAATTTAATTTAATTTAAATTTTTAATATTTATTTCTGTTGAAGGATATCTCATGAATGCTGCAGAGCATTAGAGTGAAGTGTAATTTCCCTATTTTAAAGTGGAAAGAGTGTGAATTGTAGTAAAGTAACAGAGTGAGAGAATGTATATCCCACAAAACAAAGCTGATGATCTGAGGTTAAAGACTTGTCACCTGAATACAGTCGAGAGGGCGATCTCTCTTTTGAAATGTTAGAGACAAAACCTATGCAACAGTTGTTTCGTCCTAATACAAATCCCCCCCATCTATACCCACTGGTGTCCTGGTTCCACCCATGGCAGCGTATTGAAATCTCACCTTATATAACCAGTTGTTTTTTCACATGTGGGATTTATTTTACAATATTAATTAGGTTCTGTGTGGTGGAGGTTACTTTTACTTTTTTCTACATCTATTCTAACTCTGCAGGCGGGATGGGGGGGAGAGAAGTCATTTCCAAAGCTAGTTAATTTCTCCCTTTCTCAGCGGGATTTTTGGGATTTGGTCGAAATCCCTCCTTCCAGTCAACTCCACCTTGTTTGCATTATAATTTTATCCTCTGTGGTAAACTCCTATCAGAATGAATAGACGAGGTGGGTGTTTTACGCATGCGCAGTGCGCTCCATCCTCCGGTCAGTGCGGCAGGAAAAGCGCAGAGAAGACAACGCGGAGAAGAGAAGGAGAGAGAGAGATAGAGAGAGAGGGGGGAGATAAACAGTTAGAAAAGAGAAGGCGGAACAACATGGACACAAACGGGATCTTCACGCGGTGTGTGTGAAGCGGTGCTGCTGTGGTGTGGTCGGGACTGAAATCCTCCTCTGGCCCACAGCCGCTCCGTTATGTCGAGGAGAATAAACCCAGGGAATGGAGGCTATCTTCAGGAAGGCTGCTTCTGATCAGCTGCGTCGTGCTGTCACTGATCCGGGACCGAACTACAACACCAGGACATCAAACCCCAGGATGGTGGAGCTCATGTAACCCGGGAGTCGTCGTAATCTCCACCGAGCCACGCTCAAAGTTTTTTTTTCTTCTCAGGGCGAGAGGAAATTTTTTTGTGCATTGGAATTCATGTGGACGGGATGTCATCCTCTGGCTGACTGCTGCTCCTCCAGCTGCTGCTGCGGAGGGATCCCCGCACCGAGGAGAAGATGGGAGATGCGGCAGACGACCGAGGGATGAGACGGACCTTCATCGTCCCCGCCATCAAGAGCTTCGACCACTACGACTTCACCAGGGCCAAGGTCTCCTGCAGCCTGACGTGGCTGGTGGCCAAGGCTTTCGGCTCGGGTAGGTGGCGCCTCCTCGGTCTCTCCCAGTTTGTTCTCTGGTGGGTCAGATGAGCGGAAAACTGGGTTAAGATAATGATCTGACATGGTGCTGCTGTGTTGGGACCAGTGGGAACATTTTGTAAACAACCGTCTGCAACCTGACTCCAATTAGACTAGTTATAATCACTTAGATCGTCCTCCCTCATTATAGATAACAGACATCTTTAATCTGTCTGGTCTATGAAATAGCAGCAGTTGAATGAAAAAGCATTACCACAGTAAGAAAAGGTAATGAATAATATATATATGATAAACTATATGTAGCACATTTAAAAACACAATTACAAGGTGTTTCACAAGTTTCAAATGAAAAGTTGAAGGCAAACAATAGGAAACTGTTATAAATGTCATAATAAAAGCAATTTGAAGATCACAAAGATACAGAAATAAGATGTTAAGATTAGATAAAAATGATGCAAAATAAAACACTTTGCTGTAGAATGATTAAAATAGTAAGTCAGACCTAGGAGAACACACACCTATAGAAATGTGTTATTCAGAGAGATTTCAAAGCGGAGAAGGACTTTGCCAGATGGATCTCCTCGGGGAGGTTGTTCATAGAGTGGGGGTCCTGACAGAAAAGGTCCTCACCCAGGACTGTGGACCAAAGTCTTCTTCATCCATCAAAATAATGTAAAATATATGATGTGTTTGGCGTCTGGGTGTATTTCTGTTTACTGCAGGGTTAGAATCCCTCCATTGAGGTCACGGGTCAAACCCACCACATCCCTGCTCGTGTCACAGGATTAGTGGTTGAACCTGTTGCTTGCCCTAATGCTTATTATTCCCCTGCTGCAGAAGTCAGGCCACAGATCTGTTAGGTAGCACACATCTTCTCTGTCAGTCTTCGCTGCCTAATGACAAATCCACACACAAGGCCGTAGCTTCAGTGATGCAACAGATAACTGAAGCTATTAGAAATCTGGGAAGCACTTTTTCAGTTAAGTGGATAATAGTTTGGTGCGTTAATATCAGATAATTGAGTGACCTATTAGGAGCCTCAATGCCATTGTCAACAATCTTGTATTGGATACACAACGATGGAGCTGTGACCTTCCTAAACTCATCATAGCCTCTAACAAAACTCATTGTTCACTTTACTGACTATAACACATTTGAATCAGGGAATTAGTAGCCGCTTCTATTCTAAGTTAGGGTAAGCTGTATATGCTTTACATAATATGCCTGTGAGTGATTATGAGCCAGCGGTAAAAGTGACACAGCTTAATTAGCTTAAGATGGATAACAACTCTAAGATTGCAGACCCCACCAGGCACACTCTAATCAGCAGCTCAAATACATTTTGTGTATTTTCCAGTCATACAAGACAGAGAAAAGATGAAACTATTTCCAGTTGAGAGTTCGGACACCAGTGAAAATGTCACATTATACGTTTAACATAGATGCTTTTTTCATTTTCTGTATGTCAATGAAATGATGAATCAACCAAGAGAGAGAGTTTCAGCTCCACTTTCCAGTAAGCCTCTGTATAGAATACATATGGCTCATACAGCACAAGCTATCGACTGCTATAGTTTTCTTTTCTTGACGGTTATAATAGTGACTTCTCTTAATACTTTATACTTCATGTACATTTCCCAGTCCTGTCTCCTGTCCCCACTGTGGTCTGGAAGCAGCTCTGGCGACCTGCCTCATAGAGACTGAGTTATTCCAGCCTGCTCCGAGCCCAGAGGTTCACTCCAGCTCCTGGTGAATGCTTAAACAGCTGCTCCTGCGTGTACTGCACACTGAGCCAATGAGCGACCGCCACTGACAGACAAACCAAGAAAGAGCCAGATCAAAAGAGAGACCTTCTGAATCACAGCCATTGATCAGACACCGGGTGCACCCAACCTCTTATCTCCAAACAAGATGTAATTCAGTAACATGTGAGAGAGACGGGAGACGGGATTAGTTCAACAGGACCTGTTGGCTGGTACCACACTCCGGCTCCTTGTTTTGTCCCGTCCCGCCACTGACACAATTTCAACTCCCTGCAGCACCGCCGGGATCTGTGGCCCAATTCATAACCAGTCCTCGGAGCCTTGTTCGGCCTACTTCTGACGGCCGGTTGGTGGTTTGAATCCTGTGTCGATCAGATGTTACAAAATTCTCATCAGTTGAAACTATAAAGAGATGGATTTGCCTGTAGAATAGAGCATGGTAGTTGGTAAAGAAAGGCAAAGAAGGGAAGCTCAGATGAAATTTGAGATTTCGTGTAAGATTTTTTAATCAAATTTCCATTTGAAAATGTTATACCGCTTATCCTTCGAGGGAGGCTGAAGGCTAATCCCAGCTGACATTAGGTGAAAGTCTGGGTACAGGTCACCATTGTGTGATATGAGCTACATTTGCTTAACCTGTTCGTTTTATTAGTTCTAGACTTGTCCGTAAAATGTAGCAAACATCACTTTATAGTGAGTTTACAAAAAAATGCTGTATCATGTTGTCAATGCTATAACCTCCTCAATGATTCTGGCTGGACTCGCCTGTCCCATTCACTTCCCAGCACGGACGTAACCAGCATCACCGCAGGGTGCCAATGCCCAAAATTGTCATTCATGATCATTCATCAGCTGCATTTAGAAGGCTGGAAATGTAATAGTTCTTACTAATCAATATCCCCAACAGTAGTGAAGTGTGAGGAAGGAGAGCCGAGGGAGAACTCTCTCCAGCCTAGATGGAATTAATGAATCCTGCTTTGCGTCTCAAGCTATAGAAGAGGAAACTTAAATGGTGCAGTGGCTGAAATGAAAACAGTTTCCCTCTCTGAAGTAAAGAGTCTTTCATTGCTTTGATCAACAAACAGCTACAATGTGTTGGGAGGAATTTCACTCCAGATATATTGATGAAAAGAAAGATAATTTCTGACATGTGGATTTTGTTGCTATCGAGAGCTGTGCAATGATTGTGAGGTTAAATTCCTTGGTTCTTAGACGGTAAATAAAGATGGACGACACGACAGCTCCCAAAACTGAAGCCAAATAATCTTTCGTCAAACTCAAGTGAATTTGTTTTCCTAGTAAAGAGCAATAAAGCAGCAGAGATAAGCACTGCTGACTGTTAGGTTGTGTATGCTGAGCTGTGATCCCGGGGGTCTCCAGGGGAGCAGTCTTCTACGTGCCTGGACTTCCTGTGGCAGCTACTTCCTGTCTGTTTCCTCTTTGATGGCCAACACAAAGGAAAAGTTTTTCACTTGACGAGGCAGTTTTTCATTAACCCAGAAAGCTCTGTGTGCTTAAAAAAACAATGTTTTTTCCAATATGATTTGTCTGTAGAACGTGACTAAACGTTTCTAACTGCTGAGATGTTAATGGATGTGATATTTAGGAGAGGTAGTGAACAAGCTGGACCTTTAAGATAGATTCCTCTTTTGTCCTTAGCGTCTCCCAGTGTGATTCAGAGGTGGATAGAGAGGAAATGACCCAACGCACCAGGAATACATACACACACAAGTTACGATTCAAGGATATAGTCTGACTAAAGTGATACACAAACACACACACATACACACACACACACACACACACACACACACACACACACACACACACACACACACACACACTGAGGCTTTGTGCTCATAAGATCTCCTGTCCTGTTTGGATCTACATTGATAAAAAACACATCAACAAATGTACATGTGACGTTTGTGTGCTTATTTTTGTAACAGGGAAAACTCCCTCTCTGCCTGAAAAGCCACAGCTCACCACAAACTAAACAGATGTCTTATAGTAGCTACTGCAGTTTCCCTCTAATGTTTCCTATACAATCATTTCATGGTGTGTCTGTGTGATTGTACACATGCAACAAGCTTTGTGCTTTGATGGCGAGGCTCCGAGCTACAGTGTAGGGAAGCCACGCAGAAACGACAACAAAAGATGCTTAAAATACAGAAAGAATAGCAGCATACTTTTTTTTATCTCAGCAGCAATGGAGATGGAGAAGAGGAGGACGAAGCTAAATGAATCTCCTCACTCATGTTGTGTGTCTCACTCTCTTCTCAGATGCCGTACCAGAGGAGCTGGCTGAGCCTTTCTACAGGGACCAGTACAACCAGGAGCACCTGAAGCCACCAGTGGCCTGCCTGCTCCAGTCTGCAGAGCTGTACTGCCGGGCTGGGAGCCTGATCCTCCGCAGCGATGCCGTCAAACCTTTGCTGGGACACAACGCTGTCATCCAGGCCCTGGCTCAGAAGGGCCTGTACGTCACCGACCAGGACCGACTGGTCACAGAGAGGGACCTGACCAACACGCCTATAAACATGGTGAGTGGAGACGACACAGTACCTGACTGTATTCAGTGATATAAATAAACAAAATGTAGCAATTCTTCTTTAGAATGTCTAAAAATACTTTTTCGAGACTAGATTTATGATATCTAAATATATTTGTTAAGTTGTTGAGGAGATTATACAGAATGTTTCCAACAATATTCAAACCCTGAGAAATCCCCAATATTATTCAAGGTTACAGGCCATTTCATTTTGGTCGCTTTTTAATTTCATCATATCTGCTTTACCGGTGGCTTAACCTGTATGACGAAGAAAAAACACACTGCTAGCCGCTGTTTGTATAAGGTCCTGGAAATGGATCATGATTATTGATTGGCATTTGCTGGGTAACATAAATAAAACTTAAACCTCATTGATGACCTCATTTTCAACATAAAATGGTTATGAAGACAACAACTCCCATGATGCCATGCTGCTTCAACACATCATAAAACTAGGTCTTGTTTTGATTGAGTGACCTTAAGTGCCGGAAGTTACATATTACATATTTAAATAATCAAATTTTCTTTTGTTTGTGCACTTGTTTAGTTTATTCACATGCACCTTTCCTTTTTGCACTGCACCTAAATGTACATATTCACACATGTCCTCATACGTATATAGTAGTAACCATAGAGATATAATGTTTGAAATGGTATGAATTGATTTGAATCTCAATCTGTTCATTTGCAGCATTTGTAAGCGCACATGCTTATAAAACAGAGCTATAGCTACGGATTATGTTTATTTATTGTGCCAATTCTTAAGATTACAGCCTCATATTCCTCAGAGAAAAGCAGCAAATTCACTCATTTGGGAAGCTGGTGACAGCAAATGTTTGACTTGGACTTAATTCAAGTACTTAACCTGTTGGCAGAGTTAGGGTTAGTAGGGTTGTCAGACAATCAATCGTCAAGCACATATATATCAGTGGATGTTACTCTGTGCTTCATCCAACACATAAAGAGTGTTACAAGATGATGTGTGATTTTGTCCGTACGCACTGTACAGCTCCGTAAGTCCCACTGTTTGATCGCCCGCCAAGATCTGTCCTCTTGAGGGAAAAACAACCTCTAATGACGGGTTTCCTATAGCAACCCATTAGTCACTGTTCCGTCTCTGTGTCATTACACGGCGCAGGCCAGGGCTTACATGCCTCTCCTCACACCACCAAGAAGTATTCTAGTATCACGTTGTCAATACTGGATCTAGAACGAGATGAAAGAACATGATAAAGCTGCATCAATATTGAGAAAAGCTTATATCGTTTTAGAATTGATTGGTCATTTATAGTTGAAGAAAAAAGTCCATCTTTCAGTTGTGCGATGTCTTCATATTGCTTTTTTAATCTGACTACCTGTCCAAAACCCAAAGGTAATCAAAGAATACCAGACAGGGACAAGCAGCAAATCCTCATATTTGAGGGGCTGGAACAAACTAATGTGGATCATTTATACTTAAACCATTTCCACAATTAGTGATTATTGACTAATCTGTTAACTGGCTCACTATAACATAATATTTACACCTTTTACTGGACATGATAGCAGTTTATTAAGCATTAGTGTTTGGTTTTATTCATCTATGAGAGGAGGATGAGTTTGTAGCAGATGCACTGGGAAGCACACGCATGGCTGGAGCCTGGCACTTCTGCTGACACCGAGAGGTGTCTGCATTGCAGTGCACACACGCCCCCTCCCTCCCCTGCTCTCACACTGTCTCTCTGTCTTATTTTCTTTCCTCAACAACTGCTCTTCTTCTCTCCTTCCTCCTCGGACTTTCTGTCTTTCCCCCTATCAGTTTAGCCTTTCCTGACTCTGCCTCATCCAATCCCTGACTGTGTGGATTAACCAGAACATTGTTATCACCTTAAGATTTAACCGAAGCTTAAGCACTTTCCATCAAACCCACCGGTGCCCACACATCCTCTCTGAAGTCGTAGCTGAATTCTTGTCCACTCTCTGCTTGCTCTCTGCAGATCCAGGTGATCATTCAGAGGCGGCAGCCAAGGACATTTTAATGTTCACTGTAGGTCGTGCTCGCTACATCGCTCATTGATCGAGGACGTCACACCTGGGAAAGTGTGTGTGTGTCTGTAATGTGTGTGCCAGGTTATTTAGAAGAAAGTCTTAGCAACAATGTGAGCCCGATGAGGCCTGATTGTTCCTACTGACCTTCCTTTGTATCACACAAACACAGCCAGGATAATTGTCAATCTGTCCATTATTGTTACTACCGTTACATACACTATGAATGCATTCGATTGGTTCTGCAAAGGATTTTGTGTGTGTGTGTATTTGTAGACTCAGCAGGATTCAGTCACACTATAGTCCAGGCTTTGAATTATGGGTCATAGTACTGTGTATCTGCAGAGAAAGTGATGACCTCATGGTTTTCCAAATAGTGTGCAACAGAAGGATAACTCGTGTCAGGAAGGAGGAGGAGGAGTGTGGCAGTCTGTCAGGGGGAGAAAGGGGGGAGATTGAGTTTTTTTAGGCTGCTTTTTTGCGGGAAAGTAGAGCAATAGAAGAAAGGAAAGGGTGAGTGTGGAGGTCTGCAAGAGGAGGAATGGAAAAAGGGGGAGAAGTGCTGTCGTACAGTGGGAGGGAAAGATACAGTGTAGTGGAGGGGAAGGGGAAGTTATTGCCTTTTTGGCGGGCATGCAGGATGACATGTGTGTGCCAGAGAACGAGTGGAAAAGACCCACTGTTAATGTGGCCATCTGGAAAGAGGAGAGAGGAGAGGGAGGAGAGGGAGGAGAGAGAGGAGAGAAGAGAGAGGAGAGGAGAGGAGGAGAGGAGGAGAGGAGAGAGGAGAGAGGAGGAGGAGAGGAGAGGAGAGAGGAGGAGAGAGGAGGAGGAGAGGAGAGGAGAGGAGAGGAGAGGAGAGGAGAGGAGAGGAGAGGAGAGGAGAGGAGAGGAGAGGAGAGGACGTAATATGCACCACTGCAGCACTGTGGAGGGGTGGGGTCTCGCAGTGAGGCAAAGCACGTCTGTTGCACAAATGAGAGCCCCCTCCTGCCACACCCCTCCTTTAACCCCTTCACCAAACACCCACACACAAACACACGCATCTAGCGACACGTCAGGCTTCCATCTGTGCATGCAACATCTGTGTGTGTGTGTGTGTGTGTGCGTGTGTGAGCTGTCCTCTTCCTCCATGACTTCTCGTTCATGCTCTGTGTGAACGAGAGGGAGAACCGGAGCAATGGTTTAATTTGTCTGCAGACAGTTGCATGAGCCTTCATCATCTTGAAGGTTAAGTGAAATCACCGCTGCACACAAACATCTCAAACGTGTGAGGTTGTGCAATAAAACCACTTGTGTCTCTTAGATGTACGTCAGTTTAGTGTGTGTGAACCTGTGACGGATAGACACTTGTGATGTGTGTGCGGAGAAGGACGCTACTTTGATTTATATGTTTGCTCAGCTGTGTGACACTTCCCTATAGATGCCTGCTTTGATCAAGGAGCACGCACACGCACACACACACACACACAAACACACACACACACACCCTCGCAGCCATAGTCCTGAGAACAAATACTGATGCTCTTGTATTGTGCCCGAATGTACTGCCGCTCTTAACAACTCTTTATGACCACTTGCCTGCCATTTCCACAGCCTTATAAGGTGTGTCTGTCCCCCTGAAGGGTTTGGAGTTGTATTCACATACACACACACACACACACACACACACACACACACACACACACACACACACACCCTTGAGGTCTTTGTGAAGGGATAATAGACGGCACATGGCTTTTAAATCCGCGCTGTACTATCAACATTAGTGCTTCGTCTTTCCAGTGGATTTCAGAGAAGTCTGTAGACATGTAAACAATATCTCCAGATAATGTCTGTCTGTCGCCTTCTTTGTCACTTGGTCACACACACCCATATGTACAACAGAGTTTGCATTCACATATGTGCATACACACACACACATACACACACACACACACATAGGTTAGCGTTTAATGAAAGGTCACATGGGAAACGGTGCAATAATGAAACTGTGCCACAGACAGACCTGCTCACAGACTGTAGCATGTGAACAATATTTATCTTCCCTTCACTGGGGGCCTGTGTCTGTCTGTACAGTCTGGAAACAGCACTGCAGTAAAACAACACTAGGGGCTGCCTGGGTTGTTGCTTCAGGCTCCAGTGAGATAATGAGTAGTGCAGTCTGGTTCAGTTTTAGAGCTACGTCCATGAGTTTAAAGCCTCATCAGTCGTCCCAACACTGCTCTCAGCTGTTTATAAAACTCAGAGACAGGACTTTACAACTCTGGAGAGGTGAGCGACTGTTCATCCTTTGTCATCATGATGCTATTGAAGACTCATCTCTTCCGAGAGCTTCTCCTCTCTGACCACATTTAACGACCTAACATGTTGAAACTGCCACTTACTGTGCACTTACCCTGCAGTTCTGACATGATCTTATACAGTTTGACTTGGCGACCATATTAATCTTTTACTCATGTACTTACATTAAATTATTATGATTTGGCGCTATACAAATACATTTGAATTGAATCGATTTTCCCTTAGTTAGATAAGACATATTATGCTCATGATCAGGTTCATAATTGTATCACTTGTAAAGGTTGACATGCTCTAATGCTCAAAAAAGCCATCACTTGCCTCATCATGTCCATTGCTGCAGCTCCTCTTTTCAGCCTCTGTCAGAAAACACTTGATTTTAGCTCCTGTTTTTTTAACTTTTCCTATGAAGCCAAGTCTGCTCTGATTGGCCAGGTGGCCCACATGACATCACAATGTTGCGGATGTATCAACCACAATTCTGAAGGTGTTTCAGGAGCAGTGCTTTATGTGGGGGAGAGGAGCTCCCTTAAATTTGTAGACATTTTATATACACAAAACTATATAATACACCAGAGGAAGGAAAAACAGAGAAAACATCATATGTCTCCTGCAATTATTGACTTAGCTAAGCTTTGCATTAAGAATGGATGTGGAAATAACTAGCCAGGAACTTTAATATTTATTGCACAGTCTTAAGAACATCTGGAAATCATACACGTTTGTCCAATGAAGGTCAAACTACTATGCTTCACTGTTAATGATGTGGAGTTTTTTCAAGCTGAAATGCAGACTTTAACTCACGACCTCCATTAAATTGATGTGTCCCCCGCATGCATGCATGCACACACACACACACACACACACACACACACACACATACACACACACTCTCACACACACTCTCACACAAACACACACAGCCCTCCATAAGCTTCTTAGACAAATTTAAGATTTAGGAGTTTTATGCTAACTAGTTCAGAAAAGCTTCAATCATGGAAATGCTCAGTGGGTTGTCATGAAAATTTTACTTTTTTTCTGTATTTCCAGCTTCAGTCGTCTCTCTCTCTCTCTCTCTCTCTCTCTCTCTCTCTCTACTCTCTCTCTCTCTCTCTCTCTCTCTCTCTCTCTCTCTCTCTCTCTCTCTCCCCGTCACTCCGTCCAGACTGTACCTCTCGAGCAGAATGATTGCTATGTCAGATATCTGGCAATATCCTGAAGATGCAGGGCTTCAGGCCATTTCCTCGACAGTTAAATATCAGGCTCACATGTCCAGCACCAAACCAAACAATCCTGTTTACTCATGAATTTCACTGCAGGTGTAACATTCAATGTTACATAATGTATATGAACCAGCATATATCAATATTCAGACATTGTCAATATCAAAACAAAAAGACCTAGTTTGATGATGTTGGGCAAGACATCTGGCTAACTGGCTAACCTGCTAACTGGCTACTCATACGTTTTTTCCCTGGAAAGCAAAGATACGACACAATTGAAAGGCAACCAAAATGAAACGTCAAGTTGCCTTGAAGGAAACTTAGAAAGTTCTCTAGGTTTTATATTGCTGATAACCATGTAGATAATGTATGTACACAAGTCAAAATAATATGTAACAAAAGTTACATACTATTTCTTAAAGTAGTCTTTTTTAGTGAAAAAGTGAAATATTCTGTTTTAAGCTTGACTTTGGTTTCAGTATTGTTGGTCGGACAGAACAATGCATTTTAAGACACAACCTTGGACTAAACCATCAATTAGTTCATTGAAATTATATGATCCACCATATATTTCTAAACTGCAGATTCAACCTCCCAGATCATGTGGATGAGTCTAAATTGTGTCATCATGCCTGTCACATAAATCCCAACTTTGTTTGGTGAATGTTCTTATTTTAATCGAAATCAGATTGAAAGAACAGTTAATGACATCATGTCTCAGTTGAGTTTCTGTCGGATTCTCTGAGTCTGTTTTGAACTGGCACGAGGAGCAAGTGGTGCTGACGCTGAGCTCCAGTAGCAATCCATGAGACGTAGCGCAGGATCGTTGTCGTGAGGAAAACACTCGTCACACTGGCCGTTACATGAGGCTCTGAGGTTATGAATAGAGGCTTGTGCCTGACAGTACACACTCACTTGTACAGACTCACAAACTGCTTGATTGTGCTTTTTGGTTTGAGTCTCCTGAGTCATGGAACACCTGACTTTAGATGTTTGCACAGTTTGGTTGGAAAAGTACACTGATGCTTAGGTAAGCAGATGTAAGAACACACACACACACACACAGAGCCAAATGTTTTTCGAGTAGTCGTGTTGTGTGACAGGAAAGGGAAGGGGAGGTCTGTTGGTCTGGCCTGCCTGGAATGGGATTAGAAAGGCAAGGAGAATGTCAAGCTTTGTGTAGGTGACGATGTTTAGAAATAGCACTCACATAGAGTCAAGGACTGAAGTGAAGGTAATTTTGCACCATGAAGTAGTTCTATAGATGTTTCAGTGTATGAAGTGGTTTAAAAAGTCATTAGAAAGGAGATGAGAGACATTGTGTTTAGAAACATTGATTCTCCAAAGATAAACTTGATAAAACTCTCTGCTGTGCAGGTTTATGATGGATTTAATAATAGGCACAGTGAAAAGGCTGCGACATGCTACACACAGAGCTCTCAAACCTCTGTGGGACACATGAAAGATAATTTGCTTACCCAGCAGAGACTTGAGCTACTGAATCCACACAGAGGGAAGCCTGTGTGACGATTAGAAAGAAGCTGGAAGTGTGAGGTGGAGGAGCGATGTGGCATATATGATCTCCACAAGAGAGGTTATGTTTTTGCCTTGTTTATTGAATATGCAAAAACTGCTGGATTGATTTCCATGAAACTTGGTGGAAGGATGTGGTGTAGGTCAGGAAAGTACCACTTCCATTTTGGCATGGATCCAGGAATTCTTCATCACTTTCATTGACATTGTAAAATATGGTGTTTTTAAAAAACAATTGAAAAATAAAAAAACAATCTATGAGTGTATGTAGAATTTGGTGGAGTATATTTATATGCATATCTTTGCAATACACTTAAATATGTATGTAAACATGGAGATATGATGCGTGAAATGGAATTAGGTGATTTAGAGTGCCATTGTTGTTAAATTAGTGTTGTTAAATCATAATTTCCGTCATGTAGGTGCAGACATAAAGGCTTTTTTGCACTGGGTTGATATTTATTTTCTAGACAGCAAAACTCTTGTTCAATACTTCATGGAATTTGTCAGTTTTAAAAGTTACAACCCACAAAAAGTGTAGACAAGCCGACAATATAATATGCAGTAATTGTCAGTTTGACGCCTTTTGAAAAAGAGTGGGGACATCTTTAGATGTGTATTTGAATTCATCTTCTCCTTCTATCTTCTTGTGTGTTTTTGCAGAGTTCCCACCTGGCGCTCATCGATACCCTGATGATGGCGTACACCGTGGAGATGGTGAGCGTGGAGCGGGTGATGTCATGCATCAACCGGTACTCCTCCGCTGAACCCTCGCGCGGTGACGGACACCTCCAGGAGCTGCCTTATGACACAGAAGATGCAATTACCACCTGGATAAATAAGGTACACACACACAGACACACACAAACAGAGGCACATACGTCGTTTACACCAAACCACAGAGACATGTGCTCTTTCCCAACATAGGGCAGCAGCAGTGCACATCCTTGAGGCTTGTACAATTGGCGGCTTTTTATCTGACACAAGGTTCTTTGTTTGACGGATTAAAAAAATAGCACAGAAGCTGCTGGAAAGTTGATCAGAGCTCGGTTCCTTCTTTTACTGTTCCAAACCGGTTCCAATGTGTTTCCAGGAGACCTGCACTGAGAACTGGCACCAAGCATGTGCAATCATGTCGGACAGTTTACCGAGAGATAAATGCCTCAACCAATAGCCTGACTGCCTCTGGTTCCGGTTTTAGCTAAATCTCTTTGAAAGTTTATTTCATCAGTCTACTTTTACTGACTTTGAGTTTTGCCACAGATTATGTTGATTTAGCTTTGTTTAAACTAATGACACAAGCGCCAGCATGACATGAACTCATCTTTCAAACATACAGTGATTACTGACACTCTCCCTGCTCTGTTCTAAAATATGAGAAAGGAAGATGTAGGCTACATGTAGAATCATTAAGAACACGTGGGGATTTTCTCTGAGACACAGCACCACATGGAGGGGATTGGCTGATCTGACCTTGAGCCTCCTCAGGCCAAAATGTTGCATCAGTATTTAAAACAAACCCTTGAAAACAGAAGAGTAATTGTAGAAAAAGGGGCTTTTTAAACAGGAATTTACTATCATTAGAGTGAACTTTGAAGTTTTTTTTTCGTTTTGCTTGATTTGAAAGTGGTGACATTGAGTGATGGCATATTAGGTTGCAGTAATAATTAGCAGGAGAAGTTAATGGGAAGAGGGGGTGCTGAAATATTTTAGTTTGATGTGAAGAGCCTCTTGTATGAGCCTCATGTTCAAGTTTCTCCTATGCCCACAAACTCACCATTCAACCTCTGTGTCCAACAAAAATGTGAAATTTGACCTCCCTCGCTCTCCCCTTCTCTCTCTCTCTTTCTCTCCCCCTCTCTCTCTTTCTTCCTCTCTCCCAAGGTGAACGAACACCTAAGAGACATCCTTGTGGAGGAGCAGAAGCTGAGAGAGACTTCGGTCCAGGAGTCAAACACAGCAACACACAAAGTAAGAAAGCAAACATCATAACACTAGACTCTGAGACGTCAGTCAGTGGGAAAACAAAAGTCTGACATTTTGAAAGAGACTCTACGCCTTTTCACTTTCCTGCAGAGAGTCAGATGAGAACATTGATACCACTTTCATGTCCGTACACAAAAAATGATGTCACGGCGCAGGATACAATTAGCAGAGCTTAGCATAACAACTGAAACAACTAGACTAGAAGTATGACACTGCTATCCATCCCTATGCAAATAAACTAATATTTAAAAGTAAAATAGAATAGTAATCGTCTTGGCTCCATCTAAAAGCAGATATGACAGTAGTAATAATCTTCTCACCTAACCTTCCGCAAAATGTTGAATGATGAAGACTGACCAGCAAAGATAACAGCAAAACGGGACCTGTTTCTTCCTTATCATCTTTATCTGTTTTGCTTTTAATTTTTGCATTTTGATATCGATTCTTATCTGTCAATGATGGCCACATGTCTTCCTCGATGCGAGACACATGCAGACACATCAAATGTACACATGAATAAAGCACAGCACAAAGCGCTCAGTAAATCAGAGGAACAGATGAGCATGGACCAGCTGCAGAGAAATGTTGGCAAGAGACATGACACTGATGTTAGAGGAAAGAGAGCGAAAAATGTCCCTGATGGAGGAGGGGAGAAAGAGAGGAGGAATAATCTGAGAGAGGGAAAATGGAAAAGCGACCTCAGGGTGGGGGGGATGTGGAGACGGACACTCAGGAACTTTGTCAGCTGTAGCTAAAGAGCGAGTGACAGAGAGAGACAGTGTTGTCATCCTGCAGGCCTCGTGGTTATGTAAGGTCCATGTGAAACCAGGCGGCCTAGTGGGACAGACACACAGCAGCCAGCTCCCGTCCACCTCAGGTCACTTGACCCTGAAGCTGCAGCACGCTGCCAGCTCAGGTCACGACCTCTGCCTCGGTTCTGTGTGCTTACAATTCCGACATGAGGTTAAAGGTTTTGAAATGGAAAAAAAGGAATATCATCTCGCTGCGTGTGTATGTTCACAATCACATGATTTTCAGCGGAGACAAATGGTATGAAATCAGCTGCCACTCATGAGACTTTAATAGAATCTAATAACTAATTGAAACGATAAAAAAGGGATTTATGACCTATACTGCAGCCAGCAACTAGGGGGCAATAGAGATGATTTGGCTTCACTTTAAGGGAGCTGTCCAGTTAGTTCTGGTGAACAGTTAATAAAGAAAAGTTAGAAACTGAGATATTCCACTCTGGTGATAAGTGGTGGACTGACTGATTGATGCTGTTTTCCTTAGAGCCACAACACTTAGATTAAACCCAAATAAAATAGTTCCTCAGAGAGCATCAGGGTGTCATGAGCAGCTAAATCAGTTAAGAAAGAGCTTTTATCGGCTTTAGGAGTTTATTTTTATCCTGCTTATAGTCTGTTATAGTTAAATACCATCACTGACTCTCCGTGGTATTTCTGTAAGCTGATGATATACACTGGGTTTGTCACTGACTCACATAAACACACCCAGACTTTGTCAAAGGCAACAAGTTACAACAGCGTCTTTTAAGGAGTGTGAGGAGTACGATGTTCGCTCAGTGTCAGTCAGCTGCTCTCCATGCTCCATCGCACAGCTCCCTCTCTGCATTATCAACTCCAACAGAAGTCCATTCACCGAGGAGGACATACTCAGAGGAGATGATTTCACACACACACACACACACACACACACACACACACACACACACACACACACACACACACACACACACACACACACACACACACACATCTGTGGATCACACTAATGGTTAAGCACAAGACCCTTCTCAGTGAATTAAGTCTATTCTGGGATGGTGTGAAAAATCTTCAACTGAGGTCTTGTGACTGAGAGCTCAGTATCTTTGCATGTGGACACCGTGTGAATGCTTGTGCCAAACAAAAAGGTGCTGAGTGGAAACTTTATTTTAACTTGAATTACTTCGATCAGGGAGGTTTGACTTTTACGTCCCATTTATTGTTTTGTATATTAGTTTTAATTTTATCTCAAGAAACGTTCTACAGATTTCAATAACGATTAACTTTCAAAGTTTTTAAAGGATTGCATAACAGGGCAACATTAGATACATCAAATCACTGAGTCTTAAATCTGACTGTGGAAAAGACTTGTAAACATGTTAGAACAATGACTCACAAGAAGGTTTTGTTTTAAATTAAAACATCTGGCATGGATATCCCTGCTCTAGACCAGCCATGTTAGCACTGGGGCCCTATAAACAGCAGTTTAGGTTTGGAAGTCCACCATTTGGGCAAAGAGTTCAGTCATTCGTGGTCCCCAGAGGGTGAATCCTGCTGTCTGTATGTGTGGTACAAACTTTAATGACGATCAAAAGTCAAAGATTCCTGTGTGTACTGATTCGTCCAGGTACTTTCATTTTTCTGATCTCCTTGTGTTTAGGTGAGATTTACAGTCCCTTATCATGTCTTAAAGGGCTTTATACTTTCTAGTTAAACACTCATTCTTTAAAAACAGATGCATTTTTCTCTTGTTATCAATCAATTGTTGTCAATATTTTGTACAAATCATACAATACATAAACCAAAACTCAACAGAAGCAGAACTTACTAAATACATTCTTTATGCACCTCTAAGCAGTTTTATATAATTTGAATCATATATTATTTACTGTGTGATCAAGCAGTAAACTTTCAGGCAGGGTCCCAGCAATCCTCCAGACGCTTCTAGCAGACAGGCTTGTGTTCAAGCCACCAATCCCATTGAAAAACAGGCTGGTTTGCACTCTTTAAATGAATTAGTCTTTTGGTAAATAAGGAGCCAGATGTCCAGGGATCGTTTAACAGTGGCTCGATCACTGTTGACACATTAACTGATTAACATTTAAAATACACTTCTCAGTTCGCTCTTCTGTTTACGTGGGTTTTATCCTCCAGACTCAGTTGTAGTTGTTTTTACTTGTCCCTGCTGTTGGCCTAATGCCTCTCCCACTCTTTCCTGTTGTGGTCCAATCATCATCCACCATCAAGTCTTCCAGAAAGTGGTACTGGAGATTAGTACCAGTAAGTCCATCCATTATAAAGAAGTCCTCAAACATCCCAATTGACCTCCTCTCCATTTAATGTCAAACCTGCAGCCACACCCACCTTCCACCACCCCTTGTTTGTCCCTGCATGTGTCCTTGAGCCCCCGTCACACACTGGTTAGACCCCCCCGCCCTGTCCCACCCCAACATTGGTCCCCGCAGTCTGACCCATGACGCTGTGAACTTGGTTCCCTCTCACAGTAGGAACCTCTACCTGGAAGAGCAAGTACAATCCAGCAGCATGATCATATCAACACTAGTTTTTCCAGTGAAAAACCTATTCAAATTTAATGACACAGGCTCAGTATCCATAGTTACCATGGCAAGTTATATGTAACGTTTTGTGTGAACCAAACCAAAATGAAAATGTTGTCCCTGAGTACGCAGACTGGCTGTCAGACAGACTGAATTGCTGTGTTGTAAAATGTGACACCACTGGTGTGTTTATGGGCAGACTGGGAGCACCGATGCCCTGAAGACATGCGTCCTCTCGGTGGCTGTTACAGTCCCAGAGAAACGCACAGAAAACCTGCAGACGGGAAGGATGCACTACTGCAGATTATTATTAAACTGTAAATCTCATGCAGCGTCTGCTTCAGTGACACAGTGGAGGTTTAGAGAGACTCAGTGTGCAGTAGATGTGCGATAGTAAAAAAACATTAATTTGCCAGCATGCGTTTTGTTCCCTGCTCTCCATCTAGAACGCTAACAACCCCTCCAAGACAAAAAGAGTGAAATGTTGAATGTTTTACATTTGAGATGTCGTTCCAGATGTTGTGTCTCAATATTTGCATGATCAATTTAATCTGCCCTTTTTGAGTTGAGCCTGAATCCCACCCTGTGTTTGAAATTCCTTAAAACAACACGTACTTACAAACTGTGTGCATGACTCTGTGTGTTTGTGGGTGTGTGTGTGTGTGTGTGTGACGGTGTGATTTGAGTACGTGGTGATGTGGATATATACAGTTAAACGTGTGTCTGCAGATGTTTGCAGCCCGATGACACATATGGCTGATGTCTGTGTCGTTGCCATGGTTTCATTCCAGGCTCGCTACAGGAGGGAGTATGGCCAGCAGAGGAGCGCTCCATCGCTCCCCCTGGTGGACAACCTTCTGAAGGACAACACAGACGGCTGCGCCCTGACCGCCCTGCTGCACTTCTACTGCCCACAGGCCATCAGACTGGAAGGTAGGGTCAGTCTGTAGCCGCACCCACTCGCACTCTCCACACACACACCCATTTCTATTCTATTTATTCCGACATGTAAACACACAAGACCAACGTCAGTTCTGAATGGCATTCAATGAGGTGACCACAATGGTTTTCAGTCCCGAGCACAATGGACGCTGTATTCTGCCATCACCGCTGCTCTAACTGGGACCATACATTTGAACTGGGCGCCCGGAACAAAGAGAGTATTTATCATCCGTTTTCCCTTGTCTAGCAGTATTATGTGAAGCTTTACAGTGTTTTAAAGACTACAACTACAACGCAATCTACTGATGACTGTCCCTGTTTTGACTTTCAGTGTTAAATCAAATATGTGACATGGATGATGAACAAAAACTTGTTTCCCCACGCCTGTGCCCTTGTTTCAAAAAAATGCCCTGAGTCGGGTTGTGATTGGTCAGCGGGCCGTGTGACGGAGAGCCGTTAGAGGAGTAGCCTGCTGCTATTTCCAGCGTAAACAATTCTCGTGTTGGTGCCTTGAGGCTCCTGGGATCGCCTGCAGTTCACAGGCTGCTCGAACACATGTGCACCAGATGTGGAAGTGGGTTAAACTTCATTTAGATCTCTTGCTCTTGATGGCAACTTAATTCATCTTAAAATAAAGGAAGCACAGTAATGAAAAGTGCTGTAAAGTTTGGTTTCCTGTTCCCTCCCGTTTGACATCCTACACACACATGGGTCATCCTCACAGTAGCGTCAGGAGATAAAAATCCTGATGACTCATCCAAAAGGCGGTTTGAAAACTTGGTTGATGTATTGTTACAAGGATCTTGCGTGACTCAAACTATTTTCAACATGCTGTTCAAATTCCTGTCGGAGAAGGAGGGCAGTTTTGTCCTCCTCTATTCTTTTTGAAACTGTGCCTTATCTCGTCCTTGTCTTCCTGTCTGGCCTTTTCTCTGGGCCCACCCTCGTGTCTGTGTGTGACCCCTCCCCTGGCTGAGCAGATATCTGCCTCAAGGAGACCATGTCACTGGCTGACAGTTTGTACAACCTCCAGCTGGTGCAGGAGTTCTGCAAGGACAACCTCAACCACTGCTGCCACTTCAGCCTGGAGGACATGCTCTATGCACATGCGTCCGTAAAGGTAGGGAGACCAGTATTTAAATATTGAATTAATAAATGTGTGTGGAGGGGTTGAGGGGAAAGTGCTGTTTCTATATCGTGGATTCAGAGGAAGGAGTCAGAATAAGGAGTTTTTCTGGGAATAGGGAGAGTGGGAAATTACAAACGGGCAAAAATGAGTCATGCAAGGAAAAGTTTAATAATGGATGTTTTTGTGCGCATGTGTTGTGTGTGTGTGTGTGTGTGTCTGTGTCTATGTATATGTGTGTGTGTGTGTGTGTGCGTGTCTGTCTGTCTGTATTTCGGTATTAGCATGAGCATGAAAATCATTTTGCTACAGTGAGATTTTCTTCACTTCCAAAGTAAATGACTATGACAGTTTGTGTGTGTGTGTGTGTGTGTGCGTGTGTGTGCATGTGCGTGTGTGTGTGCACTGCTGCTGCCACCCTCCCAGTCTCTCTCTCTCTCACTCAGACAGAGGACAGACTCTGCTCAGAGGAGATTCTCAGTCCTGACCCGTCTCCTCTCCGCCCGCCTCTCTTGTTCCTCTCCCCTCCGGATCCCCCTGCTGTTGTTTTTTCTTTTTCTTTTATCAAACAACCAAATCTGTGAACTTTGGAAACAACACAACTGCTGATTCACCCAGTCCCCAGGCAGAGATCTCTCCCCCTTTTTACGCACACATTTGTCTCTGATTAATAAAAGCCTAACTGTACAACTTTCAGAGCATATCTGCGACTCTCGAGGCAGCAGAGGCAGTGTGGGTAAATAGTATGCAGAGAGCGTGGGTACAAACATTTGGATTCAAGTCACGGCCTAAGCTGACTGGGACTTACCAGCCTTTAAAACAACACAGCAGATTGTTTTCACACTTGTGCTCGCTCTCTTTTGCATTCACATTATTTATAGTCTGTATATAGACGGTAGAGTGCTGTAATAACACAAGAAGGCAAAGGAGGGGACAGAAAGGATAGAATTGGTCATGGAGAGCAACTAAAGGCTCTGGCCTTCTGCCCATTCAACACAAACGTACTGCTTAGAGAATCTTAATCAGTGTGTGTGTGTGTTTGTGTATGTATGTGTATGTGTGTGTATGTGTGTAGGTGTGTGTATGTGTTTTTTTATGGAGTAGACCTCATTTAGTGGTTATGTCTGTTTTTAGCACGACTAGAAGGAAAAATAACTGGTCAGTGTGTTTCTCTCTCTTTCTCTCTGTTTATATCACATAAGCATTTATCATCGATGTGAGTCACTCATTCTCTGCTTTGTACATCCAACTGTGCACATGTGACAGATTTAAACTAAACTCCAGATGGAGGTTTGGCAGCTTTCAAGTGCCGTATGGGTTTGACATTAAACAACTCACACAATGAATGTACAGATACTCAGTTACACACACACACACACACACACACACACAAACACAGACACCCTCACACCTGAGCCTGTTACCTAGCAACAGTTTGCAGGCTATGACCTCACTGATCCATCAAGGTGCTGTCATAGCCGTTGTTGCATCTTTATAGGGGACCGCAGAGACAAACCTGCTAATGTCATAAATAACTAACAACAAATGAATAACTGTGTGTGTGTGTGTGTTTGTGTGTGTGTGTGTGTGTGTGTGTGTGTCCTTACAGAGTAACTATCTGGTCTTTATGGCTGAGCTCTTCTGGTGGTTTGAAGTGGTTAAACCCTCGTTTGTGCAGCCCAGAGTCTTCGACCCTGACGGTATAATACAATAATTGCATGCACTTCATTAGTTCAGTTCATTAACTCAGCTAGTAAATGTAAAGTTGCACCATATCACTGAATTGATTGTTTGACATCTTTATGTTCCTCCTGTGCAGCCTGTGAGCCGGTGTCCTCTAAGAACATGGCTCCCGTGTCCAGTCCAGTCAAACAGAGCTATGCAGACAAACCCGACAGTCCGGAGGACATCCCTGTTGAGGGTAAATAATCCCTTAGATTGTCGACAAATCTATTCTCTACTTACTGACGTGTATCAAGTTGATATATTTTACATCTGCGTGTGACCATTGCAAACTCTGTGGATAAAAAAGCACTTGGGTCAAAGCAATGGTTGTTTGTGTATCTATAGTGAATCAGAGACGTCACAATCCTAATTTGGACTGGTTCCTAACCCTAACCTTTTTAAATAGAGCAGTAACCTTGATATCACTGTTCTTTGCAACACAGCATTTAAAGAGGAAGTGTGTCCTCTGCTTTCTTGATACATAATGTTTTAGCAAATTTGACGAAATGACATTCTCACCTCTATTAGCAGTTTTCAGGGGGAATGAGCACAGAGCAGTGGAAGTGTTTTGTTTGAATCCAGACGCCCTCTTGTGGATAATTTACTGCCAGGCTATAGCTTTAACGTTGTCCTATTCTATTTTAATCATTTATTCAAAAAATCTATCTTGTTAACTATACTGTGTCATTTATTAGGTAAAACTATAACTTGAGCTAGAATTGCACCCTGTCAAGGCAAAACAGTCCCCTAATGAAACCACTTTTAATTCACTAGATCTTTACACAAGCATAAATAGGAGCCTGTTTTTTCATCAAAATCAATCAGATATTTTCTGAGAAATCAAAAGAAATTCTGAAAACACCCTCTTTCACAATGTTAAAGAAGGAGATAAGTAAAAAAAAACATAGTCAGCTCCCTACGTGTTATGTCCTGACCCATATTGTGTCCTTCCACCAGGTTTCCTGGTAATCCCTTCAGTAGTTTTTGTGCAAACCTGCTCAATAACAGACAGACACTGATGAAAGTATAAGCTCCTTGGTGGAGGTTATAAATGTCCAGAAGTTGAGATATAGGGCAGAAAGCTCAGACTCACTGAGAAAGAATCTCGACTTGATACTCTCTCTGCCGTGTTTGTTAATGTCTGGTTAGGACTGGGTACTTAAAGTCAATGGACTGCTCTGTCTCTGCAACAGGTATAATGAAGAGATCGACCTCCATGTCCTATGTGGATGGATGTGTCGGGACGTGGCCCAAAGATAAACGGTGAGTACATGAAATACATTCATTGACCCACTTATCTTAATTGGTCTGCTGTTTCCCTAAATGTTTCCTCCACCCTCAGCTCCTCCTCTCGTGGAATCTCCTTCGAGATCCCTCTGGACGGAGACCCGATGCTGCCGCCCTGCGAAGGCCCCTCCCTCCGGGGTATGACACGCTCGGCCAGCAGTGACGGCCTTGGGTTCAAAGTTCACTATGCACCCCGAGGAGGCATGAAGCGCCACCTCTCCACCATCCCCGTCAGTGTCAACGGCCAGGGCAGACACATAGAGGAGGAGGACGAGGAATTCCCCCCCCCACAAACCCCTGGGGCGCAACAACACCTTCTCACTCAAGAACCAAAGCAGGTAGATATCTCTAAATATCTATATTATCCAATTAAAGAGATTTAATGTTTTTCTCAATAAAATGTCTCCTCATGAATTAGAAAAAGGCTTTTTATAATTCTATGTGACTTCATGTTGATTGCAATGTTTAGAGTAGCTCATGGCATAAAGGAGTAAACTGGCTGTACGTAATGTTTACTAATTGTATGGTTTTATTTGTTTGTACTCCATTTCAATTAGTTTTTAAATCCTATATTACCTGTAAAACACTTATCTTTTGCATTTGAATCATGTGTTTTATGTGCTGCTCCCCTCTTGCTCTCACATCGTCAATTTATCCAAACACACACAAAAATAAACTCTAACCTTGAGAGCATAACTTTATTTATCTCTCTCTAGGTATTCCAATGGAGACCTCCCAGACAGCAACCACAGCGGCCACATCAGCCCATCGACCCCTCCGAGCATTGAGGAGGCCCTGAAGATTATCCACGACACAGAAAGGCCTCATGCTAGCCTGGGTGTGGGGGACGGAGACAGTTGCTTTTTTCTCCACGGTGCGGAGACTTCGGACCCTCCAGGGGCCCAAGGTCAAGGGGAGGACCTGGGGTCAGCTAAGGCTCGACTGAACGACCACGACGCCAACTCCTTATCCACCGATGAAGTTGACACAGGCATCCATGTGAGGACAGAGGACATCCAGAGCTTGGACGAGGACTCCTCCTCTTTGAGAGACTATTCAGACATAGACCCAGACTGCGAGACCATGGCCAGGTCGTGCCCTCTCCCCGAGCAGCCAGAGAGGACGAAGAGCAGGGAAGGAGGGACCAAGGCAGTTGGTGACACTAATCCTGACAGTGAGATGGGAGATGGAGGAAACAGAAGCCACCCCGGCCCCAGCTTTGCACCCATACTCCACAGATCTCACACTCTCAGCCCCACCTCGTCCACTGCCGGCTCCGGAGGAGGCATGGTGCGGATGACGAGCTTCGCAGAGCAAAAATTCAGAAAGCTGGAGGGGAGGAGTAGTGGAGGAACCACGCCAGAGAGCACAGATCTCAACGGACCGTACACACAACTCCCTTCACAGGTTTGTGACTCATACTGGCATTTGTACTTAACACACCTTTTATCACAGTGTCATTTGAAGTTGATAATGAACCCATATAAATTATCTTTTCGCTTTCTCCTAGATCTCTTCACCTCCTTTGCCCATCACATCTCCCTCCCCAGTGACGCCTTCCCCTAGAGACCCATCCCACGTTATAGCCTCAGAGATGATCCAGCTGAGGATGAAGCTGGAGGAAAAACGCAGAGCCATTGAAGCCCAGAAGAAGAAGGTACAACAGGTGGTAAAAGAGATGTACAAAATATATTGAAATGCATATACTCACATCATGTCGTTGTCGTCACGTTGTCCAGGTGGAGGCAGCTTTTACTCGCCATCGCCAGAGGATGGGCAGAACGGCCTTTCTGAATGTGGTGAGGAGGAAAGGAGTCACCGCCCCCCTCAGCCCCAGCTCAGGCGGAGCAGAAACACCTTCCCCCGAGCTGCTCACGCCTTTAAAGCATAGCGACCAGGGCAGCATGGATCGGGCAGAGAGATGCAAGCCAGACGGAGCAGCTCCGAAATCCCCCTGTGAGGATGGCGGAGGTGGGTGACCCCTGATAGCAGTTAGTGACTATGAATTAGAAAAAATACTAATCCTCACATCGAGGAACCGAAAATCAGGACATGTTTGGTGTTTAGGCAAAAAATAGCCTTTATTAGTCAATGATGCATTGTGGGATTGTATCTTTATCTTGAGGCCTTCGAAAACAGTGGATAAATCAATTAATCAGCCAATTGTTTTCATGCTAAATAAATAGGGTATAGCAGTACGGACAACGTACATTTCTCAGTGGTATCATCCATCGATGCTTTAAAGCGTATGATTCAGACTAAATCACTCTTCAACCCACTGACCTGTGTATCTAATGTGGCGATGCAGGTGTGGCTCCGGGAGAAATCGACCTAGCAGAATACACGCGCTCCATCGAGAGGCTAAACACGTCACTGGGTTTCCTGCAGACAGAAATGCAGCGTTTGGCCCAGCAGCAGGAGAAGATCATGGCCATGAGAGACCAGCAGCAACAGTCCTGGGTCATCCCTCCTCCTGCTCCATCTCCGCACAGGTATCACATAATGTTAGATATTATTATAGACATCATGAACTGTCATTTTGTATTAATTAGTCTTTTTCTCCCCCTTCAGGCAGCTCCGTGAGTTGCGCAGCAGCAGCGTAACAGGCCGAGGCTCAGTTGGGTCCTTGTCTCCCATCCTGTCTTCTACCAGCTCCCCCCGAGTTCTCACTCGCTCCCCTGCTGGCATCAAGCGGCGTCCAGCCTCTTTCCATGCCAGGACCCCTCGGACTCCACGGCCCAATGATCTAAAAGTCACCCCCTTTAGCCGAATGCTCAACACCCCCACCTCAGTGGACAGCTTACCCAGACTGCGGCGTTTCACTAGCAGCCAAAGCCAGAGCTGCTCTTTTGCCTACATGAGTAGCGATGAGGGGTCCTGGGAAAAAAAGAACCAAGAGGTCAAGGATGACAAAGAAAACAGTGAAGACAAAGATGAGACGGCGGCAAAGACGAGTGCTGCCACTCATCAGCCTCCGAGTAAACAAACAACCAAAGAGAAGGCAGGTGAGCAACAGGTGGAGAAGAGAGAGGCCGAGCAGGCTCAGTCAAAGAGGGAAGTCAAACAATGGAGGAAGTCGGAGGTGTTGCGTCAGCCGACGTCTGAGATCCAAGCGGCCGCCGGCTTCCGTGCCAAAGCAGACCCTCGGGGCAGGGGAGACCTGGTGGAGGTGCCCCTGTCTGGGCCGAATCCCCCAGAAGGCCACAGCGGACAGGGGGAAAGCGGAGTAGACGCTTACGGTGACGATCAGAAGATCTGCTGTGGATTCTTTTTCAAGGTCAGCTATAGAATTATATATCTGATATTTATTGTTTTTTAAGTATTTTTTCTTGTTGGAGGCTGAATTGGTCACAGGTTTAGTCTTTAATGTTGGCATTTCTAAAACAGGATGAATTCAAGCTATTTTCTGTTGCAGTTATTGATCATTTGCCTTTTAATGATTCACAGCAAATATGTTTTACTTTTCATAGCAGCTAAGCTTAATTAATACCATTAATGATAACTCTTTTGATAGTTATTACAATACCATGCATCACTATCATTAGTTGTACCTCAGTTTATCTGAGAATTCAAAATGTCCATTTCGCCCCCTACTGGTCATTGAGTTGAGCCCCACCCAACGCAGTCAAACTACAATCATACGTAATATGTCCAATGTGCTAACTACTCATTAATAATACAGTCTGTATTCAGCTTCATGGTGCGGTAAAAAGAGGAGGCTCATATTGTGTGAGCCTGGCAACAACAAGTACAGTGCAGCTATGAGCTGATCAATACATGAGGGAATCTAGGCCAACAGTTGAGCCAGAAAACCAACTCAACGGAAACTATTGGAGCTGTGATTACAGAGCCATGTCAGAGCTTTGCTGACTGAAGATGATATTTTAATAGTTTTCCCCTAATGATAATTTCTTTTTACGATCAATTAAATCTTGAAAAATATAAATAAAAACAATTTCCTGCTAAAACTGTTCAATTAACTATCAAGAGACGGCATCTTCACATTGAGATTAAGATTTTAATTCCGAGAGGAGAGAAAGAAAGACATGAACTGCTTTCAGACATGTGTTCATCATATGTGAAATGCAAAGTCCAGAAAATGTTCTGACCTAATTGTCTAGACATGTTCGGGAGTCGTACATCTGCTATTTACACATTATTCCTTCATGTGTCATCCACCTATCAAACCCTAGGATGATGTGAAAGGGGAAGAGGATATGGCAGCAAAGAAAGCGGCACTGCTGGAGAAGAGGCTGAGGAGGGAGAAGGAGGCTCAGGAGAAGAAGCAGCAGCAGGAGCTGGACCAGGAGCAGGATAAGGAAGCAGCACGGTGAGTCTTGTGGCATATAGCATCAATACATATGCCGTATCAAGTGCTACTGTAGCTAGTTTATCATGCTTTATTTTTCATTTAAGTTAAAAAGTGCACGATCTATTCTTTCTCTCTTCCTTCAGACTAAAAGCGGAGGAGGAGCAGCAGAAGAAGGATGACGACAAAGCCAGGAGGGACTACATCAAGCTGGAGTACCTGAGGAGGAAGCAGCTCAAACTGATGGACGATATGGACGACGTCATCAAGCCTCGATCGGGGAGTCTCAAGAAGAAGCCACGTCCCAAGTCCATCCACAGGGACGTGATGGAGCCGTCGCATCCCCCCGTGAGAGGTGAGCAACACACAAACCACACGCACAGACGCACACTGTCACAGCAGCTGATCCGTGCTGTGACCTTCAGGTTATTGTTGTGTTGCAGGGGTGCGTCCTCGAGGCTACTCCGTGTCCAGTGTGTCTTTGGCGTCTCTCAACCTGGCTGACAACGGTAGAGACCAGCCGGATAACAAGAAGAACAACAGGTGAGAAGCACTCTGGGCTGAAATAAGCATCACTAGAAACTGAAGTAATGAAGTAGACATTTTAAAATTGGATAACTGCATTAAAACTTGATTTAACTTGATTGAAGACAAATCAACCTCCTCGGCCGGGGAGAATGAATAAATAACAGAAAAGAGGAGCGATGTTGCTTGTTGTTTATTATGAATTGTCATTTATTGAGGTGGCTCAATGATTCTGCTAAGCTGAGGCAAATTTGAAGTTAGTAAGAGTTTGTATTTTGCATCTCAAACAACAAGCTCTGTGTCCGACTTGTTGCTCATAATTTAACTTCAATTTCACCTTTTCAAATACTGTATTTATACATGCCAGCTGTTCTGTGCACCTCGACATTCCTTTTATTTCCTTTATGTTACCCTGATGTTTTCTTGTTGAGGCTGTTATTAAGGTTTACCCTCTGCGTCTTGATTCTGTTTTATCCCTCTCTCCTTTTCCTTCCCTTCAATTCTGCATGGATCCCCTCAGAGGCAATAAAATAGCTTCTGCACATGTCCCGTTCTTTCTAAGCTCGCCCAAAGAAAGAAAGGGAAGGTTAGTAACGTGCTGTGAAGACTTGCTTCTTCAACAGAGGAAATGTGTTAACTGCTGTGGATGTGGCTCATCGTAGGTTTAGCCTGCATTTCAGCAGACTCTCATAAAAGTAGGAGAGATGAGTCGACAGTTAAAATCATTTCTCATAACCCATGGATGTAGTTCCTGCGTGGCTGAAGTGTTCCGCCTCAGCTCTTCTCTTCTGCTCTTCATCCTCCTCGCCTTTCGCAGCATTGCTCTCAGACTGCTCCTCGCCCTCCTCTCTCTCTGTGCCGGCTGCTCTGCGCTCTGCCACTGTGTTTGCTGTTTCCTCCACTTGCACTCGAGCTCATCTCTCGCTGAGGCCGTAAAGGCAGCGCCGAGGAACTTGCTTTGCTTGGCTGAACATGCCTTTTATCTGTCCCACACCGCGCTGCAGCTTTGTCAGAGCGTGTACAGTGAAGATGTGATGCAAGACAACAGGCTGGGTTTGGGGAACTGTGTCACAATGTCTGACCTTGTTTCACCGCATCTCTCTCTCTCTCTCTTTCTGTGTTTCATATCTGTGTGTCTGTGTCTGCATGTGTGTTCGTCGAAAATTATGTCGTATGCTCTCATACCCTGTACCTGCGTATGTGTGTCCATATTTTGTATGTTTGTTGCTATGTTTGTGTGATTTGTTGTATGTGATCATCACCAGGCCGGACTCTGCCGAAGGTTTTTCTTCTTGTCCTTCGGGTGGTAGTCGTAATGGAGAGAAGGATTGGGAGAATGAATCCACCACCTCCTCCACTCCCTCCAACGCTGAGTACACAGGTATAGGACCGTCCAGTTAACGTCCATTTACATATAGACAGTGCACTATGTGACATTTTGTTGTCTCAAAAACTCATGCATGCACTTTCTTCCCTTACTTCAGGACCCAAACTCTACAAGGAGCCAAGTGCCAAGTCCAACAAGCACATCATCCAGAACGCCCTGGCTCACTGCTGCCTGGCTGGCAAAGTCAACGAGGGGCAGAAAAACAAGATACTGGATGTATGTTTAGTATTTGTGTGTGTACGTGTGTGTGTGTGTGAGAGAGAGAGTTTGTTTATTAGCTTTTACTTCTGCCAAGGAGGTTTTGATTTTCATTAGCATTTGTTGGTTTGTTAGTTAGCTGGATTATGTAAAAACTACTGGACGGATTACCATGAAACTTAATGGAGGGGATATGGGGAAGTCAAGAAACTGTTACATTTTGGTTCAGATCGGGATTAGGGAGCAGATCCTGAATTTTTATTTCACTGTCTTAAAACGACATGTTAAGGGACTAATATTAGTGAGAGTCTGCAGTTTGGTGTAGATTCGAGTACAAATCTGCATCTTGTGAATTCAAATGTGCAATTCTATTAATCTTTTATAATTTCCTGCCATTATTTTTTGCAGGAAATGGAGAAATCGGAAGCCAATAACTTCCTGGTGTTGTTCCGTGACGCCGGCTGCCAGTTCCGGTCGGTGTACGCCTACTGCCCAGAGACCGCAGAGATCACCCGACTGGCAGGCATCGGGCCCAGGAGCATCACGATCAAGATGATCGAGGGCCTGTACAAGTACAACTCGGACAGGAAGCAGTTCAGCTTGATCCCAGCCAAAACCATGTCTGCCAGTGTGGACGCCATTACCATAGCCAGCCATCTTTGGCACACCAAGAAGCAGAGCACGCCCAAAAAGCTGCACACCAAGTAGCAGCAGATGGTCGAGCACCATTTGGACATGGTCCTCTGAAAAGAACATGGAAGTATTTGTGGACTTTACTGTTTCGTTAAAGGGACACGTGTTATAAATCACAACTGGAATGACGAGCACAAGTGGACCTCTCAGACAATGCAGAGCTGACAGTCAGGACTCTGTGTGCTTGTGAGCATGTGTATCAATGTTCTCGTGTGCCAAAATAAAAGATAGGCGGACCATTGCCTTAGCTAGTTGAACCACTGAAGCACTGAATGTCACGCCTCCTCAAGAGGTCGTTTGGTTTCTATAAGTTGAACATGTGTGGCCTTATTGCTTACTTTGTGTCATTTGGATGCACTGTGTGTGTTGGTGTCTTTTTGTCAGCGCCTGTTGAACAAGTCTGTTGTTGTGTGCAGGAGAGGCTGTTGTGTACACACAGATCTGGGATCCGATTATGACCCCCTCTGTGGACATTTAAAGGGCGGCCTGTCGGATCTGTGATCAGGAAGACGCAACATTTTTATGATGAGAGTTTTGCTGCTATAAAGGCATGTGTTGGTTTGTTTTTATACTTGTGACTGAAAAACGTATGAACAGTTCCAATTTGTGTATGTGTGTGTAAAGTGAAGTGCCATGAAGAGCGAGGGAAATACCTCAGTCTGCGTTCGTGATTACTTTAAAAAAGGGTCAAGTGATCAGATTATTGAGAGGAAGCAGAACCACCAGATAATTCTGCGATAGTCTCTTAATTTATTATCAAAGATATTTAAAAAAGAGAAAGGGTGTTTCCGATTTTCCTTAGAGAAACATAAAATACTATACATATATAAGTGGAATTAGTTTGTATATAATGGCAGTTCCACTCAAAAGTCAGCTTGTAGTAGCTTTTGAGTTTATAATTTATCCGTGTGTCAGTATATCGTCGTTCGGGGCCTTTTATTGTTTCCGCAAATGCAAAAACAAGTGTGATCACTCGATGGTATCACTCACGAGACTATCACCAGTATTAGAATAGACGGAAACCCCTCACTGTCCCTCCATGGACATGTGCAATGACCTAAGAGTAATTCAAATAGCCATCGCTGACCATGCTGGAGTCACAATTAAGTACTACACACTCAAAATGTCACTTTAATGTGGATACTGTCTTCACCCTTAGATCTCCCCTCAGAGTATAGTCCACAGTTGTAAATAAATGAATTCACCTATGATAGCACTTCTCTGTCCACCGTCATCAAGTCTGATCAGAGGTTAGGACTGTCATGCTTGTTACTACATTTTTACATTACTGTTACATCTATTATCACGTGTTCAGTCTTCAGTATGTGTTAACACTGTACAGATATATTTTGGCATAAAGAAGTATTTTTTGTAACGCCATTTACCTGTTGGAGGTGTGTACCACCTAGCAGTGGAAGGACGTGTGTTGAGAGGGTGTGGCTGAGTGAGAGAGGTTTATAAAGTCTTCATGAGACTTTATCGTGGTATTGTATGAAATCCAGTGTTATACTGAGAAAATCATTCTATTTCCTTTTCAAACTCTGAGTTTATTTTCTTTTTCATTTAACTAAATATGCTCAACTTTTCATGGATTTTTGTTGTTTTTTCTATTCCTTTGAGCTTTATTAAAATGCCAGCTATCAGCAGTACCCATGGTGTCTCAATTCATGTTCCTATCTTCAATGATTCAATTGTACTTTACTATGATTCCACTATTGTTACTGCTGATTAATATCACTCTTCTGTTCTTATCTTTTACATACATAACTTTTACATATTATTAAGATGTTGGTGCTTTGAACCTGCTGGAGTCTAGTCAGTTGTCTTTATACAGCCCAATATCAGTAATTGGATTAAAAAGACTTAACATCTGTACAGCATACAACATCCTTGATACTCACTTGATTCACAGCGTTGAAAGTGGACAAAATTTAAGGAATGTGAGAAAGAGGATCCCTTCGAAAAAGTCTTTCTCCAGGATGGACAGATCTGCAGCAGATGTTGTGAGCACAGAATACACAATACTATCAGAATGACCCTAAAATGCAGAATCGGCATTTGATTACGTTGATGGAAATTCATTAAAACACTTGCAGTTAATTCAATTTGCAAAATCCAACAACGAGCAGGTAAGCTGGAGCTTTTTGTTGCCCGTGTGGGTCTTGAGGTTAAGGAGATTAGTTTCTCACTTTGCCTGATTGGGGACTTATTTAGAAATTCTGCAGATTATTACTGTTCATATGATAATTTTATAAATAAGCACATCCTGAATTCTGTCCTTTAAAAGCTGCCTCAAATGGAAATACTACCCTAACATGTGACTTCACAAATAAAGTCTGTGTGTGTATTTAATTAAACGTTTTCATATTCTGTATGGTCTTCCGCCCGATGTCAGATTGTCTCCAGTTCGCCCTCAACCCTCAAAAGGAAAAGCAGCACAGATAATGGATGGGTGACTGATTGAATTTGACATTTAATACAGACCTCAGAGCAGTGATATGCAGGGTTAAAGAGGGAGCCACACTGTTGACTGTGACAGGGTTAGAGAACAACAGAGGAGCCACACAGGGCGTGTCCCTATAAAGACGTTATACTGCAGGTGGAGGGAGGGAGGGAGGGAGAGAGAGAGAGAGAGAGAGAGAGAGAGAGAGAGAGAGAGAGAGAGAGAGAGAGAGAGAGAGAGAGAGAGAGAGAAAGAGAGAGAGAGAGACCACCAATTTATTCCATCTTTTCAGTCAGATTTGTGTAGTTTAGGCCACATGATGCATACCATACAGGAATCATGGACGGATTATCACACAGGTAAGGAGGTACAGTTTATGTAATTAAGCCCCTTTTTCACACCAAAGCACATATATTATATTCACACATATTTATTTTTTTTACGTGTGACCGTGTATGTGGTAATTTTGCATATATTATTGTGCATTGTGCTCTTTGGGGCCCCTGACCTAGTGCCCAGTGATTTAATAACAACAATAATAAAGCAATACTAATAGCAATGTCTTCTGGTGATTGCGGAAAGTGAAAGTTGAAAAGCAAAACGTGCACCTGCGGCATAAGGAGCCTCCATGTCTGCGTCACTCCTTTACCTTGCAGCATGTATTTGTGATCTTCTATAATCTAAACGCATTTACAGCCATCCTCTTGTTCTCTCTGTTACAGTAGGACGTGAAGTTTAGTGGGTGCGATGGATGGAGGGAGGCAGAGCTCCAGCAGGCTGCAGACACACAGCAGCAGGGGCTGGGCTGGAGGAGGAGGAGGAGGAGGAGGAGCGGCTCTGAGTCAGTGAGACACGGAGGAGGACGGAGGAGGAGACGGTCGCAGGCAGCAGCAGCAGCACGGAGCGAAACCATCGTGACAGCACGGAAAACCGCCCCGGGACACCGTCTTCATCCCATGTGTGTGTAGACCCAGGTGAGCACTGGGCGCACTGGTCAGGGGCAGCTCGGTGGTGGTGGTGTTGTTGTTGGGAGGGGGGGGCACCGATGCTGTCAGCCCGCACCCCGCCCGCCCCTGCTCGGCTAACTAGCGGATGATGGCTCTCCAGTCCCCGGCCTGGCTAGCTCCCACCCTCCCCGCTCCCACCCGACTCAAATTAGGCAGCTTGCTCCGCGCTCCGTCGGTAACTAGCCGTGTGTCTGTTGTCTCTGTAATCCGCTCGTCTAACGCAGCGGCTATGTAAAGCTAACAAGTAGCCTAAGCTTCTTACAGTGTTGGACTTGTGGCTCGGTGCCAGTGTGATTAGCTAACCATCCCTCATGCTAGCCGAGCAGCGCTGCGGTGCCCGGGTCGCTCGTCTCCGGGCTCCGAATGAAACCGCTGCATTGTTGGTTTCACGTGTAATTGTTGAGCCTCTCCATTCACACACATGCACACTGTCATGGCAGACATGCAACCAGGCTGGTGTCTCCTCTGCAAACCCGACACGAGCCGCTGTTTCTGCTACACAACCTGTGTTGCCTCAGTGTCTGTGATCTGTGTTGTTAAAGTTGAATGGGATCAGAGGCTGACACACACTGCCCTGCTCTTATTGGGATGTGATCGTGTGACCAGGTGGAGCTGGACTCTCCTCTCCTCCTCAGGCTCAGAACATCTGCCCCACATTACAGATGTGTTTGAGCTGGTGTGGCCTGAGGGGATCATGCGAACAACAGGGTGTGTTGGGGGGGAACAGGCTGCACTGCTCACCTGGGTGTATCTGGAGACTTTGTGAGGCTGAGATTCATCTGAGACTGCATCTGGATTTTCTGTGGATCTGTGGCTCGGGGGTAGAGTGTTCCCTGCACTAACCAGAAGGTCTGTGGTTCAGTTCCTCCAGTCTGCATGCCTAAGTGTACTTGGGCAAGACTCTGAGCCCCAAATTGTCCCTGAAGGTTGCGCTGTCGGATGCCTTCTTCACTTGCAAAGTTTGCCTGCAGGACTCGGCAATATGGCTGAAATAATCACAATATCAACATTATTTTCTGGGATTAAATATATCTAGATCCATCCATCATCAGCTTATCCTTTGAGGAGTCCCAGGGAGCTGGAGTCAGTCCCACCTGACATAGGGCATGAGGCTGGTTCACCCTGGAGGGGTTGCCAGTGTAGCACAGGACCAACTTACAGAGACAAACAACATTCACACTCACAGCCAATTTAGAGTCTCAACTTTACATATAAACATCTAAACTTGATTTTGAAATCCCAGTTGTATGAGAATCCAATTGATAGTCAAACTGTTGTTGCACTGCTATGTGTTATACATATGACCTCTTCATATTCAGGTTTATTTAATGAGATAAAAAAGTAAAACATGATATTTTCCCAATATGATTCAGCAGAATTCAGTAACATTGATATTGAATGATTGTCCCTTCACATTTTCTCTCTCTGGACTCATCCAAACTGAATCTGTTCTGATGCCGATTCTGTCTTTTTTTTGTTGCTGTTTCTCTGCTGGCAGCCCGTCGTCACCATGACAGCGGAGGAAACCATAAACGTGAAGGAGGTGGAGATCATCAAGGTGATCCTGGACTTTCTCAATGCCAGGAAACTGCACATCAGCATGCTGGCCCTGGAGAAGGAGAGCGGCGTCATCAACGGGCTCTACTCGGACGACATGCTCTTCCTCAGGTAGTCCCTCTCACCGTGCAGCCTGACCGTGGTTGTGTCAGGTTGCGTTTTCCAAATAAAGCTTCGTACTATGTCACAGGAACAACCGGGCATCTGTTCGCAAGTTTAGTGTTTCTGTACTGGAGATAGTGTAACACAGCACCCATGCATTAGATGTGAGTGCTGCCTTGAAAGTCAGCCAGCAGTGTGTCAGTCAGTTAAACTCAGCCTGAGTATTAAATACAGTTTTCTATTTCACCTTCAAGTGTGAAGTGTCTGTTGATGATAGCGGTGTTTGGATTCTATTACGATACCCGGACTTTCTGATTCGATTCCAGTGCATTCAAACATAACATATTTTAAGAGTTGTACGCTACTAACCTTTTGTGAAAGTAATGATTGCTCTCAGATCCATACATCGATTTTCATACTCACAGATGCCTTACAAAGCCTTTATTGCAGTATCAGGGGCATTTTCTAATGCTGGTATCGGTATCAAAACACCCAGAGTTAAGAGGCTGTTTCATTATGTCCCTTTACACATTTCTAAAAAATATAAGACAGCCATTAGCGCGTCAAAGATGTTTCTATGTGTTTCAATCAAAACATGATTTGAATTTTCACATATGAGGACACTGTTCCACTTGTGCATTAAAATATGAATTGTTTTGGTTTCAGGCAACTGGTGCTTGATGGGCAGTGGGATGAGGTCTTGCAGTTCATTCAGCCTTTGGAGTGCATGGACAAGTTTGACAGAAAAAGGTGCGTTCACTGCCTGAATCACTTTCAGTAGGTTGATATACTTTTTTTGTGAGATTTAGCAACTGTTACAGAATCTGTTTGTTGTGTATTTTTAAGGTTTCGCTACATCATCCTGAAGCAGAAGTTTCTGGAGGCTCTGTGTGTGAATAATGCCATGTCAGCAGAGGATGAACCACAGCATGTAAGTCCAAACCTTACACTCTATTCTCCTCAGTCTTGAATCTACACCCTGTTAAATAGTCTGTTTAATGGCACTGCTGTGTCTTCCCACTGAATGTCAATGGTTGTCATGGCAGTAAACCAGAAGGCTCAGTCTCAAAGAGAACACAAAGCAAACTGCGTTTTTAATTACAGCAGCAAGTTCTCATAACAAATTTTACAATCTCTCTGTTAATAAAGGAAAGAGAAGGCAGGTTGTGGGTCTTTGTTTTGTACTCAACTGTGACCACTGGCTAAATCTGTTAAATAATACGACCCAATTAACTGTCTGTGTTTCGAAGAATAAGCCAGTTTGCTAAACATCTGTTCTTCTGTGATTCATCCATTTATAATCTCATCAAAATGATAACGAGAGACGGCTCTAGAGAAAATCAAATTCTTATCGGTAATAATTTGCCTGAAACATCAACAAATGTGACAAACACATATACACACAAATGCTGAGACACTTTTTTCTCCAGTCATATTGTGAAATGAGGCCACCCCTGGGCCTGTTGTCACATGGCGCAGCTCTGCTTGCTGCTTGTGACACTGCCTGAGCTATCGTGTCCTATTAACTGGATTGGATCAGACTTCTCATGGCATCTGTGGACATTGTGTCAGTGTGCGTTCTAATTGTGTGACTACAGGTGTGTATCCTGTGTTATGATATGCCGTTGATTGTGTGTTGGCTGTGAATTTACAGGATGGTTTGGGGTAAAAATGCAAAATAACAGCAAAACCTCCTCCTGTTCATGTTAGCACTGGAGATGGTTTTGTTTTTTTTCAGTCCTGCTGACGGCTCTTTTGAAATTACCATGTTTTTCTATCTCTGTTGTTCAGGGGGTGGGGAGCTTCTAGTCTGAAACGTATTTCATGTTTTTCAGTTGGAGTTCACCATGCAGGAAGCAGTCAAGTGTCTCCATGTCCTGGAGGAGTTCTGTCCTTCTAAAGACGACTACAGCAAACTGTGTCTGCTCCTCACGCTGCCTCGTCTCACCAACCATGCTGAGTTCAAGGCAAGGATTTAAATATATTAGACTGCACTTTAAATAATATAAGGTGTGCTTTTATACTTGAGTTTTTGCACTGTTGTCGTGTACCCATGCAAGTTCAAATAAATTCAATGCCATAACTAACAATCTTTGGCTATAGGTCTGCTTCCGGTATCGTTATTGCATGTTGTTTTGACACCTGATTTCTCTGCTTTGGTCCTTCAGGATTGGAATCCAAGCACGGCCAGGGTGCATTGTTTTGAGGAGGCCTGCACCATGGTGGCAGAGTTCATCCCAGCGGACAGGAAGCTGAGCGAGGCCGGATTCAAAGCCAGCAGGGATCGACTCTTCCAGCTGCTTCTCAAGGGTGTCCTCTACGAGTGCTGTGTGGAGTTCTGCCAGGTTTGAACAACCAAAACTAAACATAAATACTGTGAATGGGATTCATTTTAAAGTGCATAGTAGCTTTAAATCAGTTTGGTGTGCCTTTGTGGTTAAGTTGCCGTTATTGTTTGTGTGCAGAGCAAGGCCACGGGTGAAGCGATCACAGAGAGCGAGGTCCTGCTCGGCGTCGACATGCTGTGTGGTAATGGCTGTGACGATCTGGACCTGTCCATGCTCTCCTGGATGCAGAACCTCTCCCACAGCGTCTTCTCCTGCGCCTTCGAACAGAAGCAGCTCAACATCCACGTGGACCGCTTGGCCAAGCCTGCAAAGACCGGCTACGCCGACCTCCTCACCCCACTCATCAGCAAACTGTCTCCATACGCCTCCTCCCCGCTGCGCCGCCCCCAGTCCGCAGACACCTATATGTCACGCTCCCTGAACCCGGCGTTGGACGGCTTGTCCTACGGGCTTTCTGGCCAGGATAAGAGAGCCAGCGGTGGGGAGGTAGTCCCGGGGAAAGGGGTCTCTCCCATGTCCCACTCGTTTGCCAACTTCCACTATCCTGGAGCAGGAGGGCAGAGCAGGAGTCTCATGATGGAGAGCTCCGACTGTCACAGCATTTTTGAGGAATCCCCTGAAACGTAAGAGCTCAGATTCGGAGTTGAACCTGTTCAGGCAAATTCTCAGGAAGCTTAAACACTTTGGTCTGATAGATAACTGTTGATTTTCTCAGATCGAGAACAGACACACCTGTGGATAAGATGATGAGTTCAGGCGGCGCTCAGAGCCTGCGTCCTGACTCGGCGCCGGGCGAGGACGCGCCACCTGCCGACTCTGCAGAAAGGAACGAGGTAAATATTGTCGACCGTTGCTTTTCAACTTGTCAGACCTGTTGCATGTCACACTTTGCTGCCCTTGATGGGTGTTGCCTACACTGAAAGTCTAAATATAGACCGTTTCTTATTATTGTTTTTAGTAGGATGCATCTGAGTCATCCTCCTCTGACACGTCTTCACAGCTCAGTTGCTTTAAAAGCTGCGCATTCACACATATGCTGGCTCAGCACATCACAGCCCTATGATGATCCCTGGATGAGCAATTAACATTTTGTGAGAAGTATCTCTTGTGTTTTCACCAGTTCAACATGTTCCACTACTTCACAAGTATCTAAAACCCTTCCGCATATGATAAATATGGAACTAAAGAACACACATGTGATACGTCTATTTTTTGATTCAGTGTGATTTATACTTTCCAGGGATACAATTATCTCACTTGTATGGGGGGGGGATTATTTCAAAGTTTGAAATAGTCATGATGCTGAAACATGTCGCCCAGTGCGACTCACTGGTATTACTGGGCATAAACTAGTCCTGGTGGATTTGATCCCAGGTCAGTAAGTCACTGGGAGCTTAACAACGCAGATGAGTCATTACGTTCCTTGTGTTGCCTGTAAATATAGTTGAACACAATGTGTCTGAGTCCGTCTCCCGCTTTCTATTCTGAGCTCCTTGTGCATCTCTCTGTGAGTTTTCAGGGCTTTGATCTGCCCGTTACCACGGAGACACATAAAGAGGCCACAAACTTTTTGGAGGCCCCTGTGATTTCACTGGCACACCCCTACCCTCTGTCTTGTGGTTTTCCTCTGCACTCGATCCCCCTTTTCCCCCCCACTCTGGCCCACTGCCAGTCTCCCTCCCCCTTCCTAGACATGGATCCGTTCCCATCCGATAGTCAGCACAGGAAGCAGAGGACAGAGAGGGGATGTGGCCCGTCCTCAGCTCTCTCTGTCTCACCCTCCTTCCTCCTCTGGAACCTGAACTGACTGAATCAGTCTCAATGCTGATGTTTACAGAGTTAGGAGGAGTTGGCAAAGGACTTAACTCTTTGCTGTGTTTGTGTATTTTACTTATTGTATGTCTGATTTGTGTGACCATTCATCAAAGTTAAAACTCTGCATATGTGTAAGGTGATTCCCCCCAGCAATTCATGAATGACCAGTAAGACGGTGCAGGGGGGAAATTAGATAACAATGAGTCATCATTAAAGGTTTTTGTGTTCATTCCTCAGCGTGACTCCACAGAGAAGTACGAGGAGTACTATCGCCAGCGTCTTCGAGTGCAGCAGCATCTGGAGCAGAAGCAGCAGCAGAGGCAGCTGTACCAGCAAATGCTGCTGGAGGGCGGCGTCCAGCAGGAGCCGCCGCCCAGCGACATGCAGCACAGCCTCACAGAGAAGTTCCTCAACAGGTACACAGCACGTGAAGGTCCCCAATAGAGCAGAGTGCAAAAACTGTGCATACTGTAAATATAACCCTAACCCTAACCCTAAACTTCCTGTCAGAGTAGCTCTGGTGCAGATTGAAATCAAGCTGCTACTTAATTTATAGCTTTAATATCATCACACAATAGAGGCGCAGCTGTCTGACAAGAACAAGTAGACATGTTAAGTCTGTGATAATTATGTGTCCCATTTGGTTCTTCCCTGCCTCACACACACCTTCCCCCCAAAAAACCCACCCACAGTCCACACTTCACCATCTGTGGTGATGAGCTACATTACATCATCTCCTGTGTATTAATATTACACACAGGATTCATCCCCAAAAAATGTCCAAACATCCTCCATCAGAATTTAGTTTTCTTTCAAACCATAGAATTTCATTGACAACAACAGCATGACTGAAATCATGTGGAGAATTATCCATATATATATGTTTTTGCGTCTCTCAGCAGGACAAAGGCCTTTTGACTTGTCCCCCGGGAGTCGCTCCCAGTCCTCCCTCACCCCTACCTCTCCTCCTCTGTGTACCCGCTGCATTATTCACAAGGGGCTGCTGTGCATAATGACATCATTACTTCTAGATTTATTTTGTCCTGTGCTTTATGTAGTTCTAATTAGACTTGCCTGTCAACTCTGTATGAGTAGTAACAGTCTGTACCAAGAAGTAAAATGTGCACATTTCTGCAAAAAGTCAAAAAAAGGTTATTGTTATTTGGATATAAATCTTATTTTTATCTAAAGAGAAAAATTATCTTGTCAAGAATGTTTTGCATGAGAAAAGTTTACTAAGGAAAATATTCCAGTTCATATTGAGCACATTTGACCAGTTACAAGATATAATAATGGTTCACAAATGACCACAGGAGGGGATCAAGATTTAATTTCAGAATCACATGATTTCACTAATAAAAAAACAGTTTTAGTTTTTTCATCTCTTTCTACCTCCACCAAGGAGCTTATGTTTTCACACCTAGCACAATTATGCCAAAAACTAAGTTATTAATAGTCCAGAGCTGCATGACTGTCAGAACTATTCAATGTATTAATGCAAAACCCAAACTCAATCAAGTTTTTTTCGACTCATTAAAGATGCTTTATCTTGGTACCGGACAATTTGATTACATTTTATAATATATTTGACTTATTTCTAGTTGGGTGTTTTTTGCAGTGTGAAGTAACTCCTGAAAGAAAGCCCTCAGGAAAAAGAAAGGAAGAAGGGAAAGAGAGAACATGGGTGTATATAGAGACAGAGATCATGAATGTTCATGTGCATATATTTGTATGAACCTCTCAGGTCCATCCAGAAGTTGGAGGAGCTGAACGTGGGGATGGAGAATTTAGGGGAGGAGGTGAAGTCTTTGGCCCAGCAGTGTAACGGCAACGGCAACACTTCAGCTTCTGAGGACAATAACAATCCTCCATCCCTGACCCCGGAGCAGAGCCTCATCCAGGGGGGAGGGGTGCAGAGCAGCACCCCACAGCGCCCTGTGGGGGGGCGCCCAGTACCCCCTCCAGACGAGTCCCCTGTCGTTTCTCGGAGGTAAATGTTATTTGATTGCTTGCACAGACTTTATGTCGGATCAGGAGCTGTTGAATTAGAGTATAACATGTTTTCTGTTTGTCGGCAGTGAGCAGAAACAAGCTGGAGATCAACAGGGAGAGTCTCCAGACTCCATGACCCGGAGTAAAGAGGTAAGGATGCAAAGAAAAGCATCTTAACATAACACAAGCATCTTAACATAACAGTTTACATGTTCAAACAATGCTGTCGGAACCGCTGAAAGGAAGTTATACCATAGCGAGCTGTGCTCTGCGGCATATAAAGCTGAAATGTCCATAAGCTTTATTATTTACACAGTTCAGTGCTTCACTGTCTTTCCCATAAATATTTTTAGTTCCTGTATTAGCAAGTTATTTAGCTTCCTCTGAGCTTCTCTGATTCCAGTTTAGTAGTTTATTGTAGCTACAGGGCTAACAGCAGAGCACTGAATGAGATTATTCACACACTTACATAAATACATAACTTGCATACATACATCAATTTCAACAAAACCAATCAAAGATTAAACAAAATTATTAAATGCTTAAAAATAACACAAAATAAATCAAATCAATAAATGTTTTTTTTATGTTGGCATTCAAATCTTTGAAAAGGTTGAATGTGAGATAAAGATCTAAGGTGCTATATTGTGTAGTGTGTTAACTCTTATGTAAATTAAGTTTACGTATCGCACTTGGTACAAAAGAAAAAATCGATTGCACTTTGCCCTAGGCCCCCTGTACCTTTGACCTGACAGGGGGAGGATGATGTGTTATGAGGGGGATGGTCTTCTCTCTCTAAACTGATCTAATGTCTCTTATGACTTGACAATGAAAGCTATGATGAAGATATGACACAGGGACAAAGTTAATGTCGATCACTCCTCCATTTGTTCTTAATAGCGTGAGTCGATGCAGTGTAATTCTAATTTGACTAAGCAGATTATAACCGTTTGATCTGAATGGCGATGATGTCACACCGGCATCAGCAGAGAACAGGACGAGAAGCTCAGAGAAGATTATGCTGCTAATTAACTGGAATCTGTCTGTTGATGTGTTTTTCATATGTGGGTTTTCATTTTCAGGGTGACAAGTCCAAAAACCTGTTTGTCCCAGTGCACACGCTGGAAGACACTCAGGCTATTCGTGCCGTTGCCTTTCATCCGTCTGGATCACTGTATGCTGCTGGATCCAACTCCAAGACTCTACGGGTGTTGGCTTATCCAGAGACACTGGACCCGAGGTGTGGAAAGTTACTGGATAGCTAATACACACATAGACCTGCTAACAGTGGTCTGACAGAATATGATGGATAATACAGTGTGTCCTCTACTTGTAGAACCATGACCTCATTTGGCAATCAAGTGCTTCGTACTTCTTAATGTGTTATAAAACATTTATGTCTTCCCCCTACTCTCTTCCTGTCCACAGCAGTTCAAGTCCAATAAAGCAACCAGTCGTCCGCTTCAAGAGGAACAAACACCACAAAGGCTCCATCTACTGTGTTGCCTGGAGCCGCTGTGGGCAGCTGCTGGCGACGGGCTCCAACGACAAATATGTCAAAGTTCTACCTTTCAGCGCGGAGACATGCAACGCCACAGGTGAGCGGACCTCACATGAGTACAGCATAACAGTCGACTGCTGCCGTCAGTGTTGTCATTTGTGTTGGTGTCTCTCTCTGTGTCCCAGGCCCGGACCTGGAGTTCAGCATGCACGACGGCACCATCAGAGACCTGGCCTTCATGGAGGGTCCTGAGAGCGGAGGGGCCATCCTGATCAGCGCCGGAGCAGGAGACTGTAACATCTACACCACCGACTGTCAGCGGGGACAGGGACTTCACGCCCTCAGTGGACACACAGGTACGATGTTCAATCCTCCAAGTGTCCTCCTGAACTCGAACCATGAAGAGTCAAAGGCTGCAGCCAGACTAATACGTTAAACTTTAAAACGGCGATCTCTAACCAGACAAGAGTTTTTACGCCGTATTCCTCCATACTAACGCACCTGAAAACGCAAATCACATATTCCCCTTCCATTCACGTACTCTGGGCCTGTGGAGACACGTGAACAGGAATCAGTTTCTACTCTGCAATTGGTTGTTTATTTGATGAAAATGCTACAAACAAGAAACAAATGTGAAAAGTAAGAGCAGGGATTTCTATTCTTGGACCAATTAAAAAATGGAACTGTTAAAACAGCATTTCAAACTTCTTTGATTTAGTATCACAAAACAATCCAGAGTAGTGTGGACTCCAGGTGTAAACACAGCGACAGTGATGTGTTTTAAAACAGAAACGTGTCGGTGAGGACGGAGCCAAAGATTGAGTGTCACATGTCTCTGCTGTGTTGCTGTCCAGGTCACATTCTGTCTCTGTACACGTGGGGGGGCTGGATGATCGCCTCGGGCTCCCAGGACAAGACGGTGCGTTTCTGGGACCTCCGGGTTCCCAGCTGTGTCCGAGTAGTGGGAACTGCTTTCCATGGCTCAGGTATGACTCGTGTCCTTCGTGTAAGTACTCTTCACCTCCCATGTATCTCTACCCGAACCCCCCCTTTTTTTTTCTTCCACACTTCACAGGCAGTCCTGTTGCCTCGGTGGCAGTAGATCCGACTGCCCGTCTCCTAGCAACAGGACAGGAAGACAGCGCATGCATGCTGTATGACATCAGAGGGGGACGCATCGTGCAGGTGTACCGGCCGCACACCAGTGACGTCCGATCTGTTAGGTTTTCCCCCGGAGCCCACTACCTGCTCACTGGTTCCTACGACACAAAGGTCATAGTCAGCAACCTCCAAGGTATGTTTACCGTCACCAAGACAACCAGACCTCAGCTGGGAGATGAGTTTAGAGCTGTTTTCTGAATCAATTCTGTTTGAAACTCTGGTTACTGTAACTACTAAGGGAGGGTTATGGATTTTTGATCAAGTCCTCTATTATGTTATTTGCTTATTTTATACAACAAAATCAATAAATACCACAACGTAGATCATTTTCTGGGAATTTAGCTAAGACACCCTTAATGTATAAAATAATAAGAAATTATATTATCGATTGATGCATTTAAATACAGTAGCTACATCAGTTGTTTGAATTGGACCAGTAGGACTCCACCCACTTACAATGTCTGAAGGAAAAACTTGGAAGTGGTTTTGTCTTGAGCATTTGTGTCATATCAGTTGTCTAATCCTGCCTGACAAGTTGTGTGTCTTGTGTTTCAAGGTGACCTGACCAAACCGCTGCCTCAGACCGTGGTGGGAGAGCACGGTGACAAGGTGATCCAGTGCCGGTGGCACCCAGAAGACCTGTCCTTCCTCTCCTCCTCAGCCGACCGCACCGTCACACTCTGGACACACAACCCTTAACACACACAGATACACACATATGAGCAGTTCCTGTAATCTGAAATGCACACATTCCCCCGATACAACACTGCTCCTCCTGCACTATCAACATGGTCCCATCCTTTCAACACACGTGACAATTAAAGCCTGAAAACACACTCTCTCTCACACGCACACACACACAGACACACACACAGTTAAATGAGCCTTTCCCTCCTGTCTATAGAAAACCAAATGGATACAAACCTGATACATCAGAAGCACATGTTGCATGTTCTCTTTTCTCTTTACATATCACACGTTTTATTTATCCCACCGATGAGGGTTAAAACTGCAGGGTCACTCTTTATTCACCCCTCCCACCTCCTTACTCCGTACGCACACCCGTCACTTGCTGCACGTCCTTTTCACTGAGGAGTCGTTGAGGTTCAGGACAGAGTGCTTTGTTCATGATGGTGCCTTCCTTCAGTTCTCAGTCTCCATAACAAAAACTTGTTTAAAATAACTGTTTGAGTCATTTTTCAAGATCAAATTTTTTGTCATCAAGAGAAATGCTACATTCCTTCCTTTGCATATCATTTCATGACAGCTGGTGTCATGCTGCTACATTGTCCGGGGAAAAAAAGTTGAATTTATTATGTAAATTTACAGTGGATCAGTCGTGAGCTTTTCTTATCAGGAGGCTGAATGTGTGGACGTCAAACGGTCGGCCAGTCAGTCTGCTGCAGCTTCCCTGTGGAATGTCAGAAGTCTAATGTGACTGTTTCCACATCATTACAACTAAAGATGTGTGATTTAGCTTGTGCGTCCCTTTTTCATTTTAAACCTGTGTTTTTGCGCTGAAGGTGTTTGACAGTGTTTCGCTTGCAATGGGAAGATCGCTGTGTCGGTGTTAAAGGGAAATGCAAAGTGTAATTTTTGGTTGAGCGACCTAGCATTCAGTTTAGGATCTATCCATTGTTTTAAAAAGCTTTGGTTTCTCTACTGCAGGATGATGTAACAACAGTAGGTGGCAGTGTTTGACCGTACCAAGGCGCTAACCATAGGCACAATGTAATCTTAATGGAAGCGCGGGTGTTTGGATATTTATTCCGAACCAGTATTTTGTGGAAAAGCATTGTATTATTTTCTTGTATTTTACATTCGCACTTTTAACATGGATTTATTTTATCTACAAATATTCATATTTAAGTTTTTATGTTAATGTATAGTATACAATATATGGTTTTAACAAATGAAGCTAACGTACATAGATGTATTTATTTCAGTTGTGTTTATGTATGTACAGTTATTAGTATGTTTTGGAAATGCTAGTGGCTCTTGTATTAAGCCTTTCTTATTCTTGTTTTTAAAAGTGACTTAAATTAATTCATGCTAACTCAAGTCTGACTGCTGGTACGTTCAATAAAGTGTCTTTTACACAAGTTGTTGAGTGTGTTGTTGAGTTTGTGAAAAGATGTCTACAGAAATGAGGCTTTATTCATCCTCACTCAAAACATTTAGTACAAAAGTTCGGGCTGTACACGGGTTAAATTCATAGATTGTTCAAATAGTTTTTGTTAATTTCTTGTCTGACCTCGGTAACTTAAAAACCAAAATCAAGTCCTAACATACAAAACAAAAAACATGGATAGAGTGCTCTACCTCAGCGTTCACTCTGAGAATAACCACATGACTTTATAGTGGTGGGACGGCAGTAAGCAGAATCATAACGATCAGAAATAGTACAATAAATACAAACTGAAGTTGTGTATTGAAAAATACACGTGAAGTGAAATATGCAGGGGCACAGAATAAGGAAAAACAAGGAATAAAAAACAACACGTGTCCCTGATACTACTGAGTTTGTTGCTGCTGTAAAGTTGTGCAAAACAAGTCCTCATTAGTTTTACTGTATTCTACATATAATGCTGACAGTGCTTTGTTTTGTCCAAAAGGAGAAATACAAAGAGAGACAAGGCTTTCTTCTGAATGACCACCCCACAGTATCGTCCTCTGCTACATGAGATTCACAGAAAAAAAGCCTGTCTGTCCCTTTAGTGCTTAGTTGGAGGGGGGCCTGGCCTTGGAGCTCGGCGCAGCGGGCAGGGTGACGCGCTGCTCATCCATCCGTTTGGCCTGGGAGCGCATGATGAGGCTGAAGAAGTCCTCATCTGGTACGGTGGGCCCTCGGACTGGAGGGGGGGGGAGGGGCACAGCGCTGGTCATCCAAGCGGGACCCCTGGAAAGAGAGCGTAAAGGTTGGGATCTGATAAGAGAGAGCGCACATGCTTTTGGCGGGGGGGGGGTCAAACACAGATTATCTGGTTCCACCCAGTACCTGGCACTTGACAAGCATGTTGAAGAAGTCGTCGTCAGGCTCAGCGTTGTCTGCGTTGGCCATCAGGTGGTTGAGCACGGCCTGGTTGCTGTTCTGATGGAGCCGGAGGCCGGGCAGGCTCCCCCCCGCTGCCGACGGCTCCTCTAACCGCCGGCCCTGTCCGCCCGTGATGTTGGCAGACTCGGACACAGCTGCAGAGGGAGAGAGGTTCAAAGAGGAGACAGATGAAGATGATGCGTTTTATTTCAGAGTGAAGAAGTTCCTCTGGACCAATTGGATGACTCACATTTCCTGATGGCTCTTGGAGGCTGCTCCGGGTCACCGTTTAACGACACCCTGGAGCCCTTATCCTGTATGGTACAACGCTGGTCATCCATGCGGTTGCTCTGGAAACGGCTCAGCAGGTCAAAGAAGCCCTCGTCTCCGAGCATGTCAGGACTGAGTCGCTAATGAGGAGGAGAAAAAACCAACATGAAACAGAGCAGAACAGGCCTTGTGTGACGACAGCTGTCTGAGACTGGATGAGGCGTGTGTGTGTGTGTGTGTGTGTGTGTGGTTATCAGCTGTGTTACCTTCTGAGGTCCCTGTGCAGACGTCTGACTGGTGTCCAGCGTGTTGCTGGTGTCCTGGAGGACCTTACTGGAGCCGCCGGACTTCTTCCCGCGGAGACGATTGACAGAGAACAGCTTGGCGGTGCTCTTAGCCAATGAGGGTTTGGGCGGTTTGGTCAGGATGTCGCTGCTCCACTTCTGATTCTTCACAAACACACAAACAAATTATTTACCACAATGATTAAGGAAACATTAGGAGGAGACAATAAGGAGAAATCTGGTTTGTGCTGAATAAAGCTGGAGACTTTTTAACTTACATTCATCTTGTCTGGAGTGAGTTTCATCAGCTCCAGGTTCTCCATGCTGTGTCTCCTGCTCATCCTGGGTTTCGCCCCTGAAACACATGAAAACTCTTTAAAAACTATAATACAAACGACAAACATGATGTGTATAACATCATATAGAAAGGTATGTTAACAGTTGCTTTTATTTACCATGCTGGTTGTAGTCTATATCTTTACTCTCTGAGAAGGTGGAGTTATTTGTGCTATAGCTCAGACCCAGAACCATCTGCAGGTCGGACACATTCATACGAGCCGTCAGTTCCCCGCTCCTGTCTCCATTCTGGAACCAAAAAACATTAGATTTACAACTGTACAATACCTGAACATGATTTGGAAGATTTTAAAACATTTTATTCATGAACCTCTTTGCAGATCTCCAGGTGCTTCTCAGCAAAGTGCATGGCTTGATCATGGTTCCCCAGAGCAGTGTGAGCATTTCCTAAACTCCAGCAAGCACGGCCTTCCCCAATCCTGCAGCAAAACATTATTAAGTCCATGTGCAGGGGCTAACTCAACACATTCTGAACCCTATAGTGAATGTGTGTGTACCTGTCGTTGAGGTCCTGGGCTATGATGAGGTGTTTGAGGTGGTAGTCTATGGCTCTCTCGTAGTCCTGGAGAAGGGTGTAGGTGTTTCCCAAACTGTAGCAGGCCTGGGCCTCCACAGCTCGATCTTTCAACTGCCTGGCCAGCTGCAGTGTCCTCCTGACAAACACACACACACACACAAGCTGGGTCAACACACTGCAGAGAGGCCTCAGTCACCACCTGCATCAGAGACCCACTTGTGTGGGGACAACAAACAATATAAACAAGAAAGTGACATTTTAGAGATTATTCTTTTTTTAACAGTTATTACAGTTGGCATGTTTCAAGATACTTTTGCAAGAATAAAAAGAAAGTAAAGCTTAATTTATACTCAGTGATGTAACACACCAAACCCAATATTGATATCTTGGTGACAGTTATGTACAAAGAGGGAACAATTATGAGATGGAGTGTTTGCTCAGTGAACAGCCTTCTACACTAATGACTTGGATACGATAGATTAAATATTAGCACAGAAATCAAATCTAAACTATTAACAGTGCAAACTTTAGTCAGTCAATCAGTCTCATCTCACCTATCTGTTTAAATACTTGTTAATTAATTTATCCTGCCACCCTATCGGAAAATGTACTTTACCACGGCAAAGTCTGTCCAGTACACTTTGTGGTGTCTTTTTTACTTTTTCAAACACAGAAAAGTAAAAAAAAATATTCATGTTTGACTTACTTGTAATGCTCAGCTGCCACTTCAAATTCTCCCAAAAAGATGTAGGCGTTCCCCAGGTTGCAGTAAGCGCGTCTCTCGGCCGAGCGGTCACCAAACTCCTTCGCTATGAGCAAGCGCTGAAATAGAATCATAATTTATTGTTTCTCTTAATTAAGTTACTTCAAATAGAAACAGAGCTTCTACTTGAAACACACACATTTGTTTGAATTGAAAAAATACGATTTTCAGGGTTCCCTGCACCTGTTCATGAGAAGCCACAGCTTTGCGAAAGTTTCCCAACAAATAGTGTGTGTTGCCGAGGTTCCCATACGTTCGACCCTGAGCGGCCCGGTCTCCAAGCTCCTTCACTATCGCCAAGTTGGCCCTGAAACACCAACAATCAAGTCAGACAGCAACTAGCGCTCTACAATAGGTATTTGATATAATAGGTATGATAGCGAAAAAGATGACATTAAAAACTCTCACACACACACTGAGCCACTTACTCGTAGAACTCAGCTGCCTGCTTCAGTGCCGTCATCACCTCCTCTGGGAATTCTCCAGGCTCAGCTCCGCTCCAGCAGATACTTTTGCCTTTGGCGTGGTAAACGTTCCCAAAGTTATACAGAGCTCGCGCCTGACCCACCTGACACACCCCCAGGAAAAACACAGTCGGCGTTACAAGGTCAATATTTGCCAAACCTTCTCATAAACTACTGAACATTTCACTCTTTAGTTTATCACTTGTGTGCCGGAACACTCGACTGCCTCACCTTGTCGCTCATGTCTCTGGCTATGTCCAAGTGCCTCTGACAGCAAACTACAGCCTCATCAAACCGCCCCAACACCTTTAATGTGTTGCCAAGGTTACCACTGGCTTTGGCTTCGCCGAGCAGGTCCCCGATGGTTCTATACAACGACATATCATGTTAGTAATAATATAATAATGATCTGTGCTCCAGAGATGGATGCGCTGCTGTATGTACCTGGTCAAGGTGAGGTCATGCCGGTGGAACTCCAGGGCTTTGGCGTAGTCATGCAGGTGGAAGTACGCATTGCCCAGTTGGCTGTAGATGGCGCTGAGCACCTGCAGGTCCTCTGTGCCCACCTGGATGGCAGCCTCGAAGAAGGAGACACCCGCTCTGTAGTCACCCACCTTACAGAGCCGCTCACCCTCCAGCGCCAGCTCCAGGCAGGAGACCTCCATCCTACAGACAACAGAAGCAGAGTCTTGTTTGAACTGGTGGAGAAGAAACATTAAATCAGGGGATCAGATGTGCCAAGAGTCCAAATACAGTAATGAAGCCAAAGTTGAAGAAGCTGTGGAGAAACAGATCCTCTGTGGCTGTGACGAGCGGCCAACTGACCGGACCTCTTTCTAAGCAAAGTCTTTCAACCGGGGAATATGTCGAGCTACTTCATTCCACATACAGAGAACAATGGCTCCAGCTAGAGTTTCTTTGTTATGGTAGATCTCCCTTCCTTTTGACATGCCTCAAAATAAAATGGGTTTCTTTTACAGTCACATGAGGCAAGAACAGGAGGACACATTAGATCATTACTCGGTTTATTATCCTTGAATTAGTGCTGCACATAGTTTCAATGTTTTGTGTTGCTTAAGAGTTGAACATGTTTTAGCCCATCGACGACCAGCTGCATTTGGGACAGGATGTTTCTTCAGTCTTCATAACACAGATGAATATTTTCAGATGGTCTGGCAGTTCAGATTTATGAGTTGGTTCTCAAAAGTCAGTCTTTTTAATATAAGAAACTAGAATGGCACTTAATAGAGCGCATTCCTGGATAGGCAATAAAAATGTAATGGGTTCTTCCCTGACCAATAATATCACATCCTTCCACCACATTTCAGGAAAACCCCTTCAGCAAACAAACCAACCCATGAACCAACTGGTGAAAACATAACCTCCTTGGCGGAGGTGACAATCGGATCATCCTCGGAGTAGGACAATATGGCTTGTAAACTCAATGCTCTACTCCTAACAATGAGATTACTAAAAGCCGGTTGTTTTTTTTACTCTTGAAAACAAATCTGGATTTAAAAAGATGCAGCAAATGCCCTCATGTAGTAAAACAATGTGAAAGCAAAGGACATGATTTATAACCAAATTAGTAGTACTTCTTCCAAGTCGGCTGAACGACCACTAATTTTCAGTCTCAAGCATCTCTTTCTAAAATGAAAGGGAGTGTCAGACGATTGCTGGGGGTGTAGCTGCAAAATACTGCTTATCTGTAGCTTTAGCAGCATATCTGTGCAGAGCAAAAACTGAGTCTGCACTGAAGCTTGTTTTGCAGGAAGCTGTATTGTTGGAAGGAGATCAGCTTCATACAAAGTCCTTTCAGTTTGTTTATCTCCAGATTTCCTACAGTACCCAGCCCAAGGCTTTGTCTAAAGCATATCAAAAAAGCACAAACACAAGGAGGAAAGCTTACAGTACTAACGTTGTGCCATTAAATTACACAAAAACTACAAGGAAAGGAGCTTGTTTCATCATCAAGCGCAGCTATAAACATAAACAAAGGCAAACATGGTCTCCTGAATAGTTGATTAAATAAAAAAATCCTTTGTTTACTACCCCGTTAGTAACATATAATTTAAAACTACACCTGTGGCAATCACCAGCCTACCTGCTTCGTGTCTTACAACAACAACAAGAGCACATGCTACAGCTGAGAGGAGTCTACTGAGGTTTCCAGTGCTCCTTTTCTTTCTCTGGCGCATGGAGAGATTAGCTCAACAAAACATCGTAGCCTATATGAAAAGAAGATCTCGTTTGTGGTTCATTTAGGTCTAAACATATTACCTTCTTTTCTTGTGACAGCAAATCCATCTGACGTCAAAGAGATATTTTCGCATTACATGTCGGAAAGCCCTCAATGAGACGTGTGATGTTGTCATAGTATTAACTTCCTATGCATGGCAGCTGGGAAACTGTTCGATCAGCAGTTTCTCAGTTAATCTGCTTAACTTTCTATCAGGTTCTTTTCTGACCTGGTCACCTGAGCTTGTTGCTGTGGAGTGTGCATCCGACAGATTAAACGCTACTAAGGAGATTTATTCGAGGTTTCAGACACAGGCAGACGCTGTAGTAATGTGTATAATGGAATCAATAAAATGTGGGCGATGATACAGCATGTACTCGAACAAAAATGAAAACCAACATCTCCCAGCTTGCAGACACCTGCCACATTCAAATGAAGTGGACAGACATGTGGCGAAAAACAAAGCTGGCCGTGATGAATTTTTCAGAGCTCATTAAATATTAAAGCTGGAGTCTTTTTGTGTTTAGCAGGTCACACCTGCTGCTTGAGCTCTGGATATATGAGGACAGCTGGTCGATGTCTTTTGTGTTTTTTAGGAAACTGACTGGCCTTTAGTCAACAAACTCACAAAGGGCACTATGACAAGAAAGTCTTACTCCACAATTTGTATAGCCACACAATACCATCAACAAGGCAACATCCTCAGTTACTTGACACTAATGCATCTTATGTACATAACAAGCATTAATGTAGTCCCAATTACGAAGAGCTTTTCTTCTCTTTCCCATCAACTAATACATCCCATCTGAAAGTAATGAGGAGGCAAACGTGAAAGGCTGAATCAAGTCACAGTTTCTACTCTACAACTACAGCTGAGTTGAGAGGGGAGATTCCTACCTGTAGCGGACATGAAGGGACTGCTCCTCAGCCTGCGTGCTAATCACTGAGCGACTGGTATCCATTGAAGTGCATAATATGAGGGAAAATCCCAGTTTTGTTCCTGAAAAAATGGTGGCGTTTAAAACAAGAGCCGACCGGAAAGAAAAATAAAATCTTTGGTTGAAGGGGAGTTAGGAAGAGGCGATCCAAATAAAAAAATCACCCAACATGATGAAAAACGCTAAAGTCTCTCTGCCGCTGAACACTGAAAGGGAACAGTAACCCCATGAGTGTCAGACAGAGCTGCAGAGTCCGGAGTGTCAGTCCAGCCAGGCTGCTTTCGTACACCGAGTGTTTTGCGTCACTGCCCCTCAATCTCTTGTCTGCGGCCCTCTGCAAAGAGAACACAAGTTGCTGTATGTGAAGCCTCATTCTGGCCAAACAGTGCCATGGCAACCCCAACCAAACAGTAGCGTGCACAGCGTGGAGGAGGTGCTCAGGCAGGGAGCGAAAGAGCAGGAGCGAGAATGGATGGGGGGGTCAACACAGGCAAGCTGTCAATCTAAGACAGTGAGTCAATTCATCCAGGATTGGAGACGTGCGTATTTGCTCCAAAGTTGCAGCAAGGGGACAGAGCTAGGTTCGCTTCAGCAAGCAGAGAGTCCAAATGATTAATGGAGAAAGATGTCCCTGAATCAAAAGAGAAGCACAGAAACAAAACACTCACGTTTTGCAAAAGGAAAAGAGGACAAACTTATAAATTACTGTGATTGTGACTTCCACCAAAGGAAAGGACAGTGATAAGCAGGCTTCATGGATTCAGATAAACTGCACCAAGTAAAGACCAGAGCCAACCATGACCTCATTCATCCATGAGGTCATACAAGCCGCACCCATTTGTCCCCCAACTTTAACTCATCACACCCCCCCTCCACACACACACACAAAGGAAAACGACCAAGCATTAATTATATTTCTCTGCTAAATAACAAAAAGACCACACAGACATAAAGCAAGCAGTGTGCATATTTAAAAACCTTTCAGAGACAGAGGCTATCTTTCATTTCTCTGATAATTCCAGTTTACTATGTCTTAAGAGTTGAAACACATAAAACTGTTAAATAAACTTTTTACGATTTTATATATGAGCATTTTAAATGACATCATAGTGTTCTCTTTTCACCAAAATGTATAGACCTACACTAGAGTCTCTTGGAAACCTCTTCCTACTGCCTTACCTCATTTTCTTAATAAATAACTATGATTAACTACATAACAATGTGAAAAGCTTTTTGGATGTAACGATTGTGAATTTGACACTGACGACAAGCAACCCAGGTTTTAAGTCCAAGAGTATAACGTTTGTTAAACTATAAAAAAACACCCCAAATGATTAACAAAGGATTATCAGTAAGTATGTCTGTATATTATCAGATAACTAGTAGATTAATGAATCTTGTTCTGCCCAGAAAGTTGAAGTGATGCCGACGTGGTACTTTTTACCTGGTATTATTAGCTCAGCACTGAGCTCATTCTGCAACGACGACTAAAAATAGCAACAGAAAACTGTTGGGACAACCGACGACACCTCCACCGGGCCTCATTAACATCAGTTTTTCCTCAGCTTTAACTGAGGTTAAAGGTTAAAGCTGATACTGCTGTTTCTCTCACAGTGAGTGGATATCTGTGCTTGAGAATCAAAGGGGAACTTTGCTGTTGATTCAGCACATTTCTACCATAATCCACAAATTAAAACTAAACGGGCTCTACCAGGTTAGGCCTCATACGTTAAGTAGTTGTGATTAAACAACTAATCTCAAAAGAAAAGAAGTAGCCTTGCATGAACATGAACAGTTAAGTGCATGTTGCACCATTTTCCACCATTGTATGCCAATTGGGTGTGTTTCCAAGAGACCTGCCCTGCTCACGGAGTTTGTTAAAAGGAGAAATGATGTGTGCTTACATGCACATAAGAAAATAGTTCTTTGACATGACAGCATCAAGGGAGGTCATCACTTAACTGAGTCAAATGCAGGACATGATTTCAACTTGGACACACAGCAGATGTGATCTGTTTATTTGTGCTTACAGCCCACTGATGCGCTGAACTGACTCTGACCTCAAGATCTAAAAATGGAAATGCCACTATACTACAACACCATGAGCCAGCAAAACCTTGGACCAAAATAACAGAAAGAAACAACTGAAATGAGTAATGGAATACTGACCGGTAATTCTTCCTCACAGGAACAGGAACTCTGAGAAGCCTGGGAGGAGAAGTGTGGTGACAAATGAATAACATCACACAGAAAATAATCAGGTGTTGCAGTTGTAGTAAACACATATGTACAGCTGCCAATTATTATTAGGTACACCAACCTAAACCCCAGTATAGATAATGAAATATGTGTGCCTATTAAATAGGGTTTGGCAATAAACAACATCAATAAATATCATCAGTAGTAATATGTAAAAAAAAATCGACATATACCGGTTTACTGCATATGCATAATCTGCAAGCACAATTAATTAATCTGCCTCAGGATTATGAAATGTTTTGTTGCTTATCAAGTCATTTTATGTTCATAGAACCTTCACTCTGGAGCAACAATCAATCTCTAAAATGAAAATAAATAATAATGTGACATTTATCAATATCAACTAAATAACAGGGTGATGTCTTGATATAATCTTTAGGCACATAGTCCGGCCCTTGCTATTAAAGCACAGAGGTGTAAGAAACATTTCTTATTACTTTGAATCAGCAGCTTTCTACAGGTTTAAACACTGAAGCACTTATTGAAATACTATTGTATTGGACTGCACTAGTTCTAGTACACATCAACTGTGCATGTCACATACTTAAGGTTCACGTGTGAGTGTGATGTCTGATGTTTAAACTACTTAACATTGGTGCATTTAAATACTATTAAATACAAACACTCTAATTTCCTTAATGAAGTACACACAAACTACTAATATACTACTGTGTACAACACATGTGATTGTTACACATGTCATGTGGGAATACAGACACTAGCACCACTGACTTATGCAGACTTCTCTGTCACCATCTGCTCCATTCAAACACATCCACTACTACACTGTTGAGAGAGGATGCAGGACTCCGTGGAGGAATGTAAACACCCGACTTTCAGAATGAACTGTCGGAGGTTCCGCGAGTGAAGACAACATGAGAGGAGCCATTTCTCGAGCTACAGTATCAGCACCAGCTACAGGTTAGCTAGTTAGCATGCTAGCCGCTGAACTTACGTTAGTCGATCCAGTTCGAACAATGGGGGACTTCTCCTCTGTTTTTGGTCTTCACTGTTTCAAGAGAATAAAAAACATGGGTCCGTTTAAAAAATTAAAAAACGCCCGTAATTCATAGACGATGACATTCACATCCACCTACGGCTACATTCTTTTTTTTAACTTGAGCCAGAGTTACTCCATACTTCTCTGGGAAAGAAGTAAAACCTTACTGCTGGACTAGCGTATGTGTTTTTCGAGGAGCAGCCAATCGGAGGGGGACATTCAAAGATAGCCGCGCCCCCGAAGCACAGCGATTGGACCAATAGATTTGAATAGAAAAGAGATGACGTAGGGTAAAATTGTATCTGATAGAGTGGAGGACATCTCTCTCTCGCTCTCTCTCTCTCTCTCTCTCTCTCTCTCTCCTCTCTCTCTCTCTCTCTCTCTCTCTCTCTCTCTCTCTCTCTCTCTCTCTCTCTCTCTCTCTCTCACTCTCTCTACAAACACAAAGTTTGCCATTCTCTGCCATCACCAGATCTGCTTATTAATGAGCTCTAATACACAGGTATTTTTCAACTAACAGTGCAGACGGTGAACAACCAACTGTCCAGAGCAATTCAACTGAGCACCTGACTTAAGATAAGATTTTCCTTTATCAGTCTCAATACCGGGAAATGTTCCCCTTCACATCAGCGAGGGGAAAGGTGACGATAGAAACATCTGTTAAAATAATAAATATGTAAACAAAACAGTCTAACAACGGGGATATACAGAAAAAAAGAAAGAAAAAAATTATAATATAAATACAATATACAATAAGATAGATAGATAGATAGATAGATAGATAGATAGATAGATAGATAGATAGATAGATAGATAGATAGATAGATAGATAGATAGATAGATAGATAGACACACAGACACACAGACAGAACGTGGGAGGGACAGATGGATACTTAAATTGTCTTTGTATGTAAAAACACAAACAAATTCTAATAGAAACCAACCTGCTGTAGATTTGTGCAGTAGTGAGGCCTCACCTGGTCTGTGCATGAAGTGGAAGTCAACCTGAGAAGTTAAACTTGAACGAGGACATCCAGACGGGGACAGAGAGACAGCTCACCTTCAAAGTAAAAACTCAGGAGGCCGGAGGTTTGATTTGATTAATGAGTTATGAGTGACCCTTACTCTCTGTGCTAGTTGATTGGAACAACATGTCATTTATTTGATCACCGAATATAAACAAGAAGGTTTAGCATGAATTTTCAGAATAATATTAAATTAAATGTGTCCCACACTGTGATTGTTGTACATAGCAAAACAATGTTTTAGGTAAGATAATCAAAACTATATTGATCCACACACTGGGGAAATATAGGTGTTACAGCAGCAGGCAAGTCAGAATCCAACATAAAAGAACAAAGGTCTGCGCAGGAGGCGCTTTTTATTTCTTCAATAATTTCTATTTTGGGCAGCTCTGTATCGTTTAAAATATATAATTTCTATAAATAAAGTACTGAGGTGTCTAACTGTCACCTGTTGGGAGTTCCTCAACCGTTGCCTAGCAACCAGTCTCCGCCTGTATGGCTGCCGGAGCGGCTGCAGAAGCGCAGCTCTGCCTCGAGGATACATTATTAATGATGCCACAGAAACTAAACCTGTCCGAGGAACAGACCATATGTCAGGAGAGAGACACGGAACCATCGAGTCAACATGACGTGTGACAGGAGCGCGACTGTGGAGCCGATCGACTGTAAACTGTGAAAGCTGAAGGAGTCACAGCCCGAGTAAGTCACCTTCACTACAACCAGCACAAAACATCTCAGCATCATCGAGGCTGGAAATGAAGCACAGACCTGAAGTGTCGAAAGGGTTTGGGGATTGCACGTGTTAGGTTTTCAGTGCAGTAGCTTGGAGCCTGGAGCAGTTAAGTACAATGTCGAGGTACTTACTTATACTTGTATTTTACTTCACTACAATTGTAACTCTACATTTATTTGACAGATACAGTTCATATATCACTTACATATTTTCCAGGCAAAACATATCTGTTTATATATAAGATGCTTAAACAACACAATAGCATTGAAATACTGCAGGTTAGTTGTAATTCTGCAATACTAATATAACACAGATCAGGGCTAATATGCAGTTATTATCAGTTATTTTATACATGCTATCCATGCTAACCTTTCTAAATTAAACAAGAAAATGTTTCACGTAATTTTGTGTTATTGCCTCGACACACGCGCACACACACACACCAACACATACTCACACACACACACACACACACACACACTTACTGTATGTCACCCAACTTCTGTCTACACAATGTATTGATTGTTGAATAACTGGCAGCTTAGCACGTCGCCTCACAAGTTGTGTTGCTAAGTGATGAGCAGGTGCTCCATTCTCCCCCCTTCCCTCCTCTGTCTGAAACACAGGTGAAGAGAGGGTGAGCTGAGCGTCCACTTATATTTTCCTTTTGTAGAGACAAAGAGTCCATGGAGGGAGGAGACCCAGAGGAGTCAGACGGGGATGTGCAGGGATCCACTGTGCTGTGGGAGAGATGCATCCAGCAGAGCATCTTCGTGGACCTGAGTGAGGATGAAAGTCTGCATTTCAGTGATTTAGAGGCTTCTTTGGATTTGCATCTCTCCCAGGCAGAGTCTCCCGCCTCAGGGGCCAGCATCCATCTCAGCGGTAAGTCCTGGGGTCACTAGCAAAAATTTCCTTTATATTTGATTTTTTAAACATTTTCTTGCTTTTTACATTCATGTCGCGTCTGTTGTTTTAGATACCATGACACATGTTCACTGTGTAAACCTTTGTGGTTTATAAAACTCCACTAGAACCATTAAGTCAAGTGCATCATCCTGTCTTTCTAACCGAGAAAAGGGATTTCAAGCTGCAGCATTTTACCCACAAACTGTGTCTCTACAACTACAGTGTCTGCTGAGTGACTATACTTATTCATTCATAACACCATCTTAGTTACAATACATGAGCAAAAGCGGGTACTTACCAACGAGCGGACTGTAGGCCTTTATACACTTTTAAACAAGGGAAAAGACAGAAGTGGCAGATTCAGATTGTGTCAAATAGTGGACAGATGATGGAAAAGATGAGTCTCAAATGAAATAGTTCATCTGACCTCCTAATTGGAAATTTTTGGTTGTTGGCATCCTTTATTTGGCAGGGAGCGCGTTGTCAGCGCTGGACGGCACCTCCTCAGAGTCCAGTGTTGAGAGCAGTCCAAGTGGGAGGGTGGTAGAGTTCAAGACCAAGAGCAGTATCTTACATGAGTCAGTCCAGAGACCAAACACTGTGCAAGATGAGCTACCGTTAAAGCAGGGTAATGAGGACCCAGGGCTCGATACCAGTGACGAGGATCAGGAGGACCTGCCGTATGATGGTGACCTTGCCAGCCCCTACTTCAACAAGACAGCGAGCACTGAGGGCGACACCAGCTCCGATGGAAGTGAGACTATTGGTGGAAGTCCTGATGGTCCTGGTCGGCTTGAGTTCTCAACAGCAGATGGAGAGGAAACCTCTGAACGTTTGGTTTCTGGTTCTGAGGAACCAGGAACTTTGTCACAAGAGGATGAAGGTGCCAAACAGGAAAACTGTGTTGATGCGTCCCAGCCTAGCGATGTTGTGCCACCATGCCCGAGTCCTGCAGATATCAACCAGTTGTTGCTGCGACACTTCACCCAGGAAGAGTTGCTGCGGCCGGGTAGGCTGATCGATGCAGAGACCCTGCCGGAGGTGTCCCTATTGGAGAGCACGAGCTGGGCCCCAACATGCAACAGCATTGCAACTAATAACAACCACACAGAGATCCCTGCATGTGATTCTGAGATCTTCTCTGACAGGACTGATGAAAAGAGTCATACAGCATCACAAAGCTCAAGTTTAGAGAGGAGCATTGATAATTCCAGCAGAGACTCAAATCAGAGCAGTGGAGACAACACGGCCACAGAGGCAGTGGTGCAGGAGAAGTCTGTAGAGGAGGATCGGTTTCAGAGAGCCCCTCTGGTGCGCACCAGGTCCTTCTGTGAGATGAAGTACGGGCAAGGTCAAGTCCACTACCCCCTCCCTGATTTCTCCAAGGTTGCTCCTAAGGTAAAGATCCCCAAAGCTCCAAGTGGCCCTTCCAGGCCTGCTCCTCCGACCCCCAGCCCCATGCACAGAGCTCAGTCCTCTCCAGGGATGTTAGACTTGATCAGCAGAGTCCTGGAGGATTCCGTCCCGCAGCCAGAGAAGGCTTATGTCTTCAAGGATGAGGTGAAATTTTTCTCATATTTCCTCCTATGACATGTATGTGAATGCTGTGCTCCCAGACATAGAACTAACATTTAACTGGGGTCTCATTTCTTGAGGCTGAGTATGATAAATTACTCACCAGATTTGCTGAGGCGGAGAACCACATTGATCAAATGAGACTGGGAACCAATGTAAGTAAAACTGAAAAAATATCCCAAATAAATTACAAGTCAAATTTTGATGCTGAAAAGTTACCTATTTAATAATCTTTTTATTTACGGAGTCAGCCCTCCACAGATCTAATACTTTATTCCAAGTGTGATGAGGATTATCAGAGAAATTTAGCCGAGGGAAGCCATCTTGGATCCTTGGCTCCTCATCTTCACCTGTCAGGTACGATGTCTTTGTGTCATCTGATATTATGAAGGATCATCGCTTTGCAGTGAAGTGCAACTGGTTTCCATAGTGACAAGTGGGGACAGATGACACTGTTCTGGTTACAACTTTACTTTGCTATCGAGCAGTCAAATCAAGGAGTGTAAACTGCACAAACTAATCACACAAATATTTTTCTTTTAACATAATATCTGATATGTTAAATGAAATTTGTGATTATTTGAAAAATAATTTACAATATATTACACGTGCTTTACTGTCTTTTCTATTTTTTATTTTGCAGAACACTTTGATCAGAGGCGAGGAACGGTGCCACAGAACAACACTACAGATATGATGGCAGCTTCCCTCAGTCCGCCTGAGGAGGGTCTCAGTGATGGGGAAAGAATGACTGCTGAGCTGAGAGACGTCATCAGCCCGTTCATGCAGAAAGTAAGTTTGACCGTAGTGACAATCTGCCAACAGAAACAAAACATCTAAATGGATTATCAAACCTTCTTCTACCCAGGTGGAAGAGTTAAAAACGCTTGTCAGCAACATGTCGATGAGCATCGCGGAACAGCAAATGGTAAGAACTGCTGACTTAGTATAGAACTCTTAAGAATAAATATAGAATATTATAGAAACTGTTCTTGAGGCTGGAGTTTTGAGTTTTTAGTGACCTGCAGCACCTTCCTGAGGGCAGCAGGGCAAACAAACAGTGGCCAGGGTCAGGTGTTTTGGCTCTAGACAGGTATAGAGGGCTTCTTCGCTGAAGGGAGCAGCCAGCGAAGAAGCTTATACGAAATATAAGAAATCTAAATTTTAGGCACTTTTTTTTTGTAATTCCTAAGGAAGTGTCATGTTTCTGTTTATCTTCCTTTCTGCTTTTACCTAAATGTGAAATGTGTCCTCTGTCAGATGTTCAGGAGCATGATGGAGGCTCAGGACCAGCTGGAGAGGAAACACATGAGTACGAGGGACGAGCACAGAGCTCTGGAGATGCAGAACTACATGGGTCTGTCCAGGAACACCGGCACCTTTGACCCAGACAGGTTCAGGAGACGTTACGATCGCCAGCATGTTAATGTATTACGTTTGTGCAGTCATTCATGTGTGCATGTGTGTGTGTGTGTGTTCAGGCTGGTGGAGGGGGACATATTCAGGATAGGGATGCACCTCGACGACATAAAGGAGATGATAGACAAAAACCTGTGTGAGCAAATTTCCCCACCCCACTCATCCTCCACTCCCATGCCCATGAAAGACGAGCTGCATGTGAGGCCCGGTTCTGTCTGCATGCTCACCCCCTCACCTCCGCCATCCCTGCACGAGGTAACCAACTCACAGACACACCCATGAAGGCACCAGTACAGTTTCTGCTAGTCTAGGAGCTGAGCTGTTTGAAAAGCACGTCAGCTCCTCACTTGGTCCACAGTCAAAGATCTCAATGAATTTAGGACTGATTGCGATGGAATTTTGTGCCCGACCTCTTTCCTTGGCGTTTGTGCATGTGCTTGTAATTACCACAACCACAAATGGTCTGTGTTGCAGGGTCCATGTGCAGGATTTTCCACTTTGACTTTTGAGATGGAGCCACAGACAGGGGAAGAAGATGCGGAGGAGATGGAGGAGAGGAGCAGTGAGGAGAGCGATGGACTGGAGAAAATCAGCGAGCTCATAACCGCTGACTCTGCACTGAAAAATATTGGATACCACTGTCAATCACGGTAAAAATAAATCAAATGAATGCATTATTTTGTAGCTAATGCCCTATTCATTTCTTAATAATATTCTCTTTTTCCTCATAGTTGTGATAAATGAATATCTTCAGTTTTTACATTTTAAAAACCCTGAACTATCTGTGAATATTGTAACAATGTGTATCCTATACATACAAATGAGAGTGGATATCCTGGTAAGGTTGCAAATATAATACACCACTATTGTGCATGTTCCATTGTCATTATTGTCTCCTGGTATAAACGATGTGAGTGGCGCATGTTTGTGCGTTTGTGCTCAGATAATAGACACGTTCTCAGCCTTCCCATGGGCAGATCGTGTTTCGGGTACAGGTACAGTGCTGGTGTTAGGTTTCCACCGTGCAGAGGGACCTGTGTGTTTGGAATCGGTGTGAGCAGGTTTGCCTCTCCATCTTGTTTAAGCAGCTCACTGGAGAGACTGGACGTCCAGAGAGATGACGAGGAGGAGGGCGACGAAGAGGAGAGGAGCTCCGTGTTGTCAGAGGGGATAGGTCATGGTAACGTCTCAGCACACCCGAGCAGAAGCAGCTCAACCTTCAGACAGACAGAGTGGACACCTGAGAGGTCAGTGTTGTCATGCTAAAACCTACACAAACGTATTAAATAGCTAAATGTGACTTTAAAAATTGTAATACTCTGCTCTGAAATAATTTATGGGTCGTACAACTAATCTGTCCTGTAATCTGTCACAGAGTTAGTGAGCTACTTGGATATATATTGGAAGTCTGTGTTTATTTATTTAAAAGGAACAATGCGCAATAAACAACATTTGTATTCAAGACCAAAATGTACATTTCCAGATTTAGTCATGCAGATTAGTTTTCTACTGAAGTCAGTAGAATTAGGAAGCATCATCTGCAATAAGAGAAGCTTTCATACAATTTAGGAAAACTCCACTGACTGAAAGATGCCTCCACATTTACATTTGTCATTAATTAGCCAAAAATATCCTTGTCTTTATTGTGGCTGCAGACGTTGCACCCCAGATAGTGTCCTTATCCCTGAGGGTGAATGTGATCTGGGTGATGGTGTGAGTCTGGCCGTGGAGGTCGCCTCTTCCTCTCATGCACCCAAACTCTCAGACACCCAAGGCCACTCGAAGCCTCCTCTCAACTCCCCATGTGCTCCACAGGTCAGTCACAGATAACAGTCGGCTTGTTTGACAACTGCCATCTCTTCTAGCAAGATTTTCAGGGAAGCTGATTGAGTTGCAGTGGTTATTGAGTCATTTGACCTGATGTTGTGTTTTGTGGGGTGCAGCGGCTCGTGAGCCCGGAGACAGACAGTGGATTTGGGAGCTCCTACTTGAATCTGTCAGCCTCTGGATCATTTCAACCAAACCTGCTCAACGAAAGGTAAAAAAAATGGATTCACTGACTGATCCACTTCACATGGGTCGTGGTAGAATATCACTCATTGGATGTGTCAACTTCCAGTGTGCCGTCCCATAATGATGGTTTAAGCAGCTCAGATGGTGAGGGCTCCTGCTCCAACCTGCAGACAACCATCCATCCAGCCTCTCTGAATATCCGGCAGTGGTCTGGCTCCAACCCATCGCTCCAAACGCCGTTCTGTGGTGTGGCAGCTGCAGTGGACCTGTGGGTGGAGAGCACCACCACGGACCCTGTAGTCCGGCTACAGGGTGAGAAAACACTCATCTTGCAATCACAATGTAAAGCTCTGTTATTGCTGGTTCATACTGATGATGAGTTAAGTACTTCTCCACCACTTACTGAACAGGATCTGACCCCGGCCTGCCTGCGCTCCTCAGTCACTGTGTCTCTGAACCTGTACTCAGCACTACCATGGATTCAGAGGAGAGAGGCAGCCCAGTGAATTCCTGCTCCTGTAATAGGTCAGTTTATCCTCAGGGGCCAGCCGTGGTTGTGGCCGACTGCTTCACTACTCCTAAGCAGTTGTTTCATCAAGGTAACACAATTAACCTCTTTTTGTGTGTTTAGTGAGGCCATCCTGGCCTTGCAGTCAGAGGTGTCCAGGCTGAAGAAGGACCTGGAGGAGGGTTTGGTTCAGCTGCCTCACCTGGCACAGAAGATGGACTATCTCACCTCCAAGTACAGGCACGGCCGTCAGGAGCGAAGGTCGAAAACCAGAGCCAGGACTCACCTCAGACAGAGCTGTAACAGGTGAACCTGAGACTGGCAGTGAATGAATATAAAGGACCAGTATTGGGATGTTTATGTGTTAAGTTAAATTGGTTCACAACCAGGTAAAAACGTTTATTATACTGTGTCCTTACTCTTACTTTTAATCTCCCAGTCCAACAAGAAGAGAGGACTGGATTTCTTCAGACATGGATCCCAGCAAGAGCAAAGGTAATCACCACCATGGCCATACACTAAGAAGGCACTGAGAAGAGAGAACATAGTAGACCTCTGCTAAGGCCCAACAGTCAAGATTCAATAAATTCAAACTGCACCATATTATACAGACTCTTTTACATCAGTTCCCTAATTGCAGCCTGATTTCTCCCCAGTAAGATTTGTAAATTATTCCACCGGGAAATTGGAGAAAATACCAAAATTAAATCAATGCAAAAACCCAGCAAGTTCCTTTCTACCAGTGTGTCTCTAAATATCAGCGCCCAGATTATTCTGACGATTTCATTCTGGGTTTGATCATCTGCTCCCAGGTACAGACAGTGGGGACACAGCAGGGTCTGACATCATGTTGCAGTTCGACAGTTCGTCTGCAGGGAGCAGAAGAGGCAGCGGTGTGCGCTCTGGGCTTCAGGAGGCATTACTCTCCAGCAGAGGTCAGGTCTTCAGTGATATTTCATTAAAGTACATTCTGCATTTCTGTGTTTATACTTTATAAGAGTATATTCTTTCCAAAGTAAAAAAACTAAAACACATTTTACTTCTTTAGGGACAGAGAGAAACTCTGGTTTGACCAGCTCCTGTTTAAAAGGTGGAGCTTCTGACCGTTCTGCCAATCAAAGACCACAGTGTGAGTAACTTTCTCAACTGATGTTCAAAATATCAACATTTTAGTTTCTCTGTTATTCAGTAAAACATCATCAATTTGACCATATCAGCTCTATTTGTCTTTATTGGACAAGTGAACCTGAGTTACATTGAGCAAGAAGCCAAAGTCTGAAACAAAATGTCAAAGCATGGACACAAATCATCATCTCCTATCATCTGTTATCACTAGAGATATCAGAGAATCACTTATACATTTTCTGTATATTTGTATCAGTTTTTCTTGTCTGTTGGGATAATAGTCATGATATTGTAAACAGGGTTGTAAATATGCACAATGTTGTGTATTAGTTGTTTACACACTTTTCTGTTTGTCATGTCAGCGGATGTCTTGGAGAGTTTCTACTCCAGGAGGAGGTGGTCTCCCCTCTCCTCCCTGGCCCTCCAGAAGCCTCTCCTCCAGGTCAGCTACGGCTCCTCCAGCAGCCTACCTGCCAGGTGAACACACGTCTCATGGGCAACAAAAACACACCACTCGTTGAAAGGTGACAGATGTTTCATAAGATCTTAATATCTTGTCATCAAATCCAGCTATAAGCTGAGGGAGCTGCCACAGTCCACGTCCCACCACAGGAAACGTTCCACCCAGTCAGACTCAGCTCTCCTGCCCAGCAACGTGTTCTTCCAGAGGACACTGTCCCCGGGGTCAGTGCCCTCAAAGACTGTCAGCAGGACAGGCACACGCAGGGGGAGCAAGGTGAGAGCTCTCATCTTTCATCACATGCATGTGTCGAGTTTTTTATAAACAGGAGCATGTGCATGATGAGAGCAGTTATTAGCTGCCGTCCAATCAACATGTTACTTGGCTCGTTATAAAGATCGCTGTTGTTTTCCAGGAGGAGGAGATGAGCAGGACTCTGGATCAGGCTATTGAAGTGGCCCGCAGCATGAAAAGGACCACGGACCGGATGGCCAAGAGACTGTCAGCTGACCTGGGCAAAGCTCAACTCAACAAGAAACTGCACAACAAGCAGCCACTAGGGGGCAGGAAACACCCTGCATTCTAACGCCTCAGTTTGTCCAGTGATCTGCCAACATCTGTGATAAATGATGGAGAATATATTTTTTTGAATGATAAAGAATTGTCTATGATTTTGATTTATTTAAGGTGCTGTTTGTGTTAAATGTATTGTTTTGTACATGAGTCTGTTTAATTAAACAGGCACTGTAAAAAATAAAATGTTAAAATGATATCCTCAATTGCATTAGGGTTTAGGAGTTTTTCTTGATTGACAGCACTTTGTTTATTACCCCCGCCTAAGAGGTTGTTTTCACCATTGTTTGTTTGTTTGTTTATCGGTTGGTTTTTCTGTAAGCATTTTTCCACCAAACTTGGAAGGAGGTTAAATAATGTACCCATGATTGAAAACTCAAAAGGAGGCAAATGGTCACCCTTGTGATCTTCATGGGTCAAGATGTCACTCAGCAGATGAAGTAATAATCATAAGCTCTGTCTGTATCCAATGTTTCAAGTCAGTGCACCTGTCTCACCTGCCTCTTGTTGTCTTCTTCCACAGTGTTAGCAATCCGATACCCACATCGGCCACAGGGCAAAGAGACAACATTAAATCAAATCAAATCTCAGTCAGATTGGTATTATTGTGTTTCAGGAAAAACCCTGTCCGCCTTTATCTCAAATGAGTATCAACTTTTTTCCTTGAAGCTAATGTGCTCAGTCGATGTCTCTCATGTCCATCCCTGCTGGCCTGTGGGTGCTCACACCACAGTGTCTTCTTACCGAGTTTCTGTACGGTGGCTCAATGGCCCTGCTCATGTCCCCATCTAGGCTCCGCTGCTGCCGGGCTGTGCTCAGGTTTTTGTTGTGGGGTATTGGGTTTCTCTGTTGTTCTGAAGAGCGGGTATCAGTAGGGGAGATGTGTCCAAACAACATTCCTCTGCCGTCCGATTGTTCAGGGTGCAGGGAGCCTTCTTCTCAGTGTTTCCTAACCTGTGGATCCCCAAGATGACTCACTAGTCACAGTGACTCCTCCACCAGCTGTTTACCTGTTCAACCCTAATGTCGAGTCACTCCCACAGATCAGACCATCCCATCAGGGACTGATGTCGAACGTATGATGAAGCACTTTCACTTGACAAGGTTGTGAAGTATTATTGATGGATTTATCTCAAAGATCCACTGTTGTTGAAAAGCCACGAGCAGTAAAATACTAAAATCTCAGAAGCACCAATCAGGATATGAGTCGACAGTTGTGTAACTGTACTAGACACCAAAAACTGAGTCTCAAAAGTGAAGCCTTAATCGTCCGCTGGGGGTTTGCATATGATGTGTGTGTGTATTTATGTATGTGTACACATTTTTGTTAAACATTTTCCATTATTTATTCAGGATTGTTTCAGTGCGAGCAGAGAGGCCCGGCTCATATTCACCACACTTGTTATCTGCTGGTCACAGATCAGCTCCTCTAAAGCCCCTCAGGGCCCATGTGCTTTCTCAAGAGCATCTCAGGTGTTGAGATGATGAATTTAGAAGTGAGATAAGCAGAAGCCTGTGATGTGGTAGTGATCTGTGACTTCAGTAGAGCAATAGATAAGAAACAGTTGATCAACCTCTTATCTTTATCAATCGAATAAAAGCATTTGAATTTATATTATATATAATATCATCAATGTTGTTTATGTTGCTTAAGAACACATAGTGGTGAGTATTATACATTAATCTGCAGCCATATCAGTGATGGTGATGTGCTGTAAAGCATAAGGAACATTTTCACTCCGTACACAAACTTAATTTGGGTTTAATGATCACTCTTTTAACTGATACATATATTTCCATCTTTTACTATGTATTGAATTACACTGGAGCGTTATTTACCGCATGTACAAAACATTAGAACAGGTTATTTTGGAAATCTGACACCATAGCTTTTTGTTTTGTGAATTCTATAAAAGTGACGATTATCCCATGTGTGGGAAGTCAAATTTGTCTTTCTCCTTTTGGCCTTTATTCACAAAAGAGTTAGTCCAAAGCAGGTCCTCAGGGATCCTCCGTGCCATCTTCATAATACACGCCTGACACACACAGCGGGTCACTGGGGAATAGAGAGACTACTATTCAAAACTTATACCTTTCAGCGGGTCGGCTTAGAAGTTGGCTCTGTCCCTTTAACTCCAATTATGTGCTCATACATTGTACATTCTGTTCTCCTATAGAACATTTTTCCCATAGGCATATATACAAACTAAACGCGTACTCAGGTTTTGTGGTTACATAAGGCTGCATGTTTCTCTTATTTAGTTTTCAGTCTTATGGTTTTATAATTCAGAAAGAATCAGGGTTTTGCAGATAATGGAAGAAGTATCCCATTCTTTACTCTTAAGAATTCTTTCACTCTGTCATTTCACAGCCAATCCAAGAGGCTAATTAAAGGGTTTATATATTTATAATGTTTTAAACATATAAAGGAAGACAGCACCCTTCAGCTTAGTCACTCACCATCAACACATGAGGATATACATGATTTACTCTGACATCTGAAAAGTAATAAAAGCTGTCGGACAAATATAATGTAAAAAATGTATACATTTATTTCTGAGGTGTAGTGAAATAGAAGTAGACAGTTGGATAAATGGCAATACTAATGTAAAGTACAAGTATGTAAAATGAAGTACAGTACTTCAATAAATGTACTTAGATACTGTCCACCACTGGGGTTTTGTTTGCACCCTAGGGTCCAACACCATAAACTGGAAATGTTTTACTTTAGTGGGACCCGACAGAACATCTATGTTTATATTTCACATTACCTTAGAGGAGTTTCTGGTATATGTTTCATTCGGTAATAAAAAATGAGGTCAAAAGTGGTTTCGCCTATAACACAATATCATGGGCACAAAAACCAGGAAATATCAAATATTGTTTTGGTGAAACTTTAAACGCTCTTTATGCCAGCAACAGAAATAGGTCATCACTTGTATCATGTTATATTTGTATGTAAGATATGCGATGGCATAGTCTAATCAGATGTTAAAAATGAAAGACTAAAGAAAATAAACACTATTTTCAGGACTTTCTATACTTCAGAGGTCTTGGTCGCAAAACCAAGTTAAAAAGTGTATTTTTCTTTCAATCTGTACCCTCGTCTATCACAGGTGAGCTTCCTCCTCTCACTCTCAAACACCACTCATACACCCCCCGAGGGGAGGAGTTACGGCCTTTGGGCTCTTTGGTATTTGCTGAAACAATAAAGGACCTGTCGTTTCATCTGAGTGAGGGAGGGAGAGAGAGAGAGAGAGGGAGAGAAGGGGAAAAAATCGAATTATAATATCAAGCTCCAGCTGCTTCCCTGAAGTCATTTTGAGAAACAGCATCACACCTCTCGCCTCCAGGCAGTGGACCAACAGAGAGAAAGGCTGAAGGCATGGGAGCAACTCAGATAACGATACTGAAGCTTTTACTTTTATTGACCATTACAGAGGTAAGAGGACATTTATTTTCTATGGAGCAACAAAATACCTCAGAAAGCAACTTAAATATCATCAGTGCACACCAAATATTCCTGTTTTTAACATTGTGCACTTCGTATATATCCAGATAGAGACTAGTGAATAGCTGCAGGACTTTTCAAACACATGAACACTGGTTCTTTTGAGTGTCACTGCTTTCAACAAGTGTGTGTGGCATACCCAACTGTAGCTGAATAGACAAATTCATCCCTACCTGAAAGAAATACCTGCACCGACCGGCCCTGAAATCTGTGTTGAGTGAAAGTAATGTGCAGCCTGCTGCCTCTCATGCTGCAAGAACATGATCCAGGTCATAATTAGGACGTAATGTGAAATACCACCAGCCTGCTGCTACCCCTGGATTGATGTCTTTGTCTTGAAACATCTCTCTGTTTCCTGCCATTTGTCATCAGGTTATTTGGTCTTTTCATGCATTAATTTGACATGTTTCGTCTTTTTCAGATTTGTGCAGCTGATAATGGTAAATCATCTTCTCTTACACTTTCTTTTAGATACTTTGAGACGACCCCAAGGTTGGATAATGTACCCCTTCATTTTTCAAATACAACCTACTATTAAGCAAAAAAAATATATATACATAAGTATTTTGTAATATGTCCCAACATTGTTATCTTCTCTTATCCCCTTTAGACATGACATTGTCAGTGTTTACGGTCACGTCTAAGACCATGACAGTGCAGTGGAGCGGCCCGCCTGGTGCCAGCTCCTACAAGATCACGGCGACCCCCAAGAACTCCTCGAAAGACCCTGTCTTCGCTCAGTTCAGTGGTTACTTTGTGATGGGCTCTATCAACTCCCTGTCCCCAAACACGCTGTACACTGTGCGGATAGAGGCCATGGACAATGCTCTCAATGTCCTCAGCAGCGCGTCGACTGAGGAGACAACAGGTCAGTAACTACAAGAAGGAGGTGATTTAGATTCAGGTACTTTACTATTTACAAACAGAAATGTGAATATGTGCTGCTTTATATAGCAGTGGAAGTATTCAAATCCTCTACACGAATAAAGTAACAATGCTACAATGAAAAAAGTATTAATGAAACAAATGTACTCCATAGTATTATTAGATAAATGTACATCAAGTTAAAAGAGTCAGAATCGCTGACTCTTTTAACTTTTAGCTGACATAGACCAGTTAATTGTGTCTGCTCTTTCAGCAATATCATAAAATATTAAGATGATCAATTCATAATCAATTCATAATGACATGCCAACCATTCTGTAGCTCCACTGACACAGACCTGCTGCATTTCTCAGCATTTTTTAAATCACTGTAAACAAAAAAGTCCTGATTTATAGAATATTCCCATTATTTGCATTTAAAATAAACATGTTAGAGTAAAAACTACAATATTACATTCCTTAAATGTATTACAAAAGAAATATAAAGTTAAAAAAGAAAATAACTTCACTATTTTATTAGAAAAAAACACATAAATACTTCATTCAATGTAGTTTCTTCAAACCAAGAACTGTAAATGTACTTAGTTACATGCTACCTGAGCATTTATCATATATTATTATATAGAGAAAATACAAAGGCAATCCTACAGTATTTTTACCCGACTTTATCAATAAAAAAATGCTTTTGTTTTGTTGACAATTTAACTATTTAACAGCTCCCGAGGTGCCCACCGTCAAACAGGCCTACTCCAAACACAGCGATAGCATCACCGTCGAGTTCACGGAGGTCTCCGGGGCAACCAACTACATCTTGAGGGCAGAGTCAGGTGACTTCTTCTTCGAGACCAAGGTGAACAGCACCCCCGGCACCATGATGTCTCTCCAGCCCCTCACCAACTACATGATAAGCGTCATGTCCGTCAACTCGGGTGGGAGGAGCCAGCCCTCGTATGACTTTGAGGCCAAGACAGGTAGGAAGAAAAAGCTTGTTAGAGATGGTAATCAGTGTGTGGAGAGTGAAACACAGCCTTACTGTTGTTGATGCTTGACAATAGATTGTTATCTGTCTCCGCCGGCCCTAACGGCATGTCATTTCATGCCCATTGTCACACAGTTTCTGCTCTTTGCAGCCAACTCAGGAGGGTGGAAACTGTATCCACACCTAGGCACCATACTGTTCTCATGATATGAAAAGAGAAACCATGAGAACTAGGTTGTCTCCCGCCCTGAAGAAGAAATGAGTGTAACATAATCACAGGGATTCATTTTTTTTATTTTACACCTCTTTCAAAAAAAATGCGAGACAGAGCACAGAAGTAGGAAATTCGTTTTCCCATTTGATTCCACTCCTCATTAGTCCTTGTTTGTCTTTGCCTGTAGTGGGGATCGCACCACAGTTGAACACCACCTCCCCGTCCAACGACACCATCCTGGTGTATTGGCCCCCGGTTCAGCAAGCCGTCCTCTACACACTCTGCATTATCCGAGAGGGTTCCAGCACCCGCACTAAAATCAACACCACCGACACCATGGTAACCTTCGATGGTCTTGAAGCAGGGACTATGTACTGTATCAAGGGCACAGCCTGGGACGCTGATGGTCGCACTGGAGATGACCTCACTGTCTGCCAGATCACACGTAAGCCTGATAAGAGATAAGTTGAAAACCTACACTAAAAGCCAATAGGTACGTTTGTGGTGACATCCTTTCTTATGGGTATTCACTTTCAGGTCCACCAAGCCCGGATGTGGCCTTTGTCCAGTTGACTCAAGGTCGGTCCCTTGGGCTCGCTGTGTACTGGAAGCCAGTGCAGGGAGCAGAGACCTACATAGCCCTTACATCTGATGGAGAAAACTGTACCTCAACAGCTAACAGCTACTGTTTCATTGTGAATGTGGAGTGTGGTCAGAACCACTCTCTTACTCTCACAGCCAACAATGAGGCCGGTTCCAGCAGCCCCTCAACCCCAGCTGAATATCTGACATGTGGGTATCTCACACACAACGACGGCAACATAAAGCATGTTACGTAAACATATGTTTTAATCCTGAACATAACCAGAAATGTTGTGTTTTATTCACACATTTTGCTCAGATGAACCAGTAAGTAACCATTGGCCGCCAAGCTAGCTCTTCCCCCCTTATTTTAGTCTTTATGCTAAGCTAACCATCTCCTTGTAGTTGTATACTTGCCACACAACATGAAACTGGTGCTTTTCAAATCTTAGAGCATGAATAACCTTTTAAAAATCGATGTCCAATTTCTTCCCTGAACCTCCATCCCTCTTTCTCTGCCAGACCCATGTCCTCCAGAGAACATCTGGGTGGAGGAGCCTGAGGCAGGCAACTGCTCACTGGTGTGGGATGAGGTGGAACTGGTGGAGTACTACATAGCTTTCATAAAGAGGGATGATGGGAAAGAGAATTCGTGCAACACCACTAAAACCACCTGCCAGTTCTTCTGCATGTGTGGCCACACCTACCTGACTACTGTCTTCCCCTACAACCAGGCTGGCTCCAGCCCTGCCTCACAGGTCCACAACTACACCACCAGTAGGACCACCAGACAGAATCACCCACATGCATTATCACCAAAAAACACACGTCTTTGTTTTAAGTCAAAGTTAATTACAACTGGTTTTGTATTTTCAGCTCATTAACTTAACCTTAACAGCAGAACACCATTTTGTAACATAAGAAAAATCCCCAAATCCATATCATCCTGTTTGTTGTCCTCCAGGTTTGTTTGTCTGACATCATCGCCTCTGACTTGGTTCCAATGGTGGAACACAAAGACTCTTCTGCCCAAAATATTCACTACATTAGGAGGAACACAATTTGGGATAACACTTCAAACTATGCTTATATGAAGTGAAACAATGGCGGTGTGGAAGATGCAAGAAAATATATAAAAATAAGATATAAAGATATATTCACTGAGTATTATTATCATTCTCACCAATTTTTTTTATTTTTCTTCACAACCCATCTCCCCAGTTCCTTGTTGTCCAGAGAATGTTACCGTACAGCTGATTTCCACGGAAACCCTGGAGGTCATGTGGTCACCGGTCAGTGGGGCCGAGCTGTACGAGACAACAGCAGAACAGACCAACGACGTTGTGCACTGTAACGACACAGCGCCAGTGTGCGCCCTGTCTGACCTGAGGTGCAACACAGCTTACTCTGTGACAGTCACGCCTTGCAGCGAGTCTCGAGGCTGCAACCTCACCTGCACACCACACACACACGAGACAGGTATGACTAGGCGAATATAAAACACATTAGGTGAGATGTAGAGTGAATAAATACACACCTGTTTGCATACTCACCATAAAATAAATACTGTGTTAAAGGAATAGTTAACATTTTTGGGAAATATCCCTGCTTGGTTTCTTGCCAAGAGTTAGACCAATAATATATGTCTGTAAAATAATATGTGAATAAAGATGAACGACCCTTTAACACTTCGGATTCACTTTTGGGGAATTAACAGTCATGTCCTCAATCTTTATTTACAGTCTATAGTCTGTTAACCAAATATGAAGGTAGAGATAGCATTATATACGGATATTGTTACCATACAGACAAGAATGTAGTACAAATCTTCTAATCTCACTCTCAGCAAGAAAGCAAATCATAACACCAAATTTGTAATTTTTTTTAAGAACTCACTCTGAGTTGAGAGATTTCATTGTGACTTCCCTAACTCTTTGTCTATGTTTCAACAGCCCCATGCTCTCCAGAGATCCTGAATATGACACAGACAAATAACGCCACCTACAGAGTCCACATCACCACCCCCAACACACCCAACACAAATTCCCAAATCACTGCCACTGGACGCTATGACACACACACTTGCCACACAAGAAACAGCTCATGTGAGCTCACACAGCTGCCCTGCGGCTCGATCTATGACGTCACAGCAGTGGCCATCACAGCTGTAGGACGGAGTTTACCCGGATACAGTAAATCTTTGGAGACAGGTATGACACTATTATTGGTTATCACCAGGATTGTTGTTAAGTCAAATCAATTCTATTACAGTAAATAGTTTAAAACACATTTGTCTGAGGGAACCATGTCCTGAAATTTTTGAGGTATTTAGATGTTATTTGAGTCCATCTCACTATCAATGTAACTATTTACGCAGATGCACAACAATATTGATTATCGTTCTTTACTCCTCTCCCCAAGGTCCGTGCTGTCCGGCGTTTGTGAATGTGACCCAGGTCACGCAGGCGATGACTAATGTGACATGGTCACCTGGCCACGGAGCTCGCTCCTATATCACCTCACTGACATCCTCGAAAGGACACGCTAAATGCCACACCATGGACACCCACTGCCTGATGGGATGCATCACCTGTAGCACCAACTACAGCGTCCACCTGGAAGCCATCAGCAGCACAGGACACAAGTCAGAGTGCCAGTATCGTGGATTCTCTTCTAGTGAGGACAAATACATACTTTGACATTGGATGTAATAATGTTGAGTAATAATCACAATAACCTGGTTTATATGGCACCTTTCAAAGTACCCAAAGTCAATTTACAGAATTAAGAAAACAAATAAGGTAATTAATGAAATAAAATGAAAAATAACTAATAATCGCAATGCTTCCTGGAAATACGCAGTGATTAGCTTTTTAAGGAGTTTTCAAACTTTTTCTAGAGATTGGATCAATACCAGAGGAATTTCATACTGTGGGGGTGACTTACAGGTCTGGAAGAGGTCACAACGGTACTGGGGGCATAGAGAGATGTATTGGTGAATACAACAATTGTGTAGGATGCAGAACTTGACCAGAAGCCAGTCAAGTTAGATAAACTCAAAAAACATGATCGGAATACCCACACAATTTTCCGATTGCTCTAAACACCATTCACTTTTGTGTAGGTCCCTGCTGTCCATCGGGCATCAAGCTATATCGCACGGCCAACAACTCTCTCAGGGTGCACTGGCGCTCTTCTGGCTCTCAGATCCACAACCACAGTGTAGAGTTGTACGGGACAGGAGCAAACTACACCTGTGTCGCAGCTGCTGGTCGAACACATTGTGACATCCAGGATTCGTGTGGGGATGTCTATACAGTAGTGGTGGCACCAGTCCCCAAGAACGGGATCAAAGTCCAATTCTGTCAGCGCGGGAAATACTCGGGTAGGTCACAACGTAGACTCCGACATGATTAATTACACAAGTCTTCTTATAATTTGTGTTTGATTATGTGTTCAATTTTTTTTCACTTTCTCAGTTCCCTGCCCAGGAAGTAATGCTGGTATGGCTGAGTATTCTCAACACTTCACCTTTGTTAGCTGTAGTTAAAGGAACAGTCTGGCCTTTTGGTTTTTACACTTTTTTACTTTCTTGCTTAAAGTTACATGAGGATTTATGACGCTCCAAAAACCGGACAGATCAGCCTAGCATTCTAAGAGACCAAATTTCTAGGACTAGCACAGTCACTTTATGAGATAACTACTTTTGGACAGAGCCCGGCTGCTTCCCCATCTCCTGAAAACTCAATCTTCTGTAGCAAAAAAACTAATAAGCACATTTCCCTGATGATAAACTGTTCCTTTAAATTCGATTTAGATTATGAGCAGTTTAAATTTAGCTGCTGCACTCATCTCTCATCTCTTTCTTTCTCTCTTAAGGAATATCTCGTGGAAGACGAAGCTTGGATTAAATGTCGTAAGTTTCTGTGTGACTCATCTCCATCATGATATCAGACGGTTCTGTCCTCAGACCACATGCAAACCGAGTTATGTAACATCCTGAGACGATCAGCACACTTTTATTTGCCTCACACTGTTGACTGTGAGTCTATGTGAAGGAAGGTGATGAAGGCTTCTTTCACAGTACGAGTCCATTGTACTTTGAAGGGTAAAGTGTGACATCAAGTATCCATAAATTGACTATATCTATGGGACACTGGTATAACAATGGTCGTGAATGAGAGAGCAGATAGACAGGTAGCACAGGTGAGTCTGTCTTTAACTCTGGGACATCACGTGTCTTTTTACATCGACGTACTTGTCTTGTCTTGTCTATAAAAACCTGGAAACAAAGAGAAGGGGAACTCAGGTAAATGAAGATGGAGATATGCTGTGGGAACGTGACACAATGATGAGTGGTAGTAAGATGATACTTATTTATTAGCAAGTCAGACAAAGCAGCCATTTCTTGAGTGAGATGAATAAGAGCAGAATCTTATGGAGTGTTGGCAATAACCAGGTTTTCCACATATTCCATGTTGATTCTCTCTCTCTCTCTCTCTCTCTCTCTCTCTCTCATTTTCATTTTTCTTGCTCTACAGTGAACATCCACCACCAACAGACCAGCACGGACCCAGGACTGCGTTTCCACCAACAGCAACTGTGTCCATCTAGTATAACCAGATGAAATATCACTCTCTTTTAGAAAAATCCCCGTTTTGTTGTTAACGTTTGTAAGAAAAATTCTCCGACAAACCGTTCCTGCTGAATAAATATGACAAACAAAAGCTGAAACATGGAATTAAAACCATTCAAAATTGTATGTGTTTGCTGTACAATTCGGACAGTTACCTATTACTAACGAAACTTTGTCTACAAATAAATGAATCCGAAGCAAAAATGGAAACTTGTCAGTGAGCACCCTCACATGAAATCATGGCAATTATCATTTGAAAACAAAATTAATTTAAAATTACATTTTAGGACTTCTCCAAGTAGAAGACCTCCGAATGGCTGCTGTTTGACTCATCTGGGCTGTAAAGCAAGTTGTTGACCTGAGAAGAGGGTCACAGTTAGAAGGAGGGCAGCAGGTATCCATCTCTGTGGCCTGGAGTCATGTATGCCAAGTGGATGATATGTCTGATCAGATTGCTGAAGACAGATTCAGTGTTGCCTCTGCTTTCATTGGATTTGTTTTCTCTAACTTGACGGACGACAACAATAAAAAATATTGTTTCTGCATTACAGCATTGTGTGCCGTCATTTTATTTTTCTCCTTTATAAGAGGTAGAAATGTTCTGGTGTCTGGGTTTATGGAATACATGATGAGTGGACTATCACTGACTTTAAAAATGTTAGAACTGACCCAACTGGGCTGTCTTTGTCTGTATTATACCTTTCAATGGTGGACATCAAGCTCAGTGGCTGAAGAGAAAAGCTTGAAAGGCTGGTCACTATCGAATCCTGTAAGATACCAAACAAGGTCTGACATGGGCTAGGGTTAGATGGGCTAAATAATAAATAATGTACATTTTGCTCTGCTCACGGATAAGGAGGGTATTAAAAGCACTTAATATAAAGCATTCTGTATTTTATGAAAAGTGCTGTAGAAATAAAGTTAAAGGGATTGGTTTATAATTGAAATACAAAATCTAATCATCAGCAGTACCGGATTTTTTTTACCCTGTCAAATTATGGCATGTCCCATCATGTGACCAAATGCTAATTGGTGAGTAATGTAATCCTTAAATTAGGAAGTAGAGACTAAAATCAATGCGCCATCATTCTTCAATGTCTATTGTGGTTATCCAGTTGAAAGTTGAAAGCATGAATATTTTCATCATAAAGCTGCTGAATAGTCTGAGGACCACCAAAGTCATTAGGACACATCATCTGGAGACCATGAATATTTCATATCATTCATCAAACCCAAATCATGCACAGACAATATTGTACTCCTAAGAACCATGGTACTGGCCTTGATATCTAAATGTGTATAATGGCTATTTTTCTACCGTTTAATCATTAAGAGTTTGATGTAAACACTTCAATATTAACTATAGGCTTCATCCCACTGAAGCTCAATATTAAAGAGTGTAGACTGGATTAAATTGTTCTCATTCTGGACATGGCCTTCTCCATCACTGCCCCCTCCCTTTGGAACTCTCTCCCCCAACACCTCAGGCATCCTCCCTCGCACCTCCTTCAAATATGGCTTCAAAACTCACCTTTTTAAATCTGCTTTTTTCTGTGATTTATTGAGGTAATATATTTGTTTTGAAAGGAAAACCAGATTCCTTGTATTGTATAACTGATCACGTGTATCATGGCCCAGACAAGAATGGTGGTCAAAAAACAAACAATTCCCAGGCTCAATTTACAAAAAGGTGCTCGTATTCAAGGATCCTTGGCTCCCGCATCGAAAGTTACTGGACACTCACAATGGGATGAATAATGCTAGAGTCAAGTTGAAGAGCTCAGAGCCGAGACGGAGGTGTGGACCTATTATCAACTGCTCTTTGTGTTACACACTGCAACACACAAGAAGTGATCCCATTCAGTTTGGTAACACATCACACATAAGCCAAAAATTTGGACACAGCACATACTGTGAGCAGGAAATCCCCGTTCACTTAAGCTGGCGGGGAAGTTGTGGGTCCATGTTGGGTTGTTTTTCAATATCCTGTATTGCAAAAAGCATATTAGATTAAACTTTATTGAATGAAATTTCACTGTATAGATAAATACAATTTGAACATGAAGCCAAATATGTATCTAGATTTAATCCCAGGCTTTTCAAAGCAGTCTGAGAAGTTGAACTTGTTTCTCCTTCATAGTATGTGAACCCCAGGGATCAACCCAAGGACCATTATTATCATTTTGACACAAACATAGTGTGATATTTAAATTGTATGCTGAATGCTTATTTTTAATGTCCAGCTCGACAAAACTAAATCTTTTGTCTTGAAATCTTACAAAATACATTACACATTTTATTGACATCCTTAGGACAAACTACAGAATCAACCTCTATTTCCAAGTTTTCGGACCACCCTCAGATTGCAATTTATATGAAGAACCTGATACACAATTTTTGTATTTCCCAAATAATTTCATTCAATTTTATCCATTTACTTCATATTTATGCTGCATGTTTGTTGGATTTCCAGCGGAGCTGTACTTTCTTCCTGCATTGGAAGTCCTTAGCTTTGTGTTTCAAACTGATATGGTGCTCAAAAAATAAAACACACTCCATGCAAACCAACCCAGTAATTACACTCAAAAACATATTTCTTTCAAATTTCAAATCAAATCAAAGTTTATATCATCACAAAAATTATTATAAGTACCAATGGTCAAAACATTACTGAGCTGATGACAAGAGCAAACACTTTTGTTCCTGCCCTATGTTCACCAGCCAACACATTCCAAAAGCCAGCCATTATAGAATGATGACTAATGAGCATTTCTAAGACAAGATGACATCAATCCAGGAAGGATGTAGTAAAGGGACTTGGGGACTTGGGACTTGAGTCAATTCACCTTTCAGTGTGTCATACAAAGGAGATCATGTTGCCTCACAGTAACCAATCCTGTGTTTATACAAGGAAGGAAAAATTATTAAAGAAAATCAGATTTAAGGTAAATCAATGATGCGATTTCTGTGTGTGTGTCTGTTTATACTTCAAAGCGACATTGGTCAAGTTCATACAAAGACTCCAAAGTTATGAGTAAGATAAATAAAATCTTTCAGGAGTATGGAAGACGTGCAGTTTGAGCATAATGGGCTGGGGGATTGCCCCCACCTCCACCTAACCAGCCACATACTTCCTTCTCATGATGACAGGGAGCCCACAGGCATCTACCTGTCCCCTTTCAGGACGTCCTGATTGGTTCCTATGGAGTTGATCTACAGCGGTCAGCCTTTACAGATTTCAGATGAGCTGCTGAGTGCAAAACACACGTCTGGATGTAACTTCCTGAAGCCTTCACAGTAACAAAGGATAAGATGTGGACGTTGTATTCATCAGTCATTCTTTTGTCTGTCATACAGGTAATTATACAATTTCATTCAGTTATTTTTGTTATATCATTATCATGTAATAATTTTTTAATTAATTCACTTTATCTTTTTTTTTAGATACAACATGTTTCCGCCACAGGTGAGTCTTTTGACTGATTTCAGAAGAACCATCCCCGATCAGGGAAGTGGGATGGGTTATAATTTTTACAGTGTATCAAATATTAGCCCAATGAATTTTCATATCTTTGTAGTTCTGCTAGTTCAAAGAAAATACAGAAAGTAAAGATAAAGTAAAAGCAGCTGATTTTGGTCAGTTATTCATCCAATTAAGAGTAAACTCTCCTAGTGGTCAGTATTTCTAATAAACCAGTATGTGGACATGAGTGATTATGAGATATTCATCTTCAATGTGTTCAGCATCCAGACAATGGAAGAGTTGCGAGAGTTAAATATTTAACAATATGGTTGTAAATGATAACAACACATGCACACGTCTCAATCACACGAGGGCCACCAGCTCTCCAGTAGTAGACATCACTGTAGTTTGTTTTGACATTCTTCTCTGAAGCAGTTCTTAGTGTTTTTAATGCTCGTTTTGTGCCTTTAGCTCATTGCCTTAAGTTGCGTTTACAATTCATGCTTTTTAATTCGTGAAGCCTCACACATTTCTATGTAAAGCACGTTGTCTTTTATGTGTGAAAACAATAATCCTAAATGGACAATATTAGATGAGGTTTTCTGGTTAAAGATAATATTGATGTTATCACACCACAGATATTATTATAATATTATACTGTTTCTTTTTTTTTGCATTTTTTACACTGTACAGAGTATTTTACGATGTAAAACAAATTAAAATCTCTGCTCTACTGTTTATAAATATATCAAATCACCTATTCATTTCTTCTTCTTTTTTCAGGATGTAATATTTTGTCAGCGACGTCTCCGTCAGCATCTACACTGAATGTGATATGGAGCAGCTACCCCGCAGCTTCATTTTACCTGCTGGACTTGAAGGTTGTGAACTCAAGCAATTTCGCCACTGTGGCTGTGATGCAGCCAGCACCCAGCACACAGAAGCTGGTTCAGGGGTTAAGACCCGGGCGTGTCTACCAAGTTACACTAAAGGTCCTTGAGTTTTGGAACGTTGTGTGTCAAGATGTGGAAATAACTATGACAGGTAACGACACACTTTGAATAAAGACGCATTTAAATAAGTCAGAAAAATTCCTTTGTTTAGTAACCGTGAATTCCTTATGTTACATTTCCACAGTGCCCGCCACATCTCAGATCACCTATTCCAAAGCTATTACAAGTACGTCTATAGAGTTTCAGTGGTCCAACGTGACGGGGGCGGAGAGCTACACCCTGTTTGTGGAGGAATTGTTTGTTTTTCCCATAATCAAATACAACCAGACCTTCACAACCCTGAAAGGACAAGTGAACGGCTTGTCACCTTCTACAACATACAGCTGCTACATCTACTCCTCCAACATTGCCGGGAATGGTGCCAAAAGCAGTATAAGGTCAATCATGACGTGTAAGAGCACACAAAATGCTGATGTAGTTGAATCTAAATCACTTATGTCTAAAAGGAATTACCAGTTTGACTGTCAGAGAGCTACTTAACTGCAAGTCATGTGTGAACCATTCATTCAAGTTAAACAAAAACATAGCGAGTGATTTCTAACAACATGAGAGTAACACTTGTATTTTCTCTTGGAAGTGGTACAGCCACCAACAGTTGTTGACCTCGTACCACTGGGAATCAGCTCGGCTCACGTGACGTGGAACTCTGTGAGCAAAGTTCTGCTTTATCAAGTGACTGTGAGCGACAACGACAACCCCAGCAACACGGCAGTCATCAAAGAAACTTCAGGCACATCCATGGACATCACCGACCTGGAGCCCTGCTCCACCTATACAGTGGGAGTATCGTCAGTTAACGTCTTCCTGCAGCCTGGGGAGCCCATAAATGTTAACCACACTACATCTAGTGAGTATTTTAACAAAGGAATTAATTTATACAGTCTCCCTTTAAAGCTGGTGTTGAGTTGTATCGTTAAATTTAATTTCGTTATTGTTTAATGTGTTAAAAACGCTTTTCAGAAATACATCATCAACTGATGCAGTCGATGAAATGGTAACATTTAGTGAAAGTGATGAAACATGGAAATCAAGTATTGCTATTACATAGGGAGTCACAATCAGCCTCAATCTTTATAAAACAGGTACCATTTTAAAAAAGCTTAGAAAATATAAAATCTTAACAAATTGGCATATTTATTGTTAGTATTGTTCGTGGTTGTTATGTTTCTTGGGCTTTTTTTTAATGAGTAAAGTCAGGACAGGGTCACCTCAGGGACCAATCAGATTTCAGCTGGAGCCGGAGCTGTAACAAGTTAAAATTTATGAGCTGTTAAAAATATGGGAAAGACACAAAGTATGAAGAAGCGTAATTTTCATCTCCTCCCACACTTTTCCCTCAGCCATTAACCCGGTGACGACAATCTCCGTGAGCTACAACTGCTCCAGTGGCATGGTGACAGTGACCTGGGATTTGGTGTTTGGGGCCAACTCGTACAGGGCCACAGCTGTGGACAGCAGCGACCAGTCCTTAAACTGTACATCGGCCTCCACCAGCTGTCAGATCACCCAGCTCAATTGTGGCGAGAAGTACACGGTCCGTGTCACGGCCATCTCCGACGACTGCAGCAACACCTCGGAGGCCTCCGCCCTGTTCGAGACAGGTGAGCGCATGAAGAACACCAAAAAACTTGGCTTGTATACGTCTGTCAGTCACTTTTCAACGTGTGCTTTGTCTGTGCTTTATCCCATGTCTGTGTATGTTTTACACATGTATGCACACACTCATGTTACACCTCTGGACAAAAACAGTAATCTTAGTTCTTTTTCACTGACCCTTCACCATAAGTTTGTCCTGCGGGAGGCTGTTTAGGTTTCTCCCATGGTGTCCCATGCTCTGTTCTCATGCTGAGCAGTGATACACACCCTCTCATTAGCCACAGAGACCTGCCACCTAACACCAGTCAATCTAAAGATCTATACAGTCTACTGCAATCAGGGACTTATCCCAAAGGTCAGCTGTAGTATCAGTGTGGATAATGACGAGGTGAAGGAGACACACGTACAGTCCGCCTGGGGAGATGATCTCATATCCTCACACAGCCAGCAACACATCTTTCTTTCATTCTGATGAAGACATTTTACTGCAGTAAATGTACAAATATATCGACAAAAATTTACGTTAGTAAAAGTACCATTAACTTTTCTAATTTCTTTGGTCTTTTGGTATTAAATGTAAAAGTACATGCTAAGTGAAGCCTAATCCCAATAGTGAACGGTCTCTTTAATCATTATAACTGAGTCTCGGCCTCTTCTGAATTCACTGTTGAGTGATGCTGCTGCAGGAGGCGTGGTCTAATGTTACCTGATCGCTGTGATTGGATCATCGACCGATTCACCTCTTGTCATTGACTACTTATACAAATATAAAAGCCAATGTGTACATGTAAAGTACTGTATAGTCAAAATATAGCGGACTAGAAGGAAAAGTGGAAAGAACCCCAAAATAAATCTACTTGAATTCAAAATGGTCTTTTTTCAAAGTTCACTAACTATTATAAAAGATTTCCTCTCCCCCCCACATTGTGGAATCCTGTCTGATTCTCGGTCTCCTCTCTGTTCTCTTCAGTCCCCTGTGCTCCAGTCGATCTCCGAACTCAGCACGAATGCTCCAGCAATTTGATCCTCTTTTCCTGGGAGCCCACCAACAAAACCTTATACTACGTGGCCACAGCGGTGGACGACCTCGGCGGAGTGACTGAGTGCAGGACGGTGGACACCGTGTGTTACTTCTCTAATGTCAACTGTGGACGGTTCTACAGGTACACCGTGTACGCCATCAGCTCCGGGTGCAACAGTGAAGTCAGCCAGCCCAAGTCCGTCCAAACCGGTGAGTAGAGACTTGATTTGGTTTGTTTACACACAACAGACAGACTATTTTAAATTCTCTTTCCACAAGAAGGCAAAAACAATGAGGTTTGAGATACATGATATCATCAAGAAGTCACAATGAAGTCAGAAAATTATATCAGGCATAGTTTGAAAATGCATTTTTCAAGGTATTGCTGCATTCTATAGGAACATATACACTACCTAAATTTAATAAAGAGTGAGAAATTATTAAGGATCATATGGTTGGAATAATATCATAGTAACATCCCTATAAAGTCAGAAAATGAGATCATATAGAGTACCAATGCATTTAATTTCGCAACCAATGAGATTAGAGATAGGGTATACACCTCACTCAGCATCAAGTTATGTCATGATGTCATATTTTCTAGAAAAACATACACTACTAAAATTAACCACCTCATCCTTTGTCAGTTCATTACTCTACAACAGAACTTACCTATTGTAGGCTATAAATCATGATAATGATGGAATTTAATAGACAAAATTCGAATTTGTGATTGGTGGTTCTAATGATTAGCGAGAGAGAGAGCGACATATTAAACTCTTCATTCCTCAATTCCTCCCCGTCCTCCAGCTCCTTGTCTCCCAACAAACGTGCAGACCTCAGACCAGTGTCACCCTGATGTGCTGATCACAACCTGGGACTCTGCTGCTGGAGCTCTGTCCTACAATTTGGAGGCACGGGGCAACACTGAAGACAGCTACAACTGCAGCTCGTCCTCCAACAGCTGCGCCCTGACCGGTGTGCCGTGTGGCGAGCACCTCAGCGTGTGGCTCACCGCCTCAAATGACAACTGCAACGCTACCAAGGTGCTGGGAGGACCGGCTCAAACTGGTGTGTACTGGGAGCGCTGTGAGGTGTAGTGTTATATGTAATTCATACGAGGGGAAATATTTATCACTGGTGCACTCTGTACTCACTGTATGTAAAACTGCACCCCCTCTCTCTCCAGTTCCCTGCAGCCCGATCAATATCTCAGTATCAGTCGACTGCAGCCAAGACTCTGCAAAACTTAACTGGACGACAAGAAACGGTGCCATATTCTACGTTGCCGTAGCTCAGGATACAAGTGGAAATAAATACAGCTGCAATTCATTTGGAACCAACTGCTTGATCGATAGCCTGACATGTGGACAGAATTACACCGCCAGCGTCATTGGCACTAATCTCAAGTGCAACAGCACGGCCAGCGAGGAGGTCACCTTTATGACAGGTAGGTCAGAAGGTTGGCTTTCGCGATTGTGCCAAAAAAGACAAAAGCATCTTTGCAGCAAATGTAGTTATCATGCATCTCCTTTAGTCAGATTTACTGCATCCACTCTCTCTGATTCTTCTCCAGCACCGTGTCCTCCAACCAACATCGAGGCATTCAGGGACTGTGAAGCCAACCATGCGCTGATAGTGTGGCAGAACCATCGGCCCACAGGCCTCTACACAGCGACGATAGTGGAAAGAAGTGGAGCTAAACTCAACTGCACCAGTAACACAGTCAACAACTGTAAAATCGAGTCTCTACCCTGCGGAAAGACCTACAATGTATCTGTCACCTATAATGATGGAAACTGTCAGTCCACCTCCACAACTATCAGCATGGACTCAGGTAGTAAACTCAGAGGGGTGAACTCTGTCTTTCTGGAATAATAACAAATAAAAGTTTGAGTTACGAACTTCAGGCCTTTGTGTCTCCTCTTCTTTCAGTGCCCTGTGGCCCTGAGGACGTGAGGGCCAGTGTGGCCTGCGTAACCGGAGAGCTGGCTGTCACCTGGAACATGTCTGCCCCTGCAGAGAACTACACTGCCATCATCTCCAGAGGAATGGGTCAGCCTCTGCACTGTAACTCTACAGACACACAGTGCACCACGGGAGGGCTGCTGTGCGGAAGCTCCTACAGGGTGATCGTCTTCTCTGTCACTGGGTCGTGCTTCAGTCTGCCGAGCACAGAGGCCCTGGTGCAAACACGTGAGAAACATATATCGAACCTATACCTGCAGCTATATGATTCTCTTGAACACTGCCTCAAACTTTTCCTGCACATTTGTTTTCCCGATCAGTGCCATGTCCTCCCACCAACGTCACAGCCACGGGCACGTGTGCTCCGGATCCTGTCCCTGTGTCGTGGGTGGCCAGTGCCAGCGCCAAGCACTACACTGCTGTGGCTCTGAGCAGTGGAGGTCACAGGTCAGAGTGCTCGACCAATGGCACTTCCTGCAGCCTTCCTGCGCTCCAGTGTGGGGAGAATTACACTATTGGCGTTTCGGGAGCTGATGATAACTGTACAGGTCAACAGAGTAGCACTGTGTCTGTTATAACAGGTAACAAAACCCCCCCGCACTGATCTCATTAACAGGCGAATCAATGAGAAGATATTAAGTGGTCACTAAAATTGACAGTGGCTGGTGATTTGTATGATTTTCTCTCCAGAGCCATGTCCTCCCTCTAATGTGTCCAGCCAGCTGGTCTGTAGCACTGGCATGGCTCGATTGTCCTGGTCCCCCAGTGTGAATGCATTGAGCTACGATGTGAAAGCCTACAGCGGCGGACAGAACCTCACCTGCACCAGCTCCAGTCCCAACTGCACGCTGAGCAACCTGGGCTGTGGCCAGGCGTACGACATTCACGTGACCGCAACCGACGGCACCTGTGTCAGCAACTACAGCGCTCCCTTCACACAAGACCCAGGTACCGAGAGAGAACTCAGGTCACATCTGATCAGAACTATAACACTCAACCTCTGGAACAGGTTGTTTATCTGAAGTAAAACAAATCTTATAGGTTTTACAGAATTTCTAAAATATTGTATAATATCTATGTTAATGAGCTAATCACAAACATAGTGTACTTGTTTTCATGATCAGTTACTTCATAAGAGATTTGACCTGATTAGAAATAGCTGATCTTTTTCCCATCGATTCCCATTGATGAAATTTGTTTATGATCCACTTTGCTGGAAAGTGAAACCATTACTTTCTGACCGGCTGGTTTTATCTGTTTTGTGTTTCTGCTAGTACCGTGCGCTCCACAAAACATCAGCACAAACCTGGTATGTGGCACCACTGACTTAATGGTGAGCTGGACACTTTACAACGAGCCCCTCAACTACAGCGTGACTGCTTTGCCATTGGCTGGAAACCTCAGCTTGTTGACCTGCCACTCCGGCAACAGCAGCTGTAGTCTGACTGGTCTTCGGTGTGGATGGATGTATAATGTCTCAGTCAAAGCTTCTTCCGGCAGCTGCAGCGGACCATGGAGCACCCCGCAAACTGTTCAAACAGGTATGGATGGTACAGAAACAATAATATCCATTAACTCTGCTATTTTCTCGTGTTTCATGAACTGGTGACACCCTCTTCCAGCTCCCTGCCCCCCACAGGGTATAACAGCCGTGGCACACTGTGGCACGGACTCTCTGATGGCCTCATGGAACTCGTCTCCTGGTGCTACCGCCTACACGACAACAGTGACGGGCCCTGGCGGCTACTCTGATTTCTGCTCCTCATCAAACCTCACATGCTCTGTCTCTGGCCTGCAGTGTGGCAGTCAGTACAATGTCACGGTAGCATCAGAAAACGGCGAGTGCACCAGCGCTCCCAGTCGAACTGTTATTACAACAGGTGGTTTTTGAAAGTTTTTGTTCATTTTATTTATCTAAAAAAGATTTGGTTTTGACTCGAAACACATCATGTGACATATTACTCTTTTCCAACTCCTCGGCCAGGACCATGCGACCCCGTCAATGTGACAAGCAACGTCCACTGTGGCTCCGACATGGCCACGGTGTCCTGGGTTGCCGCTGCTGGAGCTGTAGCCTACACTGTATTCGCTCGAGATAGCAGCGCTCAGAATAACATTTCCTGTAGGAGCAGCTCAACTTCCTGTCAGCTGAACCAGCTTCTGTGCGGGAAAGCTTACAACCTGACCGTGGTGGCTGAGGATGACACGTGTAACAGCACTGGAAGCACCGGAGCAGTCCTGATGACAGGTAGAAGACAGGAACGCTGGATAGACTAAAGCTTGATTGATCCATGTCTTAAGAAACATCTAGAACATCAACCTTACACATAACTGACCCTTCATCCTCTTTGTTTCCCACTCAGCTCCTTGCTCTCCCTCCGTCCACAACAGCACCCAGATCTGTGGAACCAATTCATCCTCTCTGTCATGGGGGTCAATGGCTTATGCAGTAGGTTACATAGTTAACGCGACATCTGCAAGTGGGAAGACGGTTTCTTGCAGCTCAGCGTCTGCTACTTGTACCCTGACTGACCTCCTGTGTAGTGAAACCTACACAGCCACAGTGGTTGCACAAGGAAGCCAGTGTGACAGTTCACCTGGACCCAGCACCAACATCACTACAGGTCAGTGACTGCATGTGTGTGAAAGGAAAGGAACCCCCTCGTTGTTCCTCCACCAAAAACACTTTCTTCAATCTGTATCCTGTGTTCTCTTTCTTCCAGCCCCTTGTCCTCCATCTGTCATATCTAAGCAGTTCAACTGTGGCACCAACACAGCCGTGTTCAGCTGGACTGACCCTGCAGGAAGCCTGAGCTTCCGGGGTCAGCTCGGGGGAGCAGGGTACCAGGATAGCTGTCAGACTACAAATACCAGCTGCGTGTTCCAAAACCTTCCCTGTGACTTGGATTTCAATGTAACAGTCCAGGCTCAAGGGTTGCACTGCACCAGTGTCCCAAGTGTCAGTGAATCTCTCAAAACAGGTCATTATTCCATTTGTGTGCTGCTATTGAATAAACAAGCATCTTTTCAGATAGTTCTTTTCAACGCGACTCCATCCCCCACTGCACAGATTCTGCCTCCAAATGTGCAAGATGGCCGCATTCATATCCGCAATATTTCTGCTTAACTTCTGGATAGTGGGAGGAAGTGGAGATGTGTCGTCCATCTTTATATGGAGTCGACATCCAAAAGCAATAAATCTGCTTATTACAGAGACGGACAAATGGTTTTAAAGAAGGCATTTAATACGTTTGGAACATATTTTGTGCCTGTGTTGAGTAAGATGAGAAGTTTGAAACAATTTCAATAAAATGGCTAATTAGCTAGTAGCCTTTTAGCCTAGCATAATGACATACGAAACAGCGTGCCGGCACATATACAAGGTATTTCTCTAGTTTGATCTGTACAAAAACTGCTGTCACTGAACATGACAGCTAAATGGTTTAGAGGTAACTGCTAAACTTAACAAAAAGTCATCTTATGCCTTTTATGTATATCAATCCACTGTCACTCATATTTTCTCTTTTGTTTCCCCACCCCAGTCCCGTGTGCCCCGCAGAACGTGAGCGCCACTCCTTCCTGTTTCAATCACTCAGCCCTGGTGACGTGGGTAGGAAGCCCCAGTGCAGTGGGATACAACGTGACAGCCACAGGACAGGACGGACACACACACCACTGTCACACCAACACCACCATGTGTCAAATACCTGACATCCACTGTGGTGAAACTTACATCATCAAGGTCACACCGTTCTCTCAGACGTGCATCGGAGACCACAGTGCAGCTTTAAGCTTAAGTGCAGGTGCAGAAAGACTTGATAACCAAAGTTGAACTCTTACATTATTGCTTAGGAAGGAAAAAGGACAATATTAAACCTTTTTCTTTAATTTTCTCCAGGTCTTTGTGCTCCCAGCAACGTCACAGCGTCTCCAGCTTGTGACGACAGCACTGTGTCTTGGTCTCTGGTAGCAGGGGCAGAGATGTACATAGCAACGGCCACTGCAGACGATGGACACAATCACACTTGCAGCTCAAACGGGTCCCTCTCATGCAACTTCACTGACCTCCACTGTGGGGAAACCTACTCTGTTGCTGTGGTAACCGTGGACAGGGGATGCTGGAGCGAGCCTAGCTCAGCCGTGATGCTGAGAACAGGTGACGGGATGAACAGCAATGAGTCCGGGGTTATTTGATATGATGTCGATGAATTGTTTTCAACTTCCTTTTGCATTGCTCAGCTCTGTGTCCATCTACTAACCTGACGGGCCAGGTCAACTGTGACAACAACACGCTGACCCTCATGTGGGACCCGAGTCCAGAGCCCGGGGCCGCATACACTTTACAAACTGAGATGATGGGTGGTGCACTCCCTCCTTCAGAGCACAACACCTCCAGCACCTCACACACTTTCACCAACCTGCTGTGTGGACAGAGATATGCTTTCCGCATCGCAACACAGGATGGAAACTGCCGCAGCAGCTACAGTCCACCCACTGAGATAAGCACAGGTATAGAATGTGTTTCTATAGCAATGGCTCTGGTATGGCAGAAATAGTATTTTCACCTAAAATCAACATATATTAAGAATCACTTGTCCCCCATCCTTTTAGCCCCTTGTCAGCCCACCAACTTCACTGCTCGTGTGGACTGTGGCACAAACAATGGGCATTTCTTGTGGGTTGAGAGCATCGGAGCTGGTTTCTACACTGTCGAGGTGACGGGAGAGCACGGCCACGTGGCGTCCTGCTCCTCCAACAGCACCTCCTGCACAGTAAAACTCCACTGTAGCCGCTCGTACTCCGCAACACTGGTGGCTTCCACAGAAAGCTGCAACAGCACCAAACATGCAGACATTCATTTTGAATCAGGTGAGATATGTGCGCAAAGAGGCAATTATTACACAAAATATAGATTCAAACTCCTCATCTCTCCTATCATGTGACAGATCCAAATCTGAACCTTCCGCAACTGTCTGATAAAGAATCCTCTCTGCTTTAGTTCTGTCTTGATGTCACCTATCATTGGCATTCATAAAGGGGTTACACAATTATTTAACTTTCAGAACTCAGTATATAATTTCTGTCATTTCAATCAACAACAAGATAAACGATTATCATAAAAACAACTGATAGGTAATATTGGACTTTCATCTGTCTCACATCTGTCTATAAAAAGTATTTGTTCCCATGTCAGCCATGTTTGAGGGAAAGGAAGAAGGGGAGCATCACATCCTATTACACGTACACATCGCTTTGAAGCCCAGGATGTCCTCTTTCTAATAAATCCGGGATTGATAAAGTAGCTCTTTGTATTTACCTATTTCTGACACCTCAAATTCTTTTGAATGCCTTAACTTGCAGCCTACGTGCTTATGTGTGATCAAACTCTCTCCCATAGCTCCCTGTCTCCCAGGCGATGTGGTAGCAGACGTAAACTGCAACACTAATGTGATGAATGTGAGTTGGACGCAGAACATGGCCTCAGACGAGTACACCGCCTTGGCCATCGGCACAGACGGACACAACACGTCCTGTAACTCAACTTCGAACTCCTGCTGCATCCATGACCTGCAGTGTGGCAAAGTGTACGACGTGGTCGTCACCTCTTCCTCCGTTCACTGCAGCATCATCGCCGGCTCTGACTACAAGGTCCAGTCCGGTGTGTGCAGCTCTTTTGTGTTCAGAATTTAAAACAAAATCATGTTGTTGAAGAATAACGTTTGATGGTTTCGAATGGAATCTTCTTTCCACCAGCTCCCTGTAAACCGGAGAACACCACTGTTGACCAGAACTGTAGCAGCAACGTCATGACAGTAAAATGGGAACGGAGCGGTACAAACCAGAATCACACTGTCACAGCCTCGTCTGCTTCAGGCGTTAAGTCGACCTGTGACTCCACCGAGAGCAGCTGCTCCTTCCTGGACCTGGGCTGTGGTCAACTCTACACTTTCACTGTGATGGGACACACTAATGTGTGCATGAGCGAAATAAGCAGCCCTATAGAGAAGACCACCGGTACAATGAATGAGTTTACTTTGATAACCACATCTTAATGGAATACCTTGCCTTTTTGATGGGAGTGCACATTTTTTGCTACAGTAAATATGAAGCTACCACTAGCGGCTACCTCGCTTAGCTTAGGGAAATATCTAATAAATCACAAATAAGAAAATCGTAACACACATTGTGGTTTAAGATGTTTATATTCTGGATAATTTTTTTGTTGGATGTTTTTAGACCCAACCAGTTTGGCTGCTGTTTTTTTATGCTGCGAACCCCTTTATATGGGGAAAACATTGAGCTTGAGGGTTTGGACACAGAAAACATATTGTCTGTTATTCGGTTCAGTGTTGAATCGACATTCATTTCACATTTGAGGATCTGTCTTTGGTTTCCCATGCTTTATGCTAAGCTAAGCTAACCAGCTGCTAGCTGTAACTTCCTATTTAGCGTACAAACATGAGAATGGTCTTCATCTTCTAAGATAATTCTTGGCAAAAAAGCAAATTAGCATTTTACCAGTTCTGCAACTCTTTATTTTATTTTAGGGTATTTTTATTTTCTATTTCATTGGTTACCTCTTCTCAGTTGCCCTTCTCTCTTGCTCTAGCCCCGTGTCCTCCCACCAACGTGTCGGCTGAGCTAAACTGTACCACACACCAAGCTCTGGTCAGCTGGAGCAGTGCAGCTGCAGCTACAGCCTACAGCATCCAGGCAAACTCCACCAATGGACATTTCTCCTCTTGCAGTGACACAGGGACGTCCTGTCACCTGGACAACCTGGTCTGTGGACAGCAATACTCTGTTGTTGTGGAGGCAATGCACACTGGGTGTCCAGGACCTGCCAGTCCCCCGGCCATGCTCACTACAGGTGGGAACAACTCAAAATTTAGAGGTTGATAGCTTTTTTATTTCAACAAAAATGCCAAAGACATTTTTCTTCCTCTTTTCAGAACCGTGTGTACCTTCAAATCTCTCTGTCCACTACAATGTGAGCACTGCTCAGGTGATGTGGGACGCAGCAGGTGGTGCCAGCTCCTACTCTGTTGAGGCCGTGACTGACCAGGGCTCGACAGTCACCTGTAACACCACCAATAACGTCTGCTCCCTGAACGGCCTGCAGTGCGGTCACATCTATAACGTGACTGCAACTGCACACAACCAGGCCTGTGACAGTTTGATGTCTGCGACCCATCACCTCATGACAGGTTCGTTACCTGCTCGGGAAGGGATTGTGACTACAGGTATATACGACAAGCCAAATTTACATGTGTGTTTTCCCTTCATTTAGAACCCTGCCCACCCACCAACGTTCAGGCCAATGTATCCTGTGAACAGCTCACTGCCACAGTCTCCTGGGATAGGAGCAACCTGGCTGGCAGTTACATGGCCTACTTTGAAAACCAAAATGGCCAATACACATCCTGCGTTTCCATAGACACCCATTGTACTGTCTCAGGGCTGGCATGTGGCACCGAGTACAACGTCTGGGTCAAGGCTCTGGGACAACAGAACAACAGCTCTGACAGCACAGTGGTGTCCGCTACATCAGGTAGATTAATGTTTGAAGTTACACTGTAGATCCGTTAAAAATACTTAAAAGTCCCTAAGAACCAGTGTTTGGTGTAAATGTTACCACGGCAGTGCTTCAGGTTCCTGTTCATGAGGAATTCAGTTTCAGTTCAGTGAGTGGGACTACGCAGTGTGTCTGGATGTTGATTTTTGAATAATAGAAAATTATGTTGAAGAGAATCCACAAAGGTTCTTGGAATTGGAGAATTGGTAAGTGAGGACTGTGAGATGCAGTTGAAAGCTGTTTATGTTTGATAAGTGGACCATTGAGCTGAAATCCTCTTCACAATAAAATTTTTGATATGAATTGGTCATAAACCTTAACTCATAACGCTCTTCCTGGTTCTACAGGGCCTTGCAAGCCGAGCAGCATCGAAGCCATTATGGACTTTGAGGTCTCCAATGCTACCGTGTCATGGCAGCCCAGCGTCGGAGCTGTGTCCTATGCTGCTGAGCTCACAGCTTCATCGGGCCACACCAGCAGCTGCACCACCAACCAAACCAACTGTCAGCTGAGCCCGCTGCAGTGCGGGGAGGAATACAACGTCACCGTGACGGCTCGGGGAGAGGGCTGCAACAGCACTGCTCAAATGGCTGGACACCTCACCACAGGTAGAGCCTCGTCTCCTGTGTGTGTTTGTAGCACGTCTGACATTGTGTTTGAGGGAAATCAACCAATAGACATTCAAAGATATACTGGTTTCCATATTTGTTCAATTGTGTACACAATTTATTTGTAACTACCTCTTTTGTATCTATTACTTCCCCCCAGAGCCCTGTGTTCCCCAAAATCTCTCTGTCCACTACAATGTGAGCAGGGCCCAGGTGATGTGGGCCGCAGCCAGCGGTGCCAGCTCCTACTCTGTTGAGGCTGTGACTGACCAGGGCTCCAGGGTCACATGCAACACCACCAACAACAGCTGCTCCCTGAACGGCCTGCAGTGCGGTCAGATCTATAACGTCACTGTGTCGTCACACAACCAGGCCTGCAACAACACCCTGACCTCTGAACCCCAATGCCTCATGACAGGTGGGTCACGTGAAACTTAAAATGTCTGACTCTTCTCATTGTGCACAGTTGTAACCCTGTATATTTCACCTTTGTGTTTAAATGCGTGTGTTATCTCTTCACTCAGAACCATGTCCACCCAGAAACGTTCAGGCAAATGTGGTGTGTGAACAGCTCACATCGAATGTTTCCTGGGAGCAGAGTGATCTCGCTGTGGGTTACGTCGCCTACCTTCACAACCCAAACGGCCACCACACTTCCTGTGTCAGCGAGGACACCCAGTGTAGCGCCTCAGGGCTGACCTGCGGCACAGTGTACAACGTCAGGGTCAAGGCTCTAGGAGAAAAATACAACAGCTCTGACAGCAGCGTGGTGACCCTCACATCAGGTAATGACTCAATCAATTCCTCTGTCAATTTAACCACATTGTGGATTTTTTTTGTGTCATTTCATTAACGTACTTGTGCTGTTTCCTCAGCTCCCTGCCTGCCTGGAGCCGTAGCAGTAGAGGTCAACTGTAACTCTGACGGTGCTGCCGTTGTTTCCTGGAATACAACATATGGCACAGCGAACTTTTCCCTGACAGCCCCCGTCAGTGGAAGCCTCCAGACTTTGTGTACGACTCAGCAGAACTCATGTAACGTTACAAATTTGACGTGCGGGGAAACCTACAACCTCAGCCTCACCGTCAGCAACAAACAGTGCAGCCTCGCAGCACCGATGCCCGCTAACCTCACCACACGTAAGTTGATTGTTCACAGTTTTTCCTCGTGGTGCTCTGGCTTTCATTTGTTTTCGAGATTTGACCCTTGACCTATCGCACTTCTCCTCAGGGCCTTGTCCACCTCAGCGTGTGGATGTTAACAGGCCGTGTGGCTCCAGCTCCACAGTCCTGTCCTGGGAGGAGGATTCTGATGTTGATCTGTACACAGCAACTGCCATGAACGCATCAGGGGGAGAGGTGGAGAAATGTAACTCTACAGGCTCCACCTGTTCCTTCAACAGTCTGGCCTGCGGAGAGACGTTCAACTTTACTGTCACTGCTCACAGTCGAGGCTGCTGCAGCCAGGCCAGTGATACTGTGTCTATTCAAACAGGTACTTTCTGGTGCATTATTCAGCTGTATAAATGAACTAAATACACTCAGTCAAGAAACACACTTCAGTTCAGTGTTTAGATACTTCTACTTCACTGACACTAGATGTCGCACTAGCACCAGCATCTCAAACCAAAACAAATGCTTTGTCATATTATCATGTTCTCAGAAGACAGGCGTTGTTTAGCAACAATGAGAAGGACAACTCAATGAAGTTAGTTTGTGTAGTGGTTTCAGTTTGGCTGCTCTGCAGACCGGTTAAATGGATCTAAAATTCAAACAAGCTGCCCCAAAATTACACACACTCATAGATACCATCCTTTAAATATGACATATTTTTCATTATGTTTCATGAATCATTCCCTGGGAAATCAGTTAAAAAAATTAAAAAACTATGACATCATGTAAAACAAATGATGGGTTATCTCTTCTCCCATGTCCCATCCTTCCACCAAGTTTTGTGAAAATCGGTTGAGTAGGTTTCTGCATAATCTTGCTGACAAAGAAAAAAAACAAATAAAAAAACAAAATCTCGCAAATATAAAGATATTAAAAAGCCCCCTGATCTGGATCTGCACTAAAATGCCATCCTCTCACCAAGTTTTTTCCGCTCATCTGTGCTGTCACAGTTATGGATCACAAATCACAAAACTAATTCATTCAGTTCATGTCATGTCTCTACTTTTACTGTAGAAGCTGAATATTTCTTCATCAGTTCTCTCTATCTCCCCCTCCTCTTGCTCCTCTCAGAGCCTTGCCAGCCTGTCATCACGTCAGCTCAGGTGCTCTGTCAGAGTGACCAGGTCCAGATCTCCTGGCTCCAAGCAAGTGGTGTCATGAACTACTTAGTCACGGCCATGGGGAGCCTCGGATACGTGGACACCTACAACATGACCCAGACCCTTCTGTCAGCCACCCTGCCATGTGGGCAGGACTACAATGTCACCGTGCGAGGACAAGGCAGCGAGTGTGACAGCGTCCCTAGCAGCCCTGCCTTCTTCGAAACTCGTACGGTTTTGTGTGTTACACCTCAATAATGTTTTATCATAGCGTGTGTATATGTATGTTTACACCCGTCCTCTCTCCACAGCTCCATGTGTCCCCCAGGATGTGACCACCTACGTTCAGTGTGAGCCTAACGTGGGCTCTGTCAGCTGGGGGCCCAGCGATGGTGCCGAATCATATGTTGCCGTAGCAACTGGCCTTGATGGCCACAATCACCAGTGTGTCACCAACACCACCTCGTGCACGTGGAACGACCTGCACTGTGGGGAGGAGTACACTGTTGTAGTGAGAGCCAAGGAGGGCAACTGCACCAGTGTGCCCAGCAACAGCTCGGTCATACATATGGGTATGTCATGCATATTCATACAGCATGTATAAATAAATGGTAATGTTGTTTTTGTACTTTCTTTTAAATAATTTCTCCTGAATAATGCAATTTGATATTAGAAAGTACTTTAACACTTGTATTTGTCTTGCAATTAGTACCAATTTAGTACATTTCCCAGGAGTTTATTAGGAATTTACAGGCCCACGAATTAAAAATGTTTCCTAATAAATAACTACAATGGCACTCGGAGGGTGTATACCTCTGCCAAGGTCTAACAGTCCCCTAATGAAACCACTAGATCCCGATTTGGATTTGGATCTGTACCAAATTGCTCCCACTCTAAACTGAGAAATCAATAAAAGCATTTAAAACAAATACCTGTTAAATAAAGCACTGTTTAATTGGGCTCCTCACTGACACAAAGCACATCCTTCCAGCAAGTTTCATGGTAATCCGTCCAATTAGTTTTGGATAATCTATTTTAAAATCAAGCCAACAAACAAAAGGACAGGGGTGAAGCGGGCATAACAATTTTACAGGATCACTGAAATCTGCTAGTGTCTTAACAGCTACATATGTTTGAACGTCTCTGTGATAACCCCTCTATCATCTTTCTCTCTTCCAGATCCCTGTGTGCCTCAGAATTTGGTTGCCTCTGCGGACTGCAACATGAAAGTGGTCTCCCTGAGCTGGGATGCAAGTAATGGGACCAGTTTGTACATGGTATCTGCTGAGGGAGGAGACAATACGACTGGGCTCACCACTAATGTCACCACAGCTCACTTCTCTGACTTAGCGTGTGGACAAAACTACAGCCTCACAGTCACACCTCACAACCCGCAGTGTCCTGGCAACTCCAGTGCACCGGCTTCCATACAGACATGTAGGTTCAATACCTGTTATGTGTCAGATGTGAGTTTAGTTGACTTAAACATATCAAGTATAACAGTAGGAGTAACCTCGGACCGATTGTTATTTGTCCTTTCTCCAGGGCCATGTCCACCTTCAGGAATCTCTACCACGCAGGACTGCCTCTCTGGTAACGTCACAGTAACATGGCAGGCCGGAAATGGGTCAGACTACTACACAGTCACCATGGAAACTGACTCTGGCCTCTCGGAAACATACATGTCCAACTCCAATCAGAAAATCATCCCAGGTTTGACCTGTGGACACAACTTCTCTGTGTCGGTCACCGCCTCCAACCAGCAGTGTAACACCACCTCCAGTGAAACCACCCGTCTGCAGCCAGGTGAGCAGGAAATACTGAAAAAGTTGGGATTATTTTATTAGTTAAATTACACCACAATGCCTTCCTCACATGTAATGTATATTAAAAACTATCTACCAAATGTCAGCATAACTTGTAGCAGTGGTAAACTGACTCTCTTTTCGTTGTCCGTCCTTTATCTGCAGTTCCATGTGTCCCCACTAATGTCTCCGCGGTGATGGACTGTGCCAACAACACCGCTCTTGTGTCCTGGTCTGCCAGTCGCGGGGCTCTTCAGTACTCAGTGACAGCTCGCGGTAGTCATGGCAACGTCAGCTGCCAGACCTCTGACCTCAGCTGCAGCCTTGACAACCTCACATGTGGCAGCAGCTACACCGTCCAGGTCGCAGCCATGGACGACAGCTGCTCTAGTGTCCCAAGCCAGGCTGTGGTCTTAAACTCAGGTGAGACAAACAACAACAACAACAACAACAACAACAACAACAACAACAACAACAACAACAACAAACACACTCATGCACAGTTACAGTCTTTCTTTGTGCTGACTAATCTGTTCATCTTCTTATTCCCAGCCCCCTGCCCACCCCAGAATGTGAGTGCCCACTTCAACTGTTCTTCCAACGACATGAGGGTTTCCTGGGACGCCACCAGGGAAGCGGACCACTTCCTGGTGTCAGTGGTCTCAGACAACGGAGGAATCAGCGAGTCATGTAACACCACAAACACAGCGTGCTCGCTCAGCAACGTGACCTGCGGGAAAACCTTCACCGTTCATGTCACTTCGGTCAGAGGCGACTGCAGGAGCCAGCAGAGCCAGGCCCACACCGTCCAATCAGGTATGAGGGCTTTACAGAACTCATCCATCATCTGAGGTACAAAATGTCCATCCAGTCACTGATTTAACATTTTTATGTGCTTTCTAGCTCCCTGCCCTCCTCAGGGGATCAGGGGCAACCTAGACTGTGTCACCAACTCTGCTTGGATCTCATGGGACGCGGCTCCGGGGGCCGACAGCTACACGGTGTCAGCTGTGGGTGGAGGGAACCGCACGGCCAACTGCAGCACTTCCAGTAACACCACATGTGAGGTGGAAGACCTGGAATGTGGGGTTCTCTATCATTTTAGCGTTACTGCTAAAAACAGCCAGTGTGAGAGTCCACCAGGCGCCACCATCGACCTGCAGACAGGTAACACGCTTCAGTCTTTGCAATGAGAGAAATTTGCCCTTTTTTGTCATTCCAAAGAGGAATTAGCGCTACAGTGGAACTGATAATGAAATGTTCCTCCTCTTCCTCCTCTTCCTCCAGCCCCCTGCTCCCTCTCTGCCATCACAGCTATCTCTCAGTGCCACAACTCCTCCATCCTCGTCATGTGGGCCCTGATGGAGGGCGGCGTGGGGAACACAGTGTACACCGCCACAGCAGAGGCCAGCGATCACAGCCGCCTATCGTGCAATGACACGGGCACTAGCTGCTTCCTGTATGGAGCGCAGTGTGGCCTCCGCTACACCATCATCGTTGCAGCTTCATCAGACCAGTGCAGCAGCATGAGAAGTCCTCCCTACAGAATTAGCATGGGTACATTTTAATTTATATGATCAAAATTTGGACAGGAACTTTGTTGGTTCTTACGACCTTATCGAAGTCATTCCCCAGTTTAGGACTAACTGGGTTTCATGAGAAAAGCCTGTTTTAAGCCTCTGAACCCTGATTTATTTCTTCTTCCCAGAGCCCTGTCCACCCAGGAACGTGACAGTTGACTCCTCCTGTGAGGACCACAGTGCGCTGGTGTCCTGGACTCGCTCGCCTGTTGCTGAAACCTACAGTGTTGTTGCTATGGCTGCAGATGGACACGTGCATATGTGCAACACCAGCTCCAGTAACTGCAGCGTATCAGATCTCCACTGTGACGAGCAGTACACAGTATTTGTAACTGCCCACCATGAGAACTGCTCTAGCAGGGCCAGTCAAAATGCAACAGTGAATACAGGTACTTGTTTTATATAAGGAATGTGGTACTATAAATCCAAGAGCCCTATTACAAGTGACAATAACCTTTAGACTGTCAGCACGATAAGATTTCAATTTCTCTTCTATCCAGGTCCCTGCCAGCCAGATGGAGTCTCAGTTGCCTTCCACTGTCACAACCAGTCTGCAGTGCTTTCATGGACGCCCAGGGACAACGCTGTAGAGTACTATGGCTGTGCTCAATCTGCGAATGGAGAGATGCTGTACTGTTACAGCACAGATGGAAATTGCACCATCGATGGTCTTGAATGTGGAGCAGTTTACAATTTCTCTGTCCAGGCCTCAGATGGCACATGCAACAGCTCCTTCAGTGAATCAGTGCAAAGGGGAGCAGGTAACAGAGCTGCATGTTCCTCCTCACAATCTAATATTGGTGCATATTAAGTGGAGTCATTCATTAAATCCTACCTTCTCTCCTGCAGTCCCCTGCCCTCCAGACACTGTAGAGGTGCAGCTGCTGCCGATGCAGATGGAGGTGCAGGTGACGCGCGTCACTTGGACACAGATTTCCTGCAGTGACACTGAGTACAAGTTGTCGCTGACAGGAAGTTTGCTGGGAGACGGCCAGGCCCTGTTCGAGCTCAGCTCCTATTGGACAAACAGCACGTACTTTGAGATTCCCCTCCCCTGTGGGTCGTCCTATGAGGCCACAGTGCAGAGCAGGAACCGTGCTGGTACCAGCAACGCGTCTGTGGCTCTCAGTGGAACAACAGGTAGACTACACCCAACATTACAAGTTACTGTTCACACTGATTTAGCTGTTACACTTCACAATTACAATAATTTCCACTGAAATGTGGTGAAGTAGAAAAACACTCAAGTCCAAAAAGTGTGTACTTTAGCTTGTATTGTGTTGTACTGGTCAGTTTTGTGTTGATTCAATCTTATACTAGGGCATTTGATATTGTTAATTACACTGTGTCTATGACAAGACACAATGTGAGGCCTGTTATTTCTCATCTAGCCTTGAATATTGAAGGTTCAAGGTCAAATTCGGACTCAACAACGTTCCTGGTGCTTTAACTTCTTTCTTGTCTCTCCCCCCAGCTCCTTGTCCACCATCAGCAGTGGTGTACAGCGGCAACAGCACCTTTGCCTCAATTTCCTGGAACTCCTCAGTGTACGCCACTGCATACACTCTGTACGACAACAGTGTGACGCCATTGACTCAGCTGTGCAGGGTGTCGGGTCTGTCCTGCTCTCTGTCCAACATCACGTCCAGCAGCCTGGTGATCACAGCCAGCAACGCAGCGGGAGAAAGTGAAGCTGAACAGATAACAAACGGTAGGAACTGTTGTGTACGTAAAACAAAACACAAAATTCTGTATTTATTCAAACAAACTGACGTCAGCTTTTTCTCTTTAGTGATACCACACGCACGAAGGAGGAGACATCTTCTTGAAGTGCAGGATGGTGAGTTTGTAGTTGTGAGAAGCTCTTGTGAATGATTTTCAGATGTACTTGATTTGTTTGGCACGGATTTTGGAGCTGATGGCCACAGGCCGGATCAAGGGCTGGATCCAGGGCCGGATCCAGGGGGAGGTACTGGCCCCAGCTGAAATCTGAGTGGCCCCTGTCCTGTCAGTAGTCGTTTAAAAAAATGCTACTAAAAAAACTAACAATATATATGATAATTTGTTATTTTGAGGTTCACAATGTGCTTGAAGAAGGAACATTTTAAAAATGTGGCTTTGCTCAAATCTATCTTATTGCCCCCCGAATTAGAAAAATCCCAGACATGTGATGGCCTTCCTCCTGCAAGTTGCTCCTTCAATGAGAGAAATGTTTAAACCAGTCATAACCAAATTCACACTTCTATCTTGTCCCCAACAGGAGGCCTTTCAGCTCCCGTTCTACACATCACACAAATAGCTTCGACAGTTGTGTTAGTCGAGTGGGAGACAGTGGACGACACATCTGAGTACAGCCTGGTGAGAAGGCAGCAGGGCAGTTCCAGTCCGCCTGAGGAACTGACAGTCTACGGTGGAATGATCCTAGTCACTGAATTGAGCCCCAGCTCCAACTACTGTTTCACAGTGTCAGCCAGCAGCTCGGTCACTAGTGGACCCGAGTCAGAGCCTGTGTGTGTGCAAACAGGACCAGGGCTTTCCCAGTAGACAGGGACGCAATAATGTAGACTACAGGTCTGTGCACGTCTCCCAATTTAATGTGATGGTCTTTAAGGGTTTTGGGTATTTACTCACAATTCACATTAACTTTTAAGCTAATAGAAAATGGGCGTTAGTGTGGGTTACTTTGAAGTTTATGTTTCTGATGGTTAACCATAAACTGCACCGTTTTTGAGTCTTTAGTGTGTGTTGTGTAACTGGGATTACTGTAATACTGAAGACACGGCCTACTACACAGAACCTTCATGTATTTAACTACTCCCATATGTGAAATATAACTAGATGTCTTCAAAATAAATGCCAGTGGCCTTAAGATTTGAAGCTTTTTATTCTGTACCTGTACATGTTTTGTCTGCTCTTGGTTGAGGTTATATATTTTTTATCTGGGGGTTTTATTCCTCCTGCTTTTTATATCAGTAATATATCAGGAAGTGTTGCACATGTCCAGAGTATTCACGTGTTTGTCATTTCTGAATGTATATTTAACATGGAAATTATTTTCACACTACATTCCAATAAAACAAAAAAAAATATTGCTTGCTTTCAACATTTGCATTCTACCGTTTCTTATGTCTTAGGAAATTAGAAATGGGCAATACAACTATATCAATTGTTAATATTAAAAATGGGTATTAATGCCAGACCAAATGATAAGTGAGTATATGTGAAAATGCTTTACTTTATTCTACAAAAGTTTATCACGTTAAATTACAATTTTCTTCTCAATTACGACTTAAATCTAATAGTTTTTCTTTAAAGCAGCCCTAATATTATCTAGCAATATAGTAACTATATACATTTACATGATAAATATCGATATCGACTTTGGTTGTCTCGCCGAGCTACTACCTAAACACCCCTTTTCTTTGAAATGAAAGACAAATGTTGTTCGTAAAAGTGTTTATTAGAAAACAAAATGCAACAGAGCAACAATTCAATCACAGCACAAGCAGGGCTGAACTGTGTGTGGTAAAAAAAACATTACCCTTTGCATACTGCCCTTTGGAGGATTAAAATATTTTCAGGCTGTCAACACACGATCAATGATGGAGTTACCTTGCACTGTCAAAACGCTGCGAGGACTCATTGCCACTACACATGATATTTAACCGTTTACTTTGGACTGTTCAGAGTTTCATCAGAATACAGCAGACAAATGATTTTACGAATGAGGGTAATTTCAGTCATTCTCTGTAGTATTAGTCAAATATAAAAAAGGCTTCTGTACAGCCTGAACAGTTCATTATTATTAATTATATGGCCAAACCAGTGGTGAATGTAAATCCGACCACTTACCGTGTATAGACAGCTTTCAAACATTATTTACAAACCCATCACATCCTGGGGCAAAAGAAAGATTTCCATAGAAAATGAAAATGCCATTTTTGCCTCTTTCCAAATTTCAAGTGAAGACTAACAATTGTCTAAATCGGGAGTGAAAAAGGCAGAACAACACAAAAAGTAAAGCAACATTGCATTGGCCAAAGATAACATAACCAGATGTCCAGCGTGCTAACATTCCCAGTCTTCGGCACAAGAGACAGATCATACAACTGGGTAGAAAAAAGGGAGAAAAACACGGGGAATAGAAGAAGTAATATTGCTGCGGGGCGACATTTACTCAGTGCTCTGACTCCTTCTGCGTTCACTATGTTTACAATGGTCATTATTGGACTCGCGCTGATGATGACTCTTCTCTTTGCTACGACTCCGTTTGTGGGATCGCTGTTCCCCATCTCTGTCCCTGTCTTTCTCTCTGCTGTGGCTGCCCTCTCGTTTCCGGTTCTTCTCCTCGCCACGTTTGTGCTTCTTTTCCCTGCTTCGACTCCGACTCGACTTTTTGGCTTTCCTTTCTTCTCTGCGTCTCTCCCTGTCCTCTTTGTGCCTCCTGTCGTCGTTGTTCTCCCCCCTGCTCTTCTTATCCCTCGACTTCTCACTCTCAGTGCCTCTATCTTTATGGTTATCCCTTTCCTTCTTCTTGCTCCTGTCATCTACACCATCTCTATCTTTGTCTTTGCGTTCGCTTCTTCGGTCCCGACTGGCGCTGCGACTTCTTCTGCGTTCTCGCCGTTCTTGGTTCCGGTCTGCGCTGCGGGACCGGCGTCTCTCTCTGTCCCTATCCTTATCCTTGCCCTCCCTCTCTTTCTTTTGCCGGTCACGCTCTCTGTCCAGCTCTCGGTCGAAGCTGGGGCCGTGGCGCTCCTTCTCACGATGGTGGCTACTGCTTCTTGACCGTTTGGGCGACCTTTTAGGAGACCGTTTAGGCGACCGTTTGGGTGAGCGTTTGGGGGAACGTTTAGGTGATCGTTTAGGCGACCTTCTGGGGCTCGGGGATCGTCTAGGCGTCCTAGGAAAAAAGGTACCATAAGCTTCAAGCACTTAAACATTCTTATCTGATCATGATAAGTCAGATCATTTGATTTTTAACAGTAACCTTGGCCCAATTTTGACTTGGGAATAACCCTACAAATAAATAAAAGGATAACAGGTTTCCCTGGATCAAACATGACAATACATGATACCAAGTATCAGCCAAGGTGTCATTTTGATGTAATTTTAGAGAAATAGACACAAAATCTGATATGTTTGCGGAAAGACACATGATGACGGGGAAGTTTTAAAATGAAATAATCTAAACAGTTTGAATCCCTTACCTGGGAGTGCCGTTTTTCCCCTTGCCTCCCGGCCTCCCCTGTGAACGTGGCATCTTCCTCCGGTGTCTCCTTCACCGCAACCTTTCGGGGTCTCGCCTTCATCTGCTGGTCAATCATTTTCTGCACAGGCACTGGGATACGGGGGAAGAGCGTGGAGAACCACTCCAGTTTGGTCAGGAAGGAGCGCAGCATCTCTCCGACGGTCATCACACAGCCACCTCCCGCCTTCACGTCGAGCTCCTACAACAAAATGGCGGCAAAGTGCCACAGAGAAACTCAATTAGCACTCACAGGTAGTAAGCAGGTAAATGTGACTGATTTCTTCTTCAATTTTAACTCAAACCAAAAAGAAATTTGTGATGACCAAGTACTGAACCTTCACCTCTGTTCATCTAGCTTAATTTTGCATTTCAAACAAATGTGTCTGGTTTTTACTTCTGCTCATATTTACAAGAGGAAATAACATTTAAATATAGCTAAATGTTTCAGCTGGCAGAATCTGGAGTCTGCATTTACAAAGTGAGCTTTGATAATCAAGTCAACTTTATATTCATCTTTTGAAATATCTTTGCTTCTTTTCTTTCGATGATCCATTTAAAAAACATCAAAAACTGTCTGCAACTACTTATTACAGAGTTTAAATAAAGAGAATAGAGATCAAATCATGAGACAAATCCTAACTGATCTGAAAGGACAAAGACAGAGGAGCCATAGCTTCTTTCATCTGTCTCCAAACAGAGTAAATAGTTCACCCAAAAATGAAATTGAACTCATTATCTACTCACCATGTCGATGGAGGCTGAAGTGCTTGAGTCGACAAAACACTAATTTCACAGGTGAACAGGGTTGCACCCAAATCAAATACGATTGAAGTAAAAAGGGACCACTTCCTCAAATATATAAAAAATTTGAAATAAAATATCTCCACTCTGCTCCTCTGGCATCTTCCAAGTGTCTGGAAGCCCTGACATTCCAATTTAACTCGAAACGGTCATCTACGCCAGGTCTTTAGCGTCATGACTTTAGACAAACTTATTTTAGTCGAATTTGAGTGCTTGCTTACAGACACATGGATGACACCACAGGAGCAGCATAAAGGCATGGTATGTTTTTTTTAACTGTTTTCTTAGGTTTGAAGAAATGGTCACTATTTACTTCAATTGTATTAGCTTGGGCTGCAACACTGTTCATTCCTGAAACTCTTAAAGTGTTTGGTGGACTCAAACACCTCCATCGGCATAGTGGTGAGTAGATAGAATTAGTTTACATATTTGGGTGAGCTATCCCTTTTAGGTGAATACAAGTGCCCACAGTGTAAACACAGACTGGCACAGGTAGGTAGGTGCACACCAGTTGAATAGTTGTCAACTTTATATGGTAGAGAACAGCTGCTTTGCACTCACACACGCAAACCAACAGTGCTGAGATACAATTTCCAATTCACCTGCCGCACAATAGGCATCTAAAGAAAAAAACAGGGGAATTAACCAGGTGGGTAAGACTCCATGTGATCAATTCAAATATATATTGCAAGAGAACATCACAGGAGGCCTGGTTGCACAGACTGGGAACCAATTTTATCTTAATACAAATAAACCACTACTTATTAATGCAAAGTTTAAGTTCTGTTACAAAATTTAGGTTTGTTTATCCATAGGAATTTTCCAATTGTCCCAAATTTGACTGTGTGCAACAAGTCCTGATAAAATCTCGTCAAAACAGAGCATGCCTTGATATCACATTGGACTAAGGATCGACTCAGCTTTACACATGGTACTTACCCTGATAAAAATCAGCAGCAGAGGAGTGAGCAAGTAACCTAGCTACTCCGGTTCGGAGGACAAAGACTGAGACAATTAAGCCAAATGAAGGCAAAGGTGAAAAATCAGTTATGAGCATCACAGGGGGGTTGGCAGGCAGATTCTATACTGGGCGTATGACTGTGTATGCAATAGAGAAAGAAACATCAAATTATTACCCGGAGCGACATACCTCCTCATCATCCAGGAAGCCATCGTACCAGTCGACCAAATCTGCCGGGGGCTGGGTGTATCTGAGGCAGAACAAAGCAGGGCACAAATCATAAGTCACATAATCAGGTAGTCACTCGTGGGGTTGTAAAAAATGAACACCACAATTTTGTCATTTGATTCGTGACTTTAAAAAAAAGGGATCGCCATTACTACACAGAATTAACGCAAATAGAGCGAAAGTCTCTCACCAGTACATACCTTATGTACATGAAGCCAAGTGCTCGGATGTATGGCGAGTCTGTGTGAGTGATCAGACCCATGACCTGCTTGCGAGTCATCTTGAGAGTGAACAGTTTGTATAGGAGACAGAACGCCGTGGACACGATACCGCCAGTTCCAACTCCACGCACCTAGCCAGGGAGAGAGTTTGTTAGTAAAGCAGCGTTCAACACAACACTTCTCACACAACCCTAACCAATACATGACATGGTGAAACGTGAGAATCTGCTTTACTAAAAATTCACATCAAGCAGGTTCCAACAGAACCCCTCTGGGTGTTTATCCAAACTGCTTAGGGAGAATAAACAGGGGGGTAAAAGGTGGGGAATAAAAAGCACGTACTTCTCACTTACCCCTCCGCACATTCCAGTCTGACCTGCAGTCTTTCTGCTTCCCTTTTCCCAAGGCTCCGCGTGAGTCACCTGAAGGCACAGAGACAACCATGTGAAACTGGTGAGAGTGTGAGAGGCCTGAGCTTCTCCTGATGACTAACAGAGGCTTCAGGAGATATTCTGCGTCTTCCAGTGATTCACCATCTATAATAGTACTAACACAGTTTATCTGGAAACCACAGCTGTCGTCACAGGACATGAGCTCTGACGTAGTTCCACTTCCAAACACCAAAACAACATGTCTGAGTAAGCCAGACGTCATGATAACGTTGGACTATTGCGTTTTAATGGCAGCTAGCAATGGCAAGCTAGCTAAACAGCCACATTCAAATCAATAATAATGTTTGGGTCAATTTCATGAAACAGCTGGACATCTTACGAAGCTCAAAAGTTCAATTCGAAAATAAGCGCGGTCTAGTCTTTTGAATTTGAAGCCGGCAGCACGCTGCGGCCACTCTGCCGCTTTCCCCCCTGGACACGGGTTATCTAACTAGCATGCGGGTTAGCCGACGCTAGCGTTTACCTTGAAGTAGATTTCGTCCACAACTTCGTGGTACGTCTTTAGTTCATAAAGCTGAACTTTGAAATATGGCGAGGACAGCACGTTGGTGAGAATCATCGGGTTGAGGTTCATGGTCTTTTCGTTGCCCCACAGAGGCAGTACATTTCCATGTTTCCCTGGCGCAGGCTTGTTTACGGCCTGTTGTGGCTGCTGGTTCCCGACGTTAGCCATGTTAGCTGGACCGCGCGCCGCTCCGCTCGCTCTGCAGTTGGCGTGTTTCCGTTTAGAGAGCCATCGATGTTAGATGACGAGTAGTCGATCTTCAGCGCTTTCGTCCGTCCGTCCAGTCGCTCTGGATTCGAGGGTAAATTAATGATAACAACTTCCCGCCGTCGTTGAAGCTCCAGTCCCGCTGCGAGGTAGAACCGGAACTGTACCGTCGGTGCTGCAGTGTGAACGGAAGTGCTGTCGCTGAGCCGCCAACACGTTTAGTTTAGAAAATAAAAGCATTTACCCACACAAGGGTGGGGGCTTTTGTACAATTAACATGTAATAATTAAAGATATATACTTTTGTTTAAGAACACGTTCATTTTAATATTTGGAAATCCATTAAACATTTACTTTGAATTTTTTTTTGTCTAAACCAGAACGTTTAGTGAAACTTTACTTTAGTTACAGTGTGTCGTATGTCTAGAATATTAAATATGACGTTTATTCACCTTATTAGGTATATTTCTCCAATTTAATTTAATCAAATTATTTATAATAAAATTGTCTTTTGTACTCTTGAAAAAGGTGTAGTGTGATGCAGGACAAAACGTGTCTGAGAGTTATCTCTATCCAGAGTGCACATATTTTTAATTTACAGATCTGGTCTTCAATGCTCCATTGACATTTAACATCTTAAAAACAACATATAGTTATCTTGACACATCATGGGCTTTACATCAGCTGAATTTCATTACATGGACCATAACTCATATACTACGGATATGGCTCCTTAAGTGACAGCAAATGTACAGTAACTCAATTTAGCGGATTGACAAAAGTGTAAGTAAAAATTTAAGTAAACACTCAAATGTGTGACAGTATTTCTTATACATTATATCCAGTCTGATTTAAGAGAGACACCTTTGAACCTGTTTTTAGCTGCAATAACTCAATAACTCTTTTTTTTTACAAATTAAATACTAAAAATAACATGATAAAATAGAAACAAAATCAAAATTATAACAAAGTAAAAACATGACACTTCAATATGTATATTTTAAATAACAGGGGAAACCTCCTGCTCCCTCACAAAGCGGAGTGAACAAATGGATTACAGCACTATTAATCCCATGTCTTACATTTCATTGTGCAGAACAGAACAAACTGAAAAAAAAATCAGTACACCAGTCATTTCATTCATCGTAATTGTTCATAAACTGTGCTTTTTAACTCCACTTCATGAACACTGGAGGGCTCTCCTGGTCAACAGAAGCTGTAGGTCAGATGTGGAGGGATTGCATAAGAGAAATTAAATCTCCTGGAGTGAGGCCTGAACAGGGTCTTATGGCATCTCCACTCCTCAGGCTTGCGTCCTCCGCGTCGGTGTAATACGGCACCCTTCATGTGAGGCACATGCTTCCCGGAGCCTAACGCTTGAACACCACCTGCTCAAAGGCTCCAGTGGCAACCCTGAAAGAGAAGTCATGTGTTACAAGTCAGGAAATGGTGGCGGTTATCTGATCTCTTTGTGGGTGTCTCTTTATGTGAAACTAAAAAAATGACATTTGACAAAACATAGAGAGAAACAACATGATGACCAGTTGTGTCTATGGCAAGATCTCTTTGTTAGAATCCAAATTTAGCATGTTATTAATATATATTGGTAGTAAATGCTTGCTGCTTGTCACCAACAGTTCTCACTTATGTAATCACACCCACCTTGTGTGCTGGCTTCCCAAGGCTGTACTCCCACCAGGACCAACAAACAAGCGGAGCCCCTCTTCTGCAGCAATAAATAGACACAGAAGCAAATGAAAAATAAAGAAACTCACAACTAATTTACATTGTCGGGTCTGTAAATGCCTTTGCAATTTTCCAGAAAATAAATGACAATTGATTAGAGTGCTAAGGTTGACATCGCTGACAGCAAACCACAGAGAAACAGAGTCAATGTAAACATGTCAAAATGTGTGCAACATTAGTCTGATTGACGAGGGAGTGAGTCACTGTTGCGTAACAAAAAAGGGATTCGTAAAATGGCAGCGAGTTGCTGAGCTAATCGTTAAACAGCTCCTGTGTTGTGCATAACTGATAAACAACCTAAACTCTGTAGTCTTAGATTCACATTTAATGCTGTAAGTATGCACCAAATTGATGTCTAATTTATTGTATGAACCATCACTAACATCTAATAATCACCCATCATGTCAAGAAAAAGTTCGACAAGAGAGTGTGAGTTTGTATTTTCCTTTTGTTACAGCGATGTTACTCTGTGCAGCTGGCGTTTACGCTAACTCTGTGGTGTATTTCTACTTTGTAGTGCTGATAAACAGGTGGGTCTTGCTACCTAGCGAGAGGAAATTACTACTCTCCTTTCTCGGCTAACACTAATGTATTGCAACCTCAACACTAACCGAGCAAAGACAACTAGAATTGCTCACAGCCGGCTGCTGCCCTATGCATCGAACAACTATCCAGATCAAAGCGTTCAAAGACCGAGTTGTGCGCTCGTATCTGTGAACTGTGAAGCTAGGCCCTGGAGCAGCTGTTCCGATGTGCGCTTATACTTCTGTGAAGCGAGAAGAGGTTTCTGAATTATGAATTTCGGTATGTCAGCTCATTATACAGGGGAAAGGCTGGTCACCTCCCATGACATAAGGGACATCAACGTCAGTGGACTGGTGTAATGTAATAATATTGTTGAGGGCACCTAAGGGTTGTTTCACCGGAGTGAGACGAAAAAACAAATGCTAAGAAAGAGAACTAAGAAACCTTGTGTTGTTTTAGGACAAGGCCTGGTAGAACTTTGATCCCATCAGCCGGATGGTGGGAAACTTGCCAGGCCAGTGTTAGTAAGCCCACTAAGTTAAAGATTAAGTGTGTACACACCCTCTGCACTGGAGTCCAAGAAGCCCTGGCTGAAGTCCTGGCTCTGCAGGATTTTCTCGATGACGTCATCAGCGTCCACCCTGGTGGCATCGACTCTCTTCAACTGATTCTCCATCGAGTTCTGCTTTACAGGGTGTCTAATGGAGAAACAGAGGGTGGTCTATCACAAATATGACCTCCAGAGGAAAAGACATAAGACAATGTATTCAGCTGACTGACGAAACAACCAAGCATGAGTCCCTGGCTTGTTGTATAACAAGCTCGTTATACAGAAAAGGTCAAAAAGATGTCATCGAAAACATGCCAAAAAGAAAAGTGAGTAACAGGGAATAAAATAAAAAAAATAAAAAGATGCAATTTTATATTTTACTTCATTACTATGTGTTGTACCTTTCTGGTCATTATTGAGAAGTGCAGTGTAAAGCCAGTCAGAAAACAAAGGATAACAAATACAGGGTCTCTGTATTTAGTCTTACATACAGCACATAATACTAGCACTTTAAATGATCTCCGGTAGCATGTCAGGTTAAAGTACTCGGTGACAGAAACAGTTTGTTCATGACAAATAACTCACGCATGAATTTTGAAATATGTTGATTTTTCACTTTTTCACTAAGACTGGATTTTTTAAAATGAAAAGTATTAAAGTTAGAAAGTACAGAAAGACTCACAATTGTGACTCTTCTCTTGAGTGTGTTTGTTACCTTAGCACCCTGGCGGGGGTGGAGGGGTTTTCAGGTGCAGGGTGACAGGATGTAGAGACTGGTGGAGTAGACCTGCTCTCCCTCTCTAGTCTCTCAGCCTGCTGGTCACTGGTCTCCAGGATGCTACCGATGCCTGTGGAGGCAGAACTTCCTGATGCACTCCTCCGATGGCTCAGATCTGTTAAACTGGAGTGATTTGAGCTATAACCTACAGTACAGGTACAAAAGAATATATTTATTATGTGTGTAATTCAAATTCAAATAAATTAGCCTTTTTTTTAGGGGAATAAACATGTGTGTCTGTGTTTAGTACCTGAGATTTTGGACTGTTGACTTGCATAACTGGATGTTCTAGAGTGACCATACACTACCAGCTCCTCTGGGACTGACACGGATTTCTTTGGAATCTCTATAAAAACAAAAGGTATGTCTTCAAGGACAAAATACATACACACACCTACAGTAGAACTGTATCCACAGACAGTGTATGTCTCTTAAGTTAAAACTATAGCAGATCAAAATGTTCAACTTGTCATTTTTTGAGGGATAGCTCTTTGTAGACAAATTTTTTAAACTGTCTGAAAAATCTGAACTGAGAAATTAAGCGTAATTTTTTTTGAGACAGAACAAAGTCATGCATACCAGTGAGTGAGTGGGATATGTGCACATCGCCTCCCTTTCTGTCCTCAAGAAGACACTCTGCTTCTGCCTGTGGTATTCCTAGAGTCATGGCTGTGGAGGGAGGACTGTGGGCAACACAGGAAGTCATGAGGTTACTTAGAAACCAAGTGGCACCTTAGAGCTTTTAAATGTTGTTGAAAGGGATCTGACAATTTAATTAAAGTAACTATGTGTAGGATTGACCATTTCAGAGTGGTGAGTCATGAACACATGTTATCAGACAGCAACAGACCCTGCTACTCTCGGATTGTGAATTATTCCATGAAAAAAAAACATGGATGATCTAAATCAGTTTATAGATGCTTAGATTACATAAAAAATTTGTAAATAGACTTAAATGCGGAGATCTGAACTTTCAGAAATGTTCTTCATGTAGACAATTGACAACATCTGGGACAAAATAATATTTTAATTTGCAATGTGTAATAACTAAACAGCTGACAGAGCCAGCAGTGTTAAGTGCATTATTAATGAAGTGTATTTCAACAGAATTACAATAACAGGAAACACCACTCTGTGGCTGGGATTCTACATTGATCACTAGAGTTATTGCACACACAAAAAACGTCATCTTTCTACTGTGCTCTGTTGTAAATCCTCCACACACAATGAGTAACGCTGCGTGGGATGAATGACTGTACAACCCTACACTTCAAACGTCTCCTTGGCAGCAATGTCTGTATTATTACACCAAGAAGTGGCTGGAACATTAAGGAATACAAGGGAAGACCTGTGCTGGTTGAAGAAAGCCAACTGTTTGCACTTTCTGGTGGATTTGCCAAGAGTCTATACCTCCTTCGTGACAAACTGCTTGACTCACATGTCAGCTGCTGCTCCCTGCTGAGGTTAGGCAGATTAATGTGTGGGCAAGGTCTTATTAGTTCTCAGATAAGACTGTGATAAAACAATACTTCATAACTCTGAACCCTCTGGCTTTTAGTAGTATCAGGCACAAGTGTGGTTTTTGGGTGACAGACAGGATGTGATGAAAATATCTCCTCTGTGGTGAGGTGCAGACTTTTGTAAATGCAGAGTAAGCCATTTATACCGACCTATATCTGAATAGAGTTACACTTAAAGTCCTGACTCCCTTACTATTTTGAAATTGAGAAAAATACTTCTAAATGAGAGTGTGGTCAGGAAGAGCTCTTACGTTTTGAAACAGGGGTCTCCGGACATAAGTTGTGTGGTAATGACGACCTGTAACAGAGAGAGAACAGTAACGCCAGCTGTAATCTGACAAGCAAATGCACCAATGAGACTTAAAATGACACAATATTCCTGAACTGTGTTGTCACAGGGTGGCTGTTATTCATGATTTAGAACAATAAACCATTTAAATGTATGACTGTAAGTCTGTGCCCCAGGAGGAAGCTGTATGTTATGAATGGGTTTCCCACGGTTCCAATGTCTCGCGCAGGTAACGTGTCACAGGCTCAGGCATGTCACAGGCTCAGGCATGTCTAGTATGGATATTCAGCTTTTACATCGATGCCATAAATCGGACTTTCTCAAACAGAGGTGTGTCTACTGCTGCTGGTGAACTCAGGAACTAGTAACTTTGCTTTGGAGCTACATGGTTTTAACAAGCATAGAGTGTCATGTTTATCATGCAAAAACCCTTATTGAACTGGACCAAATACACTGGCAGAGCGGTAGACACACCCCTCGGCATTTCACTCATAATTTAAAGGAGTTGTGTGTTTGTGGAGTTGGGCACATACCTTGAGAATGGAGTTGTCCTGTCTGGTGTTCTTTGTGTCATATCCCTCGAGGAGACACCGCCGCGTCGTGCTGCCAGACCCAGCAAACTCTGACAGGTTCAAGTCAGCAAAGCCCAGCTACACACAGGATCAACAAGAGTGAACTGTTTAGAAGTCAGCTTAAGTTGTTCTATACTTTTAGTCTATTTAAACTATATTAAATGGTACTGGGCCAGTTTTGAAGTGCTTAAATGTCAATAATTTAAAATAAATATAATTTAAGTTAATGGTTAACATGGCAGAGTTTCGTTTTACTTATTTTTCAATCAGTAACCAAAGCCAGAAACTAGAAATAAAAACACTCACCCAACACAGACTCACCTACAAGTCCTCTAAGGGCACTTTCAAGCTGACTACACATAGATTCTATGATAAGATTGTTCTAATGGGGCACTGCTATGTGTGCAACAATTTAACACTTTAGAGGAGAGTGTTACCTTTGCAAATGTTTTTCCACCCTTTAACTCCTAAAATGACAAAAAGAAGACAGGTTGTATTTTCATTAATACATTTGTTACATTTTACAGTACAATCTTTGAAGTCACGTGGCTGCAGTGATACAGTTACAGTCGTCTTATGTACAACATTGTATTGGCACATTCTGGACTCAGCTCTGCTATAGAAGAAAAGAGTTAACTAAAAAGTTCCTATACCTTGCGCACAGACACCCGGCACACACAGGGGTCCAGTACACCTGTCCCAGCATTAGCACTCATCTTACACATGAAAGAGAATCTCTTCCTCCAGCGCACACAGTTGGCTTGGACTGGCTCCCTGTGAGAGAAACACACAGAGAAATACGTCTTCATACCAAAAAACTTAACACACAGGCATATTGGAAAGAGCATCGACAACAGTGAAAGCTGAGGTTTGGCATGTTTATAATTGTATACAGAGGATGTAGAAGAATGTAGCAAATTATATGGATCTGTTTTTTAGTCCGAGAAGTGAGCTTGTAGTTTTCCTAAAGACTTTCACCTATCAATGCTTTGGTTCTATCTCTGACATTAGGAGAACTGCATAGTGTTATTATTATGTGGGTGAAGTTGGACACACTTCTATGATAGGATTGTCACTGTATGTGATTTCATTGTACATCCTGGATACAAAATAAACAAAGCTGATCATTGGTAGCAGCAGTTAGGCAGATTTAAAGAATGTTGTTGCCACCAGCAAGAAGAAATGGTACTCTACCATGATGCAATAACGTTATGTTTGAATTCAAAAAAAGAGAAAGTTTCTGTGGTCGTGCCTTTGTAAACTAAGAATGCAGTGTTTATACTACAGTTTTTGGGAACAGACGGTTGCTATGGCGAGGTAATGAGGACTAGCGGTTGACATGAGCTCCGCCTGTTTTCCACAGTGACTCATTAAATTGCCACGAGGAGTTTTAATCATACAGAAATCTTGAGATTAAACTTGTAGGGTCCTTTGCAATGGAAGGAAATTATGTGTTTAAACAAAACATAAAGGAGCAATAAATAGATACCAAACATACAAATGAAAGAAAGAACATTTGCTGGTGAAGAAATACCATGCCTGTTCTATTTAACAACCTCAAATTAAGATTATTTTTATTGTTATTATTACTATTATTGTTATTCATTTATAACTCATGATATTAATAATACTGAAATTTAGATTTTTTTAAAGAAAAATAAATGGTCTCATGCATGGCTGGGTGTTTCTTTGCTATATTATTTTATCGTATTCTTCCTTCTTCACAGGAGAAGGCTCCTCTGAAGACTAGAAGAGTCTTTTACATCACCACAGGAGCCTTCTCCACAACTCCAGCTTGATTATGTGGAACATCTAAGTCCTCAGCATCAGAGATATCCAACTCAGAATCGATACCAAGAGTTGCCTCCTCATTGTGGTCATGATGTTCTTCATGAGCATCCTTATGAACATGTTAACTGTAAGTCGGAAAAGATTGCAACCAGCCGTATTTAGTTTGTTTATATAGTAAGAACGGAAAAAGGGAAATAATGATTTTTGATGTTGAAATCCAAAGCACGATATTAATTGAATACTTCGATTATTAAATTATCAAATACATTCATTTAAAAAATATTGCAAAGAAACACTCGTGCATGAAATAACACAGCAAATTGATTACGGGTCACTTTTCATCCATGTTGTATATTAGAAGGGTAGTCAAACAAAAAAAATATTTATCAAAAAGTAACAAAGGAACATTTTTGATTTTTGATGACCAAAAACTAATTAATTGGCGAATACCTGAAATACTGAATTCATTCATTGCAATGATAAATTCATTCAGTACAAAGATATAGCAAATAATCAATTTCGACCCCTGTTTCGTGTCTATGGGTTTACCTTTGTCAGGTTAGCTTGTGTAGCTGGTTATTCAAGTTAAACATTAGTCTAAACAAGGTTGTAGAAGAGTTCATGATCGAAACTGAGGCAAAGTGAAGACAGGAAATGTTAAACACACGTATCCAGAGCAAAGTGAAGACGGACTCCAAAACAAGTTTCACTGAACTCAAGCAACAACCAGTGAACTCCTGCTATAAATAGCAAAAACATTCTTACCGAGTCGACTGCTCGGCGAAGCCTCCATCCAGGCGCCGGACTTTACAGAATAAAACTCCATTCACGAAGGGAACCGAGGACAACTCCTCCAGGTCGAAGTCCACTTTGAATTTAAACCTCTTCTTCTTGGTGAGGATGAAGGACATGGCGCTGGCTGGAGCTGGGTGTCGGTGTGTGGAGCGGAGGAGCTGACAGGTAGACAGCTGACCACAGGGCAGCCTGCTCTCAGCTGTTCGGCTCGCCGCTGTGTTGCTGTCGCCTCACAGGCTGCAGACTCGATTCAAAGTTCAGAGCTGCTCCTCCACACCCACTCAGCGATCGAGTTCCTGACGTGGAGGCCATCCTGTGGTTTGATTGGATGATGCAGCGCCAACAGAAACTACCAGGACACGACTGTGACAATGACTGCTGTTACTGAGGCTGGCTCACATCCAAGGGGTGAATATAGAGGAATCTAAAGGTCATACTTCATCATGGATTGTGGCCATAGAAGAAGTGGGATGCAGAAGGACCACATTTAACATATATATGACTCATAATGTTCATTTGGAGAAAAAAAACCGGACACATGTCAAATGTATTCATATAAACCTATAGCCACCTAAACCTTTTAAACTTTTTACTTTTATTTTTATCTTGGTTTGTTTGTTGCGTCACACCAATACATGTCAATGTTCTATAATCAAGTATAGTATGTAATTAATTATTTGTATACTCAGTATAACAATTTTATTATCCTTTAGTATTGAATTTGTATGTAGTTTATTTTGGAAGCAAGGTGGCCCTTCTTAAAGCTGCCACACGTTTCTGGAAACTCAAATACAAGTCAAAGTCTGGTATTAATTAGTTTGAAAGCAGGCGAAGGTTATGGTTTTAAATTCGTCATCATCGGAATAGAATAGTTCTAGAATGACTCGATTATACAGATTCACAATCAATTTGTTGAAGGTTTGTTGGATTGACCCCTCATACAGGGGCCACTCATACAGAGACCCCTCAGAGAGACACCACTCATACACTGACCCCTCAGAGAGACACCACTCATACAGAGACCCCTCAGAGAGACACCACTCATACACTGACCCCTCAGGCAGAGATCAGTCATACAGGGACCAATCATACAGGGCCCCCTCTTACAGAACCCCCCCAAAGAGAGAGATCCCTTATATACCCCTCATTTCACAGACCTCACATACATGGGCCCCGACTCCATCGCTCTTGCCCGATGAAACACCGCCCTCTCGCGGTCACCCCTGTGACTGAGCAGTGTGAAACATGACGCTGTGTGTTGTGAATGACACGTCCCTCCAGATGAAGAGATACCGCCTCCTTCGTAACGCATCACCAACACATCACACAGATCCATGGCAGGGGGACATATGATTCAGGAGCACGAGCCGGATTATGTTCGGGGTTAATCCACGATGTGGATCATTCCACCGCTTTTTTTAATTTCCCCCTCTTTCCTGCTTTTCCGGTGAAAACGTCGAGCAGCGACGTCGCCCTCCTCGCTCCGCCCTCGACCACTGCGGATCCTCTTGAACCGCTCCAGAACCACGGACCTCTGCATGCGACAGTCTCACTGATAAAGTGCCTTTACTTTTTACGCACGATTTCCAGCGCGATCCACGAGCTCGGGTCAGGATTTATGCAGCTTTCATGCATGAGCTTCAACATGGATTAATAATCTCAGAATGACTCGCGCGGAAGCTGCTTCCACACCAAACCGCACAATGTATCAGCTGCTGCGGTCGTCTTTACTCCTGAACGCCCAGTGCTGGGATGCCGACAGTAAGCGGTCATACCAGGACCTGTTCGATAAGCTCGACACCAACAATGATGGGAAGGTGGACGTCGCGGAATTACGAGCGGGCCTCAAGTCGATGGGTGTTTTCCGCCAGGGTGCTGCACAGGTACACACTATATACTGTAGATCCAGGGGCCATCGAAAGTTTCAGGAGTTGCAGATCCTGTCTTGCACGTTTTGACAGATAGGTCTTGTGTTCGCGACTTTGTTATGCAAATTGTTAACTCGCTCTGATCTCGTCTTTGCAGAAAATCGTCTCGTCCGGTGACCAAAACAAGGACGGGAGTCTGGACTTCAGCGAGTTCACCAGATATCTGAAGGAGCACGAGAAGAAGCTGAGGCTCACGTTCAAGAGTTTGGACCGAAACAACGATGGTGAGCAAAAGCAAGGAGTCACTGGTTTTCTGCAGGAGCTGCCTCAGAGTAAAACACCTTGACATTTGTCTGCATGTTTACAAAGCCATGTGTCCACATATTCATTTCTGTATGCTGCCACAGGGCGGATTGATGCCTCAGAGATCCAGCAGAGCCTCGCAGAGCTGGGCATGGACATCAGCAAGCAGGATGCACTGAAAGTCTTACAGAGGTTGGAGTTTCACTATGACCCACTGTAACACGTTGCTTGTGTGTCATGTGGCGGCTCTATCTGGGTCACAGTTGTTCTTTTCACAGGGTATTACAACATAACGAGTCTGCAGTTCAGGGGTTAAGAGCTTTCTCTATGTTTCCTCATAGTATGGATATTGACGGCACTATGATGGTGGACTGGAATGAGTGGAGAGAGCACTTCCTGTTTTACCCTGGACACAATCTGGAAGAGATCATTCGCTTCTGGAAACACTCCTCGGTAAAGGATGTAGACACACCAACACTCTCAAATACCCTCTGCAGATACACACACACAGGGAGCTGCAGTGGGATAAATCACGTGCAGTGGAGTCCTCCTGTGGTAGATCTTATAGATTTTCTCTGCTGTCAACATTTTGGCGGTATCTTTGAATTATGGCACTCATAAAGTAATCAGGTCACAGCACTATGCTCAGACTATGCGTGTCTCAGCTCGCTCCTCTACCGCATAGTGGAAATAACAATGTGTTTTGTCACTTGTGCTGCAAAATATTTTTGCTCAATCGAGGACAATACAGTGCTTCTCTCGATAGACCATGTATAGTGCACTCCACATTCATGGCAACTCTGCTAACAAAAGAAGAGAAAAGCTGCATTATTGTACCATCATGAGACATATAACTAAAAGCCTTAGTTAGAGCCTAGTTTCTCTGTAGCCTTTTACTTAAATGCCACCCTGCCTTGATGCTTACAGTAAAACACAGGGTATGTTTATCTGAGACAGCTAAAGTGTGCACCATGAGGGCTGAGGCGGCTCAGTAATAAGGATTTCACGAGAGCTGCTAGGCAAAGAATAAGAAGCTCAATTCATTTGTTTATTTGTTAGAATGAGTAACAACCACAGCTGCTCCTCATAGATGATTCCTCATAATCTCATAGGCCTTTTTTAACATGTGTAAAATGAGTTGTGCACCTGATGTGTGTACCTTCCGCCTTGAAACTCACATTCATGGTTTTGTTAACGTCCTCCCTTAAGGGCACAATTTGGTAAGTTTGAAAAAACAGTTGCTGCATCACTTTGAAAATAGACCTCAAAAGGAGAAGTGCTCAGTTAGCTTGTGGTGTTTTTTGTGACATCAACCACACACAAGGTTGCCATGTGACGAGTACATTACTGAGAAATATATTCTTGAAGGTCAAATAACTCTTATCAAACCGGGTACATGTGTTTATTCCTCCACCAGTGTACGTATATTAAAGTGGTGAGTCAACATGCTTCTGTGTTCACCAGGTGCTGGACATAGGTGACAGTCTCACCATCCCTGATGAATTCACAGAAGAAGAAAAGAGCTCAGGAAACTGGTGGAAGCAGCTTTCTGCTGGTGCTGTGGCCGGCGCCATCTCTCGCACCGGTACCGCCCCTTTGGACAGGATGAAGGTCTTCATGCAGGTGAAATTATATTAAAAACATGCAAAACACTCAGTACAAGGCTTTAACCCTCCAACACCCAACACTCCCTTTGTGAACCCACATTTATATTGAATAGATCCAAATTTGAATTTCTAAGATCTCCACCAAATTACACACATGATTATCAGTTCCCTAAACATCAATCGATTAATTATTCTCTGAAAATTCAACAAAAATATGGAAATATGCCCAAATCGTATTGTTAAGAAAACCCTGGATCTGACCCCTGATCTGGAGAATTTACCTATTTTGCGACCCATTCTGCTTCCTTTCACCAAGTTGTAGTTTTTGCTTAATCCTGCTAATTTATAGACAGATAAAAAAAAGTGGTCAAACGTGTTCTCTCCATCAGTTGACGCACATGCAAATGTCATGTAAATGTGATATTTCTGCACTGCAGGTTCACTCCTCTAAGAGCAACACGATAAGTCTGGTGGGAGGCTTCAAACAGATGATAAAAGAAGGAGGTCCCTCGTCCCTGTGGAGGGGAAACGGAATCAATGTTTTAAAGATTGCACCCGAGACAGCAATCAAATTTATGGCATATGAGCAAGTAAGCAAAAAAAAACTATTTGATGTTATTTATTACACACAAAAAACAAATAGTAGGCATTTCTTGACTTGTGTTTTCTTTTCAGTATAAGAAATTGTTATCAACAGAAGGCCAAAAGATTGAGACACACAAGAGGTTCATGGCCGGCTCTATGGCTGGGGCCACAGCACAGACAGCCATCTACCCAATGGAGGTAAGACAACTATTCTATTGCATCATAGATTCAGCAGACAGCCATGGAATTCGTTAAACCCCTCCCCTCCCACAAACTTTTGAAAGTCCTCCCAAATCAGGAGCATTCACACGGACACAGACGGTCCCTGATTTTCTTTCTGTTTGTACAATTAAGGTATTGAAAACTCGACTGACGCTGAGAAAGACTGGCCAGTTTTCAGGAGCGTTCGATTGTGCCAAACAGATCCTGAGGAAGGAGGGTGTCAAAGCTTTCTACAAGGGCTACATTCCAAACCTACTGGGCATCATTCCTTACGCCGGGATAGACCTCGCTGTTTATGAGGTATGCAGTCTTCCCCTTGAGTGCACTCTGTTAGATAAACTAATTTATATGCTCGATAAACTAATTCATCTCTGATTGCAGGGTTACATTAAAGTCAATCAGAGAAATAGATTTTTGTGTTATGCTGATGTACAGTATCCACTCTCTGCCTCAGAGTCTAAAGAACACTTGGTTGTCGAAACACCCCAAAGACTCGGCTAACCCGGGAATTCTGGTGTTGCTGGGCTGCGCGACCATCTCCAGCACCTGTGGCCAGCTGGCTAGCTACCCGCTCGCACTCGTACGCACACGGATGCAGGCACAAGGTAAATTGAGTCTGACATTTGATAACAGCTAGACTAGACTTGTTAAAAGCATTTTTAACTAGATGATTTGCAAGGCTATATATGCTCCTAAATGACAACAAAAGCCATATGAGGGAATCTGAACTCGTCATTTCAAAAACATTGGGGAGTACAAAAAAGGTTAAATATTTTATCTGTGTTTTTTTACAATATTTTTATGGACATTTTTATTAATGTCTTGTTGAGCGGCACCAAATTATTTTATAATGGCCTTGTAAAATACCGATCAAACCAATAAGACAAAAAGCTTTGATTAACTACGGTGAATACCACCTACACCCTAAAGTACGCAACTGACATAGCAGCAGCAATATTAACGTAACTACAGAATCCAATACAACATACAGCACACTTGAGAATTAGGTGCAAGAACAAAAGTAATCCAACAAATAGCAGCGTGTGAATGGCCAGTTTACTGACATTAATATATAATAGTTTTTTTATATTTTGAACTATTTATTTTACCTCTTAGTAGTACAGCTGTCTCATGCTCAGGGCACACAAATACAAAGTGCTCTTCTGGATAGTACACTGACTCCCTGACTGAATGTTTCCTTACAGCGTCTCTGGATCCATCAGACCAGCCCGCCATGAGTTCCCTGGTAAAGAGGATCATAGCCCAAGAAGGCTTTTTCGGACTCTACCGGGGCATCCTGCCAAACTTCATGAAAGTCATTCCTGCTGTCAGCATTAGCTATGTGGTTTACGAATACATGAAGACTGGCTTAGGGATCTCCAAATGACTGTGCAAGCAAATCCAAGAAGGAGGAACCTGTACCGTATTTGTCAGACCTGAAAAATGTCTGGAATAACTCCAAGAAGACAGATGGACATGAGACATACAGAGCATGACTTCCTCAGCTGGCACAGGAGCCCAGCGGATGGAAACTGCATGTATCCCAGGGTTGTCTGTCAGTAGCTGAAGCATCAATCGATTGTGGAGAGCATGCTTTAATTTGCATCCTGCTGTCACACATGACACACTCATCAAAACAATACTTGAGAAGCAGAAAGAAGCAGAAATAACTGCACACAAAATATGCATGAAAGGGGATTTTTAAATTCAAACTGTTTAATTTAACCTACTGTTATTCAACCAAAATGCTAACTGAGTGGGACACAGAGTCTTAACAAAGGAAACATTTTCTCTAGAGAAAGGTGGAGCTAATCCCACAAGACTACACAGCAGGAATAACGTCTGTTCTCAACTCATTAATAGTCAAAATGATACAATGCCAGTTTACATTTGTTACGGTATTTTAACACTTTTCAAAGTTGCCCCTGTGACAGCTCCGAACAATCACTGCTCCAATCAGCCGTTTTGAGCAAAAAATAATTTCCCCCGAAAAATTATTACTACACTGGAATCGTTATGTGTGTGTGTGTGTGTGAGAGAGTCGATACATACATACACCTTGTGTCAAAAGCCCTTCATCCACAGGCCATGTTTTTCATTTTATTTTATATATTATAATACTGTATGTCTGTATATCTGTACATATATATTTATACAGTATCTTGTTATAGTCATGTTAATTTATGGGGTGTAATGATGGTTATGCAACATGGCAGCATTTGAAAGAAAATACTGATATTTTGCTATTGGACTGAAAAGCCTGGGAGGAGAGTTTGTCTTGTATTATTTCTCATTTCGACACATCTAGAACCTCACAGCGAATACACGCCCATTACAGGTTCCTGTTACATTCAACATTTCCTTCTCGTTCTGTCACTGTGGGAAGTTTTTATTCACCATGGCTGATGACAATCCAAGCTTTTTTTCTGTATGTTTTCAAGACACATTATAAGTTGCCAGGTTTTTAAGAAACTATAAATGATTCTCATGATTAAATTGTCCTGATTGTACCCTAGGCGAGATTTCAAAATATCTTGTACTGTATAATTTTAAATTAATTAAATAAAAAAACTGAAAAATATTCAAATTAAATATAAATTAATTTTTTTTTAAACTGCGTGCGCAATTCCTGCGCAATGGGCTTCTGCACATAATGTGCATAATGGTCTTCTGCAGGATGTGCGCAGTGGGCTTCTGCGCAGCATGTGCGCAATGGTCTTCTGCGGTGCAGTAGGCTTCTGCGCAGGATGTGCGCAATGGGCTTCTGCGTAGGATGTGCGCCCGCAGTTTTATTTTTTTTATTATTTTCTAAAAATATAATTTAATTTAATTTTTTTATATTTCATTTCATTTCATTTAACTTAATTTTTTGATTAAATTTTACTATATATATTTTAAATATGTCTTTTTCGTTTTTTTCATTTATTTTATTTTTAAATTTACATTTGAATACACATTCCAGTTGAAGTAATTTGCATGAAAGAGATTAAATGAGTCGAGAACACTACAGCTCTAAAGTCTTTATTCTTCATCATCATAATTCCCTTGAGTAAAGTGCTGTAATCTCAGTATGTCTGCATGACAGTGTGTGACCTTCAGTCCCCCCTGTGATGTTTACAAAGTTTGTCCTTCTCTCTGCTGACATCAGCCACGCGGAGCTCCTTCTGGTCCTCGCCATTCGCTGTAGACAGCCGGGCCACCGCGGGGCTCCAGCAGTTGTTGTGAGGAAGAGGAAGAGGAGGAGGAGGAGTAAGAGAAGGAGGTGTTGGACCCTGAGCACAGAACAACCTGCGGGAGAACAGCAGCTGCTGTCGGTGAGTTGGTCCACTCAGTCCTCGGTGTCTACACCACGAACGCGGCCACTTTTCCTCGCTTTACTTTCCAGCTCAGACCGCCGTTGTGAATAGTTAGCACAGTTAGCTTGGCAGCTGCTACAAAGTGACAGCTAGCTGCTAGCTTAGCTGACAGCAGCAGCTAAAAATATTCCCCCAGTAATCTTCAGCGGGCGCAGACAGAGGGGTGACACCGAGGTAGGTCACATGCCCGCGCTTCACCACAGACCAGGCTGTGTGTGCTTTAAGAGGAAACTTGTTGCTTGTGCAGGTCTGTCTGTGTGTGTCTGTGATCATGTTGTGTGCTTGTTGTTGTTGCTGTGGGACCTGTTCAGGGAAGTTCAGGTTCACAGCTTCAGGACAAACACAGTTTCCTAGCTCACGTCTTATCTGTCTGGTCTGTTGTTAAACCTTTTAGCTCCTGGAGAAGCCTTCAGTCCTGTGGCTGAACCAGACTGCTGCTCATTGTGTTCACAGTAAACATCTCTGGAAACTGGTTCTCTTTCCTGGTTTTGAAGGTGTTAGTTTTCACGTTAAATTGGACATTTCTCGTTGTAGTTGTTCTCTATCTCCAGTTTGTCATTAATTGTCATTGTGTTGCCACGGTTATACACTTGACGTCCAACTGGGGCCAGTTAGTCAGTGTAATTGATTTTCATATTTAGAATCAGCTTGAATATCAATGTTCTGCTTTGATATGACTGATTTAGCATGAAGCAAACATGTATGGAAACAACAGGTCTTGAGGCCTTATTAAGATTCATCATCAGTGACACAAAGTGTTGTCAATGTTACGCATCAGCTTCACTGCAGTTAGAAAGCATTTAACCCCAGCTATTATATTGTTTACTGCAGATTCTATATAACAGCCTGTGTTGTTTGAATTAGCTTCCATGTCACCTCCACCAAGGAGATTATGTCCTCACCCGTTAGTTTCTTTGTAAGCAAGATTATGCAAAAACTATTTGACGGATTAAAGGGAAACTTGGTGGAAGGATGTGAAATGGGTCAGAAAAGAGCTGATTAATAGATTTACTGCAAATTCGGACCAGCTGGTCATATACATGGCTTTTGTCTACCCTTTCCTTAATATTGCATGATCGGACATTTTTAGATTGATATTTTCACTTATATCTCAGGGAATTTTTAAGGGATCTTAATAGAAAACAAACTCTAGGGACTGGTATCTATGAGTGTGTGAAATTGATTGATTGATTGAATATTTATTTAAGCCTCGGAAGACACATTGAGGGATAAGACCCTCATTTACAATGGTGCCGAGGGTACAATAAAAAAGTTGATACATTAAAAGTTAATACATTGAATAAATAGGAATGAAATAAATATGCATATATATATATATACACAGTAATACAAGGTATAAAACAATTTGTCAATAAAATACTATGGCCAAGTCAACTAGCAGTTACAGTCATTGCAGGAGAAGTCAGCTGTACATGAGACCAGACTCGAGAACTCCGTCAATGAAACAAATGAGCGCAACTTTATAGATTTTTTGACCTCATTCCAAATGTAGGGAGCTTTATAACAGAAAGCTGTCTTCCCCAAGTTGGTCTTAACACGAGGCAGATACAATGAAAGCCAGCTCTGGGAGCGAGTATTGTGGGTATTACAATTCCAGCTGATGAGAGAGGAGAGATATAGTGGCAGTAGCCCAATGATTGTTTAATAAGCTTTGCTTTCCAGCAGCATTTGAAATAGCGAGGCATCATGGGCAACACAAGTGACAGGGTGTCTGGAGATCGCCATGGAGCCAAATCGCATCGCTCCGACAGCAGTGGAAGCCACAAAGACCATGAACCCAGCTGCAAGATGGTGGACAGCACAGACGACCCGAACATCTTCAACACCCATGGGCCGGAGTCCAAGGTGCTGCTGGATAAATAGAGAAATTGTTATGCATAACCTTGTTTGTTCTCCATGAACACATTTCAGGTTTCAAAGCCATGAATTAGGTTTGAAAACATCTTGACAATTGTATTTGCTTTCAGGCATCAGGAGAGAAGGAATTCACCCCAGATCTTGAGGACCTGGTGAAGCCTGGTCGTCAGGCTCGACCCACAGTGATCCGATGGGCAGGGGGAGGGAAGGATGTCTACATAGCTGGTTCCTTTAATAACTGGAACACAAAAATACCGCTAAATAAGAGGTAACCAGGATTGTCTCTGTTTCAATGTCAGTACATCACACATCCACTTGTTTTAACTGAGAGCAAACCCTAGTGTTGCACTAATGCTCTTCCTCTTTCTAAAGCCATAATGATTTTGTAGCGATCCTGGACCTGCCTGAAGGAGAACACCAGTACAAGTTTTTCGTAGATGGGCAGTGGGTCCATGATCCCTCAGAGGTAAAACATCATTGTATTGTTCTTCCTTTTTCTTGTTTCAGAAACATTTTAATGTCAAAGGGATCTGTTCCACACTCTGAATCATAAATATGAAAGGATAGGAGCTCTTCAGTTCTTACCAAGTGTGTTTAAGTTTTATATAATAATATCCAGGGAAGTATGTGCAGATTTTTATGAATCATAATTATACAAAGATCATAATATCTGGGAATATTTCTGTCCTTGCAGCCTGTGGTAACCAGTCAGCTCGGCACCATCAACAACCTGATCCAGGTGAAGAAGTCCGACTTTGAGGTGTTTGACGCCCTGCAGGTGGACTCTCTGGAGTGCTCTGACACATCAGGTCAGCCTGCATCCAGTCTCTGATATAGGTCTCGCATATGGACCTGCATGATTTGGAAATGTATGAAAAAATGTATTTGAATAACCTTAAGAACTGCTGGTCCAGATTAGTGCAGATCCAGGCTCCTCATCATCACTTCTTTCTGTTTACATATAATTAAGATGGATTTAATGGCAAACATTGATTGTGCAAATATAGAAATGTTGCTACATTTCCCCCCTGCAATGTATGACTGGCTTTGTGATGATGAAACAAGTTTGTGATTAATATCACTGCTTAAAATAGAATTAAACTCCCTGAAGGGATTTTGCTCGGCTTTATCAAGTCTAAAACCTGCGTATCCCTGCTTGTTGTTTCCTTATGTCCAGCACAGATAGGCTTGAACCCAGGACTCATCACTTTATGGGCTATATTGATTATTTGTTGTATTCGTACACTGACCAGCAGCTATCAACTTTACTTTCTACATCTTTCTTTTCAGTAAGCTGTAAACTGTAAATATGATCAAAGCTTTGGAAAAGTCTAAGAAATATGGAAACCTCATCATAACCGTGTGAATATACCGGTATGTGTTGTGTGTTGACAGATCTGTCCAGCTCCCCCCCTGGTCCATACGGACAGGAGCAGTACAGCTTCAGACCAGAGGAGCATTTCAAAGCCCCACCGATTCTCCCTCCTCACCTCCTTGAAGTCATACTCAACAAAGACACCAATATATCTGTCAGTATCTACAACTTTCCAACGGATACATCTCCCATCTCCCTATTTGTGGCCATTACTTACCATTTCCTGGTTTTATTTTAATCTCTCCTGTCTGCCTTGTTAGTGTGACCCTGCCCTGCTGCCTGAGCCCAACCACGTCATGCTCAATCACCTTTATGCTCTCTCAATAAAGGTAGGTTAAGGGGAAACAGCTGAAATACTTCTTATACTCTCCATCTATTTTCTTCGTGTTCTTCCCACTAATGGCAGCTTGCCTGTCTGTTGTTTTCTTCTCCGTGTAGGATGGAGTGATGGTGCTGAGTGCGACTCACAGATACAAGAAGAAATACGTCACCTCTCTGCTTTACAAGCCCATTTAAACCTCAACTTGGGTGCACCGCAGTGCTTTTAGAAAGCAGCCTGTTTGTATTCTGCTGTTTTTCTTTTTCTATCATCACATTTAGCCAAATCCTGCACTGAACAAGTTTACAGGTGAGCTCAAGGCCAGTGGCTGTGGCTGTGGCTTGGGTTTTAAAAATGGTTGCACTTCTGGCCACATAGGGCTCTGAACAAAAGTAGCACAGGGTTTCAGACAGAGATGAAAACCATACTGTGGCTTTTACCTGTACTGACTGCAGACAGATAAGAGGCAGACTAAATCACTGTGTGCATTTAGGTTTTTGCTGCACCTCGTGATTCTTTGCATGTTGATGTGTAAAAACTTTTTTTGTGTGCACATCCATCTCATTTGCCACCATGACAGGTAGAAGATCTGTGGATGATCTGTTTCATGAGTGATCTCAGTAACTGAGGGTGTTTCTGGTGTGGATCAACAGTTAGATTTGTAAGTGTTGTGTCAACACCTCCTCCTTCAGCTGATTCAGTTAAGTTTTTAACAAACTGATGGCGTTTCTGTTGGAAGGTGCATGTGGAATGTGGAAGATAAGAGTTTGAGCTGCGGATAGGAGCAATAGATTTGGTTTTGTTTGAATATGAAGTGCAATAATACTGTTGTATCTGATGTTGTCAATTAGGGCTGCACAATAAATCATAAATTTACCGCCATTGCGATATCAACGTACGCGATATATGTATTGCAAAAGACAGCTTGAACTGCGATGGTATTCCATGTGCCATGCATTCACGCCCTGCCTGTCTTTAGCACTTTACCATCCTGTGAACATGTCGATAGAAGCTTTTCACTATGCAGCAGACGACTCTCGTACTCTCTGGACTATACCAACCCGTTTGTGCTTTTTCTTCTTAGATGTGATGACCTTGCAGTGCTTTACGTGTGTGTGCATCTGTACCAAGCTCTCCTTATCGAATAGAATTGTACTGTACCTGTATCTGTTGCACGTATCGCCACACACGGGGGAAACAGTTTCAACTTGCTGCTTTGCATGTATTGAATGTCTGCAATGTACATGGAAACAGCGCTCTGGTTCACAGTCAAGTTGACCACACCCCCCTCAAAATGTGACCTGACGCACATTTTCAGATCATTTAGGGCTATGAGGATGAATAGCTACCATGAGTTTAAATCATGTAAAACCTGCTCACACATGTGTGTTCTTTATTACTGTTTTAAGCTCATCTGTATTTTGAGGTATGGTGGCTTCAAACGTATATTTGTCTCTTGTCAGTCGTGCTATTAATTGTGCGCACTTACAATACAGTTTATACCCACTGTTGATTCACTATTTCAAGAATCCCGCTGGTGGTCAACTAGACACTGAAAGTATTTTGTGAATGTTGATCCATGAGGTTTTGTCCAAACCAGTTTTTAGTACAGCTATATGATCTGATACGGGAGTAAATGGATAAACGCCATGGAAGTGGTGATTTAAGGCTAAAACCAAAACTTGAATTTTTCATGAATGTTTTGAAAGTCTTTGCAGAACCAGTGTGAACATGCACCGTCTGGAGTTGTACTTATTTGCAAATAAAGAAAAGGACATGTTTGTCCTAACTAATTATGAGTATATAACCTTCTGGTGTCGATTTTTGTAACATGTTAAAGGAATATTCCCGCAAAAAAAGTTAATCTAGTTAAAGATGAAAGTTTTCTTTGTTGCCCGAACTTGGATTCATACCTGGAGTAGCCGGCTTTATCAAGTCACTTTATTTTTCACTTAACAAGAGCTTCAGCTGTTTACAAGACAACATAATAGAACACTATCTAAGCAGTGCTACATCTTCACCTCAGACTGAAGTTAAAGTCACCGGCCTCAGGGCTTGGTGGTTAGCAGAATAACATCAGTAGGGAATACAAAATTCTTGATGAGTAAAGACTTTAACTTTTTGCTACTAGGTTGTTAAGTAACCTGCTGTAAATTCTAACTAAGGCTTCGTAGCATGGTTGTACAGGTCTCTCAAAAAAAATTATCGGAAACCTGCAGCTAATTAAAAATGCTGCAGAAATTGGATCATTTCCAGTTTGAAGATCTTTATACTGGCTCATATATTTTTATCTCCTGCTACGTTATGAACCATCCAGACTCCTCAGGTCGTCTGGAACAGATCTGCTTTCTTTCCCCAGATATATACAAACATTTATCTACTTGTAGATAGAGATCAAAACACAAAACAAACATTACACAAGAATTGAAGCTGCATTCAACAAAAGGAAACCACACAAGATTTTAAGTGTTTTATTTATTCTTTCCCAAAATCTTTCATTGCTAATACTTGTGCCAACACAGCACGCTGTTAACTGTCATCAGAGACAGGATCCATATAAGTCCTGCATCGGCTTTCTAGTTCAGTATACACAAAATCCGAAAAATCTGCTTTCCACTCACATAAAAGCTGCACCAATCAAAAAGCAGTATATACATACGCAACTCAGGACCAGCAATACATCGTTTCAAACTGCTGTTTGATTCCCTTCTTATTAAATAGCAATAAGGCTTTGTTTACGCTCTAAAAAGGTGCTTTGTGGATCCAGCGTTTCACAATCGATCCAGTCATTGGCTTTTCAGTTTTTTTTTACATTAGACAAATCTTTAAAACATTTCCCTTTAACTTCATCAATTTCGTTAGGAAATATGAAACTATTGAAATACTTGGCAACTTTTGTCATTTTCAGAGGACTCGAGCGCAAATAAAACCTAAATTGGCAGATTCCAGATAGACAAGCACTAGTTCAAGGCCATTTCTACCACGGAGAGCAGGCTGTAGAAGCTCTGGGGCTAAATTTAAAGGCGAGCAAAGCAACATTAACCAGAGCTTTGTTATCTGTGAACAATACTGTGACATGTCATGAAGGCTTTGCTGAGGATTTCCTATCTATGTGACTAATCGAGTCAAAGTGACACAATCCTCTAACACACACTGCATATGACTCATACACCGCAGGGGGTGAATGTACGTGTTATACAATGATGGTTAACATCAAAATAAAATACATAAAGCTATTGCACAGCTACCCAGATGATCAACTTTGCAAAAAGCAAATGTTGGATGTTTTTTCACACACACACACTCAGGCACACACACGTGCACACACGCAAACACACAAAAGTTCATACAGAAAAAGCTGGTTATTTACAGCATAACATGGCAAATGTACAGCAAGACAACACATCAAACTAAATGTGAAATTGGAGTGAGTGAATTACAGAACAACGATCGCACCAATACCCTGCCAAAGTTTGTCATCTATAAGAACTTGATAACCTATATTGCCATTACCATGGGAATGTTAAGACGGCCTGAACTAAAAAGAAAGACCATAAAGACTCAAGCAGAAAAAATCCACTGTTAAGTTTTGGTCCAAATTGTCGCACAATTGTTAACGGTTACCGTCTCTGTGGCTCTAGATCCGCTTCAAAAAAAGTTTGTTTAGACAGTTCGTCATTCGCATGGATACGGCAAGTCAAAGTGAAATAAGAGTTCCAATTTCAAACTTCGGCAAGGATGGCCAATCCACTGTTCCATAGCTCAGATTTTTTTCCTTCCATTTATCAATCTCTTTCATGCATCAACACTCCAGAAAAAAAAGTACAGTCATTACACTGAAAGTGTCATAATATAATGAGTGTGACTAATAATCCAGTGTCAGGCAAAGAAATAATAATAATAATAATAACCTGGTGTAGCATGATCATTCAAGAAAAAAAAGTTATTATTGCACATGCTCGTATGAGAACTCCTACAGAGGAGCTTGAATACGCGTTTAGCCTGGTTCCATTTGAGCACTTTGACCTCTCTGTAGAAATCACATCCAACCGAACAGAAAGTGGCCTCAAGAATTTAAATAATTCTACTCAGCTGTTTTCTCTTACAGCCGCACTTTGGTGCCGAAAAGCCCCGTCAGGAGCAAAAGGCAGAGTCATGTGACTGAAATGGAACCGTCCTCTGGCTTCTTCTTCTACTATTCACAACCCTTGGCTGACATATCATTCATGAGCTTCCTACACTTGATCTACGCAGCAGTGATCGCCCGACTCCTCTACATTCCTCCACTGTGTCGACTAGTGATACATTGTGGGCGTCATTGTTCTTTGCATTGCATTTGCACAAAAAAAAAGAAGATGTCCTTCTTAGTAAGAGGACGGGGGGGAGGGGGGGGGGTTAACATTTCTGTGGCAGTGGTGGTTGAGGGTGTCTTGTCTTTGAGTGAGCTGTGTTCGATCACACACACACACATAGATATGTGTGTACATGTGTGCAGAATTCCCCCACAGGCCTTTTCAAACATGCATGAACAACTTGTCTGTCCACAGGCTCTCTGGCTGTTAGGAGAGGGTGCTCTGACCATTTTTTTAGACTTTCAGTTCTCAAAATTTGTCTAAATTCTCCAATGCAAACTTTTTGTATGTTGTGTATTTTTGGCACTAACCCAAATTCCGATGATCTTTGGTCACAACAAAGATCTATTGTGACTGAGATCTGTGTCTAAAGAGCATCTTCAACCAGCTCCATCAGTAGGACATAGGTCACTGAATCCATCAGAGGCACATCTCACACACCTTCTTCTGTCGCACACACACACGAGGTAAACTGCTGCCAGCATCACTCAGAGACAATCATACATGGTGGTAGTTGGGGGGGAGGGGGGAGGGGGGGTGAGAGGTAAGGCTCGAGGTGCAGATAAAGCTGTGCACGTGTTGCCCAGAGGAGCGAGGGGAGGGAGGGACGGATGCACTCTTATGGCAAAGGCTGGGGAGGAAAACAGGGAGGAGCTTGAGGGGTCTTGGCTGTTGGAGCACAGAGGTCAGAGAGCTGGTAGGGTTGAGGCTGGTTCTTATCGAAAGTCTAAAGCAGGCACTCGCTGCTGCGCTTTCTCGTGGCCGGACGCAGAATGGCACTGCTGGTCTTCAGGAAACCGCGATCAGCAGGCCATACTCTGGCAGAACCTCCTGGGTCCTCAGCTGGGTTCAGAGACAAAAAGGAGAGGAAACCAAGAACTAAGTTATTATACAACTTCACACAAACAGTCCTGATAAAACTCACAAACCGCTGATGAGGTGAAATGTTCAAGGAGTAGTTCAGCATGTTGGCAAGAGAGTTAGATGAGTTAGATGAGACGATTTTGATGCACTTTTATGTCTATACGGTGAAAATGACACTATTTCACAAAGAAAATGCTGTTTCAAAAGACACATCTCAGTCTTGTATCATTATGATCCTGCCCCAATCCAGGAGCAGCAAGGAAGGGTTCAGTGCCCTGAGCTCCACCTCTCAGGCTCCGTACGGGCCGCTCTTTCTATTATTGTTTTACTTTCACTTCAAAAAAAGATATACTTCATTACAATTTCTCCACTATTTGACAGCAGCATTAATTACTAAGCTTCAAAGGTACTTATTACAACATTATTTTAGATGTTTTTTATGTTTAAATTGTTTATGCTAGGCTATGCTACCTGGCTTCTCCATCACATGTTGTGTTCAGAAAACCCAGTGGGGCAATCTTCTCAACTCACACTCTGCAACAAAGCAAATTCTCCTTTCCCAAAATGTGAAACTATTCCTTCAAAACAAGTAACACGACAGAAAAGAGCGGGTTGTTGTGCTTCATTAGTTGTAATAAAATCCCCAAAAAGCAACTGCTAGCAGATGAAGAGAATGAGTGAGTAGTTCAGCATTCATACGTTTGTGACACGGTGACAGCAGGCACTACTGTGGGGGTCAGAAGCTGTAAATAGACTCAACCATGACACAGTGGACACATAAATAGTGACACTATGGTGCCGTAGCGGCTTATAGACGGAAGTGTTTGGAGTTTTGTGTCAGTATTGTGAGATTTGTGCTTCAGCCATGACAGGTAGAAGGTATCACCCTTTTCGGTTTGGAGTTTACGTCATTGCGCTTTGTGATTTGCCGTAGAGTATCCCCATTTTTCTTGATTTGCACCTCAGGGCCACCGTAGTTCCAGGTAGAAAACAAGGCAACCATTGTAGCTGTGTGTGTGTGTTCGTGCTTGTGTTGCGTTGTCGTCTTGTTTTCTACTCAGACACAGAATATTTCATGTCTAACTATTAAAGCAGAAATGTCACAAAATGTTTCAAACAACAGTGAACAGTTAAACCAGGATGGAGATGTCTGTCGGACGGGATGGTGAAGCGGTGATGTCAGCATTATTAGACAACAGCAAATCCACACTCAGGTAGAAGCTGCCCCAGACACCAGACATTTACTTCAGCTCTCACAGTTTATGCAGGAGGAGAAGTCTCACTACTAGGTAGTGGGACAACGTATCTGGGACAACGTCTACCTATCGGCAAGGCCACGAGATGACAGACAGTTACCAGCATAAGGAGAGGAAGAGGAGGAGCTTAGAGAAGAAAGTCTCAGCTCATTCTTCTGGGGGTGTAAAACAAAAGAGGAGCAAGGACAGGAGAGGAGGAGAGGAGGAGACAAATACAGAATGAAGGAACAAGTGAGACAGAAAAAGCCCAAAGTGATGAATTTACTTCACGAATACCAAAGACTTGAATATGTATAGGACAGCTGGGACACACAATACAATACTGCTACACAGAAAAATACTGTGACAGATGGAATATGTACACAAATAGCCATGTAAATATTCATGTATAATTTGATAAGTGAGTATGAATAAAACATACCTCTAAATTTGTCCTTGCTTTCTTCAGGACATCTCGAGTCCTCGACACTGCAACAAAACAAGAGCAACTACAGTTAAAGTGCTGCTACAAAACTACAATAACAAAGAAGTGACAATAAACAAACCATTCTCTCATTAACAATAATACCCATATGACAAACATAATAACAACTTTACTTTTTTTTTGTATTTAGACCTGGGACATATTTATCAGATTTATACTTTAAGATTTATACTTTAAGATAAATCCACAGAGGCCAGTATATAAAAGATTAGTGGACAATAAATCTCCAAATATCTCTCTCTCCACCACAAAGGGTGTGTCTCGCTCTCCCTTCCTTTACCTAAATAGGACTGTTGTTTTACACTTCTCCCTCTCCCTCTCTCTCTCTCTCTGTAAGAGACACTTACACTGATTGACTATGAAGTTCTCCATGTTCTCCTTGGTGCGGCTGGTGCTCCTCAGTCTCTGAACCGTCCCCTTTAGAACCTCCTCCTGCTCGGACATCCGCAGTCTCAAGGACAAGATCTCTTCGTGCATATCCTGCTCCTACACAAACACACACACACAACGTTTGTTTCCATGTCTCAACTTAACTGACATAACATGTTTGACTGTGAGAGCTATTAAAGATCGGTCATAAAAATACCACAAACCTTTTTTAGGTTTTGGACGGAGGGATCAGTGCTGGGCAGAGCTGCTCTCCAGAACATCTTCAGCAGAGACAACGACTCCTCCAGGATCTGCCTCAGCGTCCTGGTGTTGGACAGCAGACTCTTCACATATCCATAGTCCAGAACCTGCATCAGGAACTTGGTTATATTTGTGGTCTGCAGACATTAGTTGGTGATTTGTTGAAGCTCTTTCTCTGGCTCTCACCAGATCACCGCTCTGTTTCTGGTGGCTCTCCAGCAGCGGCGGGCCCAGGCAGGCCTGCAGGGTCGTCTCCATGCGCTGGACGAGGCTCCGCCCCTCGAGGACTTGCTGCTGCAGAGCACTGAAGTCGTCCACGTGACCGATGGCGTGGCGGCCGTTTCGGTTTGCAAATGATCCGTCTGGGGCCTCCCCCTCGAGCTCAGAGTGAGGGTCCAGAGTATCTGCTGGAGATACAAGGACTTTAAAGGACGTGATGGTAAACTTTAAGAAGGGATTCAAATAAAGTGTCAACAGAAAGTTTTAATAAACCATAGACTGTATATAAAGATGGAAGACATGCCAAAGTAAAGCCAAATCGTCTTGATCGATCACACCATGATCACTACTGCACACACTCAAAAGCACAAGTAAAGAGGATATTTTGGCTCCCTTTTTGGACACCAGGGAGAACTGGAGTTGTGTCGTCCATTTTTATTCACGGTCTAAGTAACAAGCCAACAAATCAAAGATCAAGTTGTAGTCATGCAGTTACAGTGTAAGTCACACCATTAGCAGTGCTATGGCTGTCGTCCAGGTCTGAGTAGGGAGGACCGGGCGATCCACAGTTAAACAGACCAATGTCCCTGACCGGTGGAGACGGAGCTGGGTCTGTGGAGCACACAGATGCACAAACCAGGCTTGGACATAAGGCAAACCACAACACAGCACGCCGAGCCTGACGTCCAGTTAGTACATCCTGAAGTTTCCATCTCACCGTGCAGCAGCTGACGTCTGTAGAAGTTCTCTCTCTGAGGGCTGGCGGCGAGGGCAGAGAGGGAGGGCATTCGAGGGGAGCCGGCACCCAGCTTCTGCTCCAGCTGCTTGTGGAGCTCCAGTTGTTTGAGGGCACTGTTCTCCTGGACGCTGGTTTGCAGCTGGGCCCGCAGACTCCTCACCTCCCCCAGCAGCTCCCCCAGCTCCACTGGCAGACCTGGGAGCTCACGCAGGTAGCCTGAAGACAACATACACATTTACTGGGGAGTCTGGAACATGTTTGTTTGCTTTGCTTTGACCTTTCATGTCAATATACTTTTACCAAATGGCCATTAGTTGAATGCAAAGCCAGACATAGTTTGCTGTCAGAAAATCAAAATGGCAAGGATCATTGAAAGGAAGCATCATTTCAAACATCTATATGCACACGCTACATTAAAGCAGATGTGTATATATTTTTATGGAGTGAAAGTGTGGAATGCTCTGGACAATGATTTAAAATGTTGCTCAAATACAATTAAATTAAAATTAAATACAAATAAAATGAAACAGTATGATCTTGATTTGAAATGAATAACATATATGTTACGATGTTGGCTATTGATTAACAAATAAATGATTTATAATGTGATATGTGAAAAGAAAGGAAATCAAAAAAAGGGATGGTTATCTGTATTTATGTCACGTTATGTATATGAAAGGGGTTAACATAAGATTTTTGTTCTTCCTGCTCCTTTTTGTGGTCATGGAATGTGTAAAAGTATACTGTCTTATTTTGTAAAACTGTTTTGAATGAAATAAAATTAACGAAATACACTGAACTAAAGTAAATGATGGGGTATGATTTATCTGCTGTCTTTGATAAGATTTTGTGATATAATTTGTCATCCTTGATTTTAAATCACATTGTACTAATTTGCTTGTTGTCTTTGTCTCTTATTTGTCTTCTTTTAGGATACGTTGAAAGATGCTTTATCAATAAAGTTATTATGATTACGCATGTACATGGGTCTAAAAGGATGTCGTTCATAATACAACCAGGAGATGGCGTTAAAGTAAGAAATTCCACAGATAGTTCTACACATTAAAATTGAATGGATATTATTGTCCTAGTTAAAAAGGGTAGTATATTAAAAAAAGCTAGTGTATAAAATACACTCCTGACCTTTGCTGGCCTTTGTGCTGGAACACACTCGATCGTAAACTTGCAGTTCACTCTGCAGTGAGTGGATGAGCTCCCTGCTCTCACATAGCTGCTGCTGCAGGAGACAAACCTCATGCTGGAGCCTGAGGAAGAACATAAACAAACACAGTGAGGTCAAGTGACGTGAACAGGTCCGAATCTATATGCTCACAGATGCACCAACCTGTTGGTTCTCTCCTGACTGTCCTGTCGCTCCTGCCTCAGTGTGTGTATCTGCTGTCCCTGCTCCTGAATGTGAGTCTGAAGGCGTCTCAGCTCCTCCTTCCACTGCTCGGCCTCCAGCTCCGCCTGCTTCAGACGGGCTCGTGCCGTAAACACAGCCTCCCGCAACTGCACAACCTCCTCACAAGTGTCTGAGGGACGAGGAGAGTCCACACAAGTTAACACACATAAAAAGAAAAACAAAGGAGAAGACTTCAGTTGGATTTCAGATTCTGTACCTGTGCTGGCCTGCAGGCGAGACTGGAGAACCAGGTTGTCTTGCTTCAGGACTCTGATCTCGTTGGACAGTTGAGGAACTGTATCCAGTCCCTGAATGTAGATGTTTGTTGGTGCCCCTGGAAAAAACACAAGTAATTTGATGTCATCTCTTCAAGAGGAAGAAGTGATCATGTCTCTGAGTGTAGGAGGGTTATTGTACCTCCATCTCGCCCGCTGCTGGCCAGTCTCTCTTCTAGCTGCTGGCGGAGCCTCTCGTTTGTCCTGATGGACTCTTCCAGACGCTGACGGAGACACCTCACCTCCCGCAGGTGCTCCTCTATCAAATTCACCCCTAGAGACAAGCAGATGAAATTATAAATAACCATTCCACAATCTCACGAGAACCAGAGATGACTTCCTATCCTTTTCTGTCAGGGCTCCCACTCTGTGGAACAACCTCCCCGAAGAGATTCCATCTGTTCAACTCTTTCTCCTCTTTCTTGAAGACACATTTTTAAAGGTGGGATTTCTCAGGAATTTTAACCCCTACCTGATCTTATTATTTTAATCCTTTTATGTTTTATTTTATCTTGTTTTTACTATGATGCTGTGTGATCTTCTAATTGCTGTTTCCTATTGCTTGCCTTCAATTTGACATGATTAACTTGTAAGGCACCTTGTAACTGTGTTTTGAAATATACAAACATTATTATTATTATTACATAACTGTTATCATTATTTACAATTATCTGCTAATTAAGACATTGGTATATGATGATGATGAGACAGAGCAATTACAATATCACTGCTCCCCACCTGTGTGGCTGCTTCCTGGCTGGTGCCCAGAGGATCCAGGAAAGCTTCCAGCTTGCTGAACCAGGTTCTCCCTGTCCCACAAATTCCCGCCTGACACTGGACCTGAGTCAGATTTAAGGGAGTGGCCTTCAGGGATGCCACCCAGCTGGTGCTGTTGAAAGGCATGATGGGAAAGCAGGCTGTAGCTGGAGTGGTCGTGCTGGTTGTGGTTGTTGAAGGGTGTGAACAGGGTCTTGTCATTGGGAAGTGCAAAGCCTGTAACCATAAACACACAGACAACAAGAGTGAGACCCTTTCATTAAAGCACTAGAGCGGATTAGGAGACCGTGCTTACACACACACACACACACACACATTAGAAGTTAGGAAAGTCTTTAAATTATGATTTTGAGATACATTTCTCAGATGACACACACTCCCTGGCCCCTCACCCCTGTTCTGCTCATTCATCCGTTTGTACAGCGCGTCCAGCTCTGGGCGAACAGCGATCACAGACAGGGCCCTGGGCCAGGGGTCAGAAGGGATTTCTTTACCCCAGACATCAGGGCCAGGGGGGACAGGGAAGAAGGGGGAAACAGGTTCACCAAAAAGGGCTGGGGGAGAATGACAGGAAGTGATGTGTAACATGGAGGCAGAGGAGGAAATGGTCATCTATTTTTTTACCATCCTTGAGTCCCATACCTCTGGAGGTCTGACTGGTCCAAGCCACAGGGGCATAGCAATGCATGTTGGGACAGCTGCTGGAGGACTTGAGGAGGCCATGAGGAGGAGGGAAAGATGGACGGACTAGAAGAGGGGGAATGGAAGGTGAAAGGATAGAAGTGGTGTGTTCGCACAGAGGGAGAAAGAAAGATGAAACTTACCGTCTGGTTCTGATCCGTGTCCTGGCTGCTGCAGCCGGTGCTCCTCCTGATACTCTCTGCTGTCCAGATCCGAGCACAGGTCCAGGTCCTCATTGGTCCTGCAGTCGTCGGACACCAAGGAGGTCCTGTCTGATTGGTCGGTGGTCTCGGAGAGGGCGTGGCAGCTGGACGGGGTCTCCGGACGCTCCTGCAGCTTGGTGTGAAGCGACTCAATGATTTTATCTTTCTGCCGCAGCTCTTTACTCAGCCTGAGGATGAGAATCACATATTACACAGTGAGTTGAAAGGAATGCAGCAAGTCCATATCAGGCTACGAATAACTATTATATTAATAGTCATGTATTATATGTACATTATTATTTATGATGATATTCATGATACATCTACATGCGTCATTAATAGCAAAACACGTTAAATTTACTTAACCTTTAGCTTTGCATTTTATTATTGATGAATTGTGATTTGTTGATTCATCAATTTGCTGATAAATAAAAATGTTCCTAAAATGTTTAGTTAATCAAATAAGCATAATAACAAGTAGTTTTTTAAAGAATTTGATGCTTTTCTTTGCCACATGATACATGTTATTGTCTTTAGAGTGTTGGATGTTGGTCATAAAAAGTAAGACATGGGAAGTATGGGATGACACATCATTTTCGGAGACAAAACAACAAATACTTTATCAATTTCATCCATTTTGCAATCTAAAAAATCTTAACCTAGGTCATAAAGTCATTTTATTTTCCATTTCAGTAATCTCTTTTAACCAGTTAAAGCTAATCTTCTGTACTTGGGCCAATCTGCCAGCATTCACAAGTAGTAGTGTTTGTTTTATTGTGGCGCGTTTCCTGTAAATACGCCTGTGATATTTAACCACATGTTCAACTCTTACTGTTTCAACTGACGAAGCATGAACTCCCTGTCTCTCTCCAACAGCATCCTGCAACACGCCGCCTCGCTTGCCTGTCTGCGACCCACAGAGAACGACCACAGAGAGTCCCTGTATATGGGGCTGCTCTTAGAAAGCATCGATTTCCACAAAGGAGCCATCTGGCTGAGTCCGGTCTGTGCACGTCCCTGATGCACATCTACTGACATCCGCCTTTAATGTCCTCTGGTGCTTTACCAGTATCTGTCTTAAAGATGAATTCCAAACGAAAGCTCCAGAAGAAGGCAGCAGATCTGATCCGGCAGGAGAAGTCTTCTGAGGTGTGAGGCACCACCAGGAAAACCCTGTCACACTGAGCCTCTTAAGCCTGGCTGGTGGGACACCTGTAAGTCTATTCAACCTAAGCAACTTAACAGTAAAGGATCCAAACTTGGGCCAGTATGTGGATTACCGGCCACCTTCTGTCTCCTCTCCAACATAAGAAGCCATGTGGATGGCAGCTTGCGTGCAGCAGAGCGTCACATGACAGAGTAAACTAATCAGAGCCAGCGCTCTACACAGCGAGCTAATGACTTCGAGGGAGATCCAGTGATCACAGTGTTGCAGGGGATGCCACAGGCTGCTGCTGTGTTGATCTGCAGGTTTAAAGGTTGCCCCTTTTCAAATACAGAGTACTGCATAATATACAATACTATCTAGAGTAATGCATTTCTCCAACAAGGCCCAACAATCCTACACATGATTGTCATGTTCTTGTAGTAGAAATATAAAATAAATATATCAGATCTGAATCTGCCCCAAAACGAGTCTTATTTGGAAATATGACATATAACTATCAACTCAACTATCAAAACTACCATGCTGAATTCACATGGTGTCAAATATTTATTTTTGTTAAGTCTTGATCTTTTGAAAATGCCAGATCTTGCAATGTAGACAAATGTTGAAAACATCAAATGGATTCAGGCCCAGGACCCATCGTACTCAGTGTGCACAAACCTCTACCAAGGCTAACGCACATCTCCCCATGTCAAAGAAAATACAAATAAATCCTGGATCTAATCTTTTATCCAAATCTATTCCATCATTTAATGGGTTCTTCCTTGGGTAGCGCCCCATCTCTTCCAAGATTTCATGGAAATCAGTTGAATTGTATAATAAGTATATAAGTATAATCCTGCTCCCTCTGAATGGATGAAAACATAACCTCCTTGGTGGAGGTCATGATACAGGATATACATTTGTATTTATTCCCACTGTAAAATGAATCTTACCACATCTTCAAGTTGTGACCAATATTCCTTTTCAGTCACACATTCATCGTGTGGAAGTTAACTCACCTCAGGGCGAGCAGCTCGTGGCCCGCTTTGTCATCATGGCTATCTGCTCGGTCGCCTGTGAAAAGATGTAAAGGTAAATTGTGCGTATTGTTGATTTAAATATTGAATGTGTGTTGTCGAATGTGAATTGTGTGTATTGTTAAGCCCTGTCAGAAGGAGGACAGAGAATCACTTGGGACAGTCAATAAAGTTCTTTCTTTCTATCTATCTATCTATCTATCTATCTATCTATCTATCTATCTATCTATCTATCTATCTATCTATCTATCTATCTATCTATCTATCTATCTATCTATCTATCTATCTATCTATTCTATCTATCTATCTATCTATCTATCTATCTATCTATCTATCTATCTATCTATCTATCTATCTATCTATCTATCATAATATAAAGCTGTAAGACATGAAGTTGTTTTGTGTGCGTGGGGAAGTAAAGGAGAAGACGTGTCTTACGTCCGCTGATCTTGGTGACCACTCTCTGTGCCAGGGCAGAGCTCTGTGCCAACTGCTCTCTGAAGCTCTGACCCATGTAGTAATCAATATCGTTCGCTCGCAGCAGCTCCTCGAAGGCCTAAACGGTGTGGAGAATGTGAGCCAGAGCATTAATAATAAATAGTCTACTTAATAAATAGAGAGCTGAAGTAATTCCGAAGGCGTTTGCAGTACCTTAGTGGTGTCGCCCAGGTGCTGGGTGAGGATATGGCAGACCCCCTGCCCCTCTCTGGTCCTCTGCCTCAGGTGGGACAGCTCACGAGCCTGAGCCTGGATCAGAGAGTTGTACTTCCTGTGAAGGGAGGGAAAGCATTGGAGGAATGTTTTTATAGGAATGTTTTCAGAACACTACTTAACTCCAGTGACTTGTGCTTCTATTGACTAATTCTAGATAAAATAAAAGGTGTCTTGGGTTATTTATGCAGGGATTATTGACCCACCAGGGGTAAGAGATAATCCTCACAAACCCCCGTCCCCACTGCCCTTCTGTCTCTGTCCACTCACCCAGGCCAGGTGGCACATTTCTCTTCTGCTTGGTCTTTCCCCTCCAGTCTGGAGCTCTTCAGTTGTGCCTCCAGTGACGTGACTCGTTCCATCAGCTCCTGCAGCTCCCTGCTGGGTTTGGGCCCTGAGCGAATCCCTTGGGTGTCAGACATCCAGCCCTCATCCTCCTCCACGCCGCTGGGGGCTGGTGACTTCTCAAAGGCCCAGTTCACCTAGAAGGTGAGAGTGAATTCACAAAAAAAACTCTATGAAGCATCAGTAATATTACAACAATGACGCAGACCAGTTGATTAATGGTTCCCCGTACCTTTCGGGGTGTGCGTTCCAGACTGGAAGCGTAGTCGCTGGTGGCAGATAGGGAGCGCACACGCAGCTGCAGTCCACGGATCACTTTATGGCAGCGGGTCAGCTGTGAGCGCAGATCCAGGACCAGATGTTGGACAGAGGCCTCATCCCCCATTTCATAAGTTCCTCTGTTACTACTGCAGTTACCACCGAACCAGGAGCTGCCTGCACCATCATAGTCCTGATGATGGGACAGTGACGTGCACATCTCCAGATCGTCAAACTCTGCAGGGGGGGGAGAGGTTATTCATGCATGATGAGTGTGTGCATTATATAGGAGAACATTTATGTTGGTTGTCATGTTTTAAAAGTTTGTTACCAGGGCTGCTGGTGTCTTCTCTTTCAGCTTCGTTCTCACTGCGGCCACACGTCTCATAACCCAGATCCTGAAGATCCACCTGCACCTGTTTATTGGCTTGCTGCACCGACGTCTCTGCTGCAAAGAGAAACGACCAAAAACCTTTTACACTTGCAAATGCTTGGTTGTGGTTTTGAACACTTGAAGTCCCTGGGTGTCAGACTCACTGAGCAGATCTCTGTAGTCCTTCAGCTGCTCCGCCTGAGCGTGGACCGTGGCCTCAGACACCATCAGTCTCTCCTGCAGCTCTCGGTTTTCCTGGTGGCTCAGAGCCAGGTCCGAGCGCAGGCCGGCCGTCTGCTCGCCAAGACCCTCGTCTACATCCTGCCAGGGCGCTCCCACCTCGCTGCTGTCACCATCTGGCTCCACCTCCTGCAAGAGCAAAGTGTTGAGGCGACATGTAAAACAGGAATGCAGTGGTGGGATGAAACATCGGCATTTACATCATTACTGTACTTTGCCATGTATTTGTACTCTACTTAAAGTAAATACCTCCTCAAACATTTTTGCAATACTTTGTGTTGGATTCAGAAGAGGCGGAGACTCTGCCATAATGATGTAATTGACTGTATTAGGGAATACGTACTTTTAGTCAAGTAAAAAGGTGAATGTGGTACTTTTACTTATAATTGAATACTTCTACTTTCACTTTTATTGGAGTACTTCCTCCACTAATACCGGATTGTCATTTTGCATGACTTTTGAAAAAATATATTATTGACTGTAGAGTGTGATGCTAACTGTTGGAATATCAATTAGTTATATAAACACCCACAGGGCTAAAAGAACAAAACATCCTTATAGGGAGGCTGTAAATAAACAACACAGTGATAAGAGGTCAGGGGCCTGGAGGCAAAGCTGCTTGAGCACAGTTAGCTCAAATGAATTAATGTCTATCATAGTAAAAACTAGCCAATGCCTAATTGTCTCCTGAAATCTAATTAAGCTCAACCAAATGTCCCACACTCAGAGAACGGTTCCCTAAATGTGTCAGATTTTGTTTTCCTCAATTATTCATTGTATGCCCTGTAGCTCTGTATGAAAATATTATCAGATACACTGATGGACAAAATCTAAATTTTGTCCATCAGAAATTCTAAAGGATCATAATACATTTCCAGTGAATTTATTAAATCTTCTATGATGGTTATTACCTGCTCATATGAGTCAATTAAGCATCCCAGCTGTTATTATTTTATGGAAATAAACTAATGTAGATTACAGTGTAGAGTCCAATGTGTTACCTGGTGTGTGTAGTGATGGGATGTCAGCGTGCCGAGGTCCAGGGAGCATGGCCTGGTGCAGCGCCTCTTCCCCTGCTCCTCACTCGCATTAACACACGGAGGACCTCGCTTCCCAACCAGGACCGAAGATTTCACCTCCTCTTCATCTTCCTCCTCCTCCTCTTCCTCAATGTCCTCCTCAATGTCCTCCTCTTCGTCCTCCTCTTCCTCTTCTTCCCAGTTCTGGCTCCTGTGACTCTCCTCTGTGTTTGTCCTCAGTCCCAGGGCTCCAGCTTGTCCTTCTTTCAAAGCCTGGTTCTCCTCCTGCAGCCTCTGCACTGCGGTCCTACAGTGGAAAATGGAAAACAAATACACTTAAACATATTGAAGCTTTCAGGCCAACACAACAAACAAAGTTTTCGAAGACAATCAAAACATCTTTCAGACAAATATGCACCTCATCTGGGCCACAGATGTGTATCCATCCCTCTCCAGCTGGGACTTTATTTCCTCGAGCTGGACTTCGAGTGTTTTCTTTTCTTCCTCGAGCTGCTTCAGATCAGCTCTCTGGGACAGTGGAGCCCTCACCAGCCCTGCAGTCACAGCCTCGGCTCCAGGAGACGTCACAGAAGCCTGAACGGAGGACAAACTTTTCGCCGTCACTTTATCCTCATCCTCCTCTATGCTGTCCGAGAACTCGTCACTGCTGCCATCTTCAGCGTCTCCTTCCTCCTCCTCCTCCTCCTCCTCTGTGCTGAGCTCTGGAAACGCAAAGAACATATAATAAGCTTTCTGCTCTTTAGTTAGAATCCTAAACAAATGTTTTTCTTCTTATTCTTGTACTTTGAAATCCCTCCCTCTCTAGTGTTCACCCTCCGTCTCTCCACAGCTCTGCCTGTACTGGATCACCACTTTGGGAGTCATGGGACTAAAATAAAATGTTATGTCATAGTGCGAACCGGCCAAGAACACATTCAAGGCGGTACAGCCCAGTGTGAGTGTCTGTGTGCGTTCATGAAAAAGACTAAGAAGTCAAACTGAAACAAATGTATTGGATGTAAGATCATATTTCCTTTACTCAAAGGTTGTGTTAGGAGTTTGTGTTCCAAATCCGATTATAAATATATATCACATTACTTTGTTTTGTGTTGCTAAAGTTTTGTATACACACTCACACACTCACGCAAAGAGCCAGTGAGGAAACACATACATGGATGTTGGTGTGCTGCCAGGAAACAGAGGCTGGGTGGAAAGAAACGACCAGGGATTTCAAAAGAAAAGTGTTTTACGTAATACGCCCAAATGATACACAACCGACACACATACACTCTGTGCCATGGGGCATGTGAATCATAGGTGTTTGGCTGTGTATTTCTACAGTGTGTTTATCAGTCTTAGTGGGATTACCTCAAAAGGAAAGTGTAAAAATACTGAAGTTTAAATGTGAGAATTGTCTTTGTGCCGCTCGGGAGAGGGCAGGATACTTCTGGGTTATTATTGATTGAACAAAGGGCTCTGTAAGCTGAACCGACTGGACGTGGGGCCCTGTACACACACTGGACACATGTAGCTGTGCACTGTGCCTGTTCATGTGTGTGTCATTTCAACCAACAGGGATTTCATGTTTTGTTTTTATATCAGGTGATAATTGAGTGAAAGGGCTCACATGAGCTTCCCCTTTATTGACATTGTGAACCTCTAACTGTTAAAGCAGAACAGCCATGCAAACATTAAAACCATGCCACAGTCTCATGCATGACATGAACGAAAAACACTTGGTTACACATATTGTAAGAATTATCTGCAGTAATCAGACAAATTATCATATTTCTGACATTTAAATGTCACATTATTTAAAGCCACTTATTACGTGTGGGCTCCTACAGTAAACAATAGATAAACTGGGAGGCTGAGGATGAAAAGACCAAATGGAAGGTGGGTTGATCTCTGGAGAAAGAAGAAAGGGTTTCGAGGATCAAGATGGGGGATTTGAGGAATTTCAGGTTTGGGATAATCATAAAACAAATCCCCAATTAAACACAATAAAAAAGAGAAATCTGACGAAAATGCCAGCACATGTTTATTTTGCAGTTAAAATACAAAAAAAAGTGTGGACAAGGATTCCATCTTTGAGAGATCAGGACACAAATCCCAAGAAAATGCACTTTGTCTACTATAAACTATAAATACTTAAAGAGGGAATGATATTTTCTGCTATTCACAGGTTGCAAAATTAACTTATTTATATATATTTTACTGCCATCTTGGTACAACGCTGAACTAAAGCTCAAACTAGCAGCTAAAAATAATGCACATATCAAAGTAACTGACTTTACGTTTCATGCATAACTGTCGGACTAAAATGTAACTACAGCAGGTTTAGTCCAGTATGAAAGCGATCCAAGGTTAAGCTGAACTGAGGGAATCTTCACTGCAAACTGGATTTGTATCTTAAGCGTGCACATCCTATACACGCACAGATGGTGTAAAACAGATGATGGATGGTGAGACGTTTTCACTGTAAGGCATGAGTTTGTCGTTTTCTCCACAAGACGTAACTTCACTGTGACGTTAAGGCTGGAAGAGTGACACGGGTGAGAGACAGTAACACACGACAATGGCAATACAGAACAGTCGCACTGCAAAAGCAATACGCAGGCGGTTTAATGTAAAAACATATTCACACCACACTCACAGAATATATTAATAAATACGACTCTGAGTTGCACATTGCCACTTCATAGCGTTAAGGTTCCTCTGTAGTGTTTGTGCTACCTGAACCAAGCCGTCTGCACACTGACGGCCCTGCTTTGGTTTTCATTCACACTTTGAGCTTCACAGGTTTTTCAGAGCAGTGACCGCCAGTGGCTGCAGGAAGCTTCTTCCCACATAAACAGTGCTAGTGTCAGACAGAGCATCACAGAGAGTTAGTGACAGTGCCCCTTGCAGCCCCTGTGGCTCGACCCCGCCCATCCCCACCTCCAAAGTCGGGCTGCCGTTTGGCCGCCCGTTCCAACACCATGTTACGGGTCCTGGCCAGCACTTCCTCCAGCTGTCCACGCAGCGCCTGAACCGAGTCAAGCTCAGTGTGGAGGGCCTGCCTCGCCTCTGAGCTGCTGCCAGGTGGAGAAGACGAGAACAGAAAAAGTGTCTTAAGGGCAGAAGACTTACTGCATTAAGAGGAAACTGTGATAAGAGCCGGGTGCAGCTGCCCTACCTGTCACTCTTGGTGTGCATGTGCATGAGATTTTGGTATAATCTCTTCTCTGCCCTCAGGGCATCATTCAGCTTGTTGTACTCTGAGACAAGCTGCTCCAGCACACACTGAATCAGGTCGGCAGGCAGGGTGGAGGAGGAAGGAGATGGAGAGTAAATGCACAATTCTTAAATCAGCCAAAGCCTCTAAATATCATCTGACTGACTGGGAATAATGGAAAAAAAATCATACTTGTGGATCAGAGCCGTCTTTTGTGGCCACTCCTTCGACTTGCTGCTCAGCTAAAGACAAACGCAGAGCAGAGAGCTCCTCCTGAAAGAAGAAGAAACAACAGCATGACTTGATGTTGTTAAGATTAATAAACAAAAGCAACAACAAGCACTGTTCTTATGCATCGTCTTAAAATTCCTTCGTGCTGTTCTTTCTTAACTTAAAAAATCTGCATTGTCTTTTGTGTATCTCATTTGTGGAACAAAATACAGCTCATCCTTAGATTAACACTTCTACCCTTTGGACAGTTAAGAAATTTGATCTTAAACATTCCAAATTTCAGTTGAAATTGTTTTATACTTAACTGTAATGTCTCATATAAATGTATTTGATTTGGCATTATTATTGGCAAGGTTGGATAGTTATGTTTTTACTTTATATTTGATTCCTCTAATTGTTCTAATCCAAAATCTTTTGTTTTTTGATTGGGTCATTTTTTATATATAAATATTGTATTTCAGGGTCCACACAGTTACCTGAGCTTCTCTCTCCTTCCTCAGGACCAGCTGCAGCTCTTCCTGGATGGTCTTCATCTCTGCCTCACTCTCTTTAGAAGACAGCTGCATCGCCTCTTCCTGACCCTGCATCAGCTCCTGTTGAGCAAAGTACACTGTGAATTTCAGATATACAGGAAACGAGCGCAAGAGAGTGCATGCGTGGACTGATACCTTGATAAAGGCTTCCTTCTCCTTGAGAAGACTCTGCAGGTGCTCCTTTTCTCCTCCCATCTCCCTCTCCTTGTCCCGCCTCAGCTCGTGCAGCTCCTGCTCTCGTAGCAACATCTGTCTGCGTAGCTCCTGCAGCTGGCCGCTCCGCTCATTGATCACTAAGGACAGTCTGTAGGAGTAATCCTGGAAGAGACAGAGGAGGGCATTGAAGGTTTTTCTAACTTATTTCAGTTGTAAACAGTTTGATGTTCTAGTCACAGTGCTTACCTGCAGATACTGGTCTTTGGAGCTCAGAGTGTTGAACAGATCCTGGACCCTTGCTTGGTGTTCATTCGACTGGCGGCTGCGGTCTGACAGCAGCTCCTGGAACAGTTTCTCTTTGAGCACCAGCCGAGCCTTCAGCTCCTCCACAACCTCAGTGGGACCGGCCTGCACTCGGGCAACGAGGGCGGCTGTCAGATCCTGTAAACACACACAAACACAAAAAAATGTAAGTGTAAACAAGCAACACAGGTTTGTATACCTGGGATGGTTTTCCGAAGTTTTTAAAACTGCACAGTAAACAATTAGCAGCCATGTTAACAAAAGCCATAAAACGTGTGTGTGTTACCTGAGCCTCCTGGCTGCGGCTCTGCAGGGCCGCCTGCAGCTGGTTGATGATGGTCTCCTTTTCTCTCAGAGTGTTTCTCTCCTTCTCCTCACTCTGCTGCTTCAGCCACTGGAGGTTCCTGTAGGCCTCGGCCGCCTGCTCCAGCTCCAGCTCTTTGCCTCGCACCAAACCGTCCAGACTCTAGACGTCAAGATCACAGGTGTAAACACACAAAAAGCAAGAACAGTTCAGATTCAGTGGGCAAAAAGACTAACCACTCTGTTTCAGCTCAGAACCTGGCCAAAAGTATAAACCAGCAGGTCTGATATATTTTGGTGCAATGAGCGTACCGTGATGGTCTCTTCGTTGTTGGACAGGATGCTGCTCAGTCTCTCCAAGTCTCGCTCCTTCTCCCTGAGAGCCAGCTGCAGCCCCCTCACCTGGGCCTCGCGCTCCTCCACACTGCGGAACTTGTCATCTATGGAGCGCTGCAGAAAACGAGAGGTACAGAGAATCAGACCACTGCTAATTCTGCACTTTTCTATACAGTGTTCAGTGTTGCGGCAACAAAGAGCCATTATGAAAGATTCCATTGTTTTTTTATTGATCACAAATGAATTTAAATCAAATGTGTTGGGGTAAGAAATTAACATTTTAATAATCTTTGGGGGGAAATGTGGAGACTTCTCATGGAACATTTTATTATGAATATCCCACTGAACTAAGTTCTGACATCTAAGCACTTCCCCACCACGGCTGTATTGTTGCCACAGGATTTAAGAGGACAATAGAGATGTTTTCCCTCCCGTCTGAGGCAGAATTTTATGCTGACTCACTGCTTTGTGAGGGATTTTGCATAACTGTCTACCACCAGCTTTTTCTACAAAATGCAGAATTCACTCTTTTCTTATGAAGAACCTCTATATTTTCCCAGGCAAGGCTCCCATGACTGTCCCATGAATCCCAGTCTATTGTACTGTGATCCACATGACACAGCAGTCTTCACTATCATTGTGTATATGAATGTGTGTGTGTCTGTGTGTGTGTGTTACCTCCAGAGCTCTGTCTCTGTCTTTAATACGCTCTTTTAGTTTCTCCAGCAGAGCATCTCTTGATTTGGAGCTTGCTGTTGAATCCAACATATCTGAGTAGTCCTACAGAGATACAGGTTTTAGACAGGATCAGAAATCTGTTTTATCATCATTTATCATACTGTGTGTGTACAAAGTGTGTAGGTATGTGTGTCTTACCTCTAACTGTTGCTCCTTGTCCTTCAGGCAGTGTTTGAGCTGTTCGAGGCCTCTTTCTTTTTCCAGCACCACAGTGTGTTTCTCAGCTTCGCTCGCCTTCAGAGCTGCTTCTTTAGCCTGAAGCTCACAGCGGGTTTTCTGGAGGGCACAGCGCAGGTCCTACAGAGCAGCGACGAGCGGTTACACACACGCTGCATTGTTGACACTTCAAGGCAATGTATTATTTAATACGCATTCGCAAACACACTGACCTGGTTGTGTTTTTCGGTGACCTCCCGGTGCTGCAGCGCCTCCTGCAGATCTGAGTTCAGTCTGTCCTTGAACCTCTCCAAGTCGTCTCCTTGCCGCTGGTTCTGTCTGAGACTCCTCTGGCTGGCCTCCAGTTCCAGACCGAGGGAGAACAGGGAGCTCTGCACCCCCACCAGCTCACTCTGCATATGGGCGAGCGTCAAGGACTCGCTGGCCCCCTCCTGAACCTGGAGATGGAACAACCACAGGAACAAGGTTACACAAACAGCAGGACATTAACCTGGAGACAAGATGTCTCTCTATCATTAAGGATGTGTATCAGGTCTCACCTTGCGTTGAGTGAGCTGGTTGCGGTGGACTATTTCTTGCAGCTTGCACAGGGTGGCGTTCTGCCCTTCAATCATCTGATACAGCTCCTGAGCCTTAAAGCAGAATGAATATGTATGAGCACCTTCTCCACTGGAGCCGGCAGCACCTCACACTGACCAACAAAACAAAAACAAACACACACCTCACTGTCTTTTGTGCTCATTGACTCGGACATGTCCTGGATGGTTCTCTCTTGACTCTGAGCCGCCTGGCGAAGTGACCGCAGCTCAAACTCCATCTCTTTCAGATTCTCCTGCAGCCTCTGCAGATGAAGACAGAGATCGCAGTCAGGCCGTCATCAGGTCACGGGGTGCTTTTAACAGAGGCGTTTTTTTACATGTCATACCATATTGTTGGCCTCGCTCTCGTGGATCTTGGCCTGCAGAGACTGAACGTGGAGCTGGGCCTTCTGCAGCTCGTTGACACACTGGCCGGCCGCACACTCATACTGGTTCAGCTGGCTTTGCTGCTCCTCGACAAGACTCTGTAGTAAAGACAATTAAGATAAATAAATAAAAACCTAAAAATGTCTCAGTAAATATACAATTCAGACAGTTTACTTGTTCAAACATCAGATCAAGTCCAGCTGCTGAATTATTTGCAACAAAGACAATTTGCCTCGTGAACGATACAGAGTCTCAAGGCTGCATAACTTCCCCAGTGGGTTGTGTAACACTGTGTGTGTACAACATTTAGAAACTCTGCTCACTCATGTGTGTACTTTAAAAAAAGCTTGGGTAAGGAGAGAGCCCCTAGAGAGAGAGTGTGTGTGTGTGTGTATGGTAATGTGTGTGTTATCTGTGTTACTATCATCTTTACATAACCAGTGTATGAATAATTCCAACTTTCGAAAACCTGATTGGGAGGATATTATTATGATAAACACTGATTTAAACATTAGTTAAGATGATATAGACAAAATAAAAATATATACAAAAAAAATAACGTTATGACCAAATTGATGTTCCTGCGGCAGCCAACCAGTACTGAGACAAAAGGGTGGTCTGACATTGCGTGGATCACTTTGCCTCAAGGGCTCTGGGTGAAAATAGGACAGTAGTGGAGTCACTCTGTCTTAATGTCTCCCCCCCACAGCTAACTTACTTCAGTCAGCAGCCCCTGCACCAAGATCACACTCTTATTAAAGAAGATCATCTCATTCAGATGCAAACGCACCCCCCCAAAGACTATGATGATAAAAAGATGATTATTAGCTAGGGGAGGGGAAACCGCCTCTTTGCATGTACTCAAACACTGACGCATGCTCTCTTTAGGTACAAGTGCAGAAAATCCTGTGCTGCAGTTTAATTTACAACTGGAAATACTGGATGAGTTATCTGTCTGCAGGCAGTGTTCATGCTTCAGAGTATTTATCAGCTGCAGCAGAAGGTAGACATAGAACCACAGCATCAAAATTCTGCAAAATGCCAGTGTTTCTACTATTTACTTCCAATTTGTTGATATAACCAATGACCTCTTTCTACACGAGTGCACACACACACTAGGAAATTAGGCCATGTCCTGTTTCACCGCTTACCCACACCTGACCGCTCATGTAATGTATTCTAACACAGATAACTAAGCAGGAGACCCAAACACATCCCCATAGTTCATATTCTCCTGAGTAAAAAGCTTGTGGGAAGGGCTGTGGTAGGATTAAATCGACTGACAGCTGGATTATGAGGCTAATTACGCTAAAATAATGTGAGAAGTGGGGAGGCCGCCCCCTTTGCCTGTCAAAGTGTCATCATCCTACAGTAAGTAAACCCTTCTAATCAGCAGCATCACCATCCTCGTCAGGCTTTTATACCTGGTGAGGAGGTGGCCGAGGATACTCTTTGTACAGATCTTGTAATATATCCTCCATGTCAGTCAGGTTGAAGTTCTGATTCAGACTGATCAGAGGGGTCTCCAGCTCAGGTGTTGACATCAGGATGTAACTTTCTCTGTCTGGAGTTCCATACGACATTCCGAGGACAGAATCAGAGAATCCCAGCCTCATGGCTCCGTTACTGGAGCTCTTCCGGAGGAGCACTGGCAGCTTGCTTCCCTTAGAGCTCCGGACTGGCCGGTAGATGGCACAGCTCTGCAGAAAACAGAGGGCCGAAGAGAGGTTGGGCCCAGGTGAGACTTGACCATGTGGGGCCCCCATGTGCTCCTCAGAGAGGGAGTCAAATATATGGTCATCTATGGGGTCCTTTGGGGACCTCAGAGGACCATCTGTTGTGGCCCCAGGCTGGAGGTAGTCCTCAGCCGTCTCCAGGGATGCTACAGAGGGGCTGGAGCTGATACGTCCGGCCAGGGTTCGATCACTGTCTGATGTCCTCGAGGGGTCCTGAGAACCGGGGACCAGAGTGAGAGAGGAAGGGCGTTCTTCTGAATCGTCAACACTTTCTAGGTCTTTTTCTCCACCACCTCCTAATCCGAGAAAACTGGCTGAATATCTGGTGGATGGCCCACATGAAATGCTCCTTGCCAACTTCCTGGGCACCTTACAAACAGCTTCATAGTCAGAGTCTGCCACCCGCCAGTGGGAACATCCTCGACACCTCCTGGGAGTGCTGGGCAAACAGCGCTGTGAGCCTGCGACTGTAATCTCTGACCCGGGTCCTGCAGGACACTGTGGGTGGTGGTGATGTTGACAGTCTGGGTTGTCGTCAGCCCAGGACTCGTACAAAGAGTAGACCAGGTCATCCTGGAGCAGGGCACAGTACTTTGCATGAGTGAGACCCGAAATGTCCACCATGCCATCACCTGGCCCTTCATTACCTCCAGCAGGTGTAACTGCTCCCTCTCCTGAGTTGGTTTTCCGGTAGAGTCCACCGATGCACTGCCTCAGCCGGTGTTTCTCCTGCAGGAGCCGCTGCAACCTTTCGATGGACAAGGCCTCCACGCGGGCGATGACCGTATCGAAGCGGTACATTCGGTCCAGCATGAAGATGCACTTGGAACAGGCAAACTCCCCTCGGCCATCCCGGGTCAGCTCTTGCCCCAGGGCATGGGACAGCAGCACCTGGAGGTTGAGCTTGGGGGCGGGGTGGAAGATCCATCGCCTCTGGTTGCCGCAGAGCTCCCGGCCACAAATGCGACACGTCTCCTTCATCTTGAGATCGAGCATTCCACAGGTCGATGAAGATTCAGGTGCAGAGGAATAGCGTATTAGCTGTCACATGAAGAAGCCCCGCTAAGGCTGGGGTCTTTCTTTGTGGAGTTCTTCTCTTCCTCCCAAAGTATGAAGAAATGCAGATTGGAGTTTGGTTAATTGGTCGTGAACTCGTCCAAAATGTATCCCACCTCTCACCCAATGTGAGCTGGGATCAGCTCCAGCACCCCTCTAAAGGATGGATGAAGACACCTGGAGCCTCAGCGTAAAGAAAAGACAGTCATGTCAAAATAAAAGCATCTGATGCGGTGTCTAGCTCCTCGCGACACTGGTCCTTACAATGGCATTTGATTCATTGGCTTAAAGACGAGGTTGAGGCAGCAGTGATCAGTCTGGTGGAGATTGGTCCCACATGTGGTTGTTGTAGCAGGGGAGGTAAAGCAGCTTGATAAATACTGTGACCGTCAATGCTCAGGATCCCCGTTCATTTCCTGGAGGTGCAGGTGCATCGGGAACATGGCGCACCTCCCCACTACTGTCACTGTCTCGTCACGTACTATCCGTGGTGTGTGTTCAGGATTCCTCAACAGCACCGCGCGCTCCTCGGCACCATCCCCCGGCTGTCAGGGACACACGAGCCGCACCGAGAGCCGTCGTTACCGGTCATTACCGCCGGTGATCGGAGATAAGAACCCGCCGCTCGGAGCTGTAACAGGCGTCCCGGGACAGTGTGAGTCCTTCCCCCGGTGTCCGTCTCCGATGAGCGGACTCCTCGTTCATTTCAGGGCCGATACCGACACGTTGGAGACACACACACAAACACACACACACAGGACTCGATCCTCCGGACTCGATCCTCTGGGCTGATAACGAAGAGGCTGCACGAAGCAGACCTGCAGCGGAGGAGCGAACCATTCCGGGGACGCGGGGGTGGAGCAGGAAGCCCGGTGCAGTGGTCAAACTGGTTTAACATGCACTGTTGTTACGACTCGTGATGATGAGTTTCATTTTGAAGACACAAACATTGATGTGTCCTGTGGCCAGAGAATATCTGCTTTATCTAAAGGTTTGTTGTAGAACCGATGGAGTGATGCTCCCCCGGGACTCTCTCACTTCCTTCTGCCCGGTTTACTGAGCTCTGCTCGGCTGACTGAACATCTACACGCTCACTAACGTGGACGCATTAGTGATGCTCTGAAAAATAACACTATATTCTATATATAAATATATATCCTTTAGAATAATGCACACGTGTGTTTCAATTTGTACCTTCATGAAAATATAATAATGTTTTAACAGGGTGACAATTACATTTTTACTAGCAATTTTTGTAATATTCTTCTCCACAACAATTAATTTATCTATTTTTGAATTAATCAATAAATAAAATAAATCAGCAATAAGTCTGTTGCAGCACAAATACAAACCAAGAACTACTTGAAAATATCCACTGTTTTTGATCACAGAACATTATTACTGTGGGATTGGTGTATGTACCTGGGTCTATTCTATTCTATTCTATTCTATTCTATTCTATTCTATTCTATTCTATTCTATTCTATTCAGGCTCATGACCTTTAGTCGTTCATTAGTGCTTCATCATTCATGCTCCATCATTAGTGCATTCCCAGGTCACAAGGCTCTGCACACTGAAGACAAAAGCACGTTTTCTCAACAACACACTTAATGATCAGTGAGCTTTGAAACTAGCTACTAGGATGTAGCTATATGGGGTAAAATATGAACATAAACTCTATGTAGAAATCATTATTACATTGGCACAAGACAGAAAATCAATAACTTTGTATGTTATTATGCATAATAAAATATAATAACTTTATACACGTTTCAGCTTCATAACGACTGTTGTAATTGCTGCTGTCCTGTAAGTAATCTATAAAAATGTAATTAAACATTTTGATGACATGATAATGTTAACTGTTCATACTGATGTTTAGTCTTGGCCGTAGCTGGACCACTGTAATCTTAACAGCCCTCTGATTCAAAACAAGTTTTTGCTTTAAGATTATTATTAGTATTTCCAGTTGTCATGGTGCAGATATTTCCACAATGGTTTAACTGTGAAAGTAAAACAAACAGGTCTTTCTACTTGTCTCCATAGTGATCGCAAATTTTTGTTTTCCTAAGGGCACACACACAGATCATGCTGCCACGTGGTGACTTCGACCGTCCGTATGCTTCTATCCTCAAGGCAGTTCCTTTGTTCCAGGACAGAGAGGGATCTTCTACATCAATGTGAGAGGCAGAACTGTGAGTCCCTAAGTCTCTTTTAAGGTTATATAAGGCTTAATATCTGGATTTGAGTCATTTTCTCTAACTCTGATATTTTAGAAAAAAACAAATGTAGGAAGGGTCTGGCTAAATAATAAGTCTAGACATGCAATATTCCATTTGCATATTTTTTGATTGTACTATTTTATATTTTGTTAAATGTTATGTTCATAATATACAAGCATACTGCAAAGCGTATTCACAATCAGGCAATTTACAGTACACCAATCACAGCAATTTATTCTTGAAGAGGAAATCCTGGACTTAATTGTGGGGAGAGGTTTCAGGTTTTCCTGCTCCCCCTTTCTCTCCAGACACAGATTGGATTTGAATGGCTGTGGTGTCTGGGGAACTAATTAAGAGCTCTTGTGGCGGGTGTCCGTCTGAAACAACACAACTTGATATCAGTGTCGGGGTCGCAGATTAGTTTAAGGTCAAGCTGACCCATCGACGACCCGGCTGAAACCAGACCCACTAAACTGCAAAGCAGCGTGATGCACATACGCACATATGTAAGAGGGCACCTCGGGGGAATGTGTACACACACACACACACACACACACGCACACACACGCACAAGACCCCATTTACACTGATCCTAACATGATCTCTTTTGATCTTTGTGAGGAGATGCCAATGCAGCTGAGTGTGTAGAAAACATCTGAACAGATTCTCTCACTCTCTGTTTCATCACAGTAAAATGACAGTAATAAATGGAAAGACATACTTGACCAATATTGATTCACATCTCATTATGAAACCACATTTAAATTCACTGGATCCAGATTTTTTCCCAGCAAGATCCATGTATTAGTCTCTGAGAATCTAACAGAGTTAACAACAGTAAAAAAAAATCCTGGGTTTGCCCCCTGATCTGGATCTGCACCAAATCTAAATGGATTCTTACTTTCATGAAAATCAGTTCATCTGTTTTTGCATAATCTTGCTAACAAACAAACATCCAGCCCAAAAACGAATGGACTATGGTGAAAACACAAACTGTCCCTTTCCTTTATTCTGGAAAGTCAAATGTCCTCAACATTGACCCATCACCCCACTTTAGAACACACAGGTTGTTTGTGAGAAAAAAACAATCCTTATAATGCACATCACTTTCCTTATGTATATAAACCAAATACTTTTACACAAAATGTTTTGTAAAGCTTCTATGAAGTGCACCGGCTCCCTTTTTTTCCAAGTGCACATGAAAAGACACACACTTGCTCACTTACACTGCAACATGCATCCCGTGTGAAATCTGAGTAGAGAGCCGGCCCTGCCAAGTACATTTGCATCCTTCATGCAAAACTGATTTACAAGTTAAAGCGCCACAGCAACAAATTATGTTTGCAACATCCAGGCAACTGTCAAATAACAGGAACCAGCCCTGCGCGGGTTATTCAACACATATGCAGCTATGATTATCAATTTAAATGACTAACATATGGTGAGGGTGCACTCTGGGTGGAGGGAGATGCAGTCAGGATAATGATCCCTCTCCATTTTGTAGTTCCATTATGTCTCTGTGGCGAAATGTGTCCCTGAGGATGTCTCTGAAGCTGAAGCCTGTAAATGTAATAAGATTCAGGCACTTAAAGTAATGAAATCAGCCCCTCGGTGAGATGGACTGTACCATCACAGGAAGCCTCATGCCTGGTTTCATCCACTGCAGCTCTAATCAACTATTTTTGCATGTTCTAGATGCACATACTGAATGCATTTGGCAGTCTGAATGGAAGAAGCCACTGAGCCACAATGTTTCAATATAAATTAAGATTTTTCCACAAACACAAGCAAAGTGTGACGTTTACTTTTTGCTATGACATTGTTAACAGTTCTTTCAGTAATGGTGTAACGTAGCTGCAGAGACTTTGTTCCTTGATTTCTGCACAAAAGACGGAACAAATGTCTTGAATATTGTGGTTTTCTTTCTGTTTGGTCAAATTTAGAGGAGGTTAGGGTGATTCTGTATTACAGCCATTCTGTTTACTTTTCCTATAAATTATACTGAGCTTGACATATTGTTACTGTGGCTCTGGATGAGGAGGTTGGTGGTTCAATCCCCCGGCTCCTCCATACAATGTTCTGGAATGTGTTGACCATGAATTTCCCCTGATGGCTGTGCCGGCAGTGTGTGCTTGATGTGGTCATAAAGACTAGAAAAGCTGCTCTATAAAATACAGACCATTTATATTTACAAACTCCATTTTTTTTTACGACTCTGTAAAACAAAAATAAACCGACAAAAATGATTCCAAAGTACACTTGTCCGCTCTGGTGTGAGAATGCTATGTGTCACTTCTCCATAAGGAGGCAGAGTCTCTCAACAACAAGCGCATGTGGCAGAGCTCTGACACTTAGTGGAAAACTGAACAATAACACAGGGAGGATAATGAATCAGAGTTGTTTTAAACACTAAATTAAAATTCATGGATTCCCTTACCTGCATCTCCTGTTCGATACGCAGCCTCTCATGACCCAGTTCCTCCTGATAGAACTGTGAAACACAGAAGACAGTCTATAAACCCACTGCACATTCAAACATCCATAATTATAGTCAATCTTAGGATTCACGGAGGAAGAGAATGCAAAGAGAAACAGGAAAGTGACAAAATTAACCTGCACCAAGATATTAAATGGCTGCTCTCGTCAGATGACCTCATGATCTTTTATTGGATGTGTGTGAGTATATGTTAGAATGCATCTGCATACATCAGTGTCTGTGTGTATTTACGTAGTGGTTTGGGGCGTGTAAACTGCTCTTATGACCCACATGAATAGTTGCTCAAATAAGGCGTAGGAATGTCACATCTGCTGCTTCAGGAGCCTCTTTCTAGAATAGAAGCCATACCAGAAAAAACATGGCGGTCCAGAGGAATGCCGAAAGAATAGAGGGGCGGGGTAGATTTGAAAGGCTTTCACTGTTATACTTAAAATACATGAGGGAGGAATCGCTCACAGAAAGATAATAACTTAATCTACATTTACATGTTTTTCACAGGTTTGAGAAAGACTGGGGCAAATTTGAAAACCCCTTTGCTTGTAAGTTGTCGTGGAAGGAGCTTGTATACCTCCACGTCCTTGTCCTTCTGCAGCAGGGATGAAGACAGCTCGTGAACTTGTCCCTCCAGCTCTCCCACTCTGAGTGTGAGCGTCGTCTTCTCCCCGCTCAGCTCTGTGATGACAGCCTCCTTGAAGCGAAGCTCTTTGGACAGCTCCTCTATTAATCTGAACACACACAGAGGCAAGGTCAGTCGGTAACACCTGCTGTCTGCAACTGACTAAATGCATTCTCACATACAGCCCATCTGAATAATATCTGGAGCTTATCCAGAGTTTAGTGCATGTCTCGAAGCAGCTAGATCTAGTTTGTTATTTGAGAGAGTTTCTTTTTTTGTACCTGTCTTTGCTGGTGTTGAATGGCGACAGGATGCTAGGAGGCCTCTCATCCTCTGGAATGTCCTCCATGGGGATGTCTAGGGAGAGGAGCGAGGCGTGGGACTGTGATCCAGCCAGCGAGACCATCCTCTCGGCCTCGCTGCGTGCCAGCTGGGCCTCCTGGAAACACACAACGATTTAAAGTGTTATGATCTTTACATCTGAGGCACCTTCGATTTTTTTCTTAAAAGGCCGAAGGGGGAAGACGGACCTCTTGCAGGAGCTGGATCTTGGTCTCGAGCACTTGCTGCATGTGGTCGATTTCCTGCTGCCTCTCCTGACACCGTCTCTGTAGCTCTTCCTCATTGTGATTGGTCAAGCTCACTGCTGTGGTGCTGTCGAAGAGAAATCAGACTCGATCACCACATCTGTGAGCTACCAGACTGAACACAGCCCTTCTTCATTGTGAATGTAGCAGTTGTGTTAGTGAAGTGTTTATGTATCCGTGATAAAACAATTAACTTAAATACATTGTGAAAGGATGAAACATAATTATTTTACATGCAGAAACATCCTGTACCTTTGTGTTCTCCCCCAACTTCATTAAGTCTCTCATGACGCAAGTGTCCCCCCCACACTCCTTTAGACTCCAACTGTGCAAGCATCTGTCCATATCACTTAGTCAGTCAACAACCCTATCCCAGAATTCCTTCTCCCAGAATGGCACACGCCACTCTGTCGCCATTGAGTCCCGTCCTGGACGCTCTCTACATACGTTTTTAACTCCGTCCACCACATGCAGCAGCTCGAATAACTGAGATATTTTGAACCAGTCTGAGTAATGCAAATGTCTGTCTCCTGGACAAGTGTCCTTTATTTGTAGTGGGAAAGCCCTTCAGCCTATGAGGAGAGTTTAAACACCACCCTGCCAGACGTTAGAGGATTCAGTAACGTCACATACATGTCTGCATATACATAATTCTAACTACCAGGAAAGACAGCTGGACTTAAATCCAAGAATCTTCAACATACCTTAAAATGTGGAAAAAAAGTTTGATACTCAATAATTGGGAAATAAAAAACTCCAATGCTGATAGATTGATAATAATTTCAAATGCTGATCACCACACAAGCAGATTTTTTTGTTTTCTTTCAAACCCTCCAGACAAATAAAGGTAATTAATGCTAGTTTTTATTAAAGTTCAACCATAAACTGTTTCATTAATTTAAATTTTTAATTTATAATTATGAATAAAAACAAATCAAACCAAATATATTGAGCTCGAATTAAGAAAATAACCCTATTTTTGATGTAAAGGTAAGTAAAGGTATGTAAGGTAGGAAAACTGTCACCAGCACACAGCAGAGAGTCATAATATAATAACCAGCTTCACTTTCACAACCATCTTTGCTCTCAGCTGCAATTTGCAAATCACATAACTTCAAACCAAAGTAGAGGATGTGCAGAGAGGGAGCAACAACAGCAGCTAAAATAGAAACAAGTAATAAGAACCAGAGTGTGTTTTGTAAGAGCACCAACAGCTGCACAATGATGATGATGCTGATAACTTTAAAGGTCAACAAGCACAACCTTTAGGATGCATCTCTGACAATTCAGGAGGAGAAAGATTATCGCTCTATATGTCAAATTAAAGTAGTGCAGGCCCCAACAATGAAGATGTCAAAGTCCACCCATGGGACACAGAAGCTCAGCTGATTGCTTTTTAATACCACACTACTGTAACAGAAGATCCTGTTTCTCTCACATGTATAATTAAACCCCGACATATGGAAAGATCTAACAATACTTTTTTATGAAACTCACACGACAATAGCAATAACTTTTTCAATATCATTTTCATCATTATCAATTTAACAAAAGTCCAATATATGTCACCATAATTATGTATTGTGAATCTACTTTAAGTGTGTGTGGGTGCATGTTATCTTTATCAGCTGTTACATGACATAGAGCTGTGAGAGATACCACAGCGTTACCACAGTTAAGACACAATGTATATGTAAAGAATCCAAGCTAATCTCTGTTGAGATCCATAGGATCACAACCACACATAAAAACACAAAGGTCGGACACTAATGAATGATCAGTTTTCATGTTAATCCACTGTAGCACCTTCCTATTCGACAGCTGTGATAACACAAAATGTAGAAAATTAGACAACCTCTATGTGGCCAAAGAAAAGGGAGAAACTGATGCAATGATGAACATGAGCGGTTGATGGTCAGTCGACCTCAGCCGGTCTAGATCAGAAAGGCTGGAGAGACCTTCAAACTTTTGATACCATATATCACAATAACAGATTAAGAAATCTTAATTCGAGGGTTGAAACTGTACAACAACAAACATTTATGATTCATATTAATGGACTTACAGGGCTTTGTCCAGAAGCTGCTGTTTCTCTTGGAGCTCCTGCTTCAAGCTCTCTACTTCCACCTTCAGCTCGATGTTCTGCAACAGGAGAAGAGCAGCAAAGTCAATCAGTCAATAAGTCAATCAGTCAATCAGTCAATCAATCAGTCAATCAATCAATCAATCAATCAATCAATCAATCAATCAATCAATCAATCAATCAACCAATTATATAGTTTGTGATCAGCAGTGCTTCTCAGCAACCAAGCTTTAAAGAAATAAATAAACATCTTTCACTTTCCCAAGTCTGGCACTAATCAGGTTTAAAGGACTCAAGCAGTGAGAAATGTGAGGAGGACGATACTGTGACCAAAAATATTCCCAATGTTAGTAACAGATTCAAAACAAATATGGAGCGGTTTGGGAGTTTTTACATTGTGGAGGGGCAAACATCCTTGACAGGTCACCAGTCCATTAAGGACAAACAACCTTATCTATGCCTATACGGTCAATCAATGTAAGAGTACCTAGAGAGAACCCACGCAAACAGGGGGAGAACAGGCACTACAGCCCAGCCTAACCGGGATTCGAACCAATACTTATCACTGCTCCACCGTGCCCCCTGGACTCAATGAGACTTGTAGTAAAGCTTGCTATGTATTGCAGAGACAAAAGAGCCTTGAATCCATTTCAGGATCATTGTGGATGTATATAAGGAAACTATGTGTAGAGCTTTAACGTATGTACATATTCTATATACCAAAAAGACGACAGATTCTGTAAGGTTTAAAACAGTTTATAACAGTTTCTGTGTTTACTGGATTTTGTCTGAATCTCTTCTATCCACCCGACATGTCACGTCCTCACTCCGTCTCCTCAGTCACATCTCTCCATCTCTGCTGAGTGAATCACTGCTGCTGGGTGTTGTGTATCAGGAGTGCAGAGCATCTGACTGAGCTGTCACGGCTGTTATATTTAGAGCTGGAGAATTCTGGGAAGCTCAGATACTCACCACTAGGGCCAAAGGCTAAACTCCGCAGTTTGTTTACCTGCTGGACTCCACAGGGGACATGTTTGGGCCAATCAGGGATCTTAAACTGGGCTGGAGGACAGAGGGGATTGGTGGAGCTCATTCTTTCCATTCTGACCTCGGGACAGGAGTGAGGACAGTTTATCTGCCTGATGGATGAGATGATTGCTCTCTTTGGTTTACCACCTATATCTCTGCAGATTTGCTCACACTCATTTCAACAGAATTAGCAGCCCTGTATTTTCCTTTCTCTTTCTTTCCTGGCTCATCCTCCCTCTATTTCTGTGTTCTGTGCCTCTTCGTACAAGTCAGAGTCTGATGACCTTCCCATGTCCTTGCCAGGGAGCTTTGCGTGTGTCGATAACACTCACAGAGAGCTGGGTGACACATGTGTACCAACACTACTTTCGTAGATTCCTGAACACCACCTTGATTGCTCAACAAAACACACACCATCACACATGCACATTTATCATATGCATGTGACTGAAGGACCCAGGGGTCGAGTTGCTGGCTGACATCAGATCAATCAACAAAATTCATGAAAAGCATTTGTTCGAAGGTATAGGATGATTTTACTTTTCATTTTGAGGCATGAGAAAATAGCTACATGTTCTTTCAGATAGCCAAAAGCAGGCCAGTTCAATAATTGGCTTATTGATCTGGTACTTGATTTGTATTGATTGTAGTTTTGAGTACCTCTGCCAGGAAGGTTATGTTTTCATCTCTGTTTGTTTATTTGAGTGTTGTTTCTTTATATGTAAGCAAAACTACTCACAAACAACTGGATCGGTAAACAAACTCAAAACTAGACTCTTGATCATAATGGAACTAAGACCAATTGATCTCTTACCTTGCACTCTACTCTTAGGATACTAGTGGTGCAGTGGCAACAACAACTAAAGCAGCATATGACCACACGTATACTCATAGCTAATTATAGCGAGTGATTTGCCTAAATGCTTGAACAATAAATAATGTACCAGACATGTATTCCTGTGTGTGTGTCAACGTGGTTTACAGTAAGAGACACACTTTACCATCTTGAAAACCGCTCTAAATATAGACGCCCATCACAGTGCACCTGCTATTCTGGCCCCTCCTGGCCTGTGTGCCCCCAGCAACAGATTCACTTATAACCATTCAGAGAAGGAAGAGGGAGAGAGAGTACTGCAGTGACACAACACACACACACACACACACATACAATACACACCTGCATTGCTACAATGACTTATTGGCCAATGACAGGTTCACATCTTATGACGGCCCTGCTCATTCTGTTTTAAACCTTAATAAAGGGTTACATCCGGTCTTGTTTATTTAAAAGTACTGAGGGACAACATTGTCATTTTGAACATAAACAAGCATCCACATGTTCTAACTTCACAAATGTAAATGCAATTCTGACATTTGTTAGAAATGTTAAAGATTAAACATTCGAAAAAAAAATAATCAACATATTATTGTGGTAAAATATCAGCTACGGCCCTAAAATCAGCAAATTATGCTCTAAAATTCTCTGAGCCCCAGATGCTAACTGCAGCCAACCAAAAGTATCCAAAACTTTAGAACCAGGTACTTTTTTCAAGGATTCAAAAGTTCCTGCAGACCCTTGTTCACCTGTGTGTGTTTATAATTCATAAAAAGTGACATGACTGACAATGAATGCTTCCAAAAAACAATGATATATTGGACCCATGGTGAGTAGAGATATATAAACACACACATACACATGTAACAAGTGTGTCTCATGTCATGTGGACACTCACATGAATACAGTAGATAAATAAATCAGTCTACTCAAGCCTGCTCTATAAATAGACTCTGTCAAGCTATGGGGGAGATCACTATGTGCCCGGCCAGCTCAGGTCCGATAACACCACAGTGCAAAAAATTTGATCTCCAATCAAAAGCCTGATTAGTCTGATTAACCTTCAGCCACACAGAGAACGAGACCGTCGTGCTCAAGGATTAAAGTCCAGTTCTGTTGCTGTGTGAGGGGAGATCAGTTTACTCAGTCAGTGCTGGTGTGAAGCACGCAGGTCCCGCCCGACTGGCTCAAGCAGCCCCTTAATTTTCAAAGAGTTGCTGATGATCGTGAGGGATTTGGAATGAAGGGAGGGAGAAAGAGGTTTAAATGTCGACTGGTTCGTGCAAACAGACACCAGCTGAGCGGGGTCACCTTATTGTGGGAGCAAGCACACATGCAGAGGAACGCAGGAGGACACGCTCATCATGTTCTGTTCAAAATGTACAGACACTGAATTGCTGGGCTTGTTTGGCAACAGAGTTTTTTTTTAAATCACACACTATATGTCGGCATGGTTGGTCCAGTGTAAACAAGTGACGTCGGCACAACAAGGATTCTCCTAATGGCAACATAGACGGAACTCTATATAAAAACACAGTACAATTCAATTCAGTGATATTTCACTTTGAATTCCCTTTTTTGATTACCGGTCCAAAGCTCCAAAAAGCAAATACTCATATCTGAAGAGCTGGACTACGGCAAGACTTGTCATGTATTTGTCATACATTAAGTTGTTTTTCAAAATAAGTAATAGTACTAGATCATAAGTACTACTTGTGATATCTAAGCTGTGCTACCATTAACAAAAATTATTTACTAAACTCAAATTTTTATGTCAGCTCTCTGTATTATGACCCTTATGTATGAACACTAGCTTATGAGGTCATCTATGAGGCTATAGCCTCCTCTGAGGAAATCAAATGTTTATATTTCCAAAAGTCAAAGTTCTTAGATATTGATCACAACATTCCAATGGTTCAACTCAGGTTATTTAGCTATTTATTGATCTAGTATCAGTGCTATCTTTCGTATTAATAAAGATCTGTACACATCACTGTGGTGTAGGACTGGATTAACCTTTAAATAAGGTAACCTGAGGCCAAATGTGCCGGTGTATGAATGAACATGTCTGAGGCTGGAAGACTAAACTTTTTAAAAGAACTGACAAAGAATACGTGGATCAGTCAGGTCATGGCCAATACCATTTAAATACAGAACTTTTAATTATGTCAGTATCAACAATATGGTGTATTGGTTTGGTCCATCTGTAGAAAAACTACTAAGACAACGATACTGTTCAGGGATTTGACTCCCAGATATTTATTTGCTGCAACATTTCAGTTAGTCGTTTTGTTCCATTAGTTTTCCTATGTCTGGCCTTTTGCTCCATTACATGGTCACAGGTTTAAAAAAGGTATAACCCACTCAGTCAATATTTATGAAGCTACAGAAAAGTATCCCTGGGTTGTGGAGTGAGACTAAATTAATCTTGTGGAAATTCATGACATAAAATCTACACTAATCCCAGGATAAGAACAATACACAGTAAAGCAAAGCTCCTACTGGACAGCTGACACACACACATAGACACACAAATACAAACACATGCACACACACACACACACATTCTTTTACTTCTATCTTAGTAGGGACACTCGTTGACCTAATGCATTTCCTAGCCCCTAACCCTGACCTAAACCTAATTCTAACCCTAACCTTAAATACAAGTCTTAACCCTCGAACAAGGGAGGACCGGCCAAAGTATCCACACTCCGTAAGGTCTCTGGTCCTCACAAACATAAATACAAATACACACACACTTACACACACAGACTGAGAGCTCCTGAACAAACTGCTAGTAGGAGGCGACAACTAAAAACAAGCACTTGGTCAAACACACACATGGCAGGTCACATCACTCAGGTCAGCACAGCAGCTGGATCAACAACCAGTGGAAGTGGATCAGTGCCTCTGTACAACTGATCAAAATGATCTCAATTGATAAAGGCACAGATCATCTCTTTCATTAGCTTAGTTCCAAACTGACCATCAAAGTAGAGTAAATCAACTGGTTCTGATCATTGTGTTGTTCTCTGAACTGGTCCCAGCCCCACTCATCCCCAGTCACACAGGTTCTCACTCATCTCCTCGTACACAGTAAGAGCCGTACTACTCACCGTGCGGTAGACATCCTCACTGCTCTCCTCGAACTTCTGCTGGATCCTCTCCTCCAGGAAGTAGATGCGGAGCTTGAGGCTGAAGTTCTCCTTCTTCAGGTCATTCAGGTGCTGCGACAAAGTACGGTAACCGTTAGACATGACGGTCAGAGGGCAGCGACTCCGCTGGACATGTCCGTTATAGGTAAGAAAAGATCGGTCGTCTTTGACCCCTCTGTACTGTGTGGGAATACAGAGTCCATATTAAAGGACAGCCATTGTCCTGGCATGTCCGTGCGTTAGAGTCCGGTAACCGTTAGACATGCTACGTCCTTCTCCAGAAGAGCATAATGCTGTAAGTGAAAAACGCCAAATATTTACAAAGCAGCATCCCGACCTCTAACAGGCCATTGGGATACCAGCTACAAAACCACACACACACACACACACACACTGCAGTCTAAAGGGCTTCTTGCGGGGCAGAGGGCTACTCTGCAGCCCGGGCGGTCAGAGATGCAGCCATGTCAGCTCCATGGTGTGATCTGGTCTACTAGGGGACCGGACAGGAACTTATTTTACTGGAGGAGACATCCCAGGAATCCCAGACTACCGAGGGAGCAGGGTGGAAGGGGAGAAGGGGGGGAGGAGAGAGCAGGGAGGGAGCAGGAGGGGAGGTAAAAGGCTCAGAGCTCACAGGCACTTGTGATATGAAGGCAAATCTCACCCCTCTGTAAAGCAGAATTGCTGTGAGGAACAGGAGGAGCGGGTGAAATCTGATTCCATTTGGGATCTTTTCATTTCATCTGCTTCCTGGTGAATCTCAAACCCTTCTCAATATTCGATATAGTCTGGAGGTCGTCCCCTATTAAGAAAACAGCTGACAGTCTGTCCACACCAGCCTCCATGTTATATAACCACTATACTGACTCCCCTCTGTTTAGCCTCGTTTGTGAAATAACAGTCTGACTAATATTAGTTTCATTTAATTTTTTAAGCACATTGAGCAACTGTCTTTGGTAATAACTCACTGGGAGATGCTAATACACTTTATCATTTTTCAAGAAAACTTTAAATATAAGAAACGTATCACTTTTGAACTGATAAAAATGCCAACTCTTAGTCAAATGAAAATTCTAATACAAAGATTTATATCGACAAACCAGCAGAAAAATCCACCAATCAACAAGCTGATCTGTTTTTGTCACTTTTAGCAAATTTTTTTGGTAGTAAAGCTACCAAAATGTTTATGAATGAGTGAATTATGTATCAGTCAGTGGCAAGTGAATGAAGAAAGTTAGCAGCCTTTTTCTGTGAGGTTGGTGGAGAGTGAAAATATTGAACTTTTATTTATCTAGTAAACACATAGGCAGTTTACTAACACGTTAGCCATAACAGGTTGTCAATGTACCGTCTTCACATGTATTAAAGTGTGTTTCTTGTCCCGTGTTATAATATTATAGGATAATTCAATATCATCTGCCATTGGAGAGTATCCAGAGCAACCGATTCCCACCCTGAACATGTGTATGATCCATGACAGTTAAGAATCAGGAACTATCCTGACATGACTAAAGTCAGAGGGGCTCAGGGGAGTGGGATAGACAGGTGAGCTGGAAGAAGTTGGATGAAATAGGAGACCTGGAGCCCTGAGCCAAAGTGCTATTAATAGTGAGGTGTCCTGAATCTCACCTAGCAGAGAATCCCTGCATGTTCCTCAGAGATGAGTGAACCGCCAAAAAGACACAAAAAGGAAGACAGGCTCCTCCAAGTCTTGTTTTAATCTCATAGGAACAGTTTATAAAATCGAAATCAGGTTTCGTGTGCAATGCAACAAAAAAAAGTTCCTGTGTTCCCAATACATGAGATTACGTCATTATTGGTTCTTAATGCATTCAGTGAGATTTCCCATTAAAGTGTCACGTTACGTCCTGTTGCTAAATAATTCACAGGGAAAAATAGGCGAGGCGCCAAGGGGAGTCTCCACACAACATTAGGGATTACATCATGCTAGTGTGTGTTTTTAACCTGATCCACACACACATCCCCTTCTTCTCACTGTCACTTTTCACCTCATGAAATAGTGAATGTGTGTAAATACGTGCGTGTGCGTGCAGTGTCCATGTCAGGTGTAAAATAGGAACACATCCGAGAGAAGAACTCCAGCTCTGAGTTGACCAGTCGGTGATACCTCTTCGTTTCCACAGGGCTGAGCAGCACCAGGGGAGGTTTTAGTGATTTATTCAGATCTGGTGTTTGTCTGAACATCTCTAGGTTTTTGGACTAGAGCACTGAGGTGTGTATTGAAGGGATTAAAGCAAAATAAAATGTTGTGAATAAGTGGAGTAGAAGCTGCTCAGGTTGGTGATATGTTGATTATACTATTGAATATTACTTTTGCATTAATCTGGAGCATTAATGAAGGTTCTCTTGGTTGTGATTGGCCAGCAAGCTCAGTCTCAGAGCACACTACACACAACTTGAATAAAAGGCACTGTTAAAAACTTAATGGACCAGCCCACCTAACCAGAGACCAACAGGGATTTATCCCAATATTCCAGATTGCCATTACACTAGTGCATGTACACTCAAGCGGGCTCGTTGTTAAGAGCAGGCAGGAACCGCTGTGCCTTTTTAATGGGCCTGCGTTTCCCCCTGTGTGAAGCTTCATGCCCTCAGACTATAGGACTATGTGCAGTTGGGTCATTTACTGTCTGTTTACCTTTTAAATAGACATTCTAACAGCCGTCAGGGTTCACTCACAGTGTTGCACCCCCTCCCCTCACTTTTTATCCCATCAGATAAACTGATCTCATACAGGGCCTCTCTGGATTCCTACTGATAGAAGGAGAACTTTAATCCCTGCTATTGAAGAAAAGGGTGTTTGACTTGAGGAATCAATGTTACACTGTTTTAACACAGTCAGGGTATTTCACAAGATTATCAGCCACGCCTGTCTGACGGCACTATTTCACAAAGAGGGTAGACATTACTATTGAGTCCACTGGGACGAGTTCACTAATGGACACAGTGGATTCTAAGAAACTAGGGAGAAGGTTATGAGTGAATGACAGAATATGACTGAGTATAGTTCATAACTGTCTGTTCATAACATTATGTTCTTTTACATTAAACATTATATTTGACTAAGTATTTTTTTATTTAAATGTACTGTTACAATTTACAGTAATAGTGAAGCAAAGACTGATGAAAAATCCTAAAGTAGGCCATGCTGTAGCCGGAGGCTAATTTTACCCATCAGGAGGGTTCTGGGTGTTTTCCATCCAAATCCTCAGTTGTAGGTGTTCTCCTTTTCTGCACAGCAGTTTAAAGACATATGCTTTGTGTGATTTTTTTAATGTTATCTACCGGTATGTATTTCTGGCTATTTCTATGATCTGATCCCACAGAGAGACTTCTGCTTCAAAGCCAACCACATCCTGAAGTAAGACATTGATCCACAAGGCAGCACTGTAGAGCACATTATCAGGCTCGACCACAGTGTCATTACTCATGCCAGAGGACATGATACTCATATCAAGCTCTATGATGATTTGAAAATACAAGCTCTCACCTGCTCAAACTGCTTGAGAGTGTGAAGCTGGAGAGGAAAAGCACTGTCTGTGTCATCACTGCACAAATCTAAACAGAAGAAAAACAAGAAATCAAAGAATTAGAAAGTCATTCGAGTAGTTTGTACGATTTCTCACCGGTGTTGTATTTCTTATTACAGAAGAGCTATGTACCTGACATGTGACCTGGGATCTTGGATGAAGTATCCTCCTCCACAGCACTGACGAGAAACACAACAAAGCATCGTCAGCATGATTGACACACACACAGACACACACACACACACAACACAATAGAAATAAAGTGATAAAACCTCCTCAGTTGTTTATCCATTACAACTCTTACAGAGGTCTGAACATCATGCAGAATAACAAGTTAACTGTCTTTTTGTAATCTTTAAAGCATATATCTTCTTTTAGATTCTAGAAATGAAAAAGACACTAAAATCCTTTCACTACAATAATAGTGTAATTTAATTTGCATCTGTGTAAGAGAGTAGAGGGTCATCAAGGAGTCCCAGCGGGGGAGAGGAGAGTTTTTGCGAGGTGGGGGGTGCTGAGGGTCAGAGTTCAACTGGACCCTTTCAAAATTAGCTTCCACGCTATCTGTCCAAACCATTTAGCTATCATTGGAATCAATCATCCCTTAATCTGGTGGAAACGATTTGATTCGAAAGCATTTAAACGCATCATTCACAATAAAATGACAACAAGTAAATAAACAGACCTATAATTGACCACTATGTGCTCAGGCTCACTGTTTGGCCATCGCTACCATGGGCTATACGTCTTTTTATACAGTGCTGCATCGGTCCTCCTCATTCCTAACCGTGCACATTGTAAATTCCTCTGACAGCTGCTGGGTTACAAATGGTAAAGACAGTTGCTGCATGCCAGAGGTTTCAAAATGCACCAGGTGCAGGAACATGCTGCAGCATTGTGATGGGCCGGGTATCATATCTATGTGTTACTATTATTTAGGCAAAATTCAGTGGGATATGCCATGTTACTGTAAATGTGCTTTTGGGATTTAGTGATGTTATAACCTAGCCTCCATATTAGCCTACACACTGCATGATACAGTTAAATCATTGCAAAGTTATTATCGTACAGGATCTAGTGCATGAACAATGAATTATGATGAAAGGCTAAACAAACATATATAATGATTGGAAGTTGTGCTTTTGTTTAATTTACGCTCATTCTTACCTGATTATTTTAAGTATATTTTAGTTATTACATCTCTGTCTGTTTTATTAAGTGTCTTATGGGCCATATGCACACCCCCATGCACATTTAGACCCTTTAAATAATTCCTACTGTACCGCAGTGTTCTTTAGTGCAAAGTAGGCCACAGTTAGCCTCGTGGAAAACCCTCCTTTACACACACATTTCATCAGTTCATAATTCATATTATGAAGGTATTTGGCGTAAAGATGCAGACATCCGGTGCAGCACGACAGTCAAAGTCGAACAATGTAATCGCCAGTGGCCTCAATAGCCTGCACTGATCTATAAATCATGCAGAGGGATGCTGTGTTGATGCAGCCTGGTGCAGGAGAAAGGCCTTTATTAGCTGTATCTCCTCTTTCTGTAGATAACTGACATCACTAACAGAACACAGCGACACTATGAAAGGAGACGGTGCGTTGAAGAGCCCCACACCTCGGCTCATATGTTTCGTTATAATGCCCAATGAGCGCCAGTGTTCCTCCGCGCACACGCTCCGTTCTGCGCCGCCTCACCTCTCGCTCTGTCCCCAGGTTTGCTCCGCCGGTGATGAGCTCCAATCCATGGAGGCTACTCCTGCAGACAACGGGCATCCATGCCGGTTAGCCTCCTTCAAATCAGCCGTGCACCAGTCATCTCTCAGCGGTAAATACAGGCATCCAGGAGGAGCGTGACATCTGCGGCGCACATCCGCTCAGGTTTGGTGTGGAGAGCGAGAGTGAGAGAGAGAAAGAAGGGGTGTGTGTGTGTGTGTGTGTGTGTGTGTGTGTGTGTGTCTGTGTGTGTGTATGTAGGATGTCGCCAGCCCCCCATCCTGCAGAGAAGAGCCCCTGCTGTTCCTCGAGCCCACCACCACCATCACCACCACCACAACAGAACAATACAAGAACAATACACCCCCCAGTATACAGTGTCTGCACTTTCACTGATTGAACTGAGGGTAACTGATTTTTTTTTCATAACAAAGGTACAACAGCCTCGTTTTCAAAGAATCTATAGCTTACACTCCACAGACTCAGCATAGTATAATGTACTACATGTCCATTATTTATCATTATGTATAATCTTTCAGAGCTAGTATTCTGTCTACATTAATTCAAATTCATATAGAATCCGTAGGCCACTTCAGACAATGATGCAGCACTTCTGAATTTGTTGTGGCCCGGACAAAATGGAATGTGAGCCTGAAGTTGCCAACTTGCAAAATAGCAAATGTGGCCAAAATATCCCAAAAACAAACGTGGGCCACATTTGGCACTTTAGGTTGAAATGCGGTACGGTTACTTGAGGTCCAGATCTGTCAAACGAGTGCTGACATCATTCCATGTGGTATATGGGCCGGATAGCAGTGTTTGTGTTGAGCAAATCTGGGACAAAACTATTTTGCAATGTGTACAATACACTGATTTAAGAAATAATTGACGGTTTTTAATCTATTAAAGATTTAAACAGTCTTTTATTTATTCTACAGATTTATGCAACTGGAGATTAGGAGTCTGTGTGTATATTACACTCATATCACAAGCTGCCATATGAAACCAATATTTGCATATTTTATACACCACAAACCGACCATTAAGTTCTGCCTCTTTTCCAAAACAGTGTTCTTTCACTATGAAGCCTATTCATAAGAACATAGTGTCCATTGTCAAATGATATGATCTGTTATTACAGTCAACTACTTCATTAGAAATGGGAAATGTGATTATTTGACACTAACCATTAGGCACACAAGGCACATTATCCTTATATCACAATATCTCCTTCCTTTAAGTGAAGTATTTAAGTTCTCTGAGATCCAACTCACACTCTCGATATGTATATCAAATAGCTGAGGCTGCAGAAGACTTCATCCAGCCCAAGATGTCACATAAACTCGGGGTCCTGCTCTGATAGAAAAAGAGAAAAGGGATTAGGGGGGACAGAGTTAATGAGATTATGCCAGTGTTTGCTTTAGTGCTCAGAGGCAAATCAGCCAGATGATGTGAAGATGGACACAGCTTTGGTAATCTTGTTAAATGTCACTGCACCAACTCAACCCTTAAAAACACAACTCATGGTGGAGACAGAAAACATTTACTTACAGTTTTTTAACTGGACGCCTGTTTGCTTGTTACTCATTAACCCCACACATTCATCTAAACCTGAAAAGGTCCCTGTCTCTCCTTCACTGCATCAGCTGAGGTGGCATATGGAGCCAGTTTGACCACAGCGCCCTCTCCTGGGACCAAGGCTGCAGTTAAATTGTCCGATGTTTTTGTATCTTTCTTTTTACTATTACTATTATTATTTGGTTGAGCTGGATCTTTAAATGTATGATTAGTCGGACTAAAATCAGGTTAAATTAGTTTTATTTAGTTGCTACCTAGTGTTTTTTGTCCTCATTCATGACCTGGATGTATCCACACGATTCAGATTTGAACAAATAGTAAGTGCACGCTAAGCTGAATCAACCATGTGTTCGTTTTTTTGGCATCAACCGTTTGGTCTGTATGATTGTAAACCAAAATGCTTGAGGTTGTCGACCTAATGTGTTTATTCACATAACCCGATTAAATGTCTATTTTCAATAGAACGATCCCAAGATGCTTGTTTAAGAGCTATGGGTTTTAACCAAAGAGGATATGCATATGTTTCTGTGTCATACATCTGGTCTAAATTTTAATATATTTATTTTATTGGTTATTCTTAAATTCACTAAATCCATGTGACCGTCAGTTGGTCTTATGTTTCCAATAAATTCTAAGAAAATTCAGATAGCATCCTAGTTTTCACATTCTACTGTCTATATATAACAGCAAATATGTGCACTGTACCTGCTATAGACAGCAGAGGTCCTTTTCAGATATATGACAGACATGAAAGAGAAACATTAAAAAACAAGCACTCTGCAATTGTTTTATTTAACTAGGCTAATCTGCATATTAATGTGTAGCTTTAAATCTGAGCAGATGTATCTCCATACACTTGACTTCATTAATTTAGACATAAATGTTCTACAGAGGAGACATATTGCACATATACATATTCTGATATTATCTATAAATACAAAACATGAATACTTCATAGGATATTAACTAATCAGGGATGAAATGTTAATGATGTTCTAATGTTTGATCATCTCAGACTTTGTGCTTGCAATTTGTGTAATGTATGTTGCATTAAATCAGCTGCAGTTCCCTAAACAGACACTGGATGTCCTCCTAAGACCACTGAAGCATTGAGCCCCAACATACAACAGTGACAACCATTCCTACAATAACACATTTTCAACCTGACACAATGACCGGAATGTAAAAGCCACTCATTGAAACCTTTTCAGTCACTTTAGTCTTCATACATTCCACACCAGATGAAGGACGTCAGCATCAACGACAACAAGTCTCTAATCAGGTTTCACCTTCCTCTTCCATTTCTCCTCTAAGCTCTGTTCCCGAACACCACACGGGGGCCCGACCTGGACCCCAGAGGTTCTGTGGAGAGGATCCAGATGGCGGGAGCTTTCCTGAAGTCCCTGTCCATGAACTTGTTCTCCTCTGCCCGAGCCAACGCCTCCAGCTCAGGCGTGGTTTCCGGGCACCAGTCGATCATGAACTTATCCTTTGCCTCGCAGTAGTTCACCACCACTTCTTCAGGCTGCTCCCCAAAAAGCAAATCTGGAATACAGAAACCAAGGGAGGATGTGTAGGTAAAAAACATGGAGTGGCTGCTCTCCACGGTTAGACTTTTTGTATTTTCTTGTTTTCTAAAGAGTTGCAGATACAAACCTGCAAAGTCATGGATGAGGTCTTTGATGAGGTGCCCGATGATGGCATAGAGAACAAAAAACAAGATGAAGACGGCCATGATGAGGTAAAGGATATAGGGTTGCAGGTTGATGGCGTCTCGAGACGGAGGTATGTAAGACTCGAAGAACACGGACCCATCTTCCTCCATGTAGCGAGCGTTTGAGCTCTCGGTCGGTGTTTCCATCACCAGCGTCTTCAGATATCTATCGTCAGCCAGAGAAGCAGACACACAAAGTTTCCTCCTACTTGTCAATCCATGAAAACAGATCTGGAAGAAATAGCATGTTCTCTGACATTAAGCATGCGTTCACAGAATTTCTATTCTTGCTGCTCTAACAGAAAAGCCAGAAAAGCCAGAAAGAAAGAAACAGCTTAGTTCATTAGGTGTCTTTACACTCCTCTGGCTAAACACTACACTGAGCATGCAAGTCTTTATCTCTCACTGTGATGATATATGTTCAGGTTGTTTCTCCCCCCCCCCTATCCCTTCGCTCATTGAGATTCGCATTTGGAAACTAGATTAGCTGCAAAGGCTTGAGGTCGTCAAGCTTAGAGGAACCGAGGACAGCTTCCAGATGAAGGAAAGTATTCAACTGCTGCATAAAGGATACGCATTGACCTACAGACCTACAGACCTACCTACATCCCTATATATCAATCTATCAATCTTTCCATCTATCTTTCCAACTATCTATCTATCTGTCTATCCATCCAGCCATCCTTGACTCGTCCATCATTACTGGCCAGTATCTAATACTGCTGATGTCGGCTAATCCTTGGCATTTGTAAATAAGGTCACAGCCCCTGACACAGCAGGTATTACAGTGAGGTAAGATGGATTAATGAAAGCAGACAAGACACAACAGCTCTCGTGTATTATTCAGTTGTTTACTGGAGAGAAGCTTGATCCAACACCAGAACATGGAAATGTGTGAGCTAATGATGGAGAGTGACAGTCGTGGAAAATGAACAGAAAAGACCCATCATGTGCAATTTAACAATAAATTCTTGATATGTGATGGATGCATTTATAAATCTCATTTCTATATATTTCAAAATAAGATACCCTTGATGCGTGACAAATTGGACGTGGAACAGCAACAAAACGCAATATAATTAAATGAATGACAATTTGGACTTTGTTCACATTAACTTTTAATAATTAAATGATATACTTTAGCATCACTACAACAAAGTCACAACACTGATCACCGCACTTATATGAGATGTGACTTGAATTTGTGGAAAACTCAGAGGGAAGTGACATAAGGGGTCAGGGGGCAGGCGAAGGTCACGCTATGAGTGGATATCCTTTTTTCTCCAAGGTATGAGGAAGGGATGGAGCTCCTCAGCAAATGAGGTGTGGATGGGCGGCGGTGGTCTCCTCCTCCCCGGTGGAAACCAGGCAGAAGGGCGTCCTTCTCCATTTCCATCCTCAGCACGTCTCTCTCCATTAGTTTACTGGACACACTCAGGCGCGGCTCTTCTTTTACCTCCGCTCTGCCTTCCTCTGAATCATCCTCCACCGGTTTGGGCCCAAACATCCAGTCTGTGATCAGGAGAAGAGTGAGAGTGAAAGAATGAAACGAAAGACATGGTTCTCACTTTACTCATCATGGGGAGCGATTAGCCGTGGAAAAGATATCTGTAATACAACATTTTTATTCTCATTATATTATATGCAATTTCTTCTATGGCTCTGGAAGACTTTACAAATTTGCTAAATAATAATGATGTTATTTAATTTTGGACTATTAAACACAGGGGTATGGATTATAAGAGATGGAGTCATCTACCCAACGAGGGACGCCTACTTACCTACACCAGGGGGTTATGTCTTTGTCTGCCTTTGTTTATATGTTTGTCAAGATTATTACATAAACACGGCACACAAACCTCAGGACAAATGTGAAGGAGAGTCCTCAAGCAACGCGTTCACCCAAAAGGAAAATGGAGGGAAAGATGACATGTTTCTACCACCTTGACCTCAGAGTGTTGGGTAAGAAAAGGGCTCAGTGACACCACACACATGAACACCACAGTGGGGAAGGAGAGGACACCAGCCTGGGGTTTACATGTACCTGCCAGGTCATGCATCAGATCTTTGATCAGGTGTCCCACTATGGCGTAGGTGGCCACTATAACCAAAACCACCCCAATTAGGACGTAGACTACATTGCGCGGCAGAGTTATGGCGTCTCTAGCTGGGGGGATGTAGTCCACAAAATAGGCCTCGTCCTCGTTCCCCCCGGACAGCTGCAGGAGCTGTCGGTGCTCCAACACCACATGTGAGAGGTTCAACAGCAGAGCTCCTCCCGAGGCGTTCAGGGACACGAATGGTGATTGGTTCATGGTTTTGGTGCTTGATATATTTTGACAGATAGAAACTCTCTTTTAAGGAGAGGCTGTTCAGAGAAGGGGGTGAAACTTGGCGGTTGCTTCTCTGGCTGGTGGCGGATTCATTGTCTTGTTGAAGATCCGGCTCCTTCATTGGGAAAACAGGTATCATCAGAGAGGAGGAGGGAGAGGAACTGAGCGTTAGAAGATTTATAAGGTTCTCGAAAGCTTGGAGGGGTGGAAGGAGTGACGGACAGATGGAAACGTCAAGATGGTTTTGAAAAATGAGAACATTGTCTCTGAGCTGCAACAGAATAATACAAAAATGTAGTTCACCAGACAAGGAAAAAAATCTCATAACATAAGTGTGCCACTTCTCCTAATCTCTCGTCTAGACCTAAATCCCAGCACTCCTGTATCTAGGTTTTTCAGAGAGGGGGTCCTCGGTCAAATTTCCAGCAGAGCAAGGTATGTGAGACGGAGGAGAGGTGAATATAGGACAGACACAGTTAATAGGATTGAGTCTGTCACAGAGCAATATCAGCTTTCCATCTGCAGGGATTAGAGATATGAGCGACGAGAGGTGGACGGTAATATGCCAAAGAGGCTTATGGTCCCTCCATGACCACATTGCATATACATATATATGATACATATATTACAGTAAACCCAGTTTCTTCAGGGTTTAAACCGGCAACACTCTGTGGATATATATATATATCATGCATTAATTCATCTTAAGCAGCAGGTTATCTATAAATATCCTGTCACATAATTTCACTAATATGACACAATATTTTCCTGGCAAAAATGCAATCTGAGCTTTGTGACCAGTAAATATTCCCAGGGGTCGGAAAACTAGACCTCATCAAATGTAACTTATGGCATACTGTCAACTGCTTTTCTAATATGAAAGTTGATCAAATGTTATGGAAGGGAAGAGATGATGCTGATGTTTAGGACACAAAGTCAAGTCCTTACCTTGTGATCAAGACTCGAAACGGCTCCTCAGCTTTTTTTTTCATTAACTTGTGCATAGACAGGACGTCCAAATTAGCAGATGTTGCAAGCAGGCGGCTCTGGAGATAAACACATGGCACAAGGTTAAGGTCATGCAAAACAAAAGGCTCACCTAAGCGGGTGGTCTCTTTCATAGCAAACAGACAAAAACCCACCATCAATGTTTTTTTTTCCTTAACTAGTGGGCAGGTAAACAGTGGACTTAAAATACACTTTTATCCGTTCAGATCTGAGCGGAGCATCGCGATTTCCCCTAAACCGCTTCCTCTAGGCTTTAGGATCATTTTCCGTTTGCTTTTGAAGTTTACAAAACTGAGAAACGAGAAAGTGCCATTCTATGAGGGTGATGGCGACGTTTGCAAAGAGAATGAACCAAGAGACTGGGTGCAGCCCATAATAGAAATCATCCGTCATGATGCCGAAAAAAAAGGTGATTTCTAATGAAAATCAAGGCGCGAGAAAGATAAATAAAAAGAGGTGAATGTTTGAGGTGAAAAAGCAGTGCGAGGTGTCTGAACGTGTGTCAGGTCAAATATGTGAGGAGGATAAGGCTCGATGGTCTGAGATAATCCTGGGCAGGATTTGGTCGACACATACCACCGTCACCAGGGACACCTTTTCACTGAGTCAGCAGACAAGCAAAAAAGAAGATGGAGCTCATTTAGCACCACCCGGGGAACCTGTCGAATCTGCGTGGTGCAGTTCGAGGCGCAGATTTACACTGTAAAGCCACAAATACTAAAACACAACAATTCAATGAGGATAAAATAATGAAATTCACTGTATTTTTATGTGAAAAAAGTTTCAGATACTCTACCTGTGAGAAGGATTCCAGTCTCTTTTATTGCAGGATCCGTTCAATTCATGAATTTTTTGATATTTGCATTTGGGGTCTTGTTCTTCTTCAGGTGAAACACAAAGCAGATTAACGGCTCCACAGAAAGCACTCTACAAGCTGAACTAGTCCGAAGCAACAAAAAAATAACCAGCCAGTCACTCAGTGAAGTTGGTCCATATTGACATTGACTCCCTCAGGCCGGGGTGACTACCCTCGTGGGTTTGTCTTCTGGCTCCAGCATCCACTTGAAGTAGGCATCTCCCAGCAGGAAGGTCCAGTAGATGACAGTTAGGGAGCAGTTTACAACCATGATGCCGATGATTAAAGGGTGAAACATGCTCGAAGAGAGAAATCTTGAAAATCTCAAAAAGAAAAAACCTGTCAGCTGTGTGGGCGAAGGGTTTTTCTGTAAGTCTGATTGAATCTGTCGGCTTCCACTCTCTTCTTGAACTCCCCACCCCTCTCCACTCTCTCTTTCCACTGGTCACTAAGTTTCTGTGGCAACAGCAGCATAATCCTCTTCAGCCGCTTTGTTGCAGAAGATAAAGTTGCATTAGATGAAGGCCTGCTTTACAAATGTTGTTCATCCATAAGAGGCAGTTACATAATGCTGATGATCTGCAGTAAATAGAGTAATGTGATCCAATATTACGCAAAGACACCGCATTAAGAAATGTAACAGTAATGATCAGTTTTAATCAAACACCCTGACAACATGAAACAATATAATCTTTGTTCTGAACTTTATGTTCCATCTCGCATATAATCCAGAATTTAATCAAGCATGGAGACATTAGACTTAGCTGTTCTTAATCTTACACCGACACGGACAGATGGCTCCTCAAGTGAACCCCAGGGGCCACAGGGGCCTACAAAACACTTCAACCTGTGCAATACGACACAGATTTTTTTCTTTTATTAACTATTTGCCTTTCCTACTTATCTCATGTTCCTGGAATCCTAAAAAAGATAGAATGCAAAAGCAGAGGAGGACAAGTTGAGGACAAGCGTGGAGGAAAGCTGCCACCAGCAGGCGGCAGTGTTTACTAGCTGCAGTCTCAACATATATGAATCAAACTGTTTGTCAGCATCATATTGAACTAAATCTCGTTAAGTTCAAAATCAACATGAGCCAACAGATCAAATAAAGATATAAAACAAAGAATGCAGAGGCAAATGCGTAACTTACGCATCACGCACGACCCAACACGTTTCCATGCGTTTCCTTTAAATTTCCACCTGGTGGTCGTGACTCCTGGGTTGAACTTTGAGACCTGCAGACAACGCTGGAACGAGCCAGTGCGTTGTTTCTTCACAGATCAAAAGGCAACGACTGACGCGCCTGTATAATTGTCTCCTTGCCTCTGCGAGCAGTGGAGAGGACAGGACACTGGCTCCTGACATGCCTCGTTCTGGTTCTACCGCCTGTCACCGCGTTTAACTGGGAATATTTCTCTCTGGACTTTTCAAACACTAACTTTTGAACAATGAGGCCCCCGGTGGAAGTTTCCGTGTTTCTCATCTCTCTCCTGGCTCCTGGAGTTTTGTACACGCTGAACAACGTCATTGCGCTCCAGGAGTAAGTGTTTGCATGTGTGTATGTGTGTGTACGGCCTTGCAAAAGTGAGCTGCTGATAGCTACAGGCTGGAGAACAGGCCCATAACCATCGTTATAGAGGGTTGTTAACATTGAGAAGATATTCCCACATTCAAAAATAATGATAAACGAATCTTTGTTTCAACACAACACAGGGACGATAAACAATCAAACCTAACTCTCCAAAGCGTGTTATCCAACCTCGTTTAGAGAGACTGGTGAAAACCTGGACTGAAAACAGGATTTTAACAAGACAAGAAACTATTAGTTTAAGAAAATAGTACCAGTTAACAATAGTAAATTGATAAAGTTGAATTTAAGATTATAAAATTATAATATGACGCAAATTCACTCATTGTCTGTGCCAAGATCAGTGCGATAGAGCTCCACTGAAAAGTATAAGAATTCGAACTTTCCAATTCTTATTTTGTTAATACAAAATTAGTTTGACATTCAGTGTTAGTTATCGTGTCTAAAAAGAAATAATAGTTATTTAAATGGTTTCAAGGATTAAAGCTCTTCTTCTAAATTACATATTTTCCTGATTGAAGTATGAATGTGAATGATAAATTATACATTCTAGTAAAATCGGGGTCTAGACTATTGTCATTATTGAATAGTCTGCTAATTATTTTCTTGATTAATTGAATGAAAACATCGGTTCCATGGAAGAACTGTCTTTGATAACTTTAAGAAGCACAAGGTGATTTATGTAACAGGATTAGATTGCCTAATAGACTAAAGATGAGAAATGCAAGCAAAGCTCCATCCCTTGTGTTTTCCCCCTCAGACCTCTACCTATCCTGGGCGTGGGACTGGTCGTCCTGGGATCTGTTCTTCTTCTCGTCCTTCTCAGTGTTCGACACAAGACCAACGTGGACCCTTTATACTACGGTACAGTCAGATACGCACACATTTATAAGTGTATATGTGGTCCGAGTGTGGAAGCAGCAGTGTGCATGTGTGTTGTGTCTCTGCAGTGTTCGCAGAGTTTTCCTTCACCAACACGGTGGGCCTGACCAACGCTTTAGAGCAAGATGGGTTCATCTCTGGCTTCATGGGCTTCTACCTAAGGATGGTAAGAGAACTTTCATTCTGGGTCACATCATCACACACATGCATCCCAATAGCATTTTTAGAGCTTATCTGGTCACTAGAGAAACCTAGGGAACTGAAATTTAATCAACATGCCAAATTGAATGAAACCCTGTGATGATTGGACACGGGAGGACCCAATCAACTTTTCATGCCCCCCTCTAAAACAATACTTCCTAATGATGGTTTCTTTTCCATGTGTTTGTGTCCAAAGTAAAAGTATTTAACACGATGTTCCTCGTTCTCTTCAGGGTGAGCCTCATCTGAGTACCGCCTATGCTATAATGATGTCTTACTGGGAAGGCATCTTTCACTTTGTCCTCCTCCTCTTCATCATCCACCGCATGTTTAAAGGGTAAGCCGTCCCATCACCAGCCTCCGTGCTTATCTGCTGCATTTCTACAGACGTACATTGATGACGTTTGTCGTTTTCCTGTCTGTGCAGGAAGTCCTACCGAAGCCTGGGCCTGCTGTGGGCGGGTTCCTCCATCGCCCACCAAATTGTGCTGATCCCCGGAGTGGTCGTCGGTGAGAGCTGCTTAAATAAACACCGTCTCTGAACAGTAGAGCGTTGTTTGAGAGCATTTCTATTGATGGTGTTCCTGTGTGCAGGTAAATACGGGTCTAACATTCGTCCAGCCTTTTGGAGGAACATCCCCTTCTTCGTGGCGCCTTTCTGGGCTGCGTCCTTGCTCTTCAGGAGACACAGAGAGATGCCAATTATCACAGCAGACAAGGTGAATTTCAAATAGTGAAACGTTTACAATATCTTGAATATCTGTGAGAGGAGTGTCCTCAAACCGTTTACCTTTAAAGATTCATTAAATTGAGCTTCTATCAAAGTAAAAGCCATATAACTAAAATCTCATAATCATATTCAATCTTCAGATAAGAACACATTATTTGTCCTTTAATTTGTTGGCTGATGTCCTGCCTGAATCAGAGTGCGGAACCCAACACGAAGCAACATCTAAATGATTAAGACATCGCCCTTAAGAGCGGTTTGAGGCTTGATGAACTAATAATTGATGCCTTTTCTATCATTATAAATCATATATCATTATATTGAACACATATATTTAAATATCAATGACGGTGACCTGTTATTGATAATAATATAAATCCAATAAGTTATTTCATTGACCTTTTATTTGTTTATCTACACACACATTTTAAAAGGATCCTTCAAATTAAGATGCAGAAGATCTGTCTTGGCAAACACCTATTTAACGATGGACTTTATTATGAAAGATGATATGAACAGTTAATATAAGGTAACGCACTTTCTTAGTTTGCAAACGTTTCTAATAAATAGTAACTATAATTAAAATAATGAGTAAATGAAAACAGGTTCAACCTAAAGCAAATCTGCCATAAAATGCAGCTTGTCCTACTCTGCTGATACCAGTGTATCTTTAGGGTAAAACCTATATCCGGCCTCTCAATTTATTCGGCCTCACACTTTTAATAACTATAAAAATAATGAGATGGAGTATATCCACATTAACTGAGAATGCTCCTGTGTTGACTAGATCGCAGCGGAGCAGAAGAAAAGTCTACTGACCCGGCCAGTCGACCTGCTTCTGTCACTTCTCTTAATGGGAGCTATGGTCTTCTCAGTTTTCAGAGGCTTTGTGAGTAAAACCTAATGTTTCTTTTCTGTGTCTCTGCCTCTTATCGCACTCTTTGAGATATTCGTTAACATGTTTCTGTCTCTGTCCCAGGTGGTGCTGGACTGTCCCCTGGACACCTGTTTCACCTACATCTATCAGTATGAGCCCTACCTCAAAGACCCAGTTGGCTTCCCCAGGGTTACGGTCAGTCTGAACACAGAATTTATGAAGCCAAATATATTGTACATCCTTGATAACTGATTCTTGTGCACACTTCTTTCAGATGATGGTGTATTTATTCTACGCTCTGCCCCTGCTGACTGTCTTCATCTACGGTCTGAAAACACCAGGGTGTAGCTGGATGTTGGACTGGACCATCTTCTTTGCTGGAGCCATGGCTCAGGTAACTGATAATTAGGTGTTTACAGTTCTAAATATTCATAGTGAAAGCAAATTACAACATATAGAGTCTAACGTTGGCTTCCCCCTGCTTCTCTGGCTTCCTCTCTCCAGACCCAGTGGTGCCATATCGGTGCATCTCTGCACTCCCGCACTCCCTTCACGTACCGAGTCCCTGCAGACAAATGGTGGCCTGTTATCACCCTGAACGTGCTGCTGGCTGCGGTGCCGGCTCTGCTGGCCCTGCGCTGCCACTACAGCCCCACCTTTTTTATGAAACCTGTCCCCAAGGGACAGACCAACGGCGAGAAGAAGAAAAACTAAACCTCACTCCAGCCACGGACTGTCGAGGAATACGTCACGTTCTGAGAAGGCTAATCTTTTCTGGGACTCTCTGTTGTGCATAAACTGCTTAAAAACCCCAATTTGTCAACCTTAAAACCCAGGGATAGTCCACAACCATCCGTCACCTGGCCCAGCACTCCCTGCTCGGACTATTGGACCTCTGATAAGAAAGCAGTTGATGAAGTAGAGGGCTGCGATCATCTCACACAGCTTTCAGGTGACTCATCCAGATACAGAGATGGTTTCTTTCCAAACTCAGACTGTTAACCTAAATATATAGGTCAGCAACAAACTACTGGAGTGTGAAAGTCTTATTATAAAGTTTCTATGCAGGAATCCACAACAAAACTCCAAAGCTTTAAGATTGTTTTGTACTGGGTGAGTGAAAACCAAAACTATAGAGTTTAGTAACTTCATGAAATTCAATGGCGGGTTGAAAGCCTGAATAAGTTGAGTTTGTTGATAAGAGAGATGGTATCAGATGTTGACAGATACTGTGCAATGTCTGGATCTACATGTTGTCACTGCACTGATCAAGTTGTGATCAACTGATTAATATGTCTATAAAATGTCAATAAATGATAAAGCATAACTGTTTTCTACAGCCTCAACAGTACAAACCTTAAGGTTTTTATTGATATAGAAATAAGAGAACCCCAAATGAGAAATTACTGGTTTTGAATAGTGATTTATTATTGGCTCTGTTCACTTGATTAACCAATAATTCTAATTAACTCAGTATCTCATGGTTCACTTTAATTTGTACAATGAAAACAAATACTGCCGTGTCTGTGAGTGTCTTAGCCCCTAAAGCAAAACTCTGCTTTTCTACACCAGCCGTGCATTTTGGTGGTTTAATAAGACGTTTCCTCAGAGGTCATTATTGTCCCCTCTGTCTGATGACGCCATCGTGCCCTATGTGCACTGAGCTGCTGCTGTTGTCAGACTGATAAGAAGTGAACCTGGGTCCAGGTGAATTGTGACACACGACAGCAACACAAATGGTCACGCGACACACTGATCATCAGTTCGGGTACAGTTTGTCTTTTAGAGTTTCATCCACTGGGGGGGATCTGTGACAGAAAACTTTTCAACACAACAGTACTTTCACTTCAAAAACGAATGGACTGATGGACCTGTTCCCTCCAGTGACACAAACAACCCAGGTCCAGCCTTGCTCGCAGATTCATGTGAATCTTTTAAGCTAAATGATCAAATCTGCATGCTAATGCTCACATCGGGTATTTACCATGTTCATGATGTCAGTTTAAAATGTCAGAATGTAAACATTAAATTATTTAGGAAACTGTGAATACCATACATTTAAGTATTTTGGATTTAGTTAGGTGTTGGATGGAACTTTGACCTGAGGGGGGAGCTTGTTCATACCAGGTCATACTGAGGGGAAACTTCATGGTGGTTCATCTTATATTTGACATGAGTCAAAGCATGAATGTCTAGGTACAAATTTACATTGCAATGGTTGGATAAACATTAAGATGTTTCACTTGATAAATATAAACTCTAATTTGTTGGTGCAATGGGAAAAGTCAATTGATAATCTAAGATATTGGCATTCATCCTCATAGGAAGACAAGCTTCAATGTAAAGTTTCATGGCAGTCATTAGATAAATATTAATAGGTTTCCTTTGATCAGTGAAAGTGCAATGGGGAAAGTCAATTGATAATCTAAGATATTGGGATTCATCCTCAGGGGATCAACAGCGTCAATGCAAAATCTGTGGTTGCTGCGAGATTTAAAATGTAGAAATAAATAAGTGGGTCAATTAAAGAATACACATAAATGTAAATTTTTCTCACTTTATTAAGAATGAAATACAACAGCAGGACAAAAAGTCATAAGAACACCAAAAGTGTGGATGACCGATCAAATATCAAAAGGACCAAAGACAAAAAAATTGTGACATTCTACCCATCATGTAAATATAGCCGTGCAAAGATCGAAAGTATTTAGCGATTCAGATACAATCAAGTGGTTATCTCGAGGGTGTACGGTATAATCCCATCTAAACTAACTATGTCAATGGGATATATGCTTGAGTTTAGAGTGCTTATGGAGAGAGGGGGGTCTATTTGATTGGACAAGGTCCAGCTATTGATTAAGGATCAGCCAATGACATAACACCACAATATTTACAGTACAGAGATTAGAGGCAATCAAATGGTTAACTTTGTAACTAATTGATTGTTGGACTTACATAGAAAAAAAATGATGTTACATTGGCTTTTTGAAATATAAGTTAAAAAGGGAAAGTATATCACTTGCAAATGATTTACAATAAATAGCAACATACACAAACATAGTAAATATCAGGAAAAGAGCATGTCAGTAGATTAAGACAGACCAGCTATTCAGTAACTCTATGGGAGAAAAAAGTAACAGCTACATTACACACGTAAAAATCTCAGGGTTACCAGGGTCTGAACGCTGTCTTGCATCAATTACATCTGTGCCTTGTAAACAGAAAACTAGGATGAGTCATTTTTCATGTGGGACGAGCAAACTTTTAGAAAAGAAACCCTGACTCAGCACTTCTCTACGCCTCTCTTCTACATGCATACGCTCACACATGCTCACACGCTGCTGCCGGTCCGACAGACCCAGAGAGATGCAAGGTTTACTGTACTGAGACGTCAGGGGGGGTTAATACAAGTTAGTGTTCGCATGGACCTTGGTTAAAGGAAGCAGCGTGAAAACAATAAGAGGCATCAAAAAACACCCAAACTCAGTGACAGGGTTATGGAGATAAACTTTATGTTACAGTAAGAAAACCTTATTCGTCAGCTAAACGGAGAGCATGGTCAGAAGCAAGGGGAAAGGAAAACAGGAGGGGTGTCAACTACTGTCTTTTCTTTATGGGCCATGGTTAGCACCTAGGCGTAGCAGACATGTTGTGTTATTTGGTTCAGTAGGAGCTGTTTGCGTCCTCTCTGGCCTTGTGTCCGTCTCCGCCGTGTCTCCTGTGGCTGCGGCGCTCACGGTGCTGATTGTGGTGGTGGCGTCTGTACCGGTGTGAACGCCGGGCTGAAAGTAGAAGGGAAACAAATGTGTAGCTTGTTATATGTTGTACGTGATGTTATATGCTGTTATATGCTTTCTCTAGTGCATGTTCTTCATGACATCAATTCCAGATGATGTTGGAAACAATCCTTTAAAATGCAGACATGATTTCATTGTAGAATTTCTGCATGTTCAAGCTAGCAATCAAGTCAAGGAGGTGGATTAGGATGAGGGAGCATTGAAGTTCTTTGTTAAGTTAGTGACATAACTTTTGCTAAGTAACATGGTGTATTATTAAATTGGAAATTGCATTGACTAGATTGTACAATGTGGCCTGCACATGGTCTGCTTCAATCCTCCGACAGACTGTGGTATTAACATGATGATTAATTGGTATTAATGAGCCCAAAGTGTGGGAGAAAACATTTCCCCACCATTAAACCAGTACCAGCACACAGAAGGCAGATTGGGTTCCTTGATTCCTGCCATTGATGCCAACTTCTAACCCTACCATCTGCAGCCTCTGCAGAATTATCAGAACAGGTTAAGTTTCCAGTTCTTAAACTGTCCAGTTTTTCCTGTGTCCACTGCACCCTCAGGTTTTCGGTTCTTGATTGACAAGGCTTGAACCCAACATAATCTGCTGCTTTAAGGTTCTGTTTGTTTGGATGCTTTTGTGCTCCCCACATAAGGATAGAGAGTTTCTCTGAGTTACTCTCCTTTGACCTCTCTCCGGTGGCCTGTGGGTTGAAAACAGCCACTCACACTTTGTGCAGATGATCCTGGGTCTCTCCCAGCTCCCGTCGGCCCGGCAGCGAGTGGTGGGGATGTGACGCTGGTAGAAGCCTTCAGAGCACTGGTAACGCACCACCGAATGGATGTCATAGTGTGACCTCCGGCGACCTATCAAATGGGCGTTCTCCACTGTGGGCGGGGTCCCACACAACACTGAAAATAATTGAATTAACTCATAAATCATGCAGATGGAAGTTGATAAATATACATGCCTTTCATTTACGATAGTAGTCTACACTTCCACTTCATGCATCTGATGTGTGAAAATACAGACATTAGGGCACTGTCAATATTTGCAGGTGTAGATGGCGCAGTATTACAGTGTGTTTTGCCTGTAGATGGCAGCATTGTTTCTGTATCTGCAATTTGAGCTGAGCGGTGGTGGGTCCAGGGGGAGGTACCGGGTCTCCACAGTCCACAGGGAACACAGCCAAGCCGCAGAGCCATGAGACCACAGCCAGACTAACAAACACTCCCCAACCACTTAATCCTTCCTTTTCTAACTCCTCCTGGACACCCACTGTGTCTGCCTGTCTATAGCTCTCCTTGCATCCCATAATATCTCACTGCATCTTCACATTCAGGCTGGCTGAGTCGGGTCGCAGGGGAAAGGTGAAGGTGAGTACGAGGAAAACTTGGTGGAACCGCACATAGGAATAACTCCTGAAGCTTTGTGAGAACCCATCATTTCTACATGTTGTTGTGTCTGTGCACGTTTTCTTTAATGGGTTAAAGGACAAGTTAATTTGTTGAGTGCTATCCACTGTTGGGGTTACATTCGGCTCAGCAGTACCTGTGCCTTTCTTGCAGATGTAGGGCAGGTTGTAGTTGCAGGGCACGTCGTTCCACTTGCCATCCTCATGGGCAATGGTCACCACACAGTCCTCGCCACCTGCAAAGAAGTTATCCGGCTGGCTCTCCCTCCAGTTCTCATAAACCTGCACAAGAGCAACACAGTTCAGCTTACAACGGGGCTCGGGTCGAATTACTCTGTCCGAATGCATCCGAGAGAGAAAACTAACCGAGCACAACAAGCATTCTGTATTCGTAAGCAGATAGCTGTTAATAGAGAACAGCCAAATTGTGCTCTGGACCAAAAGCATGTACAAAAAGTCACTGTTTGTATTTTGTGTGGAGAGACATTTATCTGATAATAGAAAAGAATAAATGGTAAACGGCGATCTGAAGTTTTGATTCGCATATCCGCTGGTTACACCCACAGAGGAGGCTAGTTTGTGATCAGACCATATCTGAGGCTCAGCAATCGTCCTCTCCCTGACACACATGGTTACTGTTTGTTTTACCCAAGTACAGTCTGTGCTGTGTAAAAAAACAAGCAAGCAATTGTGACCGACCTAACCCAAACCCGAAGGCTGATCATGAACCTGGAGGAATTCCAGGATTTTTGTCCCAACGGGTCCCGACAGGCTTTAGCTCAACTGCATTAGTTTTCCTTTCTCAGTGTTCTCATAAAGTCTCTCAACTTTTCTGTATTTTTGTTTTCTCTAAAGGCAAAGATGAATGCTTTCATTTTCCAATTAATTAAATGTGTAAGATTATAAATTTGATTTAGCATATAAATGGAAACGTTTAATCTTTCAAGGTCCTAAAGACTTGTTTTGAGATTTGTTTGTTATTGTCAACAATGTAGTCCTTCTTGAATACAAATATTTGAACAGTTGTGTTTTGTTCATAACAGATTTCTGTATTTACTATCAGTAAATCTTTATCAGAGCTCTTCTTCCTTTCAGATCTGATCAAACTGTTCCAACACAGACCTGATAATACACATGATGTGAGTTTCAGGGGATCGAACTCTTATTCAATACAAACCGAGTGCATCTTCTTCAGGGTTTTAGCTTTGATTTGTTCTCATTTTATCATCGATCTTATCAACAAGACGTGACATTTTCAGGGCCTTTCAAACTCTCACACGGCAGCAGATCTAAAGACACTGATCACTAACCAGATCGTTTCCATCAGTCCACTGAAAGTCCTCCTCCACTGTGCGGTCGTTCAAGCCGATCCAGGCATTGTCATGACCCAGGCCTGTGGAGAACCAGTACAGGATCAATCTTTGACTAATTAACTGTCAGAAATCTCATACCCACACTGATATATATATGTGATTTACACTCCTTAGTTCTATATGTTATTTTCATCATTGTATTTGCTAATTCCGTTCTTTTATCTATTGTATTGTTCGGTTGTATATTTTAGGTTGGAGTCAATTTTCATGTCCTTGTTGAAGTTGCTTAATTTTATTGTTTTGTGAACATTTCCACATAAGTTCTGGTCACACCACAACAACAGAAACACACACACACCCACCATTGATAAACTCCTGCTCCGTGGTGGAGATGACACTACTGAGGTGGGCACTGTGCTCTCTGCAGTCTTTCTCTGCGTCCTCCCACGTGTGCCTGTGGGTGAAGTACCTGTGGAACAAGGCCGCGAAAGTGGATGTGAAAATACATATTTCATACATTATGCAGCAAGCCCAAGTGTAAATGGCACAGAGTGCTGCAGTAAGTATGTCACGGATAACTCAAGGGTATGAAGAAGTAATGCAGATAAACGAGGCCCCTGTGGTAGGAGGTAAATATATTGTGACTCCATTCATTTTCACGGTGCAGCCATCATTCCTACCTGTAGCAGTGGCCGTGGAACTTCCACCAACCGTGCTCGCAGCCTTCTATGTCTGTGAAGATGAAGAGAAAAGAGGAGGGGAAAGGAGAGGAGCTAAAAATTATCCCTCGAAGGGCACGTAAAAGCACAGTTAAGTGCAGGGACATGGGGAAAGATTAAACAGTCTGTCTAAGGTGGGAGGAGAGAGGAAGCAGGAGAACCATTTACTCTCTTTAACCAAGCGTTCTGTCTCACTCACGACTTAAATATATGACTCTGGCATCTTGAGAGGCTAAATACACGAACTGTAATTATACTGGATTGTTTTCAATTCGCTGCACACGTGGCCCTCTCTCTGCACTATTAGTATTCATTAATAACACCGAGGCCCACGGTTTCATTTGTAACTACTAAGGTTAGATATTCATTAATCCTCATTACTAGTGCAGCACACACAAGCACACACAAGCACACACACACATACACACACAGAGAGGTGGATGTGTCTATAGCCAAGGAGCTGATGAATCGGAGTGTATGTTGGTTTGAATGTGGTATGGGGGTTGATTAGTGCCACAAACCACTTAACCATACTTTGCCATCCAAACATCTAATTCTACTTTCTTACATATACATCTTTCCTCTGTATCGTATGTTTACCTTGGTATGGATTCTCACATTCGAGAACCTAAACCAATCTACTTGACACTCAGCCAGTTAATTGCTAGTTTTACTTGGTTTATATTTAGCCACACCAGCGCCTGTTTGTTTTCAGTGGCTTGTTTCTCTGGCTTCTCATCCATGGTTCTGTTCTTTTCTACTTATTTGCTTTATCCTAAAAGCTCAATTATCAACAAACATTGTATCTTGGCAGCTGTCAGCAAGAAATAGTTTCCCAAAAAACAAAGGACTGCTTTAAAATTATTTTAAAACAGATTTTTTTCCCCTGGACTTTGTCTCTATTAAATGTTATAGTTTTATTCCCACTTGTTTTGATATGTTTACCTCCACCACGGAGGTTGTGTTTTCATTCCCACTGCTCTGTCTGTCTTTATGTCTGTCTATCAGCAGGATAACTTAAACATGACTGAACCTATTTCCATTAAATTTTGTGATGTGCTCTTGCATGACCCAAGATCCCATCAAATTGTGAACTGAATTTTTTTCACAGCCTTGTCGGAGATATGGCCCACTAGGGTATTCTGCCTCTCTTCAATTGCCCCCATTTTAACTATCTTCTCCATACGACACCCATTTCAATCCTGTTTTTCAAAGCCCTATATAAATAGTGTTTATTTGTCTGCTTTATTTAGATGAATATCGAAATATACCTTGGTAACAGCTATTCTCTCAGGGTTCTTTGTCCATTAGTAGAATTTACTGCAAAGCCCCAAAGGACACCTTTAATCATAAACCGGCACATACTACAGCTACTGCAATTATAAAACGATATTGCTAAAACAGCAAACACAATAACAACAAGTATTTGATATCTAACAACTGTCAAATAATTCTGCGCCAAGTATCTGGAGATGCTGACAGAAAATGGGCAAATATTAACTGGCGTGGAACATTTGAGTACACACAGAAGAGACAGTCAGAATCCATCACAGTGTGAGTCACAGTGTATCTGTGTCTCATAGAGCTGCATGGCTGCAAACTGATCAGGATTATTTCCACCAGCACCTTTCACTGCTGCTATCAGATGGCTGAGAATCTTAATAAGCTCACCACTGTGGCTGCACACACACACACACACACACACACACACACACACACACACACACACACACACACACACACACACACACACACACACACACGCCACGATGTACTGAATCTGTTGGTGCAACACAGTCCAATAACATGATGCATAATAATAAATCCCCTTAGCATGGCTTGGAGTCGTCTCTTCGGTATCTGTGTGTAAATGTGTGTGTTTTAATGTGTGTGTCCCATTTCCTCCATCTCACCTTTCTCACACGTGTCTCCCCCGTAGCTGGGCAGGCAAAGGCAGAGGAAGGAATCAATCTTGTCAATGCAAGTGCCTCCATTTTCACATGGCTCCGACTGACAGTCATCAACATCTGTGGAGAGGGGAAAGCGGTTAGAGCTGATGGGTTGTAGACGTCGTTAGGGTTCAAATAAAGTACGTTTTCTGCTGAGGAGATGTTTTTTAAAAAGATGGGCGTTTAGGTTCTGACAAGAGGAGCTGGTCCTTGTTTAAACAGTGAAATGTGAGCATGTCGGCGCGTACAGTGCTGTAATTCAAACAGGGTGTGATAAGAATACAGATAACCCAAATCCCCTTTACATTCCTCATTGGTCCTCAAGCTCTCACAGAGGACGACACTACTAACACCTTTCAAGTGTTACCACACGCTCCACTACCCATTCACAGAGCTTATGGTCGCCTTGATGTAGGTGTAATCTCTTCTTTTGTCTCTTGTTCATCGTCTCCCTCCACAAAAGGCTGCATGAGGGAGAAAGACCAGTCTGCACATCAAATCATTTTTTCCTTTTAAGCTGTTATAGTGTAGATATAATTATTGTGGACAAGTGAGCAGATAGGCTGGACCTGGTCCTGGCTCAGGTCCCCAGCCTGGCAGACTTCCACCTCGCAGTAGGGGAAACAGATCCCAGCTTCCAGGCCGCTCCTCTGCAGCTATCTGTGCTCTCTAACCTCTCTGTGGATGGCAAAAGGAACATTTCTCTACATGGATCAATAAAGCATCACTTTATCATTGAAAATGGAGGGTAGGTAATCTCTTCTCCCCACTGTGGGCTTTTTGGACCCAGAATAAAAGACTGTACCCAAGGACTGCAGAAATCTATTAAAACTCACAGCCAGAGCGCAGAAAGAAAACTGCTTCCAAGTTTAAACTTTCTTCAGAGTATTTCCTCAGATCTAAATGGTTTCTTAGATCCAAGCACAGAGCTGAACAGTGGAAAAGGTCAGCGGCTGTAAAGATCTGCGGTAAATGTGTCAGACAGATCAAACAAGAATGACCTTTAGACCCGGACAAGACTTTCATATTTTAGACCGACCTCACACACTGAGGGTTATATCATGGGATTAAGTTTGACTGTTGTTCAATCATTTTAGAGGAGATTTATTAATGCTTTTTTTTTCATTCTGTAAAATTAAAGTCTGGCACAACCATCTGGTCTGGGCCCCTAACCCCTGCAGCTAAATTCATAGTAAATGCATCAACTCTGTTGATGATATTCCAAGCCTTGGCAATATTCTGGAGGTTATTAAACAGAGAAGTTTTAGAAACGCTTCTGGCCCCATTTTAGTTTGGAAACACCGGGGCTGCATTTTAGTCTGGATGTGCGAAAACTGAGATGTTTGGATACAATGATGTAGACACTGATTGGTTGTTTTTGTTCACGAGGTAGCCTTAGCTGATTGTTCATTAGACGCAACATGGATAATCTATAAGCATTTTTAAACCTGTTACATGCACCTTAAAGTGACAGGAGCTAGAACCAAACAATTCAGAAAGAGGCTGAAAGAGGAGCTGCAGCAACGGCTAGTCTGAGGAAGTTTTTTTCATTAGACATAAGACAAATAACCCAAATTAAAATGATGACGCTGAATCAGAGGATAATGTGCTTCCATTAAAGTACAGTTTTCTCCGTTTTAACTTTATTTTCTTTCGTGGCAACATCAAACAGTTTTAGGCTTGACTTTAAACTGACAACAGAGTCTGTTTATCTGTTTATGAAGATGGCAGCTCTGTTAAGACAGATGGAGAAAAACAAGGTCGACAGAGATTGAACCACAGAGCTGGAATCAATCAAACAGTGTCTCTTGTCTGTAAGATCAAATATCAGTTTAAGTACATAAGTAGCATATATGTTTTCAAATGCAAGTTTTCTTATTACAAAAAAAAATCTGTCTGACTAATGAATGACCTTGAGAGATGCTAAATCCCAGTTAAAGACACATCACCTTCTCTCCCTCCCCATTAAAATCAGTCCAGCTCTTTGTTGTTCGATATATAAAAAAATAATCCCTTTGTGCCTCTCATCCAATATTCAGTGGGGAAGCTGCTCCTCAGAGGGGTAATACTGCAAATTCGGCAAATCCATGACAAAGCCGTACAGCATACCCCTGCATCAGCTGCTGGCTGTCCGTCCGTCCGTCTTTCTGTGACACTGAACAAACCTCGGTAAGTATCAGGGCGTTCACAGCCCAAATTGGCCTGTGAATACAGATAAGTGTGCTGCTGCTGCATGTGAATCATTTATTCATAAAGTGATCACTTCCTTGAGGAATCGCTGCCTAATGAGCTGAGCATGTGTTACTGAGCAAATTAGGACCCTCATGGCAGATTTACACCTCTGTGTCAAACTGTCACACCACTGCAGAGATAGTTCTGCCGTGTGCTGAGGGATTTCAGAGACTCACAAGCACCTCTTCTAAAACCTGAATACCTGCATGTGTTCATCGCATCAATGCAAACATCCTGTACATCAAATATAACCATTTATTTCCAAAACTGCCGGCAACGATCTGATGAAACTAGCAATATTTTGAAGAAAGATATTTCATACAGTCTTTATACAGTAGGAAAAATATGGATCTTTCTCAAGGTTTCACCAAGTTCAAATCAAAACATTATCAAGATGTTTGAATATCACAAACAGAGACTGAGATTCAATACCTCTTACATGGTTAAAACTAAGTATAAAACCAGATGGTGTAGTTTGAGGAATCCATTCATCTACAATGAAGACCCTCTGTGTACTTTTCTGCATTGCATTTAAGGGGGAACATAAGCAAGGATTTAAAAACCTTCGGGTATATTTGCTGGTGACATGAAATCAAATCTATATTCAGAATGTGATGTGTCAGTTTGACTCACAGAATCCATTTGTACATGAATCCAGCCTCTTTGCGACATGACACATCTTGGAATTTTGAGATCAAAATAACTTTTCCAGGGAAAAAGCTGCCACATCCTGACCTTGAGGGTACATGACCATCATCCCCTGACAGTTTGAAGCTAACCTTTGACCCTCAGCCTCTGTTCATCCTCCTCTCTCACCATGACGGACAGCTCGGCCTTTGACCCGCCAATACGCCGTTAAGGAGCCCCTGCGTCAGTACGCACACACTTACTGACACTGAGCTGGCTTCATTATGCCAGCGAGTGTGTGTTTGTTTTTTCGTGTGGGATGTGTGTGAGCGTGTGTGTTTGAGCATAACTCACCAATTTCACAGTTCTCCCCAGTGAATCCTTGTGGGCAGTAGCAGCTGTAGCCCGTTCCCTGAGGTAGGCACTTCCCTCCATGCAGACACGGGTTTGTCACGCAGGGCTCCACCTCAGCTAAAAGAGACAGACAGAGGGGAGTGCAGGAGGAATTTAGGGATCAGAATAAGTGAGTCAAATAAATACTGTAAAACGTTTTTCCTGTTTTTGAACGTGATTTATTTTGAAATCGTGTAAAATCAATGTATGACTCAGAAAATAAAAAATCAAAACATGCCAATCCTACTTTGCTGTCATTGCAGCTCAGCTAAAACCAGATGCTACAACACAACGCATATCCATTTCACACTCTGTCTCGTTTCAAAGGGATCAGAAGCCAGGGAGCCTCCACCTCGCCATCCACTCACAGCCACAGTTGTCATGGTTACCGCATTGAGAGCGAGCCCTGGCTCACTCCACCGAGCGTAGTGGGCAGCGTGAGAACTTCAGACATTAGCCACCCTCAAAAGAAAGGAGCAGACCCCCCGCTGAGCGTTTCACCCACAAAATGTCTTCATGTGTGTGGTCCCCTTCCACAATTACAAATTTCCATATCAATTGACACGCCACCACATGTTTCTCCCCTGAGCCGCTCATTATGGCAACTTAAGGTCTTTGAAAACCAACACTCGTTCATCCTGGCCGCAAAAGCTCGGCTGTGGGACCCTTTGTTCTGCCAGATCCTTCTCTGACACTGAGGACTGTTGAGGAGGAGGTGCTGTGGGAAGTTCACATTGTGTGTGTGTGCTGGTTTGTGTGTTTTTCCCTGACACAGTGAAAATCAATACCCTGGTTATGATTAGCCCCGAGGCTGATCCAGTCCGATAATTAACCAGAAGCAGACATCTTAAGCTCAGATCATCTGATCTATCATGACGTCGGATTGGATAATATAAATGTTGGTGGACAACTTCTAGTGTTTTCGAGTTTTCAATCACAAAGGCCGAGTGCAGAGTGAGATTTGTCAACAGCCTCAAAATCATAGATTTATGGTAAATTTTTCTTAATAAACGTCTCTGCTGATGGTTCAAATCCTAATGGAATCAGGTGCTAAAAGCAGCTTAATGTACAGCGGTCTTGCCCTATGTGCATTTGCAACCTGTGCATCAGCGAAGGTCAATGAGCACCTTGACAAATATAAAGTGTTATGACAAGCAGATTTACTACAGTATGTGTGTGCGTGTGTGTGTGTGGGGGGGGTGTTTGTGTGCGTCGACATGTGTGAAAGATAAACCTTGTGTGCCTGGCCATTCATTAGAGCGAGTGGTGCAGAAAAATCAATAGTAGGTGGAAGGAACTGACAGGAGCGGACTGTCGCTCGCTCTGCACAGCGGCTGCTACAAACAACAGCAACAGAGAGCTGGCAACAGCAAAATCCGACTAATAAGTTTACAGAGATAAGAACGTTCGAGATTCATTATTTTGCTGCAGCGATGCCGGGGATACCTCAAAGTATTTAATCTACACATCACACACGGCGTTCGCTGCAAGTAATCACAGCTGCAGACACAGTGGAAAGGCGGTTTACTTTGGAAATATGATTTCGGATAAGCACTTTAAATCTCACAAGTCACCGTTGGCATTTCTGCGAAGGCGCTGGAGCACGGAGAGGGAAACAAAGAAGCTTGCTTGCGATTTAAATGTTACAGAAGGATGGAAAATCTGTTTAAAAAGATCAAACAAAGGAAAGAAACTCAGTGTGTCTCTGTGCATCAAGGTTGTGTGTGTGTCTGTGTGTGTGTGTGTGCTCCGGTTTGAGAACAATGCGCTGCGCAGCTGAAGGTCCTCGAATCCAACCTGAGGCCCCTCGTTTCTCTCCTCTCTCATTGATTGACCGGACTGATTAAGTGCTCTGTGATCCAGTCAGGAGAGCAAACACCGACCACCACCGTGAAACCCAACCACAGGGGAGCTGAGCCCGTGTACATGAGAGTGAGAGAGATGTAAGCTGAAAGCCGTTACTCTGCCAGTGTGTCATCTCTTTCGAGCAAAGATATCTGTGTGTTTGTGTGTTTACGGGGCCTCTGGCTGCACCACTCCAGGGTCTCTCCGTCAATCAATCAGCTCTCACACTGTACAGAGCAGTCCAGATTGACCTCGTCTCCTCGTCGATACCGTTTACAGCTGTTTTCTATCCGCAGACTCCTCACACCTCGGCCATGCCTGCTGCAGACATGAGCTGCAGAATGAATCACCTCGTGTGATAGCATGATGTCCGTGGGGCATTCACACGATGGGTGATAGGATTCCCCCCCCCCACTGTATGTACAGTCATTATCGAGCGAGAAATAAACCAGATTGGCCGGCCCCTTGGATGTACAGCACAGGGCTGAAGACTTAATCAGCAGATTGTATACGGTGACAAGGATGTGATCTCTGCTTCTGGCAGGAATGAATGGTAGGTGCATAGCCAGGGAATGAACACTGAATCTTAAAAGCCAGTTATAGGCTCAGTGGAAGGATAGCGAAGAAAACTGTATGAAAGGATAATTCTGTTCCTTTACAACCAGGAACATTCCTATAACAGAAAATGAGTTAGTAAGTAATTCCTGAGGTTTAAGAATCAAAGGTTTTGCTGCGACAAAAAGCAGGAAGCCAAGAACCACAAGCAGACAAAGAGCTAAACAGTGTGGGGAAGGTGTATCGAATAACATCTTAATATAACCTGTGAAAAAAAAGCACAGTGTTACCTTGCTAATTATGTGGCGGAAAGCAAATCTAGTTTTAAAGCTTGCGAAATGAACTCCTACTATTACTACAAAAAATATCCAGTGATGAATCAGAATTATCCGCTATCAAATCAAAAATAATGTTCATAATACTAAGAATCTATGACAAATTTAAAACACATCCATATACGTAGCTACACATAAAATGTACCATCAGACAAACATAGCTTACTTGTTGGGCCCAGAGTTACGGTGCTGACGTTCGCTCCTCGGCTGCTCTCCTCCTCCATGTTGCCAGGTAACAGGGCCCCTGAGCCCACGGCGTGAGACCAAGCGGGCTCTTCCTCATCCGGGGGCCCTGACAGTAACGGGGGATAATCCACTGAGCTGTTCTGACCTGCTGTCTTCACTGGGACCCAGTGAAGCGGCGTCAGGGGGTTAGAGGAGCCGTCCTGGCTTTCAAGGTGAGGAGATGGTGATGGGTCTCCTGATCCGACCATTTGAGACAGGGTATGGGAGGAGACTGATGATGGTGAGGGTGAGAGTGATGCGGTTTGGGAAATCAGTGAAGGTGAGAAAGTGGATGACGAAGAGGAGGAAGAGGACGGAGATGGTGACGATGGTTGAGAAGAGGACATGAACACTGTGGCTGATGGGGATGGTGAGGCTGAGGGGGAGGAGGACAGTGTTTGATGTTGGTCTGGGGAGATCGATGGTGTTCCTGCTGGTAAAGTGGACGGTGATTTGGATGTAGAGAAGTCAGTGCTCTCTGACCCAGTTGTGGTCGTCCCAGTGATCTCCAGAGGACTGGTTCTGGCAGTGGTGGTCGTGGTGGTGGAAGCGGTGGACTGTCCTTTCCTGTGACCCCTCTCCCTGGATCTTTCTCTGGACCTTTCTCTCGGTTTAGACGTTCCAACCGGTCGTTTTGACACTTGTATCTCCCCCTTCGCCTCTGCTCCGGTGATTTCTCCACTCCCCTCATCTTCTCCTTTCCCTTTCTCCTCTCCTCTCTCCTTCTCTTCTCCTCTACTCCTTTCTTCGCCTCGGTTCTTCTTTCCCCTCCCTCTGCCGCCCCTACCGCTTGCTCTGGAGGTCACTGTCTCCTCCCTCTTGCCACCCGGCTGGGTCGTGGTCTCTGATTCAACGCGGACCCAGGTATCCCCGCTGGATGAGGTGATTTCAGGTGCAGAGCTGGAGGCGGGGGATGTGTGGGTCTCTGGAGTCTCCTGGGTCTTGGAGCTATCTGTAGTGATAGGAATACCGGAGGCGGGCAAGGTAGATGCCAGACGAGTGGGTGAGTGTACGCTGGCTGGTGCGCTGCTCTCCTCGGAGGGGCTGCTGAACCATGAAGTTCCCCAAGAAAACAAACCTGCAGAGGGCACAAAACAAACAAAAAGAAAACAAGGAGTGAAGTCAGAGGTGCGTACAGTGATGAACCAAGTAAAACTAATCTCATGGATTCTGTCTGTCTCGCCAAGGGAGACAAAACGTTTCAAAACTGTCTGCTCTTCGTCAGCAGTTTTTCGTCTGTCACTACACTCAGGCTGTCTACACTTCAGTATTATCAACGCTAGCAGGCAAAGCTCTGTGGACACCGAAGACAAACATTTCAATAAAGCTCTGAATAGAGCGGAGCATTTCCCATGTTATAATTTTTTTTTCAAAGCACTAAATTTAACCAGAGGACACTGCATGCAGGGGTTGGATAAGATACCGAAAACATTAGACTTACAAAGACAGAAAGATTTAACCGTCAACACTTACTGCAAGTGTGAGCTTTCAAAGAAAAACGTGTGTAATGTAATTTGCAGTTTATGATGTGAACATGTTATTGATGTAAACCTACAAGTTGTTATTAACAAAAGAACATACAAGAATATTCTAAAAGCTCGGTCAACCAATATTGCACATATTATAAATGAATGTAGTATTTTGTCAGGACAGGTACTATTTGTTCCTGCCACATGATATACTTTGGAATAATACAACGGTCTTAAACATTGTCATAAACACTTGTAGTTTCTGACCATCATCTCATGGACCTGCACCAGTAGCAGATATAAGCAGCGTAGGCACAGAGGGCAGCAAGCAAGCAGTATATAAAAAGCACATATGGAATATATAAGATTGGTGTATATTCACATTAAGTGTTACATATAAATAACGCATGAACCTACATTCAAATAGCATCTATAGCCCAGGGCGCTGTTCAGCATTAGGCAACTATCAGTGTATAGAGACCACATGCAAATTAGCTTAAGTACATACCACACTCTACAGTTGTGTTGTACATGGCCCCTGTTAAATAAACTAATAAACCAGCTGCTCATTATACTGAAAGTTGCTAAATTAAATAACATGGCAATATATGGCAAGAGCACAAAATAATACTGTCTGAAGCTAATTAACAAACAGCTGATGACATTTAAATACACTCTCGTGTCAGTATCACATTTAAAAGAGCTACTTTCAATTAAGATTAATATGTATATTTATGCAACCAAAAATACACCTGGGTGAAGCTTTAAACCTCCTCTAGACACACAAAGATACAAACCTGCACACACACACACACACCATGTACACACATACAAGTCTGAACAAAATGAAAAATGCATGCTATAAACTTTCAGCAGGGTCTCTTAGTCTCATTGCTCACCATTCTCTTCATCTCAAACACACTACCTCCCTGTTAAACACACATACACACAAACACACATACACACTGTGGAACGCGGGACCTCCATGCTCTCTCAAATTGCCTCAAAATTGAATCAACAACTCTGTAACACAGTTTCAACAAACATTGAACAGCAACGTCTGCCATTTGAAAACCACTTTCTTCTTCAGCCAGCACATAAAAACATTTAAACTCCGAAGGCCCCTGAGGAACGGGGAGAAAAGCAGGTTGATGATTCTTCCTAGTGTTTATGTTGGAAGGAAACCTGATGATTTCAACACACAATGCTTGTGCTCCAGAGTTAATAATGGGCATCCAGCTAAAGAGACATGATTCGTCTGCTTATGCACCCATGTGGGAAGGCTCAAAACAAAACAGTCACAGGCAAAGAAATATTTCTGTTTGTGCATGCTCTGTGTGGGCGATTTGGATGATAGAAAAATGCCCCACCATTAAAACATTTTTTTTTAAAACAGTCTTTGTTTTGACATTAAATGGATTCTAAACCGCTCGCTGATGAGGGTTTGGATTTGTTAGAAACAGAAAACTCTTCTCTGATAAGGAAACTGGAATCTAAACAAATATATTCAGGTGACAGCCGAGACAAGAGCTGGTTGAACTGTCAAAATGCTAAGTAGAGAACTGGCAGTGCCTCCTTTACCGTCTCTCTTTTCGATTTTTCCGCCTTCACTAAATTTGATTTATTAATTATAGAAATAACACCAGATGTCATCTGTGTCATATGAAGATTATTCTTGATGTTTGTTTCTCCCTCTCTCCTAGTGCCATTGCTTTTAATTTCCTTGTCCTCTGGTGGGCTTGAAGATGACCGGTCTTATGAGATTATTAGTTTATTTAAAGGTTTTATTTTATCCCTGATATTTCTTCCCCGTGTTTCCTACAGTAAACTGTCCTTTGCTTCCGTGACACTTGGCCGAAAATCTTTGACCCAGTTTATCCAGTTGTGTAAGACACACTTTTGAGCAATTAAAAAGCGTCTCAAGAAGTTTGGAGTGCATGTAGTGATGTGTAATTCCCTGGAAGTAACAACTAAGAGGTAAACACCAGGGTCTTTTTTCATTTTTATTTCTAAGGTCCCACTAATTACCTTGAAAATCGATTCTCAGAATCTGGAAACAAGTTTACACTCCCAGAAGGAATTGAAATGTGCCCCAATATCAGAAAAGCTCTTTAGCGCATATAGGGGGGAAAGGGAATGATTTATTTGTGCAGCGTAACCAGGCTGATACCTCTGTGAAGACTCTATAACGACCTTCATCTTCTATGGATTCAGCACCTAAATTTGTTTTCCTATTTATGATAATTTTTTGCCCACTCATACAGGAACAGAAAAGGAAAATTATTTTCAATTTTGGGGTTAAATCCCTCACTACAGGGAGGTGAAATATAAAACACTTTATTTATAGACATGTAAAGAAATTACACCTAACAAAAAGATGTACACTCTGAGCTATGGAGGTCTTAATAAAATAATCTCACAATTCTATTTTTATGAGCTGATTTGAGTTGCAAAGATATGTTCTTATCTATGACTGAAGGGATTACATTTGACTCAGTTCTATAGAAAGCAAGGCTTGAAAGAAAGAGAATACACTTAGAATACACACATAAAAAATATGATGTTATTAAGCCTCATAAATATATAAGCCTAACGCTACAAAGGGGGCAAATCCTGGTTAGTAGGCCATTCATTTCAGTGATAAGAAATAGTAATGATCCACACACCTGGAGATGCAGTACTGGATGGCTTAGATTCTTGATCTTCCTTTTTTGTAGTTGTCTCCTCGTCACCTGCCTTCCCGCTCGGTGCTTGGGTCCCCTCCTCGTCTCCAGCTCCCACCAAGTAGTTCCACGGCTTCCACATGGACTTGGAAATCTTTGAGATCACCTGAATTAATGAGCGGATGGATAGAAACTTAGCTAATTCAGTGATGATCATTTTTTTGTATTTCAAACAGCCTGATTGAAGAACAAAACCAGACTGACCTTCTTCTCAGCAGGTGTTGTTGGGTGAACTGGGGGTCGGAGAAACTCCTCCGAGTCGGGACCAGGCTCCAGTGGCTCTCCCCAGTCCAAGGAGCTCTGTCCTGGGATTAGCTGGAGGGTCACGTAGGATCCTGAAGACTCTGAGGACCAGGGGTCTGAGGCTGAGGGTGAATCATAATCCACAGTATCTTTGGTCAATACAAGCAATTTATATTTTCTACAGAAATCAATACTAGTCATCAGACTCACCAGCATCAGCGCTGTGAAGAGTGGTCTCCTCCTCAAGGTCAACCAATCCTGTCCAGTTGGAAGGTGAACCATTGCTGCCATTTAAAGGTCCTGTATGGATGTAAGTGGAAAGAACATTATACTTCTACCCAAATGAAGTGCATTGCCACTATGTGTGAATCTACTAATTAGATTGTAGAATCTCTTAATCAGCTTCTTTGTGCTGCTACTGATCTTCGAAGCACAGACAAATGAAAAACCTCTTGTGGTGACAGCCTGCTGTGTAGTCGGGTCGGGGCTGTCCATCCCTGAAGAGTCAGCATCACTTGAGCCTGCGAGGTAGCTCCAGGGCTTCCACAGGGAGGTGTAGATGTGAGAGACGGAGTCCGTATTCTTTATGTTTCCTAGGAAACAAGTGGATAAGATCTGCTGTTCACATTGCTGTCGCTGAATGGTTTCACCCAGTGGGTCTCAAACTTTTTTAGAAATTGACCGATATCAGTCATCATACGAAGCGGCGAGTGAAAATGAACCACTAGATATTGACGCCCTGTCCTCTTTGCACTTCTTCTGTCAATCCATTTCACAGAAACATGACGGTGGGGTAGATAATGTGGATCAGACATCAGGGTTGCCATAGCTACAACAGCAGTAATGTCATTTATCATAACTGATTCAAATAGCCACTTAAATCCACCACAGCAACATCAACACCTCTCTTATGAGTGAGGTGGTAAATAAATCTGTGTATTCATGCATTTTTATGGCCATTTTTATCTATATAGATCTGTAAAGTCCAAATAATATTTACATGAAACATAATTTCCACATAATTGTAATAGTAAAGATTTATGATTCATTTTCATTGCTGTCTAAACAATCTATAATGAGTTAGCTCTGTAGTTATGATAGTCATAAGCAGAACGAGTATACAAATGCAGCCCATTTGATAATACCTCTGTAGCAGTAAGCATCATATAGAGCTGTGGTGTTGTCAGCGGTGCTGTTGGGTGTGACGGTGCGGACTCCCATCTGGATCCCTCCACAGTCGAGGCGAGGCGAGGTCACCGGGTAGCGGATGCTGCCATCGGACAGCCAGCCAGGGGCACAGCTGTCCAGGCCCGCCCTCCAGGCAAGGTAAAGCTGCCCCACCGTGGCAAGCTGCCCCCCGAGGGACACACAGCGGTCTGAGGCGGACGACAGAGACAACCTGCCCGGGACCGAGGAGTGAAACACCTCACCTGAGGGAAGGAGACATGAAAAGGGAGCTTGTTACGAATATAAAATTCAATCATAACATAATGAATCATTTCCTAAAACAACTGGGTAACTGTGGTTTTTGCCAAACATTACTCAAATAGAATAACCGCCTCCACTAACCAGAGCAGTTTAAGTCTACCAAAATGTTTTTATCAGTCATGTGAGTCATACTATTTTTAGATGTGGATTAATACACTTTTGATGAAGTATTCCCTATTAACAGCAGGAGGATGGTGCTCATGGGACTGGCTTAAAATAAACCACAGTGCCCACGTCACTTTTATGAGGGGACATGTCACCAAGTGCAAAGGTCTGAGCTGCTGATTTTTTTTTATAGGTTTTGGACAATTAAGTGGATCAATGACAGAAGACTTAAGCTTGCAAGGAGAAGTCATTGTTGCTTAATCTTTTTTTATTGGAATAGAACAAAATATATTGCCAGGATTATCCTTTGTTATTCTATCAGGATAACAAAGGATAATGTTATCCTGATAGAATAACAGTGTGAAGCTATGACTGGTTTTGATGTGTTCTCTCTGAGTGTGTGTGTGTGTGTGTGTGTGTGTGTGTGTGTGTGTGTGTGTACCATCCAGTTCTTTGGCAAAACAGTACACATCAAACAGCTCTTTCGGGTCCCTCTTCCCATAATTCCTCACTCCAGCGGAGTACTCCTTGTGGCCATAGCAACCAAGCTCTGGCAGCTGGACAGAATAGCTGTGGAGACGAATCATGTGGGAGTCATAAACGGTAATAAATTTGGGATTATTCTTTCTTTTGTCTAATCAAAGGAAACAAGCATTAGAGATATCTTATGGATGTTTTACTGTATGAATATGATCTAAGCACACATATCAAAACTTTGATTCTCATTAAGACTTTAAATGTCAGTTGAGAATAAATGCCTACTAGTGCTCTCTTTCAAAGGGCAAGGGGATTAGAATAGATTAAAATACAATTGAACAGTGAAGAAAGAACAGCGGTAATAATCTGAACATGATCCAGAAGCAGATTAAAACAAAAACCAAAAGAACTGAATAACAATTGAAAAGAAAATGTGAGAAGAGAAGTGAACAAAGAAAATAATCCTTATGAGAACAATATGTAGTAATCTTTAAAACAGAGTTCAAACAATTAATCAATTAATGTATTAATGGATTGAAGGAAAAACTGCAGTTGCTTTGTTAATCTATTACTATTTTAAGAAGAGCTTGATCCAACTGTTGTGTCTCTATGGTAAATGGTAAGTTACTGCAAGACATTTTCAAAAACCTCCCAGCAGATCTTGAGCAAAGCAAAGCAAGACTCATTGCAACCAGCGAGCAGTGATGTGAGGGTGTGACAAGCAAACACAAGTTATTAAATGTCTTCTCACCGAACGGTCTGATCATCCAACCAGCCGGCTGCACAGCTGGCAAAGCCGTCATAGTACGCTGCCCACATCTGGGCCGGTGTGGCGATCTGAGCCGAGTTCTCCAGGCAGACCCGCTGTGCGTCGGTAAATGAGAGGGCATAGCGGGCGCTGGGGGTCCGGTAGCGAAACACCACGCCTAGATGGGCAGATGCAGGGAAAGGAGTTGGGACAAAAAATATTTTTTAAATTCTTAGCGGGATGTAATCACAGAGCATTTTATTGTGGCCACAAACAGACCAATACAGCAGTATGTGAGTTTTAGCAAATGAGCATATGAACAAACAGAAAGGATATCATTATCATTAAATAAAAACTCTGAAAAGGGTTAATTGGTCATGCTTCTGTTTTAAAGCAGCTGTCATCTATCTAACATTAGCACAACAAGCATTGGATGCACTAAAACAACGACATCAATGAAGTTAAAAGAAGAATTTTAAAGGCTTTTGTATAAATGCTGCTCAGTCTGTCAGCCGGATTTCTGTTCTGTTTCCTTTGGAGAGTGTCACAAAACTTTTTTCTCACAAAGAAATCCACCGAAAGACGCTGCGGCACTCACCGGAGACCACCAGGGGCACAGTGTCCCTCTCATAGTCGTTACCCATGACAACCTGACAGTGGTAAGTGCCTGAGTCGTTGGTACGGAGACTGGAGATCTCCATGGTAGCATTCAGAGGATTGGCAGTGTGTCCTGGCAGCATGACGCGGCCACTGAAAGCCTTATTCAGCTTGATTACATCACCTTTGGCAGAGATAACAAACCTTTGTTCAATACAACTGGCATCCTGAACATTTCAAAGATGTAAAAAAAATTCAAGGAACCATAGACAAATTGATGTAGATATATTTCTGTTCTCAAATTCTATTTTTGTCAGATAAAATCCTCGAAAATCTTATCCTGAGGATGTTTCTCTCATTTTGGCTGCAGGATCTGTGTCATTGTTTTGCTTTGGAAACCTTTCAGATTCATTCACATTCATGATTATTTGTTGGCATCAGAAACAATTACAATTTGCAATTACCTTTTAAGTTGATACTGCTAAGATTTGGGCAAACAGCTGCTTATTTACACATCCAGCTTGCGGAACATGGTTTACGTTAATTTGGAGTTTTGTTTCTGATCAAACAAAGACAAGTCAAACATTCACTCTCTTTTAGCTCAGGATTGCTCTACACACTCATTCGTGGGCTACTAAATTCTGGATTTATAAATGTAATCAACACTGGCTTCAGTTCTCATCACCTCACAACTTGTTGTTTTTAAAAGTTGACATTTGTGTGTGTTTTCATATCCATCAAATCACTTGGACATTCACTTTTGGTGATGGCAGTAAAAATTCCTGAGCATGTCCTGAGCCACTGACTCGGTCATTTGCGTATTCACATACAGCCCCTCTAGATCATTTCAATGTCAAATGATATCAGAATATTTCAACAGTTAGAAACTATAAAAAAAAAGGACATGGGTAGATTAATTTCATATGGACAAGCCTGGACTTTGCTAAAACTCTTCCACTCAGACAGATTTGAAGTGTTTAAAGTGGAAATTCAGTATAAAAAGGTTTATCATTTTAAATCCTGGAGCTGCCACAGTCAGCTTGTTAAATTCCTCTCCTGTGAGGCCTTCAGGTTCAATTACTCTGAGCTTAGCAGAGTGAGATGAATCACACTGTACCATCACATCTTTGCTTTACCTTTAGCTGAAAGCACAATCTGCTCCACTGCAGCTTCCTGTCCTTCAGATGCCACGGTGCGGGTCCACAGGATGTGTGGAAGCTGGCTGGGGGAGCTGGTCTGGAGGGTAAAGACACAGGGGAGGACAGCTTTGCCTGCCAGTGTCTGTTGTACTGTGGGATGGGTGATCCTACGCATGTTCACTACGGAGGAGGTCTCACCTAGAGGGCAACAAGAAGAGAACAGAGCATAGTTAGTTGATGAAATTAAATATTTCGCGAGGGGATAAATCGACAGAGAGAAAATGGGGCAGTAAACAATTTCCTGTGATTATGATTCACTTAATGTGTTGCATAAATCTGCTTTGAGAAAAGGGCTCGGCAGACAAATACAAATCTTTCTGCTGGTTGATTAGGGTCAATGCAGCCTAGGAGATGTACAGAAAGTGTAGCGTGTGCAGGTGTCAGGTTCCCTCTGGGATTCATTAGCAGTGTCTCACGCTCACATTTCCACAAATGAATGAGGAACTTTTTTTATTCCAGCAAATAAACCCAACCCAGGCTTTCACACACACACACACATACACCTGAACACATACACACAAGTGAACATGGTGGCTCACAAGCTCCAAGTAATTTTTTACATTTCTATATATATTGTCACCGCTCACACAAATGACTGCGGCTGTCACTCACAGATTCATTTAAATAAATTTCACGCCGCAGAAACATCAGTGTTAAGGCAACGACACAGTAAGAGCTAGGTTCATGGTTCTGCAGCCTGATATCAGCGATTCACTGGCAACCAGGCTGGTTGCCAGGATATACAGGCTAAATGTAACCATGACAACATGATCATCTACACAGACATTATCCTTCAACCAGACAGTTCCTAGAGATCTCTGTGTGGTGTTATCCTCTGTGGACCTGAGTTTAACATACCAGGCTTTCATTATTTTTATTAAGGCCCGAGCACTAACAGGCACTGACAGACAGTCAGGCCCTATTGAAATTTAAAGGAGTGTTATTATTATTACATATTATAAATAGTCTTACCAAAATTTGCAGATTTTTTTTGGTATTTTATCGAATTTCTTAATATAATTGAATTGTATTTATTATTTTATTAATATATATGTATATATAATTCTTTGCGGATTTATATTTTGTTTTAATTCAGCCTACTCAATAATAATACATAGTAAGGTCATAAGCTGTTTCTACTTAATTAAAGCAGTCGCTGTGGACTGGTGTGATACAGTGTCACCTGAAATACATAAGAAACCATCACAATGCTTGGATCAGTTTAGAATAAAATGATTTCCATTCCTGTTTTTCTTTTCCTCTCAGTAAATATTTCCCTGTTAGTCACACAGAGCAATGTGTAGAAAAAAATCCGCGTAACAAAAGAACCTGTGTTAAAATAAAAAAAAATAAAGCCTCATTTGGAATATGGCACACGGTGGAATTGAATCCCTGAAAGATGTTTTCCATCTGCATTTATATTGGCTTTCACAAGCTAAAGCCCCTGAGAACGTCTCCCCACAGCGGAGAACGCCGCCTCTGGCTTCCCAACAAATCAGATGTAATCATAGAATCACAAATACCAGGGAAAAGCATAAGAGCCTGAACATGACGGAGAACAGGAATGAGAGAGATGGAAGGAGAGATGGAAGGAGAGATGGAGGGAGGGAATGATGGAGGACTAAGAAGATGGATGGGTGAAATTGAGGGACTCTGGATGACAAGTGTGTCCTGTACCATGGTGCTGACAGATTGGACAAAAGACAAACGGCCTGAAGAGAGGAGCGGAGAGCTGGAAGTGACATGAGAGGACGCTCGCTGTCATTAACAGATGTCGTCTCCACCTCCTGTTCATCCTCCTCACTCCACTGAGCTCTTTATATTACAGCAGAGTTTCCCATAAGAATGTTATATGTAATTATGGCCCGTAAACCTATAAACATAAGGACCTATCAACAATACATATGCAGGGACAGATTATATAAATACATAAATAGTCTGATTATACGAAGCTGTGCTTGAATAGTCATTCTTGACCTTGTAAACAGTAATTTGATGAAATGGGTCTATTCAGCTTTTTCTGGAGCTTTCTACAGTTTGCTCAGACATTTAGTGAAAAAGATGTGAAACCAGTAGCTTTACTCCACCTGATGTTCTGTTGTGCAAAACTCATTAGCTAATTGCTATTATAATCAGTATTGATAAAGCTATGAGGCATTTCTATAGCCACTTATCCTGTTCAGGGTCACATTGGGACAAACTCCTTGGTATTATTAGCAGATTGGACATGATGTGAATCCCAGGACATGACATAGAAACTATATGAACAAGCAGTATTAACCAGTAATAAATGTGTGCAGCATTGATTTACCATGGTACCAGAGGGTTGTCATTGTTAGTATGCTGGTATATTTTCATACACTATTTTGTTTTGCACATCATATTGTCGTTTGTTTGTCCAGGTATCCGTCAGATCATGGGGGGTGATCTGAACGTTGAGTAGTGTTTATTTGTTCTTATAGAGACTGTGTGTTTCCATGTGTTAGGCCAAGGTGGTTTTGATTTATCAGTTTCTATGAATTTGTTCTAATCCGCAGCCCTTCATTTGTTCTTCATCTCACTTGACGATTTTGGTTCATTGAACAATAAACAGCTTATTTAGCCTTTTCCATTACCAGCAGTTGTTGCTTCCCTTATCCCTATAGGCACATGTAGGGTTGGAACAGTGGTACTTTGTTGACTATTTGAAGGCAAATATAACAAAACAAAACAATAATACTAATAAAATGATAACACTATAAAATATTTCAACATGATACAATTTAAAGGCTTTTACAGTAGCTTAAAATTTAATGATTGTTTGTTACTGGTTAAAAAAGTTTTTAATTTTAGTATTGGCAAGATCCTAGATTGTGCCACACATATATAAATGATTGAATGTGGTTTAAAAGCTTTCTACTGTCAGGACGTAATGACTAGGCTTCGTTTTAATTTTGGAAATGACAGATGCAGTTTCTCCTCTTAATAAAGGGACAAAACGTCCAGGCCGACCAGCGACCACCACCATGCCTGCCAACTGTAGGAGACGTAATTAAGGAGCGCCACTAATCTTTACTACAGGCAGTCGGCAGGCTGCAAGTGGGACCTCAAACCTCCGCTACTATCCTCCAGAGACGCAGAGCTCCGACACACGTTTTCTCTTTTTGTTCCATAATTGTGAATTTTATGCAGAGTTGTGATGGAACAGATGGTCAGCTAAATTTGCACAAATGGGTTTGGAGGTGTTCCAGCTCAATCCCACTGAGCATGTCTGCAAACATCCTCACTGTGTCAGCTTTCACTTACAACACTCAAATTAGCGCAGACCTGTCTTGTGAATATGTGTTTGTAGGAAAATTTATGTGGGAACGGTTTTTTCTCTGAATCCTGGTCAAGCTGCTTCCCTCAATTCGTTCCTCTCATCCTCCTTTCAGATGTCTTCATTCCTTTCCTCTTGTCCTTCACCTCCCTCTTCTTTCACTAAACACTATTGTGACATTTTCTGTTACCACTGCCTGTTGTCCCTTTACATCTGGAAGTGCTGATTAGCACTTAGAGATGAAGCGCTTGAAGGAAACAATGAGTGGAGGTAGGAGACAGACTCACCAAAGCCTAAATAGAGCAGCAGCATCGCAGCAAAGAGGATCTGCCGCCCAGCTGCACATGGAGTGAGCCCCATCCTGGACCTGCAGAGAGAGAGAGAGGAAACAGAGGAGAGAGGGGCAGAGAACAGAGGAGAGAGGGGGAGAAAACAGAGATGAGAGGGGGAGAAAACAGAGAAGAGAGGGAAAAAGAACAGAGATAAGAGAGGGAAATGGTTTCAATCATCAGCAGGAAGATAATACAAACTTATTCACACTGCACTTGCAAAAATATCGTTACATATTACCAAGAACAGTCTTTTAAATGGAAAAATATTATCACTGAATAATTACCTTCACCAAAGTGGGATAAGTATAATCCCATATTCCGAAACGTGCAGGTCTCTCTTTTTTTGTCACATGAAACAGTTTGTTGATTTTTAATTGTAGGAACAGATGAGGGACGACTTGCTCCTGCGTGGATCTGAAAAACCTCCACAGCTGTTTGATTTATCCCTGCAGAAGCTAATTACGCCATTTCACATCCATCCAGCTGTTGTACAAATAAATCTGTCTTTCTTGGTTAAACGCTTAAAAAAAATAGTTTTCCCTGATGGATATACAATCTTTTTTCGGAGCTGCCATATTCTAACGGGGGAGGTGATGTTTACAAACACCTGGTTACATGCCATTCATCTTAATGACTTGTCTACTGTGAAGTCACAACAGGTGTTGAAGGCAGCAGCGTGAAATCTTACTGACACAAAAACTGACGCAGACCGTGACAAAGTTCATGAAGGAGTAAATTACTCATATGTTCTTTGTATTCTATCATTTATTGTTGCGACATCAACATTATACCCAGCTCACATCTGTTATAAACAAGAAAGAGAACATGATCCCTCCCTAAAAGTGAAACCAGTGAAGTATTTCAAATACCACCTAGTGGCCGGCTGCAGGTCATAAACCTCTCCTCATCCATGTTAGGGGATGGGACATGGACCAAACTAAAAGTCAAAGTGCAAATCAAATACTTTTTCGTGGTGATTCTAATCCTACTCAAGATTGTACAAGAGTTCATTTTTCCAGTAATTTAGGTTTTAACTATAACTACTTGATGATATACATACAGACCTCCGAATGTGCAACATGGTGGGATTCGTAGAAGGGATATTTTAGCTTCAATTCTGGACCATGGGTCAGTCGTCCATCTTTGGGGGGGGGTGTGAGGCTGTAAAATGTTGGCACTGCACTGAGACAAAGTGACCTTTGAACCCATTTCCAATTGGAGATGGGAGGATGCCCTGTTGGACACATTACATTTATCTGGCAGATGCTTTTGTCCACAGTGACTCACATTTTTCATCCAGGACCCACTTTAACACCTGAGCTGCAGCTGCCTGTATTAATACAAATGACAGCATCCAGCACCGGTTCTATACTCTAAAATATCAGTGGTTGTCAAGAACGATTTGGACACAGAGTAAGAACTATAATGGAGAAAAAACTGATTATATCTTAAAATGTCCAAACAGTATTTCACCCAACTGCACTGCAGGGAAACAGTGTTTCTGGTGCATTCCTGCCGCACCACATAGAGCAAATTCTACCACATATCAGCAATGAGCTGCTGACTTTGCCAGAGTGTTTGGCTTGGGGCCCGAAGCGTCTCAGCTCAATGGAGAGGCGCCTGAGACGGAGCTTTATTGCCCCGTACTGGTATGAAATGGAGATGAAGAGGAGGGTATGCTCCTGGAAGTAAACACAGCTTTGTTTTATATAGTGATGCCGATTTTAAGGGGACTCCAGCAACAGTAGTAACTCTGAATTATTCATTTACCCGTGGACAAAAAAAGGCTGCTTCTACCTTCCAGTCTTGTTGGAAGAGAAGCTGGAACCATTTGAGCAGAAATTAGTCCAGCTCGTTTGGAACTGGCTAGATTTCACTTACATGCAGTAAATAATTGATCCAACTAAGCAAATGTCCACTTTGCATTCACCGAGGTAACAGCAACTCATTCCAACAGCATCCCGATGCTCAGAAAGAAGCATTACGCAAGACCAGCTCGACCCTTTATAAATTACAGGAATAATGGCGGCTCTCTTCTCCGACCATGTGAAAGGCCACTTAAATGCTCAGCCATTTTGAAGTGAAGCGCGTGAGTCAAAGAAAAACGTTCCTCAGATGGTTACACCTGCCAAACAATACCGTCATCAAACTACAATTGTGATTCTTTTCATTTTTTGTGGGCAACCAAGTAGGTCTTGGACCTTATGAAAAAGGGATAGATTCTGGTGAGGGTGAGACCCCGCTGTGCCACACACTTAGAGGCATGGCACCATAAAGGTGGGTTAGGACCCCGTGATGGGCTGTGACAGATTGGGGTCGAGCTGTTGGACTCTGAAGGCCTGGTGGAGCTAGCTGGGTGGGTGACAGCAGATTTCTAAAGGTCTGGAGTGGGTCAAGACACCGAGGAGTTTGCCCAGTCTTGCAAGCACAGAACATTGGGGGGTGTTGTATGCGGGTGCCTGGGACTGGCAGGGGCCCCTGCTTCTATCCACAGCAACAGAATTCAGAGTTAAGCATATGGACATCTCTATGGATGCGATACAACATGCAAACCGTGTTTCTATAGACAGCAGCCATTCAAAGTTGTACCCGTGGGGAATTTACAACATACAGTCGCACCAGCTGCATACTAACCACTACCTGCTTTTGTTAGGGACGAGACATCAGATGTTGTGAACGCCTCCCTCTGAATCGCCCCTCTTCACTCTCACAGGCTCAGTTGTGTCTCGAGGAGAAAAGAGCCAGAAGTCTCTAAAATGCTTCAGTGGACATCAATGTGGACGTCCATCCGACACATTTTCACGAGGTCGCCTGAATAGGTCGGATTCTCGGCTCATTGTGCGAGCCAGTGAGTGCGGTGACAGAGATCCAAAGAGAGCTAACAGACGAGGCTGGCAACGGACGAGGCCGACATTATGCCTCAGCACTAAGCTGTCAATCTGTCCAAGCCTCATGGTCATCGTGACGCAGGCGAGTATGTGCCCCTCGACCCAAGTCTCCTTCAGACTTACACTAGGTGGGAAAAGTGCTTGAACGGAAAATCATGAAGAATGTTGAACAAGTTATTTCCGTGTGTGTGTGTGTGTGTAATCAGGCCACATTGGGTCCCATGTTGATTGATGACATAAGCACACAGCTGTAATGGTGCGGATCCTATAGAGTTCCCATATCTACCCAGCGCCAGTGCAAAAGGTGCAGAAGTCACTGAACCTCACCCTCTGCGTTCATGCATAGAAAACATAAACACAACTCACTGAAACACACACACACAACACCACACTTACACACACCCGGTCTCCCTCGATCTCGCTGAATCTTTAACATTCTGCAAGTCAACAAATACACATTCATCTACGCAGGAGCAAGAAAAAGGCAGTGAACTTGTGCAATCGATATTATCACTATTATATTATCCTTAATCGCTGGTCGTATATGTCCTTTGACATGGTTTTTTATCCAGAAAATGAACCTGTGCCTTTGCACCATGCTCCATGCGACCACGTAGACTCAGGAAATGAAAACCAGCTACAGTGATTTCAGGTCTGGTCCTCTTTTTTTGCATTGGGACTTTAGAGTTATCTTAAGTGGACGCCCACTTCTTGGAAAACAGCTGCAAAACAAAACCAACAACTCTTGATTGAAGGCTTCTAACATCTCTGTTTTTTGAGGCATTTCTGCCTCTTTTCTTTTGAACAGCAAATTTAAAATAAATGATGGTTTGAAATAGAATCTAAGTCTGACGCAAACCCTCCAATCTGGTCGCATTAAGTTGACTGAAAGCTGGAAAGGAACATCAGCTTGCATGTCTGTTGGTAATTCCAATGGGCTCTCTTCTGGTTCCCTTCTGGTTCAGGTAAAATGCTGTTGTTGGGCCTGTTGGCTCTCCTGTACAGTAGGTTACAAAGATGGGTTTTTTTCTTCTCCTTATGTCCTAATGGATTTTGTCTTGCTTCCTCCAACCGTCCACAGACAGACAGCTTAGGTCAATGAGAGACTTTCAATTAATTGTAGGTGCGATATGCTGCCGACCTGTTGAGGGTGGACCCCACCTCTCGCCCAATGACCCTCAGAAGATGGGCGTTATAGATAAGAAGGATAGTTGGGGTCAAATGTGCCACTCAAAATTGTTTGTGGCACTCATTGCTAACAATTCAGCTTAATTACTAATTGTTGAGGTGCCCCAAATATGCATTAGATAGTTGCAGTACATGATTGTGTTTGTGGTTAAAGTTAGCGCTTTGTCAAAACAATTACCCTGTCTGGACACTAACTATGATTAAATGATTTGTAAAACTACACAAAGAAAAAAAACATTTATGTTTTATGGGTTAACATTTACGTTTCTAATGCTGTTTGGCTCGAGCACGATAGAAGGTACATAACCCTTCTCAAACCAAATATGGTACAGAATAGAGCCTCAACTGTGATTAACAATGAAGATGTGTAGACCCTGAACAAGACCTTTGGAAATATAATCGCTCTAACCTCTAATTATATAGTCATTGATATGTTGCAGTAATGGTCTACTTACTCTACTCCTGTTTTAAACATTTACAGCGCATATTAGTGCATCAAACACCCCTTTGAATCCATAGCATTCAATTGGGATTCTCACACAAATTCTCACACAAATCATGTTTTTCCTTTTCTTCTTGGTATTTGACAGAATATTATTCTGCCAACAACAGAAGAGACCTCGGGAAAATTACTTCCTGATTACATTTTTATTTCTGCAGTAATATCCAAAACATTTCTGGGGCAACAGCACGATGACAAGAAGGAGCCACAGAATAAAATATCTAGAAATATGAGGCAGCTTGGCAGGAGAAGCTTGAGGACTTAAGATAAATCTGTACCATTAGACATTAAGACTGAAACTGAATAATTTTTACAGTGTGGGGACAAAATGTCAGCCCACTGGGACCTGACAGGAAAATCAGATTTCTCTCCTCCTTTTTCTTTAATCATGTCTCGCCTATTACCTCACGAGAGCGGCGTATAATAACACCAGATGAGTGACAGACAAAGTGCTGAGCTGGGAGAGGACAAGCGTGAAGGAAGAGGAGTGAAAGGAAGGTCATTTTATCACCATTGTGATAATACACTTCCATGATGAAAGCTCTTCAGAAAAGCTGCGCTGGAGGCTCCATAATTCTTCTTAATTTACCGTTTGCGAGTAATAGGCTGCAGTCGGTCCATCCTGGATGGATGTGTGGCTGAAAATTTGAAATTCAGCCATGCACAGAAGCAATTTTCCTTAATGAATTGTAAGGACAGGGGGGCGGGAAATACAGTAATAGTATGTTGCAGTCGAGATTTGGTGCCATAAAAATGACATAAAACCAGAGTGCATGAACGCTAATTGCTCAAGAAATTAAAAACAGGGAAAAGGACACTGCTGAGGAAGGGTGAACTAAGCCGAATCATTTATTCACTTCCTGCACACAAAGACACAGATAGCCTTTGTGTTCAGTGTGCCTGTGTGGTGACTAATCACACTCAAAGCAAGTAATGACTCATGCAGTTGTGGCCTGGGTTTCAGATGGCGAGGGGACCCTGGAAAGCTGCTGGTTCCTCCGATTCGAGATTACACACCCCGTTCCTCTCACACTGAAACCATTGATCTCACTGGGCATGGAGACAGGGGTTACTTAAACCAGCTCGACAACACGGTCAGACGCCAAGTTAAAATTTGGCTCGGATGTGCGTTGAGTAAAGCGCAGAGTGGAGGCAGTTAAGATCTGTCTGTGTTCCTGCACCGGGTCGGGTACCAGACAGGGTAACGGGTAAAAGTTTACATAAATTCACAGATAGGGAAGGGGTGAGAACTAAAGTGTGTTTTTTTCTGAAAGTGTCATTAATGATTGTGCAGTATTTTTACATCTAAATAAGACTATATGAAGCCTTGTCAGCCTCTGTGAAAGCCACACTCCACCATGGATCACTTCTCTATTGCTCAGGTAACTGTTACTATGGACATCGAACCAGCTTCAAATGGACCAAGTAAAGACAAAAAAACAGGGCCACATTGTAATAGCTCTCGATAGCCACAAGGTCTGCACGTGGACGCAGAGGCAACACACTGACAGCTGCAGGTACACAGGTGCTGCAGCAATTATTTCCCAAGAACACCACTGAGCCACAGGAACAGGAGGACAAGGTGGACAAGGAGGCCATAACCCAGCTGATGTGAGTGACTGTGTATGTAGCATGTGTTTAATCACAGGTCATATGTAAACGGGTCTAGGCAGGTCCAGATTTGACCTAGAGATAATGGCGGTGTACAGGTCCAATATGGAGATTTGCAAGTGTGCACGGACTTGAAAAAGTGGACCCGTGCAGCACTGAGGGATCCCTGACAAACAAGTAAGAGATGGCGAGGAGCCAGGACTGTAAGTAGGTTATAGTAACTGTAGTTGGCTGTTACAACTTTTGTGGTCTTTTCATTAACTATTCATTATAGTACACAGAGAGCTAAGAGGGAATATGTTTAATGCATGTCCCACCAATGATTTGTTCATACCTGAGAGAGATTGACAGCTCTTAGAAAACCCATCTGTAGGCATGCTTCCTCTCGAGGCTTTAAGATGCACTCAACAGACCCGCAGCAGATGATCTCAGATACGCTCGTTTTCTCTCTCCCCCTCTTCATCCTCAGCCTCGTGCTGGCACCGACGCATGTGTGTTTTTGTCGCGCGTATGTTTGTGTATGTTAGCCAACAGTGATTTGGCAAAAGAAATCTATTAAATTACATCTGAATAACATATGAAGGAGCCGCAGTATTTATACTGTTAATGTGTGGACACAAATGTGTGAGCATTGCTTTTTAACACAACCAGCCGAGAGCCTCAGTGGAATCAATCATCTCCCATTTCTGTAATGCATCATAAAGGATCAAGTCACACTGGCTTCAAGTGGAACCAGTGCCTCTTAAACAAAAGAGAAAAGAAATGTTCTCATTTTACTTAAAGAGGGACTTCACGGAAAAACCAAGGGGACAGAGCTGAATCATTTAATGTGTTTGTATTCATTTTCATGCAGGGACAGGCTTTTATACTACACGTGTCATATTTCAGGAATGAAATGAATGAAAAGACGTTTATAGAAAGGGTTGATGTGTTATTTAACACTATCTGAATTCTCAAACTGTCAAATATCACCTTTAAATCTGCTTTAATTAGTAACATTATCCACAAGATGGCGGCTGTAAACACAACACTAATATATCATACTGTAAATCTCTAAAGTAAATATGGTAAACATGTCGGCAAACCCTAGCTAATCTGCATTTCTAATAGACATAGCACAACTTGATGGACGTTATATATATAACATCCTCTGGGATTTCAGCTCTATTTTTGGTCTCCTCCAACTCCTGTAGGGAAATATTTGGCTCTTTAGCTGTTACATGCTGTTTTGTGCAACACTAGTAAACAGTCAAGTTCAGCCAAGAAAACCAATACAGTGACCTGGGAGAGGCAAAAAACTATCAGTTCCATTGAAACCATTCAAATGTATTAAATGTTAAATGTTTGTTTAAGTAAAATGCAATATTGAAGGAAATATTGATTTTAGGATCAGAGGTCAAATATATGTATCATGGGGCTGTCAGTGTGTGGTCTGAGTGACCAATACACCAGCTGTGTCTGAAATAACAGAGAGGTCAAAGGTGAAGGTTCAGAGGTCGGCTCTCAATGACAAAGCCAATAAAGGATCAGGTGTGTGTGTGAGCCTCAGCATTCATCCACTCTTAATTCTACAGCCTCACACACGTACACACACAAACACATGCACACTCTCTCTTGTAGTTTGTCTTGGATCATCAGCGCTGCCATAAAGGCGACAGTAACGGCCGTATTTCCATCCCCAGCCTAACAGACGCAAATATAGACACACAGTTGGGACGTCCTCCAAGAATCTGTCTTCTTTAATGACGCGCTGAGGCTGTGGACTATCAACTAGGAGAGGACAGAAAATACAAGACAGAGCTCTGTCCTTCAGGTGTTTGTCACCACTGCCTATGCCATGAGAAACTGTCTCTTCATTCTCACAACAGCGAAAAATAGCTGAGGGGAGATGTTTCAAACAGTGTGACGTTGGGAATAAAAATAACCCGACAGCATGTTGGAAGTGACAAATCATTCAAATCTTACCTACACCACAGAGGCTGAGAGAACTTCTGATACTACTTATGAAGCTTCTTCTCATCCAACAAGTGCTGACTAAAGCTACTTTTGTTTGGAAAGGTTCCTACAGATGTGCATGGCGTCTGCACAGCTCAACACAACACAACTAGTTTTAGAGCCGCTAAGATAAAGGAATGTGGAAACACAAATGTTTTAGTTTGAAAACTTCAGAGCAGCGTTTTAGTCTGGACTGGCAGAAACTAAGATTATATCTGAGCGGAGCTGTAAACGATTACAGTTAACAGTCAACTAATAAAACAACTATTTAGTCTTTTATATAGGTTTTATGATTTATATTATTTCTATCATTATTCTTGTTCCATTTTGTTTAACTAAAATTTCAATGTTGATTATATATATTGAATGATTTTAACTTTCTTTTTTGTTGTTTTTGCTAATATTAATGGCTTTGGTATGCATTGGTCTCTTTATATATATATATATATTTTTATTTAACAACCTATGCTTTGTCAATCACCTCCAAATCACTATGAATTGCATTTGACCAAATGTTTGTCTTCTACCATGCAGTCGGCACTTAGAGGAGAGCCCCCCCGGCCAAAGACAAAGAGAGCGACCTTTCTCTCTTTGTGTGGATGAGCTGTTCATCTAAGCTTTGTAATGATTGGTCCAGTGGGCTGCTCCTGTCCCCGCCCAGGACCAAAGACGGAAGTTGATTGATGGATTGGTTTGTCCAATCCCTTCTGGGGTTTTGTATCTGCAGGGACTCGCCCTGGCACAAGGGGTCTCGATATTCCAGGGAGAGAGTCAGAGAGCGACAGCCAAAATCCGGCAGCTCCACAAACCGCACGCTGCTCTTTACCCCTTTGATAAATGTCGGTGGTCGGATCGTTGGGCTCGGAGATTTGAGAGCTGTCCAGTGCTGAAAACGTGGACAGTTTCTGCTCCAGTCACCGTGAAGCCATTGTTAGTCTAAAAACCTATCCCCCCCTCCGGCTGTAAACAGACGTCAAAGTTCAGTGAGATCATAAAATCTCCACTTTCCCTTCACAGTCTAGTTCACAGTTGGATCTGCTGTTTATGAATTAAAGCTGGAGCAAAATAAAATGGGGACTGCAGCGCAGAAGTCCAATATATTTACTGCATTGTACAACACACTGAGAGACACTGAGCGAATCCAAATGAGCACATATTCAGGGCAATATCATCCTAAAGCCATTTGATCGTACACCTGGGCCTCTATAAGCCAGTGCTGATGTTATTTGCATTTATATAGTTCCATTCTGTTGGTTATTAACACTGTATAAGGGGAATTCACTCCATAATCACCACAGTGACATATTATAACAGGCACTTTCATACCATAGATATTTCAAAGCCTGGCTGAGGATTACCTTTGGCTTCTTCTGAAAATACACAATCAGGGAGTCTCATAGCCGTGAACTGAAGAGAGAACTGCACATGTGTGATCAGTGGGGCTAACCAGTCATCCCTGATTCATTTCATCCTGAAAAAGTGTCTATTAAGGCTCCGGATAATGGTTATTTCCGGGATTGAGCACAGTTTGCTAAAGCCACTACGATGTCGTCAACATTTCTTTGCTTGATACCAAAATCTAAAGACATTCAACTAACAATGATATATATATTCGTATAATATTTTTCCTTTTCACATGAACAAATTATTTGATTATTTAAAGAGTTGCTCATTTATTTACCATACATTGATAAACTGGCTAATTGTTTGTTTCGTAATCTTCATTCAAAATTTTTGGCATTTGATCTGCTGCGTAAAATGCTAAAAGAAAATAAAAACTGATATTTAGTGTACTATTGTGTCAGACAAAGAAAATCAACAAATCTTCACAGTTTCGAGTCTGAAATAAGGGTACGTTTGGCATTTTTGTTGGAGCAACTAATTAAAATTGGCGCCGATCACTTTTCTGTCAATTGACTCATTGATTATCCCACCTATCTTTCTACTTCTACAGTATGTCATCCATTTAAAAGTGCCTCACATGACACTTTTTAACTCCCGGCCTCCAATGATGCAAAGCGTCTCCTCGAATTGCAGACGGCTCGCAGCCAGTCGTGATAAACAATACGGAGGCTGATTGAGTGCAGAGTGTGCAGCCACAGACAGCGAGGCAGCTGAACTGCAGCTTGTACTCTATTTTAGAATCAGACCCTTTTGTTCGCCCCACAACCCGTCTCTCTCTGGTTCCTCTCCTCGAAAAAGTGCAGTCATCTACTTACACAGATGACTAAACAAGCATACACACAGCTACTGTATGCGTGCCGGCCCACATGCCCCTTCCAAACAACACACACACACACACACACACAAATACACACACAAAAAGACACACACACGTCTGAAGAGAATGAAAAATGCATGCTGTAAACTTTCAGCACGGTCTCTTAGCCTCATTCCTTAGTATTCTCCTCGCTCCTGCTCCCACATGCACTACTTCCCCGTTATCTCGCTCACACGCACTTCCTCCTCCTTCAACTGCATCTCGCTCATAACGCAGGGTTGCCCTGTTACCCTTGTCCTGCTTTATGGCCCTGACACACAGCTGGTGGTGGGCGCTGTAACCAGGCCACAGAAGAAAAGACTCAAACTCCTCCACACATGGAGCGGTGAATAGAAACGGAGCTGGGCTTTACTGGGCTGCAGGGGCTCTCGTAATCTCAGACAATACAGCTCATTTGTCAAGGTGACCCAAACAGTTCTCCTCCTTCACTGTGTTTGTAGATGCCAGCGTTTGTTTACAGAGCATGACGCTCATCAAAACCAGACTCGCTGAGATCCACCATCATGTCACTCTTTGTGTCATCCCTCATTTAATATCAACAGGACCAAAGCAAAGTTGGTTCCACAAGGCAGACGAACATGAGGTGGTGTGATGTAAAGACAGAATCGTCTATGAAGCTGCCAGAGTACACAGTGGTCAGTGATAACCCAGATTCTATAAGCAAAACCATCTATATTTAATGTCATGCCCAGGTGACGGCTCTGGAGGTGGCTCATTATAAAGTCAGATTTTGGCAGATATTCAACAACATGTTGTTTGTTCAGCAGGAGACTGTGATTTACATAATGGATTTCACAAACACCTGTTCAAGTGTTCAGATCCGCTTCCACAATTACATCACTCAACAGACTGCATCCTCCCACCCTTTCATTACTATTACTTATTTGCATCTGTAAAGGGAGGAGTGTGTGTGTATGTGTGCACGTGTGGGTGGATGCCTGTGTGTGTGTGTGTGTGTGCGTGTGTGTGTGCGTGTGTGTGTGCGTGTGTGTGTATGTGTGTCTGTATGTAGTCCAGGCATTACTCATATTGTGAGGACCTAAATCTGTTTCTATTTACATTGTGGGGACCTGGGGTTTATGGGGACTAAAAACAAGTCTCCACAATGTCAATCATTCAATTTAAAGGTGAAGACATGTTTTAAGGTTAAGGTTAAGTTTAAGTTTGGTTTATGCTAAGGGAAGGTTAAGGTTAGGGTTAGGGGTTACCCTTAAGTTGTAACTATCGATACGGTGGAATTCATAGATACACGAGTGCAGAAATGACTCAAATGATGTTGTTTGTGTGAAACAACAAGATCTTGAATCTTGAATCTTGACCAAAGCAAAGTTCTATGAGACATAACATCACTTGAGATGTAAAGGCCACACAGACAAGGTTACTTTACATCACTTGGGATGTAAAGGACACACAGACAAGGTTACTTGGTGACTTGATTATTTATGAATGTCACTACATGGCTTGTAAATATAGACCAATATTAAAAGCTCTGGCCTGGTAAATAATTAAAGATATCCCAAACGATGTGTGTGAGGCTGTGTGGCCATGCGAGGAGGGAGGCACAGATCGGTCCACGGGAAACACTTATTACTTACGCTTAATGCATGTGCATGTGCATATAATTAGATATTGCGTGAATGGGCAGAGTTGGGAGAGGGGACTCTGAAATACCTTTAGATTGACCTGCGATCGTTTTGCTAAAGTGCACTGATGTAGCCAAGGAGCTGAGACAGCTGGAATCCAGCAGCTGAGCGGGCACTGGAGCTCCTCACCACCCGGGGACATGAGATGTATGACACACTGACCAAATGATTTGTCTCATAAAACATGCATAATCCTCCTGCTCTCACTCTTACCTTTCTGTGACAAGGCGAGGTGCGTCCTGATGGTGCAATCCTCTGGAATGCGAGAGAAGGCGCCTCGGTGCAGGTGCTCTCCAGAAAGAAAAGAGGCTCCCAGAGGATGCGGAGACGACAAACGACGAGAACAGGGGTGAAACAGCACTTTTGCAAAGGGGGAAGAAGAAAAAGAGCGCAAGCGCAACCGCTCCGCGTCCTGGAGTTTATACGCGCTCCTTCTTCTCCTGCGTTATCCTCCGCTCACTGAGCAGCAGCAGCCTCTATGCGCTGTTCATCCTCACACACTGACAGACACACACACACACACGCGTGCACCCACAACACAGCAAGGTGCTCCCTCCGCCCCCAAGCAGCAGAAGCAAAATCAGTTTGAACAAAGAGGCAAGCGGTGACAGGCAGACGGTTCCAGCGCCCCCATTCAAAGAGAGCGAGGGTGGTGGTGGTGGTGGTGTGAGAGGGAGGGGGAGGGTTTGGGTGAAGGAGAGAGAGAGAGAGAGAGAGAGAGAGAGAGAGAGAGAGAGAGAGAGAGAGAGAGAGAGAGAGAGAGAGAGAGAGAGAGGTGGGGGGTGTACTTTATGTGTGACCATAATCCGATTCATATATAAACCTCAAAGGTTGATCCGGTGTCTGTGAATTGAATTAGAATTTACATGAGCTTATATATATAATGACAGTCTGACCATCATCTAAAACCTCATTAAGCCACACACACACACACACACACACACTCACACACTCACACAATACAAATCATGACCACTTGTTCAGTTCCCAAAGACCAACCATCACACTGTCTTCCTCATTTTATATTATCTATCTATCTATCTATCTATCTATCTATCTATCTATCTATCTATCTATCTATCTATCTATCTATCTATCTATCTATCTATCTATCTATCTATCTATCTATCTATCTATCTATCTATCTATCTATCTATCTATCTATCTATCTATCTATCTATCTATCTATCTATCTAGAACATATTGTTTCTGATGGCAGAACTGATCAGAGGTGTCTGACCTGCAGGTTCGTCCACACTGAATCCCCTCAATGATAAAGTGAAGAAGAGCTACAGCCTGGTCCTTGTTATTCATCACATTATGGCCTGTTGCTCAAGATGGTTTTGAATTATGCATCCTCCCTTTCTAATGGAGGCAGCAGTTGGTTTTGAAATCTTAATATAGACACTAATCTTGGCAATCATGGATCTTAACTACAATCTTTATTTAAAGAAGGAGAAACCACTGCTCTACAGGCAAACATTCTTCAAAACTGAATAACTTTATTTAGATTTTACTGCAGACGTCAAAGTTTCCAAAGATGTTCAATTAAGAGCCTGAATTTTGCAACGTGTGAAGAGCGATAGACGAGACATATATAAAGTTCCAGCCTTGGTTTTAAATCGCTTCAATGAAGACTTGGATCAACCTTATATATTTTGCTGTTCATGTAATACTACAAGAGACTGTATGAGATGATTTCTCTGAACTCACAAATACTTATAGCTGCAGTTATTGGGAACTGTAACAAAAAAACATAGTGCTCTAATGGAGAGTGTTTTGGTAAAATAGAAGTTCTGCTTCAGTAGAAGTAGTAATTACATATTAAAAATGTAATCTGGCATGAACATAATTGTCAATGGTGACTGACAGATTTCATGTCTCTAAATGGAATATACTTGTTAAATCCCCCGGACCTTGCAATTCTTTGTATGTAGATCTAAAAAAGAATTATTATAATCATGAAAGATGAATGATTAGAACTGAAGGGTTGGCAAAAAAATCCCCAAAATAATACTGATAACAATTAGTTCCCAAAACCAATTAAAACAGCATTCGTCCATTGACAATTGGAATTTTGATAGAATTGTTGGTCAAAAAATACCAGAGCAGAGAAGGAATTTTAGAGCAAAACATTTCACAAGTGCACAGAGTCAGCATGAGGGGAAGAGCTGAAGCTGCAGGAGATCTGTCCAAGCAATAAAGTGTCTGAGAGCAAGTGAAGAGTTTGAGCACCAGCCGAGCAAATCTGAACCCCAAGCAGCGGCTACTTGAGTCCCAGCATTACAGAATCTGACTGTGAAATCAGACTCTGTGAGGTCAAACTCTCAAACTGACCCACCAGGTCTTGAGCACAGATATAGGGGAACACATACTGATTGGTGATCGATAAGTAGGAGGTACAGTGAATTTATTGCTTAGGCTCTTCTCTGAACAGACGCCTGCTCTGGCTCAGATAATAAATGAGCCATAAAACCCAAACCATGGGCTGAGAGCTACAAAAATATCTGTGGAGCTAAAGACAACAACATGTTGGCTGTGATTTCCTGTGGGTCTGTAACATTGAGGGTAGATAAGGGCAAAATCTGATGTGAGGTCTGTCGACAGCGCTGTTACCTGAAGCCTGCAGTGTTTGAGACAAGTGAAAGCAGCTGAAACGCTCACCAGTAAAGGGGTCGGACCTGTGATGCAGGTTCTTTTATAAACTCAGAAAATGCAGACACACAACTGAAGTCATCCGTATAAATACGATACATCTTTATGCTGCGGTGTGTTTCTACTCGAACGTCTGACACTGAGGGGATAAACAAGGTCGACTGCAAGGGAGAGAGACTTGTTGTAATTCATCTGGAAATTGATCCTGTGGAAATGAAGCTGAGGCCAGATCCTCTGTCCGCAGTTCCTCTGAGCAGTTTCCACTGAGGTCTACGGGAGTTTCCAATAACACGTATCGATTCAGTCCATTACGGTTATTGAACGGCGTAGACTTACAGTTCCTCGTCATCTGACATAAATATTACAGACATTTGCGGACGTTGTTGGCTTTTTCTTGTCGTGACCTCGAATCCGCAGCGGCGACAATGATGTGAGTGCAAATATGAGATAAGTGTGCGTGTGGTTGACACAAAAGCTTTTTGTTTCTGTCAGCAAATAAATCTGCAGAACCGATTGACTAGACCAGAAGCGTTACGTGTGACAGCCGGGCCCGAGCCAGCCAAACATCTTCCAGGCAAATTCAATCAGCCACCGAAACACCTCCCTGTGCTCCCGAAGTGCTTCACCATCACCACACAAAACACATTCTCCATTTTAATTTGGAACATTCAGAAAATAAACCAAAGAGTTTGATGTATATTTTAGTCGTGTTTAATCGTATTTAGTTTGTAAACATACTCAGTTGCATTTGGGTTAGTGTCTAATCCTGTTTCAAACATTACATCTTGGCTCAGTTTTGGTGGCGTTCAGACACAATGACAATGTTTTGTTATACTTTAGTGAGACAAAGAGGAAAATATATGCAGATTGCAGTCATTGGATCTCTCTCTCTCTCTCTCTCTCTCTCTCTCTCACACACTCTCATACAAACACACATTATCTTAAAAACAGGCACATTTACAGAAAGGCAGACACACAGAGAGAAGTGGGAGATTCATCCGGCTCTTGTTGCATCTCAGACCGATAGGAACAAAACAGGTGTAGCGGGAAAGAGCTGCCGAAGCCCTGAAAACAACTCTGAGAGTTTTACTGTGAAGGGCCTCGGGGAAGTGCTCCAGGGAACTTCATCCGAAAACACCCAGACATCATCATCAACCCACTATGAAACCAATATTGCAGGATAAAGATGTTTGGGCTTTGTTAAATCTGATTTACTCTGCAGCTGCAGCACAGTGGGTGCTGTATTGACAGATTATTGTAAACTATGAATATTGATATATCTTTCACAGCAGGAAAGTGAAACAGCATATATCATTCTGTCCATGCCTGTTAGGAGATTAAATATTGAATTAAAGTTTTACACATACATACTGCACATACACACACACACACACACACACAAACACAGACGCACGCACACACACACACGCACACACACACACACACACACACACACACACACACTCAGCCTTAATGTGGGCTGTGACTTTTAGAAATGTCAGGCACCTCGCCAAACAGACAAAGAACGTCAATCACTCTCCAGCAAGGGAGCAGCCATCCACGCACAATGGAGAACACACAATACACAAGAGGGGCCGGGTGAAGATGATGACACAAATATTACTCATGCAAAGCTATTACAGCGTCTTAACGGAAGCGAAATAACGCCGCCATGTAAAGCACCCTGCCCCCGGCTGGGAGCAGAGAGCGTAATGAGGCTTTCAGTAGCGTCATGATTCCTCCACACTGGTTGAGATGTGTCTGTGTGTGTTCAGGCGGCCATGTTTGCTTATTATTCGCTGGGCAGACTCATTCGCCGCTTCGTGGGGGTTTGTATTTTATGGCATTGCTGTTAATGTGAGGAGATCAAACAAGACAGTAACCAAAGCCACATAAAACGAAGGGAAGCAGGATATCTCCCAGTGGAGAGAAGTCTATACTGGAGTTTATAAACTCTGAGGAAGCAGTTGCTAAAACTTGGTTTTGCCACCACGCTGTGTTTAACATGCGTCTGAGCCAGAAGGCCCCATCTGGGCAGCAGTCGTGGAGGAAGTTGGGGAGACACTGGTGGGCCATGATGTTAACTATGGAATGTCTCCACAGAGTCTGTCTGCCTGTCAGTCTGCCTGTGTTGGACTTTCCACAGCTTTGGTCTAGGCTGAAATATCTCAGCTGTTACTGAACTGATTACCAGGAAGTTTGGTTCCAATATTCAATGTACTGTAATGACTTTATTTAGTAATTCCCTTTACACCACCGTGAGGCTGACATTTGAAGTTTGGATTGAAATGACAAGCACCAGATGGATTAAGACGACATTTGCTACAGAGTTGTAATAACAGTTTCTCCCGCTCTTTATTTTATCTCCAAATCTGTACAAAACTAATGAAGCCAAGTGAAAGGTCAGTCATAAATACCCTATACTTACACGTGCCTCCAAAGTCACATGCCCCAGATTCACTGTCTCTTCACTCCACCATCTCATTCTCTCTTTTCTCCAGTCGCAGCCTGACACAATCACCTGTAAGCTGTTAAAATGTTCCCTCTCCTTTCTGTCATTCAGCCGTTCAGTACAGCGATTAATAAATGACACACCTCCACCCCTGTCATCTCCCTTCCAACCGTCCAATCAGAAGCCTTCATGTATTAACTTCGTGCTCTATCCCTCCGAGGGGAAAGTCTTCTTCATATCCAAAGCACATGAGACTGCTTCCATGGCCTTCCTCTTCCTGTTTGGGCCTACATCCCGGCGTCTGTACCCATTGTTTCACGATATATTCAATTTCATCCGAAGTTAATTACTTTCTTTTGTTTCTCTTTAAGTTTCTCCTGATTGAGATGAACTTCCCATCAGTCTCACTTGTATTTTGTGTTGTGCTGCTTTGCAACAACAACTAACCGACACTGTCAATCAATTAACTTCACACATTTCACTTCACTCAGATTCAGACATACGTGAGCCAATCATCTCGCTGCTGTCAGGTGTTCAAATCTTATCCTTTATCTGTTTATTTATTTGTCTCCAATTTATCTAAACCCAATCTGCATGTCTTTCGACTGTGGCAGGATGTCAACACAACCGGAGAAAACCCTTCAGGCTTTATACACTGCATGGTTCATTTTGCATTGCTTTACCTTTCTCAATACATAGAAATCACAGAAGATTTCAGTGATACAGACCGTGACAACCGAGCAAACTGCATCTGCTGATGAAAACTGGGAGATAAGAAGCACCTGAAATGTCACGTTGTCTTTTTATCAGCAAATCAATCAAATGAGATGATGCATGTTAGTGGCATTAATACCTGTAAAATGATCTTGATATTAAAGTGGGGAAGGAAAGTATCTGTCAGAACTCAAAGACAAAGGAGCTCTTAGCAGCCTAAAAATAAAAAGGTGAAAAAGTGTGACTAAACAAAAGAGCACAGCATCAGCAGTGGAGGGACTATTAGCAGACACAGGATCAGGCAGTTTGGGGAAAGAAAAACAGAAACAAATTCCAAAATCAAAAAACTGGTTTTTACAGATTTTACTTGAGCTCAGGACAGAATGAGACTATTTTTGACAAAGCTGTTTTTGATCTTTGAAGTGAAGCGTTTCCTCTTCTAACAGTTCAGCTGATGTGTGAGGGCTTTTAATTCAGACTGGATGACAACTTTACCGTCCACAACCCCCAGCAACACACACACACACACTCAAAAAAAAATATATATATGCACACTCATGCAAAATAAGAAAAAAAAACCTTTCACATGCTCAATTAAGCACTGATCTACCTTGGCAGTTAAAATTCAGGTCATGTGTGGAGGAGCAGCTGCGATGTGTGTGTCTGTGTGTGTGTGTCTGTGTGTGTGTGTGTGTGTGTTTTGATGATGTTTCTACTTGCGTATATGTGTAACTCTGTACATCCTCATGCATGATTGGGGAGTGCAGATATGACTAAACTGATGTGCTATGTGTGTGTGTGTGTGTGTTTGTGTGTGTGTCTGTGTGTTTGTGTGTGTGTGTGTGTACGCGTCCCTAATGAGCTCTTCTGTGCAGCAGCTGTGGTCTGGGTCACACTCAGCCCTCGTCTTTCTCCACCTCCTGTTTTCAGTCAGTGTCTGCGGCAGTCGCTTTCTTCACAGCAGCAAATAAAAACCATGCAGCTTTGAAAACAGGAAGCTCTGTTGTCAAAGCTTTCGGTCAAAGCTGTCCTTCTCACACATGGGAAGAGAGAGCGAAGACACTCACACACAGATACAAACACACACACACATACAGAGGGCAGGTTTATTATGTTCATTAGCATCGCAACAAAAAGACAACATTAAAAAGATATTCCAAGAGAATAGCACCATAAATCTTACATATACCATCACTAAACTCTGCCTTAACTCTTCATGGAGCATTCTTTTCTATGCTCCATTCTGCTGGAACTTACTTTCCACTTTACAGTAACAGGAATAGCAAGCAGGAGAGTGCATAACTCCACCAATGCCCAACAGTCCCATTATGAAACCACTTTTTTATTTACTAGATCATGATTTTTATTTCCATCCGCACCAAATTGCACATGCTCATTAATATCAGTAGTAGAGGTTTCATGGTCATCTCACCAGTAGTTTTTGTGTAATCCTGCTAATTCAGAAAAAACACCAACCTTGGCAAATTAATTAACTACTTTGCTGGATCACTACTCTAAGTATAAGTTATTATACTTTACACTTTGTAAGCTCTTATTTCTGTAGATTTACCCATCATTTGTACCAGTGCCTGTTGCATCCGGTTTTAGTGAAGTTACAGCATGTCCAGATCTCAGCAGGTATTTTTGGAAAGTGGAGTGTTACAATAACTGATAAGTCCGACCGCCAGAACCAAAGTTGTGATAAACAATCGTTTTCCTTTCTCTCTATTTTAAAGAGGCACTGATTTGTTATCTGTTTTTCATTTCCATAAAGTTGGAGGGCTCATGTGAGACAGCAGCAGTAGAGAGAGAGATATCCTGAATATTAGTAGATGTGTTCAGTAACAAATCCGATCTGATCACTGAACAGATCTGCAGCTTTTAGCAGCGATGATTCTCTTACAGGTGACTGAGTGCACTGTTCACAATTCAGCCATAATAAACAACATGTTATGTTTTTGTTTAAAACAAACACATCACATTACACATCATTATTACTCATCATCATAATGTGATAACAGTTGTGTAGGCGTGGGCAGTTTGAATCATCCCTGATCAGTAGGAACAGATCTGTCCTCTCACTGTCGTCTGTAGTGAAGCACACAGAGAGCTGAAGTGACTTTGAACTAAATATTTTGAATCAGCAAAATAATTTGCAATTTTCACCTCTGGACCCCAGCAGTGAGTTATGGTGACTTTTACAGAAACAACCTTCTCCCCTTCGGGTGACAGAAAACATATGAAATGTGCAGTACATATATTGTAGGAAAAAATATCCAGAAAAGATCCTAGAAATCTTTCAAAATATCTGCTATTGAATCACATTTTCCCTTAATCGTCTCTTTGAATTCTTATAATAGAAAAGTAAAACTGCTCGATAATACACTCTTACTCCTCTGCATCATTAATGCTACTTCTTAATGGTCTGGAAGAAAAGGCTGTTGAAGTATTCTGTGTAACTTATAATGTAGCTACCGAAGCACATCCACGAGAATTACAGAAACTAACTCGCACTCAAAGTAGCTTTAAGAGACAAAAGCCTACCGCAGCCACAAGAGGGCAGTAGATTAAAAGACTGACACAGTCATACAGTATCAGATCTTTGATTGGACTAAACGCTTTTTAGACTTTCAGCCTCTTAAGTATACACTTACCACCCAGACTTCACTCCTCTGGTATGTAAAGCAATCTCTCTGTTATAGGTTACAAATCTCAATCCCAAACTAAGATTAACCACAATGACATCAGATGTTATTACGGCTGGTATAGCATTATAGTATAGTATAGTATAGTATAGTATAGTATAGTATAGTATAGTATAGTATAGTATAGTATAGTATAGTATAGTATAGTATAGTATAGTATAGTATAGTATAGTATAGTATAGTATAGTATAGTATAGTATAGTAGAGTATAGTATAGTATAGTATAGTATAGTATAGTATAGTATCGTATCGTATAGTATAGTATAGTATAGTATAGTATAGTATAGTATAGTATAGTATAGTGTGGTGTCTGGTGGTAGTTATAGCATCGCATAGCATAGCATGAAAGAGGGTTCTTTACTCATCTCTAACCTGCTGTAACTGTTCTTTATCTCCTCTCTTCTCCTCAACACATCACTACTCTCCTCTGTGCTGTAACTCAGTTGTATTCTATTGTAACTCAACACTTGAATCAAGCTTGTTTCATAAGAGGCTGAGCTTTAAATGTCTCCATCGCTGCAGGTGTGACTTGCTCTTGTTGGCCTGATAACAGAGAACGTTTCAGTCTTATTGCCTCACTCAGCCTCCTTGACACGGAAGAGAATCTGACTAAATGATCAACCTGCAGACTCACTCCTTAACCTACTTTACTTTGGTTTAAACACGGTTTCATCAGCCAGGTCGTCCTTCGTTTTTTTTCTCCCAGCCCCCTTCAGGCAAGTTGCTTGAAAAGATGCTCCACTTTCTTTCTGCGTCAATTGATGACGCTTCACTGTGACTATATTTCATAACAGAGCAAACATCGCCCGTGAAGCCGTTCATAATGCCCCGTCCCCGTCCGCTATCAGCTTTCTCTCTGCTGCTTCCCTCTGAAATGAAAAACATGGAGCGCAGCTATTTCCACCCAAACACGGCATGCTGTGCACAGAAATGCATGTAATTCATTGTTAAGGGAGGCAGCTTTTGGCTTCAGCCCAGAAGTGAAAAAGCAAATCACATCAAATTATAAAGGAATAACCATAACAGAGTGGTTGTGGAGACTGAGCTGTAATGCCTTTCAGACCTGTGAGCTCAGGGGGATAATGCTGAAATAAATTGGATAATTTCACAGTGTTTAGCTCTGAGAAATAAGACACCTTCTCCCAAAACCTGTAAATTAACTCTGAAAACACAATATATATATATGTATGTATATGTGTGTGTGAATATTTATGCATGTAATTATGTTTATATGGGTGTATATATATATACACAGTATATACATATGTGTGTGTGTGTGTGTGTGTGTGTGTGTGTGTGTGTGTGTGTGTGTGTGTGTGTGTGTATGTGTGTGTTTTTGTGTCTACACTACACCATCCACATTTAGCGCCTCTAAGGAAAAAGCCCATCTGTTTGTTTTTCCTAAACACAAACATTTGGCTTGTCAGAACATTAACCCAGCGTGAATCCAACATATTTCTTAAAGAACATAATTCCATTCCAAACATTGTGCATCTTGGAGACTCACAATAATCTAAGATAGTAGGTGCCAGTTACCAGCCAGCTCTACCCAATATGGTGCCGGAGGGAAGAGTAAGAAATGGGCTTTTAGGAGATACAGGATGTGGCTCTCACAGGTGAGCGATATCATAAACTTGATCTTATATAATATGATGCATCGTTGTAGCTATACAAAATTGCATAAAAAAATATCACCATAACTTTAAATGTGTGCAAAACTAAAATGCAACATGTTGATGTAATAATTATTATTCTGCATGTACAGTCTTATTACTTTTGATACATTGAGTACATTTTGCAAATTTTACGGGGTAAAATTTTGAACACATGACTTTTACTTGAAGTGCAGTTTGTTTACAGTGGGGAAATAATAGTCTTCTTAAGTTAAATACCTGAACTATACCCCCACCACTGTTTATTTGACAGCTTTAGTAACTATTTACTGTAGGATGAATTTTTTTTACAATGGATCGTGAAACAAGCTTTTAAAGTACAACACAATTTAAGATTGAACCAGCGGTTTCCAAACCTCTGGGCTTCAGGCATTTTATAAAAAGCAATATGGATTCGGGAGTCACATCTCAGACGTCTCTGAGCTGTTAACAGTTCGACCCAAGAGTAATCTTTTTCCCTCTAAACCTCTCGCATGGTTTCATTTCGGTAAAAAACTAACCTCTGCACTTTGCTTTCTTCTCCTTCCTGAGAGCTTGAACCTTTCATCATGAACAGATTTGAGCTCATAATAACAATAAGACTCTCATCCCTCTGTCAGTGTAACATCCTGAACTTGGGCTGAGTGATACACAGTTTGTTATACTTCACTTTTAGTGTGCAGCTGACTGACAGTTCCAGGTCACAGTATGTTTACTATTGTAATCAAACAATAGTTTTTGTTGACAATGTTTTTATTGTAATCTGGATCAATTAGATTATGTTTGGCATTCTTGCACCTATAAGCACTTGCCTATGTTTCATATTTGTGCAAGCCAGCTCTGTGTAAGCACTCTATAAAACCAATACAGGCTCTTGTTACGTAGTCGGGTTCCTTGAACCTGAAATAACTGATTGTCAGTTCAGGGCATTAATGCAACCACCACATTACTCGCTTGCTGCTGTGTTTCTGCAGAACTTGCCAACGTTAGTCCAATATTCACTTATTTTATCTCTATTTCATTCTCCCCCAACTGACGTTCCCAGAATAGTCCTTGTTAGCAGTTTCCTCTTGTTTCCAGAACTTATCTCCATATTTATTTGCATACAGACAGGAGATTGATATTAATACTGTCTCCGCCAGAGGGCAAATTAGGAGGCTCCCAAAATGTCAAACGATTCACTCTCAAATTTGTCCTTCATGCCTCATTGTCATTCTGAGCAACCATTTGTCCAGAAAAATTCTGTCATCTCACTCCTCTGCTTGCGTTTCATTGTATGGTGTGTGTGTGTGTGTGTGTGTGTGTGTGTGTGCGCAGACAGGCCTGTAAATCCTTCAGGAGCAGAATTGCTTCACACTACTGTTTTTTGTCCTTGGCAGAATGTTCGGACACCTTTAAGCAGAGGAACAGTGCGTACACATTTATTCCTATATTGTATTGATTTTTTAAGTTTGAATCTCACACACACACACACACACGCACACACACACACACACACACTCACACCAAGCCAGCTGGCAAACAGTCCCATTGATCACTGAGTGGGGCTGGTCTTTAACCTCCTGGGTAAAAAAGAGTCAGTCTAATTGAAACCTCAGCAGCCTCAGGAGAGCTGAACTGTGACATTCACTGAGGCCTGATTTCAGGCTGCCTCCGTTTGCCCTCTGCCTGCTCACTCCGCAGCACTGAGCCACTAATGGTCTCATCACCGCAATGCAACTGCGACTGCTCCACACATCCGCAGCTACCTTCTTCCCCGCTCCATGCTGTCACTTCTGAAAATGTTTCAGAGGAACTTTTGTTGAAGGGCACCGAGCTGCTGTTGCTCGTCCTCGGCTTTCCAGTAAATTACCCTTCGGAGTCATTTTGGCACAAAGTGAGGAGCGAGGCCTCTTAAACTTTTGCAACCCCTCTGACATGGGAGCCATCTTGATGACCCAAGGCAGACTGAATCAAATATGAGTAATAAACCTTGAGAAGTTTCTGGAAAAACAACAGGCAGCTTGTTACAGAACGACTCCTCTGTCCTTCCACTCTTGACCAAGCAGGAGTGTTTTAATGTTTATCATCTTTCTCATGAGACTCAATACAACGTCACACCAGGGCAGAGGAAAAGGGGAGAAAACACAGGATGAGGTGGCAGCTCAGACAGTGATGTTATAGGGCCATCTAGTGGAAACAGTTGGTGTCACATGAAGCTTAATATCCCAGGTGACCAACGTATTCATCCATCATCCATCAAGTCTCTGTAGCGCCCCCCCTCACGGTTCCGTTGGGTCACTGCACTCAAAAAAAAATTATGCTTGAACGGCGACTTTATGTATTTCAATAACATTTTAAATACCCTTGTAATTTTTTTTACATCAATTCAATGTTAAGGGTTATTTCTAATGAAGTATTTGATTTATTCACACAAAGCCAACATGAAAGAAAACACTTCATTAATATATATATATATATTTATATGTAATTGAAATACATAAAGTCAAAATTATTATTTTTTTCTGGTGAGGCAGGGCACACCCTGGACAGGGGGTTAGCGTATAGCAGGGTCAGAGACAAACAACCAAACCGGGAATCGAACCAGGAAAGAGGGAATCAGGAGTGACAGAGAAGACAGTTTGTTGAAGACAGACAATAAAAGACAAAAAAAAATAATTATGAAATCGACAGAAGCAAAGGAAAACAAATATGAAGCAGATGTGACACCGTGATGAAACACGAATGGAGATGTTTTATTTTGAAAGTTTCAACTTATTTACAGTAACTACTTTACAAGTTGTATTCAGTGGACGGCAGTAAAGTGATGGTAGTCTACCTATTGTTTTTCAAAATTAAACAGGAAAGTGTTGAAGGCAACTCTGAGATTTTTCATAGAAAACAATAGATTAATTTATACAATATGATGCATTTATTAGAGACTAAATTAACAAACATTGAAATGGAGTCCACCTTCAGCTACAGCAGTAAAATGCTACTTAGCTTAATATACATTGCTAGTGACAATAATATTCTAATAATAATGTTCTTAGGTACTTTTGCATTTGATACCTAGAGTTATTCTAATAAAAATAATCTAATAATCTAGTAATCTAATAATAATACTCATAATACTACAAACCAATAAACTAATATCATTGTTACGGGCTTAATTTAGCATTTATAAAGTTTAGAATTTCTACTTTTACTTTAGTAAAATTTAATATCATGGATTATGAATTTGGATAAATGGCACGTCCTCGTCCATAACTGTCATGTGTATGTTTTGTTTTCATGATTACAACAGCAGTTGTTTCATTCACATTGAGAGATAAAAATCTATTATAAGCATGAAGCAAAAATCCTCAAGTCAATGCCGAACAATGCTCATGATTGTTTAAATCTAATATTATACAGTTTAAAGGAAAAGGAAGCAGGTCTAATAACCTCAAAGATTAACTTTTCATAAATGGAGTTAAAGAGAAAAATCCTGGATCTGGCCCTTAATCTGCATCTGTCATGGGTTCTTCATGATGGTGGAAATCGGTATAATCAGTTTTGTGTAGTCCTGCTAACAAATAAACAAAATAACAGAAATGGATCAAAACATAAATTCCTTGGTGGAGGTGAATATCTGAAAGTCTAAAATAAGAACCTCAGGCTCTTCTCTGCTGGTCACATTCTGACCAGCAGGGGTCGCCCCCTGCCTCAGCAGCTGCCTCCTGTGAGCCTCTTCAGTCTGAGCTGCAGTTCTCCTCCATTCATCAGCCCTTCTTTTATTCACACTGACAAAAGAGACATCAAATAGGGCGGTGTGGGAAAACACAACAATGCATTTCACAACACAGACTCTGGCTAATATATGCAAAGTGGGAATAAAGCGAGTCTGTGTGTGTCTGTGTTTGTGTGTCTGTGTGAGTATTGTAAATTGTTTATCTCTAGTTTGCTTTGCATTTTATAGAATTTCTGCATCTGCAACAATATCAAAATTCAATCTATTAAAATGTTTCTAAGCTGACCAAAATCTGAAATAAAAAATTACTGAAATCTTCAATATTTTGAATTTGTTCCAACAGAGACATGTGGAGAACAGCACCTGAGCAGCTAGGGATTCAGTTTTCTTGCACCGAAATCCAAACTGCTTTTGCTCGCTGCCATTTCTGTCAGTGTCACAGGTTCTGCACCCACACTTGGTAAAATGAACCTGAAATGATTTGTCTCTCTCCTGGTTGGCTGCTCGCTGGTTCCCACCCAAATCAAAAGGGGCGAGTCGTGGGAGGTCATGTCTGGCCACCCCTCAGGAGAATAACGGGGTCTCTGTCTGCCCCCCAAACCGCCAACGGTCCTCCATGGTCCCTATGGCAACAGCCAAGGACCCTGGAAGGCCCCCAGACTGGAGCGTCCGAGCAGATGCCCATAATTAACGTTGCTATATGGAGGTGTCAGTCCTGCCAGTCTGCCTTACATGGAGACAGACCCTCTCCCAGACCTGTCAGAGGCCCAGAGGGCTGGGTGAAAAATGACTGCCCTGCGGTGTGTGTGTGTGTGTGAGTTGGATTGGGGGGTGGGTAGCGTCTGCCCACCAGTGTCTGCCCAGTAAAAACATGACTGACCATCACACAGTGGCACAGCATTAAACAATCTTTTTACTTATAGGACCAGCTTCTTCCAGAATAAACTCTTAAAGAACACAGTGAAATGACATTTAGTCTCACTTCACTGTGTTCTTTAATTCTTTAAATGTTAACTGCTTTTAATATGACAGATTTGATTTTCCTCAGTCACACTCATTTGAACTCATCAGTACGTCTCTTATCCATATCCTAAAGTTACCTCTGTGTATATATGTTGAGGTAATGTTCTGGCTGACATGCTGTCGTGATGCAGGCTGAACGGGTGTCTGGCTCACACGGTTGGCTGAGGATGAGATTGCGTCTCATCCTCACATGTGTCCAACCTAAAGACACAGAGGGGCCATTTCAGAAATCTCCATAAAGTACTGAAACAACCAGACCTTGATGAAACGGAGCAGACATTCATCATTTCTAATGCTGAGGATGTATTTTTGCTCCCAGAACAAACAGAACATAATTGACCACTGTGAATTCAGGAGAAGCTGGTCACTGATAATATCAACAAAAATTATCATTCTCCTTACAATTTGTTGTAGCCCAATTTATCTATCATTTAACCACCGTATCTTTCAGAATATAATTGAATATGTTGTGGGTATTTGTGAATTCATTTCTTAACAGCTTTAAACCTAAACTGGTTTGATATAATCTAATGTAATCTGTGATGCTTCTTCTTTGAGACATGTGAACAACCTCCCTCTGTTTGTGAAGCACCGAGAGATGAAGCCAAAACCTCCAGAAGAAGTCTAGAAAGTGGACCAAGAGTTCCAGTGGATGTGGAGGTCATCCACTAACCAGAAAGACGGCGGTTTGATCCCAGTCTCCACTATTCCATGTGCCACAGTGTCATTGGGCAAGACACTTAACCCCAACGTTAGCTGTGCCGGCAGTGTGTGAGTGATGTGATATGTGATTGAGAAAGTGCTGCACTTAGATGCATTGTATGATTGTGTGTGTTTGAAGGGGTGAATTGCATGTGTGCTTTGAGCAGTCAGCAAGGCTCTACAAAGGCTCTTAAAAAACAGACATTAACCATTTAAGAATCTTTGCTATCTACTGCTGCTATAGTTTTACAAAAATCTATAAATAAATTCGCTAACAGTTGTAAACCTGCCTTTGAACAACGTGCACCTGCTGCTAAACTGTGTTATCGAGAATTTATTAAAATATTTAAGATCTAGTTCTGGATGCTTCTTATGTCTGATTAGACACTGAACATCCCTACAAGTATTACATCTCACTTTAATGATAATCAAAGGGGGGGGAAATAAAGTGATCATGTGCTTGTTTGCAAACTGAAGCGATGACAATCAAACCAAAACCATCATCAGATTTTCTTTGTGTGTAAACCAGCTTCAAAACCACAGAATAGATCAAAAACACCATTGCAGTGTCCTGCTCCTACAGGTCAACTGATCAGGGCTGATTGGGTTAAAGACACATCCGTCCGCTGTCCTGCACGTGACACCGAAGGTCACCAAATGCACTGTCCACGAGTGGCCGAGTTCATCAACAGCCCCGTGTGGTCACCGGCAGGCTCGTGCTGCGGCTCACTGAAGGCCGTCAGGACATCACCTCACCTCTGACCTGGCCGGCCCTCTTTGCCGTCATTACATAATAAGATGTTTCCTTCCACACTGATGAATCTGTTTCTGCAGCAAGGCTCACAGAGAGTGGTGTAAGTGAAAATGTCTTTATGAGGTTGTTCAGCCTTTAAAGCCAAAGTGAAGTGGTCTGTAAAAACGAGGCTATTGAAGGAGTATATGGGCTTGTAAATGTGGAACAATAGTGAAGCTGCCCGGTGATTCAGGGGCCGTTTCATTTAATTTCTGTTGAATTTAGCTAGACTATATGTTCAGTCTAGTTGAGACCTTGTTGAAATGTGACTTTGACCATTTCTCACAGCTTAAATACAATAAATGACATTTGCAGCACAGCAACAAAGGATCGTAAATGATGTAACACAAAGTAAAGTGTGTTTTAAAAATCGAACGTAAAAACGATGACGAGGTGAAAGTAGGACAATCGTGGGAGAACTTCCTGATATGTGAAACTCTGCATGAAGAAGCAGAAGCATGGAGAATAGAATCGTGAGTATTCCCTCGGGGGTCGTGGGATCAGGGAGCCAGACACTGTTTTGTGGGACCTCAAATGCAGGAACACGGGGAGGTGGGAGGCTGTCTGGGGCTGAACCAGCCAATTATACTCTGGCTAGACACATCGCACTTACATGGAACATACATGTGAGAATCTGCTGCTGAAGTGGAACAGCTCGCACACATAGACACCTGCCGTCGGCTGAAAGGACGGCGCGAAGTCGAAAGGATCTGAACCTGATTCACACCATTTCTATTTACATGCTGCAAAGTACAAATATATAAATAAACCACAAGAAAGGTATCACTTTGAAAGCAGGTTGAGCTTCACTGACATAGAGCAGAGTGAGCTAATATGAGGGTTTGGTGTAAATATGTGTTTTTTAGATTTTTGAAATGATTGTTAACGATAGAACGTGTGATATGATCAATGACGATTTTCAGTTCAATGAAACATAACATTCAATAAAGATATTTTATTTTAAAACGTTCAACTTGTTAACAGTATCTAACTCAAAACATTTACTCTGTGAAGGGAAGTAAAACCTATTTATTAAATTTACGATATGTTTCAGAATAAAGTGCTGGAGGCTACTCTGACATTTTTATTGATTATTCTGGATTCTTTTTATACCTCGATTATAGTGGCTAGAGAGACCAAAAAATGCCACATATATTGTAAGATTGTTATGGACAGTAAACGGTAGGCTATTTGTGAGAATGGCACTCGGATATTTCTATGAATTAACATGTTGATTGTTTTAAAGATTGTTGAATGAAGGATAATTTGTCAACAACATCACCAGCATGGCTGTAAACACATGCATCACAACAACAGCTTGAATGAAACACCAGGGTATGTGTGTGTGAATGTTTTAACAAAACAGAAAAAATCCATTGGAGATCTTTATCATTCTCAGAATAATGGATCTTTTTCCTCAGCTCAAGAATTCTTCTGAAAATGTTTCTACCTTTTACCAACAAAACTCTTCAACTTAAACTTTGCTGTCCTGTGAAGGAAATTGATCTTACAACCCAGACACTATAACACACATAAACGTGAGCATAAGATACATTTAACAAATATAAAGAATAAGTGTTATCAAAATATCTATATGATACAACCGTTCACTTAAATATTATAATAATAAAGCTGCCACTAAACGTCCTTATAACATATAGATTACACATTTCTTATCACTGGAGGTCACAGCACATGCTATCGTTAGAGATTCTGCCCATTGATACAAATTAAGCAACTACATGGAGTAATAATTTGTGTAGAAGCAATACAGTAGTGATTAAGACAGACATCGTTTCCATGGGTTCTTAAACATATAAAAACCCTGAAGTTAAAAAAGAATATGTCAAAGAGAGAAAAAAGCTTCTTTTTTATTTCCAGTAAAGATTTTACATTCCGGTCACTGTTGGCTCCATGAGTTTCAGTGTAAAGAAGAAAAGCTGAGAAACTTAATCCATAGAATGTTGAGAACAAAATGTTTGTATGATAAAGTTATATATGAGTTAAAAGTTAAATTGATAATGCTTCTACAATAAAGCTTATAACACTTATACATATATACATCTTTTATATATATAGATAGATAGAGAGACAGAGAGAGAGAGAGAGAGAGAGAGAGAGAGAGAGAGAGACAGAGAGAGAGATACTGTAAATGTGATATATATATATCCATTTCTCTCTCTCTATTGATATCTCTCTATCTATCACTCTATATTTTTATCTATATATCTATCTTTAAATCTCTCTCTCTCTCCCTCTCTCAATCTTTAAATATCTCTCTCTCTCCCTCTCTCTCTCTCTCTATCTATCTATCTATCTATCTATCTATCTATCTATCTATCTATCTATCTATCTATCTATCTATCTATCTATCTATCTATCTATCTATCTATCTATCTATCTATCTATCTATCTATCTATCTATCTATCTATCTATCTATCTATCTATCTATCTATCTATCTATCTATCTATCTATCTATCTATCTATCTATCTATCTATCTATCTATCTATCTATCTATCTATCCTTCCATCTCTCTCTGTGTGTGTGTGTGTGTGTGTGTAGCAGCTGCATTTGAATAGAAGGTGACAAACTCTCCCACGGCGGGGAGCGCGCAGGCCTTTTTGGCATTAGCCACGCGGCACGCCTCGCATAGTAATGGTGGCTCGCGCATTGAGCTTGAACTTGACCGCAGGAATGCGGCTCGTGGGAACGCGGGCCCCGGGGTGCCCTCCTCCATTCAGGGCGCACAGGTCGGTGTCAGCTCTGATTATCATAAAACCCAGCCTGCTTCGAATGGAGGCAGCAGGGCTCAGACTGGCTGCGGCTCTTTCCCACCAGGCCGAGGAGGAATGAACAGGTCTCTGCTGCGGTAAGAAGTTCACTCTGGATTCACTCTTTCACACGCGTTCGCTGCAGCTCTTCTCTCATGAGTGCACAGCCTCTACAGTTTTTAACTCTGAATGTTGGCAGGTGGAATTTCGGTATTCTTGGTTTTGATTATTTTCTTATATATAGTGTTTTATGTCCCTGAAAGTAGAACAAGTCCATGTCTGCTTAATTGGTATTCGGCTTTTTATTTTATTTTGGAATTTTACCGTGACAGCTTTTCATCATCGTTATGATAATATGACATTATGATTAAAAAAAATAGATTCTGTTTCTTAAACCCATTTCCAAACTTTCAATATTTATAATGTTAGACTAAAATAATTTGACCAGAATGAGAATAAGGTGAATAACAAGTGTGAACATTTTATGGCTAATTTAATTTCTCATTCTAGTGCAATTCACCTTTTAATTCATTAACTGTATTATGCACATAACATACTTCGGTCAACAAGGGGCCTTAACACACACTGAGCATTAATTAATGCATTTCTCAGGCTGTTTTTTCTTTTGTTGAAAATTGGAGTGTAAGTTAAAGAATCTTGAGTTTAAGTTAACGAATTTCATACGTTCTCAGAGATTTTTTCAAGTGGTTTTTATTATTGTCCATTACAAACAGTTGACAATTATTTTTATAAATCTTTTATTCATTATTATCTCGTTTTTACCAAGTGCCTGTCTCCTGTACGTCAACCTTCAAAAACACAATCAGAATGATGTTAAATGACGATGTACATGTTTTGATTCATTGGTAAATTAGTGCAGGCCTGTTCTCCTATTTTACAACTTCAGTAATAAACCTGATTTATTCATCTGCAAATATAAGAACAACATTTCCTTTGATATCTATTTTTAGGGCATAAAACATTGATTTGAACCTGGGCTTTTGTGCCTTTTCCATTTAGTGGACTAAAACTAAAATACTGGGAAAATGTAAAACTTTATAAAAGATTAGATTAGCAGATAGTTTCTTATGTATAACAATGTGTATTTCTATATGGCTTCACTTCAAAATAATATCATTGAGTGGATTGAGTGTAAAATGAGGCCTGTGAGTTTTAAAGTGTGACATCAACACGACTACTGTACACAGAAGAGAACCAGCCTCTAAATTGCTGAAAGCTTTTACTGATTGTTCTAATTCACCTTTGGATTTAACACAATGTTAAAAAAAGAACATAAATTCACAGATAGACGGATGAGGGAAAAATAATAAGGTGGTTATTTACTTTTCCTAAACATTTAAAGGTCATACGTATGTTTTGAAACTGTCATAATATGTCATACATTAAGTTAGAAAATATAATCTTATATCCTTATGATTGAAAAGGTTACAATTATAACAAAACTAATTTAAAGGGGAAAAGTTTTCCATCTTAGAATTAATCTGAATAATAGAGGGTTAAGTGAGATCAACTTTATTCTAAGTGAACATGTTCAAATGTTTTAAAGAATATATCTCACCTCCTTTCCAGACACAGTAAATTTATCCTGTAATATGCTTTAAATGAAATATGCAATTTTTCTACAATCTTCTGATCCAGTAAGAGGGGTAAAGTGGAAGTAGCAAAAGTGTGAGTCAATCAAAAAATGAGGAGTTGCCTATTCAAAATATTTCCATATTTCACTACTTTCAGTTAACAGGGTGAGGAGACTGACTAGAAAGCAGTTTTGTGGTTTGCACAGTATATTGAATTTGATTCTTAATTTTGTTTGAGGCAAAAAACGTAACATACTTTAAAATGTGATCCAAGAATTAGAACGACTTCATATAACAGTGGGAAGGACACCTTTTAAAATAACCAATAAGGTATTAAAATGTAAACTTTATCAAAAACAATATGTCAACCTCACAGGGGTGGGGAAAAAAGCATGCATTAATTTTTGAAATAATTAAAATCATCTGTAGAAACTGTTGTGTTATATAAAAGGATGAGAACAATTACAAATATAATGTGAATTAAAAGTCAAACACTTTTTCATCTGGGTTTTATTAGCCATTTATATTAGTTTGTTTGTGGAAAATATTTTCTTCTACCACTACTACGAATAATAATTATAATTATAAGGTAATAATAATATTAAGAATAGTAAGAAGAAGAATGAGAATAATGTTTTGACAGTATAAGTCCAAAGTTTCATTTCGATTTGCCCTGTTAAATTTCAACTCTTTATTCCAATGTCAGTTTCAACAGGTGAACTTGTGTGATAACATATTATATTCTACAGTAATGTCAGGTATTGTGTTAATTCATATTAGCTTATTCATCACCATTCACATGGCTGTAGTGTACATATAAGAACAGAAAACTGCTTTCTAATAATAACTTTAGTTTCTTAAGGCCCCCCCTTTTATCTAAACTTTCAAATAGCTAACCTTTTGTATCATTACATTATTATTTGTATTCAATGAACGAGACGATTGGCCATTGAATTATGTATTTTAATATATAAGATTTCCAGTTAATATACAGTTTGTCTGCAGCAGAATTAGTTGTGGGTTTCTCACCCACATCAACTGCACATATGTATTTTTAATCTGCAAGTAATCACAGCTTCTCGCATTTAAATACATATCCTTAAAAAAACACACATACACTGACTCTGTACAGAAAACAGCTTTTAGGTGGCGATCTCGTTCCTCCTTCTCACCAAGGTGTGTCGCTGTTTCCCGCTGTGCTGGCTGCTCCTCCACTGTACTTGACTGTATTTCTTTTAGTTTCCTCATGTGGCTTTTTAAAACGAGGCAGCAGCCTGCAGCTCAAAAACAAAAATCATTTCTGCTTCCTCTCCAAACGGCCACAATCTGTGGCTGTGCAGGAGAGAAACAGCCAATAACATCTAAAGGAATAATGCATTTATTATTGCGATGTAAATAACACAGGCTGGCTTCTTATAGGTCGAGTATAAACAGGCTGTAAACCTCCTCCTGTACACCCAGCATGCCTTCCTGTAAAGTAGCTGCACGTATCCCGCTGTGCACTGGATTATTCTCCTCCATATATTTTATATCACAGGCTGAATTTGCAGCACATATATGCACTAGTAAAACAAAACAGCAGCTATACACCATTCCCTGCGAGGTCCTTGATGCATCCACTGGGTATATAGAGACATGATCACATGACTGATCCTGGAAGAGGAATAAACTGTGCCTTCTTGTTCTGGGCGCATAAAAAGCTTTGCTTTAGAACCAGTAAATCCTTAACAAATCCAGATTTTTTCAAAAAAATACTTTAGTCTATAGGAAATGGTCTTTAACTCAATTAATCCATAATTGCGACATGAAGATTAGAGATATCCTTCATCGCCCCACACATTTTTGGGACTATATATAATCAGTGTGTAGGGTTTGGTCCATGCATTCCGGATTTCTCTTTCAAAATAAAACCAGCATAACCCACTTTCACGCTGCTTTATATGCTCCCATAATATTATAGGCCCTCTGTGAAAAATTTGATAGGCCCTGTGCCGAATCTACTCCCTCCTCCTCTTCCTCCATCATCATCACCCTCCTCCTCCTCCTCCTCTCTGGCCTCTCTCGCTGTCTGCAGCCGCAGCTCTCCCACTCCCTCCATGTCTGACCCGCTTTATCCGGTAAGAGAAGATTTAATTTCTCCGTGCATAAAAAGGCTAGCAGTTATCCCTCAATGCAGCACATTAAATAAATTAGATATTATTGAGAGGGAAAAGAAAATAGCTTTTTAATAAAAGCAGGCGGTGCACCTTTGCTACGCAGGATATAGGCGAGGTGTCACTCTCTCTCTCTCCCTCTCTCTCTCACTCCCTCTCTCTCTCTGCCTCTAAACATCCAGTCCAGTTTATTTTTGGTGGATTGCGACAAGAGGAAGAAGGCTTTTTTTGGATGGATGATTATAATCTCGTAAATTATAATCCAGCGGAATCTATGTGCACTGAACTGCACACAGGACATGTGTAAGTAGCCTTCACTGCTTAAATGGTGCAACATGCTTTGCGTTATTCATTATTTATTTTTTAAAGCGTCATGCTTGATATCAAATACTCTTAAACAACTTTAAGTGTCAGTTTAGCAGAAAATGTTACGCCAATTTCATTAATACATTAATTATTTTTAAATACAAAATCTACTTTTTCAAGCTTATTTTACTGATGCATCTCTGCTGTCACATCAGAATATAGGCAAACACTAACTGGATTAGTATAAGGTAGAAATAACATGTCTGTACCTTGAGGCCTCTGGACCACAGACACGCTTTAAAATATCAGGAAAAACTTGGACGAATTTTCTCGGGAAGTAGAAAGAGCGTCTGCATTAGTCTGTGTTGGAGTTAGTGCAAACTCCGGAATATTGAATGAGACTCTGAGCTGTCATGTGCTCATGTGAGAAGTATTCATGTAGAGGAGGATGGGGGGAGGAGGAGGAGGAGGAGGAGGAGGAGGAGGAGGAGGAGGAGGAGGAGGAGGAGGAGGAGGAGGAGGAGGAGGCCCCAGGCAGAGCTGCATTCAGCAGGGAGATATTGTTGTGGGCCTGGGAAAGTGTAGCGGGGCTGACGCCAGACTCTGTTGTTGTACAGGGGTGTGTGTGTGTACGTGCGTGCGTGTGTGCGTGTGTGTGCGTGTGTAAGGACCTCGAGGATCCCAGACCTGATTGTCATGTAAATTTCTCTCTGGCACGTTGTTGAACTTGATGTTGACTTTTTGTGTGGGTGTATATGTGTGTGTGTGTGTGTGGTGGGGGAGAGATGGGAGTTAGACCATGGGAGGGGGGTTACAATTTTACTTGTCACTTGTTTGTGGGAAAATCCATCTGAGGACACACAAGTACACACCCGTACACACACACACACTCACACACACACACTAGGTTTATTTCAAACCTTTACTGTTTCTCTACTGAAATGTATATAATAATAGTTTTGGAACAACAGTTTATTAACAATTAATAATTTTGATGCGTACAAACTTTAAATCGTCTCTTAAAACTTTTATGACGCTTTATTTCATTGATAAAGAATAAGAAAAATACAAATATATATGTCATGTATAGACTATACACACTTTTGGTTTTTAATAGCAGACTAATAAAGATGTGAACTTTTGTATAGGGGAAGATTTATAACTGTGTATTATTATTTCTATATAAAGTAAAAAACGAATTGCACTGCTTGAGTTTATAACACAAGGATGCACGTGTACTCCAGCCCCATTGGTCGCGCATGCTCACAAACAACGAGGACCGTGCATCCAATGAAAACTGATCTCATAGGAATATTACTGCAATTATCTATCTATTTATTTGTATTCATTTTAACGCTACAGAATTCGCCGCTTTTATTTAATCACGTCGAAAGGAACCTGCACAACGTGGTGTTAGTTCGATTCCGGGCTGAGAGCAGCACAGGCCACAGCTGATTACATCTACTTATAAATGCTCGAGAGCAGAATGGGATCCACACAGTGGAGCTGGACCTGCAGAGCTGACACCTCACTGATACTAACAGATTGCCCGCGTGCGTAATAATCAGATATGTGACTGCTATCAGATGCACGTTTTCGTTTGGAAACCAGGACTGTAGCTCGCTCCTCTTTTATTGGTTTACCTGCACGCACACGCAAACACACACACATACACACACACACACACACACACACACACACACACACTGCAGCATCTTTTTAAATATCCTTTCAAACTTTGGAGAGATATTGCAAGTTGCTATTCGGGTCTTGTCTCTGCCACTGGCTTCTCCTGTGATCAAAGAGGGTGATTGCAATCGTGTTCACTATCTCGTCACCTCGGCCCAGATATCACACATATCATTACATCGCACTGGATATGGCTGAATATAGCCTGAATATATGCTCTCAGAATGTGGCTATAGGCGTGTGGCTTTTTTTTTCTACATAGAGACCCTGGATTCCTCTGCTTGCACACAGAGTATTTTTCTAGACTGTTTAAAATAGAGCATATAACATTCCCTCTTCTTTTAATGTCTGCAACCTGAGAAGTCAGTGATTGGACGACACATATTTTAATTGAATGCTTCTACAGGGTTATGTTGTGTGTTAGTCATTCATGGGGAAATAAGGAGAGGCTATTTCAGCCATAATGCAGTCATATGATGAGGATACAGGTCCGCTAACTGGCCTTATTTCAAATGCATTTAATCACGTTCATCATTTTATAACGTGCGCCACAAAGAAGAACTATCGTATGTTATAACTTCGTCTTTTTAAGGGTTGTGTCTATTTGCGTGCTCCTTCTATTTGCCGTACCTTCGCTGTGACCTATCGTAAATTAAAATACATTTTACCTTTTGCGATATGTGATTAAAAACATTTTAGCTCTGAGCGGATGACGATGCTTGAAGATTATTTGTCCCTCTGCTACATCTCGGCAGAATCTCCAGGAAATTATATAGGATTAAAAAGATTGGATGAGGTTTTTGCTCCATTACTCTTGAATCCGAACTCGACTTTGACGTTTAGGGTGAAATAAGAAGCTTGTGTCTGGTGAAGGAAGAAATATGAATGAAGAGTGGCTCTGGAAATATCTCACTAATTCCTTTAAAATACAACCTCTACACTCAGGTTGTGGTGTTTGATCCATGCAGCTTAATTTGTGTCAGGCCGAATTTGCATTTGGAGACATTTTTACGCAGGGAATCATCTTCTGATCGACACACACATGGACTCAGTTTTGAAATTGGCTTTAATATCTTCAGATTCCCGCCTCTCTCTCGCTTCCTCCCTCTCTCTCTCTCCCTCCCTCCCTCTCTCTCTCTCCCTCCCTCTCTTTCTATCCCTCACCCCCCCCCCTCTCTCTCTGAGGCGGAGTTTATCCCCTCTGCTCACCGCGACCACACCATGCACTTGTCACTTGCGACGCGCGTCTGTGAGGGAGAGGAGGACACCGAGCTGCTCCCACGCAGCTCCACAGAGACAGGACTCTACTTCATAGCAGCCTTTTGACTCTTTCACTCATTAGTCGACTCTTTTACCATCGGAGGAGAAAATCAAACCAGACTCTGTTAAAACTGCTAAAAGGGAAAATCCCGTAGAAACAGTCGGTGGATATTGCGCACAGTGGAGTGGAGCAAGCCTGATGTGCAAGTAAGTGAGATGCTGGTTTTGTATAGTTGAGGTGGAAGTTATTACAATTAAGATGTTATGTTGTGTAGTTGTGTTGTATTTTCATCACACCGGTTGTTCCAGGCGTCGTGGTTTTTTAAACTACATTACAACAGCCGCACAATGGAAGATAGTGCGATGGCAACTTTGATTATATGTTAAAACTGTGGCGTAAACTCACATTAATGATAAAAGATGACACCACCTCCTGCAAATTACATTTGCATTTTTTAATAATTGGATGTGAATTGTTGAGATATGTTTGCAGAATGATGATTAAGGGCTCTGGTATCATTTCTGCGTGATGCTACACGCGAAAAGAAATGTTGCTTATTTAACACAAAATAGAGCTGTAGGCTTCACTATATGTATTTACACTGCGTTTAATTTGTGCCAATGGAGCAAAATTTGATTTAGTGATTATAGGCAGGACCAACTGGGAAGCTCTTGGCCTTTAGTATGACAATCAAAGTGTGTGTGTGTGTGTGTGTGTGTGCGCGTGTGTGTGTGTGTGCGTGTGTGTGTGCGTGTGTGTGTGTGTGTGTTTGTGTGACAATCATGGAAGCTAATACAACTATATAGATAAACATTCATATAAAAGCTTTATAGACCAGTTATAATTCTGCTTTCTATCGTGTGTGCGCGTGTGTGCGTGTGTGAAAACCCACTGCCACTCTCTCTCTCTCTCTCTCTATCTCTTTCCCTCTCTCTCTCTCTCTCTCTCTCTCTCTCTCTCTCTCTCTCTCTCTCTCTCTCTCTCTCTCTCTCTCTCTCTCTCTCTCTCTCTCTCCATCCTCTCGTCTGTTTTCTGTTTTGTGTACACCGGAGGAGAGGCGGCCCCTTTAAGAGACGACGGGTCAGTTAGTGTCTTTGGTTATCTAGCTGTATGAGTTTTAATTTCATAAAGCTAGAGAACCGAAAGTACGAACTGACGCCGAGCACTTCGCAGCCGGGGGCTCCCTCCCTCCTTCTCTCTGTGTGGGAGCGCGATGGAGGAGAGGATGCCGGGCAACAGCAGCAGCGGCAGCGGGGGAAGGATGCGGCAGGGACGGATGCTGAGGGATGCTGAGAGCCGCAGCTGATGATGAGGAGTGGTGGTGCTGTGTGTGTGTGTGTGTATATGTGTGTGTGAGTGTGAAAATCGCGCATGATCTCAGTGCGGGTCCTCCTCTCCTGGACAAATGTGCACGTTCACCTTACGTGCGAGTGAGGGCGTGAATGTTGCTCGTGGTTTGGGGGCATCTGTGATGATGATAGTGCTGAGGCCTGGGATCAATAAATCGGCTTCTCGTTTCACTTCAGGACATGCAGGGAGGGATGCATGTGTGTGTGTATGGGGGGGGACACACTAAAAAAAAACACTGTGTAGCTGTCATAACTGTGTGGGTGTTATAACAGCAATATCTTGAGGGGGTGAGACAGAAATAGTTAAAGGATAAATGTGATTGGTCCATCCAGGCGTCACGTGACGGTGCTGGCAGCAGCAGCAGCACCTGATCTCTTCCTAAGATCTCATATGTTGCGTTACGGTGGATTTTGCAGGCACCACAAGTTGGCACGCTGTTTATTAAAGGCGATAATGACACTGTGTGAAACATCTAAGATTCCTCTGATGCACTGAGTGTGTTTCCTCTGTGGCGGTGTCCCATGGTTGTCATTAACTGGACATTAGGAGTGTGATATATAGTTGGATGCACATGTTTATTACTTGGTACACAATGACGTTTTAAGCATGGAGAGACGGAATTGGAGTGAGTGTGCGAACATGACTCACAACACTGTCTTTCCATCACTTGAGTGTCAAATATTGTGCGTTGGTTGTGTCTTTGTCTGCGCCGTGTCACACATCACCATCATAAAGCATCATCATCTCCAGACGATATCAAACGTCCTTTCATCGCTGACGCTCGACACATGGCAGACATGTTCAAGTTTGTGTTTTCACCGGGCTGGATTATTTTCCATGTTCGCCTGCAAGATAAGAACAAAATAGGACATGGGGCTCAGGGTTTGATCTATTCTTAGAGCGGAATCAGCAAGCCTTGGAGATGACTGAATATCCCTGAAGTCCCAGCATGCTCTATTTAGACCATGACTGACAATATTTGATGTGCACCGTTAAACAAGGGAGCTGGGATTGTGTGCGACTGTGTGTGTTCCGGCGTGTGAGTTGTTGACGTTTGCATATGCAGGCCGTTGCACAGTTCGGAGCCAGGATATATACGCTTTGACCTCCATGTCCTCCATTTTAGAGCGATGCAAAGAAGGGATGAATGTATCATACAATCTCTCTGTGGTTCTGTTCAACTCCACATATCACACTGTGTTTTTGGAAATGCAATCTCTGTTTTTTGGGTTCAATTATGTGTTAGGGTAGCAACTGGGATGCTACTCAGACGCTCCACTTTGGGTTATATGACTGCTTATTATATTTTTCCGTGACGCTTTACATTTTTGGACTCTCCACAAACACTTCCATCAAAAGTGATTTAATGTTCAAACTACAGAAAATATATTTGACCTTGAAAGGAAGAGAAATAATGAGAAGTGCATCATGGGAGAAAACATATTTGTGAAGTCAAAGAAACAAGTTTAGGAAACTGCTGTTTGCTGCAAGGTCGACTCAAATGGATTTCGTTCCCCTGGTGTTTTATATTTCCACTGCACTGCTTTGCATTCGACTTATTTAACGTGTGATGTTGAATTGAAAACGGGGGCTACAGCTGATCCTCTTTTTTGTTTTGTCTTTATAGGAAAATGAAGTTTGCAGCGACTCACAATGAAGACAAACTGCCCCCAGACAGGAAGAGGAGCTGCAGTCCACCTGCAGGTAAATATTTTAAATGAGCACACATGTGTTTCACTCTCATATCAGCCACAAGCCATTATGCTGCCAAGTGCACCAGCAGTTTGCTTATTTTGCCTTATATATCTTGGGCATGTAACAATAAGTCCCAAAGGCTCAGGTGAAACTTTTAAGATGCTGTAGGGTTTTTCTCCCCACAGCGTCATGAACGAGCGATGTTGCAGCATTCCTGGTGGTTGATTGTTGCCCATTTTCAGTGTGTCTCTGTATGTGTGTGTGTGTGTGTGTGTGTGTGTGTGTGTGTGTGTGTGCGTTATAGAGAGAAAGACAGACTGCGCCTGAATTTTGCAATATCTAGGATTTTTGCTTTTTGCAAGAGGAATAATATTTAAAGTCTGCAGCACTGTAGTAATCCTCGCTGTCTCCTTCAAATGTAAAGGGGCATTAAGATGGACATTTGCTGCCATTTTTACCGCCGCACAATGTAAATGTCAATTTTATATCATTCATGTATATGTCAGAATATGTATATACAGAGTGTGGCAGCATTAGACTGTAGCCCCCAGCAACATAAGTAAACGGTGAGAATTGAGCGAATGAAGTGAGGCCTCCATGTTGAATTCCATTATCCTTCTCTGCTTTGAAGTATTAACTTTTTTTTTACATTATACATCATCTTCATCCTCCTCTCGCTCACCATCTCTCTCTCACACACACACACACACACGCACGCACGTTTCTTTCATTCTCATACATTCAGCGTTTTATCCCTTTAAAGACTATGATCCTATTTGTCAGGTAGAGTGTGTGGTAGGTGCAGGGGAGGTGGTCGTGTAATCTTTGCTGCGGTTCTTTATCCCGTTAGGAGAGCACAGCCGTATAAGGGCTCACCCAAGGTTTGGACCCGCTCGTGTGGAAAGAGTGTTTGGGTGGCTCTGTCCTTTTTGCCCCTAATGCCTGGACGAGCCACCCTCCCCTTGTCCAAAGTCTCCTGATTATTGTGCACCGAGTGTTGATTTGCATAAAGGTATAGCACATGCATTATTCAGCATTAATTCAAAATGCTTGGAAAAATACCACAGTTCCGAGGGAGGTATATTGTAAGTCGGGCGGGTCGGTGAGATGTTTTGCCTTCACTCGATTTAAATATAGAATTCTCCATTTTAAAGCTTCTGAGAAAATATAACTTGAGTCAAAAACGGTGTAATTAGAGTTATTCCAGCAAGAGTGAAACAGAAAAGTTCCCAGGGTTGAGGCTGCTGGGAGTGCTCCCTCCAATGCCCCATTAAGTAGCTGCGTGTTAGAAATTAAACAATAAGTACACATTGTTAGCAAGGTCAAATCTTCACGGTTCCGCAACCTTGACGCTCAATGGAAAGCTCAGTTATTCAAATTTAGTATGGCGTTCTTTGAGTCGCCCAGATTTTCCCAAGCTTTACATTAGCATATGCAAGGAGCGGCCTGTGCTGCTGTTTTCTAGAGTGGATGTAAATTATAACCTCAGTATTATACAGGCTGATAGGAGATAAATCTCTGCAGTAATGCATTGCAGCGAATGGGCGTGGGGTATGTGAAGGGTTTGAAGAGTGTGTGTGTGTGCATGTGTGTGGTGGGTGTGTGTGTGTGTGTGGTACTGTACAATAGCCGGTGGCAGATGGAATACAGACTAGCAAAGCACTTGCTAATCGTCATGCTAAACTCTCTTTTCACCGCGTTTTGCTTCTCTACGTTTTCAGCCACAATCCTTAAAAAAAAAGAAGGGATATTTCTTTTACAATTGAGATGCATCAACATGTAGATTTTCAGACAGTTGTATAATTGACCAAATGGTTTTGCAAATGAGAGCACATTGTTTTAAAAACAAATATTAACACAGAGGGATTACTAAGTTGAAATTTTCACTTGTGCGGTCCAAAAGGCTGAGGGGCTTCAAGCCTCACGAGCAGTGGAGATCTCTTTGGAATCCCTATGCAAACTAGGGCTTGAATAATGAGATGTATTTATGAAGGGCTGGGAAGGGGGTCCTGCTTTTGAAAGCCAGTAGGCTGGAGCCTGAATGGGATGGAAGGAGGAGGAGGGTGGTGGGTAGTCAGACAAGGGGGGGAAACGGGTGTGTGTGTGTGTGTGTGTGTGTGTGTGTGTGTGTGTGTGTGTGTGAGAGTGTGGAGGGGGTACAGGGGGGCCCCCCAGCAGTCCAGGCCTCGGCTGAGGCAGCTGTGAAAAGGGGTACCGTCTTTTTCCCACGCCCAGCAAGACGCGAAACACTGCCGCAGCTCGCTAGGGTCAAGTCCCATCGCTAATATATACACACACATACATATACACGCATGCACACACACATTGAGGCAGAGAGATGTGTGTGTGTGTGTGTGTGTGTAAAAGTTGTGCAAATTAACAAGCTGTCTGTGAGGCTCTGTGACATGTGGACACCTGCTATTCTCCCATAATGCTTTGCACTCTCATCAGGGGCCAGTGGTCTTGATGGGACAACAATTAGGTCATAACTTCAACTTGAACTAGAAATTCTGCAAAGGAATAAAAAGAACCTGACCATTATTATAATCAATATTTTTTTTCTTTTGAGTATTTTGATATGGTTTAAATTCTGCTTTATCTTCTCATTACATTTATATTAAAAAAAAGTCACTTTCAACCTTGTAATTCTTTTTTCAAAATTATAGTTTTGCTTATTTTAATGTTAGAATCACTTTACTTTTTTTTCGGAAAGCCTTTTATATTCTACTCCTTCAGCTGTTGATGTGTTCATTCAATCAGTCGCTCGTGAGACAAACTTGGCCTTGTGCTTGACCCAAAACCCTAACTGTCAACTTGGCATTGTCCACACTCATGCACACGCTCGTGCACACACATGCACACTCACAGAGCTCGCTTCAGGGACACACAAAAGAAAAAAATGAAATGGAGGAGGGATGGAGGGATATATGAAGACTATAGAGGAATGTTTTGCAGCCGAACCCTTGGTGTGACCTTTTTTTTTATGTCAAACACAAAAACACTAGGTGCACAAAGAGATTACTGATCACAGATTTTTCTTGTGAGTGCTTTGCAACAATGCTTAGCCAGAAAAGAAAAGCAGAGAAAGCCTAAGTGACACTCAAATGAATTTCCAAAATCTCTATTTGGTGTTTTTGCTCTATCCGTTCTCTTTAATCGCTGTCCGTGTCATCAGCTGCTCTTTCACCACCGTCCCCCAGTAATCTGGTGTCTCATCCATTCCTTCCCTCTATCTCTCTACAGCTCACCCATCAAAAACACGGTGCAGCGCTCAGTTCCCTCCCCACTCGCCTCCATTGTTGCATCCGAGCCACACGGAGCGGTGTTACACTAATACAGTTCCCCCTGCCTGCCTCAGCTCTCCCGGTTTTAATTCCACTCTGTGAAAGACGCTTCATGCTATCTCCTTGAGTATATTAGCAAGCATCCTCTCCTCTCTCTCTCATTCTCTCTCCATCTCCGTTTTCTCTCCTTTCTCGTGCCCGTCCCTCCTTCTCCATCTCTTTCTCCTCGTTATCGTGCTCCCTCCTATTCAGATGAGTTTCACATAGAGAGGGGGGCCCTTCTAATTAGCTCTGTAAAGATTCTTTGTCGTGGTCAGTGTGGCCACCAGTGTGTGCAGTGAGAGGGGATGTGTGACAGCTAGTGTTAGCATTGAGAAAGTGTGTATGGGCCCTTAATGAGGTTTGTTAGCTGAGTGTGTATCCTGCTGTTTGAATGCAGCCTCGGCAGCCTTTGAAGGGAAAGAGATGAAGAGAGCGAAGGAGGAGAGAGGAGTCTTTCAGCGAGGTGGCTCGTAGAATGCAGATGATGCATTATGCTCAGTGTGGTTTCCATTCGAATGGCATTTGAGAGGAGAATAGTTCCTTACCTGTCGTGTTGTCCATCGAAAACGCTGGTGGGGGGAATTCTTGTTGCCTTAGACATTTTCTAGTGACTCCAATAAACTCCCCTGTTCATGTATAATCAAGAAACTGAAGCTTGAAAATATTCGCTCATAATAAATTTACTGCTATAGCATGAAAGATGGGGATCCCAACCCGAAGGCTACATCCTTGCTACTACATTCTGCTACGGATACGCCTGTCGTCCACACTACTGCCGAGTTATGGAGCCACTATAAATTGTTTTAGTTTGAAAACAGCGTCTTCTTTACTCAGCCAGCAGTTTTGGGATCAATGGGAGGCCAGATGCAGTGATATCCCATTCATCATATGTGGTTACGAGTGAAAGGGACATTTAAAAAAAAAGAATGCAGAAGCCAGCTCACAGAAGAAGAGAGTGCCTCTCAGAAATCCTGGATTACCTGTTACAGATTTGATTTCCCTTTCCCTAAAAGTCTTGAAATAAGGACTCGCGTGTTATACATCCAGCTACGTGCAGTCAAGATGATGGTTACAATAACTGGTTATCATGCGACAGAGAGAGAAAATAAATTTGAAATGTAGCCAAAAGTCAGAAGAAGAGGTGGTGGTGGTGATGGTGGAAGAATGATGGAGATTAGAGATGGCTTTAAACAGACCAGAGGCGGAGGTGGAGAGGGAGAGGGAGAGAGAGAGAGAGAGAGAGAGAGAGAGAGAGAGAGAGAGAGAGAGAGAGAGAGAGAGAGAGAGAGAGAGAGAGAGAGAGAGAGAGAGAGAGAGAGAGAGAGAGAGAGAGAGAGAGAGAAATTGCTTGGGAAATGAGAGATGGGTTAGCGGCAGAGAGCCAACCTGCTGGGCCTGCCTGCTGCCTCAGAGATTGTAAACTGTCACTCACGTTGCCGACTGACAACCAAGACAGACATCATTTGCTCATATTATCCTCGACTACGGAAACAGTCATCCACACAGCCTGCTCCACTCTCGGTCTTTTTTCCGTTCTTCACTCCGTATCCAAGCAATTTTTTTGTACATGCATGTAGAGAGAACCATGTCGTCTCTTTCCACCAAATCGTTCTCCTCTCCCTACTTTCTTTACATCTCTTTCCCTGAGATGAAATGAGTCAGCTCGCACCATTCTCTCCCCCTCTCATTGTCTGATGGCTCGTTGCCTCTCCATAGGAGGTTCAGGCTCTTTTCCCTGTTTTTACCAGTTTGCCAGTGTAATCCTTTACATCGCCACAATGAGCTCTCCCACCAGCCACGGGATTCTATTAGGCTCCCAGAGAGACCCAGGATCTCCATAAATATTTTCGAAATATCCTTGCCCCCCAAACAGCCCACCACCTGCATCGCCCTGTGGCCTTAACACAGCCAACCTGAGAGTTTCCTTTCAGCAGTGCCCCTGTTTTGTTTAGGCGGAGAAGTAGAAATGGAAGGTAAAACAAGAGCGTACACACTTTACATTACCGACTGCTTGTTAGTGCTGTCAGCCTCACACCCAGACTGACTCCCAAAACAGCGTTCCTTCACAACCGCGGTGGATATAACAAGCAACTGAACAAGTAAGCGCTTGTTATGTGGTCTTAGGAGAAACACTAAAGATGTTTTTAAAAATATGCTGAAGTCACTGGAGGATGTGATTCCTGCTTCCTGCTGCAAACATGACGCCATTAAAGTCCGGGGAGAGATTCAAAACCGGTCTCCACACACGTGAACCCTTTGAAATGCACAAAAGTACCGAGGCATTTTGTCGTTTCATTTATAATACTTCATCCAAACCATAGTAAGAATGATGCTACAGGGCGTTACTAATACTGCGGATGCTTTTCTTTTCTTGTTGCTAGTTTGGCCTAATTGGTTGGTGACTGTCTCACAGAGAGAGAGAGATATGACATGTGACAGTTTTGCCCTCTGCCAAAAAAAGTTCTACATCTTGAGTCAAACCAGGGACACTTACAGGTCTATAAGGTTTGTGCAAAATAAATTTGCATTGTTATTTATAAGCTGGACAAACTCTAAAAACCAACCTGATGAGAGAATGTGCACAAAATACAAGATCGAGAGTTGCCTGATTATTAAAACGGTGGAAAAGCGTTAGCGTGATGACACTGAACACATATCTTTGTCTCTTAACAGATATCTCTACTGAACAAAATCAGTAAATCACTTATTCAAATCTGTCAGATTTCTCAAGCTGCTGCGACGTGTTTGTTGATGTCTCTGGGTTTTTGTTCCTCAAGTCCAAAGCCATGGGTCACAGCCCCCTCACCCACACACAAACACATCCCTCTATCTCCCCCGTCCGTCTCTCGCCTCTCCTCCTCCCATCTTGATAATGCAGCCCTTTTCTTTCTCGCCGTGGTGGAGGGCTGCCCTGAACCAACATTGTCCCCTACGCCGGCTGTAGTGGGGGCCCCTATTGTGTGTGAAGGAATGGCGAGTTAACACCCATGTCTGAACCCTCTCAATGGGGGCATTGTGTCTGAATCTTCCCCCGGCTCACCCAATCTCACCTCACGTACTCCCCCTGCACCGGGCCAAGTTCGGGGCTACTGTGGGTGCTCCCCCATTATAGCGCTGAAAACATGCACATAACAGCGAACTCAAATTCACCCATAAACCATCCCATAACTGCTCCTCGACCATTTTAACCCAATGCTTTCTCTCTGCGTGTTATTCATTCATCAGCCGCACTGAGATGAATATGTCTGAATATGTGACTGGTTTTGACAGGAATGGGGGTCAGTGGGTTGTGTGGTTGCTGAAGGAGGCCTCTGCAATCCCTTTTTCTTCTAGAAAAGAACAAAGCGACACATAAAGGACGATATTGTATTAGCATGATAACGGAATTTAGAATATACTGAAGTGAAGGAATCCACGAAAACAACTTATTTGGTATCAGCAAGGTTATAGTGCTCATTATTTTTTGTGTTTTATTTATGCCGGTCATTAGACATGGTGAAAAATTGTGTAACACATGTAGATAACGTTTACGGAAATATAGGTTATGTGTAATGATTTTTCGGGAAGACATTTTAAAAAGTATGAAAAGAAACAGATGTGTCTGTGTTTCACACAGTATGCTGAGCATTTTCATTTGTTCCTGTATCGAGTGCCTTGAGGCAGGTTACAAAAGAGCAAGTTGGCGTTTTCTTCCCACATATTTTTAATCAAAGTGTTAGTGTTTACATTTGCATTTGCATTGAGCAGAGGGATGCTGAATGCCAAAGGTGAGATTTTGAAACACATTCTCTATTTTTCATTTTTTCAGATGGAAACATGGGTGGGTGGTTGGAAGGCTGGATAAAGGCTGGTAGATGACTGAACTCGGAGACCTAGCGCAGCTCATCATCATTGCCACGGGCTCTCGTCTTCCTCCTCTCCTCCACTGGCCCGCACCTCCATCCAAGGGTCCAGCAGAGCCAGTGAAGCCCAGGCGGGGGGCTGGTGAGTGGGCCGGGAAGGATGGAGAAGGTCCCTGAAGGCTCAAAGCACCTCTGGAGCTACCGTCATGCAGGAGAAATCAATATGAAACACAGAGCCTGCCCACCTCTGAGTGGGGTTTCCTGCGTTAGTCTGTGGCCTAGGGGCCCGCAGACCTCCAAAGGACAGGCCCTGCATGCCCCTCTCAGCTGCAGCCCTGGCACCTAAGACTGGACCTCAATTCCCGATCTCCACCGGCTGTGTGTGGTTCTGCTGAAGGGGATCTCTCCCCAAATAATACCCAATGCCCATAATGCTGAAAGACTGCCGAGAGGGATATTCCTTTCTCTTGATTTTTCTTTCCTTCATAAGATTGACATATCCCCCATTCTCTGCCTCTGGCTGTTTAGAAACCAGTTTGGGAGTTCTGCTTTTTGACTCACTCTCCATCCTCCACCCGCCCCCTGTTTATTCCCTGACAAATTTTTCACATTTGAAAAAGAGACAGTGTTGTCTTTATTTCCTCCTCCTCTCTTGGTTTGCTGTTACTATGGTGAGCCACGGCCATGTGTCTGCTCAAACCAGAAACACCGGCACATGATCTTTCTCCACGATATTATTCAATCCCAGACTGAGAAAAAAAGCTGACTGAACGTGAAGATGGCTGAAGATCCGAGAGCAGAGAGGTTTCCCCACCTTACAGTGGAAATGGTAAAAAAAAAGGCAAGTATCTCTCACTCTCTATCTTTCATTCTTTACGCTCCACCAAAAAGTGTGCTCCCATTACCTCCAAGGTTAAGCTTATTCTCGCTTAAAGAAATGTTTGGAACTTAGAGGGTTAGTTTAGATTTTAAGTCTGAATCTCAAATCTGAACATTTTGAAACATATGAGACAGCAGAGAGCTCCGTTTGTGTGAGTGTGTGTGTGAGAGTGTGTGTGAGGATGTACTATATATGTTTGGCCTCGAGAGTGTTTGCCAGCGAGCAGCGGCAGTAGCCTGCACCCACAGCTCCCAAACTGTGTCGTCGCCACAGCAGTGCAGCGCGGTTGCTTCCTGTCCAGATGGGCACAGCTTCAGACAAAATGGCCGCCGGTCTTTCCCTCTGCCAAAGATGGCGGGCGCATCGCTGTTGTCTGCCATCTGTGCGACCGTTAGCTGTTATCAAATGCAAATTGAGGCTAATTGCATTTGCATAACCTCCAAACATCATGTCGTTGGCATGTGCTGATAATTGCTCCCGTGAATGCGGCTTAGCGGTGAGCGGGCGAGTTAGTAGTGAGGTAACGTTTTAAAACACATTCTGTGAGTTTTTTTCCATCGAGCTGGGGGTACTCGCACCCTGAGATGTGTTTGATAGGTGTTCGTGCGATCAAGAGCCTGGACCCACTGTGCCATATGGGACGCATCTTCCCATGTGATTCCCTCATATGCAAATGTGACACTGTACAAAAGACTGAGCCGAGGCTTTATTCTTTAATCAGAGAGCGCTCTGTCACGCGTGCACACTCACCGTTTTTCTTCAAGCGGACACACATAATGCACAGATGAAAGCATTAGGCAAACAGAGACGCTCAGACATGCACACAAACTTTAATTAAGGAGGGATCCATGGGCCCAACGATCTCCAGACCGACAGACCAGACCATAATAGCCTCTTCTCATGCACATGGCAGTCTGGTTACCATGCAACTGAACAAATCGTGGTGGAGGGGGGGCTGATCTTAGAAAAAGGGATGCACATGAAACATATAATTAGTCTGTATCCCAACAATAGCTGTTTGGAGAACGCTGGATTGAAGCTTTGAAATATCTCAGAATGCAGTTTTCCGAGAAAACACCAGTTAGAGGAAAATGAATGAAAACTGATGCTTCTCATCTGTTGGAGCAGAACCTGGCATCAAATGAAAAAAATAATTAGATCTTATTAATTGCTTTAATAGTCCCGATCTCATGTAGTCGGAGGATTGAAGAGTTGTGTAAATGAAGATCTCACGTTTTTGGCGTTTTCGGCCGTGAGTCCTTTTGTGGTCGCCTTTGAGTGAGCGAGTCTTGTATTTTTGCGTTAATTCATGCGATGAGAATCGTCTGACCCGCCGAGTAACAATGCGGCACTCGTATTTGCATTCGCCCATCAAGGCAGCTGCCGCGCTGTACAGTTAGTGCTACTGTGGGCAGCAAAATGGCGGTCACGCAAATCACAGGGTCTGTCTGCCGGTCGTGGGAGCTGAGGAGAGGAGGAGATGGGAGGGGGGGGGGAGGTGGAGGATGGGTTAGGATTTTGGGGTGTCTGGTTTGAGAGAGAGAGAGAGAGAGAGAGAGGGGTTGCAGGGTCTAGACTGTGGGGTGGGGAGGTCGTTCTGGAGTGGGGGGAGTTGATAGTTTAGGGTTATTATTTGAGAAGGAGGGGGGGGGGCGTCTGGTTTTAGGAAAGAGCCATTAATGAGGGGCTGAAGGATGGGGGGGGGCAATTTGGCTGAATTTGTGAACATGTGTCTGCGTCCAGGCCATTTGCATAGAGACGACGAGGGCGTCCATATGCCGTGCAGCGAGGCAGATTCAGTCACACGCCTCACCAAGTCTGCACGATGTGAAAGAAAACCCGCCAAGTGTCGCACCACATCGTCCACATCTGACAGTCACATTATCTGTCAGAGAGCAGGAGCACCACCCCAACCCATACCTCCCCATTTCTCACAATAACACGTAAACACCCCTGTACCATATTGTAGCCTCATGTCAGTCGCATCACTGTTTCTGGTTCGTTTACACCGCCGGCCAATGGGGAGCCGCCGAGCCTCTTTTGGCCAGTGACAAATGGGGGGAGAATCAGGAAGAGGAAGAAAAGGCTCGGACGAGTCATGAGTTTCACCCTTGATGTGCCGGTGGAAAAAAGAGAATCAACAACACAGGTTCAGTGGTGAAGAAACGAGGGAGAGGAGAGCGAAGGCTAGTGGGAAGCGGAGGAACGACATGAGGGAAATATTTCATAATGACAAAGACGCGGCTGAAAAACACTGAAATACACAATACAGCAGTTTATTACAAACAAGTACGATTGTGTTGCATTTTCTTTGTGCTCCAGTCAGACGTAAGTGGGGGGTCGTAGCATATTTACAAATTGATTACAGAAAAGCCTCCCCTATTAAAGTCGTTAAGATGGTGGTGATCGACAAGGGTTGGAGAAAAAAAGTCAGACGACCAGACACAGACACAATGCAGATCTCCATAATGTCCTGTATGAATGCTGCGGGCTGAAAGTGTTGGTCTCCGGTGCTGCGGGTCTGCGTTCGGAGCGTGGGAATGTAGGGAGAACATATGCAGAACAGCCTGGCGCTGTCGAGACAGCCTCTGCTCGCATGAATGCAATCGTAGCAGGTGAAAGAGGACCCTAGAGTTCATGGGTCAAGGCCAGCAGAGGGGTCGTCTGCCTCATGAGTGTGTGTGTGTGTGTGTGTGTGTGTGTGTGTGCGTGTGTGTAGGGCCACTCTGGTGTTCGTCTGGGTCTTATAGGATGCTAATGAAGTTGCCAGGCTGCTTGATAAGCACTGCTGTCTATTGTTACCCAGTCTGGTTGCTCAGAGAGGACTAGACTGGGGTGTAGACTCGGACAAGAGCTCCTTCATCATGTTGTAGTCGCAGCAGAGTGGGAGACAGGCTGACAGACAGGCAGCCTTAAAGTCAGACCTCCCCTGCTGAAAGTGTGATTGTGTTGTCGGGAAGCCTTTTCTCCACACATCTCTGCTTTCGGTGACATTTCTTCTCTGAGTGAAGCATTGGTCTCGGGCTCTCCAGCGTGGTGCCTGTCTTTGTTTCGCTCTAGATTGATGGCGGCTTTGTACAAGGACTCTGCATTTCCATGATGGAAGAAATTGTCAGGAGTTTAGTTTACAGTGCATCCATTCACACACTGGATTTAGAGCCTTACAACCACTGTGGTTTCTGTCAAATCAAACTGGAAAAAACCTTTTTAACAGTTTTGTCCAAACTTTGAGTTCTCTTTAATCTGAAGGGATATATCTCGGAGGATCTGGGATTTTTCTATAAATCAGGGGCCATAAAGGAGCCAAACTTTACACAGAGGGGCCAATTATATGTCTAACCTCCATGTACAGTCCCTGAGTCAGTAAGGTGCACATTACAGTCCTGCCTTGTTGGCTGTTAGCTCTGTAGCTTTGAACAAAGCCACACATCAGTGAATATATTTTGCTCAAGCACACTGTGTTTCAAAAAAGCTCAGGAAATTCTTAACAAATTGTCATTTGTATGTGTATTGTTTGTAATACAAAACAAAAAAAATTGCCGTTGAGGCCAGTGCCCCCCTGGCCCCACCCCTGGATCCGCTCCTGATGAATCTGGTGACACTCTAACTAACATTGAATGAATAATTAAAAAATCTACATAAACGATGAGGGAATCTCTAGAACTGTCTTTTCTTTAGGTTTTACCTGAGTGGTGTTTAACAGCATCACATTTGTTTCACTTTTTTCAAAATATAAATGTATTTGGTCTGTTCATATATTGAAAATTTAAGAATATTTCTAACCATTTACTACATATATACAACGTTTAACGTGCGCGCGTAAAGGTGCGTTAGCCACGGTATCCCTTTAAGAGAGGGAGCATTACCTCATCAGGAGCTGTGTAAAGGCAGGAAGTGAGTGAATGGGTGAAGGAGCGCAGTGCTAACTCTCTCCACTCCTTTATGCTGGTGGGTGCAGGCTTCATTAGCTCGACAGAAAGGGACAGCTCCCTCCACGTCCCCTCAATAGAACCATAGACCTGTCTCACTGGCACAGGCTCCCACTCAGTGGGGTGTGTGTGTGTGTGTGTGTGTGTGTGTGTGTTTCATTCACACACCACCAGGCCTCATAGTTTCTCACTCATGCCTAAAGGAAGCCTAGCATTGACACTTTTTGTGATTCATGTCTCTCTCACACGCTTCTTTGTCCGTCACCCTCTCGTTTTTATCTCGCATGCTCTCCGTTATTTTCCATTTCACCGTCTCCACTCCTGTTTTTTGTCTTTCAGTCACTTTAGTCCTCTTGTCTCAGATCTCTCACTGAACGGGACTCAGACTATTGTGGCAGATTCTGTCTTTAGAGACGTTTCCTTTTGGTGTTGGTCCTCCACTTCAGTCACTTTACACAGACTTTACTGACTTTGTATAATGTCTATATAAATACAGCGACTTGTTTTTTTGTACTTTAAATGATTGCTTAGCAAAACTTTGATAATATAAATTATTCACCACTGCATGTTGTGAATGGTTAATGTTTATTTGTTCTGATAACTAAAGTAGTTTATTTGTTTTCACCTACAGATGCAAGTTTCACTCATAAAAGGGAATTTTAGATTAATTTAGGTTGTGAAAAATTTGATTTTCATACAAAAATATATCTGAACTCTACTAAAAGTGATTCCTCTTTAACAAATGTTGAGCCTTACTGTTTCAAGAAACAGCCCTTATTTCTTTAACTGACATTTAACTGGAAATGTATTTTATTTGATTCTCCTTCCATTGAAATCCTTCCTGACACGCAAACTACCCTGTAGAATGATAAACTGAAGACTCAGAGATGCAGCTGAGACATTGTTATAGGCGCCTATCTTGCTCCTGCTCACTTTTCCCATCAGGCCATGTGTGTGGACAGCTATTCGGGGGTCCTCGTCTCGTGAGGGGGAGGAGTACTGTATATATAGACGAATGTGCTGGAAGGTGGCGGGCCAGCAGACATGATTAGCATGGGCAACCGCCGCCTCTTCATCTGGCTCATTGTTGGCGTTGTTGCATTAATGAGCCCAATGTGCATCACACACTCACCAATCACTTGTCATTCACTTGTACAATGAAATCAGGGAACAAAGCGCCTTCTTCTTTTCTTTTTTTATTTCACACGATTACAGCGACAACCCGCGAGCAAGATTATTTATGAGTGTGGATGTTTGTGAAACCTGCTGCTGAATAGAGTTGTCCTTTAATTACTGATCTCTGGTCGAGTCACATCTCTGTGAGCTCGAAAGTCGAGCTTTGTCTCAGAAATAGAAGCCTTGATAGAGAGAGAGCGAGAGAGAGAGAGGGAGAGAGAGAGAGAGAGAGAGAGAGAGAGAGAGAGAGAGAGAGAGAGAGAGAGAGAGAGAGAGAGAGAGAGAGAGAGAGAAAGAGAGAGAGAGAAGGAGTGTGATACTGTGTCCTGGTTTGTGGTTCCAGTGGGATAGAGAGACTTTCGCATTTCCCCTGCAAAATGAGATAGGATGAGGTCACACACACACCCACACACAACACACAACACACACACACACAGCTGAGTTGTCGAGGCAGCAGGAAACTTATTGCCCCAGATTTAAAGCAAACCTGCTTCCCACATCCGGCAGTGTAACTGTCGACGCTCTTCAACTGAATTCAAACCAGTTTAATCATAACTTTATAGTTTACTCTCTGCATCACTTTATCAGATATACAGTAAACTGCGTGTGTGTGTATGAGTGTGTACATGTGTATGTAACAGACGGCCTGACCTCTGACCTCGTCCCGCTGTGAAGCTTTCATTCCCATAGGCTGGGAAGCTGTGGTCGTCTCTGTGCGCACACACATACACACACACATACACACACACATACACACACACACACACACGCACACTGTTGGTATAGCTGTCGCTCGGCCACCCATTCAGGGCTCAGTCACGGCCACTTAGAGCGCAGCAGACTCAGGGATTCAGACGAGCTGTGATCCAATGACATGTATTTATAATGAGGGGACCGTGGGGACGTCTTTGTTGGACGGACACAATGTCAGCATAAGGGTGTGTGTGTGTGTGTGTGTGTGTGAATGTGTGTGTGTGTGTGTGTGTGTGTGTGTGTGTGTGTTAAGGAGTGGGGGTTAAATATAGAAAGAAAAGACACGGAGGGAGAAAGTCCACCCCACGCTCACACCCACCTCATGCTTACAAATTCAAACTTTTTCTGTATTTACGCCTCTCTTACTTTGGCAACTCGTTCACACACACACTCACACACACACACACACACACACACACCAAACTTTCTCTGCTGTGCCTTCTTGATCCGTGGCAAAAGATTTACCTCGTTTCCATGAGAATATCATCATGAGAAGACCTTGTCCAGTAGAAGAGAGGAAAAGGGATTTGGTGGACGGTGTATTTTCTCCGACCTCCTCCATTGCTTATTTTTGTCTTCATCATTTCAACAGACTTTAATCCTCCTCTCTCATGCATTAACTGAAACAGGAGTCAGAACGTATATATTTATTGGTATCAAATTCTTCACTGTACCTGTCAGCACAGTTTAGAGACAGAGTCATTTCGCCCCATGTCCAAACATCAGCTGGGTGTTGGGACAGCGTGGGCGGGAGAGGAGCCCTGGAGAGCTCTACAGGCTCGAGAAGGCCCCTCATAATTGCCCAATGTCTGAAACACTTCATGTATCCAGGGACAATTGTCTAGCAGCGCTCTCCTCAGTCATAACCCTCCTACACCCTCCTTCACACAACACACAACACACACCTTGATTTTCAACGTCCATCAGTCTGCACCTTTGGAGAATTAAAGGGAAACTGGTCGTTCAAACCCATGAGCCCTGAGTGGCTTTCGTTTTTTTAAAAGAAGAATTAAAAATGTATAAACACAAAGAGGAGTTGATCTGGTCTCTTGTCGCCAACGGTTTAACGTCTAATCGAGATTAAAGTCTGGACAAATTAGGATTAAACGCTTTATCTCTGCTAGTCAGATCCTAATCTTGTTCAGTCATGACGGTGCACAACCAAACAGCAGAACCGTCTGTGTGTGTGTGTGTGTGTGTGTGTGTGTGTTTGTAACCCCTCAGGCATAATTGCGGGGGTCCCCTTTCAACGGTGTGTCCTCTTGATGCTCCAGACTTCAGGGGTCAGAGGTGGACGTGTGTAGACTCAAACACAGACAGATTTTAGTTGTCACCAGCAGCGAGTCTCTCCTGCATCTCTACATCACATTAACAATCAACCGCACAACTTTCCTTTTTCAGTTTTAGTCTAAATCTGTTGTTTGAGTCGGGCAGCAGGACAGACCCCTCCCCTCAAAGCTGGTGTGCAGTCACATTTCAGGCAGCGTCAATGTTCTTTATGGTCCTGGCTTCATAAAATAGGACAATTTTCATATGTTTTTTTCTCCGTGTCCCAGTTCTGTCACTAATTTCCTCTGTTTTCTCTTCTCCTTGCAGATTGATGGAGCAGTGGAAAATTACTGGCTGGCGGAAAACAACTCCTGAAAATGATTTCTGGCCAGACTGGATTAAAACAATCTTGTATTTCTTTTTTTTAACAACTGAATAAGAAAAACATTAAGTCCAGACTTTGTAGCGCTGGATACAGATTGTGTTTTTCCACCAACTCTGCCATGAATTGGATTTTTGTTGTTAAATAATTATTGTCTTGGGTGGATTAAAATTTAATAAATATTAAAGATATATAATAATTCAACTAAAAAGTGTGTTTTGTTTATTAAATTGATATATGACTCGGACTGTAATATACATCCATTCAGGTTTAATTTTCTTTTAAAGATCTATCACTTCTAACTCTTGATGTTAAGCTAGAGTCATTCAAATATCTGAAGTTTTTTCTGTCATACAAACCATTTTTATTGCTGTAAAACTTTATGTGTGTATATTGAATGAATATATGTGTGTGGGTGTGTGTGTGGTCAATAAAGAGAACATTGAATTAAACGTTTATTTTCAGTAAATTTATTCAGTCTTAATAAAAGATATTGAAGCTCTGAACTGCAACACAATGCTCTCATGTTTATCATCCTGGTTTTACACAAGTTACTTCTGTGAAATTATTTTGGTGCTGCAGTGGGATTGTTGCAGTGTGGAAACTGCAGAGACATTTTATTTACTGAAAAAACTACATAGAGTTACAGAATAAATAATCTTTACGATAAGAATCTTACTGCACAATAAACATATTTAAATAAATGTATTGACTTGCAGGTTTGAGTCTTTTCTATTGTTAGAGCCCTTTCACGGAGGCTCTTATGTCTTTTGAATTTCGATTTGTTTTTAGTTTTTTTCATGGTCGAGATCCGTTTTCTTACACGAATCAGAAATACTATGATAATGGTAAATGTAGAGAAACAGGCCCAGCAGCTGACTAATCTACTGTACAGCCCAGACTCCTCAGAGAAGGATAATTAGCGCTGTCCATCAACCCTAACCCACTTTTTAATATTGAATGGGCTATTAAAGCAAAACTGTAACAAAGAGGCTGCCCTTTTCATATCAGAGTTTTTTTTATATCAAACAAATGCTGCATTTTGTTTTTTGAAGCTGAATCTGAGTGGAAACAATAAGAAACTGTCCACAGGCCCGTAGAGGATGGTTTTACAGAATTGTGTTCTCTGTATTTTATTACAGGAAAACCTACATTTAATCTGTTGTATAATTATGTTTACAAAGAAGAAAACCCAAATAGTTTTTCCACTTATTTATCAAATAATATAGAGCATGGCTTAAAAGAAAAGAAAAGAAAATGAAAGGGAAAATAAAGGAAGAAAGGAAAGGAAAGGAAAAGAATGGGAATGAAGAGAAAAGAAAAGGAATCCAAAATGCCTATAATTCAAAATAGAAAAAAATGCTTACTGCAACGTGAATGTGAAATAAATAAACTATATTTAATAATAATATAAAAAAAATTATAGATATATGACAATATATGATAACGATTGTTTCTAAATCTCTTCTAACTGGGTTTTGCATTAAGCGTTATCAGGAAATTAAGTTTTTGAGGATAAATTGAATATAAATGGAAGAAATTTCAAAGAAAGAAACAACAGAGAGGGGGAGAGAGAGAGAGAGAGAGAGAGAGAGAGAGAGAGAGAGAGAGAGAGAGAGAGAGAGAGAGAGAGAGAGAGAGAGAGAGAGACCTCATCTGAATAGATGCAAATTGCCTCTGCCTCCGCCTGGCATCTTGCCAAGTATCTATAGCAACCACATCCTCTGACAGCCTCCATCCCTCCCTCCTTCTCTCTCTCTAATTAGTCCTCTATCTTCCCCTCAGCTTCTTTCTTCCTCTACTCATTTTTTCCTCCCACATTCACAGAAATATTTGCACAGAGAATCTGCTCATAGGTTTGTGTCCTGTTGAAACACAGAAACCTGAGCTAGACCAATAATATTTCTCAGACGTCAGTATATTCAAATACACCTTTGTTTTATTTTCTCTATATCAAGATTGATCTAAATCTGGTCTCAGACACTCTTTGCTTTAATACTACCATCCTGTTAAATGAACTGGTTTTGATGGTTGGGTTGTTTCCTTATTCAGTTTCTCGCTCAGTTTCACGTGTTACGTTCACGGTCAAGTTCAAAGCGCCGCTGGGCCTCAGGCCCGAGCAGCTTCTGACCCAGCTTACCACTCAGAGAGGGGCTGCAGCGCCACTTGCCGGCCGCATGAGCAACTACAGCCGGAGTGATTCAATCATTCGTGAGGATGGAGCGTCCTCCACTGGTCATCGATTGTAACTACATATGTGTCCAGTGAGCACAAAGGCAGTTTATGATCAATTTAAAACACATTTAAAAAAGCTACAATGGATTGATAGACAACAAATAAAAAATACAATATTATGTGTACTCACTGATTCACTGATTTGTATTAATAACTTTCTATATTTTCATACATAAATTATAGATTCATTTCAACATTTTAATATAACTATAAAACTACTGCTTTCATATAATTAAATTTTACTTGAATCATACTTTTTGTAGTTTCTTATTTATCACCAACAAAAGTAAAGTTAACAAAAATGTCTCAATCACTTGACGGATGACAAATGATGACGCTCACACTGAACAATAATCAACAGTTTAATTCCAATGAAAAAAACTACTTCACAGACACAAGCCATTCAGATCCATGGAAATCAGTGAAACAATCAGAAAGTGTTGTCGACATCCAGTTTATTTAAGAATTTGATATTTCTAAACTTTCCTACAGTTTGACCATGAACACTACAGACTGGACACCGGGTGTGGTATTAGTAGGTACATTTACATTCAGTTGGCACAAACCACTAGGATTCACAAGGCAGTCATTATATCACTGCTGCACTGGATCAAAAACACACAAGATGATCTGCTGGAACATGTCAATACAGTTGCATTGTACAAACAATTTGCTTTGATCGGAGCAAATAAAATGACTTGTTGGCCGTTTGTTGTTGTTGTAGTGTGTCAGTATTTCATCTCATTAAGTCACAGTCAGATCCAGCACAAAGATCATACTTTTATTTGGAAACAAATACAAAACATAAAACTTTTTGGCATTTAATGATTGTCTAGGTTAGTTAGACTCCATCTATAACACTATATTTGATCATTGTGTCTACCTGTCTCCTTGGATTTAGAGGTGGGGAGTTAAATTTGAATTCTCTTAATGCCATACCATATAAATCAAGGTACAAATAGATATTAAATCCTCCCTTGTTCCTCAAATCAGTTACAAATGGGTTGTAATAGAATCGAGAATCGCACATCCCTGCCATGCACAAGGCAGTTTTCAAAGTTTTACAAAATTCCCATACGAAAACTACACCTGAAGTTTTACATTCAGTCACAGGCGTCTAACAATCAAACCACCTGCTGCTTCTTCAATACTTAAGAAATTTCAAATCCTAAGGCCAGAACATGGAAGCAACCTTCACAAAGGTTAGTAGGAGTAGCTCAGTCAGATTAAAAACGTTACTATTCCTCACTAGGCACTTAAGTGTCAGTAACTGTTCTTCACTCGGCTTCAGTCACTGTTTTCTTTCCATCCAATGCTTGGAAACGTTGGTTCAGAACATGTGAAGGTTTCAAGACGTCTTCAACCAAAACTTAGTGACACGTTTCCCTCCTGCTACCTCAGGTAACGACCAAAGATAACAAAAGACTACACTTGCATCAACTGCTCTTCCGTTAAAGTTTGCTGATATAGTCTGGTTAGTTTCACACATCACCTCCAAGCTACATTCCCCCTAAACCTGATTCATTGGTCAATTAGGAAAACAATCACAGCATCGATGAACAGAGATGTGAGGAGGCTGGTCAGACAGACGCAGATTGGAGAAGGGTTGGGAGTTTAACCTCTTGAGCTGCAACAGAGCTACTGAATAGAGATGGTTGTGAAACTCTAATGTTATAACATGAATGTATAGCAAACTGTTAGGTACTAAAGGTGGAAGATGAATGCTTGGTTTGAAAAGTTAATTAGTTTCAGTTTCTAAAACAGTAGTTTTAGAAACTTGGCATGACAAGAATCATTCTGGTACTAGCGTTAATTTTTTAACTTTAAGGTGAGTGAACTTTTTAAAAAGGGAGAAAAAAAAACACAATATTTGCAAACACAATTTTTCTTTCAAAACATATTTTCAAACATCGACTTGTGAGGTATGTGTATGGCGGTTAACAATGTTAAGGCATTACTCTGGACTTTACTAACTATTATGCTAGTTTCTCTGGTGACCTTTAGGAATAAGGAATAATAAAAGTGATCATATACTTTATTTAAGAGTTAAACAAATTTTGTATTGTTTTTTCTTTTTCTTTCTTAGACTAAATGTTTAGTGTTTTAAACATAAACTTTCTGCTTTAAACGTCCTGACCTTTGCTCCACTTGGCTCAACCACTCTGTCTCAGTGGTTAAGGTCTAAGTATAGAAACTATTGACACTGCTAATGACTGGAAGCCTGCATCAATACTGCTGAAGCTCACGTACACACAAAACACTAAACGTGCACTGAGGGAAAGTACAATATAGAGAACATTGAAACGTACTGAATTATACCTGTAACAAAACAAGCTCTTCACTGTGTGCGTGTGCATATTTCCAGTCAGGCTTTCAGTCCAGTAGCAAATACCGATCTACACTGAAACAATATCAACGAACACCAAGGACTAGAAGGAATACCTCTTACAGTGCTACAACAATATTGAAACATTGTAAACGTCATGTATTCTCTGCAGGGCTGCTGTATCAGATCACTGTATTAGACTGTACACACAGTCCTCCTTCACTGGTGATCACAGGTCTGTAAAATGACCCATCAACCTGTCTGATGTGAATCACTTGAGACTGCCTGTCAGTTATTTTTAGCTGACATACTGAACAGCACAACATGTGTTGATATGTCAGACAACCAAACTGTCAATCACTTTTGAAAAAACTAAACTAGAATGGCACTCAGTTGAGCGCATAGCTCCGCCAAGGGATAACTCCTGTATCTGCCTCGCTGTCAGCATTTGGCCAAAATGTATTAACATACGGGGGCAGAAAAACAAAACTACGATTTCCAGATATCATTCACCCTCAATATTGTTTTTTTCCGTCAAGATCCATGTCTTTATCCCTGGAAAAGGGGTTCAAAATGTCAGCAAAAAAAGTTTGGGAAAGGGATTTAAAACAGGTCCTGGATCTGCCTATTTGTCAGTAATCAAACCAACATATAATGGTTCTTTAGTTCAGTGGTTTTTGTGTGTTCTGTCTACCAAACATACAAACAAACAAACAAAGAAAACAAAGAAACAACAGTAAGAGAGGAAAACATAACTTCCTTGGCAGAGGTAATAATAGGGGCACTTTTTATAGGTTATTACTTTTGGCACTGGCATTAAATATAAATGTCTGATGTCAGTGCAGAAGCTTAACTCCAACTAAAAGTCTGCGAATTAGGTTTCACATTAAAGTTTTACATTAAAGATACTTGACTCAAAGATTTAAACAACTTCAACTTAAACATAACTCACTATTCCCTGGCAGTTAAGATGCTGCTACCTCTGTGCAAGGTTTTAAATCCTTTGTGCTCATATGTACTTACATCTCTAACATCATATTATCTTGAAGCTAGCTTAAATCCTAACCTTTGGTATGATTCAATAAAACAAATGTACACACATCAAAGCAAATCTCAAGAGGGCACAATTAACTCTTATCAAACCAAATGGATTTTAAAAGTCAGTAGGAAATGAGTGGCAACCTGCATTGCATTTGAGGGTGTCGGTTGGAAGCGGACACACAAGGCATTTGACTTATCAGTGTGTGTGTGTGTGTGTGTGTGTGTGTGTGTGTGTGTGTGTGTGTGTGTGTGTGTGTGTGTGTGTGTGTGTGTGTGTATTTGTTTGAACCTCTGAACTCTCTGATCGTTAAATACACTCACAGGCCTGGTCCACAAGGGGCACAGAGCATAATAACCCACACACATAAAATGACTGAGCATATTGCACTTAGATGTACACGACAACAGTGTGTACAGGTACACAGTACCACGTCGGGCTGGGTGATATGGAAAAAAACATTATCCCTGTAATTCTTTTCATATCAGTCGATATGCTACTATCGAGAAGTGTAGCCCATCTGATGCAGCTTCCTCAGGAGAATCTGAGTAAGGTCAAACGTCGTGAAGCTGATGCCCACTGCAACAGGCCCCTTCACCCAGTTCATGCTGAGACCTTTGTAGAGTCCGCGTACGACCCCCTCCTCGGACACGATCTCCCGCATGGTGCCCAGGATGGTGCCATACGTGTGACCGGTGACTCCCGCAGTCTGCATGCGCCGTCGTACCACATCCAGGGGGTAAGACGCCGACTGGCCAATGAGACCCGCACAGGCTCCAAACGCTAGGCGCTCGTACGAGTAGGGGAAGGGCCGGCCGCTGCGTTCTACACGGGAGAGGAGGTTGTCAAGGAGTGCAATTCAATTTTTTTAAATTCACATAAGCAACATAAACATTCCAGATGCTTTCAGACACCGGATGATCTCTTGATGTTCTCTGGAGTTGCTCTATGTGAGAACGCAAATGTCCAAACAAGAGGCTGCAGAGATGTTCTGGAGTTTCTCCCCTAGTAAAAACTCCAGAGAATGCAGCTTAAGGGACAGTAGGTAAATGGAGTTAGTGTTGGTGCATTACCAGCATGTAGCTTCTTCAGTGTCTCATAGGTAAAGAAGCTGAGGCCAGCATAGGGAACCACACCCAGTATGGTGGGTGCAAAACCTCGATACAGCGTCTTTAGGCCCTCTTCTCGAGAAATCCGCACAAACACATGAAGGATATTACTGTACCTAAAAGAGAGGAAACAAGTCAATAGTTTGAAAAATGTTTATCGCAATTGGAGAAAATTGGACAAGGGTTTGTGCGACAAAAGACTTTTGCTCATTTTTGGACTTTAGCATCCAGGTTTGCAACACGAACAAAAAAACAGTTTGAGTTATTTTGGAGGCTTCACACACTTCCGTTATGTTTTTGTTTAAAGTCATCATGGTCAGTGAAAAGAGCATAACTCCCCAAATATCTGTTATGATGATTTTCTAAAGTTATACTGAATACATTTGATGTCAGATTGATTTTTTGTCTAGTATCATGACTTTTCACCTGAACCTTAAATCAACACAAACACACACAAATTGACCCCCAGTGCTGTTTGGATATTGTCCCTGTCAGTGTAAGAGCCCTAATATTTACTGGTGATGGGTTTGAGCAGTTCCATATACTTACATTTCCTTTGGGGTTACGGCCATCCTAGCTCGCACCATGTCCAGAGGATAGGTCAGCATGGCCGCCGTTGTACCGGCCATAGATCCGGCCAGTAACCTTGGTAACGGAGGCAGGACACTGGAACAGAAAATGTGCGTCAATATTGAGTTTTTTATGCTTCAGACAAAATGAGGAAAATCTGGAAAAACATAAAACATTTTAAATCCTCAAAAACGTATCAGTTTCTCAAGATTACAGATTTACAATGTTTCCCCCTTGAACTCTACACCATTAACCGGTTTAGTGTTTGCGGATCTATAAATATGCCCCACCTCATTCTCCACCCACCCCCCAGCTGCTGGCCTTTAGCACTGATGCTGCTCATCAATCACACGGCTTGTTTTCTCCTTTGCTAGATACTGTTTGTCCCACTATTACAGGTAATCCAGACATACACGTTTGAACCTGAGACCAACTCGGAAGAAAAATAAGTAAATCTCCTGGTATAAACTGACACATACCTGCCCTGAAAGCCATAGTAGCTTCCCAGCTTCCTCTTGTACTGCTCATGAGCACAGAACTGGATGGCAGCGTATGGGATGACTCGCACCATGGTGGCAGAGTTCCCCCTCCACAGACTGAAGAAGCCATCCTTTAGGTAGGTGCGGTATATCAACCTGTACGCCTCCTGGAAGTCAGTGTGTACACATAGACACATACTTTACATTCTTACTGAGATGGAGCAGATAATAATCTAGGTTAGTTTATGGCACAAATCTGTATGAATGTGTCTGCAACTTATTTTGATCCATTCATTAATTCAATTCAGAAACTATGATAAATACAGTGAACGTGATTGAACTTATTGCATGTGACTAAGAACCAGTTCATTGTTTTAATAAGCCTCTCAAATAAAATGTTCCTTAAACCAAACGTACCTTGGCAGAGAATCGTGCTGACGACACTGAAAAACAAAACAACGTACAATATAAATTTAATACACATGGATTATTATTGTAGAAAAACGAAAGCACAATCCTTAGAATTTACTTTGGGTCGTTTGTTATCTTAAAACAGTTTTAGCTTAACCGTTCGTCAGATTTACCTTGGAAGATGATTTTAGTCCTGTCCAATGGGGCGACAGCGGTCTTGGCCAAAGCTCCTGCTAAAGCCCCTGAGAAGAGCGAGTTGAGGACAGTCCGAGTGTGCAACAGGCCCTGAGCACAGATGGAGGAATTGCTTTTAGGGGTCACCAACACAAACACAGTGAATCCTGTGACACTGTATCCTTTTCAATTGGATATTGTTAATGACCAACTCAGTCCAATTCACAAATCAAACTTACAATGCAAAAAAATGATTTGTCAACTTTCTTCTCAGGTTGATATTTTTCTTAGAGTGTAAAGTAAAACGTTAGCTCACTTCTGACTGACTGGAGGAAGCCAGCGGCAGCACTTCTCCTTGTGTAAGAGATGCCTGTTGTTCCTGGACTCCATTCCCCATTCCCGAGGCCTACGCACAGCTGTCACTGAGCGCGCTCATGAATTCATCCACAGGACGGGCGGCGACACCAGGCACCGAGAGCTACACAGTTGACAAGGAGAGACCTAAATGAGGATCAACAGTCCATTTATATACAATTTGAAGCTGAGCAAGACATTCTGGTGGCTTGGTTTTGACTCTTGAACCTTTCAGAACCTTGAGTCTGACTAAAACAAAATGTAAGCATAGTCTACAAAACAAGATAATTTGATATTAACCTCTGGAAAAGCTTCATATTGTTTTCTTGTGCACCAAGAAATCTGATCTAGTTTTTGTTACTTTGCATTTCTCTGCTGACTTCAACTGTGTCACGTCAGCAAGTAAGTTATCCTTCAACAAGAAAGTGTAAATACCCACCTTGAGTAAATGGTTACCTGGAGAATAAAGCAGTCACCATGCAGTAACCGACAGACACACCTATAAAGGTCATCTGAGCAGCAACTTAGCAAAATAAAAACTACAAGAACACCATTGAAGAGTCTCCATCGCTAAAATATTAGATTACACTGTTTCCATATCTTTGTACAGTCACAACAGAGTCTGAGAGAGAGCAACAACAAAGGCAATGTCACTGACAACAAGATGTCTACTATGTTATTCAATGAGCTAATCATTTTATCAGACAAATCAGCTATTCATGTAACCTTTAACCACAATGGGCTCTCTGGTTCAATGTTAAATAAACCCCCCCCTCCCAAAAAAGAACAATCAGTCACTGTTCAAACCAACAAACTTTGAATCACAGTCACAACAAGAGCAGGAATAATATTCTCCATGCCTGATTAAGCTACTATTTACTTTTTTAATTCATCATTTTGTAACAAACTGAATCTGTGTTCGGAATTTTGTGTGGGAAGAAAAACATTTGTTTGAGATTGAGTTTATAAAGCAGTGTTTGCCAGACTCGGTTTATGTCTGCCACATAGGGTCAAACATAAAAAAATTGTATCATACTTTTTTAACTAATTAATATCATAATATTGTTCATTATAATCCAGTAATCTGACATTACTTTGACCTTAACACAAACTGTTTGATATATATGTGCCTGTGAAACGGGATAAATAAGCCTTTAGGCATTTACAAAAATTATTCAATGTGCAGCCATGAAATTATGTCATCCTTAGTTTTAATACTTCACTAAGCTGGTGTTATACAGCAGCACAACTTGTGACTATTTAATAATGAACATTTGTTGAATAATCACAGGTTATCGGGAACAGATCCACTCAGAAATCCCAGAGTTCAAGGAAGTGAACAATGAGGAGAATCTAACAAAGTGAGATGGGGGGAGACAGACGAGAGACAAGTGAGCGTAAAAGCCATGTTGTCAAGGGCAACCAATATTGGCATAGGTACAATAGGGCTTCAGCCAAATAGCCATTTAGACCCCTTTCACCTCACCCACTGTTCTCACCCACAATCCATCCCTCACCCCTCCCCAAAGCCCCCTTTCCCCTGCATATCACTTTACAGTTCCTTGTTCTTGAAGGCCAGCTCTGATTGGTCGCCTCTCGTGTCATCTGTTATTCAACCCCACATTCCCATGCTACACACACACACACAGCGCCCCTGTGGATTAAAAGTGTTACATACACAGCAATGTCTTCTTGTGTTCTGACTTGTTGTTTTAAGAAACTACTGTGACCAACGTCTCCTTTCAACTGGGTTACCTAAGGACCATTAGTAAAACACCAGTGTACCAGGAAACTGGGATGTTTCAGAGTGTGTTAGTATCAATAATAACTGACCGTCACCAATAACATGTGTGTGTTGAGACTAAGTTTGGGCAATATATCCCAAAAGGATATCAGGATGAAAAACAATTTGACAATTTTTTAAAGATATGTGGTAGATTAATTATGCGGTATACCATCGAGCATTATATCAACCTATGTTTGACAATTTTTATATTGGTATAGGAATGGACATTTACTTAATTACTTCTTAGTTTATGCTTACAGCAGAGATTTCAATCTAGGTTACAGCTCAACATAAACTTTATGGTTCACCCACTGTCTAGCATGTGAGCCCATTGTCTATTCATGTCTTGCACAAGTTGATCCTGAAGTACCTGAAGTCTATTGCTCGACTCTGGTTTAACTGGGTTTGTCCTTTGTTCCAATAACTCAGCTGAATGACACAGCAACCTAACCAAACATGATACTATTTCCTCTCCAAGACATTTAGGATGCAGCCTATAAATCACACCTCTACAGATGATATGTTCCAGACACAAATACACTCCTTATCTTTTCACCCCTGTCTATTTGTTGGTTTGTTGGTTTTATGAGCAAGATTACACAAATGTAAAAGGTGGATTGTCAGGGTAGAAACAATAGCATTTGAATGCAGATCCCAATCCTGAGGCGAATTCAGGGTTTTATTGTATTAAAATTTTTTACTATGTGCTAGATCGGTAGTTTTTCTAAACTTTCCTTGATTTCTCAGGTAATAATTTATAGATATTGGTGAAGAAAGGCACGAGTGTTTAAGGGGCTGATACTTGGGAGCGTGTGCAGATTCTTGCAGATCAAAATTAAAATCCAGATGTGGTGAATTTGGTTTCCTAAGGGGACTTTTGTATGTCCTCTACAGCTCCAGAGGACATACAAGATGAGTAACATAATAAAAAGACTAACCAATTAATGTTTAATGAGGAGCTACATAAGAAATGCTGCATTTGATAGTGCGGATCTAACCATCATTTGTGTGTCGTTTGGATTATTTTGTCAATAAATTAGTTTAATTAATACAGAATGAAGAAACGATGCCCAGGATGAGATCTTAAATATATATGTCAACAGATTTGATGTATCATGACAAGAAAGAGAGAGGAAGCAAATCATCACATTTAACATTGATGTTTAATAAATGAGTTTAATAATATATTTACTGTCCATTTACTGGGACAGACCCCTTTACTGCTGTTGAAATGAAGGACATAAGATCTACCTCATGGTCGTTTGACTGTGTTTTATTGTTAAGTAATGTTTTTTTTAACAGCCTTGTTTCCTAAACCTTATCCTTTACCTTGTCATATTATTGCTAGTCTTTGAATTGTAAGTCAGAGTTATGTGCATTAAACTGGACACAGTAGAAGAGCCATGTTGCAGTTCAGTGAAGAAGTGCACATTCATCAATGATCGAACAGTCTCCAGGCTTCTCTCAGCACCAGACCTGAACAAACTTACCCACTCACAAACAAGCACACAGTGATCTGTCAGTGCTTCTCTTACCTCACACAGTCTGACCCCGGCTCAGACACCTGTGGTCTCCTGCTGCTTAGATATCCCGAGTTATTCCAGAGGGACCGGTTAGCAGGTTCTTGTTCCTAAGTTCGCCAAATTCCAGGTTAAGTAACGTATGCTAGCTGTTAGCTTCCCCGCTACACTAACCTTATTATTTGTCTAGAAATTCAGCTGAGACGCCATTAAAAATAAAAATAAAACAATGTCTCCTGTCGTTAAACGCTGCTTCTTCTAAACACGTCCGAGATTCGTTTGCCCAGCGCAGACTCAGGGGGACTGACATCGTCCATGCTGCTCCAACAGCTGCTGTCACCGCTGAACGTTAGCTCCGCCACACTGAGGTCCGACAAGGACAAGCGCCGAGGCATTGTGGGAAATGGAGTCTGAGGAGAGGCGTGCCTGGATAGGTCGCTGACAGGGGCGTGAGCAGGCAACTCCCCAGAGTTTAAAAGATAATGTATGGTTATATCTTTTGGTTTAGTTTGCAAAATGGTTTTGGTTTAATTGATTGTTTGCTGTTATTTTACATGTTTAAAATAATCACCTTTAAGGGATAGTTTCCCCAAAAAATTAAAATCCAGTTATATCTACTCGCCACTATGCTGATGGAGGGGTGGGTGAAGTGTTTGAGTACACAAAACACTTCTGGGGTTTCAGGGGTAAACAGTGTTGCAGCCAAATCAAATACAGTGGACCTATTTTTCAAACGTGTAAAAAAACTGAAAAAAATAAACAAAATGCCTCCAGACTGCCCCTGAGGTGTCCCCAAAGTGTCTGTAAGCCCCGACATTCACATTCGACTCAAAATGGCCTCATTTAATGACGTTTTAAGTCTAAATATCCTCTGATATACTCCTCCAGAGCCGCGTTCATCCATGGATCACAACTGACTCAGACTAAAACATGGCAACGCTGTTTATCCCTGAAACTCCAAAACTCCCACCGCTCCGTCTGCAAAGTAGTGACTACATAATGAGTGAATTTTCATTTTAGGGTGAACTACCCTTTTATCATGTTTTGATCTTACGTTCATATTTTTTTTGATAGATAACTAATGATTATAAAAAATACACTAGATGCAAATTTAGACCCAGGTACAACAAATCATGATATACACACAGCCACACAGTAATGTAAGGTTGAGTTTTATCAGTCAAGCGGAATACAAAGTCCTCCATGATTGGTTTAAAAATCAGAGCCTTCGGTTTTACAAAGTAAGAATGCCTAAACAAACATAAAACCAAATAAAAGGAAATGTTGTCTTATAGTGCACATAGAAGGCATTAAATACACTTCAAAGTTTCTGTCAACAAAGGAATGCAATCTGCCTAAAACAATGCAGTTAAACTATTTGCATGGCAGCAAATACATTTGTTTACCCATGGTTTGGTATTGTTTACACCAAACTTTCTGAAAATGAATACTGCATTCATAAAATTTGAACAAAATATGAATAGCAAACAAGACAAGAAGGTCAGGACTACAATAGCAATTTCATTTTAATCGAAAACAGAAAAAGGACTGGAAAATGTAAGATATATATTTATATATCTTAATAGCAATGGGTGTGGAACTGTTAACTTGGTTGTTCGCATTGCTCACAAGCATTTTCTACAACGACTACATGTATACCATCATTCTGACAGGATTCCTTCTTCATAGCTATTTCAGGTAACCTATTCGTCAGAGTGGGGTTGTTCAATGATGCTCTCCTCTTCTCTCAGTCTTTAATGCTGCCATGTTTGCCAGTCCACAGCTCTCGCAGCTCCACCTGGCATCCCAGATCTCTGAGGGCTGCTTTACCCAGATCACCACAGTCCTGATGGTTCTGTATTGCCTGAATAATCAGAGCCTCCGCTCCCATCTCCAGGATTGGTTGTGTGTAGTTTGGCATGCGTGACACCATGTTTCTCAGCAGATTACAAGCCTGTTTCTGATCATAAGGAAAACCGAGATGGAGTTAGCACAAAGTCACAGTGCCTCTTTCAAGTTATCCTATCAATGAATGAGAGCATATTACCTGCACATTCACAGCCTTTGTATGAGCCTTCATGGCCTCCACCGCAGCCAAGGCACCTCCATTCTCCATGATGGCTTGGCAGTTTTCTGGTTTGCGCAAAGCAAGAACAGAGAGGCACGCACATGCACTTTCACACACCTAAAGCAAAACATGGACAAAAATGTTTTTATTGCAGATTTAAATGTATTTTTACGCAACAAAAAACAATCTATGATTAAAAATGTATTTACTGAGTCTACGGTTAATTATCTTTCAAATCCATAAGTATGACATTGGACTCACAGCTGGGTTGCTAATGTGTCTGTTCATGGCGATAACAATGAGCTGGACTCCGCCTGCATTCACAACAGCATCTTTTACATCGTCGTTTCCTGCTACAGCTTTTATTGCGTTCATGACCTGCCGAACCAACTCCTGCAAGAGGAAAACAAGTTCAGTGAGCGGAACACGGAAGATGAATCAGTTTGTGTCCCTTGTGTTTTTGTACAATACCGCTGTCTCGTAGCTGTCTGCGAGCAGCGTCAACATGAATTTCAATCCTCCCATGTCACAGATGTCTTGACAGAACTCATTCCTCACAGCCAGACGGGACAAGGTTGAACAGATCTCAGCCAGAACAGAAGAATTATCAGGGTGAGCTGTGAGGGAGGAATGTGAAAAATAAAGAAGTTACAATCATGAGATCAGAATCTGATTAAGACAAAAACATGGTAGTTTAAGTTATAAAGATAACCCCCTCAGATGAGCCAGCCTGTCTTACCTTTTGCAGCATCGATTAAGACATTCAGTCCCTTGTTCTCAAGAACAATACTCTTGGCAGTTTCATGAGCATTCCCAAACGCAACTCGGATATCATCATCAAAGGTCATGACCCTGAGAGCTGCAGAGGCCTCCTTCAACACTTCTGCACATCCTCTATGTTGTGTGACGGCAGTGGTCAGCAGGGGCAGGACTCCACCTTTTACCAAATCCTGCCTGTTCTGTTCATGCTTCAAACAGCAGTGACGCACAACGCAGATGGCTACACATGTCACAGAGGAATCTGCCTGGTATCTTTTAAGGGCGTCCAAAAGAAACTTCTTGCCCTCCGCATCCAACAAGTCTGGCTGTCCATCTGTCAGAGCAGCCAGAGCGGAAAGAGCTGCCAGCGCAGCCTCTCGCTCCTCTAAACTCTTTTTGCAGTAGCAGAGGACAATGGGGTAGGCGTCTTTTTGGGCAGCTAGGTACCTCTGGGCAAATCCAAGTAAGCACTGTTCAGTGAAGCACTTTAGGTCTGATGTCCATTCCATCACTCCAGAAGAGTCTTTTCCAATTCGGAGAGAATCCAAAGCCTGCAAGTGATTCGATTTGTTTACCAATTAAGAAATTATTTGTAATTGATTTCGAAATAAGCAGTTTCTTTCTTTACTAAACATTTCAGGGCTGACCTTTAAGACCTCATGTGTTTTCTCTTCTGGGTTCTCATCAGATGACGCAGTGGGTACAGCTTTGAGTATGCAACTGAGGTCCACACCTGCATCCACAGAGGAGAATGGGGTTAATGAGTTAACCCACAATACAGTATGAAGTACAAGACAGGAAAGGTTGAGATATTAACATAATTTATATATTTATATTAAATATAAAGCAACTACCAACTCAATAGTATACAGTAACCATGACAAAAGGACATGTGAACGCAGCCGGGAGTTGTGTGATACCTTATTCAAAACTACAAGCTATGTTGAAAATGATAACATGAATGTAAATATAATGTAACTATTTTTGTGTGTAGGTCACTCATTCAAGACTGACGTCAAGTATGAAGGAGATAAATTATTAGTGTTTAATACTTCATCAACTTAAATTCCCCTTGATAGTAGTTTGATGTTTGTTAGGCCACTGAGAGATTGACCGGATTATTCGTTCAACAACTGTTGTCATTTTTGGAATACAAGCAATTTAAAGAACTTCAAAAATAGTAAATATGTACTCGTTTTTTTGTTTGTTTACCTTTACTTCAGACTCATAGGTCCTTAACAGTATGGAAATATAAAATAAATAATTACAGAAATACAGGATAGAAGAAATACAATCATCACACTATACAAATCCTCAGGGATTAAAAGAGACATTTGTAACAGTGTTTCCACAAAGACGAGTATTGTCTCAGTTCATGTTATTCCAATATGGACATAAAGGATCAGACCTCAAGGCACCGGCTTGATGTGTCACTACTGACCACTCCTTTGCCATGATCAATAATTCAGCAGATATTAGGATCTGTCCACCGTGGATTTCCCTTCTCAGTCCGTGCAAAGCAGAGATGAACAAACTGATATTGTGCAGAAAACAAAACTGTACACGAGTCGTTTCTGTGACAATTACCTTGAGAATCAAACTGCTCCACAGCATCCCTCAGGGCCTCGTCGGGCTCCATCTCGAACTCCTCCATGTTTTCTTTGACCGCGGCGTCAAACGTCTCCTGGGTGATCCTGCGTAACGACATCTTGCCTCCTTGTTTAACAGCCTGGATGGAAGCGTGACAAAGCTGTTGTCAAAAGCTGAGGAAGACAAGCTAGTGCTGGCTACAGTTAGCATGTAGATATTGCCTCCTGTTGTTGACTGTCGCTGCTGACATGTGCAGTGTCTTCTGCGTAACGTTATTCTAATATGTCCACTAAATAAAACAATGTAAGAGACACATGTGTAGTCACATACCTGCTACCTACCACCGCCCAGTTTCACACTGCACCACTGTTATGAATAAAGCGACATGCGCTGTCGATTTACGCATATTACGTAGTGACTTGTTCTACACCGGTCGTGGTAAAGGGAAACATGTAAGTGAATAGAAAACTCCGCAAAACAGTCCCTCGCATACATTGGCTCGGCTGGAACATAGACTGTGACACTAGTTCCGGTTTTACCCGAATTCACGATATTAGTTCTAGCGGAGAAATAACGTGGGAATAAACGCAACAAGGAAATGACAACATGTTTTATATAAAAAAGAAAGGCACCGCGTCGTTGGTGTATATAACTTGGAAAATAACCTTGTGCTTTTTAGTTAAAGCTTTATTTTGGCGACTTTCCCTTTAAAGTGAATGAGGCATTTGGACGCAAAAATTAAATTGACTTAAATGACTTAAATGTTGTAGTTAACTCACGGTACTCATCGGAATAACACATAACGTAGCACTGAATGTTACTCATACCATCTTATTTTGAAAATACAAACCGGATGTTATTCTCTTCCAGCTAACTTGGCGCCATTATAGTCAATGAGTGAAGCAGAACACCCAGGAGCAGCCACCTGCAGCTGGGGACCGGGGCTGGCGGGCATCAGTCCAGAGGGGAACCGGCTCCTCATGTTGTTGCTTTGAATGAGGACAAGTTAAGATGGCCGCCAGCCCAGAGGCACCGGGGCCGTGGTACCTGGCCCTGCTGGGTTTTGCAGAACATTTCCGCACGTCGAGTCCCCCGAAGGTCTGCCTGTGCGTCCACTGTCTGCAGTGGGGCCCCCTGCTGTGGTCCTATGACTCACTGACCGATGATAAACATGTGGAACATCACCATCTTTATCTAACACTATCTACAACGTTCATTGCATTCTGCCTATTTGAAGATTAGTTTATATTTTGGCCAAATGGGGGTGCAAGAGGAAAGCTTGTAGAATGTTCTCTTATGACATACATCTACAGTATGGTCATGTGCTGTCAGAACATTTTCTGGAGTTCATGTCTTAAACCGGCTTTGTTATTTTAAGGTCTGGCTTTTTTGGCCTGCCAGAGACACCATAGTATCACCTGGCTATATTTAGAGTAAAGAAGAAAACAAAATGTCTGACCAAAAACATGATTATAACTTTTTATTACAGGAGCAGGTTTTTTTCAAACTAAACATTGTGCATCAAAATTCAGCAAGAACTCTCCTGTAGAGGAAGCAGAGAAAACTATTAGTCATCCAATTACAACTGAACTATAAAAACAAATCTACAATCAGAAAAGTTAAAACTGCTGTTGTGGTGATTCGTTTTCACAGTGCTCTGTTCCTCGGCAGATCTGAACAAAGATTGTGGAAACACCATGGACGCCCACGAGGCGGCTCAGATGCACCAGAACTTTTCCCAGCAGCTCCTGCAGGACCACATGGCAGCCTGCAGCCTCCCTGAACACAACCTCATCAGTGTAAGCACAACATCGTTCAGGCAGCTTGTAAACAGTGAGTCAGCTCCCCCTGTGAAAGAGAGTGATGTTGAAATGCGTGTCTGTTGCAGTGGACAGACGGCCTCCCCCCTGTGCAGCTTCAGCCTCAGAATGGACCTACAACCAGCCTGGCCAGCCTGCTCTGAGATCAACACCCCACCCTGACAGGGGATAGGAGACCCAGAAGAGAAGCTGGAGAGAAAACATGAACAGAAAATGGGGAAATGCATTATAGAGGAGGGGTAAGAGTTACATTTGAAACAGGGAATACTGCACTGTGTCACTTGGCAGGCTTCCATTCAGTGCATTATTTGGGGCACTGGAGCCTCATGACTGGATTTTCGGTAACTGAATATTTCTCAGAAAGCAAAGGGGTCATGGGCTCACTTACATTACACAGGCACACTTTGGAGTGGTTGCAATAGTTTCTTTCTACAAGCTGTAAAATGAAAATTTAAGGAAAGGTTCCCCCTAAAAGACATCTGTTTGGTGGATATGAAGCTACAGCCAGCAGATAGCTAACTTAGCAAGAACACTGGAAAAAGGGAAACAGATGCAGAGTCGGATCCACCTTCTCATCAACTCTTCAAGAAAAAGAAATATGTTCGTGGCGATGTCGAACATTTACATTTTAAAATTTGTCAGATTTTTCCTGACGATTAAGCTGATTACTATTTCCCTGGGGTGTTTTTATTATAATGATTAAAAAAAAGCTGAGAAAACACAGATTTTTTAAGTAAATTGTCATATTTCCACAGCACTCTATATTTCCACGGCAGTCTATTGTTGTTCATGAATTCAGCGTCTGTTTGACCAGTTATGCTACACAGGATTAGTTAGGGCACATTTTCATAAATATCTGCAATGGTCTTAATGTAGTCTATAGGTAATTTTGTGTGTATTTGGTGGTTGAGCTGCACAGGTACATAACAAATGTGAGTCTTCTCGCAAAGCTGAGATCGACACTAAGTTAAATTAGATGTTATTACTGGAACCATCCAGCACTGTGTATTAATGTTGCCAAAGGTAAGAAAAGTGAACTCTAATGTGTTTGGAGACTGTGATGCATCAGAAGTGTAAGGGATTCGTTGACATTGCAGTTTAGTCTCCTTGCTGGTGCCTGACAGTAATTCCCTTTAGATTCTTAGCATTTCACTCTCACTGTGATGTAATGTTTATAAGCTGTGCACATTTTGCCTGGAGTCAAGAAATTAGTAACAACAGTAACATTTCATATGAATAAGATTGACTGTTACCTGTTTGCACACATGTTGTTTCACGATGAAACATAAATGTTTATGTATTTATAAGCACTTTGGAGTACTTGTATTTTTCTCATTTCAGTTCTTCCTGTTACACTAATTTCTTCCACATGAGGGCAGCGTTATCCTCCAGCCACTTAATGTAGCGTTCAGTCACATCAGATGCCTTTGTTCTTTGCTGTTGATTTTCATAACTGGCAGGATTTTCAGTTTACAGTTACCCTATTGTTGGTAAGGTACATTTTAGTTTAATTCACGGTTTTGGATGCAATTAATTTTATCACTTGAATCACAATATGTGTAAAATAAATGGAATGTTTGATATTTTCGACACGTTTTATGAATACAAATTTAAAAGTGAAATGACTGGATTATTCATATTGAATAGGCCTGTACAACTTGAAGACACACAAAGTTCACATAAAGAGTGAATCAAGGTAATAGATGCAGAGAGGTGCATGTGCTCCGTTATGCAGTTAGTTGATGTCACAAAATCTATCTTGTGCAAATTTTTGGTGGTGGACTTTCACAGACCACCACCACAAGGGGAGATGGTGTAAGTGAACATTTTCAAGTGGAAACATGAAGCCTTATTCGTCAGCAGTCACTAACAGACTGCTGTTTATTAATATTGATGAGTTTGCCTGAATTAAACTCTGTTGTTTGTGTAACCAACGCTTGGCTAAAGAAACACACACTGCTGTGTACTGTTTTAGAAAATTGAAGGTAATGAGCCTGAATCATCATCGTTCAATTTCATATCCAACGCACTTGAGGACACAACACCAACACAACACAAAAAATGTGTAATTGCAAATAGTCCCAAAGAAACAACCTAATAAACTCTGGAGGTGGTTTAATGATGACGTCGTTAGGATCATGAGAGAGATGAGGGACAGGTCACCAAACTCCACTGGGCTGCAGGGGTCATCGTAAAGGCCTCGGGATTCAGAAGATAAGTGCTGACGTCAAGATGTCTGAGGGGTTTGTTCCAAGCTTATACAAATTAAAGAAATACCTGATACATAAGTTAATGAGTTACGGAGGAAAAGTTTGAAGATAAGATTCTGTAGAGTGTGAGGAATATCTCAGGAAGGGATGTGGTGTATGTTTAAACCTGAGTATATGTAACTATCAATGTAATCGGATAACGACACGTACAAAGTCTTTAAAACTCACTTTAAAAGTCACAAAAGATGTAAACAACACTAATAAAATTGGCCTCACATTCATATTTACAGTCTCATTAGGATGTTACAGTCGAGCAAAACTGTTTGAACTGCCGGCTTTATTAATTTTATTTATATTAAGCATTTGAGACCAAATAATTGATTAAATATGAAGGTAAATTCACTGCTGAATAAAATAAATAAATAATAATAATAATCGTCTGTGTTTATTCAAAATGTAAATTAGGCACTATACATAAACATCGTTACTCAGCCGTTGTTTTGTTGACATAAATATTTAAAAGCATTTTTGAACAAAATGATATGATTTTATCAGATTGTCAAATTTCATTTTATCACTTCCTCGTATTCCCTCGTGCAGCCCGGAAGCTGTCGTCAGCACGCGGCGGCGGATCAGTGAGGATGAAGTGAAAAGTTTTGGGACGCTCGAGGTGTCTCGGACGCAACTGAAAGGAGCCGTTTCCTGCCAAATAGTGAGCCCGTCTAATCGAGACTGCAGCAGCCACTTCCTGCATTGTTACAGTGCTTTAATGAGGATTAAGTTGAAGCTGTCATGTTGTAGCGGGCGGCCATTAGGCCTGCACCACACACACACACACACACACAGATAGAGAGAGAGAGGAGATGGAGGCTGACCTCACCTCAGTCTGGAGACAGAGCTGATCACCTGGTCCCCCCCCCCTCGTCCTCACAACATATCAGTCAATTGAAACAAATACCAATATGAAAAAAAATTTTCCCTGTGTGACCTGTTTCATTGGGCCTATTTTTACACTGGTTTATTTAGTAATAGTAATCTGAACAGAAAGTTGTGAAATAGATAAATAAAATAATGGTAAATAAATATATTACAATATATGCATTGTATGACGTTTATACATTGTTAGCAGGACAATAACCAGCATATTAGAAATACTGGTCAATGTAGAACAAATGAAATCTAATACACAACCAGGGACGTTTCTAAATATGTTTTAACTACAGTGGTTTCTAATATTTTGATTATTGCTCTGTTTTATTGGCCAACTAAATACCAACTATGTGCATCTTTGGCTGCAACTACTTCATGAACATTTTTTACTGACCGGGCCCCAGAGGATGAATCTGAAGGACTTGGTGATCCCCTGGCTTTTCTCATCGTTCCACCAACACCATGAAATGTTTGCTGATCCCAACAACTTTTCATTTGACAGTGTCAGCATCAGGTTTTAGCTGAAATGCATCAGTTTGACTAAAGAAGTACTTCTTAATAAAAATACATGTGAAAAGTATTAAGGACATGATTCCAGTGTTCCAGCTCTGATTGTTATTTTTTTTTAATCGTGGTACTATTGAGGTGTTATAGCTACTTGGCCATGGCTCCACAGGAACACTTACTGTATTTATAGAAAGATTCATCACAGCCTATAAACTCCAGAGTGTTTTCTCATCTTCATTAAGTCACTGTACAGGGAGGTGTGATCATGAGAAGATGGCCCCTCGGCACAGATTGGATTGGTTTTTTTGCGAGACAATCTGCAGCCTCGGGAGATGGAGTGGAGGGACGAGGGGACAGAAACAATCGGACTTGATGACACAGCATCATCTAGACAGGGTTTTTTTTGTCATTTAAAGAATGGCAGTGTGAGGCTGACAAAGCACTCGAAACACCCCACCCCCACCTGTTAGAGAACCATAACCCCCTTCCACTTCAGTCTTCTCTTACCTTGATTTCAAACACATATGTGGAAGGGTGTGCATTTATATTGCCGTTTGTGGATGAGAGGAGGATTAGCTCAGTTCACAGGGATGCTTTGAAGGGAGGCAGGGCTTGTCATGAAAGAGGCCGCTGGCTGGAGCCTTGTGGTGACCACACTGTGTGTACTCCAAACCTCACGTGTATCGATCTGACAATATTGTGGTCTTAATCCTGGCTGTAAAGTGTGTTGTTTGTGTTGCAGACCTGCAGTGACCTGCTGCACTTGATGGTTGGGGTGTTGAGAATATGATGCTCAGGTTGTGATAAGGATCCTGTGTGATTGCTGCTGCAGGTCCTTGTGAAGTGGTTGGAATGGGGGTCGCTGGTGGAAGACCACAGCCAGACAGAGTTTGAAGGATAATGTGAGATCCCAATTTGATATTTGGCCACTAGTCACCCCCATACCTCCCACTCATGCACTCTGTCATCTCAAAGTTTCAGTCCTACAATGCTCACGGTAGTGCCACTACATTGTGACACTTTTATTCAACATTTCACTCCTCCCATGCAAAACCGGAGCTGAAGACTACTTTGATTCATAAAACTTTTCTCAGGATCATATGCTATATGGAAAAAAAGTTAGGGTCTGAAACCTGATGTCAAACCTCTTTACAAGACAGGGTTACATCTTGAAAAGCAAGTCCCACTTATTTTATATAGTACTTTAGAGTGGCAGGTTCCCTATAACACATTTTCAGTTGATCATATTACTAAAGAGGTTTTTTGGGGTCTCTGCTGGTTGGAGGCGCCAGGGTAACTGAATGGTTGGCCAGCTGGGCCTGACTCGATGAGTAGATCGGTTACGCAATGTCAGAGCTGCGTGGTCAGTTTTGGGTGAAATGATATGTTGCATCCTTATTGATTGTCAGGTTTCATGCTTTCAGTATTACAGGATCCATTAAGCTCAGCAGAGGAGACGGATGTGTTTTGTTGACTTGAGGATGCCATTATATATATATATATATATATCCATAATTGAAGTAACACAGAAAGCACAAGTGTTTTGGTCCATATTTGGCCTACATCCCGCAATTCCCACATCCGGTCCACATACCATATGGAGAAATGGCACTTGGGCACGTCTGCTACCGTTTTCCAAAATTTTACACCAACTGCTCCTGTGGCATCATCCAATGATGACATTTAGGCTAAATATATGGTGTAAATTACTTTGCATGAGTTGAACGTGAATGTCTGACCTACTAGACATGTAGACGACACCACAGGAGAAGTATGGAGGAATGTTATTTTTTTTTGGGGGGGGGGTTTACGTTTAAAGAATTTGTCCCCAGTTACTTCAATTGTATTGGATTTGGCTGCAACGCTGTTTACCCCTGAAACTCCTAAAGTGTTTATTGGAGTCAAACCCTTCACCCTCCCCTCCATAGTGGTGAATAGATGATGAGTGAATTTTAATTTTTGGGTAACTTTTCAGTTTAAGGTGCCAAAGGTGGCCCGAATTTGTTATGCCTGGAGTGCCGCCTCTTTGCCAAAAAAAGTCCCACATCTGTTTTGGGATATTTGGGACACATCCTATTTTACAAGTGGGCAATTTAATGCTTACATCCGTTTTGTTCGGGCCACAAGAAGGTCAGCATCATTGCCTGAAGTGGCCCACACGCGTATGCTTCCTATGAATGGAGGAGGATGTGAGGCTGATGGGAGCTTGAGGTGAAGGTCATGATGCTTTTCATTCTCAATGTGTCATTATTGTAAGATAATATGAGGGCTTGGACGCTTATGTGTTAGGGGGGATATCTGCAGTGGCTGGCACAGTCTGGGGTCACCCAGAGGAGCCCCGGGCCCCCCTAGATGTCCTTCCTGCTCCAGGGCCCTTGGTGGTCAGTGGCTCTCCACGCTGTGATCCGGTCGCCCTGGTGTGCCGAGGTGCGCATGCCCACTGAGGAGGACGCAGCGGCTCCATGTGTGTTGAGGCGCATTATTTGGCAACAGACGCGGCAGCGGGGAGGGCCGAAAAAAAGAGGATATCCCCTGGCTTTCAAAAAAGCAACGATTTACCGAGGTTAACTGCAGACTAAACATCCCCGGGTCGACCATCGGCGACGATCGGGCCACAAAGCGACCGAGTAAGTTGACAGAGGTGAAGCCGAAGTTTTGTAGAGAGTGGATCGAGGGGAGTCTTTTATTCGGACGCGTCGAGAGGAGCCAGGTTTTCCTCCACCTATCTGTGACGATAAAGAAGCTGATGGGCTGTTGAAAAGTAACACTTCTCCGCAGAGCCAAAGGTTGAGCGCCGGGGAGGAGGGGAGGGGGCGGCTGAACCCGAATGGGCTTTTATTTGGGGTTTGGTGGAGCGTGGCAGTTTGTAAATATGAGCCGGGACGTGGTGTGGTAGCGGTGGAAGTCGTGGAACGAGGTGAGGATTAAAACGTTACGCCGCCGACGGCTCAGCCTCGTCCGTGGGGCCGGTCGATGAAATGTACGAGTTCCGACTCGGAGCTTTTTCCCCTGGGAGGGGGGGGCACCCAGGTAAACAGTCCCACCGAGCCCCACACAGCCTCACTTTGAGCGGCGGGATGAAACTTTGTGTCCCCCCTTCCGGGGCTGCTGCTGCCGTTGCCGCTGCTCGTCCCGCAGCGGGGCGCAGGCAGCCAGGTCACCGAATCGGGCTCGGTTCTGGTTGTTGTCTAGGGGGGTGGGTGGGGGGGGGCATGTTGGCGTGGAGCCGCCCGGCTCGGAGGACTTTTCCTACTTAAGTGTTGACCCTCCCGTCGGCTGCTGTGGGTCAGACACGAACCGCTGGTTCACGAGCTTCGTGTTTTTGTTTGTTGCGATGTAAGCTAATGCTAGCACCCGCTAACTAACAACAAGCTCACCTCCACTGAGGCGGCGTCAATAATAAAAAAAAAGCCGGCTGCTTGCACATGTCGTGTGGGCTGGGTTTAGTTTTTTAAAGGGCTGACGGTGGTTGTGGACAGTGTACTAGGGGGTGCAGGGGTAATGGTGGACGCTGCTGCCAGCTTTAAGCCCCCGTGGCGGTGGCACCAGTGTTGGTTCTGCTATCTGGTAGCTAATCTTCCTACTTCTCTCTGTGACAACCGTAGTCTTCCTCCTCTTAAAGCTGAACACACATACACACACTCGCTCACACACACATTCACACACATACACTTTCCTGCGCTTCGGGACAAAGCTGTGGCTGGAGCTCTGTCCTCAAACCAGTTTATACACATTCCTCCACGATCTGTAGATGTGGACGGGCACAGATGGATTTACAAACTTTTATCATGAATGATCAAATGTTGACAAAGCTACATGCAGCCGCTGAGGGATGCTGGTAACTTTTAGTGATTTGTTTCAGACTTGGAATTTCATGGAGCATTTGATGATGTACTGTTTTTGACATTATTATTATTATTTAAGATCTTTTACATTATGTCTACCCTGTTATTAGAGAATAATAGTGATTCAATGTGATAATTAGACTAATGTCATACGTGTCAGTGTTCAAGCATCCATGATGTCACTTTCATTATATTCATTATTCCTCAATCTTCAATCGATTGATTTGGTTTTGGATTAATTATTAGTTTTTTCCACCGTCCAGAAGAACATTTGTTTTTTCAGTCTCATGAATCTGAAATCACTTACCTGTGTCATTTGATGAGATTTTCTGCTGATAAATTCCATAATTAAAATAAATTAATTCCCTAATGTATTTAATGGTCTTAGTGGCAATTATTGTATAAATGGTACTGAAGTCAGTCCAGGGAAACGCAACACAACAGAGGCACTTGAAAGCCTTTTGGTAGACCGTGGAGGGCATGGCAGTGAAGTGGTCGGCTTTTAGGAGACTTTATTGCCTCTTTGTGGAGTTCTAGAATGAACACTCAGTTGTTCATGAGAACAGAGGCCTTGTAAAGTGCTTTTTCCCTGTTAACACACCAGTGCATTGGTGCTTTGTTTACAAACTGTCATTGTGAACAATATACAGGTGGCCTTCAGTGGAGGGAGCAGAATGCAATGCTCTGACCCTGGGACTGCTGAACTACCTGTCGTGACAGACGGTGAAGAAGTTGTACCTCCATGGCACGAAGCAGCGGTTGTTCCTCTCCATCCCAGACTGACTGGATTCGTGGTATTAGAATAACAAGACTTGAGTGAGTCAGAGGGTTCAGCCTGGTTTTTCCAGAGAGGACTGTTGCGCAGTGTTGCGCACACAAGACTGATCCAGAGTAGTTGCGCAATCAGCCTCTGTTCTGGAAAGGGTCGTCCGCTGGCCATGTTTTAAGCTGCTGCACATGACTGCAGAGGGTCACAGGGCAGCTGTTTGGTCAAGGCTCTGTGACTTCATCAGATATATAGGGAGCCGTTTGCCCTTTAATTGCCTTTGTTCTGCCTGTTTCATGGAGGCAATGGTGTCAGCTGCTGCATAAAACACTGACTTGTTAATAGGCGGAGGTATTTAATTGAGCAAGCTAGTAACCCACAAATATTAGTTTTGGCTATGACCAGCTCCTACACTCATTTGGTAAATTACACCCAGTCAGATTAAATAGTTTTATGTGTAATCATGCAAAATTGGATTGTTTCATGTTAGTGCTCAGAGGCCATGGTCACTATCATTTGATATTGAGACAGATGCAGCCAGATAATTGATATGAATATTTTAGCTGGTGCAGCAATTTTACAAGGTGGTGTGTGTCTGTGGGGCTGCACAGTTTGAAACCCTTCTGTGGTGCAGGAATGCATTTCCACAGGATAAAGGTCTGTCGGTGGATAAATAAAATGCTGAACACATCTGCAGCCAGACATCATTGATGGTTTGGAGTGAGCACTGACGACTGAGTGGCTGAAGATTGACATGATTCAGGAGTGACAGGAGGAATAAGCACCTTGGGGCAGTAGAAGATGACACTGAGCAGAAAACCAGACAGGTGCAGATAAAGTGTAAACTCTGTTGAATGGAGAACCCTGATGCCAGTTTTAAGTATTCTACGATGGTGAAAGCAACACTTGCTATGAGCTGAAGGCTGGCCCAGTGCACGTTGATAGCGTGGCAGTGATCACTATGATTTAATTACACAGCAAGTGTTAACTGGAGATGGTAGGATTAGATCAGATTCTACGATAATTGCTCCTGTGACGACGTTCACCAAAGACGACAAGCGAGACATGAAGTAATAACTCAATTTAATACTCTCATGGCTTATCACACATTAAAATACACAGCCTATCTGCTCTAAGTGTGTTATTAGCAACTCTGTAGATTAAGAAGCCTTACATGTTTTTAAGGTATTAACTAATTAATTAATTAATTTAGTTTATTGATAAATTCTGTTTTCGGTGAAGTTATTTTGCATTTTGCAGTCTATGCATTGCTGTGTTACACTTCAGACATGAAACAACACAAGCACCAAGTTCTTCAATGTAAATTAGTCTTTTTATTTAAATATTCATTTACGTAGAATGGACTAGTGGTGGTGCTGTGACTTCACAGTTAACAACACAACATATATGTGTCAATAACAGTGTCTGTTAACAACAGCACCAGGTAATATGCAGCGAGTACACATGTTATCACTGTACATACGTGAAGGAAAGTTCCTAACATTGCTCATATCTCTCACCGTGTTCTGTTTGATGACCTTGTACATAAATGCCACCCACCACTAAATTAAAGACCCTCGAGTGTTCTGCGGAAATACATTGATATTGTTGAATGGTGAACAAAGATGTTTTTTGTTAAAGACCATGGAGAACATGTCACTTGTTTTCTTTGTCTATAGTGATTTGATGCAATTGAAAAGATTGATGATGGAAATCTATGACTCTGATTACCATCACCATGACCACCACACACTGTAGAATGAGGTATTTACAGTGTTGTGAAGTGGTATGAGTATTTTTCATTATGTTGAAAAGGTTCACCTCACCTGCCTACTCACAGAAATTGTATTATATCGAAATTGACAGTGTCCTGTCCACCTCGTCCAGGTAGTTAACAGTTAGTAAAGGTTGACTTGTATGTCAACCGTGTGTCATACCGGTAAAGTAGAGTTTCCTTTCAGTTTTAGCTGCTGTTAGAGACTTTACACAAGTCGCATGTGATGTTATTTCGTCAGCTGGGTGGAGGGTCCATTTTAATTGTGTGTGTGTGTGGGGGGGATGAGGGAAATGTGTGTAAACTGCCATGGAGATGAAATGCGAAACCGGTCGGCCATTCAGATCCCGAGCTACAAAGATGGGGTCAGTGTACGTGTAAGTTTGGTGGGGGTGGGGTGGTTGCGGGATGGCGTTCCCCCGTGTCTAACTTCTTCCACCAGCCTCATTTCACAGATACATGCACCAGAATTGATGAGCATTACACCCCACCCCCCCTCACACACACAGAGGACGCTCTTCTCCAGCACCTGAAGGGTTAAACTAGCTTCAGCTTCTCTCACACACACACACACACACACACACACACACACATGCACTCACACACTAGCCAACCGGTTTAAACCGGTTTGCAGGAAAAGTGCTTTGTGTGTCCCAGTGAATCCTGGGAAGGGTCATGTCATGCGTGTCTTAGTGATGTCAGAGTATTAAAAAAAAACTTCGACAGCTCCACCATCAGATGATTGCTCTGCATGCTGCGTTGTGACTGCACACACTGTACATTGTGATAGGTACATCGTGGACACACACTGAGCGTGCTTTATGCTCGCTACCATAAGCGCTCCGAGAACAGGAAGGGGAGGAGGTTGGAGTGTGTACAGTTTGTGTCAAGACGTAGCCTAGGTCTCAAGGGTTAATTGTAGTCGTCTCCCCCGTCCCCTTTCATCGGCAAAAAATCATAGCTTCCTGCAGTGCAGTGCTTGGCAGCTGAAGGCCCCAGTTGGCAGGACTGGGCCTGGTCTCTGTAACATACATACACATGTATGATTCAGAGCAGGACTTTAATGTCTTTGTGGTTGATCGGTGTACATACTGTACAGCAACCATGTAAGTGTTCTCTCAATTCCATTTGTGCTTTCTGTTTGAGAGTCTGTGAACTTTGATCACGGTCACTTCCTGTACCATGTGAGACAACATGCGTTCACCTTTAACACATTTGACAATGACTGAAGTTATTTCAAAGAGTGTAAATAATATTGGAGTATCGTGGTTTGGACATTTTCATCGAACTTAAAGTTAGGGTTGTTAAGTTGTGAGCACTTTTTAAACCTAGTTTGTTTAAGTTCCCTCCACATTGTGATGAATATGAATAAATAAAGTTGTTGGTAAAAATCTGCCAGTGTCTATGGCCTTCACAGGACTGCCAAAAACATGACCAATCATTTCATTCAGACCGAAATAAATTATCCGCTGTTGTACCTGTCATTAACCGACCTTGTGAGCCATCAGCTTGGGAGACCTACACCTCTGAAGCAGAGACAGAAGCCAGAAGTTAGCGAGCAAGTCTAATGGTCAACTTTAGCTTCACTTATAACAAAAAGTGAGAGAAAAGGGGCGTGAAGACCTGTTTAGATACCTGTGATTGTTCTCAGACACAGTCTCTCTAACATTGATAGAGGGTGTGGTGTCTATTATACATAAATGGTTCTTGACATACTGATGTGGAAAGTGCATCAGAGATTTACACAGAACAAAGTGGTCGGCCTTTGTCTAAACCTTCAAGGTAAACTTGTATCGACCCATGTGGTCCATCGTCTCTCTGGTTCCCTCATGTCTGACCTGATGCTGAGAATTCAGAGCAGCCAATGCATGGATGTTTTTCTATTTAGGAGTAGTGTGCAATGCTTATCTGTCTGACACACAAGCTGCTCTATCCACTGCTTCCAGACGTCATCATCTGGTAGGACTGGATTTGTTTCCCGGGGACATCAGATGTTAATTCATCTGGTTCTCCTTGGTGCCAGCCCCGGGGGAGGGGGAGGTTATACACAAGATTAAGTCTTTGAAATCAATATAAAATGTTTCACTGTCACACATAAATAAGTAAAGTACTCCTAGGGTTAGTAAAGGACTCCTGGTCGTTATGAATATTGTAACAGAAATCATGCTCCAGTTAATTTGAGATATTCTCCCAAGTCCCTGTTTAACTCTGATTTGATTACGATGTTGTCATGTTCTTGCAGCTGTTTGCAGCAATTTTTTGTTTTTTTGTCATCTTTCAAAAGAAATCGTTGTTGCAATCAGATGATCCACAGATTTTTTTTTCATTTGCACTTCACACTGAGTGGTTTCCATTGAAATTTGGATAATTGGATATTTGGAAATTGTACTTGAGTCAACCTATTGGTCATTTGACCTCACTAATTCAATGTGTTTAGTCTGGTGATCCTGTGCTCTATGCAGCTGGCTCAAGGTTATTTTTGCTCAAGATGTGCACTTTCAGATATTTTATTGCATTTACACTCATATCCAGACTAAATTCACAAACCAGACAGGGTGGCCAAAGAATATTCAAAATTATATTATCAAATTGTACAAAAAAAACAATATTTGATTATGTCTTGAGTGTATGAACTAAATTAACTGCACATTGGAAAGGAGTCACACAACGTGGTTTTGATTGATCTAAAATGACAATGACGTAGATCAAACAGAAACAAACAAATAACTGTAACTGTTTGGTAACGATGGCAGAGAGGGCACAACCCGACTCAGCCTCTGAGACTAGAGTGATTTGCACTTTGAGCTTACTTTACTAATATTACTTGATCAGTGATGTTGTAGAGCCTCAGGGTAGAAAGTTGTGCGTAAGCGAGGCTAACATGTCATTCCTGCGCAATCAACCTGAGGGCACATGTCAAAAATATGCAAACAGATGAGTATGGCCTGATGTCTGGAACTCCACCCAACAGTCACATCTTGAATCATATTTTACACTCATATGTGTAGATATGTAGATGTTTTTAAAGAAAAACATACCTATTCAAGCAGTTACGTTTGTCATATTGGTTTGTGTGGTACACATAATGCAATAGAAAGCAATAGAATAGCAATAATCAAACAAAGTATTTTCAGTGATAATGCTAAATGGCTGTGCTGAACAGGGTTTCATGTAGGATTGGACATAGCAGATCAGTAGCCTGTGCCAAAAAAGGACTCGGAATCACAACTGTGGTCGAGGCTCGGTTATGCACCGTCAGATATTGGTCAAAGTAAAGTTATCCATAAACATTGCCTGGCAACAGTCAGCTCCTCAGATGTACTAAGAAGCAGCTATACGACAACCTTAGAAGGAAGTTGTCGAGTGCCTCACTCGGGTCGGTACAACTCCACTGATCTGTATCTCACAGGGTCCAGAAACACTGAGAATTAAAGTTAGTTAGGGACACATAGGTGCAGGTGAAATGATACAACCAAACCAGCATCTGCTTCTAATATGATCTTTTTCTACTTGAGATCTAAGTAACTGTAAAACAGTTTTTCAGTGGTTGTGTAATTTAGTGGCTTCTGATTCAAATTGAAGTTTGACTTCTGGTTTTATGAAAACAGTGTCAATATTTGGTTTTAAAGGTGCAAATAGAAAAGACAATATGCTGGTTTTCATCTGGATAATAGTGAAGGTAAAACTGAAGAGAGATCGCAGTTCAGATTGACAGATTAGAGAAAAACTACTATTACTCTCCAGTCTGTCAGACAATCAACATCTGAATGGTAGAACATAAGTTTGTTTTTTACGTCGAGCATTTCTAGAGTTGCTTTGGTTGTTGTACAAAACAAAGAGAGTTTTTTTTAACCTGTTGACCAACTTGTTCACATAAATGTGTACAGAATATGTGCTGCTCTGATATACTTTTGTCCAGCTAAGAGACTCTCTGTAGTATTTCTGTAGCCTGTGGAATTTGATCGGTAACTTTGAACCCCTTTTAATAAATAACAGTCAAGGTAACACAGTTATTTCTTCCTCTTTCTGCAGGGGATGTCTGAGGAGGCCGTGCGCCAAACGCGCAGCAAGAAGAGGGCGCTGGATAAGGATACTGACCCCCAGTCTTTAGATTCCTCTGATGCTGAAAATGACAGCAAAAAGCCTAAACTGGACCCATCTGAACCTACAGCACAGGGTGAAACTACACCAAAACCTGAGTCTCTCATGGTGCAGGATGGTCAGAGCCGGACTAGCACCGGATCAGAGGACGAGAAAGAGCAAGAGCCGAGCAGCCTGCCTTTACCTTTAGTGTTACCATTGGCCTCCCAGCCGGTTAAAGATGATGGGGAGACAACCCAGACCCAGCAGGCGGCTGAACCCAGCGTGGACAATCGGACTGACTGCAATGATAAAGCCAGCAGGACGGAGCCAGCTATAGATACGAGGAACCGGACTCGACTGATGGAGCCAAAGGCGTCAGGTGGCCTGCTGGCTGCGGGCGAGGTGAAGGCCACCATTAAAGTTGAAGTTCAGATGGGGGAGCAGCCTGTGGATATGAGCACGTCAAAGGGGTGAGGAACGGTCCACGTTAAACTCAGCTCAACTGAAACAAACTCGAGAAAGTAACTGTCAGAAGAAGTAATGCTGTGAATGTGCAGGAAAGTTTCTTTGAAATACTCAAGCTCCTTTTTAAAATTTGTATTAAAAAGAGGAAATTTAATCTAAAAAGACTTAAATATGTTTAAAGTTACTTTATGAGAGGGATGTTGTATAAACTTAGTGTTGGGGGGGGGGAGGAGATTGTGGGGGGTGTTGTGGTCAGAGGTGATGCCTAACTTCCTCTTTGACTCTACCTCCATTTTCCCCCCACTAACCACCTGAACCCTAAAAAACTCCCCGCACACAAAATGAAGCCGTGTGTCCCAAACTGGTTCCAGCCGGTTGTTGCCATGGTTTCCACAGTGGAAGGAGCAGTCAGGGGAGGAGGGAATGGGGGAAGGGGGGCGAAAGTGAGTGTGTCACGTGATGATGACTTTGGGGTCATGTGACTTCTTTGGAAGAGAAGTGATTAATCCACAGGAAGTGATGATGGCGCTAAGCCCTGAGGAGGGACTAATACACGCGCAGGCAAAGAGACAGGCCTCACGTTGTCATGCGCCGACTTTAACGGCTCTTTATGCCTCATAGAAACCAATAATCTGTGAAACGACGAGGCCATCCTTGTTTTTTATGGGAGCATTACTCATGGTCCACAGTTGGTGAGTGACACTAGTCAAGGAATTTAGGTCATCTTGCTCTCACGTAAAAAGCCTGTGACGTGAAGTCATCGCCGTGCAGCCAAGGTTAGAGATGTTAAGTGCAAAATAAACATCAGAAAACATGATTTTCTACCAGAGTGACGGTCGATCTAAACGGCCTCCAACCCTCCCCGCTTCTTTTCATTTCTGTAGCATGCTTTGTATGATGCTGTTAGTCCTGTACAGGTGATTCTCTATTATACATTGTCACGATATCCTGCTTGTGGTTTCAAACGCCCGTTTCACTGTGAAATAAATTCCTTTGACTGCTGCTTTGAGTCCCACAATGCCCCTCTGTGGCATTTAGAACAGATCTGTTGTTAGTTAGTAGCATCGAGATGTGGAGAATCTACGAGGAGAGACTGGAATGGCTAGATCCTCATTGAGCAAATCAAGCCGCGGTCATAAATTATAATTATAGTTGAGGAGCAGACCTCTGTGAATTCAGACATTTAGAATAAAATCTAAAATTTGAGCCAGTTAAGAAGTGCTTCTTCAACGTGCCTTAAACAGCCTTGAAATATTGTTGACCTCTTCAGCTCATGCTTAACAGTGTTTAAAACCCAAACATTTATTTTAGATTATTCCCAAATTTCTTTATTTGAAAAAGAGTGTTTAAAATAATGTGCAAGGCCCATATGATGTGTTAATTTGATGGAAAGTATTATTGCTTGCATTTTAAAAAGCTGAAATATAAAACAGATTGTCATTGTCTCCCTCATGTCCAGCACTATAAAAAGGGAGAAACGCCCTCCGTCCCCTGAAGATGATGATGATGATGTAATCATCCTGTCAGATAATGACTCCCCGAGTCCTCCGAGGAACGGCCTGAGCCACTTTAAGGAGCTGGATACCGACTTTCTCATGGTGAGACAAAGAAACATTAAGCTACAAGTCGTAAACTTCGTGCTGCGTTTTGTGAGATTGATTCCTATGTTTAGGCTTTAATCACAACCTCGAGTTTGAACTTCAAGATTTTTTTATGCTTCCATGTCTTTGAAAGCCTTTGCAAGAAGTTTCATGTTTTTTGATTGTTCTTCTGTTAGGTCTGACCTTTTCTTGCCAAGTAGATATCTCAGAAACTCCTTTGGGGGATTTTCCTTAAATTTGGCACAAACGTTTACTTGAGATCGATGATGAAGCGATTAGATCTTGGTGATGAGTCAAGGTCTCTGTGACCACACAAAACATGTGTTTTGTTTTTAAAATACAATTACAATATATTAAAGTCTTCACCAAATATTGTAGATTATGGTCGTACAACTGAATCCTGATTGGTTTAGAGGTAGAGCCAATATATATGTATGAGCAGTAATTCTAGTAAGATCTTGACACAGGAAACTGGGACATAGTGTGAAGAAGTGATTTAATTTTTTACCTCATAGATTTATGTCAGAGATGCCCAGAGCTGCTGAAAATGTCCCATATCATGCATGACTGTTGAGATGACATTTTACATTTCAGTAGCTGGAGAGGTTACTTTTGTCTTTTGTAAAGTTGATGGTGTAACTGGGATGTTATGATCTGTTGCGTGTAGAAGAGCAGCCCCGCGGAGAGGGAGCGAATCATCAAGCAGCTGAAGGAAGAGCTGAGGCTGGAGGAGGCCAAGTTGGTTTTGCTGAAGAAACTCCGACAGAGCCAAATACAGAGGGACACTCTTCAGAAGGTAAACTATAGTTATAACCCACAGCCGCACAGGGTCACGCAAAGAGTTTCACATCCCTACAACACCGGTCTTCCTCTTAAATCTATTTTTCTGTTCGTGGTTTAATGTCTTCCTCTTTTTCCAGCCGTCGAGTCTGTCTGGCTCCTCTGCTCCTCCTCCTCTTATTCGAGGGACCATTGCAAGCAGCAAAGGCTCCCAGCAGGTTAGTGTGGAAATATCACATACTGTATGCACTCAGCTGGCAGTGTGGATCCCCCTCATACCGTTGTTCAAACTGATGGTGCTTTTCTCTCAACAGATTTTGACGGGCAGGAGTACAGGCACGGTCATCCCTCCGCCATTGGTGAGAGGAGGGCAGCAGATCTCCTCCAAACATGGCTCCCAGATCATCATGCCGCCTCTGGTCAGAGGGGCGCAGGTGAGTTTAAATGCTGTTATCAGCATGGCAATTATTATCTTGCTATAATTTTTGCATTCTAATTCTATTCATTTAAAACACTTTTTTTTTAATTTTATTAAATCTCATTGTCTGGGCATTGCTATTCCCTCGTCCACCACCACCTTCGTGTGTGTGATGTCCCTCCATGTCGCCCCTCGCATTGTCCTGGTTAGACCATCTCTGTATCTCCACAGCAGATCCAGGCTCTCCGCCAGCACCAGCAGCAGCAGCTGGCAGCCTCCGGAGGCTCGGGCTCAGGACCCCCGCCTCTGCTTCTGGGCTCCAGGAACTCGGCCCCCACAGCCCAGGGCCAGAGAGGAATGATGCAGTCAGGCCTCATCAGAGTTGGAAACAATGCTAACATGATGGTCAGTGTCTCCCCGGTGCTTCCAAGTTCAAATCAAGAGAATATATACAGAATGTGTTGCCATTCAGTCTAGAATAATTAGTATAATATCTTACAGGGATGAATGTGTTTGACAGTAAATATCTGTTTTAAATGTATCTGCTGAAAGAAAAAACTTATTCTGTCCAGACCTCAAGTGTGAGTTTAAAAGTCAAATTTTGTGGCATTGCAATTCATTTGGAAATGAGTCGTGGTCTAGTGTGTAACTTACACTAGTTCGATTTTAAGACTTGAGACCTTCAGTGCACAATCACGAAGGATGCACTGTTGGTGGGAGAGATTCATGCTAATAGATTCTGGATTTGTCAACAAGGGAGCTCGAGGAAGTGAACTTTCAAGAATTAGAAATTTAATTAAAAAAACATCAAAATGCAAATCAAGTATTGTTTACATATTTTTAAAAGTGTTAATCTTTAGAGGGAGGCACACTTTATCATGTCGTCTATAGTGAGAATTATCTGTAGTCAAGCTAACTCCCAGAGACAACAGCCTACTGCAGCCACAAGAGGGCAGTAAATCAGATCCTTTCATGGGATAGAAATCTTTTTAGATCAGATATAATGAGAAATATAACTTCCACTCGGTTTATCAACTTATTAATTTCTATCTTTTAGCTTTGACAGGTTAAGCACAACTTTTGTTGATGGCACACAACTATATTAAATAATATCTTGTTTATTGAATGTCCACTATCGCAGGTAAAACATTTCCAGTTTCTTTTTTACGATGAACTAATGCAAGAAATGTGAAGGTGACACTGTGAAAAAAAAAGGAACTGTAAAACGATAGATATGAATGTTAGCTATAATAATCCTAAACTAACCTCTGGATTTTATATTTTTTTTATACACTAACAGTTGATAGTATTTTTCTTCATGAGCTGTCACAAAAGCTTTGAGTTAATGATCAGTTATTGTTCACACTTGGACTTTGGTCACTTGTTTACTGCTCAAACAAGTCAAACAAATTATTATTTTGACTGCATTTTTAAAACAGTTGTCTTCTCTTCTGTCCGTCTGTTTTCAAAGGTCTCACAATCCAGTTTGAAGGGCTCCTCCTCAGGAAGCAGCGGCTTGTCTGGAGTCAACGACTCTCCAGCCAGCCGCCAAGCTGCAGCTAAACTCGCCCTGAGAAAGCAGCTGGAGAAGACCCTCCTGGAGATCCCCCCGCCCAAGCCCCCTGCCCCAGAGTTCAACTTCCTGCCTTCAGCAGCCAATAATGAGTTCATCTACCTGGTGGGACTGGAGGAGGTGGTTCAGAATCTGCTGGATACCATACACAGAGGTGGGTTGGTTTGCTGCTTTGACGGATTTTGTTTACATGTTCAGATAAAAAGATAAGCCACTGAATCAATATATCAAATGAAAATTCCAGCTTCTAGATTTTGAGAATCTCAAAGTTGGTTTTAATCCACGTTTTAGACTAAAAAACGATAAACTAAGATCAGTGTCTGTGTGTTTCCTGTCTGTCTCCACTCAGGGAAAACAGGTGTAGCACTATCCAAGGCCATTAGCAAAGATCCTCTCATCTGCACTCAGTGCAACACTGACTTCACCTGCCGCTGGAGGCACGACAAGACTAAAGTGCTCTGTGAGGACTGCATGTCGTCCAATCAGAAAAAGGCTCTAAAAGCCGAGCACACCAGTCGGCTGAAAGCTGCTTTCGTCAAAGCGCTGCAACAGGAGCAGGAAATAGAGCAGCGAATCTTCCAGCAGACGTCGTCAGGGTCCCACGGTGGCTCCTCATCCTCTTCATCACTGAAGGCAGAGCAGCTGATGTCTCAGCAACTGAAGCAGGCTCATGCCAGAGCGTCCTCCCTCCAGCACCACCACCAGGCCAGCCGAGCAGCCAACATCCTCCACCATCACGCCATCAAGGTTGGAATCAGTTTTTCTTTTTTGGAAGCAACCTTTGTGCTATCAATAACTCACTCAACACTACAATTAGTTGGTATCACAGGTTTCGATAGATGTGGGTAAACCTGCTTAAAAGGCAATTGACTTCTTTGTCATTGCCAGTAGAGGAATTTGCATTCATGTTTCCTCCCTGGTGGGTCAGGTTAGATGTCACAGACACATCAGAAACCTTTCTTTCTAGCTGGTGTTGCATTTTGATCATTATGAAGAAAAACAATCAGCGTTACACGTTGTTAATCAACTACAAAAGCCAGATGTTAGTTGGGTTTTTGTGCAGTGGAAAAGTTGCTTTACTCAAAACCTCTCTGTGTGTCTCTGAACTCACCTCCCCCACCCCCACCCCTCAGAGTTCCCAGGGCCAGCTGTCCCACAGTGTCTCATCAATGGGCATGAGGGGCCTCCCCCATTCCTTCTCCTCCTCCTCCCAGCTGCAGAGTGCGGTGGCGGCGGCAGCCTTGGTCACCCGGCCAGGTAAGCACGCCCATGTTTCCCACCGTTCTGTCCAGAGTTCAAAGGTGAGCAGCAGCGGAATCGTCGGCGGCAGGATTATCAGCGGAGGCAGTGCCTCATCCACTGCATGGAAGAAGCAGAGCAACAGCAACACAGGTAGACGCACATACCCGCCCGACTGTGGCGCCTGACATCTGCTCTCTTTCAAATTCCTGTCCGGTCCCAAAGCAATCCTTACACTTCCTTAAATTCCAATCTTCTAGTGTTAAGGAGTCATTTCACTTGAGTAATCACACACACACATAGAGCAAAAAACAAAAAGGTAAAGAAACATGCAGGAGGAAATGTTTTTGGACAAGGCAATCCCACTCTCCAGTTCCCCCTCTGCAATTGGTCTCATCTTCCTAATATAGTCCCTCAGTCTGGTGGTGTATTTGTTCCTGGGTGTGTCTCCTCTTCCTCCGAGTAGAAATTCTCTCATGTCTCCTTTTGTCTGTCTGTGTGCTGTGGGGACATGGGTGTCTAAATCATCAGGTGCTGCACTATATCACACTGCTTTTTTCACGTTACTCTCAAAGATTTAAACCGACAACCTGCTGCGAGTCTCACACCCTGACCTGCCGCTCTGTTGCATGTTCTCAGGAGTGACTATGGCTTACGTGAACCCCAGCCTGACCGGGCACAAGACGTCGGCTACCGTGGACGCTCGTCAGAGGGAGTACCTGCTGGACATGATCCCCTCTCGCTCGTCCCTATCGCAGACTGCAAACACATGGAAATAATACTCTTCTATTACTCCATTAGATCCTCAACTCCAATAATGAGGTCAACAGCACCCCCTGGCGGACTGTTAACCTAATACAATTTCTCAAATTGGAAAAAAAAAGATCCTTCCTTATTCACTCTTTGATGTTTTTAGTTTTCTTATTTTCTGTTGTTTATCTTGAGGTTCTTTGGTTATGGTGCAGAAATAATTTTTGATTTGATTGAGGCAAATAAGGAAAAACAAATACTTGAAGGGCTTCCCCTCTGGGTACCTCTGTCCTGCACAGCGGGAAGATATAATAAAAGTAAGAGGTTACGTCAGCAGTGAGAGTGCTGATAAACACGAGGACTCTGTTCTTTCTGCCATGATGTGGGTCAAACTGACCCGACCTTTGACACTTGAATGGTTATAGTCATACCCAAGAGTTTACTTCCAGAATACATTTATCATAAGCAAAAACAACTGAGTTGTAAAATGTTCAGTACATCAACCCATGTAGTTAAAGGTTTGAATTTATTTTGTATTTACTTTAAGTTATTTTTTTTTGACTGATGTTAAAAATCACTCTGTAAATTGTGGTTTCCACAGATAAAGAGTTAGTTCTAGCTTTGTATTTTTTTCCCCTCTTCCTGTTTAACAGCATGCCTCCCCTTAACCTCTCTGTTCATTTCGCACCTTAGCTGACGAAGCATGGTGTTGTTGCTTAATTCACCTGTAAGTACCATCTGTATTTTTGCTTATTTTATATCCGTGTCAACATTGTAAGGTTATTTTTGAGTGTTATGTCAGTGCTGAGATAATGCAAACAGAATTTGCCACATTGGAGCCAGCGACCTTGCCTCCAATTTTTACAACTTTAATCCAGCATATAGTTGACTCTGAATCCGTTGTAATCGGGATCGTCTCCCTGCTCCCGAGACCCTGGAACACACAAGACCATTTTTTATCTTGTACCTCTCGACGTATTGCATAACTTCTCTGCTTCCTGATCTTAATTGCATTGTACAAACTTATGTTAAAATTTATTTGGTTTACTTTTTCCTAGCTCCTAAAGAAATAATAAAAAATTACTGATTTTAAACATGTGTTTCCATTTATTTGCGGGTAATATAACATTCAATGTCATCAGGTTAGTATTTTGGGATTTTTTTAATGGTGCTCATATGATCAAGTAAGGGAATTCACTCGTGGAATAAATGAGATCAGCACGTTAAGAGGTTAACACTTTTTTCCATTAGGCATGTCCCGACAGCAACTAAGAAAGAAGTGGACATTGTTAACCCCTCTGAGCACATAGATGAAGCATATGTGGCTGTTTAGGAATGTAAGGCTGCTGGCAAGTGCGATGGAAACAGGAAAGACGGGTTCATCTATAGATAAGTTCTGCAAGCCACCGACAACCTCACAGGCCTCTATGCATTAAAAGATGAAGCTCAGGGTAATGCAACCATTTCACTTTATCTACTTAGTATCACTACTTACTTATACTTCATAGGGACTGTTGTACTTTTACTTAAATGAACTCCAATTCAGTTCACAACAGATCTTTGAACTTTCACTTTGCATACTAAGGTTGACACCTTACAGTATATACACCCTCTTTAAGTGCAGTTGTTGACTCTGCTACATTTATTCAACACCTGTACTTTCTAGGGTCTGTTAAGATTTTAATGTTTAAAAAAACATCATCACCTTAATAAAATGGGGGCATTAATGTTTAAACAGGGCAACAGTATTTAAAGTTTGTAGAAGGAACTTAATCTAATATAAATAACATTAACACTACATGTTTATTATGTATTACATGTTTATCAATAATAATCCAATAGTATGAAATACAAGAAAGTAACTGAAGGAGTTTGATTCATAATAAGGACCATCACTTTTAATCCTTGAATTATATTTCTGCTTCTATACAATTCATCTGTAGTTATACTCCAGTGGAATTTTGGATGAAGGAGGATTTTAGCTTGTAAAGAAGTATTTTATACTGTGGTCACATTTGTTTTGGTCAAGGATCTTAATACTTCTTACACTGTCTCTCAGATGTTATCTGTTGCGGCTGTTTGGGACAAAATAACAATAAAACTGCTTCTGCATGCGTCATAATACAGTTTGAAATTAGTCTGTGTATACCTTACAACCTATATTATACTATACTATACTAATACATTTGTGTTGGTGCATGACGATGACCGAAGTAGAAAAACAAGAGGAAACCTAAAACTTCTTAAAAAGCAAGTTCAGTGAGTTAAGGAGGAAGTTATTGACAAGTACAAAAATCCAACGTGACAACTATTCAAACACTGCAGGATGTTTCCATGTGTAAAGTGTGTAGTGAAAGAGCTGGTGTGTTTCGAAGTAGTAGTTCTCCCTCTGACCGCAGGGGGCGGAAGCTCAGAGCGCTGCCGCAGCTTCCCTGCACGAGTGAACAAGAGCGTTTCACCGTGACGTCAGCTGCGTGGTGTTTTGGAGGCTGGAGGAAGATGGCCGGCTCCAAGGTGAAGCAGGACATGCCTCCTTCGGGAGGATATGCCGCGTTTGATTACAAGAGAAACCTCCCGAAACGAGGGCTTTCGGGTACGTGCACCTGACACGCAGCGTCACACTTTATACTTTGTACACATGTTCACACACAAGCTGGTAAAACACATGAACTGCCTGACACTCACTTCCCACATAGCAGCTAATGCTAACAGGTCAGCGCCGGTGGGATGGAAACAGGCGATAATCTGCTAAAATCGTAATATGAATGCGGTTGTTGACTATGTAATGAATAGTTGTGTATTTTAACAGGTTATATTGAGACCATGTATACACAGCAATGTGTCTAAACAGACGTTCTGAACGAGTTCTTCTTGACAGCATTGATAGCTGCTTGCTAACTAGCTAACAGGCTCTATTATGGTATCGTAAATGGAACATGAGCTTTAGAGTTTATCAAATGAATCCTATTTTGAAAGATGCTGACTTAAGCCTCAACTGCTCATTTAATGGTTTAAACCAACATAACCAATGAGATACAGTTATTAACCTGGAACTGGTGCTGAACATGAATCTGTGACCCCTCAGATTGTGTTTGTCCAGATCACACACTGGATTAAAACAATACACATAGATCACATGTTGACAAGACAAGGAGGTTCTGTATTTATAACGTCACATCTTTATATAGCAATTTGTGTGTGTGTGTGTGTGTGTGGGACGACTAGGGATCGTGGTAAAATCAGCTGTAGATAGTGGATATTTCTGATTTAGTTCCATAAAGTATTATTACTCTATCGTTAAAAAAAATGAGGTTATGAGTTAAGCTTCCAAAAGTTAATTCAATCACACACAAGAGCTGCAGCAGTTAGTTATTAATGGAAATTGCTAAATTGAAATTTAGGGCCTACTCCTAATTCACACTGACATAAAAGACAACAAAATGTGTATTCCCTTCTAACAATACATTCATTCAAAATGTTGCTCTCTTAATCCTGAACTAAAAGTCTACAGATTATTCGGATCAACTGTGTCATTGATGAGAATCACCTGAAACCTGGCCCAGCAAACCACAAGAGTCACACGGCCAGGACCATACACCTATGAACAAATCCTCACACACAAGGGACTGTAGTCTGTCCTGTAACTAAGCAATCACACTGAATTAATTACAAATACATAAATAACAATTTTAGATATATATTTATCATTTACTCCATCTTTGTAACATTAAGGGAGAAACTTGGGAATTTACAATGATCCTATTGTTCCTCTGTCTTTAACTGGGATGCACATATCATTTCTGTATTTGTATATCAAGGTTTATTTTGATACAGACACTGACAGGATATTGTGGTTGAAATGAACCATCCTAAACTCAAATGTAAATCATCTCTGTGGTGAAATTAAATTTTGACTCCTTCATTGTGTCATCAACAGGATATAGCATGTTCGGTATTGGCATCGGTGTCCTGGTGTTTGGCTACTGGCGGCTATTTAGGTGGAACAGAGAGAGGAGGTAAGAAGACACATTAGGTTTTGCTCTCAGAAAAAATGTGTGATCATAACATAACAAAACTAAACTTGGTGTCTTTGGTTCAATGTTTGTATTACGCAGACGCCTTCAGATCGAGGAGATGGAAGCCAGGATAGCCATGATGCCCCTGCTGCAGGCAGAGCAAGATCGAAGGTGACCATTTAAAAAAAGCACAAACGTCTGGTGGCAAAACCTGTTGTGTAGCTGTTTATGTAATAGTTACATTTCCTCTCTGTCCAGGACCTTACGAATGCTGAGGGAAAATTTAGAAGAGGAGGCGGTTCTCATGAAGGACGTTCCTGGCTGGAAGGTAATCTTTGTTCTAGTAGCCCACTAGTTTTTTTGGTCTGAAAAGTATAAGCAAATAACATCGTGCCAGGTGGTTGATAGAGTATTGCCGGTGTCATATTACATTACATAGTCCAATATAAACCTTCTGATCTGTTTTTCCTTTTGGTTTCCATGTTTGTTTTTAAAATATGTATATATATATAAGTATTTCACCTTCATTTCTTATAGAATCTAATTTTAGATTTTCATCTTTTCATTTTTACGATTATGTGCTTTAACACAATTTTGTGTTAATCTACTTTAGTTGTTTCTATCTGCTGTAGCTTCATGGGGTAGTGTGGACAATATCTCAACTGCATCAACCAGGGACCATTTAAAATTGTATACGTTATCTTAATTTGACCTTAAACAAATGTATACGATTACATTGAGCTGATAAACTGAGATCTGTTTCTGTGATCAGTGTACTGTAAAGAGGGCAAAAATAACTAGTTATGGATTAGTCGTGGCCGTATGTACTCACTAGAAAGTCTCATTAACACAATTCTTCACCTACCTATCCATGTACAGGTTGACAAGTTGATTTGTTAGAGAACTCTCCATAAATTGCTGATATATATTTTAGGTTTAGAGAAACTGATATTGAAAACCGTATTAGGGCAACGAACATGAAACCATACGAATAAAAGTGTTTGCTGAGTATTTCCCAGACAATTTGTAGAAATGTTGCAGTTGTCTGGGCTGGCCAAAAACATGTTGCAATAAACCTGTTATCAGATGCAGCATTACATCACTGTCTCTCCAACACTTGTGCAGGTCGGTGAGAGCGTCTTCAACACAGACCGCTGGGTCGCCCCTCTAACAGAGGAGCTGTTCAACCTCCGGCCCCGTGAGGAGCTTTTGCACAAGCGATTTGGTTTCTTGTGGTACGTGTAATCTCCACCAAGACAAAGTGTACCGAGCTGCACCACCTTCCTCAACCAGTATCAAGTGGACCTGAGCGCTCACTCAATTCAGCTTGTAAATGTCCAATATTAAAATTATGTTTCCTGTACCTTATCCTGTTTTTTTTTCTGAAGTATGAATTTAACAGAGTCCTCCTATGAAGGATAATATCCAGCAGGACACAGTAAATTTACTCCACTACCAAAGTATTTAAGAACCTGTACTCAAGTTTTTGCTTTGGATAAATGCATTCGTTTTTGTTAAGGTTAGAATATAACCAAACTTAAGGCTGATAGAATCAGATCTACCTGGTACAACATTGATGAACCACTACCATAACAAAGAGATACAGATACATTACTCACTATTTAAATTGCTGAAATTTCCAATTATAAATTCTCAGGCTACCATTTCTCATGTCTAAGTTAAACAAGTTGCTTTAAAAGTTCCAGTTAGTGACTCAAGATGTTTTTTCTTCAGGGGAGTCAGGATGTTAATTAAAACAGTACATTCGACTCATCACAAATCAGTCTTTGTATGAATTAGTAAAACATCTTCTATCGTGATGATTTAAATCAAATCTTAATACTTAAGTGTAAACCATTTTAACCAAATACAAATTTGAGGTGACATGCAAAAAAATAAAACAGTAGTGTTCACCATATTGAGTTTTATTTATGATATTGCGATACAAAAACTTCAAATGGCAGTGATGCACATGTCTTGTTCACAAACTTCTTGATCATTGCAAAGACAGAAATACTCTCATGCCAGAGAATTTGAATGGTGAACACAGTTCTCCGCCAACATTTAATAACCGCAAGGCCGTTTCGTTGGCCAGCTCCTTCCATGTAGCCACTGCATACATCTGGTGCACGTTGGCCCTGAAACAGGAATTAATGAATCCATTAAACTGGCAGATCTTTATGAAACAATATGGAATAAATAGGTCTAATTCAATACATGACTTACCTGATCAACTGCATTATTGCAGAGCTCTAAAGCTGCCACTTGAGCTGTGAGGGGATCCAGTGTTGCCTCAGACCATATGTTCAATCTAAAGAGAGATTAAGAGAAGGATTAAGTCTGGCAACTGGTGCTTTTGATGACATAAAAAAAAATATATGCATGCAACACTATTCATGAGTCTGAAACTCACCACTTATTTCATATGTAAGGGTGCAAAGAAAAACAACTGAATAGTCTGAGACACCTTACACATCAAATAGGACTGCTGTGGGGCATTACTGGAGCGAATTGGAGGACTAATGCAGTGAACAGAGTGGACTGAGCACAGTGCTACCCATGACTTAAGAGGCCAATGCTTTTTGTGGACGAGGTGGAGCTCTGCATTCCCGGAGTGTCACAGAGGAGCTTCCCCCCCTCGAATGAAAATTTAAGTGTCAGAGAAGAGGCCATGGCATGTTGGTAGGCGACATCTGAAGCAGAGGACTAAAACAGCGACTTATTTTGAAGGTATTCATGGAAACAATGAGAACTGAGTTTGAAGGATGTGAGCAAAGCAAAAGGAGATTTTTACCTCACGTGCATTGGCCTACTTTCTCCACATATGACCTAGGCAAGAGAGCAGCTTTCATCTGAGGAGCACTTGTTGGTAGACGCAACACTTCGCTCTCCAAGGACTTGTAGGTTTTTGAAGTGGCTGACCGCTTGAACGTAATGAAGCATTAACATGACCAGACACCAGCTGACGTTTTCCCAGCATTTCCTTGTGCCACTTAAAGGGCTATTTAGCCAGACCTAATGTGATCTGTTTTCTATGATGTTTAACATATCTGACTAACAAGTTGTTTGAGACACTCAGAATTCACTGGGCCAAAATGCAACTTTTATGATCTTAGTCTGTCAAGTGAACTTTTACAAATTTCACCAAATTATGCATTTTTCAAGACAACGTGAGACTTAACTGCAAATTTTTTATTTTCCCCACAGGGACATCCATGTTTAATGTCAGTGCTTTCCGCAGATGACTGAAGTCTCACGCAGCAAATTACATTAACACATGAGCCTACAGCTCTCAGCTTTACTTCCCCCATGCGATAGTTTCGAAAGGCAAAAGAATCAAGATTATTTTCCACAGTCTGTTTAATAGGCTCCATGAAGCCAAACTGACAAAGAAAAAAAACGTTGATCATACAAAGAACATAAAGTACAAAACTGTTCCCGGTTGAGATATTACTTTGGGGAAACGAAGGTACATTTTTCGATCACTTAAACAAGATTAGTCCATTTTACAGCACATTTAAAATGCAGATGTTGAGCACAGAAGATACCTTGGACAGACTGTAGCATGCTGCAATTTGCAACTTCATGAACAGCCGGCCACTTCGGATGTGTAGTTCACCAGTCTGAAAGGAATTCACTCTTTTGGGAAATTGAACACACAGGAGCCTCAGCTAAACTAGGTTTGATAGTAAAAGGAATTTAGCATCAAATCCCCGGTCTGTTCTACAGTTAAGGGATCTCTTCTCACTCAGTCCAAATCCTGACAAGCGGTAGTCGAGTCAGAGACTGAGAAGGGAAATGAAGTACAAAAACAAAAAAAAGGTCAGATATTTCAATAAAAAAAACTCAGAATCATATCAGGAAACACTAAATGTGCTGGACAAGAAGTCTACAGCGACTGTAGTGGCTGTTCAACAAGAGCCATGTGGAGAGCTGTCTGATCCCCAAAATGGGACTTAAGTTAAAGTACTTATCAGATTACAGAGATGCCCTTTAGTTAAACGGTCTTTTGGAGGAATAAAAGATGCCCAATCAAGCATGGTTAGAGTCTGGAACTGCAATTTATAACATGGGTTGTTAAGGAATGACCAAAACTCATGGCTACATTGTTTTAAGATAATTGAGCTACTACAACAGAACTACAAAACTAAGGTCAGCAATAACACGTGGACATTTTTCTTGAGGAGCGCATCTTTGAAATACAGCCAGCCAAGTGATGATCTTGAATCAGGGAGACGTTTACTCGTTTGTAGCTGAGGATAAGAAGTGGGCACACAGGTAAAGACACTGAAAGTTCCAACACTGGAGTCTCACAAAATCCCCTTCAACCCACAATAGTCCTAAATCCCTCCCTCATTTTGCTGGCCTAAAGGGTTCCTTCGGCTGAGATACGAGCAATGTGCAGTAAATGCCACCTAAGGTGTTCAAATCGGCCTGGTTAGCACAGTGGGGTGGGGCTAGTAGGATCGGCCATCAGTTTCAGGCGAGACATCCACTTCGGCTCAAGTATAAGACTGAGGGGCATACGCAAGGCATGTCTTCGCACGTTGGGGCTGTGAAACTGCCGTAATACAATGTGGATGTATGATGAGGATTAAGAAATCCCATTTTACCAACTACATATGTAGGCGCTTTATGTAACTTCAGTGAAAAGAATCGACTTTAACATGTCTCTCAAGATTGAAAATTTCAGCCCCAACACAAGTCTACATAAATTCATATCATTCATGCTTACCATAGCTGTCATATCCTTCACGGTAGGAACCAGAGCGATCGCCATATCCACTCTGACCCCTGAAAATTCAGAAACAAGATGAAATTGATTAGCATTTAATTGATTGGCAGTTATAGAGCATCTAATAATCACTTATATCGTTTCATTTCAGTGTTTCCAAAACATACCTATTTTCTCTGTAGCCGCCGCCACCGCCGCCTCCTGATGAGTATCCACCACTCCTGTATCCGCCACCGCCGCTGCTGCCTCCGCCGCCACCACCGAAGCTCCTCTCTCCACCTCCAAAGCTTCTGTCACTGTAGCTTCTGTCTCCATATCCCCTGTCACCATTGAAGCCACCACTTCCACCGAAATCTAATGAAGACAATCAGTAAGTAAACAGTGACCAAATGAACCCATCAAATATTAAAATTTAAATAAATAAAATTTAAAAAAGCGCTGCAATACGTACTGTCCTCTCCTCTGGAGTACCCTCGTCCGCCCCTCCCCCTGGAGTTTGTGAATCGGCCACCTCGTGGTGCTGAACCAAAACCAGTCCTCTGACGTCCACCCCCCTTTCCCGCTTCATCAACGCGAATAGCCCTGCCATCGAGAGTCTGAAACAAAACCCTCGTTAATATATAGTATACATATACAACACACACAAACAACGACATAGATGGACCGATGAAAAAAATATTTCATCGGTTTTTGTATAAAAATATATAATACACGGATCGATATAAAATGATAAATGATTTACCTTGCCGTTCATTGCCTCCAATGCATCCTTGGCGTCCTCTGCGTTGTTGTACTTCACAAAGCCGAAGCCACGAGACCTTCCGGTCTCTTTGTCTCGGATCACATCGACTAAAAAAAGGAAAGCGGTCAAAAAAATTAATTCAACCCGTTAAAAATACTCGATCGTGTCGAGTGGATTCTGATTTATAAATGGTTAAATTGAAATGTAGGAGGCGCTACCTTTCTCGATGTTTCCATATTTGCCGAAGGCCGAGCTGAGAGACTCCTCGTTGGTCTCGAAGCTCAGTCCTCCAATGAATAATTTACCTTCGTCCGACATTTTATGTGTAGTTTAAAAAACACACCAACAACACCTACGGGCACAAAAAAAAACACGTTAAAACACTGCTAATTCTGTCATCATCGACCGCCGCATAAGTAGGTCACTGGTACCGTTACACGAGGTAAGGACCACCCCTTCCTGCGCAATCGTGCAAAAATCAAAAGGCCGGCTCTTAACGCGGCATCAAGCAAATACATAAATAAAATAGTTTAATTTAATTCAGATTCGTCGAAAAAACTCGATTGGCTTGATGGTGCATAATTAGGCTTTGGGCCTACAAGCGTGCCTCGGCTCAGTTAGCGGATCAGCTATCATCGTCTCATGTGGGCGCCATTTTGTAGCACCGAGCTGGTGCGTCCACTTTGTTTCACGGGCCGACAGTTACCGCTACCTCATTCTCAGCGTTATATAACCGATGGATTAACACATATGCAAAGATTAGCGAAATCAAAACTGTGATCTTAAAATCATTACGACAAAACAAGAGATCATCGTTTTAACACGGTCGAGAAAAAAATTCGCACATTTGTTCGTCACCATTAAAATGTCGAGCTTTGGTCTCAAGACAAGATATCTTTAGAAAAAAAATATAACCATAAAGCAGAATACAAGAGAACTCGCATCAATCTTCCTACCCAACAAAGAGCGCGAGGAAAAATTTGGGCATCGTGAGAGCATTTACCGTTTCTCTGTCAGGAGCGGATGGACGATCAGCGGAGCCGCAGGTCGAATGAGGGAGAATGGAAGCGGCGCTCTGCTTTTCAGCGCTCACCCGACTCTCTTCTTCTGCGAAATTCGACACCTAACACGGTGGCTCGACACCGCCACCTACCGAGCTGGCTGATCTTTCCGCTACCGGTTTGGGTGGGGGGAGCAGAATATCTCCTCTGTGATCAATGATATGTCCGATGTGGATTTTCAACAAACATACAGTTCACGTATATTGTCAATAATGAAAGTCAATATTCTCTTTCTCCATCAAGGACAAAAATTCTTAACATGAATCTAAATGTGCCATCTTTAAAAAAATAAATAATAATAATCATACAAAGAAAGGGTTCTGCTTCCTTTCGCTTTCATACCAAGTGAAACAACACCCAGGATCCCCAATATAAATACATTGCTTTTTATTGATGAAAGCAGATAATATACTATTTTATTAGAGGAATTCATTTCACACACTCTTCCTCGGATTGGCCGGTGTTCCTCGTAGATGTAAAGGATCGCAGATGTAGATATCGTGGAGGAACGTGGGTGTTTAATGCACTAAATGTAAGTCGCTTTCGATATAAGCTTCCGCTTAATGACATGTGATGTGAACAAGACGCATTTATTTCGACTGGTATCTGTTGATTACTCTATCTCTCAGGAATCCTCTGAACCGAGGAGACAATGTGAACACAGTCACAACAGCAGCAGACATGTTTACGTCCCGCAGCACATGTGCAGCACGCACACGCAGATACTGTGCGTGGACCGGACATACCCGGACTCCTTACTTATTGCGCTGATTTTAACAAATCTCAGCCATGAACCCCCCAAATACAAACAGTTTATTGAATCAGAAAAGAGAGGACAACACTTTGGATCCCAGTTACACAATAGTCCACCGCGTTGCATTATGGGAAACTGACCACGCCATAACCAACCTGATTCCCGCCAACAGGCAGAAAGAGAAAGCTCTCTTTCTTTCTCTCTCTCTCTCTCTCTCTCTCTCTCTCTCTCTCTCTCTCTCTCTCTCTCACTCTCACCCCTCCCCTTCTCTCCCTCCCCAATATCTCTCTTTCTCTCCCTCACTCTCAGGGGAGATAGTGAGGGAGGTCTCTCTCGTTAGACTGCACTGACTGACTGACTGACTGCTGTATCAGGGGGAGTTACAACAACGACGAACCCTGGTTCACAACCAAAATCACAGTGAAAGGGATAGTTCACCCAAAAAGTTCAATTCACTCATTATCTATTCTCCACTGCGTAGATAGAGGGGTGGTGACGTGTTTGAGTCCACAAAACACGTTCAATGGTAAACAGGGAAAACGCTTAATCCAATATAATTGAAGTAACTAGTGACCACGTATAAAAACAAGAGAAAAAACATAAGATTTATCATGGGGTGTCATTCAAGTGCTCTTCAACCCCAGGCAATTAAGTTCGACAAATAGTAATTTACACCATATTTTCAGCTTAAACGTCTCTGATATCCTCCTCTGGATCAAGCATTCGTGCGTGGATCCCAGTAGACATTAAGGCTAAATGTATATGGTATGCTGTTTCAAGTTGAATGTTCTGGGCTAACACACCACAGGAGCAGAATGAAGCTATTTTAAATTTGTTTCTGTTGTTTTCTTTACGTTTGAAGAATCGGTACCCCAATTCTTTCCATTGTATTGGATTTGGCTCTAATGCTTTTTACCCCTGAAACTCCCAAAGTGACCTCAAGTGGACTAAAACACTTCACCTATCCCTCCATGGTTGATGAAGGAGAAGGCATTTAGTACTGGGGATATGTTTAAAGAGTCCAAGTCCAAGTTTAGAGATGAACTTCCAACATCACTCTATGCTAACGACTCTGCTCCTGTCTGAAAAGGGCTCGGACAGATCACAAACTACAAACCTTCAACCCCCACTCCATTAATTACTTGCGCCTTTAACCAGTCGTTTTGAAAGACAATGGTCTACTCCAACAACAGCTCAGCAGGGCACAGTGACTCCTCACACCTTCCCCCTCTACCACAGTGTCATCTCTTTCCATCCTGAAGAGGGGAGACAACCAGCTCCTCAGGAGACAGAACCCCCCACAGAGCAGCTGCTCAGCTGTCTCCAATGTTCACAGACACTTTTAACACCTCACTGGAGACATGTAATATGCCACACTGCTTCAATTCCTCCACCACCATCCCCAAAAAAACCAAGGACAACAGGACTTAATGACTACAGAACCGGTAACCTTACTTCTGTGGTAATGAAGTCTTCTGATTGCTTGGACATCCCCAACCCCCTCCCAGACAATCTACAGTTCAACACTTTGACCCCCTGCTCTGCTCCAGGGGTGAGGAATAACCAAATGTCCCCCTTTGCTAACTTGAATGAATCCTGAGCGTCTGCAGATTATAATCCATCTTGAGCTAATTAAACTAGCCTGACATTTTCTGCAGATGTTATCCCTTCCATTGCTTCAAAATCATCACATGCTGAAGGAAAAACTAATATGGCCTATACATGATATATGGATGTGTGATTGTGTTAATTGTGGATAGGGGAGTAATCCTGAGTGAATTAACATGAGAAATGTCGCTATCAATGACAAAGAGCAGTAGATGAATAGGCTACTAGAAAAGGACTTGATAAATTCAGTGAGTTCAGGTTTTCACACTTCTTCCTTTATTCCTTGCATATTTTTTCCTTCTGACAATAGCATGAGCAAAACATTTTGAGCAACATCGTCTACATAGGTCAAAACATACAGTTTACATTCAAGACATGTATAGTTAAGGCATTTTACACATAAAACAAACACATAACAAGAGGTCTTTGTCCAAACAACACAGACACATAACAAGACAAAAATTACACCTAAGCTTTTGTGGCATATGCTACACAACAATGACATGGTCGGAGATGAAATAAGCTCAGTGGGACGACAACCACAGCAATTTACAGTCCATAGATCTTTTCATATTACATTCCTCAGAAATACTCAAAGTATAAAATCAAAGCACAGAACCTCTGGTCTTTTTTGGGGGGGAGTTTACTCCACTATTATTTCACCTGTTGCACAAAGTTTTTTCAATGTCAGTTGCTTCTTTTCTTTATTAAGCTGCCACTGCTGTCACAGTGAGTGGACCTCTCGTGTCCAGTGGTCTTTCAGGGGTGGTGTTGACGTTGTTGGTATGGGTGAGACGTTTGTGAGAGGTGCAAGTTCCTCCGAGACCGCCTACGAAGGCGCCGCTGATGCATCAGAGACTGGAGATGCTCGAGCTTACACTGCAAGTTCTGATCCTCCTCTGTGGATGAGCGCGGGGCAGGACTCTCCTTATCTACAGGACAGACAAGAAATAAAGTGTCAAACATATCACTTCAAATGTAAGTTGTCTTTAAGTGGGTTCTGCCCTGAGTCATATCATCATGACAAATATATTCATGTTGGAAGAGTAAGAAGTGGAGAAAATATCTATCTTTGAAGTGGAATAGGACACACACATGCTTTGCTATGAAAGTATTCATGGGAAATGAAGATCAAACATGTAAGCCCAAGAGAGAGAATTAATAAATTGATAATGAAAGCAATCAGGAAATAATAATGATTTAAAGTCTTATTGCAGGTAATTACAATGACTGATAGGATGCAGACCTCCACAAAGGCTCAACGGTTTCTTTATGAAACCAGTTCACTACATGTGGATATTTGTTTGGATTTGCCCACATTCATACAGATCAGTCCCCTCAAGCAATGTTAAATTAAGTGAAGAAACCTTCTTAGATCCTCTCGGTCAAAGAGAAGATATAAAGTCAAGGGAAACTTGTATGGTGAACTCGTAGGCCTCACCCCACATACATGACACTGAGGTCAATAAGGTTTATAGTTCTCCCATTCTGTGTGAATAGCTATTTAAAAATTAGCACAGCACTGAAACTTTGGTCAGTGTCATGCAATCCTCTTGAACCTCTGTTGTGAAGTGTTTGATTAAGACTCTCTTTGTTTGTATGAACACTTATATTTAGCCGTCCCTGAGATTGCCTGTAGGCCTATACATTTAGTCTGTAAGTATATGATGGAATCCCACTACTTTACTCTTGGGATTAATTCCTGCAATATTCAATGGCACAGTTGCTTGTTCTCTGTGTTTTCAACATGAAATCTGGTCAAGCGGACCTGGAGCTGTGCTGCAGTGCTCTGCCCTCTGGGTCACCAGTGGTTTGGCTCTTGCTCTGCTGGGCCCCTCTGCTGTGACCACTGGCCTGACTGGGTTGTTTAGAACGGGACAGTGGCGCTGAGACAAGGTGGGCGGTGCCCCCTGGTGGTGACAGGCGGCTCTGAGGAGGTCGCTGAGGATCTGGAGGATGATGCTGACTCCACGTCGCCGATGGCTGATACCAGTCTGACTGTGAGGAGCCAGACTGCCTGATGGGCAGAGGAGAAGAAAGAGAGTAAGAGCATGTTATGGATGAAAACGAAAAAGTTCAAACCAACACAGTGGAGAACTGAGCTGCTTTGTAGCATAGGAGGTTATGTTTTCAACCACATTGTTTGGTTGTAAGCAAGATTACACAAATAACTAACTATCGGATTACCACAACATTTGGAGAGGACGGATGTGGTACAGGTAAAGAGAGAACCCATACATTATTTTCCAGATCCAGGGTTTTATTATCCCTTTCTCAAAAATTGTGATAATAAGAGAATAGAGAATAATTATGGATCTTGAAGATAAAAACTCAGACATGTTTAAAGACATGTTAACGAAGGCTTCCTAAGAGGCCTGTTGGGCCTTGATGGAATACTGAAGCTTTACTGTATGTTGTGTTTTCTGCTGCTTCCACAGAGAGGCACTTACCAGAGAAGGTGCCGGAGAAGACGCCTGGAGAGTGGCTCTCAAAACTCTCTATGACGGCTCCTGGCTGCTTGCACAGCTCTGCAGCTGAAGACGTATGATCACTAGTCTGTGGGAAAAAGAAAGAGGGAAAGTTTATCTCTTGGTTTCACCATCTGTGAAATAAAAAGGGGAACTACAAACAACTGGATGTTTCCCTAACTTTTTTATAATTTTTTTGTGAAGGATATGTTATTTACTTCTGCAATAGAATACGTGAAGCTAACCGTTTTGAAGGTTGAGGCCGGCACTGGGCTTGGGGGTCCAGGACTGGAGCCGGTCGGAGCAGGTGAGCAGACAGGTGTGGCTGCTGGTGGAGGACAGCCGAGACCACCAGAAGGCAAAGAAGGAACACAGGGAGATGTGTGTGTAGAGTGACAGGATTGAGGTAGAGATGAGCGCTGCTCGCAGTTTACAGAAGGGACAGTGGTGGGTGAGTGGGGGGTGGGAGCTGTTGCGATTAATGAAGTTCTTGGTCTTTGAAAGCTGTGCTGGATCGGGGATGTAGAGTCAGCAGATTGAGGGGAGGGGGTTTGGGGAGCAGGTGAGGTAGTGGAGGCAGAGCCGGGATGGCTCCTGCTGCCAGTCGTCTGCAGGACTCTCACGCCCCCGTCCTGCTGCAGGTCCTTCACATCCTGTGCCGACAGCTGGAGCTGCACGTACATCACATGAGCACCGATTCCCAGGTTAATGGTCAGAGGGGAGTGTCCAGACAGGAAGTCACTGATCTGCACGATAGTCACGAAACAAACACTTCAGCCGGTGATAGTGAGTTTGGGTGAACTCACAACACCAGGGGCAGATATAGGATTTCTAAATCAGGGGCCTTAAAGGGGCCAAAATGATTCACAGTCAATTATATGTCCATCATCCATGCACAACTCCTGATTCAGTAAGGTGCACGTTAAGGTCATTCCTTATTTACTTTTAGCTCTATAGTTTTGAGCAAAGTCACACCTCTGAACATATTTTGTAAAATTGTTCCTCAAGAACGTCTTTTTGAATGTGACATTAAAACTAATAATAGAGGGTTAGTCTATATTTTTTTTAAACTGCAGGTCAAATTCATAATCAAAAATCAAATATGATTTCATACAAATCTTGACAATTATGCTTTTAAGTCAAATGAATGTTTAAGGTTATCATGAACGTTTGGGAATGAAAGTTAATGCAATGTTTTAATAAAGATATAGCTTTGCAAACGTGTGTGTGTGTGATGTGGCCTGGGGGTAGAGTGGTCGTCCAACAAGAAGGTTGGCGGTTCAATCCCCACTCTTCCCAATCTGCATGCCGAAGATAACTTGGCCAGATACTGAACCCCTAAAAAAAATGGCCCCTCATAGATGTTGAGTGTACTAATTGTATGTCGTATTGGACAAAAGCATGTGCCAAATGACATGTAATGCAGAATGGAGGTTTGCACCTTTTTCAACATAAGAATGTGTGGGATCTTCTTTTCCTGTACATTCTCAACTGAGCTGTTGTTCTCCAGTGACAACTACATGATGTCCACTTTGGTCATTTAGATAAAGTGTATCGACACAAAGCAGGCATGGTTTAAATTTGGAAATGTGTGAGGTATTTTCTGACCTGTCTCACAAAATATGTGACACCAATGCATAGTTGAAATTCTTCATAGGACACTACTGTTATTTCTGCACCACATTCAACAAGTTGTCTTACTAAAGGTTTGCCTCATACGGTGGCCCTTTACATTATACATCAAAATCTTACCTGAGATTCAGTTAAACTTTCCAACACGTCCATCACAGTCCTCTCAGCCCTGGCAGAGGAGCACTGGCAGTAAAAACAGATCATGTCCATGAAGCCTGATGTACGTGTGTAAACGTTAGTTGACAAGTGAAGGATGTGCGTCGGTTTACTTACGACTAAACCAGCTTCGATGACAGGGACCAGTGTCAGTTTACTGCCATCTGCTACTCCCAGCTCCAGCAGTCTTCCTGCTGTCAGCTGCCTGGTACGTGATATTGGTATTATTGTATGTATGGCAATTTGTATTCAGCATGTGGACACAGTCTCTCACACACTTTACACATTCATGTCTCTCTATAGAGTTGTGAGGACACCCATTGACATAAATAATTCCCCAGCCCCTATGCCCTAACCATCACAACTAAATGCCTAACCAGTCCCCTTAACACTAACCCAAAACTGATTCTAACCCTGATAAGCGATTGAATTTGTGGGGACCAGACAAAATGTCCTCAGAATGTCAGAAAGGCCTCAAGATTATGCTATAGAACCAAAATTGGCCCTCATAACTATAGCTAGAAACACACCCACACACACTTAATGACTTCCCAGCATGCAGGGTCTGCAGCCCACCTGTCTTTATGCAGCAGCACGGCTCGGTTCCTCTGCAGCCGGAGCCTCTGGGAGATCCGTGTCCTCAGCCCCTCCACGGTCTCTCCCCGGGGGACGGTGAGCTCCACCGGGCTGCCGGTAGTGGAGGTGATGGACAAACGCATGGTGGACGGACCGGTGGAGGCTCCTCCGGTCCCGCTGCCGTACACATCCCTCCGCTGCTGCTCCATCGAACTGTCAGTGTGAAACCTCCCAGTTAATGAAACCAGACTCTGGTCCAGGATCAGCTCACACGGGATGAGACAGTGTTTCTTTTCTGGGTTGTGATTCTCATTACCCCGTGAGAAACTGTGACGCGTCTTTAATTGTCTTTAAAAAACGAGGATTATGGTTCGATTTCACCGCAACAGTTTCTCTTCCTGTCTGACAGACGCAGCTTTACTCCACCGAGCGTAAAACACCACAGCCAACTCCCTGTAAGCCCCGCCCGACTGGGCACACAGCCAATCAGCGAGAGCCGAGGGGACAGCCAGCCTGTGCTGTCCAATCGAAACGCGTTATTCCCGAACTGGCTCCACCCTACTTTGTGCCACACTCACCATTCATAAATGATGCAATGAACACAGCACAACACATTTTGTACAGGATGTGGAAATCATAATCAATCATAATTTTTGTATAAAAATCTTTTAAGAATTCAGTTTTATGAAATGATCGTCTGCATCAATAATCCCTTTTGTACTCATATTTTTTAAAGACCTGACTTATTGAATCATTGACTACATCAATAGTTCTAATTCTGTTAATATTTTTTAAGACTTCAAATATCTGTCGAACTAAATAGGTAATTTATTTTTATTAATATTTTTAGATTTTCAAATAACTGTTGATTTAAAATGATTTACCTTATCAATAGTAGATTTCTACTCATAATATCTTCAACTTCAAATGATCGACTGTATGTTAGATTTTTAAATGTTTACATATATTGTCACTATTAAGAGCTTCTCCAAGATAATTCATATTTCTGGATTACTGACTGACTCCAGGCATCATGAGAAACACATCTAGTTGGATTCCAACTCCTGTGATGATCATCACTGCCCTGTTGCCCTGGAGGGGTTTCTAGGTTGATGACACACAGGTTGATGTGTCAAAACAATTCCAGGACACGGATGATTGTAACATCAATCACTGACTCATCAGTTAATCTGTTTATCTGGCATTAAACATTACCTTGGGTTGTGAAACCGGAGCCCACTGATCAAATAAACAGTATCAGTACATCTGGATCTTCTTTTTAGCGAGGTTACATAGACACGAAGCAAAAGATATACAGGTAAGTCCGGTTGAAGGCTTAATATATATATATATTACTTTATTTTCTATAATATATAGATACAAATACAAATTTTGTTGAGACAGTTTTTATGAGCCATTATAGTAAAATGTGTAATTTTGTGCAACATAAATAACAAACTTAAATTTAAACACCGGTAGTTGGAAATCAAATCTGTATTTGGATCTATATAAATAAATCTTTTAAAATTGCAGATTTACAGATATCAGCCCCCTAAATAAGCCTGGCTTTCTTCATCAAGATCCATACATTATTCTGTAAGAAATCCACAAGAACGTAAGGATATGGAGCAACATTTAAAGCTTTCTTCTTGGGTCATGCCCCGTCCTTTCACATGGAAATCTGTTCAGCTGTTTGTGTGTCATCTTGCTTCCAAACATATAATCATTCTGAAATATGCTTCAAATTGTTTAGTTAAGATGAAATCTGAGTGTTTAAAGAACATTCTCAATCCCTTATCCTTCGTTGTTTCCTTTTCAAGGTCACATGGGTGCTGGAGCCACGTCCCACCATGCAGAGGGAAGCACCCATCACATGCACATATATGGATGCTGGATCACCCTCATTGCTCAGACCACGGTGTTATTTGTATTCTGCAGACGTCCACATCCTCTGCTTTATTCGTGTCCACCCTGTGTCCACGGCAGCGGGGCGTCGGGCTGCACCTGTCACGTGATGCACACAGGAGAGGAGCTGCTCTGGAGTGAAGCAACTCGGGAAGTGGGCAGAGAAATGCAGCTAATATGTGTCTCCTCGCTGCTGCTAAAAATAGCTGCACCCATAACACCCCCGCTTTGTCCAGCCTGCGTCACTCCTCTCCCATATAACCTTCTTCTCTTCCCCTCCCTCGCCCCCACACTCACTCCTCCGCACTCTCTCCTAAATGCAGACATGTTGTGATGTTATCTTTGGGTTCTTTTCTGTCCATCAGTGTGTGGGAAAAACTGTATTCATTCTTTCTTCGCCCTTTCTGCTGCCCTTGTTTTGGAATCATCGTCTCTGTCTGTATGAGACGCTCCATAGATCTATGAAACGTGTAGTGTTTTTATCATTCTTATCGTGTCCCTTCTGTCAATCAGTGTGTGGGAAAAGCATGTTTTCTTTTGTCTCCTTTTCTGCTTCCCTGTATGAGACGCTTCATAGATCTATGCTCTATAAATCCCTGAGGATACTGTCGCGTGGACACGTAGAAGATAAAATCTAAGAGAAGAGCTTCATTGGAATTCAAATGGAATCTCACTCTCATCCCTTCTTGGTCTTTTCTCCTTTTACGTGACTGGAGGAACTCTACGTCCCATGGAGCCATTTTGTGGCTCCCTCCCTCCCTCCCTCCCTGATACTACCCCCAAGACCCTCACCCGTCCCCCCATGCATTTCTATGACAGGGTGTCATACTGAAAGGGAGAGGTCGCTAGTTTACATTCATTAGGCAGGCCTCGCCGGGAACAATTCCACAGGATGTCCTGCACTCCAGTGCGTGCACAAACGCAGCTCTGACGTCAGCATTACAGCAACACACACACACACACACACACACACACACACACACACACACACACACACACACACACACACACACACACACACACACACACACACACACACACACACACACACACACACACACACACACACACACACAGGCTCTGTATATGCTCTCCCCTACATTCCTCCCACCCCCTCTCTTGGCATCATTTCCCAGATGTTTCAATCCGCTGCTATGTTATACCTCAGAATCCCAGGAATTTCCGAGATTGTATATGTGAGGAATCTGCCCTGATTATTTCACCTAGACTCGTCTTACTGACAGACTGTGAAAATATCAAATGGCCTCAGGTTGTCTGAAAATGCACATATGTGAGAGAGCTCTCAATGCTCTCTGATGATCTTTAAGGTATACGTTTTTATCCTTAATTTGGGTGATAATCTGAATAAATCCCTGGGTTAGTAAAACTCGTAAAACTATGAACTATCAAGTAAATGTAAGGGTATTAAGAGTTGCAGAGGTAAGCTCCATACTGTGTGTCATTCTTGTTAATAAATGAGTTTAGTATTAATGGTTCAATTTGTTAAAAGCAAGCAGCTGTTAAGACGTGTGCCCACAGATGGGACGCTTTTTTTTCTGTAAACTCTATAAACAAGTCACATGCTGTGTTTAGGTTTAAGATGTTTAAAGAAATCTCTGAGGCTGTTTGAGTAACGTAAACCCTCTTAAGCAGCGGAAAGTTCACAGGAGAGATCAAAATATCCCAAAAATGTGCTGCTGCTCCGTTCCTGTCTTCTCACTGCCTTACAAGACAGGAGAAGTCAGGAAAGTTCACATTTACACGTCACATGGAACACAGGCACGTTCCTGAACCGAAAGAGTAAACTGTGACACCTCTGTCTCCAGCAAATGTTAACTCCAGTTAACATGTAGGTCACTATTTCCCCGGCTGCATTAAACCCCTGGACTTTTGTAGTTATTCCCGTCACTGAACCAGTTCTTCTTTGAGCCGCCTTACTGAAGTTTCTCAGAGGGGAAAGTTTTCTGCAGAGACATAAAACAGGTTCTTCAGACGCCTGACTAAACTTTGCTGCTTCAGACTCACCGTCCTCCCACTTCATGTTATCATCCAGCCCCAGATTAGACCTCCTGCCACTTTGCTGCAGAGGCATTTTCTATTTGTGCCAAGCCTTCATTTTCTACATCACACAGAAGGGCACGCTGCGGAGGGCCGGATTGCAAGAAGGAGGTTGGATTAGAGTTTGTGGGCTAATTTAGTTTTGCCAGCCTGATAGAGAAATTACTTGATGTGAGAGAAAGGACTCAGAGGACTAAAAAAATGACAGACATATAATTGAAAAGGAGTCAGACTCTGAAGAAACTCTCCTGCAGAGGTCCTATTGGTCGTACTCAAATACTTAAAACTTATCTGAACCAAAACAAACAAACTATATCTACAAACAGCAATAGCGGTCCCAAGTTGAAACCAGCCACCTGCTAGATATGCACAGGATTAATACATTCTGCAAACTGGCACGAATGTACACCAGTATGTAATTCTGTTCTCCCAGTAAAGACTGGTTACGTTCATGAGCAGGTCACCAGATACATTGCAGGATAAAAGTGTTTCCCAAAAGAGCGTAGTGTGCTGTATAGCCAGTGTTTTAATGGACTTTGGGGGGGCATCAGGCTTAAAGGAACTGGTTGCTCGTATGCAACTGTGCACTAACTTCATCAACTGCTCTCAGGGGCCACATTTAATTTTGGGGCAAGAGGTATTTGTCCTCTTTTCCTATCCGTAGTATAGACTCCTCTTTAAAGCCCTAATAACCCGTGCTTCCCCTGATAGATGCAATATAGATTCAAGAGTATAGAACTTTATTGTCATTGTGCGAGCACTACTAGTGTCAAGATTTACAATGGAAAATACTCACATATAAAAATAAGTAACTTTGTAATAGTAATGTAAAAATAAGCCACAATAAGTATGAAATATGGTTCTGCAATAAAATATTAGTAAACACAAGTTGAGGTTTTACGAGGCTTTACATAAACACTTTCCTAACACTCCAATATATTGTTCCTTGATTTAAATAGATGTCTCTAGATCTCGCAGAACTCATACTGGGATGTTACCTGTTGCAGGTTTGATGTATTGATGAAACATAACGTTATCTCAGGAGCTCAGGGCAGTTGCCCCCCTGTTGCTAATTCTGTCACATGTGTAAAGATAATGAGATAAAAAAAAGAATTCTTGCTCCATTTTGCACTATTTGTAAAGATTTCTATCTTTTGTGTGTAGTTAATTGCTGCTATTGTTGTTTTTTATGCTAAATTTATATATATATATTTACACTTGAGAACTTTCTCTCATTGGAAAACACATTGTGAACTCTTCAAATTTTGAAAATACCTTTGTTAAATTCCAGAGACGTGAAACTACTTTGAGCTGGAGGGTCGTCTGTGAGTCTCGTCATGGCCCCTGAAGGTCTGCCCCTTCATTGGATGAAAAAAAAACAGGACACGAGGTGCTTCCATTTTAAGTACAGAATATTCCACATGAGAACTACTATAGTGCAACGATGCCTCCATGTGGTGAAATATGAGATTACAAACGTCCCCGACAACAATCTGTCTTCTTGCATCTTGTCTGGTAACAAGAGAAACACTGAAACACGGCAAAGAGAAAAATATTCTAATGCAGAGTTAGGTATACTACTTATGAGAATACTAATATTAAACTAATCAATTAATCGATCTGTCAGCAGCTGCCATTCATGAGCAAAATAATGTGAATGACGACGGGGTTCCTCCTCCATCGTACATCACCAACATCATCACCACCTCCACCACCATCATCCTCATCATCATCACCAGTGCAGGTCATGTGCTGCGTCGGGAGCGGGCGGTGGGTGTGTCCAATCGCGTGTGGTTTCATTCATAACTCCGGTCTTCATTCGGAGCTCAGATTAAAGTATGCAGCCGGGGCAGGCTGCCTGCGCCCGGCTCGCATCAGCACCGCTTCCCGGACCCACTCAGGCCGTTTCATTATGTAACATGTGGGAATAACCGACTGTAGATGATCGCAAACCCATCTGATTTCGTGAGACGAGTTCAGTGCGCACGCAGGGGCACCGCGCGCACGGCGATGCCCCGAACCTGAAGCTTCCTCCTGCGTGATTCTAACGCTGATTGATTCTCCGCAGACTTGAGAGCAGACGACGCAGAGATGAGGGACCGCGCTGATCGGAGGGTTTGTGGAGAAGAGGCGAAGATGCTGCTGCCGCCGCTGGGGCTGCCGCTGCCGCTGAGCAACGCCGCGGGCTGCCGCGCGTCACTGTAGTCAGTCCTGCACAGAGCAGGGGGGGAACAGCTGCTTCAACATAGACCGTAAGATACAGCACATCTGGATCACATCAGCATCCAGGCACATGTCAGGATGATAGGCAGCCCCCCCTCCCATTCATCTTCACTCTTCATCCTCACTGCTGGAGTTGTTTCTGTCTCCCTCACATGTTATGAATGAAGTGGGCGGATGTCTGTCTGTGTGATGAGGTGAGAGAAGATGCGAGGGTGTAGCATGGCATTAGAACCTGAAACGCGCACACGCACACTATTTATCTTTCTCTTTCTCAAACACACACACACGAGCTTGCATTGAATTGGTATTTTCTGCACCAGCCTGGGTCAGTGTTTTCATTTTTACCTTCACTGTTTACTCACAGATTAAAAGAGGCTGAAGCCCAAAGGACTCGACTGTTCATTATAACTTACAACTGGATTACATGCAGATTGTTTCATTCTAGGACAAAAAAGTAATAATAATACCAATAATAGTAATCATCTTCATCCTCATCCTCATCCTCATCCTCATCATCATCATCATCATCATCATCATCATCATCATCATCATCATCATCATCATCATCATCAAACATCATCTCCTTAAAAAAGACTACAATGAAGTAACAATACAATTATGGCTTGAATGGATCACTTTATAAATATGATCATTATTTTAATTTAAAGACAAAGGGAAGATGTGATGCATAATGTCATTTAATTTTTATGTTTTTTACCATTTTACCATTTACCATTTTAACTGCCTGATATTTAATCAGCAAATATGAGACAGATGTGTTGAGCAGCAGATGTGATGTGAACTGAGGGGAACACTGGTCATGTGAAAAAAAGAAAAAACCCGACAGAAAACAACGTAGGAAATTAATTTCAAAAGAAAAAGAACAAAAAATATAGAAAGTCTGTTTTCACCAGCCGTGAAACTTTTAAATGAATCTGCTGTTTGCCCTTTGTTTGGAAGTGCATGGTCAAAGTGAGAGAGAAACTATCAAGAAACACACAAAGACACACACACACACAGAGACACACACACACACACACACACACACACACACACACACACACACACACACACACACACACACACACACACACACACACACACACACACACACACACACACACACACACACAGAGACTTAATGGTCTGCTGACACTTACCCTGTGTGAAGCATCACCCATATAATTGAATAAAACAAGGATATGTATTTGGTGTGTGACTGTGTGTGTGTGTGTGTGTGTTTTCATGTGTGTCTCTGTGTGTGTGTTTGTGTGTGTGTGTGTGTGGGTGTGTGTGTTTTTCTCTATTGTCGGAGCGTTCTCTCTGCTCAGAGCTTTGTCCACATCACATTTACCTTGAGCTGCTGGTATGTGTGAGACATTACATAAAACACGACTCTCACATGGCGAGGGAATGTGTGCAGCGTTGGCAGTGTGTGTGAGGAAAGCATTCATGGACTGATGTTACACAAGCCGCACGCTGTGTAAATAATCATGTACTGTCAGCTCCTCTGCTTCTGTCCGTCTGTTAGTACACTCATCTGTCTGAGGTCTACAGAGATGAGATGTCAAAGGGATTCTTGGTTATCACACTGTATTAGTTCATCTTCAGGAGATGTCAGATTATTTCTATCACATTGGGTGTTATTTGATAATGTTCAGACCAGAGAGCAGTTGGGTTTACGTCAGTTTTGTATGTTTAAGGGGCATTACGTCAACTTTCCACATGAGGAGTTGTGTTCAGGCTGTTGAGTGAAGCGCTCTGCGGCTCTGGAGGTAGAAAATAAACCTGTGTCATCAGGGTTATGTTTGCTCGGGATTGTTGAATCACAACCCTTCATACTGTTTTTATTATTCGCTAACTTGTGAAATTCAGGCGTGGTGACCTATAAAGAATAGCAGAATAAAACATAGCCTGAAAAACAGGCTTGTCTGAAACAGGCTTTTTCACAGCAGATGTTGCCCCATTAGGAAAGAATCAGGTGTCTGAACATTAACAATAGCTCTTTTTATACAGGTGGGTTATTACTGTGCATTTCCTACAGAGGCAGGTCACAAAAAAGACTTTGTTGGGGACTATTTTCAGCTGTGGATGAATACACATGTTGTGCTCTCATGCGTACTCAACAGCAGCAGGATGATGTGTGCACAGTGCAGGACAGATTGAAAATAAACTAGTTTCCATGTTCCTCGTAATGAAAGAAAATGTCACAGTGCAGACGCGTAGCTCACTGATGTGTTTTATTGTTTTTTTAAAGAATAATAGAGCTCTAACATACAGAGGAAAAGATCTATACAAATTTAACTACACAGAGCATTTATTTAAGTAGATTGATTCACTTATTGTTTGAGTCTTTCACCAAGCTTATTCCTGAAAAGGTCAAATCTTCCTTCACGCTGCTGTAATGGTATTTCCTAAAGAAAGAGCATCTGTGTCTGACCTGTTCCACTTTCTCATTCCTCTGCAGGGTTCACTCACGCTGACCTGGACCATGAGCAATGATTTGCCTCTTCTGACAAGTCTGACTGAGAACTCCACAGTGAGTAAACTGCTGCCTCCGACACCATCAACACATTCTGCCCACACCCTCACATCTGCTGCTTCCTGTAAAATCAGGTCCCACACAACACTTTAAGATTCAATGCAACAACAAGCCAAAGAAGCTTCCAGTGGCAGCGAATGCGAAAGCTCTTATTTATTGGCAAGACCAGTTTCCCCAGTCAAATGAGCTCCCTGACACACCCAAGTGGTTGCAATTGGAATCGACCGCAGTAGGAAACCGCTCTCTTTCAGCTCTCCTGTTTTCCACTGAGGATTATCCAATGCATTTAGTGGAGGCAAATTGTGCTCGGCAAAAATTCACTTAAATAAAAAAAAAGATTAAATGGTGCTTCAAGCTCCTGCCCTTTTGTTATATTCTTCCACGCGTTTTAATTAAAATTGTATTCCATCTCAATCTGATCAGGCGTGTATTTACAGGAAGTATAAAGGACTGACTACTATCGCACACTGGCAGATAAATATAACCATCTATAAATAGCTGACAGAAACCTTCTCCCTTCCTCAAGCTCAGCTTTTCTGTTACTAACATGCCAAGTCATTTTGTTATAAATAATTTCGAAAACCAAACAAAGAGGAACACTGTTTTTATGCTTTCGTAAAACAACATCCTAATTCGAAACCTATTGTTTGTAAATGTGTGTCACTTTCTGCTAATAAGTCGATTATTTCATCAGAAAATATAAAATCATGGTATGGAGTGTAGGAATTTAGAGAAGGTTCAATGAACGCCAGGTTGCAGTTGATTAAATTTAAAGTTATGCAAAGATTACAACCTTCTAAAGAAAAAATATACAATATATCCTAATTTATCTGATATCTGTGACAGATGTAAATCTTCATAAGGTACTCAAGGCCATAGCTTTTTGCTTTGTCCTCAGATTGTTCTCTTCTGGCAGGATCCTTTTAATTGGTATTCCAAAATGTAGGATCTACAGATTGAACCTGATCCCTGTTTGGCTGCTCAGTAGCTTCTCTTCCACATACTGTACAGCAGACACTTATGTTTGTTAGTTGCAAGGAGAGTAATACTCAGTGAATGGAAAGCAACCCCACATGGTTGTCATGAAAGAATAGAGAGCACTTGGGGCCCAATTATTAGGCCCCTTAACCGCCCCGAATCCCACCATGTATAGTGTACTTATAAATCTTCTTCTCTATTTATGCTTTTGTGTGTTTATTTAGTTTTGTAAGGGTGTAGATGTGTAATGAAAATGAAAGAAAACGAAAAAAAAAGAGAGCAGCAGGTTTGAGGTGTAGCGGCAGTGGAGGATGGCCGGATGTGACGGCTGGGTGTGCTGCTTGACCTGGTGTTTGCCTCGGGAGGACGGTGGGGACATCTGATCCAGCAGCAGTGATTATCTGACAGTTGAAGCCGTCTGTGCACAGGGAGAATTGACTGTCGCTTGCCTCCATACTGAGTGTGTTAGAAACATGGCCTGAAGACTGGCCAGAGCCGTCCACTACTGCAGCTGATTGATCGTGTTGTTCCTCCTGTTTGGCTGAGCTTGTAAAAACAGCAGATTTCATTAAGCTACAGATGCTCTGACAAATTCTGTGTGAGTGTGTGTGTGTGTGTGTGTGTGCATGTAACTGTGAGTATCATGGTGTGTATGTTGCCATTAGACTGTGATGGAGCTGTGAGTCACACACAAACACACACACGCAAACACACTGTATGTGCAGCTTTAAACGTATTATACTGAATCTCCCCATAGGCTTCATCTGAATATAGGCCACCACAGCATCGAATGGAAAAACATTCTTTGTGTGTGTGAACACTGTGCTATGTTTAACATGTTCTGGCCTGAAGCCGGTTTGAGGTTGAATGAAAAAGTGTTTTTATTCCCTCTCATGAGCATAATCCATCAAAATCCTGTGAGTTTATCAGCAGGAAACTACAGCTTCATCTATTCAGCAGCTTTGTTGTTTCCTCGGAGCGGCGACTTGAAGCTGAAACACATCGGTTGATTCTATGTTTCATGGAAGCACCTTTACACTGAGAGCAGTCACCAGTGAAATCTGCTGCTATTGCAGATTCACACACTCAGACATGGAGGCGTTCACACACATCTTCCGTAAAGTTGACTATTTGATTGGTCAATTAACAGACAGTTAATTAGAAAAACTGTTAATTAGGTGTCTCAGTCATTTTTCAAGCCAAATATCAAACATTGTGTGGCTGTGACTCCAACTCTAGATATTTGGGTTTTGAGCCATTGATGAAGCCAAACAAAGAATTCAAAGATGTCTTTTTATAAATTGATAAACTTACCATTGACGTTTGATTGACAAAATGATAAAGTGGGAAAAAAAGTGGGCAGATTAGTGTGTGGACCTTCCCTCAGCTGCAGACTTGTTTTTTTTTCAGCTGTTCCTGTTAAAGTCAACATAATTCAGCATAATTCAAAGGTTGGCCTGTGCTACACGAGGAGCTCCTCCACTCCCTGGTTTCCTGCAAAGCAGTGCCTAATGACAACCTTTCACATTTATAATGCTAAGTGTTGCAATAGATGAATATTCCTTTTGTGGAGGTGAAAAATAGCCCAATTATTTCTACTCTCTTTTGAAACTGACATCAGAAGAAGAGCCAGAAAAGTCTGGGGATTGCTCATGAGCGTCTGCGTCCTCCTCCGATTTCCTTTTTTAGCTGGCGGAGGGCTCATTTCCCCCTCATTGAGAAGAGCTGGGAAATTGAATTAAGGGTCTCGCTGACGTTTCGATTAGCATCCCCAGGCTCACTCAGCCAAGACTGAGAGTATTAATCAGAGGGAGTAGAGAGGAGAGCAGTTGTCTTATCTGTATTTGTGTGTGTGTGTGTGTGTAGGCAGGATGTGTGTGAGTTAGTGGGGATAAGAATCACTGTGATCAGTGTTAATTCCACTCCGAGCTGACAGCGTAATGCGACATAGTGACTCATTGCCACGTAGCTCAAAGAGAAACAAATCAATATCTGTCCCAGCCCAACCAACAACCAAACATGGAAACAGATATGTAAGCTTCCAACTTATGGTTCTATTAAAATAACGATTTATGAGCCAGGGCTATGCTTTCTGAATGCAGGTTTGACCGATAATGATACTTGCAGTGATACAGATATTTATTGTAAATACTGTGTGTGGTTTTGAAAGTGTATTCTTGTCAGCGAGGGGAGTTGGGGTGGTGTGTGTGTGTGTGAGTATGTGTGTGATTAGTTGGGAAAGGGGCTTTTGTTCTCCCCCTCACACTAAAAGAGTTATGAATACAGCAGAAAAATAGTTATGATTAAGAGCTTTAAACACACAAATTCAAAAGCATGTGATTGAATTACATTTAGTTTAAAAGCCACAGATTAACATACCTCATGTGCCTGTTAGATCTAAAGAAGGTAAAACCTTTGTTCTGATGGAGGCACTGACCTGAGCTCTCTGTGTCTGGAGCAAATATACTGGACGGATTATTTCAATTTACACCAGTGACTTATTGGCACATGTTTGTGCCATTGCAGGGTGGGCCGCCAAACTTTGAAAGTAAATTCATCCCCATACATTTAAATTTGGAAAGCTACAATACCCAACCAGGGGAATGTTGAAAGATCCATGAAGCAAAACAACACCCTCCATCATTCTTTTTTTATTTAGGTGATGGATGTTGTATATTTATCAAGCCAGAGAAAACATAAAAACCCATATTGAAAGGGGTCTTTTAAAGCCATTGTTAGGAAACGGATTTGAATTTTTTTGAAGAACTTTAATCTCTTGAGTCAGTGGGCCTTTTGGTATTTAAGGGATAAATGTGTTTCTTGTATCTTCTGCTCTCTTGGGACAAAAACTATGAAGTTATGAGATTCGAGTGGGACAGATTCCGCCATACATATCTGGGGCTGTTAAATGTTACACAATTAAACCATTAAATCCATACACAGTGTGGTGTCATCTTCTTACAGCCCAGTTATTCTCAGTCGAGAACATTCATCAAAAAATCTTTAAAAGGAATTGTGGTCTAACTCTTATGCTATTCAGTGTGTTTTTCACGTTTCTCTGTGCCTGTTATGTTGGCAGCAGTGAATCTATAAGTTAATAGCTAATATACTAGTTCTCCAAATTGCACTTTCCAGGGTCCTAACCTCTTCTCCTGGTTGCCTTCAGGAGGTGCCTCTGTCAGCAGGCCAGGCGGAGAACTATGTGCTGCTGCTGGTGCTGCTGAGTGTTTTTGCCGGGGGGACGCTGGTCCTGCTCTCCCTGCTGCTCCTCTTCTGTCACCACTGCTGCATGGGCGGACGGCGCTACTCCAGGTGGGTGCTGCTGCCTGCTGAGCAGCCCAGTGCGTGGGACTGGCCTGGTTCGTCTGCACACACAGGGGAGGGATTACAGGAGGCAACATGATTATGGCAGCAGTAGATCAAAGCAGATGTGAGACCGAAGGCTGTGATGTCTACTGAACGAGCACAAAGAGTAAAACTGATGTTCGTCTTTCAGAGCCAGCGATGACCCTGAGAAGACAAACACCACTTATGCTGAGGATTCTCAGCCCACCCAAGGTCAGAGGCCTGTTTTTTTTTAAATTTGTTCTCTGTATGTGGTCTGGTTCACTTTCGTCACTAACTATTATTCCTGTCGTCCTTGCCTTGTATGTCCCTCAGAGATCACCATTCGTCTGGATGAATCAGATGCTCTCTCAGCTTCCAGCTGCCATGAGGGAGAGTCAGAGCGATTGGTCTTCACTGGGTCGACTGGTCGCAGAGTCTCCTTCAATGAGTCGGCTCTTTACGAACAGGAGAAGACGACACAGGAAAAAGGACGCAGGTACAAGTCATCTACGCTTATATCCAGTTTTACAGCTTATTTGATAAAGCAGCCTGTGGATTCATGAGTTCTCCTCCTATCCAGGTACACTCTCACTGAGGGAGACTTCCATCACCTGAAAAAGGCCCGGCTGACCCACCTTCACATGCCGCCGGCCCCGTGTGACCTAAAGATCCTCACCATCATGGAGTGTGACTCAGCAGACAGCAGCACGGTCAACATCAGTGAGACCGCAGCTCAGAAACTGCCCCTCACCATCTACCAGGTAAAACGATTCCGCGTGGTTGAATCACGACGTCTGCTTTTTACTTTGAGTTTAGGAAATTCACACAAGCAAAGACAACGAATCAGGTTGTTTTTTTCATTTGTGTCGTGTGTGGATTTCTGTCTGCAGCCTGGTGAGAGAAGAGTCGCCGACTGGCTGGGACAGAGCCTGAGTGGAGGGCTGCCAGGAGACCCTCACCACTCCATCATCCTGGACCAGGGGCCCAGACAGAACTCATCAGCCATGAAACCACAGCACACACGGTCCCAGACAGTGAGTTTCAATGTTTTCCACTTAGTTTTGAGAATTTTGAATAGATAGATAGATAGATAGATAGATAGATAGATAGATAGATAGATAGATAGATAGATAGATAGATAGATAGATAGATAGATAGATAGATAGATAGATAGATAGATAGATAGATAGATAGATAGATAGATAGATAGATAGATAGATAGATAGATAGATAGATAGATAGATAGATAGATAGATAGATAGATAGATAGATAGATAGATAGATAGATAGATAGATAGATAGATAGATAGATAGATAGATAGATAGATAGATGGACATTCCATAACACTAATTGCTTTCTAGACAGATTAGTTAATGCAAATTTATGCAGGGGAAATACATTTGCAAAGACAGGTTCTTCCCAGTGGATTGATCAACACATATAACTCAGACACACATACTCACTCAGCTGTGAAGAACTCAAACCCACTGATGCACTGTGGCATCTGTCACCACTGCAGATGAGTGACAAGACAAACTGCTGTCCCCTGAGGTTCTTCCCTCTGCCCGTCACGATTCATCTCATCTTATCTGCCTCAACCTCTCCTTAATGTCTCATCACCTCCCTCCCTTCATCCTCCTTTTCATCTCTCCTGTCAGATGGGGGCTATCGGCGACAGGGCGGAGGCTGAGAGCGAAGGGAGTGTGAGAGGAGAGCTGATTCAAGCTCAGGGCCAGACTTCAGTTCTACATTTCTTGTCTAAGCTGCGGCGCCACGCTAGTCTGGAGGGGGCGGGGCCTTTCTTCAGGAGGTGGAAGTTCGACAGCAGTCACCGTGCTGCCAGTCTGGATGCCAAAGGTTGGGATAAATGTTATGAATGCCTGAGTACAGTTTGATGTGGGTAAGCTTTGTAAAAGAGGAGCATGTGGGTTGATGAGAAGGTGAAAAGAATCAAGTTCACAGCTCTGTTTTCACGGGAAATAGGTTCGCCCAAGAGAAGGCCCTTCCAGAGACAGAGAGCAGCCAGTGAAAACACCGATCACACCGAAGATGAGTCTATATCGCTCCAAGATGAGGTCATGGAATCCTCTCCACACACTCCCATTCAGACCAGTGAGCTCCAGTCCCTCTCTGCAGAGTCTCTGTCTCACCACACTACTACACCCCCCTCTTCAGTCTTCCTCAGCAGGTACAAACCCCATCCCCCCCATCGTACCACAACCACATAGATAATACATCTCAGAACTGCTGATTAACTGACTGTTCTCCATTTTTGCAGGCGAAACCTTGAGGCCATGGTGGAGGTAGGTAGAGGCAGCAGCACCAGGAGAGAGGAAACCTGTTTGCAAGCAGACAACTGTCATGCTAGGAGACATGAAGAGGCCACAACCAACGGGACAGGAGTGGAAACTGAAACAAAACTAGGTGCAGTTGTAAGAGCAGAAGCCGTGGGAGTCAAGCTGGAATCGGAGGAGGATGACGACCCGTTTGGGGCACAACAAGAAGCTTCAGAAAGGTTTGCGGACATGTTGAGGAAAACCAATGGTGCAAAGACAGAGGGCATGGCATTATCTGTGAGGAGAAAGAATGATGCAGACGTAGACGACGGAGAAGACGTGGTGTTAGGAGCTGAGGCCCGGCGAAGGGCCGACTCCGGGTCGTCTCTTTCCTTCATGATTCGCCAGGAGAGCTTGGAGCCCCCGCCCTCTCTGTACAGAGACATTTGGAGCTTGAGGGCCTCCCTGGAGCAATACGCCTCCTCAGACCAGAGCAGCACAGATCGGGAGTCCATCCGCAGTGATGCCGATAGCGTCTCATCCTACGGTGGTGCGGGAGCTCGCTCTGGCCTGGACAGCTACTTGTCCCAGGATCTGGATGATGAGCCTGACGGAGAAGGGGAGGGAGAGGTCATGGAGGGAGGAATCAGAGGAGCGTCAGGGGGGGGACAGTGAGATGGGAAGTGGAGCTGGAGGAGAGGGTGAGGCGAGTAACAGGAAGCTCCTTCAGATGGACAGTGGCTATGCCTCTATTGAAGCACCATCCAGGGCCCCGGAGGAGATGCGGCTTTTTGGGACTCCAGGATCCCAGAGAGGAAAGACAGCATCGGAGAGAAGGTTGTTCTTCACCAACTCTGGAAGAAAAGGTTCAGTGTGCGAGAGCATCGAGTCCAAACTGTTTCAGGAGGAGCTGGAGGACGAGATGGCCGATGGCACAGAGACAGAGAAATTAAAGGAGAGAGCTAAGACCTTCAGCCAGTCTGTTACCCTTCAAGAACCATATCAACTTCTGAAATCCCTTCATCCTCAGAAACCTCCAGTGTCACAATCACAGCTCATAACTCCTCTTATGAAGCAAATCCCCCCGCCCCCTAGTCCTCACAGACCTCGCCTCCGCCACCGCGACTACAGCATTGACGAGAAGACGGACGCACTTTTCAACGAGTTCCTGCGACACGACCCCCGGTTCGACCAGCAGGAATCTCCGCTGCGCTCCAGGCACCGCTCCAGAGTTCACCTTCGGAAACAGTGGCAGAGACACAAGCAATACAGCGACCCAGGGTCATGCACCGGGGGGAGGTACTCCCCTTCCTTAGAGAGGCAGAGGTTTACTCCGCTGAGAAGGGGTGACAGCGCCGGATACCCTCTGGACACCAGGTATCACAGCACGCTCTCACGCATCGCAAGTGCTGCCGACGAAGAAGCCAGCGAGGTTGCGGATTGCGAGGAGGCAGCCATTGAGAGTGGGGAGAACAAAGATCCATCAAGGGATGGGGTTACAGCAAACGAAACATCTGAAGGCAGAGATGCAAAAAGGAGCAGCTCTAGTTGTGCAGGGTCGGGCGGAGAAGGCCACGGCTGCCAAGTCACGGCAAACAAGGACTCGGAAAGCACAGACGGTCAGTGTTTGAATACTGGGACTGCACAAACAAGCTGTAAGGATCCAAGATGCGACAACCGGAACAACAACGGTAGTCAAGCTATCCCGTCAGAGCTGTCCCTGCAGGAGGAAGGCAGTCTGTCTGACAAGCTGGCGGAATCAGTGGAGGAGAGGCTCTACGGCGGCCTGCGCACCGCAGAGAAACTCAGCCAGGGAGGATCGGAGCGCGTGCTCGCCGTGTCCCGCACGTCCTCACCTGGCTTCAGTCCCATATAACCTGCCAACACCACCATCTTCCTCATCACCTTTATATCAGATCCATTGTGTTGACCACAGACTGAAAAACAAAGTCGACAGCAACTCAAACATCCTCATGTGTTAGATACTGGGTCATTATCATTTTCCTTCACATCGGGACGATTCATTAAAATAAATATGGTCTGAAAACATACACACACACAACTTTGTACTTCTATCTTATTGAGGACATTCAAATTGTTTTCACTTTCCAGATATCTAAAGGTCAAGCTCAGAAGTAGTCCTCACAAAGGCATAAGTACAAGTAAACACACATAAAACACATACACACACACACAGTACATATACACACATATATGTATATATATATTTTAAGACTGAAGTACTTTCTCAATGGCCAGTCTCTTCCAATGATTCCACTCAGACCTTAATTTCCACTGTGACATGTGATGCCCCTTTTTATTGGTAACCGCTCCTCAGATCAAATGCATCCTTCATTACATAGATTTGAAAATAAAGACCCATCTTTAGAAAAAGTTAATATTTTCAGATTTAAGTGTGAATTTCCAGCATGCTACTGTATGTCCAAACAATGTGTATGTGTATACTGTACAGTTTGAACCTTAAAACAAATAGCACTTTGATGGGAAGAAAGATAACGATTGCTTTTACTGTCACCCATTTCTTTCATTTTTTAAACTATGTCCTCCTCAAGTGTCCTTCTCGTCTCAGTCACCATGAGTGTGTGTGTGTAAGAGCTCCGGTGTCGGCTAATGGAAGAACAATTCTGACCATATGGAAACAGAAAAAGACTTTCCTCCGAATGATTTTGTGTTTGCAGCCTTCTCTCTCACCGGGATCAGCAGATCTGGAGATCACATCACGCTATATATCATAAAAGTAAAAACAGAGGGGAAACCCAGATTATAATGCCAACACATCACTTGAGAATACACGTATCAAGCATTTTTGTCAGCAAATGGAATCTGTCTTGTCATTAGTCATCTGTCCCTGTTCTGCATCCTGGAGTGTGGTGTCACTGCCGGGCCGCTGCTGATGTGGGGGGAGACTGAAAGATGATACTTTAAGTGACTGATACAGGAGCCTCTCAGGCTTTTTACACAGTTGGTCCATTGACGCAGAAGCGGTGGGTCGGAACTGCTCCTGAATCCCGGCAGAATGGAAAGTACTTGCTCTGTATAACTCAACAAACTACAAGTCTGGTGGTTTATTTTTTTTGTCATTGTCAGCCAATCCCATGAAATGACACAAACCAACAATGAACTGTCTAGTAACACTTATTAGAGGTTGATTGTTGTTACAAAGGATTAAATGATTAATAAATAAAATGAGCCAGTGTATCAATCCACAGCTGAAAATACTCGAGACGCACTTGTTTGCTGAAATGTACAGTATCCATGTGTTTCAGGAAACGTTTGTGTCCTGTTGTTCAATCTTCAGTAGGAACCAATAGGTTTAAGGCTAAGAACAATGGACGGGTTATAAAAGTGAATAGGTTTTTGAGAACATTTGAAAATGTTGGTTTTAGTCTTTTCATAGAAAACAGGTAATTTTATTTTCAGATATGAAGTTGTACTCTTCACATGTCAGGCTCAAATCTGGAGTAGAGCCACAACTAAGATTATTATTACCATCAATGCATTTTCCTTGTTTTAATCTTAAATTGGTCAAAAATGCCCATCGTAAGAGCAGGGACTTTCTTTGACAAAAAAGAAAAATACAATTCTGTAGTTGTTGGTCTCCAAATAGTTAATTGGATGACGGGATTATATTTGTTAGTATTTTTGTTGTAAACTCACATCCACATCTCCTCTAGCTCAGGATGGAGTTTCCTCACGGTGAAGAAACTCTATCTTCTGAGCAAGGCTGAGATGAGGCTGTGAACATAGTCGACTAATATGGGTCAAATCTGATAAGAAATTCAAGTTGTAATCAAGTTGAATTTCAATTGACAATTGGCTTCATCAAAATTCGCTGCTGCAGAGAATCATTCAGTAAATTAACTTATAGTTTTTATTGTTGCGGCTGATCTCTTCTGGAGATGACTCATAGTTTTGAACCTTTTAAATGTCATGACATTTCAGAGACTGAACATCCTTCTTATTGTCTCTTCCAGTGTGGATGTGTTTACATTGATGTTGAATGAGGTGAAGAATGTCACCTGGGAAACTGTGACAGCTGATTGGGGCAGGTTTTTGTTTCCCTCCACTCCCTGATTTAAGCAGCAGTTCATGTATTTCATCAAACTCATGTCTTTGTCTTATTCATGGTGAGGCATCTGCTCTATTATAAAAAAAGCCTTGCAGAAAGAGAATGTCTTGCAGCTTTGTTGATGGTGGGGGAGGGGGACAACCATATTATGTTGACGTAATGTGATTCATAGAACCTGATGTGCATAGCTTAGAAAAACACTTCCATAAGAACTTAAGTGTGTCGTCACATACTGACATTGGTGAAATGTTGTGCAGCCTGTTAACACGGGGCGCCTCCTCCTCCTCCTCTACACGCCGCTCCCTGCTTGTGCGTCGTCAAGCGGAGAAACTCTCTGTGGACCTGGCTGACGTGGGAAGCACTTGCTCTCTCCCAGCCCTCGGAGTTGTGACTCACCTGATAGATCTCTGCTCTATTCCCAGCGAGGAGCTGATGATAGCCCTGGCTACGTAAGACGGGGGCCGAGCTGCCGCTGATGTGATGGGCACAACAAAGAGCATCGCTGGGAGACAGGCGCCCGGGCCATAGTGACGACACACCTCCTGCAGCATCTGCTCTTGATGCTCTCGGCTCTGACAACAAGCCGGTCGCAGGCATCAGAGAGACGGATGTAGAGTGTGTGTGTTTGTAAAGGACACGTCAATAATAATAAACAGGACATAAACCACTGAGTTGTATTGAATAACGAAGATATGCTCAAGTTAAACAGGAAGGATCATTCAACAAAACGGCCTGTTTGGGACATATTTTATATAAATAATAATTAAAAAATATTCATTGGAAAAAAGGGAAAAAAAGGAAAAAACTAAATGGAAATCAAAAATCCCCCAACAGGTCAGCAGTGGATCTCAAGGCTTCAGTCTGTCAGTCTGTCCACAAACCAAGCACTTTCCCTTTCGTCCAGCTCTGTACAGCATGCAGTTTTTATGTCGGTAGTAGTAGAGTACTATCATAATTATTCTCATCACAGATTTAAATATAGAATTATTCATAACTTTAGTTTTTTTGTCTCTCTTTAATTTTACACATCACAATGTGTCTTAAAAACTGCCATTAGGGTTCTGTAAAAAAAAAGGTAGTCAAAGAAACAGAAGGTGGGGTGTTGGGGTGGGGTACAGGGGGGTGATGGTGTTTGTGTTTGCCGGTGCAACACTTGGCTCTTCAAAAGAGGATGATGGGATGGAGAGAAGGGGGGGAACAGGTGGATGACAGGAGCTGAAAGGAGCCAAAACATGGGACACTATTTTCACAGCCAGTGCCTCAGTCTCAGAGCAAAAAGAACATTTCATGCTGTCCTCCTCTTCCTCCTCCTGTCACTCATACCGCATCTTCAAAAGACTCTGCAGAGCAGCAGTCCGAGGAGGCACGGGGACATAACGTCAGCAGGTTTCTCTCCCAGCTGTGAGGTTACCAGACACAGGACGGGGACAGGTAAACCTGAGAGGGACAGACACAGAGTATTAACAGATTATTTTCAGTTTATTTAACGGTCCTTGCGTTCCAAGTCGATATTTCTTATAAGGCTTTTTAAAATCCATAATCCAATAAATGAGAAACAAAAGAAACCCTGCACACTGAATACGATGAGTTTTCTTATTCTACTTGATCTGAAAATTAGCAGTAGAGATAAAATGGCGCAACACTGGGACGGCACTGGGACGGCACATGGGAAAGAAGATGACAAATTCCCCTGATTTAACTGATCCTGAACAGCTCAGGCACAAGAAAGGTGGGAAACAGGGAATCTCCTTAAAATATGTGAACTCAAAAGAAAGATATCCTAGTTTTTTCTTGTCTGGCTCTGAGTCCTCAAACAGCGTCCTGGAAACGCTTTTGACTGATGCAAAACAATACAGCAAATCAAATACGTTCTGAAAACTTTACTGACAGACAGAAGTTTTCGGAGTTGGTGTGTAAACCTCATTGACTCACCATTAGATCTAATTTATATTTTAACGCGTCACAATTTATGACAACATTTTCAGAATTGGTGCACGAAAACCTGAGCTGGTGTCGTTATCTCACCGAGACTCATCCACAGTGTGAGAGAGACAAACACCCCACAGCTCACTTCATCTCATCCGGGGTGAGTCATCGCCTGAACAAATTAATACAAAGCATCTCCTCTGCACTGCAGCCATGACAAATTGCCTTGAGTGGTTTGTATGTGCGAGATTGAAAGAGCACACAGTGGGTGGTGACTGGAAAGAGAGGAGGACAACCTGTTAAATTGGTGTGTACACATGCAGCATAAATCGACCCCCACTGCTGCACCTGAATGAGGTCCAACGATGAACTCACAGCAAACAGAGAAGTGACGCTCCGAGACCGGAACAGTCCAGATCTAGCTTCTATGACTGCGCCTGCGTGTGTGTGTGTGTGTGTGTGTGTGTAGCGGTGGTGAGTCAGAGCACTGCTTGGTGAATATCAACACAGATTCTCTCTCCTGCATCATTTGCTCTTCCGCTGCTTCTCCCCCTGCTGCCTGATACTCATCTCTACGTCTGTGACTGTTATAACTCAGTCTCATTTCATCCCTAAAAATCTTTTCATCTGAATCTGCTGCACCTGTTCTCCGTTGCTGTTTATCTTCATCTGTCCCCTCCATGTACTGTATGATAAGTGTCCTTCACAGGCACCAGCTTTTTCCAGTCTGCACTCACCAGGTGGGTTGTTGCCGAGGGAGGGTGGGAAGGAGGTCATTGCTGTTTGCAGGTGGAGAGCTTGCGGATCTTGCTGGCTGTGGAGACTCCTTTGCGTGAGGGGTTGGATGACGAAGAGGAGCGGCGCTCGGCTTTACCCTTGCTGTTCAGGGAACCCCCCTCTGTCCCGTTCACACACACTGGCTTGGCTGCAGCTGGACTGTGATCCGCGCTCCCCTGATCCCGATATTCCTCGGTCACTTGTCCTAAAAGAGACACACACATATCAGAGCCAAGACAAAGTCATCACACTTCCACACAATTGCTGACACAACTGCTGCTTTATTGATCGTATGTGAGCCTAAGGCATGAGCGTGCACAAGGTCAGTAATAACGTGTGGAAATCACCACAAACCTGCTGCTGTAAACCCAGTTCTTTCAAAAAGGACCTTTAAAAAGCTAATTTGTCAGCAACAGCAGCAAAATGTCAGGTTAGATCAAAATGAGATAAACTGTGTGCTAACCTACAACAAGAGGAAATCTGGTGAGTGGAAAATAAGCCCGAACATTTCAATTCGAGAGCAGATCTGTGTGTGCTCATGTGAAGAATATTTCACTTGGAGATGTAGTTACAGCTAAAAAGAAACACAAACTGTTGTTTCATGTACCACATCAGCAGATTGCTTCATTGAGAAGAAGCTTCCTGTGAGCGATGCTGCTCAGCATGTGTAGGAGTGAGCACTGGAAACCCATTCACACCAAAACCATTTCAACAGAGCTATTTTTAGAACCGCTTCATTCACTTTCTGTGGCTCCATTTGGTTTTTATGTAGGGCACCACTTCTAGATACCCTACACTGACTACTGCATTTATCATTGCCGGCTGTTGCCTGGCAACAGATAAAGGATGTGAATTCTGGGGGAACAAGATAAAAGAGGTGGGGAAGACATGAAATCAAACATAGGGGATTCTGTCAGTATCAAGTAACCAACAGGCCCTGTACAGAAACAAACACAGTGGTTGATAATTGCAAACTGCTGAATTATGCAGGACATTATAAAAAACATTTAATGGCAACATTAGAAGTTTTCAGATTTGGGAGGTTTAAGAATCAGGTTTTCAATCCTCCAAAAAGACTACTTCGTTGGAAACAGAAGGAAATTGCAGTAGAGGAAGCAGTGAAAAAACTGAACCAGTCATGTTGCTGCTTTTCAATATAGTTTAACCTTATATATTGATTTGACACCAAAATATGCAGGTGTACCCAGGGTTCTTAAACCTCAATTGCCTCTGCCCCCCTCCGGTGAATCATGTTCGATGTCACAAATGACCAAGAATCAGAGAAGCTCTCTCAGCGTCAGTGTACAATCTTACACGATGAGCAGAAAAGAAAAATATCACTTTTGCAAGTTGTTCCAAAGATGTACAAAACAATATGAACAGAAAATGCTCATGGCTATTTAAGTGACAGCCCCCTGGAAGTTCAAAGAAGCATCAAGACTGCCAGGGCCTATAAAAACCTGTCTCATTTGCAGAATCATTTGACCTGAGAGTGAATGCTGATTGTTGACACTACTGATTTTCTCAAAGTGACAGAGAAAGAATAGAGGACGAACCAAGACGACACAAAAAAAACATTGACTCACATTCTGCCCAATGTCTTAAAAAGTAAACAAAGCAAAAACGTAGAACTGTAAAAAAAAAGAAGGCATGAGCTCCCACTGACCTGGCACTGTGAAGTCCTGAGTGTATATGATCTCATCCTCTCCGTCGTAGAGGTCGTCATCGTCCTCCTCAGTGTAGCCGTGCAGATCCTCCAGGTAGGGCACCACTGTCATACTCCGCCAAGGGTCCCTGCTCTCTGCGCTGGCAGGGATGGGCACGGGCAGCTCAGACGGAGGGTGTTTCTTACGCACCCAGCTGACAGAGACAGAGGGGTTGGGCAGATCGATCTTTGAGTATTTTTCCTAGACACTTATTTGAAGTCAGGTACATTTAGGTAGAAGCAGGATACAGCATATTTCATCCATCATGGGGTAAATGAAAAAGGGTTTACGTGCTGAATCACTCACTTGTGTTGCCTAATGTGCTGTATGGAAAACCTCTTCTCAGGGTCGTACTCGAGCATCCCTGAAACATAAAATAAAAGACACACATACGTCACATACACATACACACACACACATCATAAAAGGTCCATTTAATTACAACCACCCAGAACAGCTTCTCCACTCACATCTCTTTCTGTGGAGTTTTTTTTTACACAAACTGGAGGATGGGAGGGGGGGCGGCTCACAGTGGAGATCAACATTAATTAATATGAGTATTAGTTTAATTCATCACCGTGTGTCGAGGTGTCCTGCGGAGCTTAACGAGTCAATGAGGTACAGTAGGAAAACAGCTATACGAGCAAGAGAACAGCTGTAACAATACAATGAGGATTTTGTCCCTCTATTATCATGATGTGGGACGACTCTGTGGGTACAGCAGCGTGTTGGCTTGATAAGGCAGCAGTGATGCAGTGCCTATCCAGACCTAATAATGTAATCGTCTCCCAGTAGGCAGAGCAGGGCAGCGTGCAGAGTGCTGATAGTAGTGCTGCGCCTGCTGAAGGACACCTTTTGTGGCACGGGGCTTATTTTAGACCATGTAATTATGGAGAGACTGTCTCTCAGGTGCTGCGTCATCACACACACAGACGTCACAAGCTCACACAGAGCGGGAGGGAGGGGGGGAGAAGAAGATGGAGGACGGATGAATTACAGCAGGTTTTTCTTTTCATGTTTTAACAACTGATAAACCGTCAGGTGGACATTATTTAAAAAACCTACATTTGATCCCAAGTTATTTCAAATGTAGAAGGTAAAGCTCCTGAATTAAGGTGAACTGTGTGTGCACTGGGTTCAGTTCCATAAAAGGACAGAGTTTGCAGAGCTGGCATTAACTAGCCTTTATTAACAGGGTGTATTTGTTGGTACAAACATAATCTTCCTTGCATTCTTTTTGGATTTTACAGGCAGTTGGTTTGCAGCCATGGAGTCGATTATGTTCCACTGTAAAAAAGACTCCTGATTCTGTATGTTTTGTAGTGTCAACGAGGGCAGAAGCTCTGCACCAATCCGCTCCAGAGAAGCAATGCCTCACTATGATGTGTTTAGTATTCTGCTGCTGGCCAAAGATCAATGGAAACTACGTCAGCAGCTGGAGGGATTTCTACACTTTGGAGGAAGCCTTTGTGGCTGAGAAGACTCTCAATGTCACGGCACCACCTACTGGACACATGCAGAAAAGATCAGAGAGAAACTAGCAGGGACCCGTGATTGGCTCTCACTGGCTACCAGACTGATTCCAACTCAAGTTTCTCAAATATTCATTAAATTATATTTTGATGAGACACAAAAATAGCAACAGCAAATCTTTTTGCAACAGTTGTTAAAATGCTTGACACAGTCTGAGCTTTACTCAGGAGATGGTAACCATGCCAACACCTCAACCGTGAAGTTACATTTCTCCTGAAAAATACGTAGCTGTGAACAACACCGACCTTGCAGCAGGTCTGACAGGAGCGGCCCACACTCCTCAGGAATAGTGAAGTCTCCTTTTCCAATGTTTTCAAATAGCTTATAGATGTTGTCCCCCTCAAATGGATACAGACTCGTTGTTATGTTGTATCTGAATGGAAAGAAGCAGGTGTCAACAAACTGGTCTAGATCAGACACACCTTTAATGGCCGCCACAATTACCTGGAAATATCAAAACATTTATATACTTTTCAGATATACTTTTTCAGATTATATTTGACTTTTCTTTCAAATCTAATTGCAGAACCCACAAACCGGACAACAAGCTTACAAGCACCAATTCTTGAAGATCTTCAATTTATCTTTCATTTAGTGACACTCTTAACAGTAATATGTGAGGGGTTTGCTTTTGTGTCTTTGAGAAGTATAATGAATTTCTATTAGCGTAGACAATAGAAGATCTTGGCGATCAACGATAGAGTGCCATCAATAACCCAAAAATATGAATATTGAATTAATATTACATTTACTTTACTCTGTTATAGTTTCACATATCTTCCTCCTCTGCTTATAACAGACACTTAAATGTAATGAAATATAAAGCATTCCCCGACTTGTGACAACTCACAGTGTTACACCAGCAGACCAAATGTCTACTTTAAACCCTGAAAAGGTGTCCAGTCCGTTGGCGATCTCTGGAGGCTGGAAGGCCGGAGAGCCCTGACTAGTGCGACATGTATCATCCTCTGCAAATGGGTGAAGGGCCTGAAAATACAGTGCATATGATAAGTATGACTTTCAGTCTATGTTTCTCAAAATCAACCAAATCTTTGTCATGAAATAATTGGACAATGGAAGAGCGAATTTTACACTCATCCACTGCTGCCAATGGATAGAATCACTGATACTCAATCTACACAATAATGTCAATACGATTTGAGTTGGCATTTATTTAAAGTATCATAAACCAACATAGAAATGGCTTCTACAGAGATAATTTCCATGTACTTCAACTTAAAAGCACACCTTTTGCTTTTTTGTACTCAAGCTGCCTGTTATATACACATGAGTTTTAGTTTTATAAAGCCACTAGACATTTTTCAGGATGTGTGGAAAATAATTAAAGGTACAAAATTCCTTGTTCACAAACACCATTATCATGCAGCCTGAGCTCACCTCTGCTACTCCCAGGTCAGAGATTTTAAGCGCCCCGTCTGTGGTCAGCAGCAGATTCCCTGGTTTAATGTCTTTGTGAACTATTCCCTGGCTGTGCAAATATTCAAGGCCATCTAAAAGTTGGCAAAAGTACCTGCCAGGAGAGAAAAACAAACGGAACAGGTTTTATATTACAGGATGAAAAGAAACAATCAGCATACCAAGCCTGTGGTCAAATTCACTACATGAATCTACTGCTTCACTGGTTTTCTAGCAGCAACCAGACATTCACACAATCTATGGTCAGTTATTTTAACAGTCGAGGCTCTGCAGTCTAGCATCTAAACATAGGCTCGGAGCAAAGGCTGCAGAGGCGCAGACTAAATATAGCAGAGAGAGCAAAGAGAAAAAGAGAGAGACTTACCCGTGAGCTTGAAATACTGGAAACCTTTTCTCTGGGACGCTGTCCAGCATTTCTTGCATCCCACACACGCAATACTCCATCACCATATACGTGAGTCAGGAGTCAAGGGGGATTTGCCAAACCAAACAGACACATCCTTTAATAAAGTGAGTTCATTCTAAAGCTGGCCGCTAACAAACAGAAATATTTATCTATAAATAACAAACAGCAACATTTGCTGCCTGAAATCATTAGTCATCAAAAATAGAACATATGCACATTCGTTAAGCAGCATGAGGATATATTTTCTGCTTCTCTTCATTGTAGAGGACATCCACCAACTGGATCACATTCTTGTGTTGGAGTCTTCTCAGCAGCTGAATCTCCCTATAAATGGATAAAATCACAAAATACATGGAGAACATTAAGTAAGCAAATAGACATGTGAGGGATCTGGTATAATTTAATATGGCCTCTGTAGGCTGAAGGCTGAATGGCAATCATAAGTGCACAAGCACTAATGTGGCACTGCTAGCGTGAGAAGTGTATTACTGCTTCAGTATTGATATTTCTAATAATGTTGCGTATCTTAAACTATGAAATTTAGAGTGGGCTGTTTTCTTGGCCTGTGACAAAGCTGATCGTGGCTTTCTTTTTGAAACTGCAAAAGTCAAGAAATTGAGTGGCAGCGAGTAAAGATCTGCTGCAGGACTCAGTCCACAGAAACCCAAGGCTGCATCACCACTGCTGCACAAAGACCTCTTCACGTGTTTATTCACAATTTGGTGAAGCTCAACTGGAGAATCAGTGGTCAGTGCCGTTGTAATGGGCGTGCTGTCTCATTGATGGGTCTCTCTCAGCCCCTGTTACATAGCTCTGGTCGCCTGTTTATCCAAAGTTTATTCATATTAAATATATTGCGGCCCAAAATCGTACCAAATTCAACCCTGAACTTCCTCGAGCCCTCAGCAATACAAATGTAAAGTGTGAGGCCGATGGACGGTTCTCGCGACACACAAGACACAGACGGACATTTCTGAAATTGTAGGAGGGATTTTTTCAGAGCGAGAGTCTAGAAATAAGAGTTACTGAAAAAGTACTGAAAAACCATCTTATTACAGTGCAGCATTTGGTCACAGATCATCATCTACTGAGGTAACAGGTCATAAATATTGTGACTTTGTCAGTATAGCCCAACTCTAAGACAGGCTAGTGAACAAGTACTGCAGCAGTCAATTACACCAGTCTCATTATAAAGACCGGTACCCTGACAGTTCACTTAGCTACCCAAGGAGGAGAGGTTCAAATCAGCAGCGTGGCAAAGGCCCCAGGAGACTCAACATTCATCAGGGAGCTGTGAGCGGGGACATTAATGAATTGGGATGTGGATGGGAAGAGCATAAAGAACCAACCAGAATCTCGCCCAGGAAACATACCCACATCCAAACAGGGGAAATACTGCAAGTTTGAGTTAGCATGAAGAAATATTACAGTTTGTCTCAATTCTAGCTTGTTTATAGTTTTGCATAATTCTGCCATTAAGTCTAAATAAGGCAGCCTAACCTTTTTTTATTCACTGTAAACGATTCAGTGAAGAAGAAACAGCTAAATGTTCCCCTGTATTAAATGTACAATATGGAACTATGGCCAATCAGGGGTCTCTGAATTCCCAATGAAAATCTATCTGATGTGACTCAGGCCCATATCATGTTCATAGATGGGATGATGCAAGTTCATTCATGTTACGCAGCAAACATCATAAAATTGAAATGCTCCACTGAATTAATTTCCCTCCCCCATGGTGTCATAGTTAGCAGCACCGCCGCCGCTATGTCTGACATCACAACTCACAGCAGACTTGTCTCTAACCATAAAACACAATCTATTATTGTCCCCTGAACATTTATAGAATTGCAGGTGATAAAAATCTTGATTCCTGCATGAACCATTGTCCCTTATGTCTGCATTTGATTTAATATATCAGGCAATAACAAGTCAAACCTATAAAAAAGGAGGGGGTCTGAGTCAGAAATAAATTTAATTCTTGTAGCCCCTGAAGTGCTGAGGTATCATCCATCTTCTTTTTTATACTTCAGCAGAATCTCTCCCTCTGTCCCATATCACCCTGCAGTTTACGAGCTGTGTCAATACTTCTCCTTAAACACAACCTTCCTACTGACACACACACATACGCACAAAAATATAGTACGACCACATTTCAAACTATAAATCTCAGATATTCAGCTGCTTGTATTCATAAACTTAGCTCGAGTTCAAGAGTGTACAGATGCATGTTTTGTGTTCAAGGCCCAGAGACTGCAGGGCTCAAAGCATTCCAACAGTGATGGGGCAACAACAACTGATCTGTATCTACACTCTGCTGGTTAACAGCCTGGGTCAGGTGTGTGTATGTGTTTACCCATGTGCGCTCCTGTCATTGCAAACAAGGGCACGGCGTTCTTGGGGTGTTGCTGTAGTAACAGGAGTGGCATTACTCGATCAAACAATGCCCGTATGAGCATGTCCCATCCCCACAGCAACCCTGTAAAAGCAGGCTGAATGGGAAGGCTGGGTGCTACTATGGCATCCACACACAGGCAGGCTTTTACAGGCTGGAAGATCCAGCTTCCTCAGAATGGAAAACATGCGGGCTCCACCGAGTGAGACGCATAAAGAAAAATTAGCCGGCACAGGAAACATGGGGAAACCACATTCATACATCAGTGAACACTGCTTCGGTCAAAGTGATACACCCATTTAGTCCACAGCCACTGCTTTGTACTAAAAGTATAGATGGGATTTAACAAAAAAATGCAGACCATCCTGTCACCCAGGGGAAAATATAAATCTTTCATGGCACGAGATATATTAGTGGCAACTCCTGGGAGATACAAAAAATGTATTATAGCTTGATCAGCTTTGCACATATTGACAAGGTAGTTTCTTAACCTTCTTCTTTGCAAAACTGCAACGATGTCAAGGCTTTCAAGGTGGCTTGGACTTAACAGCCATTTTAAAGTTCTGTCAGGGTTTCAAGGTTGGAATAAGGTTCTTACTTGGGTTTAGCAGTTCTGTGATATTATTCTCTGTTGCATTCACTTTATGTTTAGGTTGTGGTCTTGCTGAAGAAAATACACTTCTCGGCAATATATATATCTATTAATATATATATTGAAACAGACTTCATTTAGGTTAGCCTGGATATGTGATAAATATGAGGTACTGGAATCCCGACCAAACTGCTAGTAAACTGACTCTGCAGGCTTTTAATTGTTCTTCTGCGGCCGTTTTAACTGCGGCCTTAATAACACGCCATCTTGCAGCTCTTCTTTCCCTCTGTGTGAACTCATTTTGACAGTTCTCTAAAGCTTCTTCTATAATTAACACAGCCTGAAGCTAAAAGCTGGAGTTATATTTAATAAACTGCTGTGTGATTAAAACTTCTGCTACAAATCAGGAAACGTGACATGTGGGAAAAACTTTGAATACATAGAATTCCCAGCTAAATTAAAGAGGCATTAAAAAGAGGGGGAGAGACGGGGGAATAGACTGACAAATGGAAGCGCCGACCAACAACTTCCCACACTGCTGATAGAAATGACATATTTCAAGTTTATTATGAATTCTAACTTTAATTTAAATATATAATTATAGAGAGGGTTGGTGTATTACTAACAATACAGTTAAGAATAAAAGGTTCAGTCTCTTTACTGGAATTTACCAGAATATTATTAGAGAGGGAGATTATTAATAAAGGGATATAAAGTAAAACAAAATGTACAAATGATGGATTTTAGAAGATTATCTCAGTTTTGTTTCAAACTGAATACATTTGTGTGCAGTGTAAAAAAGTAGCAATAACCGTGTTATTGAGAGAACTTAGAATTCTGGGTTTATCTTATTCCTTCATCTCAACTGATCTGGTCTCCAGTGATTGAAGTTCCTATTTTGATGCAGTGATGTTGAAGCATATTTAGTGTTTGATGATTGTAGTTTCCAATCACTAGTGGGTGTGGTTACAGGTGCAAAACAAAAACACATGCAAACAAACTTAATCATGATGTGGATCAGAACTAAAACCGACATAAACCTTTAATCCCAAGAGGTGACACAATAAAGAACTCAAATTATACTAAACTATGTGTGTGATGAATATGATTTATTTTGCTAAATGAGAAAAAAGTATTTCATCTAAGATATCCTGGCACACTTTTCCTTAACACAGAAACCTGCATGTGCCCGAGTAAGAAAGGGGGAAACATCTTATCAATTAGTGTTATCATCAATAATGATGGTAATAAGATTTGGTGAAGTCAAGAATTGGTCAAGGTTTCAAAAGGGAGTGATGTTAAATAAGAGAATGGCCAAGATATGAAGGGCTGTTCTCTTATTACACACGGTCTTAACAAAATCCCAATTACCTGGAAAAGATTAATTCGATTTTCAGTGGGCAGATTGAAATGAATTAACCCAGAAGGATAAAACATTACAGTTAGGCCAAAGCTGCTGTATCTCAGGATAACTGACCACCTCTAAGAAATAAGTCACTGGTGGTGTTGTGATGTATGAATAAGGAAAACAAATATAACTTACTTTTTCACATTGGCTTCTCCATTAGGAATCCTCCTCAGCTTCTTCTTCTTCAGTATCTTTACAGCCCGGCGACAAAGTGTCTCTGAGTCCAGCATCTCCTTCACTTTGCCATAAGATCCCTCCCCTAGCAGATCCCCCATCAAGTACTTTCCTATCAGCTTGGCCCTCTTCCTACGTGGCTGGTAGATCACCTCTGTCGAGTCAATGCGGTGAATGAAGGTATCCATTTCCATCAGTTCATTTTCATTTAAATAGTCAAGATGATGCAGCTCCCCGCTACTCATGACTGACAGTCGACGGCCACAGCTTACACCAACTGTGCAAAGAAAGGTTTGCCAACAGCTATGACTGCTGCTGGAGAGTAATCCGCCGGTAACCTTTCCGTTCTGAGCAGAGTTTCTCAATTCCACAAGATGCAATACTGAGGAATTATAAAATACTGAACGCGTGTGGGTTGAGGGAGGAGGTGGGGGGGGATCAGTCCCAATTTGTAAACATTAGAGCCGGGAGGAGGTGCAGATAAAGATGAACAACCTGTTGGGTCCTGTTCCGAGTTAGTGGTTTCTACTTTGCATTAGCTACTACATCAAGTGATGTGGAGACAAAAATGTGATTCTAATATGTTTTTCTTCTCTGCTCCAGACGCCTCAATATGAATTTAATACCCTTCTAGCCCTGCTTCAAGGCCACGCAGCGCAGCATTTCTGTGGAAGCTTCATGCTGCATAGAAGAGTTCTCCTCAGGACACATATGTGTGCACAACAGGACTGGATCCAAGCGCGGATCTACAGCCAAACGCATGCAGACGCAACAGTCCGATCTCTGGTATCAGCCCGGCTCCTGGAGGGCGACTGAGCCGTCCACCGTGTCCACCTGTCCTCAGGTGTCCTCCATCCCACCACGGCTCCTTCAGCCTGGGGCCTGAAAACAAAGGGACATTTAAACATTAATGAAAAACACACATGGGCTTCGCTAGCCTCTGAGCTAACTCAGCCCTCTTTGGGTAAACAATCTGTCCAGACATCAACATTGACCGGTTAACCTTACTGGATTTCCTCTCTGATAGGACATCCCATATAAGACAACGAGGGGTTGTCGTTTATCTTCGTGCACATTAAATACACATTTCCATTTAACCACAGCAGTGCGTGAGTAACGACTCGCAAATATGTTATTTTGAAGAAATAAAAATGTTAGGCGTTTATCGTTAGCTAGCTGCCAAGCTAACATAGCGCGTCTGCTTGAATGAACAGGCTCAGAAACACAAACTACCGCTTTACGGTTCCTGGGTTGGAACCCCCTCAGTGAGCGCTGCAGCTCTTAAAATGGACGCCTGTGTCAAAAGAGCGAAAGCTTATTAAATGTAGATGGGGACTGCATGTGGACGGATGCGGGAGGATAACACAAACGGCGTCACACAACTGTAGCTAACCATGGATGCAGCGCTAGCTAGCCAACTTTACATCAGATTAGCGTTAGCAAACTTCATCTCATTGGCCGGTGGAGCAGCGGAGACCAGACGGACATTCTGTTCCGGCTGTGCCGCATTTGGGCTCAGCCTGCGGCCACACATCTATCGGCTCATGCCTACCACCGACACCAGGGACCGTGCAAATTCAGCTAATGCAAGCTTAGCTAAGTGGAGTTGCGCTGGCTAGCCAGTCGCACAGATTCCATGTAAATGGCTAGCTAGCTAGTTAACCTAACTAACTCATTGCACCGGGTCTCACCTAGATCCGCATGAATGTCGCTTTTCCGCTGCAGGTTCGAATCCCTGTCTTCGTGCCGCTGAGGAGTGGTTGTTTCTCTGAGGTTCCGACGGGATAACAGCGGAATTCTCTGACTCTTCGTGTTACTCTCACCGCTCAGGTTGTCGCCATCTTGTTTACCTCCCCCCCAACAGGCACTGACAGCCCATACGTTACTGCGTCAAATCAAAGTTGGTCTTCCTCTGTCCACAGCGAAGGGACAAGAACACTGTCAACAATGGACTCGTGGTTTTTCACTCATTATAATTGAATGGAGTCATCTAATTATACCGCGCAGGTCTTTCGAAATACGTTCCCCTACAAATAAATCGATGTGAATATTGTTCTTAATCAGCACTATAATAATATTATTTGAACTTGTCACACATTTCATGTCACATACTTTACCTCAGCTACTAAGTTCACTGAAAGAAGTCATTATGTAATCAATTTACAGAAATATCAAAGGGAGCTAAAGACCTTTTAATACCATGTTAATAACTACTTATAATTTTCAAACAAAATAAAGTTATCCCTTGTCCCAGCTTCTCAAATGTTAAGCTTTATACCTTTCTTCATGCTATTAAATACTTAATTGATTATATTGATATTTCTGCTTAAGCTCCACATAAACAAGCCACAACATCTCTTGGTGCTTCCCACATTTTTCACTATTTGCCTACATTATATGTACCAAAGGATTAATAGATACTGAGAACTTCAGCATGCCACCAAACAAGTGGCGTCTTGGTTTACCCTTGACTGATGCTGCGGCCAACACCAGAGAGGCTCCTGCTTAGTTAGGATTTTGGAGTTATATATATCCCATGTAAATTACCCTGGTGAATGGCAAAGTGAAGGTCTAATTTCACTGATCTGTCACCCTCCTCACCGCTGGCTGCTTGGGCCAGGTCAGCTCTGCTCAGCGACCAGAGACACACACAAATGAACACATGGCGGCATGTCGTCAACAGCATCGGAGGAATATCTGCACTTCGTCCAGTTGGGTAATAAACTAAAGGAAGGATGTAATATGAGTCAGGAAAGAACCCATTATATTTTGTTGTGGATAAGAATCAGAGGGTGGAGCAAGGATTCTTTACTTTAACATTGCTAGATGATAAGGTATTTTTATGTTTTCACCAATTTCCCAGAGAATATTGTAACTAATCCAGATCAAAAAAAAAGTACATGTATATTTAGGGGACTAATATCTGTTAGTGCATGAAAGTTAGTGCAGCTTGACTAAATTTAAGGGGACAGTTGCCCCTGGTAGAGTTATGTGCTCTTCTGAGAGCTATCTAGTTTTCCAATGAATAGGTGAGTGCAGTTGGTTTGCCGCGTGCGATAAAACAGATCTTTCACCACACAATTCAGCAAATGGCCATTTTTAATTGTGAACATTGCAGCATGAAATAAAATGTATAGCACAGTTATGAAAATGACCTAATGCTATTATACATAGATAAGTTTGTATACTAATACAGGACTGTGTTGTTTAGCTGGAATGCAAGATCAAGTGAAGCTTTGAAAGAGAGCATAGTTTCACAAAAGAATGAAATCATCACGAGAGTCATCGAAACTACATCTTAAATATTTAAAGCTGTTACAGTTTTTGATTGAAATGTGAGAAGACATGTTAACTATTTTAAAGAAAACGTTTTTTGTTTTTAAACAAAATAAACCTCCCATGTGAGGGATCTATCAATTTACTATTCTCATTACCCTCACACACTTCAACATTTCTTCTGTGCAAAGGTTTCCATTTCATAAAGTATTGTGAGTAAGAGTTGTGGCAACTGAAGAAACAAACAAGAACAAGCATGAACAAGAACAGTCCTCTACATCAGTAATAAGGTCTCCGTGGGTTATTCTGCAAAAAAAAAGAAGGAAACACTTGGTTAAATTCACATAGTTTTGCAAGGGACACTTGATGAGTGGATCCGCATGACAAAAAATGGAAAACCAATAACTGTAAAATTTCTATCAGGCTATGATCAGGGTTTTTTAAACCATTAGATATGTTCTAACATCATCTGTAATGTCACAATAAACTGGTGCAAAATTCACAGCAAACAAAAAGAAATAAGACAATACCAGTGGGTTCGGCCTGAAACGGTATGCAAGCATCATCCTCTTTCTATACGCATCATATTCATCGTCATTTTTCCCGAGCTCAGCTGGACGGTCGACTCCGAAACCTGCTCCGTTCATAGCGGTAGTTCCCCTGGAGTGGGACAGAGAGATACATAAAGATTAGTTTCCACATTCTAGTCCGTCGGGTTATTTAAGAGCTATCAAAACATTATTGTGCTAGTGTCAGTCTATCTAGATAAAGCCAGTCATGACGTGCTACAGCCTGAAAAGCACAGGACAAATAATTAAATGGAAAATGGCTGGTTTCCATTTAGCTGCTTCAGTTTATGGGTCCTCAGTCTCTTTTTGTTAGGGAAGGTTCCTCGATGAGTGAAATGATCCAGAAGTATCTGAGAGGCAGCAGCGATAAGAGCTGGACAAATCCTATGAATACTAAAGAAATATGCTTCAGTGAGTTATTTCTTTCTTATCTCATTTAGCGTGGGATACACTGGATCATCTATGAAAGGAAAGGAGTTTCTACATTTATGCAGGTCTAAATGTTAAGACGATGTGTGTGTGTGTGTGTGTGTGTGTGTGTACACTGGTCAGAGGTGCTGCTGATGCTAGCACCTCTGACCACATTAACATCATCAACATTTAGACCTGCATAAATGTAGAAACTTATTTCTTTTAACTTAAATCCTTGATCTACTGGTTGAGCCCAAAACCCATATATATATACATCTAGTGCTAGTCATTTAAAGGTGTATGCAACATACCAAAGAAGCTGTTCAACTTTTATAGAGCAACGTTTTCCTGGAGGCAGTGAGATTTATTATTTTGAACCCACTGCAGCAGGACCTTGTCATGCTGGCTGAGTATATGGACATTTTGCAAGTGTAGGGAAATTCAATAGCATCAGCATGATTAGATGACAAGCATATTTTTAAAGTCACAATGAAAACTGCCGTTATAAGAACTACATGCTGCCTGATATTGATTGATATTTTCAGTTTTGTGGATTTCCTGATCACAAAGGATGACCTCTAAAATAAATTCAAATGAAGACATTTGAGCCATAACATTAAAACATTTGAATGCATTTGTGTTCATCATGTGAGGAAATAAAAAAAGAAGCCAACATGGGGTACAGTGAGAAGAATAAGGGTTTATACTCACTTGTTGACGGGAGCCTTGATTCCTTGTCCGTCACTGCCGAGGCCATCACCTTCCTTCCAGCCCATCTTCATGAGCATTCGGAAACCAAGGTTCTCCACCGTCAACTTAAACTCTTTGTATTCTGAGTAGTCGGGGTCACGGCCCTCCTGCAAATCAAGATGAGTAAAGCTGCAATCACGCCACACAAACACTAAAGACTTGCATACTTTCACAGTGTTCAATATCATTTTAATCTTTCAAAGACATTTGCTTAAATAAAACTAGTTATTTTTCCTTTTGTGTAGAAGGGGTTGTTTTTCAAAGCTAATTTTACAGTAAAAAATATTTTGTCTTTTTGAAAAGAATTCTCTTCTTTAAAGATTCCTTCTCCAATTCAGTTTAGTCTGAATAGCCGGCCTAGTTAATAGTAGTTTAACAATTACATCCTGGGTCTTATGTTGGTGCTGTATTTTTAATACCTTCCCATGACTCTAGGAATGAACTCACGAAAAAAAAAGATATATCTGTTTACATACTGTGCTGTTCTTCAACTTTAAAAGGGAAAAGTGTGGTTTTCTACACAGTGCCAAATTGAGTTGAACAGAGTTTCAAATAAACAAGTGGCAATTACAGTCTCCTCCTGGGAATTGCTGAGGAGGAGCTAAAGGAATTTGCTGGAAAAGGGGACGTCTGGGTTTCTCTGTTGGCTGCTGCCAGTTTCCCTGACCTGGATAAGCAGCTCGAAAATACAGGCATGGATGGATGATTAAATCCTGTTGATACAAATTTTAAACCAACCCCAGTCTTACTTAATGGTAAACTACCACCCCATATGTTTTTAGAAAATATATGAAAGCTTTGTTAAAGCTTTAAGTTTCAAATGTTTCCTTTCCATAGTTGAAGACATAGTGCAATTACCTAAAACTACTGTACATAATAATAGAAAAAAGACTGTTGGGTCCCACATTAAAATGTCCTCCTTTCAATAAAAACCTTTGATTGCCAATGGACCGAGGCGATCTCACCAGTTGAAAAACATTTCTTCCTTATTACCCCTGAGAACAAGTGATTTCAGAGGAAAACTGACCTTGAGTGCCTTGAAGGTCTCCATGAACTTCTCCAGCTCTTCAGGAGGCAGGAAGTCCCCGATAAAATGTTTCCCTTTACCCATATCGGTCAGTGACTCTGCCCACTCTGGAAAAGTAAACACAAGGAGTTGTTTAATGCAAGTGTCAAGCTATCAACTTACATTTTTTTTATCAGGTATCACAAGTGTTAATGCTAATTGTAATATCTCTCCATGTTGAAGGTGAATCTTACCACGCGTCTTCTCCATTTCCATCTGTCGGAGACGATGTTCCCAGGTCCCTGCCTGCATGTCCACTTCTTCATCACTGTCATATTCGTGTTGGTGTTCCCTTATGGCCTTCTCCCACATCACCTGCATGTCTGCCATCGCACGCTTATGCTTCATGATCAGCTCATACATCTCTTGCATCTGAGTGTGTGAGAGTACATTGTGTATACAGTGAGTCATATGACTAGGAGATTACAGGAAGTAATCCAGACATTAAAGTGTGGCTGGTCAGAGTCATTAAAGTGAAAGAGAGAAAAGATGGGTTGAGTCATAGTTAATTGAAGCATCATTGAATAAAATAATATCAGCTGGCATTTTCCTACATCTTGTTGTTCTATGAGTTGTTTCTTCTGGTCCTCAGATAGTTCTGTCACTCCAACCAGACCAAGAGGCTTTCCCTTCTTATAACCAAGACCCCTGAGCTCCTGAGCTGGAAACACAAAAACAAAAGTACATGTTCATAAAATATTTACTGTCACAGATGGTAATGGGACAGACATCTCAACCTCCTATCTATTTCAAAAGTGTAACTTGGGGTCTTTTCATAAAAACGTATATAAAGTAGCATGTGCATATTTGTAAACATATATACAACCCAACCTCACGTACCAGAGAGACAGGGTAAGGTTGGGTCTGGCACGTGAATATCCTGAGGAATCATGATGGGAGGCATGGGAAAATCCACTTTGTCATCTTCAGACCCCCATCTGCTCTTCCTCTTCCGTTTGACAGGTGGGGTGTCTGACCCTGAATGTGTGGGTTCATCAGCGGCGAGGGGATCCCTGGTGACGGAACAGTCGGTCGCCCAACATCTGTTGTTGACTCCGCTGAAGGAGGTAAAGGGCTCCGGGAAGTTGCAGCCCGATACTCCTGTAGTTTGTCTTTGTAGAAGTGGAAGGCTGGACTTTGGTGATCATATAAAAAGCTTTAAGAAGGACAGCAGACATTGTGTGAGGTGAAAGACTCCCATTCAAATGTAGCAGATCATGATTAGGAAATAGTCATATACACATTAACTGACCTGAAGGTGGGGTTGTTTCGGTTGCGCTCTGCAGCAATGGCTTCCACATCGGGGCCACCCTCCGCCACAAATCTGGCCAGCTTCTCAGCCACTTGCTGGGTTTCCGCGTCCACTGGGGGGGAGACTTTAAGCAGTCTATCAGTACTGGGACTCAATTCACACTCTACTACTGTATCGTACTCAACTGGCCCTCATACAGCACCAGTCTAGAGCCAATAGGGGATAAGAAGAGGAAGGAGGAGCAAGGGGACAGGGGTGGTGAATGGGGGACTGTATGGATGTGAGGATTTTACTGTAGTAAATTAACAAATAAAGCCCAGAGAGGCTCCACCACATACAGTATGGCCGTACTGAACGTATTAAAACATAGTGCAAATGATGATGTTTCAAATCTGAAAGTCGAGGTTACGAACAGCATTCAGCGAGCAACTTGGAGCAGTATAATAGAGGCAATTTAGTTTTTTTTCTTGTTTTTATCGTTTGTATAAGTGGTCACCATTTACCAACAACTCGCTAAATGCCGGTGACCTTCTTATGTAAATAAACGAGCATGTAAACAGAATGCAAAATTGATCACATTCATATTTGTATATAGTACGATAAGTCGATATAAAAATGATTGCAACAGGCCTACTCTGTGCTTGTTCTGAAATGTTCTTATGAAAAAAGTCAGCTTAGCAGCTGCGGTCATTATTCGGTAACACAGGCCCTGCTAAATGCATGGAGTGGAGACACTGTTTACTATACACATTAACTCTGCTGTAGAGAATTGAGGAGTGTCAGGCTGCTCCTGTCTAGGTCACCTTCCCTTGACTATCATAACTCATTAAAGTAATATATCTGTTAAGAGAAGGGATTTGAATTAAGTTCAAAGTATGAATACGAATGTTTACAAATTAAATATATGTTTTCAGTATCACTAGTACAAAAGTAATCATCATAATGTCTACCGATAACATTGTAAGATCATTCTGTGTGAACTGGAAACTTTACCGACGATATTCTGTCCATTCCTAATGAAATTTCATTTTATATTTCTTAGAGGAATGGTGTGAGAGAAAAGACAGAAGGTAACAGAAGGTAACTTACCATTATCCAACGAATTGTCAGATCTTACTGAATCCTTCCTCAATTCAGCAACTCTTTTTTTGTAGTAGAGATACTCCAAAGTGCTTCTATCATACAAAAATCTGAAAGGCAATTATAGCAGTTAAAAACGGACTCGTAAAAATACAGTATGAGTTAAATAAATTCAGATATTGTACAATATCTATCAAACTTACGAGAAAACCGGATTGTCTTTATAATCCTCCTTGGCCTTCCTCTCCAGTTCAGATCCCCCCTCTGCCACGAATGAGGCCATCTTGTCGATAATGAGTCTGGTGTCTGAATCCTCTGGGGGAGAGACTTTAAGCAGGCTATGAGTATATTTGCTGTAAGGGCACCTATGACAAAATGCCAGTCACTAGGCAACTGTACCACTGGAGTATGCAGAAGGTGTACTGAAAAGTCGGAGCCACCAAGTTTTCCGGAAACACTCTCAAAAACATAGGCCTTGAATTACCTCTCATCCCTAAGAATTTGGAGTAATCATCATCTTCGTCCTCGTCGTCATCATCTGGAGAGCAAAACACGCTCGACCTCTGGCTGAGAACGGGAAGAGAACTCTTCTTGGACTGTGAGTAGTTCTTGAACTGACTTAGCATGCTACTGACTCCAAGGCCAGGCCGCTTCCCAACAAGAATGCTCTTTTTTTCCGAGGGAGATTTGGTATCGGTGGTGGAACCTTGAAAGAGAAAAAAGGACACATATAAATCCAGTTTTACCGGCTTTACCTGCAAGTAAAATACTATTATTAATTTCTGCTACTATTGATAAGAGATCTTCCTCAATCAGAACATTTAGAGGATGATCAACCCAAGTAAGATAAGGCATGCCCATGGCCCTTTGATGGTAATCTAAGCTGCTTTGCAAGGATGCTTTTGTAAAGACACTCTGTTGTTTAAAATCTGCTGAACAATGGTTCACGCATCAGTAAGAAAGTGTTCAGGAGTCCTTTGATGTCTTATGCAGAAATATTTATTGAAGCTTTGCCAAGGAGAAATTCAGAGTTCATCGATACAACAACTGTGCATGATGTCCTCTAATATTCTGAAGTCTGATCTATTCTGAAGCCCTAAAGATAATTTATTCTATTGGTTTGCTAGTTCCAAAACAAGTAAGTGTATTTTCTAGTTCTGGAGACAGTTATACCTGACTATGCAGTTTCATATCTGTGGTGTCTAGGGAGTGACGTAGCCCTGTCCTTTGACCTTGGCCATGGCTCCTGTAATTCCCCAAACACGACAGACAGCCGCACTATGTCCCGAGGAGAGACAGTGTCTCCGTAAATTCCATAAGACCCTCTACCACACACTTTACAGCTGAGAAGGACCTCTTTATCCATCTTTCACACAAACATCAGAATAATAAGGTCTCAGCGAGAATAATTCCTGTGGATCCTGTTCACCATTACAGTAATCATTATAGAATATAGGACAAGATGGTGAATATCCTTGTGATAAGGATACAACCAAAAAGAGTAGAGTGGAAAGAGTATTTACTTTAAGGAAGTTTCACTTAAATAGAAAAAATGAAAAAATGAACTCAGACAACAGTAAAAAAACAAATTCTAGTCTGACAAAAGTGGGAGGGGTCAAACTATTTCTTTGAGGTGATATTAATGATATATGATAACCAAAGATAATTACATTTTAGGCATAAATGCAAACCAAATCAGAACCACGACCCAAAAGCAGTTTGTGCCTACAAATGATTATTGATATTTACAAGTCCATGAATATTGCAGCAGGGGTCCTTAGACTTTGTGGCACAAATAAGTATAATGACCATTTATAAAACAGCTTAAATAAAATAATGTGATACTTACCAGTCCCATTGTTTGGTTTGTCCTTCTGCATCTTCATGAACTGTTGCAAGAAGCTTCCATCATTCATAAACTTGTTTGAGGAGGGTCCTTGTAAACTGGGAGCAATACTGGGATCAAAAATAAAAGAATATTCAGGCCAATATTAATGGAAAACAATACAAAAGCCAAAGATGCATCATGCGTTACAACCCTATCATAACAAAACCATGTAGCAGTGCCTCCCATGTTATTATTGAAGAATAACGTTAATCCTAATGAACTAATGTTAACATATTGATGGGCTCATGGATGTGTCCTTACCTTGGAGGCAGGGGCTTGCTAGTGGTTTGCACGTTTATTTTTGCTTGTTCAGCCATTCTGGCCTCAATCTCTTTCTTCTTCTGAGCTATAAGCTTCTCTTGACGGAGAATGTTCATGCTCATCTTGCTTTTCTGTGGCTGGACAGTCTTGGACTTCCATCCTCCTCGGCCTGAACAAAAATGAAAGGGAAAATACAGGCAAATGATTTAAAAATATTGCCATGCAATTTGAATTATATCCGATATGTATAGTAGAATAGAATGTTATAACCTTGCTATGATGTGAGACATTACAGACTAGAATATGAAAGCGAATCTAAACAACACAATAAACTAATTTTAAAAGCTATTAACAACAGTCATGTGATCACATGCCGATATAACAGGACGCACTTATCAGTGAGGATGGGTATTTTCTGAAAAAGTAAATATGACGCAAACTGTCTTTAATAAGTACATAGTCTAGCTAACACAACAGCTAACGTTAGCTAACGCTGTTTGCTTGTTACGGCGACAAATGGCTACATAAGCTAGTTGACGTTGATGGCGTGTTTACTGAGGGCAGCTGTATTTCTTAGGCCGTGTCGTTTCTCTCTAACTGTATATGTTTACCTGCATCACCAGACTCCATGACCGTGGCAGAATGAAGAATGTACTTCGAAACCAACGCTCACAGACCGAGAAGGCTAACGATTAGCTCACCTAGAGGCTGGCAACGCTAACAATAGCACAGACAACACTTCCGGTCGTAGTATGTCCAGAATAAAAGCATCATATCTACAAGTCTGTAGGATTTCCAAGACAATTATTTTCCTCAGCATTAATACGTGAAGGTCTCACGATGTGTATTGATTGAATAGATTGGTAGTATTTTATTCGGTTGTTCGAGTTGTGTTCCAACACATAGTCGCACATAGATAGGTAATTATTAAGATAAATCTAAATGGTAATTATTTTGTAAGTGATTATTATATCTTGTGGGATGGGAGGATCTCTATGTGATTGATTGGATAGAATAGATCCTTTTTCTTTTCGTTACTTTTTTAATGTGAGACTTTTTGTTTGGACGGTAATGTTCAACCGGAACTCAGTCTTTTGGTGTAACTGCTGCTAGTTTCCGTTTCCAGTGCGTCTGCTCCAGCTGTCCCTCGCTGCTTCCCGTTGCGCACCGCTGCTGAGAGACAGCTCAAGTCGTGGCAGCGGCAGCTCTTGGGTCTCTTTGTCATATTTTACCGATGCTGCTTAAAAGCTGTTAAGGCTTCGACTATCATGGAGGTATCCACCATCTTATGTCGAATTTAACGCAAGCACAACCATCTACATCCGATCTTTGGTTTATCACAGTTTACTCAGGCGCACTATCAGTCACTGTGCAACTGACACTGAGAATAAAGACTTTGAGCTCTTTACTATTTACAGATGTCAGCTCCAAATACTTTTATTAACAAGAATATATATATCATTGAATTAATCAAAAACTTATTTAGTTGCTCTCAGACAGTGTGGCCACAAGAGCAGCTGCCTTTAAACAGTGTGGCAACCATAGATATAGAGCAGCTGCCTTTGAACAGTGTGGTATCAGAGGCAGCGGCCTGTCGGTGGCAGTTTGTGTTGACACCCCGCGTGCCTCGACGAGCTGCCTCTGCCACGACGTGAGCTTGCCCGTCACTGTGCAAACGTCCAGTTGTCCCTCGCTGCTTCCCGTCCGTGGTTTCGTACCGCTGCTCTGCACAGAAATGGCTGAAGCTCCCACACGGCCCGACCGCTTCTTCTGTCACCAGTGCTCCGCAGAGATAAGTCCGCGTTTACCGGTAAGGACCCGAGACACACAGAAGTAGAAATGATATTGTGTTTCTGTTACGGTTTGATTTGAGTGTGTTTGTGCGTCGACTGCCGCTGCTGATCCGCTACGCTGGTTAGCACGATCGGTCCAGAGAGACAGGCAGTCATTCAGTTGTATGGGAGGCTTCACTGTGATATTTTAGCATTAACAAAGTATAATTGAACATTTGCTTCATAAAACTCTCATCCGAGAACCATGACATCCAAGAACAACCGCTGTAGTGGTGGCGTTTGACAGCAGCGAGCTAGCTCCCAGCAGAATGGGTCGGTTCATTGGAAATCAGAACCAGTCGGTTCTCATAGTGGCTTTGTCACTTCCAGCCAGTTCAAATGAAAAAAAACAACAACCCGGGATCGCTTGTTTGCTGACAGTGGTTATATTGTAAAGAGAAGCACCGTTGTCTCAGTTTAATGTCCCCAGTGTTGTGATGGTTACTGCCTACCACTGCAGTCTGTGCTCCCGCTATTCACGAGAAGCTTCTTGAACGTTACAGTGACTCACCTGTGTCAGGAGATGGTGTTTATTATTAACTGGACGTTGTGACATTGACATGAGAATAACCAGCTGTCTCAAAGCACTGGGATGAAACCATCACACTTTGCATTTCACAGAGACACTGAGAAGAATGTGTTTTCCATTATTAGATATCACAAAGCCAATAGGCAGTTTATTGGGTACATGTTCACAAAATAATTGTATGGTTTAAATAATTTATACAACTGTTTATACTTTTCTGCCTCAGTTGAAATTTGTTTTAAGTATTCACGATTATTTTATAAGCTGTGATGCTATATTTGTGAATCATTATCCTGCAACATGCAGTCACCATGTTAATAATGGTCAGATTATAGTATTCGTTAATAACACAATGTGACTTGAGACCCCCCCATTCCCGTTATTCCTGATCTCAGCTCAGTATACTCCTCCGAGGGTCCACGGTATTTAAAATATATTTCCAACAGTTCAAAAGAGTCCTAAAATAACTTCTCCTAACAGACCAATACCTCTCATATGGAATGCCTTCATAAGCTGGGTCCAATCAAAACTTTCTAAATTAAAAATAAAGTCAAATCCACAGCTGTCTCACACTCTAAACTTAACTTTATAGACTTCCTAAGTTCGGATTTTATTGCAGAACGGATGAACATACATCTGTTTTATCTAGGCTTAACGTAAATGACAGAAAACTGCATATATATATATATCTGTCATGGCATACACATACTAGATATTGACATTTGTATTTTCACTACAGGACTACACCTGTCCACGCTGTGACTCTGGCTTCATTGAGGAATTAACTGAGCAACAAAGGTATGGACAATTATTCTGATTGTTTTGTATTAATTTGAAATTTTAATGGAGACTGTATCTGTGTAAAAGCTTTTGACTTTCTTAACTACTGTGTTCCTTCAGTTCTGAAAATACATCTGCATCCACATCTTCCAGTAGCGAACAGAACCGCTCAACCTTTGAGGTCAGTGAACAGAAAAGAGTTTCTCACCTACTAGGACATTTTGCACATTGCACCATGGTTTGACATTGACTCTGTCTTTTCTACTAGAACCTGGATCACCAACACCTTTTCACACTTCCCTCCGGATATGGTCCATTCTCGCTTGGGATTTTTGATGAAAATTTTGACTTTACACCGCGGGGGCCCGCGGAGGACAACCGAGAGACAGAAAACAGGAGGGAACGGGAAATGGCATCGCGGCAACGGTACGGTGCGCGGCAACCACGGGGTCGACAGGTTCCTCGAAGACAGGTGACACGCCCGGAAGGCGTGCCCACATTAGAGGGGTGAGACATGTTCAGCAGTTGAGAGTGTATAGTAGGTTGGTGTGGGACACAAACTGAATCTTGTGTTATAGCAGACAATACCAAAACAATATTATTCCCAGCTTTAGACTTTAGTTACATGTTGTGTTAAGATACATCTGGTCATAATATAGAACTGTACTTAATTATTGAGAATAGCATGTAATGCCTGTCGTTCATAAAATATATATCCATTGTCATTATAGAATGTTTAGAATTTATTCTATATTTTTTTCTATAAATGCTAAACATTGAATATGTATTGTTACAATCTATGTTAAGAAGTAATATATTACCACAGCCATACAATTTCTAATATGTACAGACATATTCTAGATAACTGAGATTTCTTCGTTAAGTTTACAATTTTTTCTTGGAAACACTTTTCCCTGCTACAGAATCATCCAGCAGCTAGTAAATGGAATCATAGCACCAACAGCCATGCCAAATATTGGAATGGGACCATGGTAAGTTTAAGAAACATTCCATTGTTTAATGTTTGTTTATTTTTTCACATTTCACTGAGATAAAAGTATTTGCTGTTTTTTATTTCTGTTTTCCTTTTTCTGACCACCTTCCTGTTCTGCAGGGGCATGCTACACTCCAATCCAATGGACTACGCCTGGGGCGCCAATGGAATCGATGCTATCATTACACAGGTACAAGAACTAACTGGTCCTTTGTCTTTTCACACTACACTGGAAATAAAAGTGAATCTCAGTGAGGCAGCTAGTGTCTCAAGAGCTTACTCAGTCAATCATCAGGACCTATTCTATTTATAATATCATAATTAATAATTCATTACAATGATATTTATTTTATAGCGCTATAATGAGACCAGGCTGCACACCCATTCGAGGAAGTCTTTTTTTTTAGAGTACGGGATGCAGGGAAAGTACTGTGTTGACGTCAGCTCCAAACAAATAGCACTTTTTTGTCCGAACGTAGCTCTGTAGCTGGAGGATCAAACTACATTCAGAATGATTCCATCAAATCATATATATACTGGATATATCGTTTTTGCTAAATGTTGGAGGAGAATATCTTAAAGCTGTTAAATGTGATTCTGCTCTTTTTCACTTGTAGTTACTGAACCAGTTTGAGAACACAGGTCCTCCTCCTGCAGACAGAGAAAGAATAAAGACTTTACCCACCATCTACATCAAAGAGGAACATGTGGGTGAGTCACTGCATGTCTGTCCAATGCTCTCCGACAGCTACTCACTGTGTCCCAACCACTTTGCACCAGGAGCCCCTCTGCTTCATTTGGTTATCCATCAAAACAGATCAGAAAAGTAATTTTGATCACTATTTCCTTTGTGCTGGATTCATAATATACAGATCTAAGCGCTATCAATAAAAAAGATTTGATATCGTAAGCATGTAAACTGATTAGATTACAGCATTTCCTTTGTAATTAGAAGATAGCAGAACCTATTCACATTCGGAAAATATATTTTAAAGTATCATTTTGATTTTTTCTTTTTTTGTATCATCACAATCTAATGACCCTCACTTTCCATCATACAAATCTCTATTTTAACTTTTTATCAAGATGTTATGGGAAGTGAAGGGCTCGATTTAAACATAACATTACACAGTCTTACACTGCCGAAACTCAAATAAACAGAATCAGCATGATCACCATTGTCCCTGCAGCTCATGCATGTAACTGAAGGTCACACACACACAAGCAAACACAGACTAATGTTGTAATGTCAATTTCTGTTTGTGCAGGTGCCGGTCTAGAGTGTCCTGTGTGCAAAGAAGACTACAGCGTTGAGGAGAGTGTTAGACAACTGCCGTGCAATCACTTGTTTCATAACGACTGTATAGTACCATGGCTGGAACAGGTATGTATATCTGTCAGTGATTACTTAAATAAATCTGCCGGATCAGTATAAGACATTGACCACATCAGTAAAGCACAGACCTCCGTAAGTGAGCAAAACTAACAGCAGCATTGTTTTGGGTAAATTACACCACATATCTCTACCTTCAAAAACATTCCTTTGGTGCTGCTGTTATTTTAAACTTGTGTGTTTTCTTATTGATAAAGGAGAAAAGCTGTTTAACATTGTGCTATTTACTATATGACACTATAAAAGCACTATAGTAATCGGAAAGTAGTAAAGTAGATTGAATGTGTTCTTTTAGCAGAGCTCGACCGATAAGTAGACTGAGCTACTAACTGTTCAACATGGGCCTGATGTCTTGTGTGTGTGGTCTTGTTTCCAAAAATAAGCCAATTTAGAAGTTGATATAACTTGAAAAGCCACATCGATCTAGAGATGGTGTCCCAAAGCTCTGACTGGACAGTTGTTGCTCTACCAGGGGAAACGGCTTTCACTAGATTTATGAAATGCTGAATAAATCTTAGAGAAGAATTACTATGCAGTCTATCTTTTAGCTGTCAATCACACGTGAATTGGGGTAGCTTCCTTAGCATTAGCAAAAAGTGTGCAGTTTAATGACGTTGGAAAATAAAAATATTAGATTTTGACTTGGTATTTGAATACACTGGATATTGTATAATCCAAATTGGGCGGCAAAAAAAACTGATCAGGACATCCCTAACATCTGTGTAACATCTGTTACTCATGTGGATACTGTTGAACGTCCAGAACATAACAGTCATCTGAATATGTGGATATGTTGATGGTGAACAGTCTAAGGACTCTTTGTCTTTCCAACAGCACGACACGTGTCCTGTGTGCAGGAAGAGTCTTAGCGGTCAGAACACAGCCACGGACCCACCAGGGTTATCAGAAATGAACTTCTCTCCCACCGCTTCCTCCTCCTCCTCCTCGTCCTCCTCGAGTTCACCTAACAATGAGAACGCTGCCAGCAACTCATAGATTTGAGCCACCTCACATCTGAGAAACCTCGCACCCAACTGAGACACCACAGCTCTTCTCTCCAGCTGAGACCAAGACAGTTATTTGTCTCAATTCCAGGGGACGACATCATTCGAGGGGAACTCTGAATGTGGGGCAGACTATGAGTCATCATTCCTCACACCGCGCTGAACAGACGCTGATTCTTGCTGCTATTGTTACCAAGTGTGGAACTGGGAAGTGTTAAAAGAGGATCCCGAAAGGCTGTGAACAGTAATATTGATAATAATGAAAGTGAGAGTGTGACCAGAACTGAGTTAGAACCAGAGTGGACTGCTTTTTGATGGAGAAATGGCTTCACCACAAAGCTGGAACACATTTTATATTTAAAAGACAAAATGTTTTTTTTGTTTTTTTTAACACATTGCCTGTGGTGGTTCATAGATATGTAGATAGATAATTCATTTTGAATGGTCAGCAACTGTACAGCTATTGGATCAAACTAAAACCTTGTGAAATGGAAGCTGAGTGTATGCATCAGTTTTTTATTTATCAGCACCTTTTTTTTCACTCCATTTTGCACAAAAAAATCTCCCTGATGTTGAGAATGTGAATTTGGGCAAACTACTGAACATATATTTTTCTTTTAGAGCTTGTTTTTATCAGAGCGTGATCCAGTGTGTTTGATGTTTCTGGACAAGCTGAAGATCCTTACAGCTCCACAGTGGACAGATTTTTAAACTTCACAAACCCACTTATTTATTAGATCCTCGCCGAGACACAAGTCGAGCAAAGCGGGGGGGAAAGGCATGAGATCATTTACCTCTGTGGAACTGGCCAAATGTGTTTCAAGTATTTTATCATTTTATTTAATGATTTTTCGTACAGTCAAATTAAAGTGCTAAAACAAACTTTAAAGTTTCTGTTGATAATGTGCACTTCAAAAATGTTGTTCTACTGATTTAAAACACTTGACATTGTGAAAATAATTTCGAACAAACCCCAATGATTTGTATCAACAGAGTGGAGGGGGTAGGACTGATCTTAACATGACAAATGTTGTCTTCATCAGGACTTTGTCTTTATTGACAATGTGTCTTTTATATAACTTTACAAACAGCCCCTCAAAAGTAGAAGATTCGATCTTTTATTGTATTATAACACTGAATATGACAGATTTAGTATTTTTTGATAATGAACAGGACGTAAATGTAAAAGTCGATGTCTACAGAGTGGTTTACCTTCATTTCAAATGTAATATACGAAAGTCGTTGTTTGCATATGTATTCCTCTCCTTCAACATGACACAGGAAACGTGCACTGGGTAAATGTAAATAGCTTAAATGTCTCCACCCTCTGCAAGTCTAAACAGTTATCAGGCTGACTTAAACCAAAAGGGGCTATTGTCAAGAAAAGGCTCCATTATTTGTTGTAAAACTGGGAAAGAAGTATAAATAAGTTAAATAAATAAGTCATTTCTCCTCCTTAGGTTTATTTAGGATACATTAGTAACAGAAATGGTATAAATTATGTGATTGGCACCAGTTCTGCATATTGCTGTTGCTAAGCAGATGCCTAAGTGCATGTATATACTAAATCTTACATATGTCAGCCAAATTAGATTCAACTCAAACTAGATCAAGGAAAAGAGGTTAGCTACATTATCTCTCCTCAGGTGACCGAGCACTCAATTATCATGGCCCATATCTTCACCGTGTAGGGATGATGCTCTGGAGCTGTGATCGCTGCCACACACATGCTTTCACACCGTCTCATATACAGTACTGGTGTCATTCCTTCTAACTGAGATGATATGAAAACCCATTTGTTACTCTACTGCACTTGTGCAATCAGCTGTTAGGCTCACATCAAACAGTTTAAACCGGGGCACTAAATAGCCCATCGTGATGCTGAAGACTCATCTTTCAGTTTGCAGAACATTGATACCTCTGCTGTTCTTGTTTGGCTTTGTTACAGCTGCTATCTGCACACATTATGAAGCAAGTGACTGAGCGGATTTCTGTCTTTCTGGGGTTTTTAAAGCCTTGAATCTTTTAGAAACAATGGATTAGGAGGGCACAGTACCGAATCTACACTTTGTGTTGCTACATAGACACTTGGTTTGTCTATTGTAAATTGGCTGAGGAAGCGCGTGTTGAATTTGGTGTGATATCTATTCATGATACTTTCAATATTAATAGTATATGAATAAACAGGCGACCAGTGCTCTGCAGCAGTGGGTGTTGGATCTAAAGATTGTGGCGGTTTCTGAGTACATCTTTGAAATAGCTGATTCAAGCAAACAGCACATTCAAAATAGGCAGGTTAAAGAAGGCCACTGCACTGGTAAGTCTATTTGATCAAATTTGAAGTTTCAGTTGCGTCACACAAAATATTGAACACGTCACTCCCTCTCATGACCACTAGGGCGCGCTAAACGCCAACTCAGGTTGACACCACTTCATGGGGGTTTGTCATTGAAAACACCTTCTAAAACACATGACATCATTTTAACTTGTCATTAACGTGTGCTAAATTAAACTTTTGATGTAAGTATGCAGCTGAATTTACCTAATGTTAAGCATCTATGGTTTGGTTTTTGAATAAAGATCCTTGAGCTAAGTGTCATGTCTGAGAGGCCTCGGATAGAAATGTTCTTGAACTGAACTGGGAGCAGGACAAGAAAACTCCTTTTTGGTATTTGACGCAATCAAACGTGTCGGTCAGTCTGATTCCAGAGCAACTGTCACAGGATGACATGGTGAAAGTAGAAGCGCATAGTTTGCAAAGAAGTCACGTCCTCCCCTCCCTCTTCTCACCTCTCCTTTCTCTCCCCCTCTATCTTCTACTCTCCATTGCGCCTCTAAAATCTGATTGGTTTTCTTCTAAGATAAGTGGAGGTAAAATGTCATCTGCTTAGTGTCGTAGACAGGAACGAGGTTTCACCGGCGTCTGCTGCCACCATGAAGAAGAAGGCAGTGGGCGGCAGTAGTTACAGCCGCGTCAGCGCACCCAAGGCTGTCGCGTCCAAGTGCACGAGGAGCAGCAGCCACAACTGTCTGGACCCCGGCACATCCGCCGCCCCGAGCGGTAAGCACTCCGGAGCGGCCAGCAACTTCGTGATGGATGAGACGGAGGACGGAGAAGAGGAGTCCAAGTTTCAGCATCCGCGGTTGCGCCGAGCCGGGGGGAGCGGCAGTGGCGGAAGTGGAGGAGGAGGAGGCAGTATCAGGATGAAGAACTTTACGCCAGGAGGGGGAGCCGCGTCCTCGGCTTCCAGGAGAAACTCCAACAAGGAGCCCTGCCTTACGCACACAGAGGACGCTCCTGCCGCCCGACGGCCCTCTGCTGCCTCCAGAGCTGCCGCGACCCAGACACCCTGTGCGGGCGATGCTGCCCGACGCGGCGAGACCAGCAGAGCATCTGGGGCGAAAGCGTCGGAATCAGTGGTTGCTGTCGAGGTTTTAACCGCGACAGCGGGTGATGTTTGCAACAGCGTCGCTCCAATTTCCAGCATGAAATGCAACAAAAACGGAGAATGCAGGAGGGACTCGGGTACCGGGAGCCTGCGCTCCATCATCTCCAAGCAGGAGAAGCAGACGGGAGGGTCGGGGAGGGCCGAGGACGCAGGGAGCGCCAAGCGCGGAGCCTGTAACTCGACCAGAGCCAGCATGGACGGCTCGATCACACCAGGTGGGTCCCTGGCCGGGGGGCACGGAGGAGAGAGCGCAAACCCCGGCACTACCCCGGTGTCCAGCGGTGTCCACGAGAAAAAGGACTCCAAGGTGTCCTTCTCCAACGCACCAAGCCGGAAAGCCTCGTCCTCCCTCTACGGCCCGTCTCAGAACCAGCAGCCCAGGAACTCTGTCACTTTCCTGAAGCCGGAGGATGGACCGCCGATTGTGCCCGCCGAAGATGGGGAACAGGGCAGCCAAGCCAGCTTCATGCAGCGGCAGTTTAGTAGCATGCTGCAGCCTGGAGTTAACAAATTCTCCTTACGCATGTATGGCAGTCAAAAAGCGGTGGAGCGGGAACAGGAGAGGGTAAAATCAGCTGGAAATTGGATTATCCACCCGTACAGCGATTTCAGGTAAGAGCCGGAGCAGCCATTTGCTGCACGTTGAAAGTCATGAGGGGCCAGTGCGGGTCCCCATTGTCCCCTACAACTTACTTTACAGTGAGTAACCACGGTGGCTCCATGGGAACACATGCATAGTTATATTGTTGAAGGAATGATGCTTTTTCATTCCACCCCCCCGATTAAATTAGCAGAGAATTGCATCAGCGCATCGCAACTTGCTGCTATTATTCCCCAAACAACCTGTTGTCAGGCGAATTGATTTGTTTTAGCAGCGTCTTTTCGGTGTTCTAAACAAATCCTATTCCGTGTGTACAGCAGCGTGCCTGGGATGCTCCACCAGCCCGGCCTGCTAACACATCTCCACTTTACGCTCACATTAACAAAGGGCTCTGACGCTAACTCGACTTAATTTCAGTCTTTTTTCAAATAACTAGTTAAAATTCGTTGTAATATCTCTGCGTCTATAGAGCCATGCTGACAGGATCTATAGGCTATAGTGTGTGTTTGTGTGTGGTTGTGTGCGCGATGCACTCAGTAATGGAATGTCACCTTGAGCCAAGTGTGCGAAAACCTCAAGCATGCTCGCTGGAGACGACTCTCCGGATCCTGCATTTTAATGACGGATGTGTTCTGTTGATCACGGCTCGGCACTGATAACCCAGTTTGTCACCCAGCCGCGATTTTGTCCGACAATTTCTTTTTATAGAGAAATCCACGACCCATTGCTGAGTAAAATGAGCCAGTAAGGATTTTATTCGAAGCTTGTTATAGTCGCTGGATAATATTTTGACCAGGGAACCGTGTAGCCGGGGGTTTTCCTCTGTGCTGTGCGGTTTGGTTTCAGCACCACAGAGCGCGGACAGCTCCCCGTCCAAATTGGAGTTGCGTGTGAGCGCGACACCTTTAGCCCCCCCTCCCCCCCATACACACACACCTCCTCCCCCCGACCCAATTCAATCTATTCTAAGGCCCCCACCCCCCTTTCTCACAACACCATTCATATGTGGACCATGTGCATCATATAACACCTCCTCAGTAGACCCCTGAAGGCTATAACTTGAGAGATGTCTCCAACTGCAGAGGTGTAATTTGACAACAGGCCTCTCTGGAGACCTGTCTTTACCACCCCCACACGGTGAGAACACAGACAATCTGCCCTCGGCATGAATGCATAGTTAAAGCAGCAAAGTTTCCTCAGACACCATCATCATTATCATCATCAAGGCGGTATTGTTGTTATACCGTGGAGTGGAGGAATCAGAGCTTGTTGCATAAGTCGCAGTGTAATGACTCAGCGCTGCACCTGTCCTGCAGAGACTCCTTTGACGAGCGCAAACCTCACTACTTTTACTCCCTGTCTGTCCCACTCACCAAACTGCCACATCACTGCTGGCTTGAGCCTCCTCGGCCTCCATGTGCACTGCAAGGTCAACACAAGCTCCTAGTGCGGAGTGCAAATTAACCTTGTGTTGGGTTTGACCCTCTACTTAATATGTATTTATCAGCTTGATACTTATTAACTTACACTAGTTTTAAAGTATTAGAGTATTACCTATAAACCCTATTAGGTCAGAGACCCTGACTCTATAACATATACAATAAGCACATACCAGATTAGTCTATTTGTATCAAATAGTCTATATTACCCCAAATATAAATAAAATCTCTCTGAATGATAACATAGGCTGTACCTGTCCTTATTAACAAATTATTTTCAGCAAAATAGTGACACATAGCTCATGAATAGCCCATATATTGTATAAAATATAATAAAAAATGTTTGGGGTTAGTTCAGTGTTTAAACCTGGAAATTAAACCTGGAAAATGCAGGCTGAATAGCTTATTAAGTTCAGTTAGTAGAGGTAAAACCACCACACTAACACATTTCTTTACTCCAGTGTGAACTCACATGAGCAGTGCAGGGTTATTAGATTCATCTTGTTTTATACAGCAATATCAAATTAACATAGAATATGTGCTTATAAATGATGCTTGTGGTACATGTCAGTCTTGGAAACTAGAGTTCAGCACGTCTTTCTCTCATTACTCTCTGCCTGTTCAGACAGGCGATGTGCAGCTCCTAGGAAGTCTCTTGTGCCTATCGGCTTTCCACAGCAACTCCCCTTTCTTATCTGACTCTATATTTGTCTTTTTTTCCTCCACTCCCTCTCCCCCCTTTTCTCCTCCTGTACCCTACACACACACACACACACATGTAAATCACCATCCATGTACACACCACAACTACACACCCTCTAGGTTCTACTGGGATTTCACAATGCTGCTGTTTATGGTGGGCAACCTGATCATCATCCCTGTGGGCATCACCTTCTTCAAGGAGGAGACCACTACGCCCTGGATCATCTTTAATGTGGTCTCGGACACTTTCTTCCTCATGGACCTGGTCCTCAACTTTCGCACTGGAATCATCATTGAGGACAACTCAGACATAATTTTGGACCCTCAAACCATTAAGAAGAAGTACCTTAAGACTTGGTTCATTGTGGACTTTGTATCCTCTATCCCAGTGGATTACATATTCCTCATTGTAGAGAAGGGAATCGACTCAGAGGTGTACAAGACTGCGCGGGCCCTGAGGATCGTCCGCTTCACCAAGATCCTAAGTCTTCTGAGGCTGTTGAGGCTCTCCAGATTAATACGCTATATTCACCAATGGGAGGAGGTAAGAGCATGCATTTCATAGCGGTCCTTGTGTATATATTATATGAACTCTTATCACATCACCTTTAGCCACAGAGGATAGAAACACCCAATCTAGTTGACGATTTAGCTCCAATATGCTGCTGCTGTCTGGTGAGCGAACCAACAATCTGCCTCTTTGCCTCACCTGGTGAGAAATGTGTTATGTCAGCAGGATGTTTGAGCTTTAACAAACCTTGTATTCTAAGTAATGTAACTGTCACACAACTCCCCCTACCCCTCTGTCTACCTGTCTGACCTGACAGTCCCATGGGCAGCACCAGGCGGTGTAATAAGCAGCCCATTAGTAGGCCAAACACAGTTAATCAATTAAGATGCCAGAGGAAGAGCAGGTGGAGTGGCGGGTGATGATAGTATGCAGCACTCGGGGGCTGCTGACTGCGATTATATATGTCACTAATTGATCATTTAAAGCATTTGGAGAGTTGGATGAGTTATCTCTTCTCCAGAGGCCTGACTTGCTGGCTCTGCATGTGAAGGTGGGTGCTGTTGCCAGGTAAAGTCACTTCACTGAACTCAAAGACACAGCCCTGCCCTTCTTGACCACTTGGCTTTTATTTACTTAGTGAGGGATGCACTTTGTCGGGGGCCCTGCTCCAGCCTCTCCTCGGACTCCTTCCTCAAATGAAGGAGAACAGCCTGGGAGACGGGCGGACCAAAGATGTCATCAGATCACTCGACTTTTCATTTATGCCAGCATCTGCAGCATGGTGCTGGCATTTTGCAGTGGTGAGCAGCGCAGTGGGGCTCGGCTGCTCACTTGACCTTTGGATAATTGGATTTCGGTAGATAGGATGGCATACGCACACATACACACACATAGTGGTGCATGATGGGAAATGATACTTGGCATGCATGGAGAATGAGTGCGGAGATGCAGTGGAGTGTGAGACACTGACACAGGCAATGCCTTTCTCTTTGACGTTATCGGCCATCATTTTATTTTGAAAATCCACATGTCTGAACTACTTTTAGATCCTGTAGCTGTGTTTGAGCTGTCCATGGTGCTGAACACATAGATCATCCACCAACACCACTGTGTCTACTTCACTTCACATACATCCTTGGTTAAAAATGATTTGAGAAATTGTCAGTCCTTATTGTCTGACCCTATAAATGTTAAAGCAGCATTCAGAAAGATCAACACATGTGATTCATGTCCAGGCTCATTCTGATCATTGCCAACACAGAGTATCACGTCTCCCTCAACTGCGCTAAGTAAGAAACCACCCATTCCTTCATAGTCATCTTTATCAGACACTGTTCTTACTATGAAAACTACGGTTACCTCTAGATGTACACATCATAAATGTAATTCTTGTGTAAAAGCAGCCGTCAGACTTAAGTAGCAACAGGGAGCGGTCTGTTGAAGTCAGTGAGGCGATACGTGATTGGCCTCAGTGACTGTCCGGTGACTCAGAATGATTGATGGGTGAGGCAGCACGGACTATGTTAAGGATCATGATGGTCCCTGTCCATCATCCTGTGTGTATGGAAGTGTGTGTTTGCACAAATTGGCACATCTGCCTTGTTAGTCTGTCTTTGTGCCGCAGGCTCGCGTGAGCGTTTTGTCCGTGTATGACTGGACCCCGTGTGGATGTTTGAGACTCTGATTGATGTCATGTGTCTCTGTTTAACAATGTCCTGCCTGCTCCTGCTGTGTTTGATTCAGGGCTGATGGGAGCCTGTCTCCCCACCTCATTAATCAAACTTGGTAGAATCCAAAAGAAACTTTGGAGCTGAGTGCTGCTGCTGTGATATGAATTCAATAAATTAAGATTTTCCTAAACAAAATACAAATACAGTATATATCTCTCCTTAAATCCAGCATTTTCTGAATGACTCTTTAAACCCCCCTCTCCTGTCTTACCTTCTCCCTCCAGATCTTCCATATGACCTATGACCTGGCTAGTGCTGTGATGCGGATCTTTAACCTGATCGGTATGATGCTGCTGCTGTGTCACTGGGACGGCTGTCTACAGTTCCTGGTTCCAATGCTGCAGGATTTCCCCTCAGACTGCTGGGTGTCTCTCAACAAGATGGAGGTATGTGCGCAAAACTGGACGCACATCTTTCATCCTGCGTTGAGTGGGAAAACGCTGATCGTGGTAACAGATATTGATTGAAGTGTCTGACCGTAATCAGAAAATATTGGATGGATGGCATTCAATATGTGGGGGATGAACATATGGTCTTTTAATGAAACAGAAAGATCCGTGTGCTTGTATCAACAGACGAGTAATATTTTGTTTGAATGAGCTTTGTATAGTTTTAAAGACCAGAAAGTGGGTTTACGATTCTCATAGCTCAACATTTATTGCTATGTTAAAAAAATGAAAAACAGTAATTTAATCTTATCTTTAATCGTATAGTTCTGACAAAGCAGTGGTCATGCTAAGAAGATGGACATTTGTTCAAGTCGTGCTTTGAAAGGATAAGCAGTGATAAATATAGGTCCAGTTCACTGAAACCAGATGAACAGTTTACAGCCACATTAGTGGATCAGTGAGGCTGCTCCATAGCCACAAGATAAAATACCAGCATCAGCACAGGCTCACATAACAATGCTAATAATTATTAGTACTGTAGATTGCTTACACGCCTAATGAATGCTAAATTGAATTGCTTATTAGCTTTCCAAAAGAACTGTGCGTACTTTAATGTTCTATTTCTCCTCAGCTCCATCCCCCACATGGGTAGACATTGAAGCAAAATCCACTACATCTAAACCACCACTCAATGCTTCCTCTTCAGCATAGGGGGGTGATGACAGGGAAGATAAAGGAGGTGAGGGGGGGCAGAGGGATTGGGGGAGTATGTGACCAGGCAGCTGGGCTCTTTGTTGCCGTGTCTTTCTCATGGAGATAAAAGCTGGTTGTTTATAGGTCTGTCTGTTACTCAGCAAGGGGAGACCAAACCACTCCAGACACGAGGCACAGGTCCAACTAGTGCTGAAACCGATTGGGTCCTGCTCTACGACATTGCCAGGGCCGAATATGACTGCTTGTAAATTTTTCCCATTTGGAATATTGACTGGATGGCAGCCGTTTCGCTTACTGTACAATAATCAATAGTTAATGTGACATTTAGAATAAATAGCCTCTCTTTCATGTTGGTGAAGAGGAACGAGTTCCTTTACGTGTAATGTGCTGGACGGGGACATACTACACCTTTACTGGTGCTATTCATTTTTTTTTCGTTTTATTAACTTAATTAGTTAACATTTATAACATTGACCGAATCATATAATACCCCTTTGACTCAGGATGTCAGCAACAACAATGTGCAGATGTTTAGGGTCTGATTGACGGTGCTTTCATCGAATATTTTATCCGAGACCTCAGAAAAAGAAAAGAAAGAGGAAAAATCCTTCTAATATTTTCGATGATTGCAAAACAGGTATATTAATGCAGAGTAACCTTCTGGATTAAAAAAAGAATTAAACTACATATACTATATCAATGATGCACCCAGAATGCATTTAGACATTTAGAGACTTAGATCAGAGCAAGTGGGTCCGCTTGTCCCTGAGGCCCTCGACCAAATCCAAACCAAGTCTTTGATGTTATAGGAAAGACTCCATCATATTTGGCCTTGAACTGCAAGTGTTCAGCTTAAAATGAAATACACGCTCGACGCCCAGTGTTACAAAGAAATGATCAATCACTGAGTTCTTGTATCCACGTCTCTGTGAATTAAAATATACAGACAAAATAGAGAAGCCGAAAGATATCTTCACACAACTATTGCTGAAATGAAAGTGAATCAACAACTATTAATAATTGATTGATTGCTTCAGTCATTTTCAAGCAGAATTACCCAACATTCACTATCATGCTCTTCTGTTTCTCTGTTGAAGCAATTTTCAGACCTGATATTTATCACCTAGAAATTGTGATGATCTTTGATAGTAGTTGGTTGTCCCTAAATATAGCCCTTCTTTTATTTCAAGTATGTATGCATCAACACTGCTGACCTTCCCTGTGTATTACCGCAAGCACAACAACCTAAACCTGAAGAAAACTACTGTTTAAAAACAGGAAACAGAGAGGGATGAGTGTGCAGCGTGTACAGTGCAGCGTCTGAAGTCCAGTGTGATGAAGTTCAGGGCTGACAGGCTCCCGACTCTTCTGTTGCTCACACCCTCTGTATAATCAGAGACAGCCAGTCTCCAGAGAGCCGTCACTCTTAAACTACAGGCCCGGCCTGGCGTGGTACAGGCTCCCAACTGAGACTGCCCCCCCCCCTATTGAGTGGATGACAGCTTGTAACATTAGCCAGGCCATCCATCAGGCCTCACACCTTACAGTGGCTCTGGTGGAGTGGTGTCCACAGGCAGGACCCACAGAGGGAGTCGAGAACACTCTGAGGCTCTGGAAGACATCCACTGACCAGTGATTAGAGTGGAACTTGTGATACCTCAGGGGGAATAGGTGGCTTTTGCATTCTACACCAACTTCTATCCATTCATTTCATTTAGCTTATATTTGGCATTAGTTTTATGCAGCATTGCCACAAGAAAGTAAATCTCTTTGTTAGAGACAGAATCATCAGAATAAGGACACAGCACCATAATGGTCAGCTCGGCTTGAGAAGAAAAGCTGCTAATCCCTTCATATGGTGTTAAATCTTTCTATTAAGTCACCACAGCTATAGTATGACTAAACAGTTTTACAGGTCTGTTGCTGGAGGTCTGGAATCTGATTTGAACTACTCACACTAGAACCATAACAGCTGATAAACATGAAAAGTGCTTTTACTTTACGTGCTGTCCGACCTCTGTAAATGGACCAGAGATGAGGTGATGTTTCTTTCCTGGGCGAGGAGAGAGAAGGATGTGATTATCTCAGTCCCACAGCAGCTCAGGTGTTTTTGCTCTAAAAAGATCTCACTTTGCAGAGTACAGGCGGTGCTACAGTATCCGACTCACACATTGCTCCAGCTGCTGTGACGTTATTTATGTCGAGAACAATTATACCTCAAACTTTCTGAAGATTGAGCGACAGTTACTAAGTTAGATGTGGTCAAAGTGAAAGGACAAATGTCACATCATGACTGGGACCATTTCCCCAAACCACCACTGCACTCTCCAGTTCAGTCACACAGACACAGACTGAACAGCAAGAGCTGACCTTATGGCCTCTCAGACAGTAATGCAATACAGAAGCCTAACGTCATTCAAAGTCTACTTAAAAGTGGTCACCACACCTCGGCCTGCGGCTCTGGAGATAGAGAGGGTTGTTCAAGAACCAGGCGGTCACTGGATCGATCCCAGTCTGCAGTGTCCCCTGACAACTGTGCTGAGAGTGTATGAATACAGTGCGATAGAAAAAGCATTATATATCCTATGGAGGTGCTTTGTGAATGGATGAATGGGACTTTGAGCGGTTGATAAGACTGGAAACCTGCTAGATATATACAGACCATTTAACATTTACACTATTTGAACATAGAGTTCATTTACATCATGAGGATAATGGCGAGAGATCTCGGATTGTGCAGCAATAACTTTTTCGCAGTATCCCCTCTAATTTATTCATATCCAAAACAAGATGTAAAAATCTATAATAGTGAGAGTACCTGTAAGGTGTTTGTTATATTTTGCACTACAGAATACAAGTGCATATGAACTCTAACTGCAGGCAATGAAGGATTACAACATCATCAACAGGTGGACATTTTAGAAACACAATATTCATGTTTGTACACGTGAAGCTACAGTCAGGAGGCTATTGGAGCAGGAGAAACCGCTAACCTGATATATCAGCTACACTAAAGGTCACACCTATTAAAGATTATTATAAATATGCTGAAACTAGGCAGGCTCGCTGTTTCCCTCTGTTTCCAGTCTTTGTAATTACATGGCAAATGGCCTGTACTTACATAGAGCTTTTCAGGTCTTGACAACCACTCAAAGTGCTTCACAAATACAGTTTTGCCATTCATTCATACCACATGCCACTTTTCTTTTGACCTGTGAACTGTCGTGGGGAAGGGGATGACCTTGTTTTCACATCCAGTAAAAACCCATTTCACTTTACACACCACAGTTTATAAAGAGACCACACGCCCTCGGTGAAGCTGCAGGAAGAAAGAGGCAGAGAGAGAGAGAGAGAGAGAGAGAGAGAGAGAGAGAGAGAGAGAGAGAGAGAGAGAGAGAGAGAGAGAGAGAGAGAGAGAGAGGTGACTGCAGAATAAAGCTCAGATAAGCCATTGTAATTTAAACTGGTGGGCCTTGGCAGAGGCCTTGTTACATGTGCGTCAATTATCGTTTGATATTTGTCTAGCTTATCGCCTGTTAGACACGCAGAAAAGATTGGTCAATCAGTGGGCTGGATTGCTATGTTATTCATTAGCTGCTTATTCCTCTCTCTGTCATTTCTCCCGCACCGTCAGTCATTCCAATAGAGAGACTCAGTCCATCAGGCTTCTGTGAAGGGAGGGAGTGTGTAACAGAGCAAAAGTTCATCTTTTGTGCAGGTCTGTTGGACTCTTCATCATTTTTAGCTGTGCTAGTGCCCTGACTCCAGGGATGGTGATATTAGGCCAGTGCAGGACTCTGGTCCAGACTGAAAAATGAGAAAACTATCGCATGGAGCACAATGAACTCTTGTCTAGAAATTCATGGTCCCCAGAGGATAATTTACAAATATGTGTCTCAATTGCGTCACAGCGGCGGGACTACTGTCCGATTTTGAAGGCTCCTTCAGATACAGCCGACAATTGCGTCCTCCCATTCCCAAGAAAAGAAAGCTTCAACTCAACAAGACAGAATTAAAACATTCTATGAAGTCTATGTAGACAATACTGTCAAACTTGGGTTTGGCCTTTGTGGTCTACCTGGCCCATGAAGAGCACTTCCTTCATGTCAGCTGATGAATTTAGCAATGTCATGATTTTTTTTTCATCAAGCGCTACAAGCAGTTTGACATCCATGGTTAATATTTAAATGTGACGACAACTATAACCAACAATGTGGATTAGATGTTCCCTTTATTTTGACACTCTCATCAGCCTCAGCTGTACTTCATGCTTGGTGCTGATTATCAAAACAAAGTAAGCATGCTAACATGCTAAATGAAAGCTGCGAACAAAGAAAGCAGAGATGAAAATGCTGACTATTTTTTAAAACACTTTATGCACCACCCTGTGCAGAAGAAAATAAAGACTGTATTTCTGTGTAGCTCTAATCATAAAATCTCACCGGTGACTCGACATCGTGACCTTTCTTCAAACACCATCCGCCGCACACATCTGTTAACACTTTCATACTCACAGCATGGTACACAGTGAGCACGACTTCTGCTGTGCAGCAGCAGACCTTTATTCTGCCGGCACGCTCCCCTCAAGTTTGAGCATCTAAATGCATAGGAGGCCAGCTGCACTGCCAGGTTGCCACAGCGCACACAAAGGAACAGCTCAAGACACCGGATGATAATTTTAAAGCCACTGCATCGTCAGCCGACTTCAAACAGTCTTATGTGCTGCTAATGGAGACGGTGATTACCAGCAAAGCAGCGGATGGTTCCGAAACTGAAACCCCTGTGGAGACTTGTGAGGATACAGTCTCTCTCTCTCGCTCTCTCTCTTTTGCCCGTGCTATTTCAGAATCAAAGTGCCCATCGTCCATCCATTATTCAATCTGTTTCACTCCGTTGTTTTCTTTCTGTTTTCACATACACCATTTAGTCTCAGCCCACTTGGTGGAGCTATATTTATTTTTGGGGGTCTACATTTTTCCTCTGCTCACGATGGAAGCGGTGCCTCTATCGCTGTGTGGCTCTTTAATGTCGTCCATCACGACGGATCATAATACATCTGTGCAGAGGAACAGGCCGTTATGTTGTGCCTGGGATTGTTCCCTTGAACCAATTCTATATTATTATCTATTATTAAGGATGAAAGATCAGGAAATGCCTCTCGCAGCAGGGAAATAACACTGAACTATTATTTACAAATGTGATAGAGGTATTGAAGGTTGATCCAACAACATGATTAATGCCCCTTGATGTTTTTTCTAAGTTACAGTATGAGGTCTGCCCCTTTGTAAATCTCCACGCAGGCAGCCGTGTGCCGAGCTGTCACCACCTGTAGCTGATCTCTATTCACACAGCTCTGAAAGCCCATTTTTAATAACTTCTCATTATAGTTTCACTTGGAGGAAAGGATTTCCAAACCATCTCTACTTTACTGATTAGGCCCCGAAGGATTCCCCTGATGTCCTTTCCACTTCCTTCCTCTTTCCTTTTCCCGTGCAACTCTTTCCCTTGAGTTCTCATTTGTGTTAGTGCTATTCCGTGACCCTGCTGCCCCCAAGCCTTTCTTCTGCTTCCCTCGTCTCTGCCACCACTCACCCTCAAAACATGTCTCTATTTTTATGTGTGACCTTGATGTCACGTAAACTGTTTGTTTATGCCTCCTTTTTTCAATCTCTCCACAGAACGATACGTGGTCAGAGCTCTACTCCTTTGCTGTGTTCAAGGCAATGAGCCACATGCTGTGCATCGGTTACGGTCGGCAGGCCCCGGAGAGTCTATCAGATATCTGGCTCACCATGCTAAGTATGATTGTAGGAGCTACTTGCTACGCGGTTTTTATTGGCCATGCAACGGCTCTCATCCAATCCCTGGACTCCTCCAGACGGCAGTATCAGGAAAAGGTGAGGAGCTTCATCAAATCATCTCTGTTCCATGTTCTCTTTTTGTGAAATACTCAAAAGTATATATTTCAGGAGTCTTGTGTGTCGATTCACATTTTCACAAAAATATCATTATACATATGGTATTTTTGGAAACCTTGGGAATCCACTTGACGAAAATAAAGTTCTGTGTGTTTCAGGGATTATGCGATTTGATCGGTTACATCATAATAAGGGCAGATACTTGTGTTACTAAGTGAGTCTGGTATCGGACATTACATACTGAGATTTCCATTCTGTTCCAATGGTAGGTGTTAACTGGAGGTAATCACAGTAACATGGTAAGCAAATGTCCAGCACAGACAAACAAATAAGGAGTTTGGATGGTGGAATCAGTGTCAGGGGTGAACAATTTTTTGGTGACTTCCCAGTATGAGTCTGTACTGGCCAGCCCACTGGGGGACGTCTATGAGGTTAAGTAACCTTCAGTTTTTTTTAATTCTCTTTGCTGATCAAAACAATGGTGCAGGTGCCTGTCTAGTTTTCGCAATTCTCCTCTTCTCTCATTTTAAGCTGCAGCTGATTTTACATTAATAAGTTTATACTGCGGATGGTGGGAGTTTTAATGCAGCCTCATGTCTTCTCATTAATCTGCAGTGCAGGATTTCTATAGAATGAATTTGACATATTCTAACAAGTGTTAAAAATGTGCATAAGCAGTGGTAATGTGGTGCAGCACTATGAGGTCATACCAACACACTCTCTCCTCCACATGATCAGCTCCTGTTAAATCCCTCACGCACTGTTTGTCGTCATTAGAGTGTGTTGCTCTCTGACTGTATGAGACATCTCTCTCAAAGCCATGATTGGGATCGGAGCGGCCCTGAGCCGTGCTGCAGCAGGGCTCCGTGGTGGAAACAGCGCAGCCTCTCTGTTTCCAAGCAGAGTCTCGCCGGCTGGGGAGCAGGGGGAGTGTTGCTGGCTCTCAGTAGCCAATCAGAGGCTGCGGGTGTGTTCGGCCAGGTAGAGCCACGTCGCCAGGGCCTGGTCGTAGAGAGAGAGAGAGAGAGCGGGAGGGAGGGAGAGAGAGAGAGATATGATGTCCCCTTGGGCAGCAGTGGAATTGATGAGGCAGCAGACCTGTGTGTCCTGCCAATGTCATCCTGAAGGTGACGTAAGCAACCATGGCTGCCCCTCTCTCCCCCTGATCACCCACTCACTCCATCTACCTGCACTCTCTCTCTCTCACTCTCTCTCTCTCTATCATCTCTCATGCACCTTTAACTACCTCCCTCTGTATATGATCTCATCCCCCCTTTTCCTTTAACCTCTTAAACATCTCCACCTGAATCCCTCTGGTCTTTATCTCTCCGTCTCCTTCCCTCCTGATCCTAATTTATCCATTTTTCTTCCCCATCCTCTCTCTCTCTCTCTCTCTGTCTCCCTCGCCTCTCCTCTCCTCTTTGTTGGTGGTGTCCTTGAGAGGTTCAGTGCTAATGCTAACCGGCTCTTGCAGGGAGCAGAGCGAGGGGGAGGGGAAACCTGTGGGAGACAGCAGGGCTTTGTTGTAGACACACGTCCTTGTTCACTGTGAGATGTTTGGACGCCATCAGCGTGAACTAGATGGATATAGACCGGCAAGAGTTGTGCGAAACTTTTCATGGGGTTTTATCAGCTGTGTTGATGGATGCATGAATCATATTCAATAAATGTTTCAGAAGACGGTGATTCAGCAAGTTGTGTGCTGACTGGTGATTTCTTCTTTAGTGTGCGTCCTGGAATGGAAAGTTAAAAGGCCCGAGAGAAATCCATTGTGCTTTATCTGTGAGGAAGGATATCATTCCTCAGAGGTTTTACCCTCAGTTTATAATATCCACTTGATTTTGCACTGAGTTAAGTCTCACATATTTACCCTCAACATTCAATTTATATTTTCGTGTGAATCTGTTTGTTTGCCAAAGCAACATCGTGCAAGGGTAGGCAATGACCCAAGATCCACATGCAGATCCAGACAACATTTAGATTTTTTTATTTTTATTATTGTTAGTTCCTCAGAGAAAAATTAATAGATCTTGATGGAAAAAAAAACATACATGTGTAGCAGACTGATACATGGGTTGCAATTTGGCGAAGATTCAACTACAATTCTAATCTAATGACTTTCATAAGAAGACTGTAACATGGCTCTCTTTTTAGGGGCTGTAATAAGTTAACTTGGTATAATTTCCCAAACAGCCAATATTATATTCAGATTAAGGTTAAATTAGGAAAGTAAGAATTTTGTTGATAATACCGAGTGTATCCACTCACATATAGACATTATCTAATATGTCTTCACTCCATCCCAGAACATTATTTTTTCTACTGAGGGCAGGAAACTACACATCCCCAAGAACTTTTTTCTGACCAGTTGTCAGATTTTCGTTTTGTTTTGCTGCTCTGTGAGGATTAGTTTTTGAGCTGAAGATGGATATATTAAAAATAAAAAATATTAAGAAATAAAAAAACAAGCCGAGCAGAAAAGTGCCAGTCATGACAGTGAGGCGGGAGAGGATGCTGCTGGTGAATTTACCACACCTACACAAAGGACTGGGAGTGGCATGTTTTATTCTTTTAGAAGGTGTCAGTCAAAGAAGTCTGTTGGCAGCCTGTTAAAACCCCGGTGAGGCCCGGGCTCACTTTGTGTGGATGTTTTCTATTCCAGCCCTGGTGTAATGTCTGACTCAGGATCCCTGCAGGTGGAATATAGGGAGGATTTTTTGTTTGGTGGCTTTGGTGCAGAGAGCTGTGAGTTATTTATACACAAAGTGCAAAGTCACAGAGAGACCGAGATAGAAACAGCCTCACTTGTGTCACCACTGGCAAATTCAGGAATATATTTCTGGTGATCACAAAAATTGAATATGGCTCTTTGAAATCTGGAGATCAGAACTAATTTCTGTTTATATTTTACCTGCAAATGTGCACATCTATCCAAGAGAAACATTTCTTCACCCAAACTTTTCCCTCTTTCACAAGTTTTCTCAGTTATCTCGTCTGATCAGACTCGGCCTCATTCTGCATCATGCCCCAGAGGCAGAATAAAACAACAGGGACTTTATTTAGATGCACTGATGGTGGCTTTGCAGTCATTTCACCTTCAGTCTGTTGACATCTCTGTAGTTAGACTTGTCTTAACTGTCAGAGAATTCTTGACACCTCTGGGGGATGACGTGAATGTGTTTAGGGTTAGTTTTTTTATCTGGCCCAGTACTTTGTAATCATTGTTTGACAAGATGACGTACATGTGACATGTACAGTAGTACTGCGTGATTGACATCTGTTCGACTGACAACACCATTCACATCACCTGTCAGGGTGGGGGAAGTTCTACTTTTATAAATTCTTCATGACGTTTTGTTTCCTCTGCACAACTTAAACTTTGACAGACACTGGTTGAGCAGGGGTTATTGAGTTGTGTAGTTGGACAAACACGCTAAAGATCTTTCAGCAGCTGCAGAAACCACCTCTGCTGCTAATTCAAAGCCTAAGCTCTTAAAAATACTTTTTTATTTGATTTTCTAAGTGTGATTGGTCAGAAAGTGTCTTCAGTGAAACAAACACATTTATAAATTTAATTTTATTATTTCCTCTTTCTGACAATATTAATGAGATGCATATTTACAATTTAATTCATCGATTTAAGTTTTGGGTGAGGATAAAACAAATTCTAGTTGATCGTTTTAAACATGACATATTTATGACTCATGACTTATAGTACCTGAAAACATGGCTTTTGATGTTATCTGCTTATTGACCTTTTGGAGATGTGGTTTTTACGGGACAGTGAAGAGTTGGTCAGAGAAAAATAATAGATTATCTGTTTGTGGATTTTTCAGTCTTCCCTCGAAAACATGTACTTTGCCTTCAAGGCGGAAGCTATGACTCTGCACTAACACACCTTTTGCATCCATAATCTGCTCTTAATGGCCTCGCCGGGGGTTTTACACTGAATCAGCGTCTCTCTCTTGAAGTGGTAGAGGCTAGACTCAGTCAGAGAGCAGACACCAGTCTGAGCTCTCAGCCGTGATGTGGCACTGCACATGACACAAAACCGTTTTTTCCATCCTCCCCGTCTCCTTCTTTGTGATGCTGACACCATCGACAGCCGTGTGTCTTCTCTTAGCCAACACTAATTGTCACTGATCGCTCCAATTATCCAGAACCGGGCTGACTGTGCAGAGACATTGGCCAAAGAGATTCCTGTTACCCTACATCTACAACAAAAACAGTGTCCCTGTGGTGGTGCCAAGTCATAGTCTCTACTCTAGCAGACAATACGTATGATGTACCAACCCCTATCAGCCAGTCTCCTTTAGTTGTCACTTCCTTTGACTGAATCGTGGGCTTTTCTCTGTTTCATTTAATGAGTCTTTGTACTGTGTGAGACCCCACAGTGTGTGGTTCTTCCCTCTGTACACATCTTCCAACTGAAGACATGCAGGCGAGCTCTGAATCGCCGCTATCTGATTCTCTTCTCTTTGGTGAATGTGCTTCGTAATGTAATGAGGCGATTTAGCTGAACGAAGTGAATGAATTAAACATCTACATGGCCGTTTGGGATGAACCCGAATTAGAATTTCCAATGGAGAGAAGCTGTAGGATGAATGAGCGGGAGAGAGGAAGAGGAAAAGGGGAGAGGGAGAGGGCGAGGACAGGCCCTGGAAGAAAGTGAAGTGTATATATAGCAAAAAACATTAAATTAGAGGGTAGGGAAGAAAATAATGGTAAAGGAAATAGTAGAGAAAAGGCAAAGTGAAGGATTTGAAGGAAAAATAAGGAAATGTAAGAAATTACACCCTGAGAAAGGATGGGAAAGAAAAGTGAAGGACGGGGAAGTAAATTTAAAGAAACAGGAAGGAAAGAGAGAGGGAAAAGATTATATTGAATACAAATCCGAAAGAGGAGAGGACGGACAATGGATGGTATTGGAAAGAAAGAGGGAAGTTAAAAGGAAAGTAGCATAGCAAAACCTCATCAATTGTATTCTGAATGACAAACAACAAAATGGACAATCCTCAAAACAGTATTTTAGATGACAAAATGTCTGCAAAGCATTTGTCTGTCCGTTCTGGACCGTGCACGGGATGCGCTGGACAAACACAAGCTGGCTGCTTCTCCTCCGTGACTCAGCAGAGATTCCAGATGTGCCGGGGAGATAATGGACCTGGCTCACTGAGACGAGTCAAGTCATTCAACGCCACCATCTAATAGTCCAGTCAGGCCTCTGCTGCCTCATTCTCTCAGACTTAGCCGAGCCACAGTTGGCTGGAGTGAGTTGTCGTGTATGACCAGAGCTGCTGAGTCACTTCGACCCCTGCATGGACACCCCACACCTCCACTTTGTCAACAATCAGCACCTCTGCTCTCTGAGACTCGCAGCAGCTGTAGCGTTTTGATATCGTCAGGAAGAGAGTTGTGACACGGGGTCTTTCTCCAGGCCCATCTCTGTTTGCAGATGTCAGGAAGCAGAGTTACCCACGCAGGTGAGACTCAGTCTTGCGTAACCCAATCACAGGAGCTGCCCCCCCCCCTCCCCCGTATAGATGCTGAATAATTCAAATGTTGCATGTTTGGTTTTCATTCATGTTTATGTTTTGTGGCAGTGGGACGCAGAGTGGATGTCAACGGGAGACCATGGTTGTCACCGTCAACTCCATCCCGATGTGGATGTGCTGTGTTTGTGACTGCAGAGACAAAATGATGTGTTGTGACTTGTGCTGGAGTCATTATGACCCTGCTGCACTGTGCTTTGCTCCTGAGGGAAAGTACGGGAAGAAGAAAAGTGACGATTTTATCAGTCTGCGCTGCGAAAAACTCTTTGAAATGTGTTTTCTTTTTACAAACAAAGGGCTAAACAATCTCCGATGTAGGAACTCCTATCAAACGCTGGTGGACCTCATGACCTCTGCCAAGGCTGTTATGTTTTCATCTGTGTTGGCTTGTTAGTTTGCAGGATCCACTTTCTTTAACATTGTGAGACATGACAGTTGGGACTCAGTGAAAAGCAGCGCAAATTGCTACTGAGGGGTCTCACTTAGTAAACAGGGAAGTGGCCAACATATTTTAAATGACATCTTATCACTTGAGTTGCATGTACTGCCTAAATTCACCAAGGGAAATCCCTCCGGCCTGGAGATGGGGTCACATGCAGCTGCCATAGGTTTTAACTGGGAGGATCCAACCGCAGGGATGGAAATGTAGTCTGCGCTGAAGAATAATTTAATGTGAATAAAAAAACACAGGAAAGGCAATCAGCGCAGATAAAAAAAAAGAAAATAATCAAGCCCATGTAGAGGGCTTGTATCTATGAACAGGGGCAAGACACTGAACTCCACATTGCCCCTGCTGGCTGTGTGTGTTTAGATGCACTGTGTGACTGAAGAATGGAGTGGTGGTATTTTTCCCCTTCTAGTTGTTTTTAGTTTGGGGTCTTGACTAGGACACATAGTTGCTTCAACCTTGGACCTTCCAGATGTGCTGCAGGGTTTCTGCTCTAATGAGGCAAACCAACTGAGGGAGCGGGATGTCGCTTGAAGCCAGCTGACAGCTTCTGGGGTGTTCATCCACCACCCGATGGAGTTTTAGGGCTTGTGGGATAAAGGGGGTATACAGAGGATGACTTCTTCAGTCTGTGGGAGTTGTGAGTATGTGAGCGGAGCTGCTACAACACCTCTTAAAATAGAGTCAGCTTCATACAGGTGCGAGGTTGAGCTCTGGTCTTATCGAGCTTTTCATTTGAGCTGCTGTGCCCGGAGTCTGACAGCAAAGTACAAGCAGTACAATCTTTTTTAAAGTGTTTAGTTTAGTGCCCGTTCCGTTTACCGCCACATCTCTCAGTCCCCCTCTCTGCTGCCCGGCCACGTACAGGAGGCCTCTGTTTGTCGCTGGTCACTGTGGATGGATTGTGATTAGCATTTCTCAACAATAGAAGCCGTTTGCTTGTGTTGTTGCCGTGTCAGACCCTTCAGGTTTTATTGATCTGGCATTGATTAACTTCTTGGTATAGCGCTGATCAAAGAACGAGCGTGTTCCTCTCAGTCGACAGCTGAAGGGCGTGAGCCGGCGCTGTTTGGTGGGTTGTTTGTATTGACTCTGTTTACTTACTCACTGGAAGGAAATGCAAGGGAAATACGGATGCATCATCCTCAAATAAGATACCGGCTCATGTGTCGTTGATAAGTTGTGTCCCTATTTGAGTCTAGTTTGTGTTGTTGTTAAAATGAAATATTATGTGAGGATAAGACAAGGAAATTCAAGGGTAATATAAATTTCAGCCTCAAAAGATGACCCTTGAAAAAACAATATGTTACAGTTTGCCATTAAAATGTCTGCAAACGATCAGACCTATGAACAATTACCAAACCCTGAGAAATCTCTAATTCTTTCTCAGGTGGCTTAATACAATATACAAAGACTTCTCTGTACTGTATTTACTGTACGTGAAGTGCACTTCTTACTGACACTTATTCATGGACACACATGATCTGATCCCTTGTGCTTTGAAACTTGTTCAACAAATTATTCATTTCTGTGTTTCTGTGTATTTATCCCTCATGTGTGTTTAAAGGACGAGGCTGTCAATATTTTAGATCTTTGTGTTTGTCTGAAAATTACATGAAAAGATCATAAATCAACAAAGTCCATCTGTCATCTGTCATCTGTCCCCCCCCCCTCTTCCCCCCCCTGTCTCTCAGCTTCACGCCCATTTGCTCTTCTTAGATGTTAATAGCATCCCAAAACAGCCAGGCTCTGTGATTTTAGCGAAAATGACTCATACGAAAGTAACAAGGCTTTTACCGGGTACTATTTTCAGCTGCGGAGGGTTACGCATATTGTGGTCTAGAGAGTATTTACCAAAAATTAGGACAGTGTCAGTGGGTTTGAATCAATATAAGCCACACTCACAACAATGATGTGATTGAACAGTTTTCAACAGAATGAAAAGAGGCATGTGGTCTATGGTGTCTGTGCTACACAGACCATACTTAGACAAATACTGTGTGTTGTCGCAGGATATGCATTGAAACATATGGAATATCGCCAGGTCCCATAATGCATTGCTTAACATGCTGACGTTGGGTTAATATAAAAATGTGTGGACGTTTTTAAAAATCAATAGGTGCACTGCATTAACAGAACATTATCTCTCACTATCTCTTAGTACAAGCAAGTGGAGCAGTACATGTCCTTCCACAAGCTGCCTTCCGACTTCCGACAGAAAATCCATGACTACTACGAGCACAGGTACCAGGGCAAGATGTTTGACGAGGAGAGCATTCTGGGAGAACTCAGTGAGCCACTCAGAGAGGTAAACACACACAAGACACCCAATGTCCATATACAGGCATCAGCTTGTAATCGTATATAGGTGAAACACATTTTTTTGGTCTATTCAAGATTAACCTTCACACTTTTACTCATGCATGCACAAGCACACGTCAGTGAAGCACCATGGTTCCACGTTGATGTATTTCTCTGTTCTTGCGTTTACCCCTTCTTAGGAAATTGTCAACTTCAACTGTCGCAAGCTGGTGGCATCCATGCCGCTGTTTGCCAACGCGGAGCCAAACTTTGTCACAGCCATGTTGACCAAGCTGCGTTTCGAGGTATTCCAGCCACACGACTACATCATAAGGGAGGGCACGATAGGGAAGAAAATGTACTTCATCCAGCACGGGGTCTGCAGCGTCATCACCAAGGGCACCCTCGCAATGAAGCTCTCGGATGGCTCTTATTTTGGAGGTAAGGGAACTGTTTGTGGCTGCCAAGTACCTTTTTTTCCTGTGTTTAAGATCTTTTTTTAAGTGGTTGCTATTTGTCTTCCCTGGTTTCAGAGATCTGTTTATTGACGAGGGGTCGGCGGACAGCCAGCGTCAGGGCGGAGACTTACTGTCGCCTCTACTCTCTGTCTGTCGACAACTTTAATGAGGTGCTGGAGGAATACCCCATGATGAGAAGAGCCTTTGAGACTGTTGCCATTGACCGACTCGACCGCATAGGTAAGAAATACAAAATATTACATTCACAGCCTTGAAATGAGCAAAATATGCTGTCAAACATATGATTAGCAATATAAAACATATAACATCTGTATTGGACCATTTAAAAACTAAGAATCTCTGCATGTCATATATATATATTGTTTTTAAATAAAAGCGCAGAGAGTACTTTGAATTGAAGCTCATCTTCAGGAAACAAAATGATGACTCAGGAAATGTTTCCTTAATTTTAATGTTGAAATAGGCAGTAAAATGAGCTGTGCCGTTTTCTCAGAAAGACACAGGACACTGTAACACTAGATGAGAGTGCAGGGTGACACGTCCATTCCTCTGGGCTTGTTCTACTGGAGGATGTACCTGCCCTGAAGGACATCATATGTTATATCTAACTCTAAATGTAGTCTCCCGTTCCCAAATACTCTTCTTTTCACATATTTGTTCTGCTGTTCGTCCTCCCTGTCCTTTCTCATTTTTGCCTGCACCTCTTTAAAAAAATCAGCGTATTTGTTTGTTTCTGCAGGTAAAAAGAACTCCATCCTGATGCACAAGGTTCAGCATGATCTCAACTCTGGTGTCTTCAACAACCGGGAGAATGAGATGATCCAGGAGATCGTCAAGTATGACCGTGAGATGGTGAAGCTGGTGGACCTGCAGCGGCCGCGAGCGATGTCTATGACCCCTTCCATTGGTGGTATCTTTGCTCCCCCTGGTCAGCCACAGTCAGGCTCTGCTATCGCCACCCTCCAGCAGGCCGTGGCCATGAGCTTCTGTCCTCAGATGACAAGTCCGTTGGTGGGCCCAGGGACCCTGCAGTCTCCTCGTATGGTGCGAAGGTTTCAGGTGATGCAGAGCATGTCCAGCCCAGTCTCCATGTCCCCCCTTCAGTCTCAACCACCTCAGACGCTCGGAGGGGCGTTTGGATCAGCACTCTCCAGCCCTCCGGTCCAAAGCCCGCTCGCAGCTTCAGGACGGACTTTCCAGTACATGGCCAGTGCAGGACCCTCTGGGTCCCAGTTGTCCCTAGTTCAGCACCATGCACCCAGCCCCACACAGACCCAGCAGAGGCATGCCTCACACAAAAGCACCCACTCCCTTCATACAGGCAGCTTGAGTCAGGATACCCGGGTCATGTCTGCCTCCCAGCTCTCACTCCCCCAGGAGGGAACAACACAAGCTGCCTCTGCAGCCCCCAGTCCTTCGCCCTCTACCCGCACCTCCAACACCTCCATCGGCCCCCCTCAGCCCTCTCATTCAGTCCTGCCTGGGTCCTCAGGGGTAGGGAGATCGGCAGCAGCTCAACAGAGGGTGGCCTTTGCCTCCACACCGCCTCCTGGTGGACCTGCTGGGATAGGGGCAGTAGCAGCAGCTGCTGGATCAGGACCTCCAGACACTGGAGTTCCGAAGAAAGATTCAATTGTCAGCCTTCCAGAGCTAGACTCTGCCAGATCCCGGCTGTCTTCCAACTTGTGACCCTGGTAGAGTTCAGGAAAGAGGCCTTTTTTGTAGGAGAATCTGTTTGTTTTAGGTCAGTTCAGCTGATCTGTCAGCCTGCTAAATGACCAATCAGCTACTGCTCCTCGCCACCAGTCATTTGACCTGGATGCACTGTGTGGCGGTGTCAGCAGAAGGAAAAGAGCAACTCAAAGTCTTAAGACACTTTGGCTATGAGGAGTCTATACAATTAAACATGTATAACTTAAGGTTGAACTGGTCTAGTCTACTGTGCCAGCACCTTTAGTCTTAGTATCACCCCTTACACTCTGCTTCCAAACACCTACTGTATATTGCTGTCTTTACTGTAAAGATATGAAGAAACGTATGATTATTGTAACTATTGCATACTGTGTAGAATCCATGCAATGCAATCTAGCAGGAGCTGGACTTAAAAATGAAAATCAGGGACTTGAAGTCAAATGACAATGACATTTTAAGCGTTCAAAAAGTGTTTTATGTGTAATTTTTTCTGTATAAGCTGTCGTAGCAAAAGAACACATTGCTCTTCATATTGTTTAAAATAGTAGTGAACTTAGTGTTTTAGACCGCTGGTCGATCTTACATCGATGTGTAAATAGTTGATGAAAAAAGTATGGACGGATATTATATTCATTGTATCTACCTAAACCAAAGTTGAGCTTGAACACAAAGTGTGGTTGTGTCTGTATCAACTAAAAAAGAAACCTAGAAGAAATTGCCATTTATTTAACTGCCTTGATTCAACGTTAGAAGCCATATATTTGGTTTGTGTGTATGTATATATGTGGGTGTAAGTTTGTGTGCGTGAGTTTGTTGGTACGTTTCGGTTCTATTTTGCGGAGAATGGACTCACACACTCTCTACACTGCTTCGTCAAGCGTGACTGGTTTGACATCCCGACGGCGGCGCTGAAACATCTGGGAGGTGGTCGGCTGTTCGGTCCGCACTGATTGTAACCCTGAGGCAGACGTGGTTAAATAATCTGAGCTTTATTGAAAAGGTAACATTTGTGAGCAACCCATACTGTATACTAGCTTGTTTTTTGTCTAGGTTTATTGATTAAGACATGCAATATAATTCTGCAATACTCTACCCCGCCTATATATATAAATACATATATGAATATAAATATCTAAACATATTCTGTACAGGAAAGTGAACTTCTCTCTTCTTCCTTTTTCTTTTTCTTTTTAATGTGAAATCTTAAAGAATCCAGCAGCTATTGTGGCTTCACTTTGAGGTGTTGTAATCCAGTGACCATGTCGTTACCTTAACCAAAAATGTTTGAGGGAATGAGAGGAAGTGAAGTTTCATTTTTGTTCTAACAGACGGGGACAAACGTCTTAAAATTGGTTCGGAATAACAGGTAAAATTCATGCTTTGAGTTGAGCAAGTCAGATCCTCAAAAAACATCACCTTAAAGCCCATTTGGAGATGTTCAGACATAAGATGATAGGGGGGGATAATGAGGTTGGCGATATGGGGCAAGAACTCCTCCCAGTCTTTGTCCCATATCAAAGTCTCTCTGCATCCCTACGTCATCTGAACTGTCCCAACATTTAGATCCAACAATCCCATAAAGTTCAAAATTGGCAACTGGGGTTGGGGGCTTTATTTATTCAGAATATTCTGATCCTGTTGAACCTAAACGCCTTCTCATGCTGAATGTATGCCATACGAGAAGGAAGACAGCTAATCAGATATAAACTGCCATGTAAATAAAGGGACAGAGATTCAAAGGAGCTTTTATGATGCAACAGGGGTTCGTGGGATTTGCTGTGTGTGTTGCTGAGTGTCTGTGTGATCTTTTTCGGTTCAATGATGCTTCTCTGGATTGCTGTAATTAACCTGTATGCTACCCCCCTCTGTGACATCCCCATCCCCACATCACGAGAGGATTCATTTATTTCCTTTTAGTTCATTAGTGAAGTGGGTGTGCACGGGAGCGAGTCAAAACCACTTTGAACTCCTCGGTCTATGGCGGAAAAACACAGAGGACGTCCATTTAAGCCCCTTGTGATGCACTACGACCTTGTAATCAACAATGAAAATCAATGCTCTGTTCTCTTAAAACAGTTGCGGTACTTCTCCTGGAACCCAGTTAAACTGTACGGATGAAAAGTGAAACCAATTGTTATAGAAAATAGGCAGCTGATTCGATGTGTTTATCAAACACCACATCCAACTTTTTGCAGCTCGGAGCATCGATCCCGAGCCAAACTGTAAAATCGATGCGATGGACATTTCACTCAGGTTTGCTACCTTTCCAGAGAGATGTATCGATCGCCGGGGCGCTTCTTATTGATTTATGTAGACTTGTCCATCCTGCCATAATCAACTAGTGGATTTAACCACGCTGAAAGATTCCCCTTGAATTTTGATTGGCTGAGAGAAACAAGGTGGATCCGGCAGAGTCGCAACCCTCAGATTGTTATTAGTAAAACTCGCTGCCATTTTGTCTCGATCACTTTCCCTGAGGGTTGTTAAAATCTTGAAACAAGGTGTAGGTGATTGTTTGTTTTTTTCATCCAAGGGCTTCATTCTATTGCTTGTAACCCCTGGTTCATAGTTACTGTAAAGTTGCCACATTTTAACTTTGTGTTCGATCAATAACGTGCACTAAACCTTTTTCTTCGTCATTCCTTCATCAGCTTCATCAGCAAAACAGGAGCTTTGTATTGCTTTTTTCCTATGGGAAAGGTACATGCCAAAATGCCAATACGATTGTGAATGAAGTCCATTTGAGTCAGTAGCTGTTGTGTGCTTCAATACTGTTCCAGTGCAATCAGTTGGTCCTCTTCCGTATTCCTTTGTGCTAATACCAGAGTTTGCCCTATTAAGCTGCTATCAGGACTGTGCTGATATTATTTGAATGAGTCCACAGTCAGTGAGAGCAAGATGGAAGGAGAGTTAAAGAGCTAATGTTTCAGGCAATATCAGGCACCGTCTTTGTTTCACTGCATCCATCCAATAAGAAGCTGTAGTTTGTAATTCACTCCCATCGGACGGGATGGCATCCCACACACCTTGATCAGTAACTGCCCTGTTTGAACCCTCGGCTATGAGGCCGGTACAGCCCCGGCCGAGCACACGCTCCTGTCACTAATCTTGTTTCCGTTGGCTGTGTCACGCGTGTGTTTCGGTCAGCTCGGCCTCCAGCTACCTTCGACAGGGTTGTGTGTCTGACGCGGTGCTGTATTTGCCTGATGACGGGGGGTTCAAAGTGCGATTGTTTAACGGTTCTTCTTGTGGACCTTGCTGTGAAGTGGGATTGAGATCCCTCATATACATGTTTGACACTGACTGACAATTATTGAGAGCATCTAAGTTCCAAACCTCTCATTCTTGCTGTGCCAGATATAAAGGGTACTGAATGCCTTGGTGTTGATATGTTAGCAAATCAGGGTATAATTTCTGTTTGTACAAATGTCTTTGATTTCTTAGTATATTTTGTTGGACTATTGTTTTTACAATGTGCCCCATGCACACAGACTGTATATACCTTGTGCCTAGTATATCTAGTTTCCACATAGTCTATTTTTGTGGTATGTATGTGCCTGTAAAAATGCAAATATGTGTTTTTATTTTCAACTTGCAATATATGTAAAAAAAAATTAGATGAAGATTAGTATTGCTGAATTAAAATGACAATGTCAGTATATATAATTTTCCCTGATTTGGGAAACACAAAATTGCACATTTTTGTTGGTTTGAGCCTTCCAACACCATGCGCGCTGTACTCTGTACTTTTCATGTTCTGTACATATGGTATACACAGAGATGTGGGGCACATTGTTGTGTTTTTACCACAACTTGCTGTATCAGAAACATTTTCTACAGTGAGTGGGTGAGCTCTGACAGGCTTCTGGTGGATATCAGCAGTCTAGACGTTAGCTTAGATGACCTGCTTGCTGCACAGAGCCCAAACGGACAAAAATGAAAAGATGAAAAGCGGGCATCGTGCGGCGATGCCTGCACAACAACAATACAGACACCTTGGTTGTGAACATGCTGGAAAGTCTTTCTCAAACTAAATTGTTGCACAGTTCTTTAAACGCTGATGCTGGTTGCACACTGATCTGGTGTTGGCCATTCAAAAAAAGAAGAAAAAAGAAAAAATCTCTCCAAGGCTGAGTTTGGCTCACGAGCCACAGTCACAAACTCGACTCCCGGTCGAGTTACCTTGACAGATAATAACAGAGTGCATGCTTGTATTTTTCTTATCTAAGCAAAGTTCTGTGTGCGATTCTTAGTGGGACCTTCAAATCTAGACATTGTCGTGTAACAACTGTACAATGATTTTATTTAGTCTAACAGTTAAACCTTCGTGTCGTAGCTACTGTAGCCTGTTTAACTTACCTAAGCCTTCTCTTTGCTTCAGGACTCTGTGTATTGTGTGCTTGAGTTTGTGCGTGCGTGTGTGTTCCTGTGCCTTTCCTTCTATAATGTTGGTCCCACTTGAGAATATGATGCCATTTAGGGGTTTGAAACCCACAAGAAGCTAAGAGAGATACCAGCACAAGCTGGAAAGTGTTCCACAGTCACAAACTCCATTTGTTCTAAAAAAAAATCGAACAAAACCCAACAAAAAAAACCTCCACTGTAATCCTCCTAGAAATGACTCTGGCACATCCCTAGACTTAGTAGCATTCCACAGCCTGCACACGCAGCTCAGTGTGGGCATCCAGATCCACTCTACCAGCACCATGTAGACGACAGCACAGATATCTGACACAGCATGTGTTTTCTCCTTCTCTCTCTCTGAAGGCCAGTCTGCAACCACTTCAGGCTGTGCTCGGCTTCTGCTCTTAACAAAAAGGTTCAAGTATGTCACAACTCCAGCTCTGTCTAAGTTGATGTCTACAGTCCAGGGACAAATCAGCACCGAGCCCGAGCTGATGCACTTTCATTTCGCTTCCCGAGAGATCAGGTGGTTCTCGGGACTCTGGTGAGGATTTGTCTCCGTCCAGTCCTTTTGTGCTGAGACGCACGGCTGGCGGCGAGGGCACGGGGCTGATTTGAACCTGTGTCCACAAGGCTGTCTTGTCCACCACCTCTGCTGGCCGAGAACACAGAGCCACACCCTGGTCTCTCTCAATAAGCTGGTCCGTCAGTCAGTGGCAATGTTGTTTAAGCGTTCGTAAAAAGACGATACATTGTTGTGCAATAAAAAGATGAGCGCATTGGCATACTTATCCCTCTGTGTGGACTTTTATTCACTGTCTGTGCTGGTCGTTATGCTGTGATAAATACAGTGTGTGTGTATATGTGTGTGTCTGAACCTTTAACATACCTCCTGGTGTTAAATTGGTAGCTGCAAACACACACACACACCTTAACCTTGTCTATCAGCAACCCCTCCACTCTCGTCCTTCACCACATCAGATCCCTCTCTCTTTCTCTCTCTCTCTCTCTGCAGACAGGGGCTCTGCTGCATCCCTGATGAGATGTCTGAGCGCAGTCTAAGAGCTTTCCGCTTATGAGTGTGTGTGTGTGTGTGTGTGATGAGAGAGAGAGAGAGAGAGAGAGAGAGAGAGCGCACGCAGCACAGCAGTAAGTGTATTTATTCCTGTACCTAAAAGCACGTGCGTTCAAATGCAAGGACTGGTTTTGTATTTTATCTGGATATGGAGAGAGAGTAAATTAACCAGTGGCAGGAGAATATGTGTGTGTGTGTGTGTGTGTGTTCGCGCGTGCACGTGTGTGTGTATGTGTGTGTGACAGGGTTGGTGGGTGCGTGCGTCAGAGACGAGGGCAGTCCAAGGACACACTCCTCTGGCGGCCTGGGAGCAGCAACCACCCGTTCCCTCTCTGTCAATTTCTTTTCCTTTTCCTTGTACACAAACACACGCACACATACACACAGTGCAGTCTGGATCCTCAGGGATTATGCATGGCACACTGAGATAGAAAAATTAGAATTACATGCAAGGTGAGGTTTCGACACAGAGCTTTACACACATTCATGTTGCCTCCTCACATCTACATGCAGCTCCTACAAATGTGGGAGAGGCCATCCGCACTGCGTGAACGTACTTTTACCTTGACGTGACATAATGTCCTCTCTCTCTTCCCCTCTACTGACACACACAACCTCTCTCTCTCTCCCTCTGTCTCTCCATTTCATTGTAATTCAATGAGGAAGTAATGTACTGATAGTGGCTGCAGGCAGATACTACACCAAGTTGTGAAGCTATATGTAGTCTGAGTATATAGTGTCATCCTGTAGATGGCCAAGGGTTGTCCTCTACCTCTTTTTCTCTGCAGTACCGGTCCTCTACTGTGTCCCTGCCCGTCCTACTTTAATTAATCATATCAGCACGTCCCGCACCACCCCCCAGGCTGTTTACCTCCAGAGGGCAATTTGCCTATTTAGCTTCTTACTGGTATCCCCATCCATCTCCTCCGGTTTTCCTTGCACTTCTCGACGCGTCCCGATTTTTGTACAGTTTCAAGCATTTGTGTCCCGGTAAGCAAAATGTGCATTTACACCTGCTGCAGTTCAGGAGCTCTTGTACATGTGCAGAGAAAACTATCTGTGTGTGATGAAGTACAAACACACACATACACAGAGGCCTAACATTTCCTCCTTCCTGAAACTGCCTCAGACATGTCTCTCTGCACTGGTGAGCATCTGTAGAACACAGCTCGGATCTGAATGCCAGGATTAGCATTTGGTCCGAGCTCCGAGTCCATGAATGAGTCAGTGTGTAAGAGAGAGAGCGAGAGCGAGAGAGAGAGAGAGAGAGAGAGAGAGAGAGAGAGAGAGAGAGAGAGAGAGAGAGAGAGAGAGAGAGAGAGAGAGATACAGTAAATCATCTTACAGCCACAAGCGTCCTTATTGACATCACAGGTTTCTGGACAGTGGGCTGGGGCGGAAGTGAGAAGTGCGTCAATCTGAAACGATCAAGTGAAAACACACAGAGTCTATGAGACAGAATGGAAGGGTCGCCTGGTCATCATGAGCGACTGATCGATGCTGTCTTCATCCATGGACACATGGCCTCCGAATAAACAGCTTGCCATTCAGCAGCACACTTACATCGCAGACATATCAAGAGACCGGAAATTGCCAAGAGATATTTGCCATTGCTCCCGTTCCCGTCCAGTGATCCAAGTATGTGTAGCAAAATTGGCATCGACATCCTCTGCTATATTTTCTGGGTATTGACAAATTTTTAAACCACTATACATATACATCTAACATTAGGAGAATTGCTTTGACCAGTGAATTAGATTTATTTTATTCTGGCAACAACCAATTGAGCAGACTACTATATATTCCTGTGCACAATAGAACTATTCAATATATTCCTGTGCATGAATATATTGAATAGTTTTATTGTTTCTACACCTAATAACTAAAAAGTTAAATATTCAATGTTATTGTGTGGTAAAATGTGAATTCAGACATGAGATGCAGATCTTTATAGTAATATCTAATTCTAACTGAATTGACAAAATAGAGAATTTAACACCATTTCTTATCAGACAGTGTACATATGCTTAGAGCAACACATTATATAATGAGCACTGTGTCTCTTAAAGGCGGAGGAGGAGGAGGAGGTGGAAGAGGAGGAAGAGGAACAGGGCAACAGCAGTAACAAGGGCACAGCCTGGATGTAGCCGCTTGTACATTCAGGGTTTGGTATAAATTATGAATGTCTCTTGACACTGTTTTATAATACAGCAACTATTTCTTTTGAACTTCATATTTCTGAACTTCTGAACTTCAAACTAATAAAAGGTAAACCATCCCTTGCTCGGATCTACACCCACTGGAAGCTGTTGTTATTAGATCTCCTTCTCTTGAAAGGACAAAAGATTATTTTCAGGCGAGAAAAGGTAAAGAGCAGAAGAGCAGGTCGGCTTCTGGGCTTTGTGTGAGCAGCTGGCCTGAGCAGGGCTCCGCACATCTGCTCTACTAAACACTTCCCATTAGAGTCGACCCAGAAACGTCCATGAACCCCCTGGCCAATAAAAACAGAAGAAAAATGGAGGGTGTGAAGTTAAGAAAAAAAAAGCAATGTGGACTGCAAGGCAGTGATAAGCTGGAAATAAGATTCATGGAGAAATGGGGGGAAAAATCTCAAGGTAGATATTTTTTTTTCCTTCCCTCAATCACTTTGTTTTATTAGCCAAACATTTTATCTCCTCTGGTCTTTCAGCTGTGATTGTTCAGCGACAGGAGACGAAGGCCCCCGCTCAATAATTTCACTCCATCACCACTTCCAGCGATAATATTTGCTCGGGCCCCCGGCTGAAGTGATGAAAGCCCGGACAATGCTCCGGCTTCTGAATCATCTCATCTGTTCTGCTCTATCAAGGTCTGCACTCTGTGACACTGTGGCAATTCCTCAGAGCAGACACACTCACACACCATCGCACACTGTCGCACACACATACACACACAAAATGAAAAAAAAGTATCATTCTCTATGTACACTCCTCATTGCAGGATTGGTTGTCACCGTTGTGGTCATTCTGAGTGTGTTTCATGCTAAATTTACCCTTAACACTTGTGTTGAGATTGAGTCATATCAAGGCTGGATTACCAGCTGAAAACGCTGAGTATGTGTGTGTGTGTGTGTGTGCATGTGTGTACTTAGATATCTTTGTGTGGACCATTTTGAGCCTACAACCTAGAGTGAGGATATTTTTGGAATGTGAGGTCATTTTAGCCGGTTCTTGCTTCCTGACCCACTTTCAATGGGCTGTTTGAGGGTTAAGACTGATTTAAGGGTTTAGGTTAGGGATAGGCATTTAAACATGATGGTTAAGGTAAGGGGCTGGGTAATGCATAATGCCAATGACTGTCTCATTACTTATTAAGATAGATATGTGTGTTTGTGTTTGTGTGTGGTCCGGGTATTACTCATGTTTTGCGGACTCGACTTCCTTTTGGGGACAAAAGCAAGTCCCCATATTGTAAATCATTTAAATTTTAAGGTGCAGAGATCTTTAAGGTTTGGTTTAGGATAAGATTAGGTTTGGGTTAAGGTTAAGATAAGGCATCTTATAACTATGGTTAATGTAAGTAAGCAGTAAGTCTCTAGGAAATCAGTATTAATCAAAGTAATGATCTATGAAGTCACAGAGACGTGTGTGTGAGTGTGTGTGTGAGAGAGAGTGTGTGTGTGCGTGTGTGTGTGTGTGTGTGTGTGTGTGTGTGTGTGTGTGTGAAAGAGATTGTGAGGAGGCAGAGAAAGTGACACAAAACAGAGAGAAAACTATTAACAAGACAAACTATTTGTTGCTGTGACCCTTGAACAGAGCTATTTAATTCTGACGCCGAGCATTAGCCGAAGGCCGGCGCGCGTTCTCCTGTTCTGTCACTGTGTTTGGCTATGTGACCCTAATAGCTAATAAACTGCTGCGGGGTTGTTGCATTTTGGAGTGGAATTCAGCACAGCAGAAACATAATCTCCAGTAAGGGATTTTAAGTGGCCTTAGAAAAGATTGATGACTTTGTGCTGATGCTCCTGAAGCAGGAGGTGAGGGAGGACGAACAGCACTGATGGCTTAATTGTCAGGAGAATAGAGAAACCCCACAGCATCCATCACCTTCACTCAGAGCACCCTTGGGTCCTAACGGCGCCCTTGTCTCTTTATCCCACCAGGGAACTACTACCTCATAGAAAAGCAATAAAGTACCTGAGGCTGTGTGCTCACTATAGTCTAATGAGTGTGGAGGCCATATCACTGACTTGACACGTTTATCATTCATATATGTCCACACACCTTTGTGCGCGGGACTATTTCTCCCCAAATAAAAGTGCATTATGAAGATTTGACCTCTGTCGAGTCAGCGATACCAGAAAACGAGCGTGGGAGGAGGAGGTTGGAGTAAACGGCAGAGAGATGAGCGGGCCAGCAGAGTGACAGTGAGCTCTCTCAGGTCACAGAGGGTGGGTTGTAAACCTGCATGAACATGACTGGACGTCAGCAAAACACCTGAAGAATGAGCCGGCGATGGTGAAGCCCCAATGAACCAGCCGAAGCAAATTGGATGAAGGAAGTAGGACATCAGAGACTCGTCATGACAAACACTAGGCCCGGTCTCTTTGATGACATACAGGACGATTTGTCTATCTACATGTGAATCTGGACATGCAGCTGCTTTCAATCAACCAACATCAACATCTGTCATTCATAACTACTTATTTTCTTATACATGTTTTTTTATCATTTAATTCTTATATCATTTGTTCCCACCTGACATATTAAAAATAATTATAACGTAAACTTCAGATGGTGAGTTAAAATAACTTGTGGGTTTTCATTCATGAGCAATTGTATTTTTAACTACAACAAAGTGAACATGACTCAATAAGAATAAGTTGAATCAACTTAATGTACCCTTCTCTGCCTATAGGAGAGTCAGAAATGGTGGATTGAAATGGATGACCTCACAAAGTTAATTGAAAGTTATAGTTGTATAGTTCAATTATTTTATGATTTATATTAGACATGACCTGTTTTTATAATAAATGTTTTTATTCTGTTTCTAAACATGTTTGTTAGTTTTGACTGATTTTGTCTGTTATTTTGTAATCCTTTTTTATTTCTGTAAAGCACATTAAATGACCTCTGTGTGTGACAGTGTTTTGTACATAGAAAATTGTCTTGCCTTGCCTTGTAGTTATGACATTGCCCTGATAATGGTACTAACTGCACATAACTAAAGTCATGAATTAATAATTCATAAAACTATAACCGAAGAACAGTGACACTAATGATCATGTTAGGAAAGGCCGTGGTTTTCATTTAGTGAACGTAAAACACAACATGTGACAAGGGATCTTGTGTTTTTAGCTTTTCTTCTCCCTGCAAACTGAATTTGTAATTAAACAACTGTTAATGATATTTGTATTTATCTCAACGACCGTGACCTGCATCCCCAAGAAGGTGTGTGGAATAGATTGCAACTGAAATAAAGTATAAACCTCACTAAATATCAAGAGCGTCATGAAGAGGAGAACAAGTCTTGTCCCAAAAGCCGTGCATATGAACACAGAAAGGCCACAGAAATGGCAAAGAAATCGGCCTTTCAACTATTAATGACCCCGCTGAAAACAATGTTGGGCTTAAAACTGTGAGAAAAGCATTTCAGTGAGGAGAGTACTTCAGGGTGAAAATATGCAGCGTGTTCATAAAACCACTCAGCCGGTGGCAGCGCCTGTTTAACTGTCAATCATCTTCAATCAATTAATTGCAAACAAACGACGGGATGTTTCAATTCAAACAGAGAGAAAGAGCTACAGGTATTATTTCAAAGAGAAGATACACAAGCTAATGGGGAACTTACATGGCATAATTGTTTTGGCTCAGATTTTGCCCACATACCACTTGGAATGATGGCACATGGGTGGTCTGCTCCGGTTTTCCAGATCTGGGTCACAAGTTAACCATGGCAAAACCGCATGTCAACCAAAGGTGCCAAAGGTGACCAGAATTAGTTTTGTGCTATTTGAGCCATCTTCACCATTTGCCACATTTGTTTTGGGATATTTGGGCCACACTTGCTATTTCCCAAGGTGGCCACTTTAGGCTCACATCCATTTTGTCCGGGCCACAAAAAGACCGGAGTTGCTGCATCATTACCAGAAGTGGCCCACATCCACATGTTGTTTAGTTTAAGTGATATTGTTTTGTTGCTGTTTAAAAAGCGAATGACTCTCAAAGTTGTTGTTTTTTCCTTAATGGCAGCCATGATGAGCATGTTTAACTTTCTGTGATCTGTTCTTAATCACAGCCTGTGATCCATGTCATCGTATCAGGCCTTCATATGACAAGTCCAACCAATATAGATAAGTGGTGAGTAATGGGAAGAAGGGGGCGTGAGGTTTGGGCACAGTGAACATCGAGGAAAATTCAAACCAGTCTTGATGACCCTTTGTTCAGTCTGACGTGGCTGATGTGCCCAACCCACTGACTTTGGACTGAAATGGTGAGAGACATCTAAAGGTGCTGTGTGGGCGTGCAAGCCTGACTTACTGGTGCTTGACAGGCTCCATTAAGTGGCTCCCAACCCATAAATGTCGGCATCTCTGATTCAAACCGGTCTGATGTTGTGTTCATAGATGCTTCTGGAAAAACAACAAAGCACGTCAGAGTTTTGTAGGTCGGATCATCATCTTCCTGAGCCAGAGCGAGAGAAACAGCAAAAGAAAAATGGCACAAAACATTAGTATGCAGAAGAGTGCATTGCAACTGCAGAGTTTGTTAGACCTAGTTGTGGCATCGATTCCACTGATTTCCCTGTTGGTTTGCTGGGTAGTCCTTTTTGTGGTCATGTTTTCATCTGCGTTCATTCGTGTGTTGCTTTGTCTGTTTGTTAGTTGGAGCATTGCAAAAAAACCACAGAACTGATTACCATGCACTTGGTGGAAGGATGTGTGAGTTATTTTTATCTTTCATTAACGTTGCACTTTTCTAACATTTCCCTTGATTTCTCAGTTTCTAAATGAGTGTGTTCAATGAGGTCAGATTCAAAAGTAAAATCTGTATCTGGTCAATTTAAATTGGGTTTCATAAGAGGACAAATGGGCCTTGGTAGAGGTATGCACTCTGCAGTTCTGTAAGTTGTTCCACAATGCATTGTGTCACATTTCATACATGCAAAAATTACCATTGTTAAACTCTATATTTGTCAGTGATGAAGCACATTTAATAATATACTCCTTGACTTCTCATTGAATAATTTAGGGATGTTATGAACGTTTGCAATTTGCTGCAGATCCAAATCTAGTCAGATTAAATGTGGTTTCATAAGCAGACTGCTGGGCCTTGGCTGAGGTACATTTTACTGAATGCCATTCTATAGTCTTGTGGTAAGTTGACATACACAAGAGTAAACTCTTTGATTGGCAAAGTTCTTCATCTGATGTGAAGAAAGTAATGTTTAATCAGTCCATGGTGATTGTCGGGTAAACATCGAGTGAATACTCAAACCACAAAGCGCCCTTTGAATATGACATATTAACCATGACATTTAACATCCATGACACCTGTTCTTGCATCAGGCTTCTAATTGTCCCCTGATTCTGGGCAGACTCATCCTAATCTAATAGAGCTGATATGGAAGCTCATTTCCTTTTCTTTCCTCCTTCTGTCTTCTATCAGACCGCCGCTGATTCGACCACCTCGTGGCTGATACAGACAGACACACACACACACACACACAAGTTCAGTGCATGACCCACTGCATGCTCATGCTCCCCCATTGTCTCTTCTGGCATTAACTCTCCGCCCCACCATGCTGGAGAGACAGTGTTATCTAGGATGGCAGAATACCCAGGGCCTCTCCCTTCTCCTCCCCAGTCTATTTCTGTCCCTGCGTCTCTCTGCTTTCAGCAAAGTGCCTCTGACGTCTTTCTCTGCACTAAACAGATGAGAGCTGTCAGTGATGGGTATTCAGCTGAAGGTCCCATCCCAAACCAACAGAATTTAAATAATGTCTTTTCTTTTTTTTCAATCTTTTTTTACTTCCCCAGATTATGTTTCCCACATCAATCGCTTTTTTGGGGGGGAAAGAGGAGCATCAATGGACAATTGATGTGTTGGTGATGAGTGCAAAAACTGTGCTGTCGCTCTTTGCTCTGATTGAGAGTCATTACAGTGATGAGATGTTATTTTTATGTGCAAAAGCAATTAAGTAACGAGACATGAACGATCACTGGGAGTGAGCGGGGGGGGAGGGAAAGAGGAGGGTGTCGGGGTGCCAAGAGGACAAAGGGGATAAGGAGCGGAGGGAGCAGAGATGAGAAGAGGGGGATTATTTACAAATGTTCATCCCTGAAATTGCTGAGTCACTAGATGGGTATAAAGCTGCAGACCAGCTCTCTTCCCCCTCGTCTGTCTCTTTCTCGCCCACAAGCCCCACACCAAGTCGCACAGCTTGTCTCCACCCCTGCCACCGTCACAACGAGACACACTCTTACACACACAGTGGATGACGGCTGTAGGGAGAGAGGATGAGGCATATTGTGACTCCACAGCTACACTGTGTTTTGAACATATGGACGATCACAGAAATAATCATAAAATCATTCAAAACTACAACAGATTGGAGACTTTTAGCTCAGATGACTAATATGTAAATATAAATAAACATCTTTATTTTGCATTATGTGGTGAACACTATGGCATTTGCCCTGATGGACATATCTTTCCCACATGTTTGTTGCTGTGGTTATAAAACCTCTGACTCAATATACAATTTGAGCCACATGCTCCACTTACAGCCTCCCAGGCCTCCCGAGCCGGAATTAGTGTGTAGAAATTGGTGATTTTATTCTGTTCAGTGGGCAGAAAGCATCGATTTGATTGGTCAGAATGGATTCGCATTTATAGTCGTACAAAACAGTAGTTCTTATGCAAGATCATTGAGAGGAGTTCAACATTCTGCTGCATTAAAATATTACTTTTAAAACTATATATACATTCTGTTGTACTCAAATAGATTTGAATGGAGGATTTGAGTACTTGAGTAACACATTACCGTCGCCAAGGAGATTATGTTTTCACCCGTCTGTTTGTTTGTTGGTTGGTTTGAATGGTTGTTAGTTTGAAAGCAAGATTACGCACGACCCGAGGAAGAACCTACACAATTTCCACAGATTTACCAGAGAATAATTCATATACTTATTGAAAAAAAAACAGGTATATTGACAAGACTGAAATATGTGATCTATGAGTGTGTGCAGGTTGAATTTCAAGGGGACTGAGTTTCATTTTAGTTCAGTTAATGTCCTTGAAAGATCAGAAAACTTCTTTCACTTCTAAAACTTTAATGATTTAAAAAGTTGTAACTAATTATTAGTAAACTAAAGTATATAGTATAAAGAAGTAATAGTTTATGTTATTATTCTGTAATAAGACGTAATAGACTTTGCATTACATTTGCAACCGATATGAATGAATAACCCCATTGGCGGTGGAATTTTGCTAAAAAATGTGTTCCTTTGCTGTTTACTGAAGTGTTAACTGCACCCCCTGCTGTTTGTGTGATGGTGACAGAAAGAAGAGGTGAGGAGAGGAGAGGAGAGGAGAGGAGAGGAGAGGAGAGGAGAGGAGAGGAGAGGAGAGGAGAGGAGAGGAGAGGAGAGGAGAGGAGAGGAGAGGAGAGGAGAGGAGAGGAGAGGAGAGGAGAGGAGAGGAGAGGAGAGGAGAGGAGAGGAGTCTGATGTGATCCAGTATGACTCAGGGCTATGAAGTCAGAGTGGGTTTATGCAGAAGTTATAGGATTAAAGAGCAAGGCAGAGAAAGCTCGGGCAGACAGATAGAGTCCACTAAGAGTCCAGCAGCCTGATGGTGAGTAACACAGTACTGTTACTCATCATAAATGCACTGTATCAACATCAGATGTGATCGCACCTCTGGAAGATATTCAGTGTAGTCAGCGCTGTTTATCCCTCAAGTAGAAGCTCAAATGGTTTCTTGGGAACATGTCTGTGTCCTGTGAGGGAGCTGCCTCGGGGTCGATGAGTCTGTTCCATAAACAGACGGAGTCACATCACATCTCCCCCAGAGCTACTCCTGTTGAAGTGTCCTCGAGCAAGATGCTGAACCACTGCCGTTTACTTCAGTCACTGGAGACCGAAACAATCAAAGGGTCAATAGACCTGAAAAGCACAGTTTCTTTAGAAAAAATGTAACATGACTAGCTTACTCATTGGAATATTTATAAACTCCACAACACCAGAGAGGAAAAATAGGAAATAAACCAAGATATTTATGTTTTGTCTATATGAATGTCATTTATAGTGGTGGATACTTTTGCACCACAGAGGAATCATGCAGTTATAATCAATATTCCATGACACACTCATGAAGGGGTCAGCCATATATGGTCTCATTCAGAATTATCAGCCGACTCTAAAGTTCTACTCTCCTGTCACCAATGTTTCCAAAGGCAGCAGGCAGCTGTTTACCGTATAAACAGTATAGACGTATACAGGTGACTAGTTTCCAAACATAGGGGAGCATTTAACAGCTTAAGTGCCAGTAATTCCCTCAGCGCTTGTTGTAAACCAAAAGCAGAGCTGGACAAAAAGCCGATATTGGAATCATCTTGTGTTCAGAAACGAGTGATAAATAAATGGTGAATGTGTGAAAACGTCGCTCTGAAACTGCTGAAGATGTAATTTGTCGGCTGTTAAATCACAGGTTTCTGATGTCATCTTAAGAAAAGATGTAAAAATGTCAGTGTAAAACATTGTAGTTAGTGCGAGTTAATGGCTGATCAACCTGATTCCGCTGATTTACTTCTTTAACAAAAAGTAGTGTGTGGGTGTGTGAGCGCTTGCAAACTATAGGGGAAAAGTTTACATAGAACAAATTAAAATGTTGTGGCGTGCACTCATGGGTGTGTCCTCTCACCCAGTGGGTTGATGGGTAATGTTAAGGCTGTAGCTATATATACTTCCCGTATGGGGAACATGTGCCTGTTCTTCTTCACTACCGAATAAACAACAGTAAACAGTACCTGCGTCTCTGCCTTTCCTTGTCCTGCCACATTGGTGACCCCGTTTTTTGGACATGTTCGAGGTAGAGGAGGATAGTGTCCCTTCCTCATCGGGGGAAGACGTATTTTCTTCCCCGGTGCCCGTGGACCGTGTCTCCGCAACGACCATGGCGCCGCAGCTTCCGCGACCGACCAGCTCCGCGGGGCACGTTAAACTGCCGGAGTTTTGGCAGAACGACCCCGCGCCGTGGTTTCAGCATGTCGAGGCTCTCTTCCATCTGCGAGGAGTAACGGCAGACGACTCCAGGTATTTTTTGGTGGTCGCGGCTTTGGACCAGCAATCCACCCGGCGCGTGATGCAGCTCCTGCGAGCCCCGCCGCTGCGCGGAAAGTACGCCGCCCTCAAGCAACTTCTCCTCCGGCGCTACAGCTTGTCAGCCGCGGAGAGAGCGGACAAGCTACTGTCGCTTCCCGGTTTGGGCGATGGTTCGGCAGTGGACCTGATGGACGAGATGCTGTCGTTGCTGGGCTCCGAGGATGAGGGTTTCCTGTTCCCGCACATCTTTCTGCGCCAGCTCCCGCTGCAGGTGCGCGCAGCCCTCGCCAACTCTTCTTGCTTGGCGGCCGGCGACTTCCGTGGATTAGCTGAGCAGGCGGACCGGATCCTGCTGACTTCGAGGAACGTCTCCGTGCAGAGTGTGGCCGTGGAGTCCTCGCAGCCGACGTTGGAGAACGAGGCTCCGGCATGGACGGCTGCAGTTTCCACCCGCAGACAGCGCGGCCAGCTGTGTTTCTTCCATCAGCGCTTCGGCAGCAAGGCGCGCCGCTGCGTTCCTCCGTGCGCGTTCGAGGCACCGGGAAACGGAAGAGCCGGCGCTCGGTAGCAGCCGTGGGCGCTGGCGATCAAGAGGAGCTGCTGTTCATTCATGACTCCATATCAGGTAATCAGTTCCTGGTGGACTCCGGCTCGCAGAAGAGCCTTCTCCCTCCTGCAGCTACGGACCTCTCGGCCCGTGGCAGTGGTCCGCGTCTGACAGCGGCTAACGGTTCGGCTATAGAGACGTTTGGTACCAAGTCTGTGACTGTGTGTTTCAATGGACGCAAATTTCTGTGTGACTTTGTTGTAGCCTCCATTACGGTTCCTATTATCGGAGCAGATTTTCTGTGCACTAATGGGTTGTTAGTGGATGTAACTAATCGCAGGCTCATTGATGCTGTGTCTTTTGCGTCTTTTCCGTGTCAGTCAGGGGGACCCGGGCCGTTAACACACGCTAATTTCGCGGCGTCAAAGGATGTCTTCCAGCGCTTACTGGCGGAATTTCCTTCGCTGACAACGCCCGCATTTTCTGCCGCGGTTACTAAACACGGCGTGGAACATTTCATTCCCACTGTGGGTGCGCCCGTTTTCGCACGTTCGCGTCGCCTCGACACCGTGAAGTTAGCCACCGCGAAGGAGGAGTTTGCTACCATGGAGCGTTTGGGGATCGTTAGGCGGTCCAACAGCCCGTGGGCTTCGCCGCTCCACATGGTGCCCAAGGCGGATGGTTCTTGGCGGCCGTGCGGCGACTTTCGCCGTTTAAATAACATTACGGCCCATGACCGTTACCCCATTCCGCATGTTCAGGATTTTTCGATTCGTCTGGCGGGCATGACAATTTTTTCTAAGATCGATTTGGTGCGAGGTTATCATCAGGTGCCTGTGCGGGCGGAGGACGTGCCCAAGACTGCTGTCATTACACCGTTTGGGCTTTTCGAGTTCCTGCGAATGCCGTTCGGCCTTAAAGGCGCAGCGCAGACGTTTCAGCGCTTGATGGACTCGGTGCTACGTGACCTCGCGTTTGTTTTCGTCTATTTGGACGACATCTTGGTGGCCAGCCCGTCGGCTGATGAGCATTTGTCGCACCTTAGGCAGGTTTTCCAGCGCCTTGATGGGCATGGTCTCATTGTCAACACAGCCAAGTGCCAGTTTGGGCTGTCTGTCATAGACTTTTTGGGCCATCGCATTTCGTCGCAGGGTGCGGTTCCTTTGCCCTCGAAAGTGCATGCAGTTGCGGATTTTCCCCGTCCGGTCTCGGTCAGGTCGCTACAGGAGTTTTTGGGCATGGTAAACTTTTACAATCGTTTCTTGCCTCGTGCGGCCCAACTCCTGCAACCATTGTATGGTGCTTTGAAGCTTAAGAAAGCCAGGGACCAGGTTGACTGGACCCCTGTGAGGATCCAGGCTTTTGAGGGAGCTAAGGCTGCCCTGGCTAACGCGGCGCTTCTGGCGCACCCCGCGTCTCGGGCGCCCATCGCCCTCACGACCGATGCTTCGGATGTGGCTGTTGGTGCAGTTGTTGAACAGCGTGTTGCGGGTGCGTGGCAGCCCCTTGCATTTTTTAGCCGCGGTTTGCGAGACAGTGAGCGAAAATACAGTGTGTTTGACCGGGAACTGTTAGCGTTGTACCTGGCTACGCGTCATTTCCGTTTCCTGCTGGAAGGCCGCCCTTTCACAGCCTATGTTGACCACAAACCATTGACGTTTGCTATGGCGAAGGTGACAGAGCCATGGTCTGCTCGCCAGCAGCGCCATCTAGCGGCGATCTCCGAATTCACAACGGACATCCAACATGTGGCGGGTAAAGCGAACCCGGTTGCAGACTGCCTGTCGCGGGTGCTGGTGTGCCCTGTGCATCTTGGGGTTGATTTTTCCGCACTGGCTGCCGATCAACCTGGGGACCCGGGTGTCGTTGCGCTGAGAGCTGCGAGTACCGGTCTGGAGCTGGAGGAGGCAGTGGTGCAAGATGGTGGGCCTGCCCTCCTTTGCGACGTCTCCACGGGCCGTCCCCGCCCGGTGGTGCCGGTTGCTTGGCGCCGTCGGGTCTTTGATATGGTGCACTCTCTTTCTCATCCGGGTGTCCGGGCGTCAGTGAAGTTGGTGTCTTCGAAGTTTGTGTGGCCTGGCCTTCGCAAAGAGGTCAAAGAGTGGGCGGCCACATGTGTGGCGTGTCAGCGCGCAAAAGTTCACCAGCACACTAGGGCGCCCCTCGAGCCATTTTTGATTCCAGCCAGGCGTTTTGATCATGTGCATGTCGACCTTGTGGGGCCTCTTCCCCCTTCCCAGGGTTTTACACATCTCCTTACCATGGTGGATCGGACCACTAGGTGGCCAGAGGCGGTTCCTCTGTCTTCCACGACATCTGCGGACGTGGCACGCGCTTTTCTTTCAGCTTGGGTTTCACGTTTTGGTGCACCGTCTGATATCACCTCTGACAGAGGCCCGCAGTTCATTTCGGATCTCTGGTCAGCGCTAGCAAAGTCTTTGGGCACACAGGTTCACCGTACCACTGCCTACCACCCCCAGGCTAACGGTTTGTGTGAACGTTTTCACCGGTCGCTTAAGGCGTCATTGCGGGCTGCGCTCTCAGATGCAAACTGGTTGGATCGGTTGCCGTGGGTGATGCTCGGGTTGCGCTCGGCTCCTAAGGCTGACCTGGATGCCTCGCCTGCAGAGTTGGTACTCGGTCAGCCGCTCCGCGTCCCAGGGGAGTTTCTGCCTCAGAGCTCGGCCCCCTTTCCGGTTCCTGTTGCGCGTCCTGCGTCACAGGCCGCTTGTGCACCGGTGCCCGTGCATCATTTTTCACCTCGGTCTTTCGTGCCAACGGATCTCGCGACCGCTCGGTTTGTGTTTGTGCGTCACGATGCTCACCGGTTTCCCCTCCAGCCCCCGTATGACGGCCCGTTTAGGGTGTTAGAGGCGGGTTCTAAAAGTTTCATCCTGGACATGGGCGGGCGCAGGGAGCGTGTTTCGTTAGACAGACTTAAGCCAGCTCATCTGTTGGCCGGCGAAGAGGTGCTACCGGCCCGGGTTCCCCGTCGTGGTCGCCCCCCTTCTAAGGCCCCTGTGTTGTTTTCTCCAGTTGTGCCTCCTGATCCTGTGCCTGTTGTAAATGATGTCCCTTCTGCTTGTTCCACCCCTGCGTTTGCAGACGGGGTTCGGCGTAGCCGTTATGGTCGCCTCGTTAAACCCCCTGAGAGGTACTGACTTTTGTCTCATTTTTTTTCCCTCTGGGTGTTCGGGGGGGGGGCTGTGTGGCGTGCACTCATGGGTGTGTCCTCTCACCCAGTGGGTTGATGGGTAATGTTAAGGCTGTAGCTATATATACTTCCCGTATGGGGAACATGTGCCTGTTCTTCTTCACTACCGAATAAACAACAGTAAACAGTACCTGCGTCTCTGCCTTTCCTTGTCCTGCCACAATGTGACCAAACACACTAAGAAATAGAAGTAAAGGGTTCCAAGCTCTATCAGTTCTAACTCCTCATGAGCATTATGTCATGTATGGCCAAAGTCCATGTGCAGACATTTTTCTGTGCAGTAAAATTTGACAGAATAACACCACTGTTACAGTTCTTTCTCCAAGGTCTGGACTGGTTGATTGGGGTCAAGTACTCGAATGTCACCCGCAAGACACACGCAAGAGCACACACACACACACACACACACACACACACACACACACACACACACACACACACACACACACACACACACACACACACACACACACACACACACACACACACACACACACACACACACACACAGTAGTGTTAATTATAGTTGTGCATAAATGAAGGCAGATGTATTCCACCTCAAGCAGAAGCTTGGAAATAAGACTCAATTAATGATGCACGGAAGATGCTCTCAACAGCATGGTTAATCTTATTAAGATAGACTAATGGCATGTACCATAGATAGATAGATTATACAGAGAAAAAGAGCGATAGATAGATAGATAGATAGATAGATAGATAGATAGATAGATAGATAGATAGATAGATAGATAGATAGATAGATAGATAGATAGATAGATAGATAGATAGATAGATAGATAGATAGATAGATAGATAGATAGATAGATAGATAGATAGATAGATAGATAGATAGATAGATAGATAGATAGATAGATAGATAGATAGATAGATAGATAGATAGATAGATAGATAGATAGATAGATAGATAGATAGATAGATAGATAGATAGATAGATAGATAGATGGATGGATGGAGAGATGTATGGATAGATGTATGGATAGATAGAGGGATAGATTCATAGATTCATAGATTCATAGGTACTGCAAGGATCTTACTCTTGGCTGAAAATCACACAGCATGTATGATCCAAAGTTTGTACAGGATGTAAAACAACAGCCACTTCTCTTCCCGGTACGTTCGAGGATAGTAAATCTAGTCTAAACGTTAGTTGAGGAGAAGATGAAGAGCAGAGGAGAAAAGCTCCTGTGGGAGACCCAACCTGACACCACAGCACTTCATCATCATGTTCACCGGGACGTTAAATTATACACTTAGCATCCAGAGGTGATTCATTCTCTCTCCAGAATGGGTGATTTTTGGACTTTGGGGGGAATGAATATTTAAAAATGGTTTACTGGAAGCCAGAGGCAGGTGTGAACCTCTGCTTCTCACTGTGTAAACGTCCAAAAGAAAAGATATATCCTCAGCACTATGAGGAAGACCTTTATCATGTGATAGACTGATATGTACATCACATATAAACTGTATCAATGTTAAAGAGTCTCATCACTGAAGGGGTATTATATGTTTCATCTAAACACGAAAGGAAACACATGTGTTGTATGTATCTGCATCTGGGGACCTTATAATGTCTGGAAACTCTTTCTACTATTAAATGACATTATATTGTGTAATAAACCATTCATGAAATGTTATTATCCTGTCTCAAAATTCTGTTACCTATATAATAAAACTAAAGTTACTGTATCGTCCTGTTTGGTCTTTATTTTGTGAAATATATTCTACACGCACACACACACACAAAAAGACTCACTGGTTGATTCAGCTCAAGAAGAAATGCATGACACAGGTATGTTACACCATCCATTTAAAGATCCCATAGTTCAGGTTGCATAGGGTTGTGTTGCTAATTATAGAGGAATCAAATCAATGTGTGTGCATGTACACTCATACACACACTAACCTTGGTTTGACTTTACGACTCCGCTACGCAATCTGACTGCAATATTTGACAAAAACCATCACCAGCATTTCTCAGCAGGGTGGAGATGGTTCCTGTGCAGGAGCGTGTGAACGATCTGTGAGTGTGTGCTCTATCCGGCAAAGCGACTGATATCTGGAAGAAGAGCAGGATGGAAGAGAGGAGAGGAGAGGAGGAGACCTCTATTTTTGGAGACGGTATTCTCATGGTGTCCCAGGGGAGACGGGCCGCTGTGGGCTCCCCCCTCCTTGGATGGCAGCGGCAGAGAAACCTGCAGGAAAGGAGCAGCAGAAGTTGTCAGTTACAGAGACGAGTGAAAATAAGAATTCATTATTTTTTGGGGCCTGGCAGTAGAAAAACAGGCATTATGTTCTGTGTTAGCTTAAATTAACAGCTGGTTGCACTCTCACTCAATTATTTCACTCGACCTGAAAACGCCCACTGGATACAGACGAAATGTAACAAAACAACGAAGCCGGCCAGTTCCTCCAAACATCCAGGCCTTCTCTGTTGCTGTGACAACAACAAGGACAAGAGGACACAACCTTGGACGCCGGACAGCTTTGTGTCGATACAATGCTGGCTCCCTCACGAAGGCTGTCAGTCTTACAGCAACTCTGACTCACACCTTGCACAAATTCCATCTGTGGGGAAACAATCTGAAATCTCTGTGGTCAAACTGTTTGAATCCAGGATCATCAATTTATTAATAGAAGGATTGAACTGAGGCTGTAACTGCACAAACCACCCCAGGCGGAAATGAAAGACAGAAATTATGTATCTGTGGGTAAAGCTCTCTAATTAATGGGTCTGGTTGAGAACTCTGAAAATTATTTTGGATCATCTGTGATTGGATAAAGTCAGGTATAATGTTAACTTAATGAATAAGCTATTTGTTTTTGCATAAACTCCAGCTCTAAAGGCAGGCATTCATATGTACTTCATTATCAGGGCTGTAGCCAAGATTGTTATAACAGAAATCATGAAAACAAGTTTCCCTAACTAACCTTCCGTTCCCATCAGTAAATTTGGACCCATCGCTCAATGTTTTCAAATGATTTGGGTTTATCTTATTTTATCATTTCTGTTTACTCGTTCTGTTTAATAGCCCAACATTACACTGTAAAAGGTTACACTGCTGCAAATACGATTTGGTGATTGTATTATTTGTTTCATTCCCAAAGTTGTACTCATTCAAATGTTAAATAAAGACTAAATCGACCTTTAAAATACTCACTGTATATACGTCTAGATAAAAACATAAACCTCCAAATCGCTAGAATACAACTGAAGGTTATGACCTCAGTGACCTCAGAGGAAGATGTGAGCAAACTCTTAATTATCACGATGACATTTATTGCTAAATCAACACAGGTCCTGATATCATTTCACATGCTCGCCATGAACATACAGATTTTATATAATTTTTAATAAAAATCAAAAAAGGCTGTGAATTTTTGTTATTCCTGTAGTGTTTGGACATTATATATCATGAATGATAAATGGGTATTTGTATGTCAGCATTAAAGCTAAATGAGAGTTAAACATAAATAGGCCTTAGTGAATGAATAGTAAATGATTTGACACAAATGAAAGTCAAACAAATGTCCTAATAGGAATCCAGACACAGTCTTTTATGGATGTGTGTAATCGTGACTGATTTCTCTGTGATTGGGTGGATGCTCTTTTTTATTTCCACATCGCAGATGAGTCACACACGAACAGATTGTTTGGCAGAAGATAAAACAAAGAGCTTTCACCCTGAAAAAGCTGTGAGACAGGCCCCCAAGGGTACTGCATCATTCACTCTGCACACCGGCCAGTCCATCATCTGAAGTCTGTTAGAAGAGCCGGGGGGAACAGACTTTGTGTTTAGTACGACATCTTGTGGTAGAAATTTCAGCTACATGCAATGCAACCGATCCACCCCCGCATTCTTCCATGGCAGCAAACATTTCAAATTAAAGACACATATGGAGCCGTTTATTGTTAAATTGATCATGTATTCATGGTGTTTGCTATTAACAAAGGAAGCAAGTATCTAATTAGATATGTCAGAATGTCAGAGAACATGATAACGCAATGAGTTACCATGCATAGTGGAGGAAAGCATCATTTAGATTACAGAAGGTATTTGATCCCAAAATAAAATCAATGAAAAAATCATGTGGGAAGCATTTTAAATAAATACAACATTAATCATAGCTATAGGCTAACACAAAACTTAAACTGATAGTTTTAAGTATGTAAGACAAACTGTAAACAAACAATAAAAAAACACAGTGACAAAATAATGATGTTATTTATTTTAGGTTTTCTAAAGAATATACATGCATTGGAGCTACAGTATAACATACATTAAAAAATATTTTGTCTTAAAACAGGGCAATTTAAATAAAAATTATTATAGAAAATATTTGTACGTTCCACAAAAGGGGAAATTTGCAGGAGTCACAGCGACTGGGGGAACATGTGGAATTAATCTAGGGAGGATTATGGGATATGTGGTTTTGGGACTTCTGCTGCTTCATCAAATTCAAAACACCCCCCAACATATAACATGATACAAATAAAACAATGTACCTGGTTTCAAAATACAGAAAACTACAAAACGTTCTGTGAGTTTTAAGCTACGGAAGTAAACCGAAAGAAAGTTAGTAAACCTGGCCTCAGGTCCCAGAGTGCTTTGGGATCCGCGAGTGCATCCTGGTAGTTGTAGTCCACGAACCAGAGTCGTTTCCGCGTTACTAGCCCCTGTTCGGTGGAATCTGCAAAGACAAACACATGTGAAATTAGAGATCAGGTAGGAAGAACACTTTATTCCGGCGGCTCCCTCTTATTAAACCTGCCGATTACGATATAGATACTGTTCTATTGGTCACGGTCAGTCCCTGTGTGTCCAGCTAAACCCGGTCGCTGCCACCAAGATGCAAAGAGCAGCGCTTTACATGGCGAAGCGTTTCCTTTTGTTCCGCTAGCGTATGTCCAGAAATGCAGGAGGCGAATTCTCAGAAATGTTTTCTAATTCATGACAAACTGGGTCTGAACGGGTTTAACAACATGAGCTAATGGCTGCTTCTAATTATAGACACACCGCAGCTCAGCACACCCGACAGTAATGGATACGTCGACATTCATTCTAGCTAGCTCAGGTGAAGTTACATATTTATTAGCCATATAGTTGTCCGTCTAAATATACTCCTGTGTTAGCATCGAGCTTAGCATTAGCACGGGCTTGTCGCAGTAAGGTTGTTTACATCCGGTGTTGCGGGTTGATTTGCATGTGTAGGAGCGATCAGCTGGGAGACACGACCCTCTTGTTATTTGGATATACTGAATAACGTGTGATGGGTTGTGACCTGACAGGTTAGTGAGGGATGGCCGCGTCCATTGGCCTCGCCACATTCACTAACTGACTTGTGTTGTGTGTCACAGGGTGCTGGGAATATATGGAAACATGTCAAAGAAACGGGGCAGGTAGGTTCCGGCTAAACTCTGGTGTCCAGGGGTTCACTGTGTACTTTCATTCCCACACCAGGAAATACTCTCATATGCTCTTGTCAGTTCATCTTCAGTCACAACTTTTTTTCACATTTACTTTGATTTTGTGCATTCCTCCTAAATTCTGTTCTTGTGACTTGAAACTTCCCCCAAACTATTTGACCTATTTTATATTCTATATGTGCTTATATTAAATCTCCTTTTTTCTCTATTCATTATTGTTTTATTATCATTTCTCTGGAACTTACTCTGGCTTGATAGGACAATCATTAAAATTAAAGTTATGACAGTATGAGCTGGGTTTGTCAGTAAGTCATAAAGACTCATCATCAAATCATAAATCTGTAAAGTACCTGAGAGCTTTAAGGCAGTGGCTAATTATAGACACTACAGACACTTTCAATGAGTTAAATTAACTCAGATAAATCTATCTAACAAGAATCTCTGTGAAGTTACCCTTCCATGTTTATATTGTGTATATGTAGAAAAGATCTGACACATTTTACACAGGAAATATATATTTTAAAATTCATGTTTTATATGATTGCGTGTAATAGTTTAACTTAACTTATATATATATATATATATATATATATATATATATATATATATATATATATAATATATGACAGGCTCACACTAGTCTTTGCGTGCATGTGACAGTTTTGTAGAATAGAATTTTCACTATCAGGGGCGACAGTATCCATATGGCACCCCAGATGTTTGGTAAAAGGTGATGTACCTGTTCATATCTTATCTTAAATATCGCCCTAGTCAAAACAAATACCCCAAAACTAGAATCCCTCTAAAAATGACCCCAAAAAGTACATTGTACTTGATCTGTAACTAATTTATCTAACTAACTTATTCCCTCCGTGTTCCCAGGAAGCGCAGCAGTGGCGAGCTCAGTGAGAGCTCGACTTCTACGTCGACCCCGACCCTGAGCGCAGACCCTGACAACCTGCTTGGCCACAGAATCCAGCACAACTGGAGGGAAAAGGGTAACATGACCAAGTGGAAAGGCACCGTGCTGGAGCGTCTCACTGTCAACAGCTCCCTTTACATGGTTAAATATGACGGCTTTGACTGTGTCTATGGCATCGAGCTGTTCAAAGACAACCGGGTTTCTAATCTGCAGATGCTGACAGAGAAAATCGGTGAGTTTAATGGCATAGGTACCCCTCGTCATGGACGTATTATGGCTTTGCTTTGGGTTAATTTAATAAAAATGAAGCGCTAGTTGTGTCTGTAGCTCTTGTGTAGATCCTTTTTGCAGTGTTGTCCCTGAACTTTAGATTAAAATTAAACTGCACATCTTATTTTAAAAGATTTTCTGTTAAAGATTGAGTTAGTCTCTGCATGAGGTCTAGGGTCGTGACTATTGTTCCTAACACTAGCTACCCAGTTCTTCTGTTTACTCAAAACACACTACTGACTGACACATGAAACTTCCCAGTTTTTTTCGTCTGTCTCAAACGTTAAAACATTAAGTGGAAGCTAAATCAAATCCTGGACAAATCATTTAATAATTATAAATTTCTTATATCCATGAGCTAATGTAAAGCTGATATTAAGCCCAACTGATTGCTTTTGCGGATTTTGTTCCTAATTTACCCTATCGTCGGGTTTCCATAAAGTTTAGTAGTTAAAATGCTGATCCGTTTCTTGTCTTTCTCGCAGTGAATAATAAGATCAAGGTCCCTCCGGGGGCGGAGGAGCTGGTAGGCCGAGCTGTGGAGCATCTGTTCGAGAAGGAGGACGGCGAGAAAAACGAGTGGCGAGGCATGGTGCTGTCCAGAGCCCCCATCATGACCCACTGGTACTACATCACCTACGAGAAGGACCCAGTGCTGTACATGTACCAGCTATGGGACGACTACAAGGACGGAGATCTACGTGTCCTGCCGGAATCAGGTACCGAAATGAGATCGTCATTGTTGACGTGCACAAAACTGCTCCTGTTTCATATTTCTGATACTCGTGGAAAGGTGGGAGTCAGGGATCAGGATAAATTTACATAGTTATGCCGTTTTATGAAACTTCAAACTCTTTGCCTTTTTTAGTTTACATTTTGTGCAAAGTTACCTCTTAAGTCAAGGGGAAGAGAGTTCATTCTTATTATGAGGTGACAACACTATCGAGTAGGAGTTGGAGGAGACGAGGCCAGGCACAAAAATAACCGACGCCAAGTTTGTAAGGTGTTATGGTTCTCCTTCAAACTGAATATAAATAAATTCTTAACCGAGCAGTTTTTTACAACTGTTTAAACTCTGTCTGCTCTAAAATGAAATCACCTCTTTCACTGGCCTTATTTTTACTTATTTGTCTTTCCATCTCTCCCCCAGAGAACAAACACCTGCTGCCAGCAGACAGGAAGCCTGGTGAGGAGCCAGAGAGCCTTGTGGGTAAACAGGTGGAGTATGTCACAGATAACGGTCTGAAGAGGACAGGATTGGTCATCTACCAGGTCCCAGCGAAGCCCACAGTATATTACATTAAATATGACGATGATGTTCACGTCCATGTCTACGATCTAGTCAAGACCACCTAGAACTGACTGTGCGGGTTTCATCTTCAGCTGATGGCTCATCTTTGTCCCGACCAGTCGTTACCTGTTAAAGTGTTACAGATTCCAGTCCCCCTGCAGTGGGAGACACTGTGCCGAAGATCAATATCCCCCCTTCATTTTTTTTGGCCTCCAGAGGCAAACTCTTACATTGCGAGACATCCTGGTTTTGGAGTCTCCGTTTTTAAGTTGACCTTGGTTTATGAATCAAAGGTCGGCTTCGGTGTAAATAAAGCAGATCTGAGAACGGTTGTATAGCCCAACAGATGACATGAAGCTTGATGTTAGATTTGGTTCAAACACACTTGTATAGTGCAACTTTCAAACTCCAAATTCAAACTTTTTCTAAGATACACATCGAACTGAAGGAATTAAGCTTTCTTAACTCTACATCTGTGTTTTATTCATATTTGATCTCACTTTTATATGCCTGTGCTATTTATTTTGTCTGGAATATTTGGCTGTGCCACCGGTAACATTTGAGCAAATCTCCTCTGTTGGGTTTTATGTGCGTCACTGGGTAGACGGTTGGTTTGCTGACTAAAGGAGTAATAGTCATTCATCCAGATTGCTAATTTTACCATCACCGGATTTCAGCTGAAGTCTATAGTCGCTGATCAGACTCTGTCACATCATGGTTAAAAAAACACACAGATTCATCTAAAATGTCATGTATCATATTTCTGTTTTTACATTATAATAATATATGAGACTTGCTGATGTTGATGTAAAGTTGTTTCCGTGGTGTTTGTGCTACACACTATTTATGTAGTTCAAATTGGCCACCAACATTGTTTAGTAGTTTGGACTGAAGTCTTTATTATTTGCCAAAAATGAAAACAATGTGAAATGATATTATTCAGGCCTCAAAATATTGTTATTTGTGTCCCTTAATATGTTTTTTTGTGTAAATATAATCTTGAGACATTTTTATGAACGTTAAACAAAGCTGCTCGAATGTGATTTTTCTCGTCCAGTTATTTGTTAAAGGCCCTTGCAGTGGATACTTTGTCCTATGAACAGTTCATGGTGGTAAGAAGTACAATACATAATTTAATCACTCAATAAAAACCTTTTTATAAGATAAGGAACATGAGCAACTCATTATATAATTTTTGTTTGTAAGAAGCACTTAAAGAGGTCTGTGAAATGAATAGAAGTTGGGATTTCAATCTGTTAGTTAATGACGTCTTTTAACATAATTGATAGTATGCAACATTTTAAGATATAATACATAATCCAAGTTTCTGATATCATTACCTACTTTTCGTGTCTGAGACTAAACATGGCTGTTAGTGGGCCACAGTTTAACTTTTGAGAATGTGAATATTTTCCATTATTATTTGAAGGTCCTATATGTTTATCAACACATGAAACTGGTTGCTGTGAAAAACACCATATTTGATTACTAGGCCACAGCTCAATCAGCCTCACTGCAAAAATAAAACATGACAAACGTGTACAAGGTCAAATGTAAACCTAATTGCAAGAGGTGAGCAGACGCATCGTCAAGTTGTGTTGACACATGTCAGGTTCTAACATGTAGTGCTGCTTGAAGTTTACACCTATAAAACTCGAGCTCGAGCTGACTAAGACGAGAGGAAAGTCTCTACAAGTTAGGGCTTGGTGATACGTCCAAAAATGATGCCAACATAAAAATATTCACCACAGTCTGTATTGATAATTATCATAATAAATTTCACTTTATTAACGGATCGATTTTTGCTCCTGGGGTAAGGATGTGATTTTAAACTCTTGTCCATTATCAGAGAATGACAAACACTCAACAAAACATTTAGCAAATCCTACAGATCGGTGACATGTTTTACCTCCTCATTTTGCTCAATGCATAAGCATCACATCAATGTATTTTGATCGTTTGTTATATTGCTTTTAATGAAAATGACATTACTATAGTTATTAATATAACTTAAGCTTTCACTTTGGTGTTTACAACATAAAATCAAGCTAATTTCTAGTTACTTTGTTTATATTAAATCCCATGAGATGGATACAAAGTAAGGGCAGTTTCAACATTTTTTAAATCCTAATATTACATGAAGGCAGGAAGTTATATCAAAATGATTAATCATCCTTATCTTCACTGAAAGTGAAGAACAAAAATCAATCACAGCTCCATCTCCTGTTGACTTCCAGTTTAATGCTTAAAATGAACTTGTATAACTCCTAAAGATAAAGGTTCCCTCTAGTTCAGCTGCTTCACCATTTTTTTTGCCAGTTTTAATCAAACTCCTGATTAGCTTCTGTGTTTAAAGGCCAATGAAATCAGAAGAGCAGAAACTATTAGCACAGTACCTAATTAAGGATCGGAGTCATCTGAATGTGCTCATCTTATAGCAGCAGGTTCTCGATATAAACTAAATTTCATCATATTCCTCATTATTAGTTGTGCCTCATAAAGAGAGCTATCAAAACTCTGCACACACTGACCGTGCAGCAGCAGTTATTTGTCCTACAGTCACTGTCGCATCTTAAAGGGAACATCATTAAGATGATTATAGGATCTTATTATTAGTCATGACTTCCTGTCGTTAATCTCTACAATTCATTTTGATGGTTTGTTTCATGTTTGTAAATGACTCGGCAACAACAAAATGATATCAGACTTGACCCGGCTCAAACATTTGCAATTATTTTTATGCCAATAACGATCTGCCGTGAGGTGGAGCTTCGGTCGGACCTCAATCGGTGTCTGTTCGTCAAATGTCAGCCTTGCTTTGATGGTGAGCAGAGATCTCCTCTGCTGATTACCCCCTCCTGGCCACACATGCAGCCACATGCCGACTGCCCGCCCCCCCAGAGTCCCTCCGAGGGGGCAGGGTGCTGCTGGTGACGGGTGCCAGTACAGACGTCGGGGAACAGTTGGCATACCATCACGCCAGGCTGGGCGCCCAGATAGTAACGACAACGAGGAGGAAGGATATGCACTACACAAGGTCTGCGCTCTTGAGAAATGTGTCTGATGCAGTTTGTCACCTGTTGTGCATTTCTCGCACTATCTTCTACCATTGTCTTTCTTTGTGTAACCATCTGCCTGGACTCCTGGCAACAAATCGAATCATCCGGACATAACAATTATAAACTGGAGTTTATGAGCAGACGTGGAGTCTGGTCACAATGAGGCACCATATGGGCCTGTGATGTGTGATTCTGGCCCCTGCCAGTGGGGGGTGGTCACAGGTGCCTGGGGTGAGCATGTCTCCATCACTGAAAGGGATCAGACTCTCGCCTTTATTTGTATTTACCCAGCAATATACATTCAAATGTAAATGTAAAAATGATGATACCAGCTCTACTAGCAGAAAGCATCATAAAAATTATCATTATCACTGCTTTCCACCGTAGCTTTTGAATTAACATTAGAGCAGGAGATTTATCTGTCATTCGAATGTTCTGTATGGAAATAAAACCAGCAGTTAATCAGCCGATGGTGTTTTATGATCATTATGAGGATGCAACAGGGAAACGTCTTGATGCACGACACTATTGAAACACCTCTATAAGATCATATTCATAGAATCCTCGCCATCTATTTTTTTCCTGGGACCTTCCTCCAAAACCTTGTAACTTTGTCTGGATTCTTATTGGCCAATGAACAAATGCACTTGACTATTTTGTGTTGCTTAGCAACCCAAGCCAGTCCCTGTTTTTATATACAATGCATTTGTAATTAAAACATTTGCAGAGACCTTCCCCCATGATCTCATGGCCGTACCATAGAGTCTATATAAAAAAGGGGCAGCACACATTGTTAGTGATCATCTCAACATGAGATGGAGACGTGACTTTCAGTGAAGATAAAGATGATTCATCATTTTGATGTAACTTCCTGCCTTTATGTCAGCTTCTAATTTTGTTCCTAACTAGAAAGTAACTAGAAATTTTAAATTAGCTAGATTTTATGTTCTAAACCCCATGTTTGCCATATATACAAAATTGGGGATGCATAGTCAGTTACGTCATACAGCTATCCAGGTTATAAGAGAATAAGTAGTATGTTGTATGTTTTCATATTGTTTTTAATGCATTTTAATAGGTTTATCTATGCGCTCCTCCTCTGCAGCGTATGTTTAAGGCCGGTGTAACTTGGCATATTCTACAGTCTCTTAGTGTGTTGGTGTTATTTGTCTGTGTCTGTTACTGTATTTTTCCTTCTCTTTTGTCAGTTAATTTTTTCTCAACCACATGACCACGGTGTCAGAGAGCAGGATCAGACTTGTTTCTTCACCAATGTGTGAACACACCTCTGGGTCTTTGAGGTAACTGTATATCATTTGCTCCGGCCTGTTTTCTAATCTGTTTACTAACCTGATTAAACGATTCATTTATGAATCAAAACTCAAAAAAACAGCCCAGGTCTGCATCCACCTTAATACGAAGACTAAATAATGGCACTAAAATATAGCACAGGCTAAAAAAAACAACTCACTCACATTGATAGATGCTCGTTCCTTGTTTTTTCTGATACTATAGGGACCTAACACTACTTCTAAGTTCACACTGCGTGGTCTTCTTTCACACCATGCAGCTCAGCAGTGTTACATTGTAGAAATTCAGGTCAGACTCACACTTGGATCCTGACACTTGACTCTCATAGTTTTTTTTTGATACCGTCGTTATTTTGTGTGTATTACCACCATGTTGGCCTCTTCTGCAAAACTAGGAACCTGTCTCCCCTTTTAATTCTCATGGTCAGGCCGAGCACTTGAGATGTATACCCCTCTTACTGATGGAGGACATATAGGAACCGATTTTGGGAAATTTCATACCTACAGAATAAACAGATCTGAACTGAAGACATTAAATGTAAAATTAATACATCTTATATGATAACTTTATTCATTGGATAATGTTTTTCATCTGTGTCTGATTAATTTATATTTTCATTCTTACAATGTATTGTGACCTTTTTGGTTTAGAAAAGCTGAACCAGATCCAGGGATTGCAAATCAGCCTTGGCTAGAAATCTGACGCACGTCACATGTTTATCAAGTTCCTGTGACCTGTAACAACAATGTCCCTGTCGAAAAAACAAATGGGTTCAAGTAGTAAAGCATCTAGTTTTCTGTCAGCAGGTCATCTCATTAAGGAAGGCTCATATGCTATAGAAAGAACAGAGTGGAGTGAATAGAGGGCTTTGTTTCATTTGTTCTTTTCTCTGCATCCAGTGTGTGTTGAATGAGAGAATTTCAGGTCTAACCGTCATGTTGGTATTGATGTGAGAAAATGCAGAAACAGAGGTTTGACTTGAGAGGTTTTTATTTCACATATACAAAAGGCGAGTTCCAGTACAGATTAATGGATGAACATTTAGACATGAGCTGAAAACAGTAATACCAGGTTATTTGAGTCTGATCAGAACAAAATGTGCTCCTGTGTGTCGTTTTACAGAATTTCCCCAGGGTTAAGGAGCAGCTTTCAATGAATATCACCGGGTTAAATGATGCTTTTGATTGCAATTTTGAGTGTAATTAACATATTTGAATACACACATTACACACCAGGGCTGGATCAGAACGTTGTTTGTGAGTTTTAAAGGGTAGATGTCATGTTTTTCTGGATAAAGCCAGCAGTGAGCCAGCAAACAGATTCTGAACCTAAGATGCGTGCAGGCTGACGTGGACTGAAGAGCCTTGCTTGTGCTGAGAGGCAGACTGGGACTTGTTGTTCTATCATCAGCGTCACAACAAAATCACTAGTCTTCCACTCAGCACCACCAACACTTTCCCTCCTCGTCCCCTCCTTTCACTGTCCACGTCAACTGCTTCAATCTGTAATAAAAAAGAAAAAGGGACAAGCTTTTTACACCACCGAGCCTCGAAGTACTTACGCCTCAACATTCCCTCCACTCTACTGCTGCTAACAAAAATTACATATATTGATTATATCACCAGTATTAGGAGGGAGGGAGCATTTACGGATATATGTGTGTTAGACCACCCGCGAGTGGTGTGTTGATAGCTTGTGAACTTTAGATGTTGGAGATGGGAGACACTTCCTGTCTCTGTGCTTCCCCTCAACCTATTTCTCTCTGAAGCCTGTTGACATTCCATCCTCCCTTTGTTGTTGTAATGCTAACCTTTCAGCTCCTCTCAAAAAAGGGGGGACAGGAGGAGGAGGTGAGGAACAAACATATACAGAGAACGAGAGCAAGGGAGAAACAGAGATAGAGGGGGTCACAGACAAGAACGTAGAAAATACCAAAATGTAATTAACGGAAACTCTAAAAGCTGAAAACTAAAAGGACAGAAGTGTGAACGCATAATATCCACAACTGTGTTTTGTGTGTGTGCGTTTGTCTACACAATAAGTCGCAACTGGACTGAGAGAGAGAGCGAGAGGGAGGGAGGAGAGAGAGGAGACAGACAGATTGTCCTGCATCTCTAGCATTTTTCTGAGCTGGTAGCTATGCAACAAGACTGGGAGTCGGTGGAAGAGGGGGATGGGAAGCTGGGGACAGTTTAGTGAGAGAAAGGAAGCGAGGAAGGTAGGAAGCGAGGAAGGATGGATAGAAAGGGAGGAGGAGGAGCAGGAGGGGGTCCTTGAGTGCAAACTGGAAAAAAGAGGAGTGCTGAGCAAGGCAACAAGAGTACACCCGTACAGCAGATGGCCAATAAAGTCATTTCAATTTGGTATTGATTAAAGACAAACAATCACTTCATTTGCTTTGGCTCTTGACAATCAAGCATATGCCACTGGTAAAATCTCCAGTGGCATATGCTTGAATCTTCCTGCATTGAACTGGTTGTGTTAAAAATCAGCAGACACGTCAGCGTGATTTCAAAAAAAGCTAATAAACGTGTTTGATCGCGGCTTTGAATGAATTGTGAGCAGCCCTCGACGTGCAGGGAGCTGTCCAGCGCGTCGGTGCTGAATGACGCCCTACTTTTTTCCCTCCGCGTCCATCTCCTCCTCAGCATCTCGACTCCGGCCCGCGAAGAAAAATAAGAAGAAAAAAAAACAGGCCACCTGTTGCTGCACCGAAGTTTTCTCTCTGGAGGTTTTAAAGCCAGGTTGACCTCTGATGTGCGACGTGCGTCCCGTTTCGCGTGTGCTGTTGCTGATCTGGAGTCAAATCTCAGTCACATTTTCTGTCAAATCACAGCAACATGTCATGATAAACATTTAGCCCCCCCCTCCCCGCCTCCCTCATCCGGCGGCACCACCACCCTCAGGCGAGGCAGGAAGAGGAGGAAGCGGCTGGTATTTCATTTCCATTTCTATTTCCTCCTCTTCCATCCATTTTCTTCATCATATTTGTCATCTCTCATGGAAAAAAAAACACTGCTAACATATTGACATCCTGCAGAAATAACCAGCCCTGCATCCTCTCCACAAACCCTCCGGCACGAGAGAGGCACTCACCGTTCATCGTCGGGGAACAACAGGTGCTGTGTGGGCTTTTCTCTCAGGGATCGGGGAGCCTGTGCGCCCTCCCATCATCCCCAGCTCCGCGTAATGATGGTGGTCGTATGGAGATGTTACTGGGTAGGCTGGCGTGGAAGGGGGGGACGGGAGCGCTGCGTTTATATACGTCCGCTGCCCGGAGAGAACAAGGCGGGGGCGGGTCGCTGCTGAGTGACGACCGAGAGAGGAGGCCAATTGACGAGCTTTCTCTTTTTTCTTTTCCATTTTTTTGTCTTTTCCTTTTTTTCCTCCAGACCTTGTTAAGGGTGCGGCCCCAAAGCAGCAGCCAAATTACATTATATGAAGGTTATAAGGGTGCGTATGAATAAAACATATGGAGACCCTGGGTGTACATGGATGGAGTATACCCCTCTGGGTTCTATTTTAAGAAAACAGCTTGTCACCAATACCGGTTCATGATTGCTGAGAGTCATCTGAAATTATGTCATGATTAAAATCTTCTGATGATTTATTTGTCTCCCATAATGCATCCTACTCCTCACTGGCGTTGTGAAGTGAGTGTTGATTTATAGATTTTAAGTGTCTCGGCTGTGGCGCCTCTAGATACACAAGAACCTCTGTAATTGATGCCATTGAAGTCCCTATTTTTAATAGATGGAGTCAATTACATAGGCTGTATATGTAGATATAAGGAAATAGAAAATATGCATAATACTCAATTGAAATCACGCGTCCCATAAGAGCAGATGTGATTGTATTAAAGCTGAACTGTTGAGTTCCAGATTAGGCCTCTAATTAACTGGCAATGGAAACAACCAGAGTGAAATGTTACACACCTGCAGGGCTGTGGGACCTGCACAACCACAACACAACAAATTGATGAGTTGAGCAAAACACAACTGCTGATTTACCCTTGAGTGAGAATACATTCACACACTTTATATACACATTATATAATCACAACGTTTGTAGTATAGTTTGTTCAGTCAAGGCTACACCTCAACGACAAGTACTACATGAAATGAAGTACCTCATGCACATCACTACACAGTGTACTGACTGCCATCATTTTTGTGTACCGCTGTAATTTTAGGTGTCAATGTTTTCATTCTTCTTATGGTTCCTATAAAGTTCTATTTGATTCCATTCTACTTGTATACTATACGTAATATACAAAATATAACAATCAATGAAGTATTATCTTATCTTGTCTTAAAATAGGGTTTCCCCTACACTTCAATCAGAAAATGGAACTGGAACATTTTGTCCATTGAGAGAAATTGTCAGAAGTCTCTTTTGCAGTTTATAGTAGATGATAATCAGAACTCATCTAGTATTCTCTCACTGCACCACTTTAAAAATCTCTTGCAAGAATAATATTAATCAACTTTTACTGTTACTAATTGTTTTTTAACCTCATGACATTTTAGGAGTAAATGTAGGCTGGTGGAGAACAAGGTAGAGGTTTGGTGTGAAATCACTGGTATTGGATTTTGTATTGAGTAACAGGGACAGCATTAGTCCCGAGAGTCCTGTTTGCATGAAGTAAGCTTTATTGTCACAGTCATTAGGTGGGAGTCTATTCTGACACCAAACACAAGGATGTGTAGGAAGGAAGCATTTCCCCCCTTTAACATGTACTCATTGATATTTGAAGATTTGACTTAATTCTATCTTTAAGCAGTGGATTGGTTTAGCCTTAGTATCACAACTATAATAGTACTCATGGGAGCGTATACCTCCGCCCAGGCCCAACCGTCTCCTTGAATTCAACCAAGCTGCACCATATTTTAGACACTTGGATATCAGTCCATTAAATACACCTCATCTCACAATATTAAAGAAAGTGTAAGGACAGTTCTGGGTCCGCCGCCTGACCAGGATCAGCCCCAAAAAGTGTGGTTTCATTCGTGAGTAATGTTGCTATCTATCAGCCAAACAAATAAAACAAATAAAGAAACATATAATATATTAAAAAAAAACTGTTGAGAAAGCATTTAATATTGAAAACCTTTGTCAAGAATTAGATATATGCATTTTCCTTGTAGAAGTCTCCAAGGATCTATAAAAAGCGTATATATATATATATATATATATATATATATATATATATCATATGGATGTATACTATTATATACATACACTCCTACAAGAATAGAAAATAACAAAATGTCTACCAATTTATTGGAAAATTAAAAAATGTGCACAAAGAACAAGAATCCTGCTCCTCATTCAATGTGAGTCTATTCACCAAGAATATAAAACCAAAAGTGATTTGTGGTGACACTCAGAGAAAACTGTTAATATATTCAAGGCACTATTGAGTATTTCTACTAAATAAAACTGGAACCTGCATATTTTGTAGTATCAGCCAACAGCAGACATTACAGCGGGGGTTAATTTAAGGACAATTTCAATTTCATTTCCCTCCCCAGAAAAACATAAATGGCTTATGTACCAAATGTTTCCTGTTGCTTTCAGCATCGCGTGTGTGGCTTGTTTTTACAAAAAATCTTCATGAAATCAGCCTCCACCAAATCTTTATGTTCTTCCGTGATCCCTTTGTTTCCCCTGAGGAAGCTGTTTAAATCAGAGCATCTTCTCTGACACCTGCCTGACGACAGCTCATTACAGTTTACAGGCTGTGGAAAGAAACACGCCACTCATTTATCATTGCAAAAGGTGCTTCAGGGGTGAGGGACTATAGTGTCTATTTGTACATAAGGCACACGAGTGACCCTCTCTGTGCTCTGTTCCCTCTGACAAAATGACCAAACGGGAGTCTGGGTGGCTGCAGCCATTACTTATCACAAAGGCCGTGTTCCTTTGATACCCTCGTAGGCTGGTTATCAATGCAACTCAAGAGACGGGCTTAGCGAGGAACCTGGGGGAAGATCCTGCTCTCTGTGCTGTGAGGCTTTAGTTGTATAACGAACATCGCTCTCTCTCCCTCTTGATAGAAACATCAGGAGGTAGGATTATGCATATTAGCCATCCCCCTCTGTTCTCCCCTCTTCTTTCAGGGCTTAATGTTAACATCTGCCCACCGAGAGCCACAGATGAGCTGGGAGGTCGTGCTGAATGTCTTCCATTCAGGTGATTTATCTGATCACTATAATGGACCATGCGTGTTATTTAGATGACATTATAATGGAGTCTGAAGGGGGAGAAAAGGCTCGGGCTCTCTGTGGTGTTTGGAGAAGCTGAGTCACGTACGGTACCTGATCTTCATCACCAAAGAAAAAAAAATAATCACTCCAGGATAGAGACCTTCACTTTTTGAAATCATGAAATTGAAATTGGTGTTCTTCATTATTTCTTCTTTCCTTTGTGAATTTCAGCTCTGGTCGGGGACGATTTGCTGTTTTCTGTTTGCAAATTTGTCAAAAACACTGGAGCACAATCACTGAAGACGCCTTTTTTTTTCTTGGTGCATTTAGAGCCTCCAGCTGTTGTTTACACTGATAAAAACCCATTTGCTGTTTAAATGTGTAAGAGTGGGTTTGGATGGGCCACAGGGCACGAGCAGACGTGTGGGAGCTTTGGGAGGTGGTGAACATTTGTTATTTTTCGTGCTCCGGGTCAAAACTAGGCTTGCGTGGGATGGACTGGGAATATGATAAATATTTACAGACTTCCAGGGACCAAGGTGAAGCCATGGGGTGTTTTGCGGCTTTCAGAAACTCTCCTTCTAACAATCGTGGTCCTAAACTCAGGATGAACTGAAATCCGATAACCTTGTGGTGATGTTGTCTGTCTGTTGGGACGTTTGACCTTCCTCATAACCTGTTACACAGGCAGGCAACATTACTGCTGTGATTTCCCTCTAGTGAGCTCTGAATCAGATTCTCACCTTTAAGGTGGATGATGCTGATTGTGCAAGTGGGGTGACAGCAGTGTTTGTTGAAACTGCTCATGGGAGAGCTCCCTCTGGTGTTCACTTTGTATTCTGACGCCACAAAAAGCCACAGCATTCAGACAGGAAACATTACAGCTTTTCTCCATTGCTTTGGCTCATTTCACGAAACAGAAATGACATTCTCAAAACAACACATACAAACCTCCAAACCACTGTGCACTTGTTCACAACAGATTTGAATATCTCATTCCTTTAATCAAATTGCAATTGTATTAGCACATCCTAGCAAATGACAAGTACAATTTCCAACAGCTTGCACAAATTTCAAATGATTTAGCACACCTTGCAAACGGTTTGGTACAATTGCCTTCAGTTAGCCCAATTACCAATTGAATTTATCTTGCTGGTCAAAACTGACTGTTGCTTCTCAGTCAAGTCGTTGTTCTCTGCAGAACATGTTGGTATCATTTCCTTGTTTACATCATAACCTGCACAATAGTTCACTCTACTGTCAAAATCTTTCAGGCACATAATACCATGAAAAACATCATAATATATACTGTAATAAGGATATCTTTGATCATCGTCTTAATTTTCAGGTGCAACTAGAACTTTAGTAATCAAGGTTGAGTTTCACACATCTGATCAACAATCACACAGTAAGTTTACAGTTTTTCTCAATTGCTTTGGCTCATTTCTCGAAACAGAAATGACATTCTCAGAGCTCTAAGTGCAATTGGCTAAACAGCCCATATGGTTCAGCACAACTACATAGATCACCTTCAAAAGGTCAAATCTCACTATGCCAAATTTTAGTTTTGATGTGCTTATTGTTTGACAGTATATTGTGCTGTACACATTTTCTGTTACTGTAAGCAGGATGTATGGCAATTACTGTAACAATTTCCATGGCAGTATGAGTTCAATAAAGTATTTTATGTGAAACCTTGAATTAATCTTTTTTCTGTTTGATACACTTAGTATTCTGGAAAGAAATCATCTACTGTAACCATTCAGTGTCAAAGGACTGAGCCAAGATTGAAATGTGCACATGAGGGATATATATCTATGGTCCACTGCCATACTGACTAAACATCTAAACATTTTGACCTGTAGTGTTTAAACAATGCCAAAGGGACTTTTCATTTTGGGGGCACTGACTATTTGTATGAGGAAAGGATTTAGTTTTGACTGATGAGTTGGCTGTTTGGTAGAGATATGACCTTTTGCAGGTGTGCCATGGAGTTTTGCTTAACCATCTAGGTTATTTTGATGATGAGCCACAGCAATCGAGAAGGAACTTTTCATTTTGGGGGCACTGACTATTTATATGAGAAAATGATTTGGTTTTGAAACTTGAGTTAACTGTTTTGGGTTAGATATTACCTTTTGAAGGTGATCTATGTAGTTGTGCTGAACCATATGGGCTATTTTGCCAATTGCACTTAGAGCTCTGAGAATGTCATTTCGGTTACGTGAAATGAGCCAAAGCAATTGAGAAAAACTGTAATATAAAAGGGACTATAACGCTTCAAAGATGGAGAACTGAAGATCATGGTGGCCCAACACCTGTCTAAGAAACGTATTAACTTTCTTTAAGTACGCTACTGGTCTGTACTTATCTTGCTCAGTATGGCAACTTTAGTATCTTACATATCTATTTGTCAGAGAAGCATTACTTGATGTGCAGACGCATTAAAGATAAAGGCTAAGATCTAATCATAGAAAAATACAATATTCAGCTTACATTTCGCATAAAGCAACATAACAAGGTAATAAAAAAAAATACATAAACACAAAGACAGAGATTAAATTAACAAAAGTATTTAAATTGGGGATTTAAACTTGAAATAAGACCTCTTACTGTTGACATTCTATGTTCTTAATGCAAATAAGAGCAATGGTCTGATCCTACTAATAATTCCTCTCATACACTTGCATATTGTTGAAAATGTTCCTGTATTAAAGTGTTTTTACACTCCTGCTGTTGTGAATACTCAAATCTTCAATGTGTTAATCTGTAGTTAAAAAATAGTCCTCAACAAAGCCATGAAGTACTCATGTAAGGATTTTCTCATATGTCGAATATTTACTATATATAGATATATATTAAATCAATATATGATATGCTGTACATTTATGTGACAGGCCTTATGGTTGAGTGCCACAGACAGAGTAAGGATGTGAAATATTGAGAGATGTTCTGATTTCAGCAGCAGTCTGATTATATTGACATCCACTCTCTAGTAATGGGACAATAAAACAGCAACGACATAAGGTACAAGATATGTTCATTTAATTGTTGATTATCTCTCAGTACAGAAATATTTTTTCTTCTTAACATTCTTTCTGTAATTCAAGTTGGCAGCATCGTCTTGATGTTGAAGTGGTATTAAAGAAAATTTCCACAGAGTTTAGCAGTGAACCTGCTTTTCACCTTCCCTCAGATAACATTAGTAAACAAACATCCCACCTCTGTACAAGAACCTTTCACAACACAAATAAATAGCATTCATTTAAATGTGGCACGCTAGCTGACTCAAACATTCATACAGGGGAAGAACAAAAAAAACAAATTGGAAATAATGCTACGGATGATTTTGTTTGATTAAAAAAAAATAAGAGCATGACGGCTCAACACAGAAATGGTCTGAAGTGCCCCAAGCTTGAATATCTCAGCAGAAAACACACAGAACAGCAGTACAGCTGCCTGGTCTGATTTGAAATGTTGTAACTGTGCACTTTAGTTACCATTTCAAACTCCTCTGATAAACTCAAGTGTTTTTCTTTACTTTCCTTCCTGATTAGCATTTAAGAAACAAGACCTACACACATGTCACATTAAAATCTTCAATTTTGAACATGAATTATTTCTGTAAGCGACTGTTCTACAGTACGGTGTTACCTTCTTCTGAGATGTGCCGACTTCTCTTTAGAAACGATGAAACAATATTCGCCAAAACAGCTTAATATCCTTTAAGTAAAATTAACTTAATGTCATGTTTAAAAAAGGAGATGAGGCCCATTCGTCCAACTGTTATCATTCCTTGAAATGGCACAGTGTTATGAAATCTGTCATCAGTGTACATGAGATATTATTGCCTGTCGGTAAAATACAAAAAGACAAGCTTGGATGTTTATGTAAACCTGAACAAAGCCAAACACGCTGAAAAACTGCAGTTACACATAATCTAATTATGATCTAACAGCCTCTGAAACAAACACACCAGTAAGAATATGGGTTAAAATAAGTAAAAAAAAACAACAACTCAATAAAATAAATAGACAATCAAAGACAAACTTAATATTTGGCAGGTACGCACAACGTCAGTCTGTAAACAAAACATAAATCGCACCAGGGACATAAAGCCCCTAAAATCCTCCTCATCCTCAGAGCTCTCTGGTGGCCTGGAGGAGGCAGTGGCTCCACCATTACTCAGGAGGAGGTGGAATACTGTGTGTACTGAATGTATGTCCATTGCCCTCCACACTCCTGATCCTCCAACCTCCCAGCGAAACAGCTCGGCTCAATAAACTAAGGGCAATCGAGGGGAAGTCCTCCGTAGACAACCGAGGTGAAGACTCAAAGAAGGGCGTCAACTTACAGCTCGACACATGCAACAAAGAATTCCCTTCCAGCCTTCGTCCCCCTCGTAGAACAGGGGCGTGCTCACTACCGGATCCTTGTGAAGAGGTTCAACACCGACACCGATTCCTGAAGGAGGGAGGGAGACAAAAGAAAGTAAGAACAAGACCATTGAAAAAATATAGAATAGAGAGAGATTTAACAAATGGAGAGCAGAGAAAAGCACAACAACAACAAAGAGCAAGACATTAATATGAGTGAGAACAAATGGAGTAAAAACCTTAGTGGATCTCATCTTGCTGAAGACGTTCCAGAACCGCAGAGTTTCATCTCCAGCCCCCGTCACAATGGCCTCTCCGTCAGGGGACATAGCCTGCACACAACTCCTTATTATACACTGAATAGACCGTTTAACAACAGCCTGTAATCTGCTCATTAGCCTTTGTTTATCGATCTATTCAAATTGTTGTGTGGGTGGATTTGCTGCTGCTTGTTCAGAGAAGGAAAGTGATCATGGATGTTTAATAATTCACACTTTCAGTGGTTAATTCTATGAAGGAACATTAAACTGTGTTATCTAAATATATGAACAATCAAAATATTACTAACACTTAAGGTCATTTTAGAGAACACATGTTTCTGGTAGTTTTTCTTTATCCACAATCGATTTTGTTTCAAGTCTTTTCAAGGTATTTTACTTTGTCGTACTTTGTAACCTTGGATCGCATCCTGCAGACAAACATACACAAACACACATTGAACAGTATACTGACCAGGTAGAGAACTCTGTAGGAATGCCCTGTGAGTTTGGCCACTTGAGTTAGCGAGGGGTACTTCCACACCAAGATCTGGTTCTGGGAATAACCATGAGTGCTGACCTGCAGGATGATTCGAAAAGGATTGAAAACATGAGATTCATTGAAATGGCTTTGCTAATGGTTGAAAGCAAAGTTTATACAAAATAACAGTTATCTGAAACTGTTATTTACAAGTTGCATCTCAGTTACTTGCATATTTCTTAACTAGGATGCATTGAATGCTAAGTTCTGGGTGAATAGTAAAGCACATTTAATCTTCTCATCTGACTCCAGGTAACATCATTAACAATTTATCAAAGATGTAGTTCCTTTTACAATGTACACTTTTCTGCTTCTGCATCTTCTTCACAACAGGACTGTCCAGATCAGAGACTCGAGGACACTCACCAGTTCGTTTGTGTGCTTGGACCAGGCCAGGTTGCAGACCTGAGAGCCGGTGTCGGTGCACTGCAGCGGCTGGCCTGTCAGAGTGTTCCAGAAGCGGATGCAGCGGTCGGCGGTGCCGCCACCAGAGGCCAGTAAGCCGTGCTGGTGGGGAGACCAGGCGATGGCCTTCACTGCAGCCAAGTGCTCTGTGTACTGCTGCACCGGGAGGACGCTCGAGTGGTTCCACACGAGCAGCTGCAGACAGCAGAATGAAACAGTTAAGGGCAGGGTAGTAAATTAATAAGTTTGTGGTAATTGAACGTGGTGCTGGTGCAGAAGTACAGGTGAGATTCTCTGTCTGCGTACCTTGTTATCATTTCCACCGGAGGCAAGCAGCTGATGGTCCGTGCTCCACTTGAGTCCGCACACTTCCTGTCTGTGTCCTTGGAGGCGGCGCTCAGACTGGAGAGGCGGGGCTCTGATGTCCCGCTGCAGGATCACCCGATCACGGCTGCCAGACGATAGCTGGTCGGCGTTCCACGCTAACGCACCTGGCAGCAGAGAATGAAACATCCAAGCGAAGATTATTCACTGACCATGAATGAGAGATGTTGCTGAACCACAGCAAGTCGACGAAGGCAATTATGTTTCAACTCCGGCCACTGCCTCCGTCACGACAGCCTCGCTCTACTCACCCACTCTGGCTGTGTGTCCCTCTAGTACAGACAGCTTCTTTCCTGCTGCTGCATCCCAGATCTGAACGTAGCCTTTATGAGTCCCCACTGCCACCAGGTTACCCTAAAAATAGACAGCACACATTTACTATTAAACTGACATATAAAGACTTAAACGGCAAAAAGAAACTAGCTCACGAAAGGTTACACACAGTGTCTCTTTGTCAGGGTATTAGTGAATTTCAACCATACTTTTCTTTTGGTGAGTTAAACATTGACGTCAACAGATAACTGAGAAACTCACCCTCTCAGACCAGCCCACTGATGTTACTGAATCTCCTTCTACAGAAAGATCACATAGACGTGTCACCTAGAGAAATGGAAAGGAGAAAAAAAGATTGAAATGCATCCAGAAAGCAGTTCCATTATAATCAAATACTAGTTCATGTGTATGACACAGAGGCAATACAAGCCCCAATGTACAGATCCAGTGAGATTAGAAACATTTTAGGGAGAAATTGATACTTTTAGATTGTTTGTAACAACAGTGAAAGCCGCTCCTTCAGGCCTCTTGACCCCATTCAGACCTGGAAGTAACATTTGTCCTAAGTATTCAGCGTTAAGTGCAGGTTTCAACGCACCGAATGCGTCCTGAGATCCTATCACTCAGACCAAATTCCAAGGTGGACTTTTCTTAAATTGGTATAACATTTTTGTTTTTGTTTTTTTTAAATCAGCATTCACTCTCTCCATCTCTCTTACTCCTGCTGATCCGCAGACAAACACACTAACACCATAAGACTCATTTGTAAACTCAAAATGAGTAGAAACAACATAATTTTGTCTCTTATAACGGTCATTTTTATTTACATATAGAGCTGGGTAGCAAATTCAAATCACAAGTGGTCATTTAGGATGCATTTCAATACCAGGTATGAACAAAAAAAGATCAGATCTGTCAGGACGGATGTTAATACCAGGTCTCAACAGGCCGCCATGCTTCAGTCAAATCATATACACACACAAACACACACACACACACCTGGCTGGTGCAGGCACTCCAAAGGTAGACACAGGTACCCAGTCCAACACTGAGCACATTCAGAGAGGACCAGTCCACAAGATTGAGGTAGAAGTCATCCTGAAGCTCTGGAGCATCCAGAACTTTGAAAGGAATTTTTGAGATTTTGCGCGTTGGTTTCCTCGGCGACCGTAGCAGTTTCTGGCTGCAATGAAACAACACAAAATAGTGAGGGAGGGATATTAGGCTCTTTTCCTCTTGAATTGAAGAGCTAACATCTGATGAACAGCAGGGTAGATGGTGTTACCTGTTGCTACTGACAGGTGATAGAGAATATGGAGATACTGTATTTCCATCCTCTTCTGGCAGAGCTCTCTTTGTACTGACAGAATACTAAAAACACAAACCAATGATTATAGATACACCAAAATACAGCAAAAACCACTATAATATATCAAGTTAGAGCTATGTTAACGATCTTTACACTAAAAAGGCTCCTTTTGGCAGGAGTGGACGGCTGCAGGCGGCGGTCTTCTGACTGCGGGTCCTGGACTTTCTCGATACCAGCTCCTAGCAGCTCGTTCTTCAGCAGAGCTGAGTATGCCAGCCCATCCGCTGAAGGAAGAGACATGATTTATTAACATTATCATTATTAGACCCTTTTCCAGTCGTTAGAAAACCCACTAACGCCCACCAACATCTGTTTTTTGTCTCTAATGGGAATGGATACAGTCGGCATTCACACCTGGATCAAATGACTCTGCAGTAGGCACAGGTCTTCATCGGCTCTGATCAGCAGTGATGGAAACATGAGACCTGAGCGAACGTGCTACACTGACCAGAGAGGGCCACAGTTTCCGGCTCAGTCATGATGTTGAACATGACTCACTAAGGGGAAAAGTGAAAAGCCTACTCCTCTACGGACGATGGAAATAAAGTTAATTGCCTTTTTTAGTTAGTTTAGCTGTGTTGAAAACAGTTTACCCTCTAATTTTGGTGTCGCAGAGGTTTATGTTATCTCATGAGTCATTATACGCATGATTTCTAAATACACAACATACGGAAAGGTTACAATTAAAGTAAAACAAGGGAACATAAAGAGCTTTCAGTTTGAGTCTCTTAGATAAAGCAACAAACTGGTGCCATCTGTGAAAATGAAAAGAATGGAATGCCCCAAAGAATAACAGTTTAAATTTAAAATGTCTGCAGTAAAAGAAGGACGCACCTGTCTCCTAATAGCAGCAGAATATTTCATAATACTGTTGCCAGTTATCATGTCAAGATGCATTTTCATTTGCCTGAATCTCTTCTCTCTTGGTATAAAAGTGGATTTATTACCTTTGTTGCTGTCTGTCGTGCCATCTTTGGTTTTCCTATTTTGATTATGCGACTTTTCAATTTCCTGCAAAAAACAAAGGAACAAATGAATAACCATTCTGCAATCAAATCTGAGAATATAAACTGTGCACTAACTACAGACTAATTGGTAGAAAATGCTAAAACGTTATGTTCATCCTGAGATCATTGTTCTTTTGGTGGGAGAAGACAGTGAAAGGCCTGGGTGTTTCACAGCGGACTCACATTGATGCGGTGGAAGTTGACACTCCAGTTGGCGCCGGCCCGGGAGGGAATGAAGCGATCACCATGCTTGCTAGGGGAGGACAGGGGGGAGCTGGTGGGTGTTAGCGCTCGTGCAGCACCTACAGCTTTCTACACAGGGGGGGAGAGAAAAGAGCATTTTCTGACTAGAGGACAAACACAAACACGCTTCAGGCGGTGGTTTGAAAACTTGATGACAAAACAGGACGATCATTTAAGTGGCAGATGGTGCATTTGTTGAAGGCGTTAACAACAGGAGGCAACATTCACAAAACCCAGTCATTTGGCTGGTACGGTCTTGTTTTCACTCAACACTAGTGACACCGTCAAATGAAAGAGACTGGCCTGTTGAAGTATTTACGCTGCCAACCCAGAGAGTAACACCCTGTCCGCCCATCTTAAAACCTTTACTTCTTAATCCACTTTGGGAGGGGCAAAAAGTGTACTATTAGTCAAGATGATGACTAACAGAAAAATTATTATACTAGTCAAGAGTGTACGCCTTTTGTAAAGAGGAATTAGTTAAAATGCAGGAGGACAGGGACATAAAAGACAAAAATACAAGTGATCGTATTCTTTACTTACTACGGGGCTAGCATTCTCATTCTGGATGTTGATCTGCCTGAGCAGCCTGCACTCATAGTCCTGATCCATGATACCTGGAAAAAATTATATAAATGATCAACACTATCATAAAATTACAACAGTTTTTAAACAAGCATGTCAGATGGAAGAAGACTAACAGAGAGCTTTATCCTGGCTTGCTGACTTCTGCTTATTTTGTCTGACTCGGCATTGCTATTAAAATATCATTAATCATCTCAATATAATTTTCATCAATATTAATATAATAAAAGTGACATATATTTATAAATCGATTCACCTCCTTAACTTGTCTTTATGAATAGAAGGTTAGACAAAGTTGACAAAGAACAATGAGCGCAGTAACCGATTACAGAGAAAAGACAGAGTGTTCACATTTAAGAAGCTGGAATCTGCAAAGGTTTGACATCTGAATGAAGAGCTACTTAAACGATGATTGGCTTTCAAGTTGTTGTCAGTTTGGTGGCAGACCAGCCCATTGGTTATTCCACCGGTAGTTTCAGCAGCACTAACATCTGTGTTTATGTCATGTCAAAATGACTTATTATGACTGTTTGTTTAAATGTCCACGACCTGAAGGCTGGAAGACGAGCTGGTGATTGTATTACAGGAGAGGAAGGATCACACGTATCAGCCGGGTGTGTTTTTAAAGGGTATATAAATGAGTTAATGAACGTCATCACATCAAAGTGGATGTTAGTGACAAAACAAACTTCACAGTCACCTTCAGGACAAACTGGTAGAAACAACCCGGGGACAAACCCCCACACCCTGATGTATCTATGGTGATAGAGCACTCAACTACTCTGTCTATTACAATGCAATGTTGCAAACAAAGAACATATCATTTAATAATGCAGCATACGGAGCTATGCTAATGCTAACGCTAGCTCAGCTGACTAACCTAAGGTAAAATACGCTAGCGGTCCTGCTAACCCATTAGCAACATTGTTTGTCCACCATCTGCACTTGTTTTCACACTTTCTGCGTCTCGCTACGCTCTTTCCGTTACGTACCGTGGAACTAGTTTTCCTCGCTGCGTCGATTCCAGTAGAAAGTTTTTCGTTCGACGCTTTTTTACTATTAAAAAACGGAGCATATAAGATGTAAATGTTTCCTTCAGCCGATGGTTCAATCTGGGTTCGCTAAGCACCACGGGAAGACTGTGACGTCACGGCTTTTTTTGAATCGCACATTTGGCCGTTGCTAAGGAAACGGATCTCTCTCGTTCATACACACTCACGCGCACACATACACTCGCTATCTCTGTCTCTCTCTCAGACACACGCACGCACGCACGCTCTCTCTCGCTCTAATACACACGCACATTCGCACACATGAGCTCCTTATCATGACACTTTTTACCTCCCGCAGCTGCATCTGAATTCATGGTGAACAATGAAAACGCGTTTAATGGAGTGAAAACGAGCGCATGCGTGAGTGCGTATGTGCATCATAAACACTCTGGATCCTGACACACAGAAGAACATCTGGAAACGTAACAGCTGTTTGTATTTATTCCTCTTTAGCACCAGTTGTTCTCTCTCTTTTCTTCTATCCACCGATTCACATCTGCACATTTCTTCACATCACTGACGGTCGCTGTGACTCTCGAACTATGTGATGAACACAAGCTGAGGACATTTTGAAATCCACTGCTGACAGTAGCTCAATATTCAATTGAAGGGTTGTCAAGGGAAACACGTAGGGACCCAGGCAAAGAGGTGGGGCTCCATAATCAGCTGATTACACAAGTAAAAAACGAACATACAGTATTTTACCACTCACACAAAGGGAGATATTATCACACACCAAAGCTCCGGGTGTATTTGGTTTGAGACCTTTATCGAAATACAGTGTGGGGTGCAAGTGCCCTTAAGTATGAGTTGATATAAGCTGCTTTCAGTCACGCACTGAAGTTCACACATTTTCTTGAACATTTCTGCAGGGGCCGTATGTGAGTACGCAGATGTCAGTTGCTCCAGACAGTTTCTCAAGTTCCGAAAACAGTGAAACAAGGACTAACAAGTGGCTCGTACACTGCAGGGCTGAAATTTGGCGCTATGAAATAGTGAAAGCTGAAGGCCTGCAGCGTGGGAGACACTAGTTTGAATGTGTTTGTGTACCAAATCATTGGAAAAAGAACCAATGTTGCAATCTTGACTGACACATTGCACACTGCAGGGATTTACAGTAGCTTTCAAATGGCTTTATTAATTAAAAAAAAAGAATAGGAAGAAACATACAGTCTAACATGAAGTAAAAACAGAATGAAGACATTCCATGTGCAAAAGGTTTTTAAACTGGAGCCACATTTAATGACTGTTTGTGGTTAAGACTGTTGACTGGTGAAGTAAATATTTCACCTATCTGCAGGATACAGCAATAGCCTGAAGTGAAATGTGGTTGAGAGCAAAATTAGAGCTCATGATTATAATACACTGACAGAAAGAAAAAAAATATTTTTTGAATCATGTCAAGAGCCTTGTTTCTCAGCGTGGTCCAACAGCTTACCTAAAACAATCAAAGTGCCACAGAAAAGGTACAGTAGGTTCAAGTAAATTAACGAAATTCTAATCATAAAAGACCCTTAAAACCAAGTTAAGTATTATGTGCAAAATTATAGTTCTTTTAAAACTAAATATTATATATGGGCTCATAAATACATACTGGGACTGCTAAAAATCTTTTCCCCCCACAAGATTTATGGAGTAAAATGTGTGGCTCAATTGAGCAGATCAGATGGCTCATACAGCTCAAATTAAGACAGTGAAGACTGCCTAAGGTTTTTTACTGAATTGGCCATGCACTTCTTCAACAGTGTGCATTAACATCCTGAACTGATTCTCAGTCATGCTAGGTTCATGAATAGTCCTGATAGAAAGTCACAATCTCATCTCTACAAGACAAGTATGATCAGACAAGATCAGATCACATGAATGTTCAGCTTGTCCAGTAGTAGACACAGTATAAAACACACTTTATACAGATAACTGATTAACCAAGTCAGAGGTCTGAAGATGAAGTGGCAAGAACAATCCCTTAAAACAGAAAATAAGACAGCGTTGATTTTACCCAAGCCCTGTGTTACCTGTAATGACCAGCAAAGAGTGAAGATAAGTAGTTGATTATCAGACACCCTGCCAGAAGTATCGAGCAACACTAACTATATTCAAAGCATTGAAATTCGAAAAGTCTGGAGTGTGCACAGTAATGCCATGGCTTTCAAATGAGTGAGGACTGAGTTTTGGAATGGCAGAACGCTGGTCTACAGGGAGGAGGTGTCACCAGGCGTAAGTGGCAGCCCGTTGCTGACCTGGAAGCGCGTCTCATCTGATATGCCATACTGCTCCAGGGGGTCCTGCAGAGACAAGAGACCATGAGCAAAAAATGTAAGAAAACAGTTAAGTGTTCAACAGAACAAATGCTCTGTTGTTGAATAGAAATAAATCGTAGATAAAGAAGTTAGTTCACTTAACACAAAACTCAAGGACAAATAAGAAAAAAGAACATACAGTTGTTAACCATTTTCCCAGAATGGTGTCTAGACTTGCACTAAAGTTTGGGTTTGATTTAGTGAAGTTTTGAGATCTTTGAGAGTTCAAATTTGGTGTGTGATGTGGGCAAAATTTAATTGATGCACAAACCAGAATTCTACACATGCATCCCAACAAAGAGAGGGCAGCAGTTTGAGTAGATTATGAGTTAAAGCAGCTTTCAGACATGCACTGAAGTTATAATGAAACTTTGAAGACTCGTGTGAGAGAAATTGGAGCGGCTTCATACTGCACTTGTTCTTGTTTTGGTGTGAATCCGGAGCTTTAGTCCTGTTGCCTTATCTTTTTTTTTCAATTGTATCTGTGTTATGTGATTTCTGTGTGTCTTGTGACTGTTGAAATGTTTTGTATGCTGCTGTCTTGGCCAGGCTTCCCTTGGAAAAGAGGTCATTGTATCTCAACGGGACCGACCTGGTTAAATAAAGGCAAATAAATAAATAAATAAATAATGCTACGTGGCATCTATTGCACATCTGTCCGTCCTAGGAGAGGGATCCCTCACATGTGGCTCTCTCTGAGGTTTCTACATATTTTTACCCTGTTAAAAGGGTTTTTAGTAGTTTTTCCTTACTCTTGCTGAGGGTTAAGGACAGAGGATGTCACACCATGTTAAAGCCCTATGAGTCGAATTGTGATTTGTGAAGATGGGTTATACAAATAAAATTTGATTGATTGATTGATGGTGCACTACTTAAGTTATATCCCTAACTGATACTAATGGCCGCTATAACCTGTTAACATCTAATGGCAGTTGGTAACTTATATTGTGCAGAAGACCTTCAAACATACACAGTTTTCTATAATGCTTTACGTGGAGATATACATTTTGAGTGCATTACTACATAACACTGTTGTAATCACATTAGTACATTACTATACTTTAGTGTCACAAGTCTCAGCTACAAAACTTTACACAACAAAATCCAAACTAAGATAACACAAACACTGCCAGTGTATTTCAGAGTGTGGGCAGGGAGACGCTCCATCTGTTAGGCATTTAGTGCTGTGAAGGGTCTTACCTTGCCAGTGAGCCTGTGGATTTCAGTTCGATAAAATACCAGATTCTTCCTCATGAACTCGTAACTGCAGAAAATGGGAAGAGTTATTTTGACATGGGACGAGAAAATAGTTTCTAAGGGAATACAGTGAAGAATATACCTGCAAGTACTTGTGATCAGTTCAGTTCATATATAAACCTAATCATGTATTACATAATGTACAACAATTTGTCTTTTGGGACCAATGCCTCATTCATTTAATTTGTAACAGTGTTGAATCAACATCCTGCAACAGAACAACACCAAAGAAGTAATGATCACTGCTCATCTGGAACCATAATAATGCTATAATGTTCCTTTTTATGGCTATAGTTAATGAAATGGACAACTGAGACATATTTCCTGGTTTCCTTGTACATGTGTCTTTATGTCCACAGAAAATATGATGGGTCTAATCTATGGTCGAAACTTTGTTTGTGTTTCAAGGTGGAAGAATGGAGGAGTCAGGACTACCTGGCTTTGATGATGGAGTCGACCCACTCCCCACACTGTTCCTCTGAGTCACACTCGAACAGATACTTCCTCTCTGCTTCATCCAGGAAGGCTGGAATCAGATCAAAAGATTTCAAGTTTAATGGTGATCCATGGTGCAAATGTATATATAAGAAATGTAATAATAAATCCTTTAATACTGGACTTTGATTCATTTCTCTGTTGCTGCTCTGTGATATATTTAACGATCCATAATAATTTGAATAGTATCTGCACAAACAATGAGCTCAGTCATGTAAACAGTCAGTGTGTGTGAGTCACCTGACATGAAATGAAAACGAAAGGAGGCTGAAGCTCACCTAAGGTGAAGCTCTGACTGTCCTCTCTCTCCACCCTGCACTGCTCCAGCAGCAGAGCTCCAACCGGCTGACGAACCAATCAAATGATGACTTTAATAACATTATTATTATTGTTGATTAAAACTGATCAGGTGTTTGAGTGTTTCTCCAGCTCACCTCCTCCTCATCAGTCCGGAAGTAAAAGAGGAAGTTGACAACGAGCTTCACCAGCCTCCTCTTTACAACTGATTTGAAAACAGAAAGAGGTGAAACTTCACAACAATCAGCAGATAGCTAAAGAAAAACCACAGTGTGTGGTCACAGATCAGCTGCTGCTCGCATGACGTTAGACAGAAGACAAGAGTTGTGTGTGTGCGTGTGTGTGTGATCGGTGGATAAAACATTTACCGTCTCCTTTCTTGGGTCCTCTCATCCCCAGCTCGGCTGCCTTCTCTGACGGCTGCCGGCTCAGAAACACCAGCTCCTTCTCGTTAAACCGCATCACTGACGCAGACACCCACCGTCTGTTGTCACAGACACACACAGAAGCTACAGGCGACACACGACATAACAACGCAGCAGCTAGCAGCGGCACGAAGCTACAGACGTGTTGTTCCAATATCGCTTGGTTCCTTATTTGCCGCAGCGCAAATGTGACGGAGGGACTTTGGTCATTTCTGATGGAGAGCGGAGGGCTCGGACCTGTCCTTCATGTTACACACACCGGACATGGACCCACACACACACCGCTCCGTGTACACTGACACGCCTCACTAGAAACAGCACGGCAGCCGATGAGGGCCAAACTAGGAAAACGGCGAGTGTAGAAACCCTGGAGGGATCCTCAGCTGGAGCTCAGCACATCATACACCTAGAAATACTCAAGAAGTGACCACAAAGGAAAAATTACCACAAACAGACACATAGCCACTACAGACATTTACAAAAACACACAAAAGTACCACAACATGACCACTACATAATCACAAGGGACCCACAATGACCAGAAAGACACCTAACTGTCTCTTGACCACAAGAGGCAGGAAATGACCACAACATGGCCACAAACGATGAAACACAAAAGAACCACACAGAGACAAAATGACCACATGGAGACAGTTTGCTCTCTTTGCATGTCTTCTTTATAAAGGAATATTTCATTCCAGTCCGGCCTCTGCTCCAGTCCAGCAGGGGGCGGTAATAAGCCTGAATCTGCCGAGAAAATCGGATGTAGAGAAAGACACTTGGGCATGCGCAGAACGAGTTTACTGTGGCGTGATTCTAACGTTGTGGACTCGGTGAGTGTTTTGGACAAAGAACGCTGTTTATATGGTTTCCTCGTGTAATACGTCTAACTGTGTCCTATAATTCATAAACTTATTATCACGTACCACGTTTCGCTCTGACTTTGATCGTTTGGATTTGTTAAAAACCATTCATTGCGAGTTAAACACTGCTAGCTTAGCTTTAGCATTTCGCATAACGTCCGCTAGCATATTGCAGCTAAATGGATTTTGAAGGAGTTATTTTACAGAAAGCTTTTGTGACGTAGCGTATTAAAACAAATCATTTCACGTGACTCGAAAACACTTGTTTGAATTACTTTGCTGTTTTTGTTTTGCTTTACTTCCCAGTACTTTGACCGATCCCATGCAAACTAAGCTAGCTTCGTGAATTGTTTCGGCCAATTTAGCACGTTAAGGATTTATATTTACTTAATCTACTCATCTACCGCGTCAATAAACATATTATACATGTTTGTGGAAATTATATTTGTAACATGAGCAGTAAAGCATATTATCAATACAGTTTAAACAGAGTTATACAAGTTTAGTTATATATGTAAGTCCATCCTGGGTAGCAATGTCTGAATGTGTGACGTATTATTTCCAGAGAATCAGGAAGGATCTGCCTGAAGGACCTGTCCAGGTTGGACCGGACACTCAGCTGTGCGTTTGAGTCCAGAACGTTGCAAAGATGGATTTCCAGCACCGAGCTGGAGGGAAGACGGGGAGCGGAGGGGTGGCGTCTTCCTCCGAGAGTAACCGAGACAGACGGGAGCGGTTACGGCAGCTGGCCCTGGAGACCATTGACATCAACAAAGATCCCTATTTTATGAAGAATCACTTGGGTTCATATGAGTGCAAGCTTTGTCTGACACTTCATAACAATGAGGTGAGGGGATACACAATGGAGCTTCCCTTAATTACCTGAATGTTGCACTGTTTTGAATGTTTTGAAAATGACAAATTACTCTCTTCATTACAGGGAAGTTACTTGGCGCACACACAAGGAAAGAAACATCAGACCAACTTGTGAGTCCTCATCTTGATTTTACACTAACGATAAAAATGTTTTATCTCTTAGGTTTGGTTCAGCCAAGTTAATGTTTCCAGTGTAAATACTGAATAATGGAAAAGTAAACTCTTTGTTTGATTCAGAGCACGACGAGCAGCCAAAGAGGCAAAAGAAGCTCCTGCTCAGCCGGCTCCAGCCAAAGTCAAAGTTGAGGTCAAGAAATTTGTCAAAATTGGTCGACCAGGATACAAAGGTAAGCGGGATGTGGGTTATATATCAGTGCAGACATTATGTAGGTTATGTAGATCGTAATATTACTGCATATACATTGTATTTTAACACATCATCTGTATTTCTCTCTTCTTTAGTCACCAAACAAAGGGATTCAGAAACTGGACAGCAGTCTTTACTTTTCCAGGTTTGTGTTCTTTGGAATCCTTGAATTTCCCCTTAACTTTGATCTTTGTATTTAGTAAACAAGAGCAATTATAATCTCCTTACAGTAATACTTCTCAACTTATACATATATTTTTAAAAACAGCTACATTTTGTATATTTTCATTGTCATACTTCTCTGTAATTCAGTTCTGCATGCAAGAGCTCATACCTTGTTTTGTTTATTGTTATGTCTTCTTTATAGAGGAATCAGAAAGCAGCTGGTTCAAAGTGTACACTGTTGATTGATTGTTTAAAAACCCACACAATCTATGTTTTTGTGTGATTATTCTGTTATAAATAGCATCTCTACACTAAAATAATTTAAAATGGGTTCAAAGCATTACCTCTTATATACTGCTGCATTGATGTTTTAACAGTCAGAGAAAATAGATCAGGACAAACCTGTAAACAATCTGTTTTTCTGTTTCTCTGTCCGTCAGATCGACTACCCAGAGATCGCTGAAGGAATTGGACCAAGGCACCGTTTCATGTCTGCCTATGAGCAGCGCATTGAGCCCCCTGACCGTCGCTGGCAGTACCTGCTGCTTGCTGCTGAGCCATATGAGACCATTGCCTTCAAGGTGAGAGGAAGATGCTCTTTTGTTTCTGCTTTTACATGATTTTATTCTTCCTGCGGTGACATCATTATTTTGGGTCCTCCAGGTTCCAAGTAGAGAAATTGACAAAGCAGAAAACCGCTTCTGGACCCACTGGAACAGAGAAACTAAACAGGTAATGATCAGCTGATTTATTATTAAAAGCTAACCTAGGTATTTTATTTTGAAAATAGGATATATGTGATGTAATCCATCTTTCATGTTGTTTTTTATTTCCAGTTCTTCCTGCAATTTCACTTCAAAATGGAGAAAGCTATTCCCCAGTCCACTGGTCCAGTGCCTCCTGCAGGTGTGAAGCGCCCCCTTCCTCTCATGACTGGAGTTGGACCCCGGTCAATGAATGATTCAATGCCCCCTCCCCCACCAGGAGGGATGTCTGTCCCCCCACTCCCACCGGGTGCCCCCCAGATGCCCATGCCCCCCATGCCAATGAGGCCGCCACCTCCCGATGGACTCTCATTATCTCATAATTGATCATCTACCAGCGGATCATGATTGCTTTCTTTCATGGGCTGCAGTCCCACTGCCCTGCCTGTGGTGCACATCTCACCGTGGGCACTGCAGGTACATTCAGTTTTTATTTTCCCTTCAGTTGATGTTTAAAGTCCACATAAGTCGATTTTTATACTTTTGATTGGTTTATCTAAATGTGTGGGGCAGTCTGCAACATTGTAATAACTACTCTGTACTGTTTTGTATAAATGCTTGGATTCAGGTCTTTTAAGAGTCTGTTTTTGTAATTAAATGATGAGGAGAAAAAACATTTCCATCTTTATGTCTTGATTTTCCAAAGAAATTACACACAAAAGTGAATTAATGTATCAGCAATTTGAAGAGTGGGTCAGAGCATAAGAAACACAAAAGAAAAGAGTAAGCTAGTGATCGTATTGACTCAGGATTTCTCCTGATCATAAAAACTGAAAATTCACAAATACCTTTTTATCTCTTCAAAACAGCTCTCGGATGATAGAATAGGGATCCAATTGTTGATTAAAATACAAACTTGATCCATGTTCCCAAATTCTGTAAGAATTAGAGATTTCTAGCTTCACATTTCAAACAGCTGAGTGAGCTGGAACCCTTGATAATCAGCTGATGGACTGAAATAAGTTTGATTTATTTTAACACTATAAAGAGAGAAATCGGTTAGTTACATGAATGTTTGGAGTAACAAAGACTTCACTGGTGAATCGAAGTTCCATCAAACAGAATTCTCCAATAAACACAGCAACAAAAAGCTGGAGCACAACGTTTCTTTCTCCTGGAAGCATAGATAACTTGAGTTTTAAAGATTGAATTTGAAAGATTCATATTAGAAAATCTTGCATCAAAGTGCGTGTCACCTTTAGTAAATGTTATCAAATCACTGTAGATGATTCCTTTTGAGTCTTTTTCTTCTCTCTCGTTTTCTCCAACCTTTTATTCTTCTCAGGTACTATCTCCTCATCATCGCCTTGATCTTCATCTTCTCCCCTCGCTGCTTCTTCGAGTTCCTCCTCCTCATCTCTTTTTTTCTTGTCTTTGGTTTCTTCATCCCTGGCTTTCCTGACCCTCCTGTCCTTTAATTTCCCATCTCTTTGCTTCGTGAGCTTTCTGTCCGGTAGCGGCCTGTTTCTGAGACCTCTTGGTGTTCTGGCCATTGCTCCTCTCTTTGCTCTCCCTCTTTTCACTTCTACATCGTCATCTTCTTCCTCCTCATCCTCTTCGTCATCAAGGTCTGGCAGCCACAATAACACTAATTCCCACAGAGATGTCTGAGGCTAGAGGGGAGAGAACACGTGAAGTGGGTGCAGCAGATTGATTAACAAAGTAATAAATAACCAATAGTAATTTACCTCTGATGGTTGTCCTCTATGACGTAATGTTTCTGACCGTCTCACCTTCAGTCCAACAACTTCTTCCTCCTGACCGAGCAAAGTCCCCCGACTACGCAAAGTTTCTGTATTTTTTTTCCAAAGAAACAACTTATTAACAGCAGTTATGCCATTTTTGTACGTCATATTCTGCTTTCCTTCTGGTTTACTTTACCATGAAGCCTCTGAAAGCCCGAGGTGAGCACGAGGATGGTGATGGCCACAAACAGACATCGGTTCAGAGTGACGTTCTCCCACGGTGTTTCTATTTGGGCTGGATTTGGTGTGGACAAGGTTTTAGGCAAGGATGCTGAGGGAAGACAAGAAAGAGAAGAATATATCAAAAGGGAAGGACAAATTGTGTACTCTCTTTAGTTTAAAGTTTGATCTGTTCCAGAGAAACGCTTACTCTGTCTATAGCAACTAAATCTTAATATGTTATATTGGGACCATTTAATTGATACAAAAAATGAAGTGGAAATGCAAAATGTTTTACAAAAAATGTCTATCGATATATGTGTGTTTTTCTGTTTAGCCTGCTGGCTCCCACCATACAAACTTAAAGTCGTCTTGAACAGAAAATGAATCAGCTAATTGAAAAGCTGAGGGTTACAGAGAATTAAAGAAATGGCTCACGTCTTCTAGGGAAGCTGGGTTCTCTGAGTAAAGTCTTGGGTTCTGCCCTTGGTTGTTGTGAAGCTGGAGCCATTTCCTGTTGGAGAGCAACATGTAGTTGGGAATAAAATAAATATGAGTGAGGGGGGGAATCAGTGAAACAGTTTTCATGAGGTTCTTTTCCAACTAACCTCTCTGATTTTCCTTGAAGCATACATTTCTGAAACAGACAGATATAGAGTTACTGAGGTGGGGGGTGCAGTATCACAAAATCCTGAACAACCATGCCCTGAATATAAAGTTGATTTATCCACACATGTTTAAACCTATTCAGAAATTCGTTTTGAAGAAATGATTCATTTTAATAATCCAAATAGATAATAATAATCAGTCATGTAACGTGATAATTATCGATATCGACTGAAATTTTTTATCTTCATATAATATCACCCAGACCTAGTCTTATTACCAATATACCACGATTGTGTTTAGATGAACTAAGGCCTACTAACATTCTCTGACAAGTGAAACGATCTGTACCCCGACCATCCGTCCAACACGGCCAAGGTGCATTATCACCGTGCTGACTTTGACCAGGAGTCATATTTCAGCACCTCCCTGTGCTGATGCTCCCAAGTATTTATAGAGCTGGACAATACAACGGATGAGTGCTTTATGTGCAGGCTTTAAAGATTCTGTGTACGTGTGTGTTCGGATGTGTGTCGCCACCTGGTCTGCGGATCTGTCGAACAGGCTTGTGCGGAGGAGGATCTGCTCTTGATGTCCCTAACTCCTCCTCAAATGTCTCATAGCTTTCTTCCATCCCTTCCCTGACAGACAGAGGGTGAGAGGAAAACGGAAGAAGCTCGAAACTAAGTTTGTTTCAAAAGGATGTGGCATTTTTGAAATTTGCAGAAGATGCAGTCAGTGTTCAGCCGAATATGCTGAATATATAATGAATGGCAAAAAGTGACTTCTATTGTCTTATCAGTGCTTCATGTTAAAGGTCGACTTCTGAAGCAACATCTTGACATTCCCATTTACAGATGAAAGCTGTAAGCCCTATGTGTTGCATGACATTTCTAAATGGACACTGAGCAAATGTCCCAGCAGCTATAAATAGATGAAGCAATGGCACTGCAGAGACATGGAAGTGGATGGATACAGGCTGCATATAAATACACAGCAAAACAAGAAGAATACCTGATTCTGTGTTGGTATGCGTCCGGCTATAGCTCCACTAGAGATGAAACATAACCCTCTGACCCCGGTTAATATATAACGACCTACCTGCCTCCACATGTATGGTCCCCGGGGCAGCGTCAGGGAAGCTTTGTCACAGAGTCCGTTGTTCCTCTGCTGAGATGGCAGCAGAGTCATTCTCTGAGCTGTGTGACGGCCAAGCACAGGTGCTGGAGAATGGGAAAAAACAAAAAGCACTGAGTGACAGCCAGTCAGACGTGTTGAATGAGGCTGGGCTGACATTACCGTGCACCATACAGCTGTCACAGGAGGTGGCACAAAGGGGAACAAGGGTTTACCAAGTTGTGGTAAATGTTGGAAAAAACAGATTCTATTGTATTATTTATAAAAGTAATCAAAATGAATCAATGCCACAGATTTAAAGGAACTATAGGACAATACCTCTACTCATAAAAAAACAGTATTTTCTTTGCATATAAAACAACAAATCGTCCAAAAGTTCAACAAGTGTGAATACACTCTTTTTTAAGATGCTTTCTATATTACTCTTTTGTCTGGAAATCGGTTCTGCAGTTCACCAGCAGAGGGCGCCACAGTACTGGGTAAATGGCGTTTAAAGCCTCATTTTAAAGAGAAAGTCTGTAGTAGAGGGTCAGACTTGTCATCATGCAGATTAACAGAGGGGCTGATACATGTTCTCTTTATGATCTGACCATCAGCTGCACCCTCTCTATCAGACAGTTTAGAAATACATGGCCAATTCATCATTCTATTATTTACATAAATACTTAATTGCACGTTTCCTCCGCCTATATTGTTCATCGAGTGAGGCCAGTATTTAACCCAATGCCGTGTGTGTCTGTTGTGAGGCTTTGAGGCAAACTCCCCACCAACTAGAAGCTGTGTAAAGAGAAAAAGTAAAGATGACTGGGTGATATATCCGATTATGTGGGAGGGGAGAGGAAAGGAAGTGTTGGTAAACAGACGTGTGCGATGTTCATGACTCATACCTTTGCTGTGACTCTGCCCAAATCCCCTGAGCCGCACAACAGTGTGCCCATCGGTAATCGCTCTGAATGGGACATAAGCTCTATAACCTTTGCTGCAGGCCGCCTGGCCAATAGACACCATGTCAAAGTGGTGCACACGGCTCTGTGATAATGCAGCTTACATTCCAATGACATTATGCACAAAAAACTGACACAACCCAACTTGTCAGAGGTGGTTTGTCAAAAAATTATAACACGAATGAAACTTCTTCTGCTTTTCCCTTATCTTGCTCCATCTGACATTGTGTCTGGTTTCCTTAGAGCACATCTCAAAGTCATGTGACCATAGATACTGAGAATAGAAGACATCACAATCCAATGCTATTTTTATTATTTTGAGTTTTCAGCTGGGAGATGTCAGGTTGAATTAAATTTTCCCTGGCTGGTCCACGATGTCCTCAAGTTGGGGGGTCGGCAGGGACTGACAATAGCTGCCCGTCTTCTCCCGGCTTGAAGTTCAGCTCCTCCCTCTTGTTCCACTGACAAAAATATCCTTTTTGCTCCTGACCCCAAACCAGCTGTCTTTCTCCCTCTCTGTGCTTCTACCAAGAGGTTGAGCATCTTCCACAGGGAGTCTACCTGGATGAAGGCGACGTCTACCCCAGGATGAACTGCATAGATTTAGCTGGTCTCACATGGATCTGGGGCTTCTCCTGTCTCTCCTTTCAGCCTGTACTCTGGGGAGCTTGTCATGGCACCGTCTGTATCTCCACTGGTAAGTGCTTGGTCTGCTAAGTCTTGCACCACACCAGTAGGTGCATGGTGGGTCTCACGTTCCATAACTTATATAGTGGGTCTCTCCTCATTTTCCACCTGTGCAGGTTTGTTGGGGTTGAAAAGGTCCTACTTTATCCACTCGCCCTGTCATCCAAGTTCCACACCACCTCTGTCTTTCGCCCTTTCCTCCTCCAGGTGTCAGACTTCAGCTGGGATCAGTGTTTCCTCTGACTAGGGTCTGATTTACAGAGTGCTGGAAGTAGCCGGTTCTGATTCCTCTTCCCAAGTCTCCCTGTGAAAGAGGATTAGACGATGTCCTGCATCTTAAGTATGGTGTCTCAGAACATCAAAAACAAGCCATAGCAGATTCCATCCGTCCATCTTTCCATCCTTCCATCTATCATTTGCAAATTCCTAAAACTTGGCACAACCACACATCCTGTTATTGCACATGGAATAAGGACTATTTGTGTGATCAGACTCACTGTGACCTTTAATGAAATGATAATTAATTTAACCATGTGAGTATTTGTAGATAATTGTGTCATTCCACTACACCATCTATCTCTCTATCAATCCATCTATCTATCAGTCCGTACGTTTGTCCATCCATCCATCCAATAATTTATCGTGCCTGTTCAAGGATACAAAATGTACAATATGTTGTATGAAGATGTGTTCTTTCAGTCTTATTCTCTTAAACTGAGCTTGTCTCCAGACTCAATAAACCAAATGCACAATATCATTCTGCTAATTTGTCAGTGCTTATTGGTCTCACAACTTAGATGTCATCATCTGTGTGAAACGGTTTTAATTACCATTGGAAAGCATTTGATTAAGACACATTCATTCTAATGTATCAATTATACCATGTGAATCTTAAGACTCCCACGTATTGTACTTCCCTAACACCAAGAGTGGGACCTTTCTAGGCATTTTGCCTCAATGATAAGTGCCCAAAAGTTTCAGGCTCATTCTGATTGGTCGGGATATTTCTAGGCATTTTGCAACTATGATAAGTGCCTAGAAGTGTCCCAAGTATTGCACTTCGACCACTAGTGTGGGACATTTCTAGGCATTTTGCTTTAATGTAAAGTGACTACAAGTGTCCCACGTATTGTACATCCCTAATCCATCTTATTCTCAGCTGGTGTCGAGGTTAAAGGAAAGTGAAATGCAGCCATTTTTTGGGCCAAAGCCTTTAAGAATGTTTCAAGGGCAGCACATTGCCTCTGTGGACACAATAAAGTGAGCAAATATTGCCCGTGGGTGTCTATGCTCCAAATTCGGGCTCCTGAGAGATGTGAGCTTTGTCATGCTTTTTGTCCCCTTTTGTCCTTTATAATGAACAGGACAGACTGTTCAGCACCCAGTGGAGGCTGCTCTGTGCCCGTCCTCACCGAAGTATATGGTCGAGCCTGAAACAACACACCTTTAGTCTATTTGGATCTCAAAGGCCTCAATGACTTATACAGGACTATTGCAGTGAATTATTTAGCTTTGGTTACCTGTGAAAGAGCTGATGTCTCTTTAAAAAAAGGAAACATTTAAAAGTGATGCTGTCAGAGCAGTATAGACTTCCCAGGTTTTAGCTTCAAATAAAGCTGATAATCCGACAGTTTTGCCAAAGCAACTGGTTGTGTGTGAACAGGTGAGACAGCACGCATGATTTTAATGTTTCTTTCAAACACACTTAGACAGGCATTTATATACAAGTTACAGAATATATCTGTTATTGAACTGGGTAGAAGTCTCAGAGATTTAAATATTTTACAAAAGAGATCTGGAAAAGCAAAACAGTATTATTATAATAATCTGACAAAACAGACAATTACAGTTGCCATACACCAGATACACATACAATCTTCAAAGTGAATTTCAATAAAAAAAATCAAGAGCATCCAGAGCGACCACAGTGACCTATTTTCTAAACCCTATACATTTCACATCCTTATGTTGATTCGAGAGGGCATCATATTTTAAAGCTTCTTTGTAGAATATTGTCCATTGTCACATCATTTTTTGTGTACATGACTGAATTAATAAACAACTTTTAAGGTGAAGGTGTAAACGTATCCCTGGTTTGTAGACCTATATTAAATGGCTTGATGCATGTTCTCTCCGGGCCTCCAGGTAGTCCAGCCTCCTCCCTAGGTCCAAAGACACGCAGCTTGGGGTTTGGTCAACTGGGGACTCGAAGTAGACTGAAGCTGTGAGTGTGGTTGGTTGTCTTTGTATGTTGGCCCTGTGATACGCTGGGGACCCGTCCAGGATTGATGGATGTATCCCTTGACCTGAACTCTGACCAGTGACTCCAAAACAAAACTTTATTTTATAGTTGATAGAGATAGACACTTGTTGCACAAAGATCTTTAAAAAGGAACCAGAACTGAGTGTGTTCAGTGGATAAATAGATACTTTTTAAATATTGAGATGAGGAAACCTCGCTGCCTGACAATAAGAAAAACGATCCTACATATTTTGTGCCAGAAATCTTTCTTTTTAGTTACAAATTGTTCTATTCAGCTCTTTCTGGAGTGCGAAGCTTCATTCATTCAAGTCTGAATGGAGCTGCTTCAGAACTTCTAATTCAAATTATTCACATACAGAGGACAGACATGAGTATCTGCATGTATATATGAGGAATATATATAAGAGTTTATTCACATCACAAATATGTTGGTTCAAATGTTTTCAAACTGCTCTCTCAGCCCACAACTCCCTGTAGAGACCTGTGTGTACAGAAGAAAGTGAACCCATATATATCTTTAATGTGTCCTATGTAACAGATTTTAAACAGTTTTACTCTCATGTTGATTTATTGTGGCATTTTACTGCTTCATTAACTTTGCCTCTTTGTTCCATTTAAAAAACAACATTAAGATTATTATGCACTGAACAAGCTGCCCTGCCAGTCGGAGAGTAAATCACTGGATCTGCACCAGCGGCCCTCATTTGCCAGGCAGCCTCACAGGACCTGCTCGCCTTCCAGCTCACACATCTGCCTGTGAGTTCAGCATCCTCCCTCTCAGATGTGCTGACACTGTAAAACCTGTATTTGAAGAGGAACGACATTGTATCCACAAGGATTTCGGTCGTATGACTCGGTGCTGCTCGGCTTTCACTTTGAGTCTCATACCAAAGCCTTCAAGTTCCTCTCGGAGCCACAGTGGGACTCGTGTGTTTCTCTGGATCTCTTCAGGCAGCTCGCTCAGCTCTTTTGATCTTTTGGAGACTACAACATGCAACGGGTCGGATGGCGGGTACGACTCTTGCCAGGGGTTCACGAGGGAGAGCTGCTCATGCTGTAATCCCGACTACGCCCTCGGGCAGATAATGTCCCGGCAATTTGATAATCTGTCCCTCACTTTGCCATTGCAGGAGGTGTTACGTCCAGAGAGATCTCTCTCTGAAAGGAGCTGGAAGATGAGATGCGGGGCCCAGAGGAATGCTGGGACGTGCTGGAGGATGACTCTGGCAGGAGGGTGTGGGGGGATCTGAGGAGAAAATCAGTTATCTGGAAGCCCTGTTTCATCATTATAGGATGAGATCCAGGGAAGATGAGAGGGCTGAAAAGAAAAGATGAGAGAAGGGGTAATTGGTTGGAGATATTGGATTTCTTAAAAGCCAATTGAAATCCAATTAGTTGAGTTCGATAGTGAATATTGAGTTCAACTTTATCTCCCTTCTTCAGAGCACGTTGCCTGTTTTAATGAAACTTTGATGCCGAGGCGTTAAGCTACTGATATGTTTTGTTTTAGTGTTCAACACTTTCGTCTTTTTCTGGTTTTGTGTTCTCCTTCATAACCTTTCATTCCAATTTAACCTTTGAAAATCAGTTCAACAACTACTTTTTCATCCTTTCTTTCCCCACTTACTTCAGTGATGGGCTCTCTCTCCCCCGCTAACACTTCACTTTCACAGTCACACCAGAGTTTCTAGGCCGCATGTGTACTGGTTTCCCCCCCGCTACCTCCCTCCTTCCCTCTATGGCTCCCTCCCTGTCTCTCATTGTATCTGCAGGCCACTTTATTGATGGAGTAATTTGCCCTGAGATTGTACTGCAGTCTCCCGGGTGCTATGTGTATTAATTACCATCTATTCATCTGAGGCTGTTCAGCCTTTCAACGGGCTGCAGATCAGCAGTTCCAGGCCAGTGCTTCACAGCTTCTGTCATGGCCCTAATGCTCCGGCGCGAAGCGGCTGCGCCTGTGGAGAGGCGAGTAATGTGAAACCTCATGCACCGAGGAAGAGTGAGATTTATAACTGCTGCCCCGGCGCTGACCACTTCGTCGGCGTGTGGAAGGGACACAACACACACACACACACACATTCAGTTTGGACAAGCCCGATTTTTTAGCTCTGATCACGTGATGAGATGCTGTTTGTCTTTATTGGGGTCCTTACCCTCTTAGTCAAGCAAGTTTGTGCATGTTACTTGTACAGGTCTATAATCAATAACTCATTCCAGTGTCTTCAGCTCCTTATAAATTAGTGAAACTGCAAATGAATTTCAGATAAAGTCTTAATTTGTACACAATGAGAACTGGAATGACGCAAGTCCCCCACCAGGGCCCAGCAGTCATGATTCTGAGTGCTGGCTTGTTTGCATCAAGATCTATTAATTATTCTCTAAGAAATTTTGAAAAATGCCCCATCACACAACGTGACAGACAGTGTAAATAAAATCCCTTCATCTGGATCCTTCCACCAAGTGTCATGGAAATTCATCCTTTAGTTTTAGTTTTACTTGTTTAAACCAGCCAACAAACAGACAGCGGTGAAAACATAACCTCTATTACGAAGGTAATGAGAGGGGAAGATGGAGAGAGGTGTGTGTGTGTGTCTGTTTGTGTGGGTTTGTGTGTGTGTGGATATAAAACCCATAGAGGTAAATTACACCCTGACTCCTACTATCATCACTCATCTGAGCCCAGTGAGAGGGTTATAGACTGGTCGTTTTTCTCTCTCTCTGAGGATGCAAGGTCAGTTTTATTACACATTCCCAAAAAGGTATTTTTTAATCCTCGATTTCTATCTCACTCTTAAAATTCAGCTGTTAAGATGAATGACAGCCTCCTCAACCCTCATTGGCAGTGTTCAACTTGTGCTTTTAGGAATTTAATTTAATTAATTTTTTGGCCAGGTTGACAAACTGCTCAATCACTGAGATGTTTTTAAATAAAGAAGGAGGTAAATTAAAGTCTGAGAAAAAATGCATTCACGTAAATGTGAAAAATTTAAAACATATTGTAGATCATTGAGGTAAAATGAGCTCTGACCAAATCCTACAGCTGAGTTGAAAGGAAATCTGTCTGTTAAATATGAATGACCTTGACAATATTTCTTATTCTTTATCAGTACATGCAGTTTTCCGAGTCGTAGCAGCAGAATTTAATTATTTCGCTACACAGTTCAATGACAAACTGTTGCCAAGACTCCTGCTGCAGATGAAAATCATGCAACATGATGGAGAACTCATATAGTGGAGCCTCTGGGGAGGATCTGGTGGAGGGGACTGAGCGATTGACTCTTTTCGCTTGACTTTTCATTACAGAAGCTTCAAAATTGAACGTTAAAAGACTGTAAACTGCACCAGAGTGTGTGATCATCTGCCACTGCCACCTTATAGATGATGTGTCAGACATTCAGACAGGATGTATTAAGGTGTGATGTACATTTGAAAACGATTTTATACGCATATTGTTATTCAAAATTCACCGCTACAAGAATACAGCTTCAGACAAACGCACAACCATGAAATGTGTTTATTCAGGGGCAAATCTAGGGGTGGGGACCAGGGGGCAATGGCCCCAGCAGAAATCTGATTGTAGCTCTGTCCTCTAGTCACATACTCATAAAAATTGATATTAAATGAAGATTTGTTAAAATTGTTTTATTCTCACAGGTATTTTTAAGAACTCAATGTGCTTGAAGAAGGAATTTTATTTTTAAATATATTAAATGACTTGTGGCTTTGCTCAAAGCTGTAGAGCTAACAGCTAACAAGCGATGGCTTAAATCTGCATCTAAGTGAATCAGGAACTGTGTTTGGAAGTTTGACGTAACATAATTAGCCCCTCGGTGTAAATTGTTGGCTTTTCACAGCCCCTGATTTCTTCACTGTCTTATTTCCATTTTATACATTACCTCTGCCCAGAGATTTCACTTGTCGGTTCCATGGGTTGGTTGTATGTAAGCAAGATAATACAAAAACTACTAGACAGATTTCATTTAAAACTTGGTGGAGGGATGTGGTATGTGTCAGAGAAGAACCCATTGACTTCTGGTGTTGATCCAGGAGTTCTCTTTCACTTTCTTTAAACTTGCGAGAAAGGGTGTTTTCAACATTTCCCAGTGAATGATTCATGACTCTTGATTTTTTTTTAAGAAGAAAATAAACATTTAGAAAACTGATATCTATGAGTGTGAAATACGGACTACATCTAAGGGACTGTTGAGCCTCCGCAGAGTTTTGCATTCGAGTGCCATTCTAGTTGTTTATCTATTTCATGGTTTTGATTGTGTGTCTCTTTTGTGCAGTAGTTCTTTGGGACATCTAGGAAGCTGCTGTATAGATAAACAGATGGGTTCTTTGGAGAGGCAAACAACATTTGGTCGGATACAGATACAGAAAACTGAAGAGACAATAGCCACTTCACATCTGCAAAGCTTCTTTTGTGCTTGTGTGCTTCACAACCTCGCTGCCTGATTTTGAAACTAGCGTCACCACCATTTTTCCTTTTCTCTCCCGGAGATAATTTTTCCTTGCTCCCCTACGCTGTTTGTGTGCGAGCAGCCTTTCAGCCAGTCTCTGGTTGTCAACTGATTGTAGATAATTACAGCTATTTGACTGCAGCTTTCACAGCCCGTCCTTTCTGGAGGCACTTACAGAGGAAGAACATGCCAAGCGAGAGCTCTTAACTGCCTCTGCAGCTAGCAGACACAATGACACAGTGAGTGTGATGGAATATAAATCATTTATCTGACTGATCAGATGCTCACGGATAAAAATCTGCTCTTTTTTTAAATCCTCTATATGTAAACAGCAGGATTTTGCATTGATTTCTCATCCAAAGCACCAAATAACATTCCTAAACATTAAGTACTGCACTCAAGTGCTGCAGCAAATTATAAATTCACACTCTTTTTCACGATCTAAGCATTTACAGCCAGAAATGTTGTTTAAAGTCGATAGAGTGCAAGTAAAAATAGCTCCAGTTGTCTTGTTAGAAAAATTAAATGCAACCACAGATGATTTGGTGTCAGCGTTGGAGGAAATTCTCCCTCTGTCCAGTTTTGTGCACACTGACACCCCCCTGACAACCTACACCCCCCACCACACACACACACATATTAAGAGCCTAATCCTGGTTTGAAGGAATGTAATTGTTCTTGAGCTGTCATACATTAGCTACATGCCTCTCAGCTGAGAGCTATATCCAGAACAGTAGGAATGAGTCAGAGGCTTTATGATGACAGCTCCCCCGTTTTCCTCCGTCTCCCTCTTTCTCTCGCTGCCTGTCTGACACTCTTTTTGGTCTCATCCCCGTTCTTTTTCGTCTCCACACGGTGTCTTCTGCGCCCTCCTTCCATCCCTCTTTTGACGTCTCCTGCTTACATAAGCTGAGCTGTGTGCCGTGGCGGTGGAGACTTGAGGACCCACCACGGCCGTCACTCAACGGGAAACCCCCAACCCCTTCTCTCTGTCTGTCTGCTTGTTTCTCGGGGAACCATGACAGCTGCACACTTGACCACAGGCAAAAGTGGAAAACAGCAAGAGGGATTAAAGCAGAGAAATATAGCAGACACATGCAGTTTTCTCTACTCCATCTTTCTCCATCTGTTCCTCACACAGGCCTTTTCCTCTAACTCTCACATGAGAACATGAGGTGCAGTAGGCCTACAAGTTCATATATGAACATATTTTAAATATATACTCTCACCATGTAGAGGTTTTTACAACACTGTCACCATTTTGACATTACAGAGGGTTGACTGAGAGGGAAATGTAACTTTAAAGGATCAGTTCAGAATGTTTTCATGTATATCTTAAAACAGTTCTCACATGTCCATGCACATTAGCTGCATCTCAATTCAGGAGCTGCTTCCTTTGGAGGCTGCATTTGAAGAATGATTTCGTCACAGCAGTGTGACTAAGCTTTCCCAATCTGAAGGCTCCTTCAAATGCAGCCAACATATGCTTCCCCGAGAAAGGAAGGTTCCAACGTTTGGATCCATCCACAGCCCAACCTATCCTATTGTTTTTAAAGTAGCGACATTACGTCCAATGCCTGAGTAAGACGCTTCAACTCAACTGAACAGCTAGCAGTGCACTTAGCTCTGCTGGTAGGCAATAGCAACAAGAGCAGAACGAGTTGGCGATGACAGTCAGTGAAAGCCTCTGTAGCCCAGAGCGTCTCATTTCGGTTTTTCTCTTGTGCTCTACACGGGTAGAGGCCGCCCCTGAAATGGGAAACAGCTACTGAGAGGGTGTTTGTTGTAGCTAAAGCAACTCAGATGTAAGTGGTGGGGGGAAATCCAACATATCTTCTTAGAGGAAAGGAATAGTTACAACAATCACTCACTTAGTGTACATAAAGGCATGTGGGAGTTGTTATAAAACAGGCTTGAAACTAGAGTGACACTCAGTAGAGTGCAAATCGTTAATGTTAATGTTAATGTTGCTTACGAACAAACAAACAAACCGAAGAAATAACAGATAGAGGAAAAAACATCAAATAAACTTTTTGCAAGAGGTAAAAATCTGATCCTATAATTGGAAGATTTATTTTTCACACTGTCAAATGCTTCTTCTTGTATGAGCCTCATTAAATGCAGTAAAAAAAATTGCTGCATTATGATCAGCTAACATGAAAATATCAAATAGCCACTGGTCTCAGTTTGTGTTTATGGGCTGTGAAATGAGGCGTCCAGAGGAAAAAAAGAAGGAGATGAAAGAACTAAGGAGGTAAAAACATGGCAGCGAATTTATGATTATTGAACTGAATTGGACCCCAGGTCTCCATTGAGCTTGTGAGGTGGAGATTCAGATGCATTCACACACAAACGCACACACAAACACGCACACACATAAACACACACACACACACACACATTGATAAATGGGCATGCCTTGCTTTTTGTTTATCTCCCCGCTGCAGGCAGTCGGACGTACCCTTCTGATTCCGCATGCAGCCTCACATGTGTCACTGTGATGCACTGACTGACTGTTTGCTGGCGTCTGAATGACAGATTTCTTATTACCTGTTTGCTGAGTGCGAGTTCACGTTATGTACTCGCCTGTACACGTCTGTGTGCACTGATGAGAATTCTCTCTCAAACAAGAACCATTTTTTTTAAACATTCGGGAGACGAGGCTGCTTTGATCCACATTTTATTCCCTGTTTGACAGAGTTTGCTCTTTTGCACGTTGGAACGGTTGCAAAGACGAGAAGGATTCTTGCTGTCACTTGCTTTGATTCATCCCTCTGGGCTGAATGCATCAGTCTGACCCTGTAATGCTGTCACAAAAGTTTTCTTTCCTAGTTTTATAGCTCTGGAGTCACAGTTACAGCTTCAGTAACCCAAAGAGCCAGATATACGGTCCAGTTCAAAACAGAACAGCAATGAAAAATAACAATCAATACTCAGATCAATACAGGGGGGTGGGGGTGCTGCTTGGGCGCACTGTATGTATAATGGATTGTGTGTTGGATTGTGCGAATGTGTGTCTGTTTGTGTGTAGCCGCAATTAAGGACGATCAATCTAGGCCTGGTAATAGCACTCCAAGTGTTTCCATCTCAATGCCAAAATAAAATAGGATTACTATTTATGTTTTTCAGTGCAGTATGAGAGCAGTAATTAATGCAAACCTGAGCATCATTTATCAAAGTTTTCTTCTCTGGATGTCGTTTTACTTGACTAAGTACTTGTTAATTTGTTAATATATCACAGGGTAATTGGTGCCTTCTGTGAATGTAAACAGAAGGCTCATACCGACTAACCTTTCTACAAATATGATGAATTATGGAACAAAAGCAGAGTGATTTTTTCCCTTTGCAAAGGCCAGGGCTGGGGCCATAATTCACTATGTTTACTCCCCCTGTAACAATGAGGTGTGTGTCAGCTGTGGTCCACTGTGCTGCCGTGGCCCTGGTCTCAGGTGTTAGGTGGTCATGCCAGGATAAAATGCAGCCCAGCCTGCATCAGCACACAACATCCATCCCCCTCTGTCTCATTCTCCGCCGGGAGATAGAGCTCTCATCGCTCACCCAGTCTCCATCAGCCCCGGTGATTGGCTTATTATCAGATGTCCCGCACGGAGGAAGAATGGGCCATGCATCACTGCACACATCGCTGCCTCCACACACACACGGACACTCACTGACTACACAAACACACACATCAAGGAAACTAAAAGGATAAACACCTTTTTTGTCCCCGTCAGTTGTAATAGCCTGGTGGGACGACTCAGGCACGCACTCGAATGTGAATACGCGCTGGTACCTAAACTGCAGAAGAAGGCAGGAGCCTCTCAAACCCACTAGTTACTGACAAAACACCTGATGCTTATACTACACCATAGAAAACAACACGTCAATATAGATGCAGAGTTTACCTTGAAGATGAATTGAGATAATTACCTCCACCAAGCAGGTTTTCATCAGCGTTTGTTTGTTTGTTCGCTGCACCGCAAAGACGTCAATCATAAAATGTAGTGGAACGATGCAGTATGATTCAGGGAATATCACATTAAATGTTGGTATGCATCCTGATCAGGGATGTTTTATTTTTCGCTTTCTTAAATATTATGAGAATTTAGTGCAGATCCAAATAAAAATCCAGATCTTTAAATGTGGTTTCATAAGGGGGCTGATGGGCCGTGGCGAATGGTTTGTGCTCTCTGAGTGCCATTCTGGTTTCACATGTCATTTACTGCATACTGTGGAAATGATCATGTAATGTCCTTTGCTCGTGTGAAGGAAGCTTAGCCATGTCTGAGACAATAACCCTGATGATGTCATAACGATGTCATCAGTGTTATCTAAGCTTGGCGATTTCAAACTTGTATGGGAGCCAGGATTTTAAAGTGGGGTATAGAATCCAAAGACATGGCTTGAATGGATATAGATAGATGTCACGTTGCATTATGGGAAGTGTGCGAGTGAGTGTGTGTGTGTTTTGAATGCTATTAATGAACCACAAATCCCCCCATAATGTGTTCCCTGCTCTTACGGAAACTGCATATAACATAGCTGTATACTGCATGGCTGCAGCAGGCTATTTAAAGAGCATAGAAACTATAATGCCACATTACATCACATCGCTTGGTTCATATAGTGCAGTCAGATGTACAGGGGACAGCTGTTAGTACCTGTCTATGTATATGGAAAAGTAAACTGGCTTTAGGCTTAACAGGTCTTTACTTGTCCGAAGGTTGCAGCCACAGGATTAGTCTCCTCTAAAATCTTTATTTAATATCATTACCATAGGGGAGACAACGATGAGAGAAGCGGTGGTGGGGGGGCTGGTGGTGTTTTTTTTTCCAGGGTATCGGTCGTGCTCTTCTCTGCATGCGTCTGCAGCAGAGCATGGCTCTGGTGAGATAAACTGCACTGTTCTGGAATAATCTCTGCGTGTTTCAGGCCTGATTTCACCTCAGCTATAGAGCGAGGAAAGAGATAGACAAAGACAGGGAGGGATGGTGCAGTGGCACGGGCTCCATGTTGGAGTCTAGGGGTCAGCCGATCGGCATCCTCCCTCGTGTGCATAAGCCTGTATACGATACAGAGCCAGACGTGGGAGTGCAGCTTTTCCTATAGCGGATGATCTATTTTTTTAGTGTGAGGTAAACGGAGGTAACAGCCAAAAGCCTCAACAAGCACCTACCTTCTTCCTCCTTTATCCTCTTTGCAAAATCCTTTCACTTTCTGGCCTCCCCAGCCATCATGTCTGCAAACGCACGCTAATTCTGCAACCAATTTGATACTGTATGCCAAAGTGTTCATTTTCCCTGCACTTCTACCCACTCACTTGTCAATCTACAAGCTTTATATTTTTTTCATTTTTACCTCCCTCTCTCAGGCCAGTTAATCTCTCCCTCTGCTGCTCCAGTTCCCACCTTTCACTTTCCATCTTACCGATCTTTTCCTCTTCCTGTGCTTCACCCCTCCGTGCCCTTCTCTCTGTCCTCCTCCAGCCTGGCTCTGAGCCTTCCCTCTCTAAACCCTGTGAAATGCCCTGAGTGCTTAAACAGCATGGAGCTGCACCGCTTTTCAGAGAGGAGAGCTCGAAGGTGTGTGAGGCTCAGTATCCTTAATGTGTGTGTGAGTGTTTGGTGTGTGTGTGTTTTAGAAAGTGTCTGGGGAGTGGTAAGTAGTACCCTCGGTGATAAATGTGCCTTCTGCTCTCCGCTCATGCAGATCGGACATTCTCAAAGGGGAAAGGCAGGACAAGGACAGGAAGTGGGGTAGCGGGAGGGAGGAAGTTAGTTAATGAAATATTTTGTATCTACTTTTCAAGGATATGTGCCGATATGTCAACGTAGGAGGGAGAACAACCATGTTACATTCAGTAGCTGTGGGTTTTTTATGGAAGAAAAGGTTCACGGCGTGTTCCTTAAGTTGATGCAGGGCAGCAGCGGAGGTCTAAAGGTCGGATGGTGAGCGGAGGTCTGGAAAGTGTGGGTGGAAGAGTTGAATGAAGAAAATGTCTCATTGTTGCTGCACTTTCTCCCGGAGTGCCCTTGCGAGAAGTTGCTGGAGGTCAGTGCCAGGGGTTTTATATATTCTTATATTCTTAAATGTGAAGCCGCTGGCTTCCACTCATTTAACAAGAATCTGAAAATTGCCACTCAACACTGGAGACACAGTGTAGGGGATTCAGACCATTAGCCCTCAGAATATCGGCCATATTAGATGGGTTTGTGCCCCCTTAATAATATGCATCTGCTGCAAGCGTTTGGTAACAGGGAATAAAGTGGTGTGCCTTATCTGGAGAGGCAGGAGAGTGATGATGTGAAGGACAGGGAGGTGGATGGTCGAGTTCACTCCCCATCGCCGGCTTGGGATTAACATTTTTGTGTTTATTAACCATACCTACTGTTTAAGATGCTTAACCCCTATACTCAACCCATAACCACAATCAGACCCCCTCTCAACATTCATAATTTCAACAAAATTAGCTGAGCCTCACAGTGTCAGCTACTATCGTATTCATGTTTGCATTGTCCTTTAAAATGCAAGAAACAGCATCATTGATATTCTTGTCTTAACACCCACATTTTCCTGTGTTGGCATAAAAATATGCATAAACAATTACATATAAGAAAAGATTAAATAAAGCAGTGTGTGCGTATATTCTGCCTCTTAATTTGATATCTATCTGTATCCATACTAGCCATGTCTCTAAATGTTATATCCAATACCTCCACCAAGGCCTAACAGTCACCTAAAACTGGAGATATATCAGCTGTTTAAAGAACGGCTGCGTCACTACTTGTTGATGTACTACGCGTGTTACCGGAGGATACCACAAGAGGGCACACCGGAGATCAGACCGTATAAGACTTCTGGATTTGCATGATGTTAACAATAAACAGGGCGACACCGTGAGCTTCCCTTACTTCAGCTACACTGCCCCTACAGGTCGAGTTCATGTTGCATCTGGCAAATGGACGCAGGATATGCAAGGCAGCCATCATCGCACACATATGCGCAGTTCACAGCAAATATATCTCTGGTTTTATGAGACCACATTTTAATTTATTTAAAAAATGAATTCATCCAGATTTTCTGGGATCCGAACCAAATTACACGATCTGATAAATATCAGTCCGCTAAAGATGCCAGATTCTTTACAACAAGATTTATGAGATCAATGAGAAATCAGTGTGAAATTCATGAAAGATAATTAAGGATCTGACCCAGATCTGCACCGAAGTAGAAAGGGTTCTTTCATGCGTCATACCCCAGCCCTCCACAAAATGTCATGGGAATCATTCCAGAAGTTTTGGTGTATTCCTGCAAACTAACAAACAGACAAACAAAAACAAAACCTAATTAGGAACACTGAGGTAGGACTTCGTAAAATGATGACCTCTAATGGTTGCTTGTAATTAAAACATTTTCATGATTTCAATGTTCATGATCGAAGTAAATTGTTCACAGGTCTTCTTATCCCCAACAGCTGTGGTCTGCAGAGCCGTGTCGACCTAAATGGAAAATGTTGGCATAATGCATAGTGCTGAGGTGGGAGTATGTTTATTTGTGGAACTTTAAGCTGGGGGGAGGCTGATGAAAAAGGAGTGTCTCTTCTCAGCCCCCTCATTCCTGGATGGATTCTTTAAACGAGAGTAGTTGGGTGGATGGATGTGGTCATGAGAGGTGATAAGGGCTTTGAAATAATAATTGCAATTCTCCCACGGAGGCTTGGGCTTGACTCCAGGTTACATTCTGTTTGCTGGAGCTACAGAGCAGGTGGATGGAGGCTGATATACGCATTGGAAATTAATTAAAATTCCCCCTCTCCTCCTCCTCGCCTTTCAAGCATATACACAGTCGCTCACTGCTCATCACCACAGGGCTGAGGGTCACAGTACTGGAAGGAGGGCAGAGAATGAAAGGTGAGAGTGGGGGAGGGAGAAATAGAGGGAGATAGCAGAGGGAGGAAGGTGAGAGATTAATAACCGCTTAGTCCTTCACTAACAGGTTACCACATGGAGTTAAATCCCCAGTCGCCATTGTGTACGTGTTTATTGACATTTGTCAGGGTTAGATTAACACACACACACATCACACACCCACACCTACAAACACAAAGTCATGTCCCCATGACTTCAGAGGACATTGCATTGATTTACTCTAACTTTAACCATACCACTGACTTACCCTAACCTAAATCTAAACCTTAACCTAAACCGGATTCTAAACCTAAACCTAAACAAAATGGACATGAACCTGAACCTGATTCTGAACCTGAATCTGAACCTAAATCTAAACCGAACCCTAACCCTAACCTTAAATCCTAACCTAACCTTACCTAAACCTGACCTTCTTAAATTACATCATGTGGACTTGTTTTTTGTCCACAGATTTAGTTCAACAGATTTTAGTCCCCTCAACATGAGTTATATCTGTACAACACATACACACTAAGTCCAACATATACAACCTCCTGTTGAATCCGCTCAGTAAATATTTTTATAAATAATGATTATCCCTAAAACTATAACTGCTCTTTAATTGACTAAATGATTAATGATTACTCGTCCTCCAAAGACCAATGACCTTCAATATCAAAACACTAGCGATTGCAGTTTATTTCTCATCTACTACTGATTCTGTGTCTTGTAACCATGACCACAATCGTTGCTGAACCTTATCCAGTGTTTATTATTGTAGCCATGACAACAGAGCTCCCCTGCAGTAACAAAATGCTGTCATTCTTACCCAGGCCAGCATGTTTCCCCTCAACCCAACAAAGTAATCTCTGTGCTCAAACTCAACCAAACCTTCACACAGCTCTGTGACAGTGATTAGAAATATGAGTTGACACATTCTGGGAACTTCTGTACGCTTGCTTGTAGTATTCGATATTTGGGGCATTATCAGCTGACCTATGCTGTACACTGACATTTTTCCAAATTATTGATGCTAAATGACATATGTCCAACCAGAAAATCCTTTACCTGGAAAGTTTTAAATGAAGCTTCACCAGTAACATCAAACTACTGCCACAGCGTGTGCTAATGTGTCTGTGTGCTCCCATCACACTGTGAAATTGGACCTTATTCTTTATTTTACTCAGTGCATATCATCCTCAGACAGGGTTCCTGGTACATGAAATTTATTCTTTTCAGGCAAGCTGAACACACCCCCACACCCCTGATTACACTTACATTTATTTGTGAAGTGTTGGAGCCTTTTTCTGTGGAACTCTGAACTAATGTGCTTTTCACTTCTAGTGCATCAACTAAACTAACTGGTTTGGAGTTTGAGACAGAGAGATTCTGTTTTCAGAATTGTGTGTGTTTGTGTGTGTGTGTGTGTGTGTGTGTGTGTGTGTGTGTGTGTGAGGACCATTTTCTGCCTATAACTCACAGCATGATTGCTATTTAAAAGGGCTTTTTAAAGGTTAAGATTTGATTATGCGGTTAGAGTAAGGATAAGGATAATGTTTAGTCTAGGTTTAGGTTCAGTTTTAGTGTTAGGGTTGGAATAAGGGTTAGGGGTTTAGTTGTGATGGTTAAGGTTAACGGAGAGGAAACTGATGAGTGTCTTCAGTAATATATAGTATGTATAAGGTTTTCGTATGTGTGTGTGTAAGTGTGTGTGTGTGTGTGTGTGTGTGTGTGTGTGTGTGTGTGTGTGTGTTTGTGTGTGTGTGTGTGTGTGTGTGTGTGTGTGTGTGTGTTAGCTTGTGTGAGTGTGTGTGCATCTATTTGAGTGTTCTCATTGAGTTTTTAATCAGGGTGTCACGCTCTCGGTTCCGATTAGAGACAGAAGGAAGGGCTCTCTCCAGCTGGCTGCTTTTGAACAACACCCTCTAAAAGCAGATAATGCTTTGAGTCTCGCAGCAGGTATGAGATAAAGTCTTGTCACGTGAGAAAAAGAAAAACAACAGAATCTAATATGAGGAGCAATCAATGTGATTCAGTGTCTTGTCCTCGAGCGTTCCACATGCCACTAAACATTTTCAAAGATCATCAGATGCAGCACACGCACGCACACACACACACACACACACGCACACAACCAGCACAGATGCCCACAAACCGCACAGTCGAATACGGCCTGTGTTCTTGTGTCTGCTCATCTGCAGTGACAATATGTGATCCTCACACTTCATCCCACATGTCACAAGACATTATTCTTGTTGCTTCCCATTAATTGACTCATCTTTTTTTCATTTCATCTCTGGCTGGCATGTACGCGGACTCCTTCAGGCTCTGCCGCGATACGAGGAGCAGAAAACTGGAGAGCAATGAAGATTAATATGTGCATCAAAAATTGTGCCCGATGTATGTGATTCTATGGACAGTATCTCTGCGTGCCAGCTTTTCATCCAGTGAAGTTTGTATCCTGACATATGAAAATAGCTCCTGTACCGGAGGAGCAAGGGCAACTCTGCATTACCTCCTTTGTCTCCCAATGTATTCATATATATAATTCAGCGGCAGACACAGTAGACACAATGCACACCTGGACGCCCACACAGTATCACACAGTATCACACAGTATCACACAGCTCAATACAACCTGCTGTGAGAAGAGCAGAAAACACAAGAGCGAGACAATGTATTTTAATACCACGGGATAATGCACTGCTAAACGTCTTTGTTTCAGTTTCCAAAGCAAAGTTAAAAAATTGAACGTATATGTTATCAACTTTTTTGCCGCCCACCACAGTAGTTATCCTTTATCTTTATTTCCCTATTTGTTAATAGAATAATCTCCTTCTGGAAATCTGTGATGGGCTCTTGACCCAGATTATTTTTAATCTATATTTTGTTTATATTCTTTCTCCAAATAAAATAATAGTTGAATTAATTTGTATTTTAACCAATTCCATGATCTTTCCCCTAAACATAACCTAGGTTTTTTCTGTGATAACACCAAATCGTGACCATTCCTCCTCAATGTCATAACCATAAACAGCTCATTTGCATCATGATGACAAAAATCCTTCACGCCTGCCGCTTTATTGGTGCTATTTGTGGAGATGCCCCTGTAGGTCATATCCAAGGGGAGAAACAAACCACAAGAATCCAACCCCCTTTTAACCAAACATTTTACTGTGTAGTAAATTTATTTGTCAATGGATAAAATTACAATTTTTACCTATTAACCTATACACACAATAACCTATGATGATTAAGTCCAAACATGATTCTTATGAACATTCACTCAGAATTAAATGAGGTGAAATCTGTAAATTAAATTTACAAAAGCATCCAGATGGTTAATCCAGTAATTTATAAAAGCAGCTTCGGGTGGTACCTGGATTTCTGTGGTTTAACATGTTCTTCCTGAGAGAAATCTCAAGCTGCATTAAATTGGATGGGAGGTTTCTGTGAGATGCCATCTCAGAAGTCTGACTTTGAGTCCCAGTGAAACCCAACTTTTTTCAGTTTAACAATTATTGAATCCACTGTGCTCCCGGTAACACTCAAAATCTTTACGCTTTATATAGTTCTAATCCCTCTGCCCTGATCCATGTCCCAACTCAATTTGATCACAGAGGTCCAGAGAGAGTTCCGTGGACCCGATGGCTTGGTTCTTATCCTGACTGCAGTAAATTGGGAAAATTATATACACAGTTGTGCAGCCTTTACCAGGTGGAGCACAGTCCAGCTCTGGGCACATGTAAAGGGATAATTGAAGTAAAAAAGATGACACTGTCCACAGATTAGAGCACAACAGCAAAGTGTCTGAATGCTTTTATACAGAGGGACACAAATGTCTGAACTACCATACACGGTTATCCATCTGATAATTGTTAAAACATTTCAATCAATGTCAAAAATGGGAACCTTTGGAGCTGCAGGAAAAGCCCTTTCCCATTGGTCAAAAACCCACTAACAACCACTAACATTCGGGCGTTTGTCTGCAGTGGGAAAGGAAACAATTTTGCATTCACTCCCATATCAAATGGGTTTTTTATAGGCTCGGCTCTAATCGGCTGTGATGGCAACGTGACACCCTGGGGTGAACGAGCTAATTTCTTCTTCTTTATGTTTATGACTCACATTAAACTTCCAGGCATCGCTGCATTAAATAGCCACAATTATTTTGTTACATCTTTGGAACAATGTGCAACAGCGATTACTTTCTCTGTATCGTGCAAGATGTAGCATTGGCAGGACAGTGGAGTAAGAGAGCTTCTCTGGTACATTTGTGATGGCCTACATGATTTATGGGGAACACAGAAAGGCAAAGGCTTCTACTGGCAGAACTTTTTTACAGAGGATTTACCCTTGCTTAAAAAAGCCACATATATCTGCTAATTTTGATGTAGAAGAGGTGTAAGTTAGCCAAGTCATTAGTCGGCATCCTTTTGGAACATTAAATGTCTAAACCAAAATTTACCGTAAATCCAAGCTGTAGTTGTTGCAGTATTTCAGGTAATACAACCAACAGACACACTAACAGACATTCATTGCTTTAACTAGAGCCATGCTGCTGTCATCACTATTTCTTTTGAGGTGTGAATGTGAGAATCTGTTTTAACGTGTCAGATAATAACCTGCCCAGTATAGGTAATGTTTAATATGTGTGTGTGAACGCATGCTAACCCCCACATGTTCACAAATGACACCTCCATGAACAATAGAGATTTAACATGGAAAAGTGTATGGAGTGTTGCGGCACATCCTCAGCACCACTATTATCTGCAATCCACTCACAGAAAGACAACATACTGTAATAAAATGCTTGGTTAGATACCCACAACTTGCCTATAACCCATATGGTCTGGAATGACTATGTAATGGAATATTACTAGGCCAACTGTGGCAGATGTCCTGTTACTGTTCTGAATGGAAACTGTTGATTCACAGGGAGGGTGCCTTCTGTTTATCCCCTCAACATATTTGATGACAATATCATATCGGCAGGTGATAGAGTGAGGCAGGCAATCAGACCAACGCCCATCCACCGCTCACTACACTCCATACATACCAGAGTTTTTGCAGCCAGTGAAATATTACACACTTCAAGTTGAAACTTTCAGAAAATGAAAGATGAGACGATATATTCTCCTCTGGCTCCACATGTGTCCCGCTGTAAACACACACCAGACAGCCCTCTGCTGCTCTCCTCCCTGCAGGGCCCTCCGCTGAGTCTTAGATTTAATGGCAAAGTTTTAATTATTTTATAAAAGGCCTCAGTGGGTCTGCTGGCTGATTCCATTTGCAGGCAGCTATTTCAGTGTGAGGGCCCTCGGGTCCCTGCAGGATTCCTGACCATTAGAGTCGACACGCGAATGAAGAGGTAGCCAGGCCTTTCTTCTTTATTCTGAAACTAACAGAGCCTCTAAATCTCTGGCTGTGCAAGAGGCAAAATGACCTCCTGGAACCAGAGAGTAATCTCTCACACACAGTGTATCCATTGTAGTCGTTTGGTCCCTATTGGCTGTGAGGTGGATGAGGCAGGGAAACAGCAGCAAAAGAGACTATCACTTTTGAAGCTGTAGCTCAATGTGTGAAGTCATGTGTGAAGGACCGTAAGGACCAATTCCAGGTATTTATAATGGGTCTTTCTAGTTCAGAAAACTTCACAGTATACTCTCGTCTTGAAGGAGCCCCCACACAAACATGCAATAGCAAAGGAGTTTGTTTATTATACCAAAAGATTTGTTTTGTGTCTAAAAAGCTGATGGATTTTTGTTGCATTTGGTTCAGATGTTATTATCCCCATGAATCTGATCGAGTGACCATGATGTTCCACCACAAGCTTGTTGTAGTTGTAAATGCTTTTAAAACTATTGAATGGATTTTACTGGCGATTTAAGACTTTGTTGATCATCAGCCTTAGCTGTTTGTTACATTGTGATGCTAAACTATAAAGCTGAACATCGTAAACATTATACCTGCTGATCATCAGCACGTTACGATGTCATTGGCCATTAGTGCTGTCCGACACTAGCATTTAGCTTAAAGTGCAGTGCCCATTCTGAACCTGCCTGTGAAGGGCCGTTTGTTTGGCCTGCGGTGATGCCTTTCTGGAACTGTTAAAGTGACCTGCAGTAATTGAGCCATGGCAAGTGAAGACAGGCTGCTGGACCCAGTCCACAGAACCCTGCAGCCTAACCACTGCTGCTGCACAAAGAGCTGTGGAAGCCCAACTCCGTGCGTAGAACTCAAGACTGGAGAAACAGCTCGTGTTGCCTTTGTTGTGAAAGTTACCCAGTTGATGAGTCCCAGCCACCGCTGCTACAGAGCGCTGCTACATATCATGTGTCCAACTTGCACTAGATTCTCATGCTCTTCCCTTGGAGCTTAGCAATACCCATGCCAAGTACAAAGTGGACACTCAATGCATGTCCATATTTCGAGAAATACGAGCCACAAACAGATGGACGGATATTGCTGTGAATATGCATGATTGTGCCCAGGCGTCACAGAGCAGTCACCATAACTGTGAACTCAGTTAGAGCTGATTTTCTCTTATTGATTTCAGTAACTGTGCAAACTCGAAAACAATGTTGTGTTTAATAATGTATCAGAAGAGAAAGTAGCAACAAAACATAGGCCTGAGACATTCAAATCCAACATGGCATATCCTGGAACAGCAAGTACTATTTCCAGAAAATACACACCTAAATTCTGATATCTCATTGTGCATCATAAATGATAACAACGATATAATCATCTATGTGGCGGCCACTGCCTGAAGCCCACAGACGAGGCTATAGGTAAATCGTACAGGCGGTGAATCTGTCGCACTGCAGACTCTGCCCAGGACACATGCTCAGTAATAGGACAAGTGATCAATGATCTGACTTGATGGCCTGAGAGTCTGATGATCTCTGGTTCGATGACCAACGACAGGTGCGGTACCTGGTATGTAGGCCATCCCAGGCCATGTTTAACCCTGTGTGAGGGTGAAACAGATGAAAACGAGCTTTTAAGCTGCAGCTAGTGAAACAGCATTCTCTTGAGCTACCTCATTTATCCCCCCCTCATCCTCGCCTAAGCTCGGGATCCAGACAGCCGCTGGGTGGCTGAGTTTTTTACCGTAAGAGTAATTTGGGACAATGACCCAGATGCCCCGGTCCTCTGTATGTAATGCCCCCCCCCCTCGTTAGAGACCTGAAATATGTTCATCTCCGAGAAGCCGAGCCCGTCACTGTCTTGGCTCCCAGGAATGTTCTGACTAAGAGCTCTGTGGTCTGCGGTGGCACGATAACACCTCCTCCCTGCTGCTGCGAGCTCTTATCTCCTCTCAGGGTGAAAAAAAAACACCGGGCGTTGGATTGGTAAACGACAGATAACATTTCTTTTTTTCCTGTAATTGCACTGTCACACCTGTTTTGTCCCTGCGTGGTGGTAGAGGCTGTTGGATTTCAGTTTCCATGGTTTCTTCTGTTTTGATCTTTCTTATATAATGTTATTGGTGGCTGGTTGCTGTGAGAAATGAACACACAGACGCACGCGCTCACAGTTTCAATAAATGTTGCTAACCACCCCCACATCCTTGTCCTTCCTCGAAGAGAGCAGCCTGAGGACAAACAACAGCTCCTCTCGCATCGTCTTCCTCTCGCTCATCCTCATCACACCCTCTCTCTCTCTTTTCCATCACCCTCTCGCCCCTTCTCTCTATACCTACGTTGCCCTTCTCTCAGCCTTATTGTCACCGTTCTCTCTCTCTCTCTGTCCCTCCTCCCATGCCCCAATTCTTCCTCAATCCACTTCATCCCTCTCCAGTAAGAGGCGTATTGATTTTTGCCGGGCCTCTCCTGTCATATCTCCATATCTCTTAATTCTCGCACACACTCCATTGCTCTAAGGCTTGTTAACATTTTAACACACACACACACACACACACACACAAACACACACTCTCTCCCCCTCCCTCTCTATCATTTTGTTATCACCAGCTATCTCTGTCACACACTCTGTCTTTCCTTTCCAGATATCATTATTCTTAATGCCCTTATTCTGCACTTCTATTCCATCAATCTCCCCAGGATGGGAAATATACAGTATCTCTATATATACCCCCTTAAAAAACCCATATGTCTCTCTCCCATTTCTAAAAGATTTGACACTGCTTTTCATTTCCTCTCTTCTCACCTCTTTTACTTAAATGTCACGAAGCACCGAGGAAACAGGGGCATGTTTGAGGCTTCGGGCTGTTTGTACATAGACTCACGATTTGTTCGAGAGTTTTTTCCCTTGGATAAAATTGACAGTACAAGACAAGTTAATGATTCCATCCTCAAACAGAGTAAACACTTCTTGTTGATATGAGCATCCTGACTTGAAGCTGCTCTTATCAATACGTTTATATTAACAACAGAGAGAATACAAATTTTAATTTGGTATTCCACACATCGCTTGACTCACTAGTTTCCCTTAAAACCACCAAGTTTTCCACTATCTCCAATCTGAATGACTGTAGTTTATTTGTCCCCACCCTCTCAAGGAACCCACCTGAAATAGCTCTCCTACTGTGGCAGTTGTGCTGGACCTTTGTCATCACGGTTGGTCAGGATAATTAATGATAAGTAAATTAATTACTAGGCTTACTGAATGTTACGCTTCGGTTAGAATAGCAGCAGCTTTACGAGGTTTAGTTGAAGCTTTATTAAGGATTAATGAAGGACCTTTGTCATCATGGTTACAATAATAAACACATGCTTTGTCTTTTGTTTTTCATCACCTCAGCCACTTCTGTGTCCAACATTGCTGTTATGTTTTATTCCCAGCATCAATTTCCGCAGTAGTGGGCGGCTGGTTTCTCAAAATGTTTGGTAAGAGTCCAAAAACGAGTTCAAACCAAATCAGCATTCATCGGTTGGCGAGAGAAACACACGTCCCAATGAGAGATGATGCTGCTCTGTCAGTTGCATGAGTAAATAAAACAACTGTTAACAAGTTATGTAAGTGTTTTAATCCATTGTGAGAATATGATGGCACCATGTACACACCCAGTCAAATGTTTTTGGACACCTCCAGTTTTTTCAGTTTATTTTGAAATTACAGCAATTTAAGTCCAGTAAAAAAGGTATACAAGTTTTGGTCACTGAAACCAAACCGTTTTTTTTTATCCCTGCTGCAAAGGAAATAAATGAAGCCTTTGAAGTCAACAGTGCCCCACTTACAAACCTCCTGAATAAGCAAAGGCAGAGATGGAACAAATTGTGCTCCTACATCCTCTGATGAATGATAAGGAGTAAAACAAGTACTGCAGGAGGTAACTGTAGAACAAAGGAACATCATAGTGACAATAAGTCTGCAAGGTTATCACATTTGTGGGAACTAATGCTAAAGTTTTTCATTTTCATTGCAAGAAGAGCATCACAAGTGTTTGGCTGTTGAATGAGTCATTTAGATTAAATTCATGATTAAAATGTTCCCGGTTTGATTAGAAAATGTATCTTTATATTATTTCTTTGCTCTGTGCCTCCGCTACAACGAGATGTTACACCATGTAAATTTAGATGTTCTGAAACCTTTGAAAGGTTGTGTAACATTTATAATAAAAAATGAGAAAATGTGCAGCTTTGTAGCAAATAAGAAGACTTTTCAGACATATCTTCAGAATCCCTGGTGATTTTAATTTCATGCATTGTTGTCAGAGCACACAGGACATAATGTACGGCCGGCTACAGCCTGTAGGCCATTTTAAAGCCACATGACAATATTCTGGATGAAAGCCCAAAAGGAGACCTTGGATTATTTGGCCCCTCGAGGCCCCTGCACAGAGGACAAATCCATCATAATCTTCATTTAAGAAGCCATTCTCTCCACATTAGCCCGGCCCTCCTAACCAATTTTGAGGCTTCTTCCCCAAGTCCAACCAACTGCTGTTCTCTTCCTCCACCCAATCCCTCACTTTACGTCCCCCCACCCACTTCCACAACACTCTTTCCACCCTGATCACGTCCTGCCCCCCCCCAGCCCGTTCCTCCTTTTTTTTTACTTTTATCTATCAGCTGTCCTCATTCACAAGGCATCATCCCTTCTTGATATCCTCATGCGTCTATCGTCCATCTACCCATCTCTGCCAAGCTCACAGTCTCCCTATTTCTTTTCTTATCCTCTAATTTTCACTGTTACTTTTCTACCCCCACCTTCCATATCCTCCTCCTCCTCCTGCTCGCCACCCTGCTCACGTCCAGGTCTGTTTCCACTGATAAGACTCTCAGTAACATTCACACACACACACACACACACACACACACACACACACACACACACACACACGCACACACGCAGAAGAGTAGATAACGACACTGAAATTGCCAGCATAGTTAGCATGGCGGCTAACTGCAATTCCTCGCATCCCTAATATAGTCTCTAATGAATGTGTCATCAGTGATATTTCTCTCCGAGCCAAACAGGCGCAGTGACTAGATAGGAAAGAGAATGATGGCGACGGGAAGAAGCTGAACAAGAGAGAGGACAAAAACTTTCTTTATTTCCCTTTTTTGTGTGTGTGTGGGCCGAAAAACAAAGTTATTAGCTGTTATGTCAGCGCTGGCTCAGGTAGTGGGAGAGCGGTGAATAAGCTGGGCTATCTGAGACCACAGGCCAAGCTACAGGTCAGCCCGTTTATTATGGTGCAGACACAGATAAAGAGTTTCAGTCTCGCCCACACAAACACAGACTTTTCTCAATCCGCCGCCAATTAACACGAGCGTTGATTAAGTTTTAATTTATCTGAACGTGTTGCAGGTACTGTAGAGCAGGGTGACAAATAAATGCTCTATCTTGTTTTCATCTAGCTGCAATAGAATGCACAGATTAGAGTTCATTTGAGGTTTAGAAAACTCATTAAAAAGGGAATCGACCCTTAAACTGCATGAAGAGACCTTTCACATTATTTGTGATGGAAAACCACAAGTGAAAAATTGAGTCAGAGCATAATTAAAACAGAAGTGAGGCAACGAGTCAACAGGATTCACTCTGTCCCAGTTAAAAATGGGATTTTCTGAATTCCTCTGTGCATGAATAAAGAAAAAAACTTAATTTAGGAAGCACGAATTAGCTCATGACCGATCAGTACCGAAAGAAGAAAACAAAGTAAAGCACTGAACAGTTTTTAATCAGACTAATAGGACTTTCTTTTACCTTAACTTTTGATGATTTGAATTTAACCACAATTTGAACTCCCTGAAACACAGTGTTAATATGGATTTTTACTTCAGTGATTTGCTCTTACTTTTATAATTTACAAAGCTATTTTTTGTTGGCAACAAGTGGGTTTATTTCTGGAGAGTAAAGTAATTTCTTAGACAGAGTATGGAAATCAATTTCAAAATCCAACAATCAATCAATATTTGTTATGATCACGATCAGATTTTACATTTTTGAATACTCAGTTTGTCAGGTTGAAGGAATCAGAACAAGCACAGAGAGTAATTTGTCAGATTGAATTGTAAGGCAATCTTATCTTCTTTCTCTCATCCACTGCGTCTGTAACTTTTGTTGAATGCAACAGACGATGCAGTTGCTCTGACAGTTTTGAGTCGCCTGCTCTGGCACAAGGCATGACACATACCCATATGTTTATATGCTAAACTTTAACTGGACCAGCTCATTTGAGATCACATTGAACATTGACATTTCAAAAAAGAAAGTGACTGCCCTAACACTCACATGTTCATATTGGTCACTCAAATTGTTGTGCCTATAGTCAACTAATTTGCCATTATAAACCTTCAGTAGTCAACATAAAGTGCCATCAGTTTTCCAAGTCCAAATTATGTGTCACCATCAACATGTTGTCCTGGAAATATCCTGACCTCCTCCTCTATTAAACCATCTAAGGACTGAATGGGAATTGAGTACATTTTTCATCCGTAGCAGCTTTGTGCTTTTGGAGTCTCAGACTGTGGCATCCTCAGTGTAGAGTTACTTGATGGGAAATAGCTCCGGTCACATGAGAGGCGGGTGGTATTTTTGAGTGTGACCGCATCAAAGCCTTGTGGTTCCACCTGGCTCTCGACCGTCTCCCTCTTGAGCGGGCTGAAATGCGGAGAGTAGCCAAACACAACAGTAATGACCAAGGCTGTGATTAGCTTCTCGGCGGAGCTGCTGATCGAGAGCGTGTTGGCCGCAACGCAAAAAGACAACCATAATGTATGCATCTGCAAAATGAAATTTCTTCTGTCATCTCTGAGAAATTGCTCCTATTATGGAATTAATTTGCATATCTTGTGAGCATAAGGTGACAAGGAATGGTAAGTGTGAACATGAATCATCACCACAAGTCTAATAAAACCTTGCTGTCTTTGAAGATAATGAAAAACAGACCCAGTAGTTACATTTATCACATATACTTCCATACATTTGTCTCTCTAATGAATAAACTGGAGTGCCGGTGCAACTATCCAGGAGTGGTAGTCATCTCTCTTAAAACATCCTTGCAGTTCTAGCTCTATTCAAACAAATCCATCTGATGCATTCATGTCTGACCCACATCCCACATACACTCACAACTCAAATGTCAACCTATTCTGTCCTAAATGTCAGTGAGAATGAAAGTCCTCCCAAAAGGGAAGGCTTTGAGAGACGAGACTGTCACTCGGCTGCTTTTTGGTATAAAATTCTTATATTTTCTGCCATAATCTTCACACCCACTGTGAAGACATCTTGTGCAAGCAGTCCCTCCACCCACAAGCACATCGCTAAGGGAGAGACACAAAATAAAAACAGCTGAATAATCAGAGGAGCTAATGGATGGAAATCATTTCATGAACTTGAAACATGGGTGCGTTTACAGAAAGGTGGGATTTCACAACAGTAAGTGGTAATAAATGTGCAATAATCTGATTAAAGTGTCGTTCAGAGGGGAGACAAATCAGTAGGAACACACCACTTGCTCCTTGTGTTTCAGTCAGGTGTCATTTATCCATTTTCATCCTATTATATACGGCTTATTGAAGGGTGGGGGCTGGAGACAATTTGTCATGGGTGAGACGTGGGACACGAAAATACATAAATCTCTAATAAATATGAGCAATCATAACTAAACTGTCAGGTATTCACATTCGACTGTGATTCAGTGTAATAGTGGTAATAGTAATTATAGTTATATGATATAAATCGCAACACTTGACAACCAAACAAGCGACTCACCTAATTTCCTTAAAACGAATCTGCATGTGAGAAGGTTGACGACTTTTCTTCAGACAGAAGCATGTGCGGCCACAAACCAGTCTGCCAGATATGCATCACTAATTTAAAGTACAATATGTCATCAGATAAGTGTAACCCTGAACAGACTCAGTCAGGTCACGGCTGCAGTGGATTGATCCATTGATAAAACACCTCGGACTGACAGGAATCTAGTGATGTGTCTCTGGTTGGATGTGTTCAATGAATGGACTCGTCCCTAATGCATTAACCTGGTGCAGAAGCTGGAGAAGAGGTATCTCATTACTGATGAATTGTATCGTCTTAGTTGACATGCTAAAGTTTCTCACTGGTCGATAAGACTGTATAAAAAGATGGATGATACGTCTCCACTTCCTCCCAAAGTGCTTCTTACACTCAGTCAGTAACTGTCCATGTTTTCTGCTTATAAATAATCGGTAACTGACTTAATTTAGCTCAGAGGCTGGAGCGCGAGGTGTTCGCTGGAGTCTGCCTCCACCGTGCATCATGACACGTCTGACCTCTGGCCTCAGGGTCGCAGGCTGGACTTCTTTCTCCTTTCCTGCGATGAGCTGCTATCTGACCTTTGGGGCGCTCGGTCAGACTCGAAGAGTGTGTTTCCCCGCGCATTTTTCTCTGTGTGTTTGAACCTCGGTATCCTGTGATCTAATTTACCCTGACAAGGCAACAGGACCGAACAATAAAAATGTCTATTTTTTCTCTCTCTCTCTCTCATCTCTCTCTCTCTCTCTCTCTCTCTCTCTCTCTCTCTCTCTCTCTCTCTCTCTCTCTCTCTCTCTCATCTCTCTTTCTCTCTCTCTCTCTCTCTCTCTTTCTCTTTCTCTCTCTCTCTTTCTCTCTCTCTCTTTCCCTTCTCTGTGGTGGAGGTAAATAAACAGAACAAACCCACTGGAACAGTACAAGAGTGAGATTTCCAAAGATTATAAACAAGACCCAACAGATGATGCATAGAACTGAAATGTGAGCATCCAATCACTGCCTGCTCATATGATTTCTTTAAAAAGTGCTGAAGGTTTAACATTCAACAACTTATTAATAATGAATCATTTCAAATGCTTACAGATCTGTCCTTTTCTTGCATTTGTCATGTTAATTTAAATTTGCAATTAGAATTTTCTGTAATTTTTATATTAAAATATTTCATAACACCATGAGTACTGTGAAAATACATTATTTGTATTGATATTATGATTGATAATATGATTTTGATTATCATTGTGATCATATTATCATTATTATTTTCGTGATAACTACAACTACGATCAGTAGTAATAGTAGTAGTAATGGTATTTTTATCAGTATGATTAATCAAAGGCTGAAAATGCAGTAACGCCCCGGTTTCTCCATCGTCTAATCTCTGCTCTCTCTCATCCTTTTCGTTTTTTCACCCTGCCTCGATGTTTAGAGAGACTCCCTAAGCCACTGCACGCCCGGCAGCTCACTGAATTGTAAGTCCAAACAGCCGGAGCAGCAGCAGATAGATAGTGACTGAGAAGAGGAATGGAGGGGAGGCAGTGAGCGAGCGAGAGAAAGAGAGAGAGAGAGAGAGATGAAAAGCAAGCTAAGCGAGCGAGGGAGAGGGAGAGGCGTTCATACTGAAGGAGGCAGAGGCAACAGCAACAGCACGCTCCTTCCCCATCCTCCCTCTCCTCTCTCATAATCCCACATCCACGCTGTGGAGATGGAGGGTGCCCTGACCGGCTGAGAACCACTGTCTGAAGGAGAGGAAAATTTCAAACCAGCCCACCCCTCCCTCTCTCCCCTGTTGTGAATGCCTGGATAATTTTTTTGGGGAGGGGGACCATAACTAACAAGGGGTGAAAGGAGGTGTGTACACGCGAGCCTACTGGAGGGAGAAGGGGGAGAGAGACAGAGAGAGAGAGAGAGAGAGAGAGAGAGAGAGAGTGAGAGAGAGAGAGAGAGAGAGAGAGAGAGAGCGAGAGAGAGAGAGGGGACGAGCAGCAGGTTTAGTGCAGCTGCTAATGCCAGAGACTGGGAGTGAGGCAGACTGAGGGGGACCTGAGGAGTGGAGGAGGGCAGGCACGTGTGGAGCAGGGGGGTCTGCAACTTGTGGGCAAAGCGGAGGGGGAAAAACGATTCGCATTCGCACACAGCTGGACAGATGAGGAGGCTTCAAGGACCACGCTTCAGTCCTGGGTATGTGCACGGACACCACACACACTCACACACTAACACAGGCATGTAAGGCTATATTTTGTCCTCGGCGGTTGCTGTGTTTTCAGCATCGCAGCTCAGGCACACTTGAAACACAACAGTGCATGTTTTCAGATCTCCTGCGTTGATGACTACCCACCCTGACAAGTCTCCCTACTTGCCCTCAGATACTTGCAGCGAAGGAAAGAGGACACAGAACACAGAGGAGGGATAATGTGTGTGTTTTTCTCTTTGTCATGCTTTCTTCGTCTTTTAATAACATTATTTTGCACCACTAGAGGCATTTCACACGGGCTCTCATAAAGCTGTCACTGAGACGATGCATATAAATAAATGGTGGAACGCTGTCATGTTGCACATTCATCTCACTTTGAATCTAATTAACTTTAGTACATATTTGTCCTGCACACCGCGTCCAGTCGTAAACTGTGCACAGTAAAAATCTGATTGGCCAACTTGTGTGGCTGCTGAGGGGAGACAAAATAAAGCTGTAGTCCAGACTTGTTTGTGCGCTCTGGACTGAGACATGTATAGCTCTTCTTACCCATGCTACACTGAAGGATGCAGGAGCTGTGGTAACATGACAAGTGTGGCCATGTGTTATGTCACGTTGTGGCAGAGTGCATATGGCTTATGACAGCAGGTTTTGCATGAGGTGCATCAACCAGCCGCCCCTCTTTCTCTCCATCTTACACCCCAGTCTCTCCCCCTTTTCCTCTTGTTTCCACCATCTTCCTTCTTTCTCCATTTCCAATTACGGGCTGTCACCCCTTTCGCTTTCCTCCCGATCTTATCTGCCGTTTCATTCTATTGCTAAGCAATTACCTTTACCTGCCTCTGCCCCTCCGGACAGCATGGCTGACTAGTTTCCTGTCTTCCCCTTCAGCAATCAAGGTGAGGGATGGTTGCCGATTTCATGACCACTTTCCTACGGTTGAGCGACACCTGTGACCTCAGCGATGCCTAAACGCAGCAGCCACTTCACGTTAGTGCTGCTCCTACAGATCCGGAACAGACATCTGAATATGAAGCTCACTGTAGCTGCGGGGGCTTTTCAGTGTACAAAAGAACTTTGCCTCTAATCAGGCAATCAGCTCATTAATTCCTGAGCCTCATTAACTTGTTTTGGGTTCCTAACTTCATTCCTGTTTGCCGTCTTGTCTTCCTGAACAACAAAACCAATCCAAAAAAAGACCCAGACAGAGCTGGCGGGCAGATTGCTCCCAGCATATGGGCGAACTTGCTGTTGGCGTCTGAGACTGGAGCGAGTTGCCAGAGAGCAACAACTCCCGACTCACAACCTCCCGCTGACTTCACTCCCTCATACATTCAAGACCTTATCTTTCCACCATTCTCTGTCCCTACATTCCTGAAGCATAATAATCCCTTACAGGAACATTAAACCTACATAAAAAACAGTCACACACCCCGATCCCCAGAATAAACCATTCAGCGCAGTAGAGTGACAGCTACCTGAAGCGTAGCATCGCTGTCCTTTCTGCTGCCAAGCCGCTGTGAAAAGGCACACAGGAGAGAGACAAGTCCGAGACTGACAGTTAGACATATAGGGATCACTGAGGAGAAGGATAAATGGAAGAAGAGAAAGAGGACATTGGATTGTGATCGTATAGTGAATTAAAAAAATAAGATTGAGGTGATAATGGAAGAGCCTGAGGAGTCAAAGGGACAGAAAGATGGTGGACGGTGATAGAGAAACGGGAGAATGTGTGTGACAATGTTTGGCCTCTGCGCTGACAGGTGCTGATTGCTGATGTCTTTTTCTAGTAAGTGGAAACCACATCGGGGTGATGGTGTTCAGGCGACCATCAGGAGAGAAGGTGAAGAGAGAGGCAGACAGACCAGACAGACACTGGAGGCCGAGGGTTTGGTTTACGTTTCGAAAAAAGCGTTCTGTTGCATCTTCTGAGAGGAAAAATCTACGGTGGCTGTGAAGCTCAAATCACAACAGTAAATACGAAAACACAGCAACAAATCATAAAATACAACCACAAAAAAGAAAAACCCAATCCCAAGATAAGTGCACAGTGTGACTATCCAATCAGCCATGAGCCTTGTCGGTATAGCAAGTATCTTCTCCAGTAGAAGTTAAAGCAGATATGTTTTGTGATTTGTCGTTGTGTTTTGCACTTCAGGGGCATCGTAATAATTCAATTTTTTTGGTTTCTTATTTTTCATGGCTTGGCAGTCATAATTAAAATCGACATAACCTGATGACATAACCTTTTACGCTATTTTAACTTGAAAGGGTGATCATCACATCGTTTGTGTGTCTTGTCTTGTTTTCAACAATTTGATTCAAAAAAACACTTGCTGAATGTTATTATAACCGATGGCAGCGATGGTACAAAGCAATGAAAGAAACCCACAGGTTGTATGAAAGCTCCTACGACACTGATGGGTTAAGTGTTTGCAGGGAGAAAATGTGAGTTTGATATGTTTCTGCTGGAGGAGACGTGTGCAGGGAGAAAAGGAGCCATGATTGGCTGCATAGAGATGATTAGTGAGGTGACGGGGGCTACGTAGTCACGTTGAAGGAGCTTTTGATCTTAGCAGGTTCGCAACTGTGTGTGTGTGTGCGAGGATGATGGCTGACCTTGAGAAATTGCTCCAAGGGCCTTAAGGATGTCCTGCTTGGTGGATTGCTGCTATTAAATTGCTGGATGGTGATTGAGGTGCCTGCACGGACAAGGGCAAAGACACACATGTTCAACGCCCGCGGCTACCCACACATGAATAATACCCACACACACATTCACAGTGAAACAGCTGTCTTTATTAAAGTGAGGAATTACACCACAGAGCCTTGTGGTTGCATCAGAGGTTGTTCACGAAACTGAATCTAATGTTCTCGCTTCCAGTATCATTCAACTGCGCAATTGTACCAGTGTATGTGAGTGAATGCACGGGCAGAAGTTACTATCACACACACACACAGACACACACACCTGTAAAATACAGGGTATGAACCTACAGCTTTTCTTATAATGAACAAGCGTTCTTCTACCTCAGGGCAAATAAGCAGCAGGTGTGAGCTCTGACTCCTCCGCAGCCTCACCACTCTATAACGACCTCCTGACCTTCTTTCGCAGCCGTCTCTTCCTCTTGCTATGTCCTCTCGCTCCTACACCTCCTCCCTCACCATTTTTGCTGTTTTCCTCATTCTGCCCTTTTCGCTTTCCATTCCGCTTACTTTAATTTACTCTCCTGGCTGCATTTTCTCAGACGCGACCCCGGGGCCGCGGCTCTGTTGTTCACTCCTCTGCTCACGAACCTGATTGCAGTCTGTGAGTCCTTCTGCCTTCTCCACTTTCCCTCCGTCGACTCTCTCCTTCAGCTGCGTGGCGCTGACTGAGAAGTTTTAAGGTCGCCTGGTATCTCTCGCCTCACACTCAAAAGGAATTAGCATTTAGCTTTGCTTCATTACATGGTCCGACACAACCATCCTCTGAGTCATTGCTAATCTCTTTAAAATAAACTGATAAATTGAATTTAGAGGTGATTCAATATTTCCTTGAAATAACAAAAATCGGAGCAGCCGACTCCTCGAAGGTTCATCCATCACTTGCCCTTCAATCAGCCAGGTACACATTCATTTAAAACCAGCTATTATAAATTTACTGACTTTCCTGAGTTTTCTCTTTCAAAACAAAATACATGAATATCTTTAGATAAATTCATTGAGCTTAGCTAAAGTTACGCTTTGGCTTTACCTCGTTCAGAGAAAATCTTCATACTCCTTTGACACCAATTTCAAAGCCTTCCGAGTGCAGAAAGCTGAACGATAAAGTGTCGGAGACAAAAAGCCTTTTACCACAACATCACAGAACTGCAGTTAATGTGACACTCTGCCAAAAACCATTATTATGAGGCTGCTTCTACAAGGCAGTGTAAAATGAGTCATGTATAAACACTGGCTTATCGTTGGCAAGGAATAATACACAGGTTGGCTCTTGCAAAGGACCCATTAAAGCAAGGAATTTATTGACCTTCAAGCGAAGCCTTGAACAGACACAAGATTCTCTGCTCAGTCAGGAAACGTAATTTCACTGGTATTCACACAGCAGCTGATGATTCAAAAAGAAATCGATCACTACTGTTTGCAATCTTGACAACAATGTGTAGGGCTGTGCTGCTCCTGGGCCAATGAGGATCAAGCGCACAGCCAGACTTCTGTCGTTTCTCTCAGTCGACTGGTTGGTTCTATGTCCTGTTCTTATCAACTTCCAACTCAGAGTTTCCTCAGACTAGCGCAGTGCCCATTCTGAACCGGCCTGTTTGGAATGGGCCGTTTGTTTGGACTGTGGTGATGCTGGTTGCAGCTTTCTTTCTTAAACTCTAACAGTGACCTGAAGTAATTAAACCACAGCAAGTAAAGACCGGCTGCAGGACTCAGTCCGCAGAACCCTGAACCTCAACACCGCTGAAAGAGCTGTTCACCTGTTTATTCAAAGTTTATTAATATTGTCCAAATGGCACCAAATTTGACACTCCATTTCTTTGAGCCCTTCAACAATGCAGATGCAAACTGTGAGCACAGACAGACAGAAAGACAGAAAGACAGAGAGAGATCTGGGACTATAAGACAAATAATGACATTGCTTCGTCTTTTGGGATTTTCCTTGTCTTGCTCCATCCCTCTAATGATCTCCTCTGATCACAGATTTGTGATTTAAAATCATTTGCTGCTGTGCTCTGTTTTCTCCAAAGGAAGAAACAATGAACCGATCAGAATGACTGAAGTGAAATAAATACACAAATACATAGCATACACTTTTTTTGCCAAATCAAGGAACCTCATAAAAAGTCAATGTGATCAAATAATTTTTCAAATCAAAACTGTTTTTTTTTCTGAGCATTCAACTGCTTTTCCTTGTCAGACTCAGGTGACTTCATGTGTTTGTAAGAGCGAGGGAGATCATGCTCGTGGATGATATTATGTGTGAATGACTTCATTGATCCAGCTCTGATCATTAACTGACTCCCGGTCAAAGACTTTGACCCCTGCCCAGTCGATGATGTGACCACATCGTCTAGCTGATGTGTTTGATGGACCTGAAAAAAGCCAGTAAATGGCGATTGAATTGGAATTATTTCCATTCAAAATATTTCTGTGATTATATTTCAATAAGAGAATACAATAGCAGGAAGTTTTTCACCTCGTATCTCAGGATGTGAGAAACCTATTGGAATTTTAAATCAACTTGACTTTAATTATTATCTGCAAATATTATTAGTACTATGGTCCTTGTAATTTAGGTTTGGGAACAATAGCCTGGATGGAAAATGTCAATAGAGAAGTGTTACCAACCTGTTCCTCTAATCACCTGTTGCAATAAGGGGAGTCGAGTTTGTCTGTGTGTGTGTGTGTGTGTGTGTGTGTGTGTGTGTGTGCGTGTGTGTGTGTGTGTGTGTGATTGTGTGTATGTGTCTGTGTGTCTGTGTGTCTGTGTGTGCTGGACCTCTCCTTCCCGCCCTGCTTGAATTAAGGGATCATATTTCGTGGACTTCATTAAATGTTTATATAGGTCACAAAGTTTGTGGTTCTGCTCACCTGTGCTTCCCATCCCTCTGCAAATGTTAATGCAGGTCAGTGACATTAGCCTGTGTGTGTCTTTGCTTCTGTGTGTGTGTATCTGCTATTGTTAATTAAATGTTAATACAGGTTAAATAGTATCACCTCACATTTTAATAATGTAACAATGTTACTCAGTTTATGACCACATGCTGGTTCAGGAGCTCCTCTTTATTCTCTCTTTACACTCTTCCTGCTCTCTCTTTGTATTATGTGTGTGTGTGTGTGAGTGTGTGGGTGTGTGTGTGTGTGTGTGTGTGGCAGACAGGTTTTAAAACCAATGTGGAAACCTACTGTAGAGTGAAATTTAGATGTACAGTATACTCTCAAACTTGCTGATAGGCATATTAGGCACTGGTCAGATAGCATGTGAATTTGAGTGTGAGTGTGTGTGTGTGCATGTGTGAATGCCATCTGTAGAGCAGACCTTTGGGGCAGGGGGTACGTTATTCATTATCTCTAACCACATGACTTCTAGCCAAGAGCACAATCGAAGTGTCACTGTGTATGTGTGTATGTGTGTGTGTATGGGTGTGTGTGTGTGTGCGTTTGTGTGTGTGTGTGTGTGTGAGTGAGTATGTGACTGTGTGTGTGTGTGAGTGTGTGAGTGTGTGTGTTTGTGTGTGGTTCAATCTCACTTGTACGCTTCACTTTCCTCTTCTCACTTCTCTTCCTCCCTGTCACTCTCTCTCACTCTTTCGTGTGTGATTCCTCGTAGATGAGCAGCTTTCTGATCAGTGAGGCCTCTGACTTAATGAATGCTGTAATGCTGTATTGCTATTGATTTCTCCTCTAATCCCTCAGTTTGTTCTGGCAGAATACAAACCACGTTTTCCTGCGATGTTGAGAGGAGGGCTCGGCTGATAGCTGTGATGGAGTGTTGTGCCCCGGTCCTGCGAATTGGATTTTAATGATTCAAGTAGCTTTTCTTGAACACTGCTGACTGTTGCAGAAATTAAATTGTGATACCTTCTATAAAAGACTAAGGCCACATCCATACTACTACTTTCTGGCTACATCTTGCTTTAAATGCAGCCCCAGAGTTGTCAAACTAAAATGGAACCAGCAGCATTTCAAAACTTCTCAATGCCCGGCATTTCCAGAGCAGGGTTGATGCATATTTACAAGAACATTTATTTATGCTAAAATATTGCCTGAAAGGTCCTTTTACATCTGTGTGAAAATGTATTGAATTTATCTGGAAATTAATATTGTTTGTTTGAAACAATAAGCACAAACAATATCACTACACAACTGACCTTAGGTAGGTGTGTTTAAAAGAGACATCGAGGATAGAGGATCAACATTGGTAGGCTATGACATGTTTAAGTGCACCAGGGAATTAGACGGTGTGTTGTCTAGCAACGCTGGCTCTCAAATGTCAGTCAACTTCCTCCGCAGGAAAATGTCCACCTACCAGCTCGGACGCTGCCTCCACAGATATGTCATATGTCTAATTTTTTTTTCCGGCTCTTAAAAAAGGGAAAATGCTGAAAAGTTGTTGCTGCATCAACTCAGTTTATATTTTCTGGCGAGTTTAATTTCAGTTTGACATGCAGATGCGAAATGTCCATATTGTGGTTGTGTTTCTGTTTCTTGTTAAACATCCTTCATGCTGCTGTGGGTAGTAATTTGTTTGGGTGAATGTAGATGGACAGATTTTCTGTAATGTCCTTCAGCACTGACCCTCTATTCTGCTCAAACACACACACACACACACACACACACACACAACCACACGCACACACCGCTTTGAGGGAGCACAGATTCAGATATTACTTCTGCCTCACTGCCACACAAACAGGCTTGCAGAGGCCCGGGGACTGTTCACCATTGGTGCGCGTACATTCACACACACACACATTCACACAGGAACACATGTGCGTCATCTTCCCTGCAGGACTTGGGGCATGTGGGAGTCACTTGGGGATGCCAGCACATATGTGTCACTTTGTCTTTTATACGTGTCACATACTGTGTAGATGTATACGGCATGTGTTAAGGTCCTCGCTGAGCTAAATGCTAGCTGCAGCCCGAAAAACAAAATCACTCTCTGCTTGGCTTCTCCTCTCGTTTCAACAAAACTGTCTCACATCATGTGCTCCGCTACGCGCTGGCCTCTGTGTTTTTGCACCAGTTTTAAATTGGACCGATATATGTTGCCCTTCAGCGAGGCAGTCCGTTTTTTTTTATTTGGAAAACAAACCTCAGAGAGGAGAGGCTGCTGCAATCCGTGGAGAACTTCCTGTTTCGCTCATGAGTTCAAACGGAGACAGAAAGGAGGGCAGCAGCAGCATTCGTGCATATTAATGTGAACGTCTTCATCCGCAGAGTTCAAGAAAGTGATGAACAGAGAGAAGTTGTTCATTAGCGCATGCTCTAGTGTGACTGACTGCGTGGTGCCTGCGTGTCCCCTGACTCAGTTTGTTTCTGCAGCTTGTTAAAGTGACTGTTTGTTTAGAGAGAACAAAAGCCTGTGGCAAGCTGCTTCTCTTCTTCTTTGTGGTCTTGTCTCTTCTTCTGTGGATCTCCTGGTACATCGGCTCCTGCAAAGCAACGTGCTGGTCCAGTTAGAAGACACCCCAGACGTTTTGAGGATAATAAACAGCAGTGTGTTGTAGTCCTGTTGGACAAGTCTCCCTATGACCTCAAGGAGAAGAGAGATCTCATTCGTAAAACTGTTTCTCCCATAAAGATGAAACATGCAATACTTCTATTAAAGTATAATGCAGCCTCCTGTCAAGCTTTACAGATGTTGTTTGTCTCTTAGTGCTCTTCATCATGACACAACAACAGATGTTTCCTGTTTCACAGATGATTTAGACTCGGGCCATTTCTGCTCTTAAGAAATCAGAAGAGTCGTTCCGACTTGTTTTCAATTGATTTCAATAGAGCAAACCATGTTACACAGGTTATAGGAAACACTTAGGGTAACACTAAGGTCGTTTTCCGACACTCTGGAAAATGTCGGAGAAGCACCTGTTTTATTAACATCTGTCCTTAGAGATCCGGTCACAAGTGGACGGCACATCATTTGTCTCTCCACACCTGGAATTAAAATCAATATGTCTCCTGTGAGCACTTGAGATTGAATTGCTGCTTTCATTTGTGCTGGTGAAGAATAAAGGATTTTCACCCCTTTTGAGTTTACAGGTGTCAGATGAAAATGTTTGTACTTGTGTGTCGGCGAGAGAGAGAGAGAGAGAGAGAGAGAGAGAGAGAGAGAGAGAGAGAGAGAGAGAGAGAGAGAGAGAGAGAGAGAGAGAGAGAGAGAGAGAGAGAGAGAGAGAGAGAGAGAAAGAGAGAGCTGCCATGAGGAAAGATTTAGTCAATTTAGGAAAAGTAACAATCATTATGTGGTTGAGCTGCTATTGTGTTGATGTTAAAAATAATCAACTTATATGGACTATGAGAAGCAGAACACTACATTTAAACTGAAGCAGGTCACATACTGTATGTAGCCCAGAACATTTTTGCATTCATACAGTTAAAAGAATATGTCCACATGTGTGCCAGACCACAATCCCAATGGGGTTTGAACGATTGGATCACAGGACGGATGTCTTCCACTTTCTCATTTCATTCCCCTTTTCCACTTTTGGTTTTGCCCTCTTCCTTTCTCATTCTCAGCTGATCCTGGGGTTACTATGCTTCATCAGCGATGCCCTATAAGGGAATCTACTTTAACGTGTTTATCCCCGAACCCTCTACATCCTTCTCCATTTGAGAGCCTTCATTCCTGATCTCCTGCTACTTCCCATTTCATCCTTGTCTCATGCTTCCCGGCTCTCGCTACCTGACCTCAGCCCGCCACCGTCCTGCCCCCTCCTGCTCTTCCTCCCCCCGCTCCTCCTCCATTTATCTCCCCTTCCTTTTAAACAGGGAGTCATGAATTTATTATGCGAATCAAAATAGAGCAATGACTCTTTGTCCCTTCTCGCTGCATGTCATTGGTCCAGAATAAATTATTCAGCCACTGTGGTTGAAATTAGGATCAGGAATAGAACGAAAAAAATAAAGGGAATTATTTTGGAGCCGCACTATTCAGGCTATTTTCAACCACGAGCTGTCAGTGCCTTTCCTGCAGCGCTCACTCTTTCTTCTCCCCCCTTCTTCTTGCTCTCCCTTATTCCTCCCACCAGTTCACTCGCTATCACATGAAGATAGAGCAGATCCTTCTCTGTCCTTGGGAAGCACTGCGCACTAAGCAGATAGGATGGGATTAGCGGTGGATGAAGCCAGCCTCGTTGATTGTGTGTTTGCTCCATTGTATCCGTATAATTGAGGTGTGCAAGCATTCATCCATGTGTGTGTGTGTGTGTGTGTGTGTGTGTGGGTGTGTTGGGGTTGTTTGCATATTAGCGTCATCGTCTTTACATTATGTTTTTTGATGAGGTTTTGCATCCAGCAGTACCCATCCTGAACCTTTCCAGTCAGTCTGTTCAGTAAATGGTGATTACTGAAGATGTTTTGAAGATTTTTGGGGTATAGCTTTGATGGCACAACATGCAACAGACAGTTTATTGCTCCGGCTTCCTCCCTCAAAGACAGCCACTGATCTCATTACGGAGCGCTTGCCGTCTCACTCCGTTTGACTCGCATTGGATGTTTGGCTTTTACGATGTGGCATGACAGTTATTGAATGCCCCGAGACAAGTCCCACAAGCTCTCATGCAGTTTAAATTTTATGATATTTTTTACGGAGATGGGGAAACAACAGCGGGAGAGTGCTCATCGAGTCACATCAGATTGCCTGCTTGGGATGCAAAATGGTGCAGCAGCTGCAGGCGATCTGCAAACCCTTGAAAGGCTGGCGCAGAGGCCACCGCGCGGTCAGCCACCTACACGTCTATACATGATCCTCAGTCGGACAAAAACACTGACACACAAGCTATACGCGCACATAGGGTCAATCATGCACCCGGATACACACACATAGAAGCAGACGCACACTTGGCTGATTCTCCTCGGCCTCCTGGGGCATCATTGAAACTTTTCAGCCGTGACCTCGCTAAGAGATGGAAGGGGAGCGAGATGAGCATTTGAGGAAGCGAGAATGAGAGAGGGAGAGAGTACTTGAATTTGAACCGGCTGCTCCCTGGGGAGAACTCCCATCATCTCTGTGTGTCTTCAATGCCCGAGTCCCACAGCTCCCTTTAAGAGCGCGAGGACCCTCACGGCTCTAATATTCTCTCAGGGAAACTCGTCTGCCATCATCCACTTTATAGCTGCATTTTTTAGAGGGACAATGATTTGGTGAATCAGTAGCAAAGCATTTCTTTTATCTGGTTTCAGTGCTGGACAATGACATTCCTCCAGGGGAAGACAGTTCTTCCTGAGTAATGGATGCAGCAGGGGATAAATGTCAGTCATTAGTAATGTTATCATGCTACATTAGGCCTATGGTAGTAGTGTGTGTTTAGAAGAAAAATTCAGGTTTGGAAATTTGGTCTTGATTCTTATTCTCACAGTTTTGCCAAATATTTCTCTCGATATGAAGGCACTTTATGTTATAATAAAAAAATCTGGGAATACGGCGACGACAGATATTCTGCAGTTATATCACTTTCCCTGCGAGGTCCACTAGCAGCTGTTCTGGGGCGATCACACAATCCCCCTCAGCAGATGGAGTTTGCCCAGTTGTCCTCGAATTATATTCAAAAATACAAATATAAATACCCTTGCTTCTGAGCGGGATAAAAACAAATTACTAGAACACACCATTATCACACTGCCGGCACGAACGTCAAGGGCAATTAAGGGATTCAGTATCTTGCCCAAGGACACTCCATGATGCAGAACCCCCCCACCTTTCTGGTTAGTGGCTGACCCCCACACCTCCTGGGCCACAGCTGCCAAAACCTCATCAATGCCGGCTTTAGCCTGAATCCAGCAAAGGTTTCTTACCTATCATGTGTCTTGTCTATAGTCAAGGTCAAAATTGATCCAGACATTGTGTCCATTCATTCATTTATTTGTTTCTCCTCCTGCATTTACCTCTTAGGTTTATATTAGATATGACCAAACTCCTTCATGTTTGGTAAATCCTACAGCAAAATAACCACAGTGTTAATTCTGGTGAATCTTGATTATGATGCTGGAGCACTTTGTTGTTAAATCTTTATCTTTTGTCTGTTCTAGTTCTATTTGCCTGAGACACACAGACACAATGACAATTTGCAAAGTGGAGGACAATGGTGCTAGAACCCAGCATTTTACTTAAATGCTTCGGCTGAGGGAGATTGGATAATACGAAGTGTCAAGAAAGGAAAACATGGTGACAACAAAACAGGTTGACATATAAAACCCACTTCAAATACTCAGAGAAAGAGTGAGAGTGCAGCTCTGAATCACCAGAAGGAAAAACCACAAACCTGAAGAGACGCCTCAAGGTGCAGGTTAACTAATGATAAGGTGTCAAATAACATGACTTTATTCTTATACATATTTTGTTTACGTTAATATGTCTAAAAACCTCTAGAATTATCTTATATATTTTGTTAACTTCTGTACTTACATTTTCCAAATAGTTTCCAACAATGTTCAAACCCAGAGAAATCCTCAATTTCTTTCACGATAATGGGAAGGTTTATTCTGGTCATCTTTTAATTGCTTCATATTCACTTTACTCGTGGCTTTGTCCACCTCTGCTATAACGTCTCGGGCAAACAACAAATGATAAAGGAACAACACACTGCTAGTCAGTTAGCCATTCAACTGTTTTTTCCTTCCACTGTTTGCATTAGTCACTTGTAGTGATTCACGATTATTCATAACTGTTTGTTGTGTAACATGTATACAAATTCTGTTATTAATATAGAAGACAAGCTAGAACAATACTTTGCACACTAGGGTCACAATGCATTGATATAATATTCAGGCTTCATTGTTAAAGTCATCTGAATTAGAAATCTCATACAGGTTTATTCGAACTGGGGTTTGACTAAAATAAGATAAAATAACATGAGGATGAGGTTGACTTCACAAGATTAAAACTAACATCACTAAGACTATAATTAAGTTTAAAATTGATTGACAGGATAATTAGCTGTCGATCGGCAAATCAACCCTAAGCTCTCCCTAAACCTGTCAACCGGCCGCGCCTCGCCCTGAGCTCTGTCTCCTCCTCTGGCTCGTCCTGCCTTTAATATCCTCCTCTTATTTATCGTCCCTTTCGGCGTGTGAGAGTGTGTTTCTCCTACCATTTTACCTTCTTCTCACTGCTTTCATGACCTTTGCAGAAACTTCCTACCTTGTGATCTGTCTCCTCTGCCTCCTCCGCCTCCTCCTACTCTTCACTGTAACCTGTTTCTCTTCGCCACCTTGCTCTGCAGTGTTTACAAAGCCTTCGCAAGCATAGAGGTGTGTACATAACATGTACGTGTGTGTGTGTGCATGTGCGTGAGAGTGTTTGTTAGAGAGAGAGAGAAAGAGAGCGATAAGACGAGAGAGAGACAGAGAGAGTGGATTATACATCCTCCCCCCCCGGGATCTCTGGTGAGAAGAGGATCCAGGAGGTGTGATGATCACCTAACGTCTTGTGGAGCAACCGCCACACGCACACACACACACACACACACACGCACACACACACAAACACACACATGCTTTTTGGTGTTGTACAACCACACGCTGGACAGTTTTATCATTGCTCGAAGATTGTTGCCTTTGTTTCCTCGGTACAAAGGAAGCAGCTCTCTCCTCCACATCCACCGCTTCCTTTTATTCTGTATCTCCATTCTTGTCACTCTCCGTTTCTCTCCCCTCCCCACATCATACATTGGCGTTTTTAACTGCCTTTACGTCTCTCTCTCTCGCTCTCTCTCTCTCTCTCTCTCTCTCTCTCTCTCTCTCTCTCTCTCTCTCTCTCTCTCTCTCTCTCTCTCTTCCCCCCTCTCTCCTACAACTCCGTCATCCCCACATCTGAAACGGCAGTGACAGCTCCCATTGGTTGTGACGGCGGAACAGGCAGCCAATAAGCTTTTGGCCTAACAGGGTCACTATTGTCCATGAAGCAGCGCAATTACTCTGCCGTCTGCATCGCTGCCATGTATGCATATGCACTGGTTCCCCCCCGTCCTTGTCCCTGCACTTCACATTTCCACTGTACATGAATATCCTTTCTGGTCATATGTTTTATTAACAGCAGCTTGAATGGGAGCAAAAGGTCACTTTAAAGGCTTGTGGCTTATTTCAAGTCCACCTCTTGAGATTTTCCACAGATTTAGACAGGATGTAGTTCTGAGACTAGATAGAGACATCACATTTGAGTCTGGTAGGGGATTGAAGGCATATTTACGATAAGAATATGCATTCAGGTCAAAGCTCTGCACATATTCATCATGAATTCCTTCAGTGTGAATCTGGCACCCCGCTGCTCTTCAAAGACTGGCGAAGGGAAACTGTCACACTCCTCCCCTCCCCCTCCTTTCTGCCTCCTCTTCTTCTCGCTGTTTACTTCTCACACTCGTCGTGGATTAGTACCACACACCGGTCCCTCACTCACTCACACAGGTTTTTCTCATTTCCCCTGTGGACACCACAAGTGGCCTTTTCACTCAGCAAAGAACGGCCACTGAAGCCATTTTACATATTTGACGGCTCTTGATATAAACCGAGGATGTTTGAAATAATAGATTCTCAGGCTGTTGTGTTCTCGAGCATCATCAGGATTCCTCCGCCTCAGTCGCTGGTGTGTGATTGAGCACCGGGCCTAATTTGCATCATTTGATTCTCTCAACTGTGGAACGGCTTTGACCTTCCTCCATCATTAGTGACGGAGTGAGACGGAGTGTCCCTCTCTCCCACCTCCAACCCACCCTTTATTCTCCTCCTCCTTTCATCCATCACATTCAATTCTTTCCTGTCCTCCATGTCCATCACCTCTTTTTGCACACCACACCCAGATCTATCCACTGCACATACCGCGGCCCTATTTACACTCATCCTTTTCAGTCACCTTCAATTTTTTTTTGTCACACTTCTTTTCTTGTATTTGCACCCGTCTCGTTCTCTGTGGCTTATCGAGGAGGCACCGGCTGTCTCGGTTTTAAATCCCCTCTTTGGCGTTCACCTATTTAACGAGCTGGAGAATAGAATACATTTTCCGTCTTGATTCCAAAGGGATAGGAAACACTCCCACATTCTATAAACCCTCACAAACATGCGCACGCACGCACGCACACACACACACACACTCGCACACTTCTAGCCGTACAGGGTGAAAAAGGGGCTGTTGCCTTTCAGGTGAGCTGTCTCCAGGGAAATGTTTTCCTTCGCAGAAATTGCCTGGCTATCATCACAATCTGCAGCTGCTCCGCTGGTGCCGAGAAGAAGACGTGATTTTACTTCCCAATGACCAACCCATGGGCTCGCCCCACCATTTTGTTATCTGGAAACTCATTAGCCTTTAGAAAGGAAATGACAACCTTCATATCCCATCTCGGATCTGGTAATCAGAGATGTGATGACAGAATTTCTTGTTTGCATGAAGACGAGGTTTGTAATAATTTCGCAACAATAACAGACCACATTTATCAACATGACCCACAAGAAAATAAAAAAAATGCATGTACGGAGTGGAAAGGACTAAATAGTGTATTTTTTGTGTTGCGCAAACATGAGGAAATACCGTCAAATACAGCTGCTGCTGGTGACCAAGATTTTTGGAAGCTTGTGTCAGATAATTAATGAGTCATTTCAATCCAGTCGGTAATAAGGCCACGGATCCCCAAAGGGCGAGACTAATTCAAGGCTGTTCAGTCACTTGTCATAGTGTGTGTCACTCAAAATGATTGGTGTCTGCATGTGTGACTTTTTTTCTCCGAGACGGGTCAAGTTTGATTAAATGATTTCATCTCCCTGCTATTGTCGACTCCTTCCCTCCGACTCGCACTGCTCGGTAATGGTGCAATAATCCCCACACTTGCCGGCTAATTACACCCCAGGATAAACAATTGCCACAGTAAACGTGTTTCCCTTAATACACTTATAGAAAGAGCTATGCAAACACGGGCTTAGGCGCGTGCATGCACAGGTGCAATTTGTGCAGCTTTGAGAAGCTTCAGCAGTGCACATACCAGACTTAATAACTTGTAAGTCTTATATCTGCCTATCAGCTGGCTGGCGTCCAAATCTCTGAACTGCAGAGGAAGCTTTTTGTCTCTCCTGACAAAAAAGACATTATGGCATATATACAGTAACGTATAACACAGGCAGCACATTTCAACACACATCTGGGTTCAGAGCTGACTCTGAAAGAAAAGGCTGATTTCGTACATCTGTCAGCACGAGGAAAACGAGGTCTGTGGCAGCTCCTACCAGCTCGCTAATGAGACAAAGTCCCATCCTGGATATAACAGAGGCACACTTGTAGTTGCCATTTAAGTGCTGAATACACATGAATAAGGTTAAAATGTGCAGGCAAGGAAAGAATCGCTCAATTAGAGGAACAACTACGACAAATGCAAATTCCCGTCATCTTGTGAATCCACGATAACATCTTTCTGTTTCTCATCCTTCGCCTCTGAGGAGCTGAACGTAGAGATTATATATGTGGCCCGAGCATGTATAGACATGTGAGTCAGAGCTGCCTATATAACATGAGTGAATGTTTAGAGTTCAGTGATTTAGGGATCATGTGTGGGTGACTTGTTTTGGGACGTAATTCTATCCGTCCCCCTTTTAGCCCCGGCATGCTGCTAATGTCTGCCGACTGATCTGACATGAACACTGCCCCGGAGATTTATTATAGCGCCGTGACCCCTGAACCTGCCGCTCCCATGACTTCCTCAACAGTAATAGAGGGGAGTGTGGTGTCACGTGGAATAATTAGTGTGTGTAGGGGTTTATTATGACTGTGGCTTTGCTATGACTATAGGTGAGAGTGAAAGATCCCTGAAGCTGTAACACCTGAGCAGAGACCATATGGCTGCAGGCAAGGTTACTGATCTAATAAGCCACATTCCTGTGCTGCCCTCAGTTGTTTGTTTACCGCACTATATGTACCTGCATGTACGTGTGTGTCTGTGTATGTCTCTTCATGTGTCGGTGCTCTCAGTGTGTGTAGCCATGTGCTCTGGTTTGAGCCAGAGAAAAGCAGGTCAAAACTCTGCAGGGTGTGAGAATCATCAGAGCAGCTACAGCTAATTAGAGGTGCCAGGCCTTCGGGTAAAACAAAAGGATCTGTGTTCATTAAAACGTGAGGACTGACATGCAACTCATCTGCTCTTTGTTTTCAAAACATGACATTTTGGATGAGTTTAAAAGGCCAGAGTAGAACCACAACGTTTCTATTAGTCTCATCCAAGGCAAAACAAATTGTACTCTTTTTAACTTGGAGACTTTTATCCACGATTAAAAATTAGTGAAGTACACCAAACCACGCAAACCCCACTGAGGCTGAGGCACAAGATCTGGTCTACCGAGAATTTCCGTGATGTGCGTCTCCAGCTTGTCCCGCCCTTTCAGTTGTCCCCTAGCAACAGAGCTGCAGTTGCACACGACCAGAAAGTTTTAATGCCATATTTGACGTGTCTACTCTCAGCTGCCTAGTTGAGTTAAAACCTAAAACTTATATTTAATAGTGTAGTCATTGGACGTCTCCTCTCTTGGCGCCTCTATTTGTCTCCAAAAAGTTTGTCCCTGAGTGCTGGGATAGGTTGGCGTGAGAAGGATCCATCTGTGGGAGATGTATCTGTCTGAGGGAAAAACGTTGCATTTGTCTGTGGCATTTGAAGGAGCCTTCGAAATGGGACAGCATCATCACGCTACTGTGACATGATCAGTCTTCAAATGCAGCCTCCGGAGTCTGTAGCTCCTGAATTGAGACACAGCTTGTACATAATGATGGACGACGTGACAGCTCCCTTAAAGTGAAGAGAATCCATCTGCAAGTGTAAACTGACATCGACCTTATACAGGATATTTTGGCATATTTGTACAAAAGGAGGAAGTGTCTCCATTATTCATTTACAGTCTTTGAAGAGAACCGATACTCTTGTCTGAACAACGTACATTTATAAAATGCATTCCACAATATACATTGATATAATTTCATGTCATTGTGTTTGCTCCATAAGGGTCATTATTAACAACTTGTTGCAGAGATGCAACAGATGCGATGCTACGAGGTTACAGATAACTTCATAGATGTTTGTTCTACTTTTGAAGAGAACAAACGGTGTTTGAAGTGATTGTTTGGATGCCTCTGTGTTTTGTTTCTGTTTCTGCCTTTAATCGGGCCGTCCCTCTGTGTATATTTATCACAACCGTCAAACGAAGGACTCTCTTCAGCTTTCAGATTGTGCCCTGGAAGAAAATGAGGAAGCAAACACAGAGGGCGATGAAAAAGGAAGAGAAATTAATGTGTGTGTGAGCACTTGTTCGTGGCGTATCTTTGTGAGGACCATTTTGAGTAAAGACCTTACAAAGTGAGGACAAGTTGGACATGTTTTCAAAGGGCTGTGTTTGGGGTTAAAAGTAGCTGTAAGGGTTAGAATTAGGTTTAGGTTAGAAGTTGTGGTAGGTTAAGTCATTTAGTTGTTGTTGATAAGGTTAGGGAGGGTTAAACCAATAAATGAGTGTCCCCACTAAAGCCGTTTTCAGACATGACCTGCGGATGAATTCTGGAGAATTGGCCACAGAGTTTACCCAGAGTTGGCTTTTCACACATGCACAACACAGCGGGAGGTTCTCTGAACAGACTCATTCACAACATCATCGGCATTATTCAGTTGAGAGATGGAGCAGCCGGGTGCAGCAGACAGAGACAGGAAGTGACGTATTAACATTGCTTCTTGACAACACACTGACACCGGTGCCAGCTCTTATCTCTTGACATCTTCGGTTAAGTTAGAAGTACAAGAATGGGCGTGTCTGTGTGTGTGTGTGTGTGTGTGTGTGTGTGTGCGTGTGTGTGTGTGTATAGGTTTACATGTAGGACTCCAGTTAAATCTATTTTGGGCGCACAGGGGATTTCACATAAAGGTTGAACTAACCCGTGCTCTGAAACCTGAGACACTGACAACTATTTAGCACTTAGATTAGTTATTAAGAATTCTCTTAAAAAATTACATTCTTCTAAAGCCACTTATCATTATAATCCGTCCGACTAGACGGGATCAACCCCATCAAGATATGCGGTTCTCTGATTCGACAGGTGGAAGGTTCATCTTTCACACAGTTTCTCTCTCTGGCTGTGTTTGCATTTGAGCTCCGAGAAAATAATTACAGCAGGAAAGAAAGATTGATGAAAAGATACAGAGGAGTGAAACATGCCCACAAGCACACGCACACACACCCACACTTCATTGATGTTTGTCATGGAGTTGATTATCTGGACCACACAGCACTGTTGTTCATTATAACAAGGAGGAGAATAACAAAGCCTGCGTTGAGTGGGAGCAAAATCAAGCAAGGAACACGGCAGCACAGGACTTCAAAGACGAGGAGCGAAAAGATTGTATCTGTCTCAGTATGCATGTTCACAGGGACACAGTGGATGCAAAAATCTTACCGACAAAAGTACGATAGAAGCAGCAAAAACAGTTCAGTCCCAATACCAACCAGGTGTGCATCAGACACTTGGAGCAGCCAGTGATCAAATTAACTCCGACAAAGAAGCATTCAGGTAGTTTCTCTGTGTTTCAGGGAATTTCGTTCACGCTGAGACATCACCATGGAAAAGATTTGTAAATTTCATATCCTATTATTATTCGCAAATTTGACTCTTTTTTGATTTATTCTGATTGCTTTTAAATTAACAACTAAAATAACTTAATTTCACGATTGAAATGTTTTTACTCTTGTGCTTTAAATGTTGTATTTGGTCACAGTCTCTTATGCTTTCTTGTTAAGTTTTTGGTCGTGGCTGTAAAACACATATACAGTGTAGGGAAACACTTTTTATCCATCTGTGTCTGTGTATCTCTGCTACAGCTCCATCCACAGTTCAGCCAATACTTGACCCTTCCAGACATTCTGCCCCTACACGGTGGACCTCATGATTAATATTCAAGGTGTGACTGTTTGTGAATAAACAGAATGTTCTTTGCTGCATAAGCAAAACGCAGTAAATCTTATTTGTCTGTTTTTCAACCTTGTCTGTGCAGAAAAAGGAAGCTCAAGTGGACGCACTATAAACTAGGTTGCGTTTATACCTACGCCAAGGGCACTATCTCGGAATGTAAAAGAAAATGATTAAAAAGTTCCTGCATCTGCTCCTTTGTCTGGATCTGCAGCGAAATGTATTACTGTACAGCGCCTGAAAAAAGCACCTCTCTGGAACCACATTTAAACAATATATTTGTCCAGATCCACGCTTAAGTGTTTATTTTTTTGTTATATCTATTTATCTATCAATCTCTCTATCTATTTATCAGACTGCCAAAAATAACAAAAAAAAACGATTGTCCTTACAGGGAGTGAGATCTGATCCCAAGTGGTCACTCGAGACGCAGGTGGAGACACGTTCTAATGGCGTCCACTTGTGATCAGACAGATGTTAATGCCACGTCTGAACAACAGCCTAACAAACAAGACCTCTTGTTTAATCATGGCCTCAGTAATCAAGTGTAGAACAGTACACGTGAACTTTTTACAGTTCAGTGAATATTCAATGAGTAATTTCCAGTGTGTTTTATGGATTAGCTGTGTTTGACTAATTACTTTGGGTGAGTTCGGCTGCACTGGATGACACTGGTACAGACTCAAGCTGTCAGTGTCATGTGATCTGCCCTTCAGACTCCCTGCTGTGCCCGGTGCCCCTCACTGAGAGATCAGTGTTGGTGAAGTTCAAGATGAAACCATGACACACACATGCTAACACAGATGAAATGACCTTTGTGGATCATCTCACTTCTGATCCAGTTAGTGTTGTCTGTGTCGTGCCCACAGACCATCCCAGACAGCTCATTTCCAAATACAGGCGCATTATACTGCGTCTGTGTATCTTTGCTTTGGGAATAAGTTTCATGTCAGTTGTGCACAAATGTTGTGTCCCCTATTAAGGCTTAAGATTTGTGGGTCACAGGTTAGGGTTAGGGATTGTTTTAGTTTAATTGAGCTACATTGTTGCTCTCCTGTGGTATTTCTCTATAAAATGTTCAATGTTTTGGATGTTTGGATGATTTTCAGACCTGAAACTTTGGACCGTGGTCTGAGCCAAGGTCATGTGTTTATTTAATTGTTTACATTTGATCGGTTTACTTTTTGTTTCACATTCTAATTTAGTGACCACACTAAAGACTTATGACTTATGTATGACATACATACGTCTTGTTGCTATCACCTCCATGAGCTGCATCATAACTTTTCACATTACTACCAACAAAATGAACATCCCCATCATTCCAACATCATATCTTTGGAGGAGAAGACTTTAAAAAATGTCACATGCAAGTCACTTCCACTTTGTTTAATGTTTGCTTAACCTCCGACTAGTCCATTAGGCTGGCCCATGGTCCGAAGCACCTTTCACACTTTTTATTTTGGTTCAGACAAAATTGAAAAGTCAGAATATCCGGTAGATATGAATTCCTCCGTAAATGCAGGTACAGAACTAGAGGCCTGAGTTTGTCTTCCTTAGCTTCTGCCACTTTTTTTTTATTGACTTCCTGTCAGTCCCGCTGGCTTCTCACTTTATACTGCACTTCTCAGAAAAGATCCAGACATACTTCAGCTCAGAGGAATCACAGAGTTCTGTGAGGTATTCTAGGGATCACCTGGTTAGAGGGGAAAGAGTACAGTAGAGGAGAAAGGCATGAGTCAGAAAGCGTCTTTCGTCTCGAACTGGCATCTCCTGCATGAGGAGACAGTCATCAGCAGAGAGGTGATGCTTCCCAAGAGGATTACGGGATGATGATGCTTGTGTGTGTGTGTGTGTGTGTGAGTGTGTGTGTGTGTAGGTGTGTGTGTGTGTGTGTGTATGTGTGTAGAGAAAGAGAGAGATCTAAGCCCATATATGTCAAACTTATGAGAATTACAGTTTGAGGCTTTGCAGTAAAATGTTCTTCCCTAAGACCTTTTCGGAGCCACAGGAGTGAACCAGTCAAATCAAGGAATACACAGAACTAAATAAGCTGTAACTTGTACAGTCTATGGCTGAAACTTAAGATGTAATTTTAGTATTGTAGAGTCAACTGAAAAAAAACCTATAGAATGAGAACAGTTGATGTCGAAAACAAATACTTTGTTGTGTTTTCTTTTGACAGTATGATTTCACATCTTTGAATATTTAAATATTAAAACACTATATATTGCGGTGTTCTGTCAAATGTTACCCTACTGCGGCAGCACCATCACAGGTTTCTCTAATCAGCCAAAGGTAATAACAAGCAGCACGTCAGTCCCACTAACTGCGTCAGTGACTCGGAGTTCTTAGAGCTGAGGGGAGAGGATTTCATGGCACCGAGCGTCGTCGTGACGATCGTCTCTTTTTGCAAACTCAAAACAACTGCAGCGTCCCTCGTGTCGCACACTGCTGCTCACTGAACTGATGCCAGCTGAACTTCTGTTGAACATCGGGAGCTGTGGTTCCTCGTCTTGTCACTGCAACAATTGTTTTGATGTAAGCAAGTGACCAAAAGTTTGTGAATGTGTTTATGTTCTGTTTATTCTTGCTGCTCCAGTTTTCTATTTTGTATTTTTTCATTTGTATTTTATCTTTGTGCTCCGCCTCCCGGCGCGCTCCGCACTCAGAGGATCCTGCTCTAAAAGTGATTTTCCTCTAATTATGTTGACAGTTTTCCTTTGTTATCCCAAGAGTCTTCCGCAATGTGGATTTTGTTTTCTTTCCTTTTTCTTGGTTTGTTCCTTTTACAATGCAAGACTTGTGAATTCTCATTGAGACTTAAACTTTGAATAAAAGGGACTCAAAATACTTTTGACTTGGACAAGTTGATCCTGCGGATTACTGTAGATCAATTTGAATTTCATACTTTCAAATACATCTCAAATCTTTGCGTTGACTCTCCCTCTCCTGCCTCCTTCAGTGCGGTTTTACCGAAAAGCTGCTAAGTTGTACTCGACACTTGCACTGGGCTTAAAATGAAGTGACTAAGCACAGATTTATTATTGGACTTATAACTACTTAGCATTGGAAAGTACAAACTGTCAGCTTTCCTCTGGAAGTAAAAAATGTCCTGCAATAATAGAATGTGTGTTTGCGGTGAGGATGCCCAAGCTCTGCTGGCCAAATATAAAGACATATAAAGGCTGCCAGTGAGAATGGGTGACCTATTTACCATAGGGACACACTGCCTCACAAACACACAAACCAGACGACGTCCACAACCTTCCTTTTCTCGAGAGAATGATTGGGAAGCGTCTTTTCTTGGCAACACTGGAAAAAAATCAGGTGAAACTACTGGTGTTTCAAACATCTGGCGCTGGTCATGAGTGTTGGGATGATGCACGTATGATCAGGCTGGTGTGTTGTTCCCCTAACATCTGTTTATCAGGTTAGCTATCTAGAAGTTAGTTATTTTTAGCTTCTGGGCTGATTTTCCTCTTTTTCCTTTTTCTCCATGGACAACTGACCTTTCTGGATAGTTGAAGTTTTCACCTCTGCTCCGGACCTAACATCTGGCCGATGTTAATTTTCAGAGCGTGGTTTTGGGTGTGAGTTACAGCTCTCAAGGTGGAGGATCTTCCTGTAAGACTCTCCCTGCACCACCTGCAGCAACAATATAGAAGAAAGAAGCATCCTCTGTATTTAGTGGGAGTGAGAGTAAAGATTCATATTTATTCTTCTGCTCGATGCATTATGTGCATATTCCTCTGAGTGTGTGTTTGATGCAGAGTGTGTGCATGTTTTTTGAGGATCCCTGCCTGTCCTTGAATCAAGCTGTGTGGACCTTGTCTGCTGCTACGATGTCAGTTCACTGATTCATGCTGCGACTCTGCCACTGACCCATAGGATGACTCTCAGGGGGGCACGGAGACAGATTGCATCCATCGCACTACAGGGCTGGGCAGATGTGCACTGACACACGCACAAGTACACACACATACACACACTCACACACACACATACACAGACACACACACACAAACTATACACTCAGCAGAACGCAAAACTCAGAGTTTAGCCGTGCTCGCAGTGCTTTGAGTTGAATGCCAACGTCAGCAGGCTAACATGCATATTTTAAAAAGTTATATCCCTAAAAAATCCTTTTTATTTACAAATAAGCAATAAACACAAACTACAGCTGATGCTCGTAAACACATCAATCAAACCAAAGTACTGAAAACTGAAAATTAGCCCTTTTCCCTATTGGTTGTCAGTCTAACCAATAGGGAGAGATAATTCAATGAAAAACAAACTGGAATTTCATGGTGGCATTAGTTCATAAGTTCAGATGAACATGAAACTAAGACTCTTTATAAGGGCTCTATGATTGTCTGCGCATATATTTGCACCAATGCATTTTTTAGATGTTGAGATATTTCAGTGTGTAAAGCCACTGTGTATAGAGTATGTGCATTAATAGCCATGAGCTTTTTTGTACTTATTCTTTTTAACATTTTGGGAGCAATGTGCTACAGTGGAGGTAAAAGTGAAAAGTTTGATCTCTAGCTGTCAGTAGAGGAAAGACATTAGGAAAATCTCCCTCAAGAAACCCTAAATGTCTGATCCAAATCTAATCATTTTAATTGTCAAGATATTTCCCGCATAAGCACAAATGTCAGTCTCCTTGTGGCACTAGAGGAAAAATAATGAGACCATTAGAGTCATTAGGTTTTATCCTCAGGGGACAATGAATGTCTGCACAAAATTTCATGGCCATTCATCAAACAGTTTCTGAACTAAAGCGATCATCCAGACAGCAGTTCTACTGATATGGCTAAAAATCGTTTTTCTTTATCAACGTTTAGTGGAGAAAAACCTGCGAGAAGTGAAATGCCTGCCGCACAGAAAAAAGATCCAGACGGGGAAATGACTCAGACGCAAATATTGTTTGATTCTGTCCTATAAATAGCTCGTCATTCCAGAACATCTGTACGCTCGTGTTTGTTTTTCAAATCTCTCTCAGCTCCTCTCCTGGGCTCCCTTCACGCGGAGACGCCGAGGTGTGCTGCTCTTTTGTTGTGGTCATCGGTGAGTTGCTGCTGGTTGACAGTGCGAGGCGGAGTTGTGGCTGAGAAATGGGTCAGTTTGTGCAGCAGCCTGCACAGAAGCCTCTCTGCGTCTGCGTTCTGTCCCCCAGCGAAAAAGGAAACTCGCGCCAGATTTCCAGCAGATCTCTCAGATACAAGCTCTGTAAACAGAGTGTTTTCTGGGCCCTGACGAACACTGTGGGACTTATCCGCCCTGAGGCTTAGTAAATGAGACACAATCTCCGGGGATTTCACTGCAGTTTCATGTGTGAAATAGGAGCGTCGTGCAAGTGTATGAAGAATTCATGTCTGCCATCATTTAAATTTAGCTATAACCCCATTTCATCCCATTTCATCCCATTGATGCCGAAGCATTGAAACAGTCTGATATGATTAGGCTTTCAAGAGACTGTTTGCTGAATCCAACTTCCTATAAAGAGAGTTGTGGCGAAGCCCAGAGCAAAGAGAGGAGCCGACAACTTTTGACTCTTTTAACTATGGGACTCTGAATGCTGCCCATTAAACCCAGACCAGACAATATATAATTTATCTGTTTGGCTCCTCCTCCTTCCACTGCCAGCATAAGAGTGCATATTAACATGATTCTCCCAGCTGGAGATGATAGATCCTCTCTCATTTCCAATTCATTCGAAAAACAAACAGCCAAGTGTGGAGTTTAGCTTCTGGGGTTTCTGGTAAGCAGTTTGTGGAACCCCACCAACAAACCCACGTCTTTCAACGACTTCTTATTAAGTGTTCCTATAGCCTTTGCTTCAAACTGGACAGACACTGAGTCGTTTTCCGGATCCGATGCCAGGTGCCGCCTATGAGTTGAACACAGTGTGTGGGAGAGATGACAGGTTGCCTGAAGGAACGTTAAAGCCTGAGTGATTCATCTCATCTTCGTGCGAGAAGGACCAAAAAGGATTTTTTAATTCATGCCCAGCAAAATGCCAAGTCCCCCGCAACACACGCATCAACACGTACCTGATCAAACACGTAATATATGACTTAGGCACCAGTCACTCAAACACCTTTTTCCTCCTCACATTTCATCGGCACGGCGCGCACAGATCTGTGGCATAATAATGAGAGCCAGGCAGCTCCGTCTGTGTTTGTGCGTGGTGATAATAAATTCATTGTGTTTGTCAAAATGGAGCAGACGGTCTCAGTGCTGCATAGAGAGCAGAGGAGATGCAACATTCATGAATTCAGCTGAAGTCAGAAGTTCCCAGTGTCCCAGTTCTCCGACTGGAACCACAGATGAATAAGTGGAAAGACAAATTATCTTAAATATCTTAAACGGATCAGTTCCTCTTACGGGGCCTTGTAAGTGGTATTTTTTGATGTTGAGTCATGACATGTTTAGAATTTCAACAGCTTTAGGCACAATATTACTTAAACTGTACCGCCATGTTGATTTAATCTTTATGTGCCTGCAGAGGATGGATGATAGGCTCCATCACTCTTTTTCACATCCTCTTCCTGTTGTTACTCACACTTCTATTTTCCTTTCTGTTTCTCTCCTCTCTGCTCCCCTCCCATCCTGCAGGTGTATGGTGTACTGACCCTGCCTGCCACAGGCGAGGAGTCAGAGGACCAGGGCCATGATTGGCTCCCCTGGCCCTGGTGGGCGTGCCTTAGTGCCATGGCCAAGGGTGTGGCGGCGGGTCCTGGCTGTTTCGCTGGTTGCCATGATACACTTGATGCTAGCAGGAAGTAGCCAGGCCTGTCCACCACGGTGCGAGTGCTCGGCTCAGCTGAGGTCGGTGTCGTGCCAACGGCGGCGGCTCACCAACATCCCAGAGGGCATTCCCACCGAGACACAGCTCCTGGACCTCAGCAAGAACCGGCTCCACGGGGTGCATGCAGGCGACCTGGCACCTTACCCACGGCTGGAGGAAGTGGATCTCAGCGAGAACCTCATTGCCACATTAGAGCCCAACGCCTTCGCCAGCCTCCCGAGTCTTAAAGTGCTGAAGTTAAGGGGCAACCAGCTGAAGTTAGTGCCCATGGGGGCCTTCGCCAAGCTGGGCAATCTGACCAGCCTGGACCTGAGCGAGAACAAGATGGTGATTTTACTTGACTACACCTTCCAGGATCTGAGAAATCTGAAACATCTGGAGGTTGGAGACAACGACCTGGTTTACATATCCCACAAGGTAAGCTCTGCAGCCGCCTGTGAGTCAGTAGGTGACTGAAAGGAGGAACGTTGACTTTATTAAAGAAGATTTCTCCTTTGATTCCAGAGGATCAGACTTTCATATCTGTAGCAATGGTTTCACCCGGGAATAATAAGTATATTTCAACGTATTGGGAAAATTCACCTTCTTAATGCTGAACTATTCATTTAACAAAAGACCATTATGTGTTAATCATGAAAAAGGGAAAACAAAACTAATTGAATCAATAAGTATGCAAACACGTCTAGTGTTTCTGTGGAAACAAGGATTGAGCATTTTGAATTTCAGAGCTCTTTTCACAGTAATTATGGCTCCACATACTCCTACTCGATGAGTTTCAGTCAATAGTTAGATGTAAACACCTTTCTCCTAAGATTAAACAGTGATATTTAGGCGGCTCATACATCTCAGTTTTTAGTTTCCAAACCAAAACAACAAGTGTGAAAGGCACAAACAAACCAGGTGGTCTTGGTCTGGATAGAACTGAACAATCGTTTTCAGTTAGAAAAAAGTTTTATTTGGATTGTTCGGACCAATTGCAGGTGGTTGAGACAACTATACAAAATAAATAGAGGAAATAGTGTTAGCAGGTGTCCATTTACAAGCAGGTGTGAAAACATCCTTCACTCCTCTGCCCTCTGTATCTTCCAGGCTTTCTCAGGGCTGCTGGGGCTGGAGGATCTCACAATAGAGCGCTGCAACCTGACGTCCATCTCCGGTCAGACACTGTCCTATCTCCGCAGCCTGGTCACTCTTCGCCTCCACCACCTCAGCATCACTGCCCTGGAGGACCAGAACTTCCGCAAGCTCTCCAACCTGCGGGATCTGGACATCGATCACTGGCCTTACCTGGAATACATCTCCTCTCTGAGTTTCCAGGGTTTGGACCTCCACCGGCTGTCCATCACCAACACCAACATCACCTCTGTCCCCTCCGCCTCCTTCAAGAACCTGATGCACCTTACCCACCTCAACCTGTCCTACAACCCTATCCCCTCACTAGAGCCCTGGGCCTTCAAGGACCTTCTGAGGCTGAAGGAGCTCATCATGGTAAGCACAGGGTTGGTGACAGTGGAGCCCCATGCCTTTGGAGGCCTCCGACAGATCCGGGTCCTCAACTTCTCTTCCAACGACCTGCATACCCTGGAGGAGGGCTCCTTCCACTCTGTCAACAGTCTGGAGACCCTCAGAGTGGATGGGAACCCCCTGATGTGTGACTGCCGTCTGTTGTGGATCCTGCAAAGACGCAAGACCCTCAACTTTGACGGCAGAGTACCGGTGTGTGCGGGGCCGGTGGAGGTGCAAGGGGTCAGCCTCAGCACCTTCACCGATTCTGCACTCTTCGATCACTTTACATGCCAGAAACCTAAGATTCGCAACCGTAAGATGCAGCAGGTAACGAAGATGTTTACATTCAGGTTTAATACTTGGCAAAACAAATCTATAAATGTATATAGTTTGATAACTGAGCTTAAGTTTATATCCTCTACAAGCACGGAAAGTTTTCTGAAACCAAACGTATCATCATGTGCACAAATTCTTCTGTATTTTCTGACTCTCCAACATTTATGAGTCCATGTGCTCCTTTTCTCCACCTCCTGCAGGTAACGGCTCGTGAAGGCCAGCCTGTGAGTTTTCTGTGTCGAGCTGAAGGAGAACCTGCACCTGCTATTGTCTGGATTTCCCCACAGCGCAGACGGATCACAGCTAAGAGTTCAGGGCGTATCACTGTCCTCCCAAGTGGCACCCTGGAGATCCGCTATGCCCAACTCACTGACAGCGGAACCTACATCTGCATTGCCAGCAACGCCGGTGGCAATGACACCTACTTCGCTACGCTCACAGTGCGTGGCCAGCCCCTGGACGCCGCCTCAGCCTTCTTCCTCAACCGCTCGCTGTACAGCGGTGAGTTCTTGAACGACACAAATCTGAACAACACACGGGTATTCCTCAAGTTCACCTTGGACCTGACCACCATCTTGGTCTCCACGGCGATGGGTTGCATCACCTTTCTGGGGGTGGTCCTCTTCTGTTTCCTGCTGTTGTTCGTGTGGAGCCGGGGACGCGGCCAACGCAAGAACAACTTCACAGTGGAGTACTCTTTCCGGAAATCTGAACCCGCCACCGGGCCCACCTCGGGAGGGACGAGGAAATTCAACATGAAAATGATATGAAACCACGCAGCCAGGGGTCCTTCGGGGGAGGCATGAGCACGTCCCAAAAACGTGTTTGACACACGTAAACGCACACAGCCACTGACTCGCAAAGAAGTTTAAAAGCACAATCCAACTTCCCGTCCATGGCTCCATTCAAAATTTGAGTGCCATAAAAAAACGGAGCCATGAAGTGATTTGGTTTGATCTGTGAGTGAAAACAAAATGATCCTGATCTCCCTGTCTCTCTGTGGTTTTATTCAGCATGAGGTGAGAAACATGTTGGAGTGGAACTGTAAGGAACTGTAGTGTTGAAGGATTTGAGAGAGCTGCTTGTTGTCCATGCCTGATAAGAATAATAGCATTAAGCAGTATAAGAGATAGGTTGTGAATTGGTTTGATTACTGAACTGTGGAAAAGTGGTAGTCCTGTCTTTCAGTTATATTAATGAAGAAATAAAAAAGCAATTATTTTGAATCAAACATTTTCTCTATTGTGTTGTGTGCAAATTTTAGTGTGATGCACGGAGACCTGGTTACCATCCACCCGTAGAATTTGTAACTATGCTCTTGTTAAGAGTCGTGCATGTAGAGTTTCATTCGAGAAGTAAGTTGTAAATTGATATCGCTAAACAAAGCACATGGTTTTATATAAATTCAGTTGAACAACCAGCTTTATAGTTTCTGACCACATCTGAGCAGCGAGGAGAATTATATTGGGTCAAACACCTTATTAACATTATCATGTGTCAATTGTTTCAATGAACAAAGGCTCAGGGGATGTAGACAATTATCTGAGTGTAATATCTTGTAAGAAGGAATGGATCGGGATCATTCACCTAAATGACAATCTGTCAAAAAAAAATCCTTTTCTTTGCGAGATTATTCAACAACATATGCTGTGTGAGTTTGGGACGAGCGCACAAGCCGTGAGCTGCTGTGGCTGCCCGTGGCCCGGAGGGTTTGGTAAGGAAGTCAAGTCCGACGTGCACGGGCTGCCACAGTAGCCATAGCAACCAATACAATGGAGAGCAAGGCATGGCGGCCGTAGGAGGGTTGCTCGGTGGAAAAGGGGGAGGGAAGAAAAATAAGTCAGCGTGACCTCTGCTTCCCCTCCCTTAGATCACAAGCCCCGACCGTGCTCTTTCATCAACAGGAGAGGGACGACCCACCGGCCTCCGCTCCCCTGTCCCTGCCCTCTGCTGTGTTGGTGGGCATCTGACCTTCCCAGTGCTGCCAGGGGGGAGCAGCCTGGAGAGTCGGGTCACACTCAGAGGCAGATAGAGGACACATAGCAACACTACGGTGGTGTTCACCCACACACTCGTCCAAGCAGTGGAACCCACACATAGCAACACATGTATAGCACCTTTTCTCAGGAAAAGTGAAATAACTAGCCAACAGAGCGCGTGTGACAACACATGCTGTGTTAAAGTAATACATTCCAGCAATACTGTTTGTAGAGCCATGAAGCCAAATCAGAGAGAACTGAGGTAAATCTGTGAGTGAAGAAACAAAGCCATAGAGTCTGTATGTTTATTTTTATACTAGTGTGTGTATGATTTAGTTATATGAAATAATATTATTGCCACTGCCATCTTACAAGCTGTCGCGATGATCAAAAGGCCATCTGCTGTCACCGGGCCTGCACAGCGTTGTACCTCGTCACACACGCGCTCACACAAAACCAACACAAAGGTTATTTGAATTGGAGGGAACAACAATCACCGTCGCACATGAATAAACATACAAATTGACAACACGTCGCAGCCCCATCGCCGAGTGTGCCACCAACTGATCTCTGTCTGCCTCTGAGACGGCAAATGCGCAAATGTCTCTGCCCCCCTAGCCCAGTGCATTCCCCCCTCCTCACCCCTAAACCCCCAACCACCACAAACCCCCACTGGGTCCTCCTTTGGGAGGGGTCCCTGGCTGGAGATCGAGGATTCAAGTGTAAATGAAGTCGTGTTAACCCTACCCACGCCATGTGCATCGTATAGTGGAGAGTAGTACTGTGGTTTTAAAACGCAACAACAACAAAAAGCGAAAAAAATGATTCTTTGAAGTGTTCCTTTGTTTCCTGTTTGACCTCCAATTTTTATTTGCCTCAGTTGTTGCTCCCAGTGACCTTTTGGCTGTCGACCCCTTTAAGGCTCCTTGTCCTCCGTGAGGCACCGCTCTGTTCTCAAGACCAAATCATTTGAGTCCACTTGACCCCAAGTTCAACTGAAACTAGGAAGACCGATACCGAGATCAAGAAACATCCGACAGATGTTTCCCAGCTCATCTTTAGTCGGTTATTTCCGACATTTATCGTAGCCACCAGCTTAAAGTCACTTGAGAGCTTCTCAGGAACAAAAGAAGGATTTCCCAAAACTAAGCTTATTATTTGTTTAGACTGAAGATTAAGACAAACCTTACCTCACCTGGCGAATAAAGCTTTTGCACAATAGATGCATTTTTGTCTCGCGATTAATTTGCATATGATAAGCAAACCTGTCAATTCAGCCTTTCAAATCCGTGAGATTATTTAGCTAAGCTATTTTCTCCTACACACATCTAACCAATCAGAATGCATATTGTTGATAAAGTCACATTATGAAGGAGTAACAGTACTCCTCTGAATTATTTAATATGTTTGTCTGCAAAAGGATACTGACTTGTGAGTGACCCAACCACTTGAGCAGCGGCTGAATGAGCAGCTGAGACTGACAGGACCTTCTTCAAATCCTTCTTATCCAGTACTTCAGATAAAACTACAGTGCCAGCTGCTGCAGTAGTTCTTCGATGTCCAACAGACATCCTGTAATCTGGACACCCTGAAAAATAAAAAACTGGCGTAAACGCACCGGATTATCTTGATGATCCCTTTTATTTTTTAATTTTCATAATGTATTCGCTGACTTGCATTGCGGTTAATGTGAATTGACACACAAGTCAAATTCACCTGCGCTATTTTCTGACATTTATCTTTCTTGACGTTCATGTACAAAGGCCTTTAATCCAAATGTTATTTAAGATGGATGTAAACTAGAGATTCAAAATTGCATTCCTCCAATTCTATAATGTTTTTTAAATAACATTAAAGGGCTAAATGGCAATAGAAGAAGGACTCTTATAGATTAATTATAAGGACTTCGAATAGTCTTGCTTCACTTTAAAGGATCATTAAAAAGTTGATCCACTGATCTAAAGCACACGTCAATCACACAGTTTAAACTGGTTGGGATTAATTTGGCCCATGTACAAGTGAGCTTCAAATCTTAAAACTTTTTGCAGCATAGATCCTGCAATCTCCATTTCGGTCCCTGGTGAAGAATGATGAAACCTCGACTTCTGTGTCAGGATGAATAACTGAACGCTCGTTAAAAATTCATGAGGCCAAATGAGAATAGATGAATACATTGGCCTGTAACAAGGCTTTTAACTGTGTCGACGGCCGGTTTTCGGCTCGCCCGGTGTTGAGAACAGGACGCTGCCCTCACAGACGTTTCCCCTCCCTGAGCCACCCCCCTGTTTTATGTTTCCATTCCCTGGTCTTTCTCAGTGGAACGTAGGTTTAGAAGACAATGAGAATGTCTGTAGTGATTGTTGATGGTGTTATTGTGTAGGCATCAATCACAAATGTAAGCGTAGATGAGGGTGTGTTTCGTTTTATGATCTTGTCCTTCTCCCTCCCTTTTCTCCTCCCCTCTTTAATGTTTCCCGTCTTCTCTGCATTTCTTTCCCGACCCCTCGTTGTCCCTGTTCACAGTATTAGGCTGGAGTATGGTTGTGTGGTAGTAGACACGTGTCCTGTGTGGTCGGTGAGTCGGTGTTGTCGTGCTATGATTTGTTGCTCCTCGTGGTGCCATCGAACATGGAGCATCAGCCGGTGGAGACAAAAGATGAAAGGGGTGACCCAGGTTCCTAAAAAAAAAGAATGAACATTTATTCCCATTTCACATCCTGCCCATTCCTACAGACCATTTCCGGAACTTTCCCGCTCTGCACAGTGCCACTCTGGGACCTTTCTCTGGATATGAAATACCCATGGACTGTAAATGTATGTATTTTCTCTGCTGACATCTTGTCACTTTAACTGTCACATGTAGAAAGGGGGTCTTCAGTTGGGTTGTTGTGGGGCCTCAGTCACTTTCTGCACTTGATAGGAGAGAAGACCTTTCACACTAACCTTTGGTCAGGGTTGGAAATGAGCACTTTTATAATTTGAAGATCAACAAGTCCTTGAAAGTGGAAGGCACTCAGTTCCCTTCCTACAAACTGCTTCTGCTACTTAAATTATTTCTAAGGGTTTGGATTACGTTAGTCATTGAATTGATTCAGCAAGGACAATTCTTCAGCAGTTCTCTTCAGAAGAACAAGGTGCCAGCGTGTGCGGCTTTTGCAGCAAAGCAAGCTCTTTGGTGTTTGAAGATACCAGCGAAAAGCTCGAGCCCGATTCTTCTCCTGTGTCGTGATTCTTGAGAAAGTAGGCTGAGCAATCCCCCCGCTACCTCCTGTGGTTCGACCTTGCCTCGGGTTGGTGTAACGTAGTCTAGACGCCCCATATACAGCAGCAGCACAGTACTATCAGGGATGCCTTCCACGGGGGGGAACGCTTCAGATATGCAGACCAAAATAAACAACCCTCAGACGCTGACAACCATGGCGTTCTAACCAGCCAAACATGGATGATTCATCAGTTTTTTGAAGCGTACATTTTAAGGGGGCTTTGTCAAAATGCTAGCCTCCCCCATAAGACGGCTTCTCTGCAGCCTTCTGTCATTCCTGACTCCATATTTTCCCTAAATGAATCCATCTCTTACTCCAGATCCTACAGCTGCTGTTTTGATTGGATTAGACTTGTGATGAGCTGAGAGGAGCAGTAATGGGATGACGGAGGAGTGAGCTCAGCTGACTGGGTGATTACTTGGCTTATTATCTCAGCTCTTTGACCTCTGTTGAGTAGAAATCTGTAAATACGACGTAAGACCCGACATGTAGCGGAGCATTGCTGAAGGTTTCTTTTATTTAGAGCACCTTGGACAGTGACCGCTCCATCTTAACGTTGACCAGAGCAAGTGCGAGTGCCCACCCCCCTCTCCCCCTTTCTACGTGGCAATACTGACCCCCAGTGGTCAAAGGGAGCAACCGCAAAAACTTGGGACCATACTGTTGCAGCTGATGTACCAGTATTGTATGTGGAAGGAAAATAAACCAACAGCTCTGGGTCTCACACAGTGAAACACTTAAGAGAGCAAATTGACTGTTAGTTTCACGGGTCAGTGCTTCTTTGATTGTGTTACAGCCATAACGTGATGATCTCCTCTACGCTCTGGGTGTCTCGGAGCAATGCCTTGCTCTCGGGCACCCTGTATGGGCAGAGGCGTTATCGGGACAGGCCTCCCCCTCTGGTCGAGAGCAACAAACCTGGCCTGGTTCTAGACAAATTCTTGAGAAATGACCCCCCCCACACCCTTGACTAAAATATCACTGCATTGTTGTTTCTCTGTACAGGACCGAGAGCTGGTCGCCAACTGATCGGTTCTTTCTCTCTCGTGGTCTTAGCAGGTTTAATCTATGCATGCCTTTTGTAAACAGTGATTGGTCTTGCCAAACTCTCACCTGCACTCGTACGTAGAGCGATGGGTGCAATTGTCGCCGGCCATGGGACTGGTGGAAAAAGAGCATGTGAGGCCATCCAAATGTGTTGCACCTGCGTTCAAGGATACTAAATAAGCGTTTATCTCATGAGAGAAACTTTATTCTTTCTTCACTTGGGATGATTGAGCAGACACACACACACACACACATACACAAACAGAGGATCCGTTCAAATGTGTAAACTGTAGATAAAGCGATTGATATTCCAAGCAGGACGGTGGGACTGATCAATGCAGTATGGGGGATAGGATTATTAATGGCATACTTACATTGATCTATCTTGAACCTCGTCACTGACCCAGAATCCATCTGGAGGAGGAGGAGGTGTACAGAGCTCTCCCAGACCTGGTTGGCACTCATTCCTAGGTTTCCATTATACCGTTTCAAGACAATTTTCCTCCTTTAAGAACGAGATGGTGCCGGATTCCGACTTTATTCTGCAGGTCTGGGCCGACGTGACGCTCTCTCGCCTCCCCTACTCCTCAGAGGAAAGTGTCTTAGGTTTAGCTCTGTATTTGTTGGAGCCCTCTAATTGAAAATATTGAAGTGTATCTCTCAAATGCGGATGGAGTCAACTTATCCTCTCTCTCTCTCTCTCTCTCTCTCTCTCTCTCTCTCTCTCTCTCTCTCTCTCTCTCTCTCTCTCTCTCTCTCTCTCTCTCTCTCTCTCTCAGCCTGGCACCGACCTCGTTATAAATTTTAGAAACTGTTTCATTGATCACTTTATTTTTGCACTTGTGCATATTTGATGCGTCCGTTAGTGACTTCTGAAACCTAGGAATGGGTGCTGAGCGCTCCAATTAAATACAGAGCTAATATATGCAGAAAAGTTGTACATTTCACAATAGTGACTGTTAAAGAGCAAGAAACAAATTACGACACTCCTCCTCTCTGGCTTCACGAACATCTCACTGCACCTCGGTTGTCACATTTCTATTCTGGATGTGTTGATCCTTGGATGGGAAGAAACAGAAACTGTACATATTAGGTATATTAGCCATATCACGTCATCCAATCTGTAGACCTCCTTGCCATGTCTGACAGAGGAAAATGACTGTTGAACTGTAAATAGTGTAGGTATAGAAATATATAGGATTTAACATGCTGCTTCTTTTCTCCAGGGATCACCCACATTGTGCTCAGTCCCATGGCTGCTTGGTCTCAAAGGGAAGGATAGGACAATAATGTGCTTCTCTATAAAAGACACACACGAGTTCTTTTTTTTATTTCAATGTATGTTTTATATACCGTCTGTCTTGTAAATGAACTCCTTTTTCGTCATAAAAGCATGATGTGACTCTGTCAGCTGCGTCCTGTGTCCCTCTTTGTTGTCGGCTTGTGTCACCTGACGTTCGGACCAAAGGGGCCGAAGTTAAGAAAACACTCACACACACACACACACACACACACACACACACACACACACACACACACACACACACACACACACACACACACACACACACACTACACACACATTACACTACTTTAATATGATGGTTGAATATTGTGAAACTGAAAGTATGGAACGTTAAAAACACTAGAAAATATAAATAGGATTGAATATAGATAAATGTAGATACAAATGATGTGTTCAATAGATACACGCCACATTTAAAGCTGCTATAATGAGTAGTTTTTTGATTAATAGTGGAACATATATCTCTAGGGTCATTGGAGTATTATGAGCAACATTATGAAACATTCTCATGTAGTAGCAGCAGGAAACTGTTTTCAACCAAAAAGCTAAATTACAGAGACAGATATCAATTATAGCTGATGAACATTGAGCAGTACTTAGCAGAAGAGTCAGAACTTCATTCAGGAGTTGGTGTAGACCAAAAACTAAAGGAGAAGTAAAGCGTGCTGTGTGGTTCTGGGAAGAATCCAGAAAATGTGAGGTAGGGACATTTCCCAGAGAAAACTGATATCAATGAGTGTGTGAAATACTTAGTGCTAAGTATAGAAGTATATTTTCTAGTTTGAACTACTGTTTTTTGATCAAACCATGAAGCCCTTGACCGAAAGTACATATAGTCTTATGTTCGTCATATGATTTTCCGATGTTCGCCACCAGATGGCAAAAGAGCACCACAGTAAGAGAACATCAGACAGAAAATGAAAGGCCAGTCAGCCAATTGCTTGTTTTTTTATTTGTTTTAGTCAAAACACACAATTTACCCATACTGGTTTTCACTTGGTGGATTACTTGTCCCATGACTTGATTCTAACTCCACAGGCTGAGGGCAGAGCTGGAAGATGCACTGTATCTCTGAGATGAACGTCAGAAGAAAGGCTCTGTGTTGTGGCGTGTGTGTGTGTTTGTGTTTGTGAGTGTGTGTGTGTGTGTGTGTGTGTGTGTGTGTGTGTGTGTGTGTGTGTGTGTGTGTGTGTGTGTGTGTGTGTGTGTGTGTGTGTTGTGTGTGTGTGTGTGTGTGTGTGTGTGTCGGTGCATGTGTGCAGGCATTTGATCAAAATCTTCGATTAGTTGTCCACTTAACAAGCCAGACCCCCCACCAACACCTCCCTCATAGCCGGGGGAGGGTCCTGTGTGCCTTGGCCCCCACTGTAGAGGTCATTCTGAAGAGGTTAAAGGTGACCACACACACACACACACACACACACACACACCGATCCATCTGAGAGCCGTCCTTCCTCCGTTCTTCCCATCTCTCCTGTGCAGCCAGCTTCTCTGCCCTCCTCCATCGCTCTCTTTCTCTCTCCCTCCATTTTTCCCCACTCTGTCTCTGCTCTATTTGAAATTGATTGTCTTCTACCATCACAAAGACACTTGGTTCTGATTGATTGATTGGTAAGGGAAGAGGAAGAGAACATCGACACTGGGGCCTCCAGAGCTATGTGGTCTGTCTGAAGGGGGAAAAAGCAAATGATCCCATTTTGATGCAGTGGAAGAAACCGTATTTCAGCTGCCCGACTGCCTGTTTGTTTAGCCTCCTAAAGCAGACAAACACCCGGGCCGATCGAATTCAGATTGGAGCCGAAACACGGAAACAAAACAGAGAAACTCAAACACAGACTCACGCTCACACTTACGTGATGAAACAAGCGGTAAATACAGATACAGACGGTGGAAGTGTGAAGAGGGGGGGTTACAACGGGGCGGGGGGAGACACAGTGATGAAGCTGATACACGTACAAATACACGTTTTTATACAAATACACAAAAAGCACATAAAAGACAACAAAGCTAAAAAAGAATGCAAAGATCATTTGGAAACCAAAACCAGTAGATTTCTCCCTGTTTCTCCCCCTCTCCTCCTCCTGTAGAGGTACAGTTCATCCTGCAGTTTATATACAGTTATATAGAATCCATGCATAAAAGAATTGCTCATCACACCCCTAATAACAGAGGTGCTTCGGTTGGATCTCTTTTTTTAATATGGGAAATCACTTTAACACACATGGGAGAATATCTTCCAACACAAAAGAAGCCAAAAAGTGATGCAAAACAGAAAGGAGAGTGTCCTTGACGTCTTATTTGATGTTTTCAATTATTATTCTTGATACATTTTCTGATTTCTTTCCTTCTTGGCCACATATGATTAATTACCCTCCATCTTTTCCCTGTATACTCATCCCACCTGTTTCTTTCTTAGTCTCTCTCTTAAAGGACGGCGTGCAAACCTACAACAATGACTTAAAAGGTGTTAAACCATAAGACACACTCTCCTTTAAAGAAATACAAAACAGAACAATCATGTCGCCGTGTGACTTCAATGTCACTCTCATTGCTAAACATTGTCATTATTGTTTCACTACATTACCTTTACAATAAAGATTTGAGGTATATCGAGATGAATTGTCTACACGTGCCTGCCTCGCTGCGATGCCAACCTGGATGCAGGGACCAGCTTAGAGGTTTTGGATGGATGTGTGTGTGTGGGGGGGAGGGTTGTTCACCGGTGGGTGCTCATTGGTTGATTTTAGAGAAGGTTTAGATTTGGGTCGATGAAATCAGAGGGCTTTGTAAACTGCCAGAGACACACACTCACCCACACTCCGATTATAAATTACACAAAAATATCTCTGGTGGGAGTGTGTGTGCGTGTGTGTATCATGGAGGGGACTCAGTTAGATGACATCTTATCAATATGTTTTTTTTTAAATGGCGGTAAACAATCTTTTCCCATAATTGTGGGGCTTTTGAAAGTTCATGAGGAGCTCTCCAGTGTTTCCCCACCCTTCACCCAGTGTGTGCCCCCATTCAATTGTGTGATCACCTGTGGTGTGTGGGTGTGTGTTAAGAGCAGTCCAACCCCTGGTTGAAGGAAAAAGGCACTCAACTCTTTCCACATAACAAACACCTCTGTGTGTTTGCCATGCGGCACGACTGCTCTGTTTGTGTGTGTGTGTGTGTGTACGTGCACATATGAGCATATCTGCATCCGTCATGGAATCTGCATTGTGTGTGTTGGCATTGGTGTTGTGTTTGCTTGTGTGCATGTCCCAAGTCCAGTGTGAACTCAGCAGGCTTGAAGTATCTTTGGTATTGATGGCTGTGTCACAGTCCACTCTATTCTGAGAGGGTAGACACACACACACATTCACACATTCACACACACACACACACACACACACACACACACACACACACACACACACACACACACACACACACGCACACACACACACACACACACGCATGCACACAGCTGTTTCCATGACTCTCTGGTTTGGGCATAGACTGTATGTATAGACAGAAGACAACATTTCTCCCTTTGAAAGAAGCCAAAGCATCTGGATCGCCATCTACAGTGATAATTCATAAACCCTGCCTCCTCCATGTTAGTTGATTATATATGAACCAAATGAAAAAGTCAAAGTACTTGTTAAATACAATTTTCATTAAATATGGTTTTGGTAATTTTCAGTTGGCCTTATCACACTGATTTAGTTAGCTATTTGACGGTATGTGAATGACAGCTCAGATTGCCTCATGATTGATCGAGCATGTATATCGCTGGGACCTCGCCATCACAGGTCCATCCCCCGATTGCTACTCCTCAGACTCTGCCTCCAAATTTGCAAGATAGCAGAGTTCATATCCAGAATATTTTGGCTTCATCTCAAAATAGTGGGAGAAAGCACAGACGTGTCGTCCACCTTTATTTTTTTACAGTTTTTGATTTTGTGTCTGATTTTCAATCATCTGCACTAAAAGTCTACAATGTTTTCCCCATCTGGACTCTAGTAGAAGTCCTGCATGACCCCTCGGACATGGAATCAGTTATAGTGCACCACATCACGACCAGAACCTGATCTACAGAGGAATGTCATCCGGATGGTTCCTACCAGTCTGATGACGGGCCTCCTGCCTGGTGCTCCTGCCTCCTCGGCTGCCCCCCTTCTTCCTTCTGTCTGCGTCTCCTCTCTAATATGATTATCTCCCGCTACAAGATGCTACACAACCAGTGGCTTAGCCCACGAAAGAAATAAATAAAAAGGCATAGATAAAATGAGGCGGTTCTCATGGTAACCAAAAAACACTATCAGCAGAGGAATGCAGTGACAGTCCAGTTCAAAAGGGGTCAAAGTTCAGAGATCCTTCTCGTCCAGAGGGTCCATCACACAGGTATTCACAAATATGCACAGTTAGTCACTTGTGGTATCTCCTCCTTGTCTGTGCATAGGATCAGTCTATGACGTGTTGATTCTTCTTCTTTTTTCAATATTTAAGTTTTTTTACATTTGGTTGACAAGGTGCTTCTTTACATATAGTTTCAGCACAGCATAGCACAATAGTCAAGAGAGAAACCATGTGTCTATGGTACTGATATTACCCGCATCAATAGTAAAGGAGGGAAAACGAAAAGAGAAAGTCACAACAGGAGGGGGATAGCAAGAGAGTAGATAAATAGAGAATAGATAAGACAAGAGAGAGAGATGAACTCAAAGATTATTTACAGACATTTTTCATTGTGTTTCACGCCGCGTCAATGTTTGGTTCTGAGGTATGGAACAGGCTACACGCCCTTATAGTGCTCGCAGTCTGAAGGTTGTAATGACGCTGGCCAGACACATTGGGGCCTGTGGCGAAGGAGCGGGCCGCGCCTGTTCTCTGATTATCATAAAGAGGCAAACATCATTGGCACTCGGGATCCTATATTGTGACGTTTGACCTCTGTGTTTGGCCACTAGAACAGAGCAGACCCCCCCTCCCCTCCCCCCTCCCTCCGTTTACTCCCTACACTCCGGGACGACACCTTTGGAACGTGGGGAGCATCGTCCCAGTTTGATTGTTCTCCTCTTAACCTGAAATTACCCTCTCATGTGGCTACACGGGCTGTGGCCATGTGTAGCCATACAACAAGTCTTAAGAAATAAACATTCTAATATGTATAAAAGGATGTCATGTGTGTTTGGTGTCTGCGGGGCCACACTTAAGCTTGAGTCGAGTATTAGTACCCATGTCCTATTAGAAATCTGCAGTGCAGGCTGTGATGTGGTGTGGGCCTGCTTGAGATGAGAGTTGTGACTACGGCAACATGCTCTCAACATGTCCAGAGGTGGTTTGAATGGACGGCAGGTGGCGCTGTTACTCTGAAGTGGAGCAGGGGAACCACTGCAGGGGAATTACACCCCTGGATCACATGCAGGAATATTTCACACGCACACACACGCACGCAGTGATGCAGAGCTGCTAAATTGAAGTGTGTGTGTGTGTGTGTGTGTGTGTGGTAAGAGGGTCAAAAGGACCTGGCCAATTGACACACACACACAAACACACGCAGCTTTCAATCAGCCACAGTGCGTGTTACTGAAATGACGAGTGGATGATCACGGCCCAACAGAAACGTGTGCTGTCTGATTTCTGTCTGATTTGTGAAGAGCAACGTGCGGCTGTTAAAGGCTCCCTGTCATAAAGCTACCGGTTCCTTGTCATGAGTGATTCTTTGGTGTGTTTAAAAACCTGACCTTGCAAAGCTCAAACCCAGGCCCACGGTGCGGTGTTTGAGTGTGGATGGATTTTCTTTGGTTTTCATGTGGATTATTTTAAGAGCCACGAGTGGAAAGCTACTGGATCTTTGGTTTCAGGAGTCACAATTTGTGATGCATGTGAGGCCCCTACGAGAATAACATTCAAATTCATAGAAAACACGAGGATTGAGAAGATCTGATTCATCTGCACAGGTCCTCAGCACTGTGAGCAGATGAATCAGATGATCTGAAGTACACATTCTAAAGCGCTGCAGGATCAGAGTAGCAGCCCATTGCTTCAGTGAGAACCCCTCCATCCCCCGAGGAACAGTCAGGCCTTGGAAAACGTGGACGCAGACGAGGTACCGGGTTGGATCTGTGAGTTGTTGTTGTTGCCGTTGCCGTGAGGCGTGTGCACGTGGCCGTGCATCCCGTGGCCCAGCTCCTCTGTGCCCCAGCGGTCCGTGCAGCGGCGGCGTGAGTTCATGAAGAAGTTGGAGACGGTGGTGAGCTCGAGGCCCAGCTGCTGGGAGATGGTGATCTGCATCTCTTTGGAGGGGCGGCGGTTCTCTCTGAAGATGGCTACCAAGGTGCGACGCTGCAGGTCGGTGAAGACCAGTCGCTGCTTCTTTGGCACCTGGCTACGCTCTCGTCCTCGGTCTTCCTCCTTACGTTTACATGCTGGAGAGGGAAGGGGGGAACAGACAGAGTAGAGAAGATGGACATAGAGGAGAGTTTTATTGCTACTGAGATATTCAAAGCTCCTGTAAGGTTACACAATAGATAGTGGAGAAACAAATGATGCAACATATGACAATATGGTCAAGTTTGGATGTTTTAAGTGCCTGATGTTGAGCTAAAGGAAAATAACAAAGACATTGAACTGAGTGAGGGAACAATCAGAGGGTGAAACAGGATGCAAGATTCAATAGGAAAAATAATGAATCTTTAATGTTCTGTGAATTGTAATATTTCATTTAAATGGGTTTGATTACTTTCAAATGTAAAGTATGCCTATATCATGAGCTTATAAAGTGACATGTGAAGGGAGAGGATACAGGCGAAAGAAAATAGAAAGTGGAAAGTGAAAAGGCAGAAAGGAAAGCAAGATGGCAGATGGTTACATTCTGAAAGTCGAAAACTGAGATATTTAATCATGAAATCTCCTTGAACCAGTCTCCCCAAGCACCAGACCACCTTCAAAGACTAACAGCGGCTTTTGCATTATTTAGTCTTGAAATTGTTGTATGTATTTTTGTTATATGTCCTTTTTTCACACATGGTAATAAAAGACATCTGAAACTTGCTCGACAGTCGATTGTCTTTATCTTATGTTCACTTTTAAATGTGGACTAGGTGGTCGTCCACAGCAGCTTCAAACTGGTGAGAAAGCTCTTTGTGTTGGTGTGATCGAGTACACTCCAACATAGCAGATTCAAGACTGTTTGTTTCGATTTTTGCACCTAAGAGACAAACTAATTAAATCATACGTTTTGCCACAAACATGAACTATACACTCACAATAAAGCTTGTGAATGCAAAATTACATATTTTTGAGCAACTGAACATCAGCATCCAGATGTGGAGCTCTCTTTTGATCACTTTCTTTATGTCCCCTGTCTGTCTACACATGGCAAAAAAGGGGAGGATGATAATTTAAGATTCAAAACTCTAGAAGTCAATTTTCACAGTGCGGTGACATGAAAAGGAAAACAGAGGTCAGTCTGTAGGATGTGAAATCAATCTAAAACCTTACAGAGGGCACTAAGCTATAAGCAGATAGATATCAGTGATATAAAGTGGGTGGATAATGGACCACAACTTAGAAAACCACAACAAGCATCATTTTCAGTCAGCGCAATGGCCACAATGTGGAGGAAGCACGAGTTAAATTGTTTATATTCTGTTTGAACTATTCAGTGTAATTTTACCCTGCACGCAAATGCTCTTTATGTATAGAAGAGCACTTTTTAGAGCTGCTGTGTACTTGTGGTGTGGCTACAGCAATGCAAAAAGGTTATGGTAGCACATAATAATAATGCAATTAGAGTCAGAACGTACATGATTCTTGTTGTTGTGGGTTTTTAACCGTTATGGTTGAATGCACTTATTTTAAGTAGCTTTGGATAAAAGGGTGAGCTAGATTAAATGTTAGGTTATGTAAGGTCTTTCTGCTCAAGTTTCCAAGATGGAACAAGTGCAAGTCTCATGTTTGTGTTAACAATGTTCCCACTTTTCATGTAAGCCATAGCAATATCCCATGTCAAGCAAAGGGGTAAACATTGGCCAGAATTAGTTTTATGCTATTTGGGCCATATTCACCATTTACCACGGATTACACCTGAACTAGAGCGCTGCTAGTTTGTCAAAAAATACATTTGAGCTACATTTGCTATTCAACAAGTCAGCAACCTATAGGTTCACATGCACATTACAGATTGATACATTACAAGTGTGCCATTTTGTCTGGGCCATAAGGCCAGAGGTGCATCATCCCGGCCTGAAGCGGCCCACATCCTTATGGTGACACATGGTACTCATCTTGGAAACACTTGTATCAAACAAAAGTGTGTATGTGTTTTTTATCCCTGCAGACTTTTAAAGTGTGGTGATTGTATATTTTAGCGTTGTATATCGTAATTAATTTATTCTTTATTTAAATCTTCACTAAGAAACTAACTTCACTCTGTAATGATGAAATTCTCCTGGGGCTAAATGAGGCTATGGGGGGGTAAATGGTTTTCACTGTGGGCCTGTGTGTTGAAACCGGAGGAGCGTGATGTGAAATGCTGACAAAGAAGCGCTGCTCCGTGCCTGGATGCACCGTCAGATGGCTCGGCTCCCCGGCTGTGGAGACTGGAGGGAGTCTGTTCTGTTCTGCTGCCCTAAAAAGCTGCAATGATCGATTTTCCGCGGTTTTCTCCCGAACACGTGGTCCAGTAATCAGGGCTCCCTTCCCCACCCGATCGATCCCCATCGATCCGCGAGACCCGAGGTGTGTGTGCGTGCGTGTGTGCGTACGTGCCTGTGTGTGTGGTTGTGTGTGTGTGTGGTGTGTGTGTGTGTGTGTGTGTGTGTGTGTGTTGGGTAATATAGCTCAAGAGCGCGCTTCGTGACAGACAGATAGAAATTGTTTATCTGTGGAAGAACAAAAGAGAGATGTGGCAGTCATCCAGTCTGAGAGCTCTGGAGGAGGAGGACACAGCGATGTCTCTCATCTGTGACCCTGGTTGTTTTTTATTTGGGGCTATTAAGAATGGAGGGAAGTGTGCGTGTGCACGAGGTATGTGTGGGCGTGCGTGAGAGAAATAAACAAAGTCCTGATGTGTTGGTGCACATGTGTGGAGGAGGAAGGATGAAGGGGAAGAGAGGGAATAAAGCTGGTTCCAGTGTGGAGGTGGTGTATGCAAATGATTGATGACTTTACAGCAGGTTTAGACAACAGCAGTAAACAGATTTGACTGTGAGTGGGGTGTGTTGGGGATCAATATAAATGTGCACATGTGTATGCATGCATGCCTGTGTGTGAGCGTGCATGTGTTTGAATTGCCATTGTTCATGCTTTGTTACTGCAAGCAAAGCATAATTACAAGACGCACCCCCAACGGCAGCACATGGAGGTGACGTGTTTGTCCCTGCAGCAGCAGAGCCTCCACTGATACATCACTCCATCCCTCGTCGACTTCTTCAACTCTGCTTGTTTTTCTCAATTGTTTTAATTTGCCCTCAGATTGATAGCCCCCCGTATTGATTGATCTGCACTTCAGAACCATTTCATGGAACGTTTATTCAATTGGTTCAGGCCCAGCCATGCCAGAATCTCCTCACGGCTCTTTAAGTGCTGTCTCCAACCCAACTCAATACTCCCTAATGTAATGACTGAATGCTAGTGCTAATATAGTGATAATTTAATATGTAATGCCTGTTTTCGAACAACTCGCGCTACCGGCCATTTTACAATGCCAACACCACTCCGGTTCTCCTCCATCAGCTCGAGTGCGGCTCCGTGGCTCGGAGGCCTACGCAGCAACACATCCGCCGTCCTAACCAAGTGAAACCAGGGGAGTTAGCAAAAGGCCTGCGAACCTGCATGGTCAATACATATTGCAGATAATCAATAGGTCCATATCAAATGAGAGTCCTCTGGCCCTGTGGACAACCCCAGGCGATGAATAGGACCACGGGGAAGGGAATAGAGGGAGCTGCTCATTAGAGACACCCCTCAGGAGACGAGCAGCACACGTTTGTGGGCTATCTTTAGGTGCCTCATTACCAAATGAGCGTTTCTGAGGAGACAAGGCAGGGGACGACTCGGCGGTCTCAAGTGGCACTTGCTCACGTCGCTTCTCTCATACGCCCCTGGTGTCAACGATGCTAAAGGTATCAGCCAACTGCCACTTTGCTTAATCTCGACCTCTTGTGGGTCCAAAGATTAACTCGCTGGCTCTGCAGCGTGTTAAGTTGCACTCGTGGCTCCTTTTAAGAGCAGCTCTGCTTTATCACTTAAGTGGCTGCTATTGTCCCGCCCGTGCACTTACATGTGAAGACGAGTGGGTGGATGTTGTTTTTTTTTGCCTGTTATTGCAGCATATGTCAGTATGTGAGAGGAATTTACAACCAAAGCAAACCCACTGCTGTTCATTCAGTAGGTTTCATGTTTTCTCACATTAGGTTGATTACCGAATAACAAATTCACAACTACATGTATTGCTGCCCTTCAATTGAAAAATATATTTTCTTTACCAGACGCATGAGTCCTATGTTACTGAAATGTCCATTGTCACTGTCTCCAGATCAACAGCTTTCTGCAAACTCATCTATCTGCAAAAACATATATGTTTTTGATAAGAGGAGGCCTTTAACTTTAATTTCCTCACACTCGCAGTCAAGAATAACCACAGTAGATTATAGCCACAGTGTGTAACAAGCGGAATTACACAACAACAGGACCTGAGACTCGAACTCTGCCATCTTTCTTTGAGTGTTTGTGGATATCACATGGCAGCGAGATGTCATTTAAGGTGTCTCGTTCACATTAAACACACATGAAACTGAGATGTGGGCCTGATGCTCAAAATACAGACAAACAAAAACACAACAATCGAAGAAAAAACAAAAGGTTAATAGGTGTGTGTGTGTGTACAGATGAGACATGAGGGGAGGGATGTTGGGGGGAGAGAGAGAGGAGGGTGGCAGACGGTGAACTAACCGCACCGTGCTGCTGCTAGTGGTAGTCGACGCCTGGACGGAGGGATGAGATCGGGCTTTGTGTGCGGTGAGACGGGCCCTCTCCCGCCCTGGACGGACTACTGCAGGCGAGAAACAGTTTGGCGTCAATCACACCCCTCAGAGATGGATACGGTTATTGATTAAATTGATCATATTAGAGGCCCATTCATTGATGGGAAGTTTAAAAAAAAAGAAGAAAAAAAAAGACGCTCGAGTTGCCCCCCCCTCCTCCTCCTCCTCCACACCCGCATTACAACAACACACAGCAGCGGTGAAACCAAAGCGTCCCTTCAGCCTTAAAACACTCCCCATTGACCAGGATCGGGTTATTTGAAAGCTTTCGTTTCTTTGTCGATGTAAAGCCTGTGTTGTCGTGTTGAGACGAGTGATGGGCAGCTGCACAGTGTGTCACACTCACACCCACAGTCTATAAAACCTCCGCTGATCCATACTTCCACCGTGTCTGCTCTGTTTAACACGGAAATCACAAAATATGATTGTTACGTTTCCCCACAGAGAGCACAGGCTTCTGTCAGACGTGCTGACTTTCGACTTTTTTAACGCATCTCGTATAAAATTGTTCCTGAAACGCTTATAACATTTAATAAAAGTGTGATTTTAAACTAAAGATGCATTTTGTCTTAACAGCCTGCCGATGTGATCGATTTATACAGGGATTTAAATGCGACGGATTTTAAATTTGTTCTATTTTCTCAGATATATTTAATTTGATCTTCTTTTCTGTAATCCGTGGGATCTTTCATTTGCGGAGAATGGTGACAACAATGGTTGGCTGAAATACAAAGAAATGTAAAATCTAAGATTTTGAATGTAAATCTGGCAAAAAAATATAATTTTTCACTTATGAAATGTGTGAAATTTTCTCTTTAAATAAATGAAAAGGGGATTTTTATGATATAAAAAATGAGGTTCAAATGCTAAAATAAATGCAACCTTTATTTACTGTCTATATGTCTGTGTTTATGTTGATAAGTCTCTCCTACATAGAACTATAGCCTGTATAATATAACGATGTGTTATAAATTTCCCCTTGAGGATAATAAAGTTAAATTGGAAAATGTTCCAGCTTTATCATCAGAAAACTCTTCATGTTTCTCTAGTGTTTTCACCTTTAACATCAAACTGTGTGAGACATGAAGGTACAGTTAACTGAGGTTTTATAAATCCAAGTGAGGCTGTTATCATTAAGATAAGATGCATGTTTGTTATCTCATATATGTGATGAATCTGTGGTTCTTGGTCATTAAATGCCACAAATATCTCATTTCATTAGGTGCATGATACAAAACGATGTTTCAAATGTTTGGCTGGAGGTTGTTCTACAGTGTGTATATGCTACTGCATGTCGAGCTTGTTCTCTGAGTATGTTATAAAGTCTGTAGATTGTATAGGTCGTGTCACGGTAACTCTTATTTACTGAGTGTCCAAATATTTCACAGCGTGCTTTGTGCCAGTGTGAAGGCTATGCAAGATGAGGTATGCCAGTTAAAAGAGACAGGGATGACCAGAGAGCAGCGATGAAATCAGGGTGGATGGCAGAGGGTCTGCTTTACTGATGCTGGTTCAGAGCCAGAAGAGCCAGAAGGGGGGAGGCAGGGAGGGAGGAAAGGAGAGAGAGTGAGAGCGAGAGCGAGAGAGAGAGAGAGAGAGAGAGAGAGAGAGAGAGAGAGAGAGAGAGAGAGAGAGAGAGAATGAGAGAGCCGAAGAGAGCAGAGGAGAGGAAATCAATACCGATTCAGAACGAGTCAGATAAGCCTGAACAATGTATAGTGCAGACACACTCTATAACCCAGTCACACACACATATGTGCATGTGGAAGCACTCAAACACACACACACACACACACACACACACACACACACACACGTGTTTGCATGTCTCCATAAAGACATATTACAATCCCCATAAAGCATAGCAACCTTTAAAATCAAATGACATCACAACCTTGGATTGCTTTAAGGATTCGCTGACATGAGCAGAAAACACTCATTACTACAACTCGATAGGCAACTGGATGCTCTGATGCTCTTTGTCTACTGTGAGATGCTCTTCTCATGTTGGTGTTAACACATCAGCCTCCCTGCCGTGCAGGTTTCACAATAAATATTACAACCTCTTTGCAGCATATTCCCAGATAGGTCTGTTTTCTTGCTTTGTGTTTTGATGTGAGTTTTCAGCTGAGTGAGTCTACACTATCCCCACATGGTGTCAGATCTGTGCTATTGGTATTTCACAGGATGTTTGGGGATGTAAACAGCGTTCTTCAAAACCACTTACACGCCCTCAGCCGTGGTGTTTAGGCAGCAATGCCATGGTGTGTGGTCCTCCACTGTTAACCACAGATCTGACTTTGCTTACCTAGAAGATGCTGTTACATGCGCTAACACTACCACTCTCTCTCCTCCCCACTCTCCTTCTCCCTTATACTTATCAATTATTAAGGTCGGTATTGATCCTTTCACTACCCTGCCTCTATCTGGCTGTTCACACAAAGCCAAAACCTGCCTGCCCTCACTCAATCAATGGCATCTCCCCAGCTTTTCCAGCTCTTTTTCCACATGCCAGTTTAGCTTTTTCTCACTTTTGCACTTAAGCAGCGGGTGCCGACGGAAGTTTTGTACATCCCAATTTGGTCCATTTGAAATCTTCAGAAAACATGAGGAGCGGCAGACTGGCATTAATATTTCATGGCACAAGCAAGTTTGATGGGCATTCAAAGATGGAGCTGGTATAAGAGAGAGAGAGCGAGAGAGAGAGAGAGAGAGAGAGAGAGAGAGAGAGAGAGGAGAGAGAGAGAGAGAGAGAGAGAGAGAGAGGGGGGGGAGCAGGAAGGGTGGAAAATGGCTGTGTGCATTGTTTGACTTTATGAAACATGTTCTCATCGCCCTCCTGTCAAGTGTTTCTTTTTTTTGTATTTTCAAGCCCAACAACCTGCATGCATGATGTCATGTTAACCAGTAAAAAAATTGAGATGTTATTTTCATATGCTGCGGAGAGAAAGAGAGAGGGAGAGAAAGAAAAACAGAAAGGGAGAGCACCAAGGAGAGGAAGAGAAGGGGGTTGGGAAGGGGAAACAGCCGTATTGATCTCCTATGTGCAAAGCCAGGCAAACACTGAAAGGACAGAGCTACACTATTAATGACACTCACAGCCTCGACTTCTAATCCTTATCTATCTATCTATCTATCTATCTATCTATCTATCTATCTATCTATCTATCTATCTATCTATCTATCTATCTATCTATCTATCTATCTATCTATCTATCTATCTATCTATCTATCTATCTATCTATCTATCTATCTATATATTTATCTGTCTTCAAAACGAAGTGAGGCTGTTCTTCAAAATAAGAGCTTGAATTAAGAGATGAATCAAATGCAAAACATCATGATTGCATGTTTACGTGTTAACTTAATAATTTATCTTTCAATCTATGTATTTACTCATTTGACATTTATTCTCCACTGTTGTGAGTAAAAATGTGCGTAAACGTTTGATTACTTCTCATCATCCAGGTTTTGTTTTTTAGCATCTAAAATATAATACAAAATTCAAACCTTCTGTATATTCTCTTGTCCATATACCTTGTCCCTGTAACCAATCCCAGTCCCAGCTACAATCAATATTTCATCACAACTGTTCATGCAGCTTAACGTTGCCTTGAAACAGATCCAGGGATCATTGGTTGGCTTGGACTTACATTTTCAATAACACAACCTGTGTCTTTTAGTAGATTTTTTTTAATCTGCAATTGAAATAACTGCGTCTTCCATTAATTCAGTGACATTCTGCTGATATTTGAAGTCACATTTTAATTTGGTCTCCACTGACAACGCATGTGGAGGACGCGTGTGTCCGTGCGTAAAACCCTCACACTAATAAGTTGGAGCGATCATACAGTGTCTAAATTTAGAGCTTTTACACCAGAGTACTAAATGAAAAGCCGGAGAGACCGTGCGGTTATTGCGTCTTTCAGCTCCGATACGAGTATCGATCCGTGTGCCACATTTAAAAGGGAGAGTGGGAACTGGCGTATTGATCAGGCAGCCTGGGGTCACCCCGTTTCTCCTGCGCGCAACTGGTTGGCCCAGTGGTCGCACCACCGCCGCGGCTGTGTTTATGGTCCGACAGAGAGAGACAGAGGGGGAGAGCGAAGGCGTTGAGGGAGGGCAACTATTTCAAGGTTTATTGTGAATCAATGGCGATTTGCTATGTGCCGATCAAAAATATAGACCTACGATTTTAGACAACAACAGCCCGCTTAAACGCAAATGTACACGCCCAAAGCAGTCATAAACATCACTGGTCTCCAGAGATCTTAATGAACTACAATTAAACCCGCTCTCTTGTTATGTTTTGTAAAGACTTGTTTGTTTCGGGTTGTAGGAAACAGAGAGGGAGTTCGTTTCAGTGGTGAAGCCGCTGTGCCTCTTTGCACTTTATTTTGCCCGGTGGAGCTGTCCGTGGTGCTGAATCTTTTAGACCTGCTTTAGTTCCTGTTTATAGTTTAAAAAATAACGGTGGGAGGGGCTGGCTGTTACTTAAGACTGATTATGTGTAATGTGAAATATTAATTCAGAGAGGGAAGTATCTTACCGGCGAGCCGGAGAGCAGACATCCGCTGGAACTCGGGCTCCTGCAGCCACTTCCACATCCTCCTGAAGGTCTCCCGGCCTGACTTGAGCTTACTCCAGGGTTTGGGGTTCCGTAGGAGGTCTGAGAGGGTCCCCTGCGACCGGCTCAAGATCCTCTGGGCGAATATGGCCTGCGGGATGGAGTATCGCTTCAACTCAGCCGTTATCCTCTGAGCTACCTCCTTTGTGTTGATCTCCTCCGCTTGGACGTTCGACCCTGCTACTCCCTGGCCGGCTCCGTGGCCGTGCCTATCCCTGTCCCCGAGCATCACCGCGCCGTTCACCTGTGAGTGGAGATGACTGTGCGGGTGGTGGTGCATGCCGTTGAGGTTGGAGATCATGCTGTGGCCGTGACCGCCTAAACTCCTCGCCAGGTGATCTTGGTCACTTCGGGACAGCATGGAGGCGTGGGACTCAAAACCTGTCACCGGAGAGATCATTTTGGCTTCGGCGGAGAGGTGCGCACTCGGACCGTATGCTGAAAGCGGCTGCTGGGAGTTGTGCAAAGAGCCCAGCCCGCTAGACAGAGGGGATAGCGAGCCGTGGCCCATTCCAGAAACGGACATCTCTTTGGGGTAGTGACTGTACAGATTGCCCATGGAGGCGAGCCCCCGGTGGTCCTCCCGCATCAGCGTGAAGCTGCCGCTGACGTTCCCGGCAGAGAGTCGTTGATGGGCGGCAGCGTGGTGGTGCGAGTGCGGGTGGTGAAACTTATCCGAGACGGTGGATATCGGAGGTAGATGCTGCAGGGGCGTCAGGGTGGTGTACGTGTTGCTGAGGCTCATCCCGTTCTCGCACATGCTGATGGACGGGTGCAGGTGACCGGAGAGCCCGGACGGGTCTGTTCGGTAATCCCCGCCGGAGCCATCCATGAGCGAGCCCATGCCGGTGACCATGGCTGACCGTGCGCCGGGGGCGTGCGAGACCAGATTCCTGGTGTTGGAGCTGGGGGACGGAGACGGCCGTGCGTGATGAGAGCTCATGAGGTCTCCCACCTGGGAGTGCGAGGAGACGCTGTGAATGTTCTCCATGGTGAGCTCCATGGCTGAAACGATATATTTCCCCCCAGTCCCACCCTCCCCACCCTCTCCCCCTGTCTCTCGCTCCTGTCTCTCACTCAGCGACGCGCGCTCTCGCTCTTAACCCTTCTAACCCTCCTGGAGCGATAAAATTACGTTCGAACGCCAATCCATTGATTAAAAATTCCCCGATCAATCCGGTGCGGTGGAGATATCGGTTCTCTTGTTCCGATGCAGCCTCAGAACCGGACGACTCCGCGGCGTCTTTGCGCTTTATGCGTTCATGTGGACGGGAGCTCTCCAGGGCGATATCTCATCTCTGGACCAACAGCGCTTCCACTAGGAGCAGGCTGAGCCACGTGTCAGAGACAAGGGAGCGCGCCTCTGTGTATTTAAAATGTGGGGCGGGTACGAGCAGGGGGTTCTTAAGAGTTTTCCTTCACCTGGATGAAAACGAGCTGGAAACAACGTCCCACTTTGGAGGTTTCACAGTTGGAACCCATCCTGTATTTACATTTTAGTTTTGAGAGAAGTGAAATCCTCTTGCACATTTATACTTAAGCGTTTGCATGTGTGCATGTCAAGCTGCCTGTGAACGTGTGACAGAAACAGACAGGTGCTGATGGCCCGTATGCGTCGCGGATTTTTGTGTAAAATACAGTCAGCATCAGTTTCCGGACGCAGGAGTTCTTTACAGATAAACTTTGTTTTCCCACGGACTGTATGGTTTTGCATTTATGCGCTTAGTGATAAACCTGATCGAAGTATTGATTGACAGAGATTAATGACGTGACGCAGGCTGGTAAGAGAGAGAGAGGAGTGAGGAGGAGGCAGGAGGTCACAAAGTTAGGATCCCAGACGCTGCAGACTTGACAGGACACTGACGCGCTGGTTTGGTTCATTCGAAGTTTACCAAGTTTACCAGCCTCAGTTTGTGCTTTTATCCTCACAGAGTTTATTCAGGCTGCACAAAATAATATTTAGTACGTCAATATGATATAGATATATATATTTGAATATACAACAAAATGATTAACTATTGAGATTTTGTATCTATATATTATATTTATTATTATTCAATATTTGTATTTTTTTATTGTTATAGATATAGGTTACTATAGGTTTTAAAATAATAAATAAACTACCGAGTTGATGGATACGTCTTATGAGGCAGTTTGGTCATTTTGGAGTGTGTGCTGAATCAATAATTTGTATATCTGAAAATATAGTAGACTAGGCCAATACAAATAATACTACTACCAATAATAATGATAATAACAATAACAATGATAATGATAATAATAGCGTTACCTTTTACTGACATTTATATTATTTATGTTTTATTTCTCTTATAGGCTTATTTACTTGTCTTGCACTTTGTAAGTTCTCTTTTTAAAAAGTGTTATATAAATTAAGTTTATTGTTATTATTATTATTTGTTGTACACTACATTTGCTGTTTGTAATTTTGCACACGGTCACATGCTCAGTAGTTTTGCTGTGATCAGTGTGTTCACAAACAAACAGCAACAAACGGACACACATCAGTACCAACCTCAGTGCCTGTGATTGATGCACGTAACAACCGCTCACTTCTCATGGCAACCTTTTTATCTTACTGTCTGAGTCTGTTTGTGTGTGTGTGTGTGTGTGTGTGTGTGTGTGTGTGTGTGTGTGTGTGTGTGTGTGTGTGTGTGTGTGTGTGTGTGTGGATTCGTTGCGTCAATAGTCTGTTTGTCTTTTTAATTTTCATTGCTGTTTAGGTTCTCGTTTATTTAATTTTCTGGGCAAATAAAGAAATAATCGAAAAGAGAGAAAAACAATTATTTCACTACGTAGGCTATTATTAAGTTTGATTATTAATCATTAAGGGGGAATTGCAGATTCTGTCTTTGACTCAAAGGTCAACAAAATACAAAAATAGAGCTTTGGAAAAATACGTTTAGAAACTTACAGGCAAGAAGTTGTAATAGATTTACACTGTGCAAACATGAAAAAATGTAATTCACCTGTAGAAGTTTAACTGCTGCATATGACTTTTTTTTATAATTCAAAATTGTAATTTTCGAATAAAATCTTAAATTAAATCACGATTATTTATTCAATTACAGGTTATTATTATTATTAAGTCCTCGCAGTTTTTAAAGAACATGAGTGAGGACAAACGGAAACACACACACACGCGCTCGTTATGGATTGAGTCCTCTGTGAGCTATAGGCCTCAAGTCCTCCCACACAAAAAACACAAAAAATATACAAAACAGAACCCAATGTTCTTATTGCAGCTTCTTTAATTTGATTTGCCACATTTTATGCACAAATATTAATATTGCCAAGAGCCACCATTTTACCAAAGTGCAGCCCATAAATTAAAGAGGGACATTTACACAGACTGTTATTTCTGGATGTCATAAAGCTCCGTGATTAAGCTGTTTCCCCTAAAGTTCAAAAATTGATCGCTGCGTTCGATATATTGATCATCGATTCCTTCATTCCCACTCGCCGCTGGTTCCTAAACAGAAGCGGTGGTGTGCGCTAGTTTCAGCGGTCAGGCTCTGACCTGTAGCACATGACTGACTGACACCACAAATACACGGAGAAAAAATAAATGTCAGCCCTGTTGTTTTATTCCTTCTCCTCCTCCTTCAAATGGGGTTAATCATCAGATCCGTGTTTGCTTGTAATTCAGCTTCTTACATCGATGTGGTTCAACAGCAGAGGTTATTTTGATTATGATTAATATGTTTGATAATTTATACGATTTTGTTTATGTAATTTAAATAACAGGAATTAACAACTTATTGTTTTACTTTGGGTTAAAATTGCAGTTCGAGGTATTTTAGTCTTAAAACATACATGTAGTACAGGCCTATGTAATGATGGTGAGGTCATTGCTCTGATTCTAATAATCAACTAGTTTGTGGCATGTCTCTGTGTGTGTGGGTGTGAGTGTGTTTGTGTGTGTGTGTGTGTGTGTGTGTGTGTGTGTGTGTGTGTGTGTGTGTGTCTGTGTGTGTGCGTGTGTGTGTGTGTGTGTGTGAGTGCGTGCGTGCGTGCGTGCGTGCGTGCGTGTGTGTGTATGTGTGTGATGCAGAGCGGGAAAATCTTAATGAGGCTAGATTTGAGATGAAGTTTGGATTACGTATTTTAGCCTATTTTTTGCTGTTTCTTACAGTGATGATCTTGTTTATGAGGAATTATGTGGAGATCCAATAGCCAGCTTCTGAGACGTCTTTGTGATTTCTACCACTTTTGGTTATCCACATATTCATCACACACAGGCAATTACAGGCTAATTGATTGTTGTAATGTATATATAACAAAAGCGGCCTTTTGAATTAATAAACCCTCAGAAAAACAAATTTAACGTCCAAAAAGAACAGACCAAAAAAAATCTCATTCAGCAGTAAAAGCATTCAAGAATTTTCCCTCTGTCATATTGTCAAACTATACTGACGTTCACTGCTTGAGAGGAACCCTGCAGCTTATTTTCAATATGTGTGCAAATACAGCTGCATTAGAAATAAACTGATCTATAAAAACAACCTAACATGTCCACAGCTAACAATGAATCGTGGAACAAAAGGAACAAAAATGGGCTATTAATTACATTTTACTCTGTGAGCAAGACTCAGTTATAAACACAAATGTGTGTTGGCCGAAAGCTGACAGACTCTGATTCAAGTGAACTGTCAGATCACAGGAGTTTACAACATAAGAAGGAAGAAACATTTTTTACCCTTAAAATAGAAAAATATCTATTTGCCCAAACTCAGCCTGTCACAATTGTGTGAAGCAATATGGTGAATCAATATATTTATTTGTTATAATTGTATATTTGTCACTTAATTTTTTTTAGATTTTAGTATCAAACAACAAGGTGATATTTTCATATATATTTTTGTTGCAAATTCTATCAAAACATTACTTTTTTTGGATAAATTACTGTTTCTCCATATTCGATTTGTATTAATATGTGAAATAATGAAAGGTTTAGATGTGTAATGATTTGATGCTCTCATACAGCGCACAAGACAAATTGTTTTCATTTAGATACCTGAATACGCTGAAAGTGTTTTACTGCACGATGTGCATAATCAAGTAAAGCAATTTGATGTTTTTAAGACCAGGTTAAAACAATATTATGGGTTTAATAAACCCCATCACATTTTGATTTAAACATTTACTTTGCAGTTCATTGTTTGTATCACGGAAGTGGTTAAATGGATTTGGTTCATCTTTAGGTGAAGCCAAAGCCTAAAGACCAAAAACTATGTATTTTTTTAATTATCTTAAAATATAGTCAGTCTGTCATCAACATTTTCAAAGTAAAAGAAAATACGTCAGCCTTATGACAGTAAAGTGAACGTGCCCACACAAAACAGCTTCTCTTTACATTAATTAATTCAAAAAATCCCATAGGTTAAAAGAACTAAACAACTTAATCTACTTGCTTAATTGGCACGATACTGAGGAACCAGACTGTGATGTTTTTGTCATTGATTATAATTCTCCTGTGGTGTCTTTAAAGTCCAGAGTTTAGGGGTTGGGGTTTAAAATAACAACAAGACCAGAAGTTCATGTTTCCTCTTTCATTAGTGATTGGGTTTTTCCTGCTTTTCACCACATGCAACAGTAATGGTGACATTTTCGCTAATCATATCTCTTTATCAACTGAAAATGCACAGTGGTACAACTTCACCACCATCCATAGCCTCCCAGGCACCGGTTGCTAAGTAACAGAAGGAGAGATGTATTGAGACCGAATAGTCAATCAATTTTCCTGCGAGGTGTGTGTGTGTGTGTGTGTGTGTGTGTGTGTGTGTGTGTGTGTGTGTGTGTGTGTGTGTGTGTGTGTGTGTGTGTGTGTGTGTGTGTGTGTGTGCGTGTGTATGTGTGTGTGTGTGTTGCACAGCCATATTGTTTCTGCAGTTGAGTTTGCCAGCTTGCAGTATATGTGTGTTTTCAAAGCTAAATGGAGGGAATTCAAGTATCCTACACCACTTCTGGAACAGTTCCCTAGCTCCCCGTGAGAACAATATCATCTTCAAGCATTTTATATCCAAAGGTCACAGGTCACCTGATGCCTCCTCAAGGGATTATCTGCTTTTCATCACATCATTCAATGCATTTAAAGGCTTATAAGGGCAAACTCTTATCTTCCCCTTACAGAGGCAATGCAACAGATTATAAGTCAGAAGGGCCACAGGAAAACCTCCAGCTGCCTGTACCCAAAAGGGATGCATCGGACTTCATTTGCTTGGCCTGGATCGACAGCAGAGCCGGAAAGAAAAGAAAGAAAAAACAACAACATTGCTGACCTCTGTGTCTGTAGACTTTGTTGTTCTTGTTCCCTTCTCTTTGTGCTAATGTGTTGTTGGATTAGTCAATTGTATAATTTATAATGGGTTTGAATAGGAGCTGGGTTTCTGAACATTCATTATTTATGTATGTGGAGGGTGGAGAAGGTCTAAGAACAGATGTGCAGTTTTATAAATCGAATTTTGTATTTTGAGATATTTTCCTGTGTTCACATATATCATTTTAAGACCATTTGAGGGTCACAGTCTAAACACACTTGTCTCAGCTTTTTCTTTCTAATTTCTCCCTGAAAAGATTGGAGATTTTTGCTCTGAAAGCATTAACAGCATCTACCATGATCTTACCGTATTTAAGAAATTGACCCTAGCCCCAAAACAGGCATTCACAAGACAAAAAGAAATGTACAGTAAACCATCTTCTCCGTGTCTGCTTCCCTCAGGTCTCCTCAGCACAGCGAGAGAAATATGCTAGTTTCATACCTCTCATCGATTTTGCCCTCGAACAAAGACAGACATAGAGAGATGGAGGCAGGGGAGTGCAGGAGAGGAGGAGTGCGAGAAATGAGAGATAGATGAAGAGAACTCGGCCACAGTGGTAAATCTTCTTGTTTTATCAAATGCGCAGCTACAGAGATTCTGTTTGGTAATTATTGACGAGTGGAGAAAGAGATACAAAGATGTGAATTTAATATCTGGATAATTTAAAAGCCTCTGTGTGTGTGTTTACCTCAGAGAGGGTGGAAAACACTCATCAAGCCAGCTTTGAGCTCCAAATGGAGAAAAAGCGATGTTTACACTGCAAATGAGTGTGAGACAGAGCAACAGAGCAAGAGACGGAAACAGAGAGCAACAGGGAAGGAGAGAGAGAGAGAGAGAGAGAGAGAGAGAGAGAGAGAGAGAGAGAGAGAGTTGGGCTGGTGTTAAGGTGATTAGTCTGGTGGGTTGGCGATAGAGAGAGTTGATCAATAACCTATCGATCTCCCATTGCGAGTGTCAGGGGGGTAGTGGGAAAGAGAGGGAGGGCGAGAGAAAGGATAGGGAGGGAGTCGGTCCTGGCTTGACTTTTAAAAATCCTTTACTCTGCAGATGACAAATAACCCATTAGTTTGTAGGAGAGCTGGAAAATCTGGAAATCCTTTCTGCTGCACACACACACACACACACATATAAATATATGTATATACACACTCACACCTTTGCATTAACTTAACGTCGCACATAATTTCTCATTTTCAAATATGCGTGCTACGATTTTTCGCAAATGGATGCATGCAAAAGGAAAATCATTTCTGTAAGTAGTGTGGAGGAACTATTGAGCTCAATGCAGTGAAGTAACTTAGCAGACCATTACTTCAAAGAATTCCTCTAGGCTGGAATATGCAGTGAAGCAAGTCACACTCGATACTCACCCTGAAGCCTTTTAAAATGTTCTGCAATAAGTCTATTAGAAATGGGCGACAAATCTAAAGACGAACAATAGCAGAAAAAGAAAAGAAAGATCGAAGTCTTCCACCTGGATCTTTTTTACAAAATAGTTAACACGTTGCATCAGCGCATATTCCCTGTTTGGAGAATTAAACAGTTCAATTATACAGTGAAAATGCTGAGATGACGGCGAACAGTCCTGATAAGAAAGATTTTTATTCAAAATAGTAAACACGTTGTATCTAACAGTGTGTGTGTGTGTGTATGTCTGTGTGTGTGTGTGTGTGTGTGTGTGTGTGTGTGTGTGTGTGTGTGTGTGTGTGTGTGTGTGTGTGTTTGTGTGTGTTTGTGTCTGTGTGATCAGTGCACACTCTCTGTTTGGTGCATTAACTAGCAATTTCATATGGGTTATAGTGAAAATACTAAGATGGTTGGAAAAAGTCCCTCAGGCCTCCTCGGAACCAACGTTAATTACAGTTTGAAAAATTAATACTGCGAGAAAATATATATTGTTTAAATGTTATCAGCGCTGAGCTTTGATAACATCAGTTGATTGCAGTGTGTGAACCATTTTAAGCACAGAACTAACTGTGGAAATTGTTTTGGTTTAGTGAGGACACTTTTGCCAGTTTATTCAAAGAGCATTGAAGGTTAAATGTTGGTTTTAGGGTTGGGGTAAGGTTTAGGTTTAGGTTAGGGTTAGGGTATAAGGGATAGTAGTTTGGATGCGCAGGGTTAGGGTAAGGGGCTACGGAATGCCTTATGCCAATGAATTTCCTCACTAAGGTAGAAGTACAAACGTGTGTGTGTGTGTGTACAGTACTTGAGTACTTGTCACATGAAAAGAGGTCATGATGTGACAAGGTTTGTCGCTCCCTGGTGTAATCCGCCCAACGCACTATGGGGTCAGAGTTGAGGGGTGAGAGGTGAAGGTTCACTCGCTCTTTAAAAATATCACCGAGCCCAAAGGACCTGTGTCAGTGTGACAGAGGAGAAGATGGTTATTGAACAAGCCATCATATTTATTGTCAGCTCCCATACACCGGAGGTTTTTCTCTGGCAGGTGGGGTCAAAGCATCTGGAGCGCATTCAGGAGGATCTGGTGCAGGTGCATGATGGCTCTGTGTTGAAATAAAAAACATAGCCCTCCTCATGTCGTGGATCACGTTTGCACTACGCTCCCTGTTTGCAGGGGTTTGATGGAAGGGAGTGAAGGATTCTGCTTTCAAACAGCTATGGACAAATGAACAGGGGTTTTGATATTTGAGTCAAGTCGTGTGTAAGAATGGTTGATGGGCGAAACACAACCTGTTTGTCCAGTCCATGCTCAGCTCTCCCAATCCTTCATCCTGCTTCCATTTCCTCATTTTCCTCTCTGTTCTCCTCCTCCACCCGCCCGTCTCCTTCCTATGTCCTTGTCTCCTATATTTGCCACTGCTCCCCCTCCGTGCCTCCATCCATACCTGCTCTGAGAGCCCTGCCCCCACATACAGTGTCCCCGCTGCCACGCAGTCTCTCAAATTAATGTAGAGTTATTGACAAGTGATGGACCTGCGAGGCATAGATCATCAGGGGGGAGAGGAGAAGCAATCTGGGATGAGGCCAGGCTCAACTGTACCTCATGAGTGGAGAGGTTTCCCCCATTGTAACCCAGAAGATTGCATGTTCATCTAAGAGTTATAGACTAAATCTCAAAAAGCCTTTGTTGGTTAAGTTACCACCGCTTCACTCTTGTGATTCAGAGAGCGTTAGAGGTGGAGGCGAGATGGGGAAAATTTGTGAGGACATAAGATTTACACGCACAGAACCAACTTTAAAACACTTACCAGGTTTGTAAATATCATTAACACTCTCCACCTTATGCTATGCAAACGGGATAAGGTGCTTCTAACAATGTGCAAAGGGGCCAGTTGGTCAATACGCCAATTACATAGATGAGGGTATGGAAAGGGCAAATTATAGTGCTTTTACTGTCTTCTAGCAGGAGCTGACCCCCCATGATCCCATTTGCTGACCCTAAGGCCAAAGGTCACCTCTCTGGGGGTCAGAGGGCATTGCCATGCACAGGCCAGAGAGGTGTTGCCATGGTTACCACTCTGGCCGAAGGATCGCAAGGTGCGATGTTCAGGAGGCGAGGGGTTGCCGCGGATGGACAGAGCTGTGTGATGTTACCAAACTTATTTAAGCTGCATGTCAGAAGGGAAAATGTTTAACGTGATTATGTGTAAAGGAAATACACTTTAATACTTTTTTGTGTCAGTTTTTGTTGACTTTTAGGTATTTTATTATACTTCGGAGGCAATGTGTAATTATTTTATTATTAATCTGGAGATTATTCCCAAACTTTTGGGCTTGCTACACCCTCCAAATATTATAACTTCTTTCTCCGGCCCGTGTCAAATATCAGATTTCTTTACATTGCTATAGTCAATCCATCATTTCCCTCTAAACATCTCTCATTACTGTATAAATTAGTGTTTGAAGCACTGTACAGGCGATTCTGTTTCACTTTTATTTGAGCAGTTTTGTGAGCTGACCTTTACAATATCAATGTTGTGGTATTGGTTCCTTCAGAATACTGCTCCACCACTGCTTTAATATGAAAATAGAAGACACATTTTGTTGCACCCTCTTGATTGTTCTAACTACAGTTTGGGCTTGTTAATGGGTGTCTCTGCTTACTGGCAGGCTGTTTACTCACATGGATTCCCCCTCTCTGTTCTGTTTGAATATCCTTGTTAGCCCAATGTCCTCACCAAGTGTAACCCTGCAATCAGGCTGCGCATCGGGGAATCTTATGAAACATCACTTATATTGCCTAGACATGGTTAAACCTGTTTTAGAGTTTCACTACCTGGGCCATTCTTGTGATATATCACCTGTGTTAGTGTATTATATATCAGTCATTGATGGATGTTGGACAAATTCCCTGGCTTTCAATCTAATATCACCAGCTTCAACATCTGATGGAAATTTATATTTTATTTTCGGGATAAATTATTGCAAAAAACTAAAAGAACTGCCATTTCTACATTGTTCTACATTACATTGACTTACATTAATAAAACCCTAACCCTAAAGGTTTAATGTAAGATTTGAGTGAAAGGGATGTATGTTTTTGTATACGTTTTACTCTTTACGGAGGCCGCCATGTATTTTACAGTAGTCCAAACAGGAAACTGTGGTGTGACAACATATTGCCACACCACTCTGCATTCAAGTGACACCTAAACTGTCAAAGCCACGTAACCAGGTGACTGGCTTGTTGTACGACATTGCCACTGATAAGCTATAGAGGAAATATTTTGTATTTTGACACATGTCCCTGAATGCAACGTGAAGCTGCAGAAGGACATTCCAGGACTCGGGATGAGTCAGTGAACAATTTAAAAGCATTTTGTTGCAACTTGTCGTTCGTGCTTTGACAGGAGACTTTTGTTTATTGGGTTATTACAGGGATATTGTACTGGCTGAGTGGTGCCTCAATCCCTTCAGTTGTTTTTTAAATATATTTAGATATATATCCCTTTTATATTCTGATATTCTATTTTATTCTATTTTATACTATTTCTATTTTATTTGTTAGGTTGTATTACTTGAGCATTGTTAAAAGAGAGCCTGTGACTCAAGCTTTTCATTGCCAGCAACTGCTTAATGCTATTGTTGTGTATTTGACAATAACAAAATCTTGAATCTTGAATCTTGAATCTTGAATCTTGAATACAGCATGTATGTGGCAATTACATGATGCAAGGAGGACAACCGGTTAAGTGAGCTTCTGATCTTGGATCCGCAGGCTATTAGCCTAATGTTCTTGTGGGTGGATTTACCTGAGCAGTTTGCTGCAGCTTTTTTTGCAGACACACACATTCCGAATACAACAATGAGCGACTTCGACGAGGCCACGTCGTTTCTGGGCGACTACGGGTCTTTCCAAATTCGTATAATTGTTCTGCTCGGATTAAGTGCGATTCCTTGCGGATACATGGGCGTGATTGTGGTTTTTGTTTCGGATACCCCCGAGCACCACTGTAAAGTGTCGAGCAACTCCACGCTCGACGGCGCGCAGGTCGAGCCGCCCTTCCACGAGCGCAGCAACTGGATCGGACCTGACAGCTGCTCGCGGTACAGAGTGAGCGCCAACTGGACGGGGCCAGTGGTGCTGGGCAATGCCACGGAGGAGTGTGTGGACGGTTGGGTCTACAGCACTGAGACATACGCTGCCACCATTGTGTCTGAGGTATCTGTACATATCATCTGAGTGGAGGGCTCTGCTCAGGGGCGGTTGGGACGATTCCAAGGGCCCAGCACAGACAGGGCCCCCCCAGTGATCACTAACAGTGCTTTTATTATTATTATTATTAGTCTGTTAATCTAATGTTATCTTTTTACAAGGTATTTGCTTTTAAAATACCTCGTGTTTGTGAGCTTTCTGGTGTGACTAATTTATTACCTTGCTTAAAACTATACCTACATAATGCAGTGTCCAAATCCTGCCTTGAGTCACTTTAAGTACTTAGGTCCTCAGGGTTAGGATCCTCCCTCTGGCAGTTTTCAACCAGGAACAGCCTTTTCTTTGTTTCCCTCTTGTGGATTCTTCATTTGTTAAAGCCTACCAACCTCTAGTTTTCTGTAAAAGACCTCAGGAGAACTTCAACCCTCAATTTTGATTTTTAGCCTTTGGTTTATAAATTGCATGAATGTAATCAGCTCTGAGCAATTGAGAAGGATGATGAAGGTTGACTTGTGTAGCACTATTGCGTTAACTTTATCAATGCTTTATAATAATTTTAATAATAACACTTTAATTCTTCTTTTGTTTTCTTAAAACTTTTGGTTACAGCTGAACCTTTATATTGTTTTTTTTTATTTTTTGGTAGTTTTGACTACTATTGGTTTTGGGAATAGATTAAATTATGAATGTGAATATATGAATATGTACTTTGTGGTTTCTAGGAAATTGGTCTTGCAGTAATCTGAATTAAACCTTTTCTCTCCTTTTGATTTGAAGTGGGAGCTGGTTTGTGACAATGCATGGAAGGTTCCTTTTTCCACATCCTTATTTTTTGTTGGATCCCTGTTTGGATCCTTTATTAGTGGCCACCTCTCAGACCGGTGAGTCCTTTTTATAACTAAAAAAACTCAACACCCCACTTCCTTGGGTCCTGAGCAATACACCCTGTAGTGTGTCTGTGTATGTGTGGGATCAGTCGTCTTTTTTACTGTTGGATTGTTTTGCTCCGCTACAATCGTTTCTGGGTGGCACGTAGAAAATGCAGAGGAGCTTCTTAAGGCCCTGACATGTCCATGTGGTAAACTTGGGTGCTGCACTGCCCTCAATGTATCATTCTTACATTTCTCTGAAAATCAAGTAACATTAATAAAAGCAGCGTTAAAAGCTCTTTCTAGAAATTCACAGTTGACTCTTTACGTTTGCAGGTTTTCAGCAATGCATCGGCAAAGTTAGAAGTCAATCGTATTTGAGGAGTTTAATAAAAAGTCAAAAGACACACAGACAGAGATTACTCCATTAGTAGATAGATAATAGGACCATAGGAGCAGGGCATGCCAAAGTTACACAGTAACAGCCAACAAACAATCAGTAAGGGGTTTCCTTTGAATCTGAATGACCCGACCTTCTGGCTCCTTCGTGATTACTGACTAACAGTACGACTTTACTGACATTACACCAGGTATATTCATGCTGCCCTGTGGTTTGTGTGCATTGTGTTACAGGTTTGGCAGAAAGCCTGTGTTTTTCTTCACCTTGGTCTTCACCTCAGTCACTGCCTTGATCCAGGCCTCCTCTGTCAGCTGGGTCATGTTCTGTATCTTCAACTGTCTGAAAGGAACTGGCACGATATCCAATTACCTCACGTCGCTCATACTGGGTACATGCACTTCCACTGGTCTCAAAATCGTCCTGTGACAAGAGTGGAACTTTGAGCAGTGTGGCAGTGGTTTGTTTTTGCTCTACCATTAGACAAGTAGTAGAAAGTCATTGAAGTATGCTAAGGCTGTTCATAGTTGAGCTTCACATACAAACACCACTGGCTACAGACAGCTTTAACTATTTTAACTTTTGTGGCTTGACCTTGTTGTTTTCTCTCATCAATGCCATGCTCTTGATCCTCCTCTTGGTCAGGGGCTGAGATGCTGAGTGACTCTGCCAGGGTGTGCTACACTTTTCTGGGCCACAGTCTGGGTTTTGGCATTGGTTATGCTTTGATGCCGCTCTTTGCCTACTTCATACGAAGCTGGAGGATGCTACTGGTTGCTTCCGCCATTCCCGGCCTCCTGCTTGTTCCGACATGGTGGTATGTCTCAGAGAAAAGTTGCCGAATGAATGTATTAACCCATGGGAAGATCTCTGAGTGGATCCTCCGAGATAATGAGGAGAAGCAAAATCAAAGACAGACACCAAAGGGAAAGAGATACAGAACAACATCAAACACAACAAAACTAAAAGAGATGACATATGATTTAATTTTTTGGATTTCAGGAGTGTGCTTGGGAGTCTGTACGTTTTTTTTCACATCCAAAAACCAAGAATTACTCCACCTGCACTGTTCACAAACACAAAACTAGCTAATGAAATTCAAAGGAGATGAAATTATTGTCAGTATAGTCAAATAACTTCAGGGCAGACTTTAGGGTGAAATGTGTACAAGTTAACCTGCATCAGTTTTCACTAAAGGGAGAGTCCCCTGTGAAACAAAACTCTTTGTCCAGCTGAGCTTGCAAATAAGCTGTAGCAAAAAAACTATTTGCAGTGAGGAGTAAAGCAGCCTCCCATTCCTGCGTCTTCCTGTCGCTGTTTCCACATACTGATTTCAGTCTTTGTCAGTGTGAATGCTGTATATTCACATTCACATGGTCTGATTCCGTACTGTATAAAAAAAATCATATATAAAAGTCACAAATTGTATTGCATGTTCAATGTTCTCCTGTTTCTCCGTCCATCCAGGCTGATTCCCGAGTCTCCACGTTGGCTTTTGCAGAAAGGTCGGGTGGAGGAGGCTGAGCTCGTCATACGCAATGCTGCAAAAAGGAACCGAGTCCCCGTCCCTGAGGTCTTATTCAAGGCTGGAGAGGGCTTAGAGCTAATGGTGCTGATTTCCCTCCACAAATGTGAAAGTCATTTTGTTTTTAGTTTAAATACAATCTGAACCTGTAACCAGGCTGTACTTTTTCTGATCTCAAGTAGACATTACACTGTGTGCTACATGATTGTTCTTTTTTGTTTCCTTTTATATACTGTACGTCTGCGTCAACAGCCTGAAGATGAAGCCCAGCAGACATTCACATTTATGGACTTGATACGCACTCGTAACATTAGGAATATTACAATTCTAGGTTTTTTCATATGGTAATATAAAGCTTTTCTTCATCTCAAATCTCTGTACTACACATGTATGATACACACGTTTTTTTTTAAGTAACGTATCTTACCAAGATAAGATATTTGATAAGTTTGCACTGTTGTACTGCTGTGGTAATCAGTTTTTATAGATGTGAAAATAATTTAAAATTCCAAAGTCATATTATTAAGCTGTAGCTTCTGAAAAGAACTTTCATGAATGGTATCAGTATGAGAACACTGAACTTTGGGTGGGGCAACTATCTTTTGAAATGTTATATAAGAAATTATAATTATTATTATTGTTGATGTTTTTGTTGTTACTAAAACATTGCATTCCATATTAATTCCATTCTGATTATGTATTTCTACAGGATGTCTGTGTCCATGATCTTTTATGGCCTCGCGCTCAATACTAGTAACATGAATGGAAACATCTACCTCAACTGCTTCATCTCTGCAGCCATCGACATTGTGATGTACATAGCCTCTTGGCTGCTGGTGAGCCGGGCTCCGAGACCCATTTTCCTCTTCTCCTCCATGATGTTTTGTGGCATCATGCTTCTGATCATCCCGGTGGTTCCTGATGGTCTGTACTGTATACACACTAAGTAAAACACTGATTCAATCTGGGTTCTTTTCTTAAAGGTTTTGTTTCTTATTTTATCCACAGACATGCATCTCATGTTTCAGGTGTTGGGGTTGATGGGGCGGATAGGCGTGTCTGCTGCTTACAGCTTTATCTTCTTGTTCTTCCCTGAGCTGATCCCCACTGTCGTCAGGAACATGGGACTAGGGGTCGACTCCACGGGTGCACGAATAGGCACCATCCTTTCTCCGTATGTGATTTACTTAGGTAAGTGTTTCTGAGTTCAAACCAAAGTACTTTGAGAGAGAGAGGTTGGGATACACATGAGTGAACATACTGTATACTTAATACTTGTTAAACATCCAGAGGAAAGTCCAATTAAACTGTAAATACCCCAAATATAGATAAATAATAATGTAATAAATGCAGACCATTTATTTAAATAAACATAGATGGAGTAACCGCAACTGCATTAACTTAATCAAAGAATTTGTATACACGCATACAGTATATAATCTCATGAAGAACATTATCTTCTCTGTCATGGTCAAGAAATCCAAAAATGTCCAAACCATAAGTTTTATTAACATTTTACTTTGGCCTGACATATCTTCCATATATTGTGCATTGTCATTTAGCTTTCTGTGTAAAATTTGCTATAAGGAGGTTAAATAAAAATGTTAGCAACAGAGCAGTGTATTTTTCGGTTCATCCCCAAAAGAATCAGATTCATGTGTATCTTTAATATGTCGCAGATATTTGAACTGGAAAAAACTCAGATTCAACTCATCCCTTTAGTGATGGCTCTGTGCTAATGCACCAGTTAATAATGGTTATTACACCAATGTTTGACTGAATGTTTAAAATGTCAGAAGTGACAAAGGGCTATGGATGCAGCCCATGGAAATAAACAGATCAATGACAAAGAGCGCCTGATGTTCTGATTGCAGGAGTTTACAGCAAAATCCTGCCATACTTGATTTTTGGCACGTTCAGCATCATGGCTGCTGTTTTTAGCATGTTGCTGCCGGACACCAGAAACCGCCAACTTCCGGACCTCATCAGCCAGGTCCAACCTATCAGAAGGTATGTGTGAAATATGAACAAGAAATAATTATCTATATTCTTTAAGCTTTAATTCTAGGAAAGTAAAACAATGAAATCTTGTCACCTAAATTAGACTTTGTAGACCTATTGCATGAGGAGCAGCAGCATTTTCAGTCCAAGAGATGTTGACCACAAAGGGTGCAGAAATGTTTTAGATTAAACTGAATGTACTCACGAGATCTTGTTTCTGATTCGTCTGCCTCTGTTTCTCTTGTTTTATTAAAGCTGCCACTGCTGCTGTCCAAAGGAAACAGCCACAGCCCAGACGCATATGACTGAAGGCTGTAAAAAAATGGACAAGAGTGCCACCTGCTGAAGGGAAATCACAAAGCAAGAGTTGAGGATGAAAGAAAAACCTTCAAAACCAGAAGAGCTCGAACAATCATGCACATTACTGTTTAGGTCTTATAGTAAAATTTATATATATATATATATGTGCTATATCTCCTGAGGCTATCACTGGCATCAGGAGCACAGGACACCACTCACCCACTCAACTGACGCTGTAGTGTAATATCATCAGGTCACAGGTTCAAGGCGATAAGATGTAAGAGGTCAAAAACCGTGTACTTGCTTCTGTAGCAGCACTGAACAGGACGGCATATCATTGTTTCAGGTTTGTTCGATATTTTCGGTTGTTATTGTTGTTAACGTTTGTAAGGGAAAATTCAACTGACCAGGTGTCTCACTGCTGTGGCCTTGGAAAACAGGGAGTTTGCTACAGCAGAGGGACACAGAAGAAAGATACAGGGGAGGATTTCATATCTTTTTACCATGTTAAGTTTTATGAAGCACCTCTTTGCATTAGTTCTGGCATGTCTTCTTTTTCTCATACTGTCTTGTGAAACGCCTCTTTGTATAAGTCCTGGCTTTTTTTAACTTGCAGTCAGATGTTCCATTCTGAGCACCCGTGCTTGTTGTATAAACTCTGCAGAGCTTATCATTATAAAGACTCAAACGCAACTCCGGTCTGAGAATTTCATTATTTCAAATCTCAAGATGAATTTCCATCACACGTTATTGATTATGTGTAATGTCTACTGGGTGTTGCTGTAGCGTGTGGGTACGTGATACTGAATTTCCCATAAATGAACCAACAACAACCTGTAAAAATAGAGTTTCTTAGGTGACGTTGAAACATTCTCTTTCTAAACACCACAGAATAAGCTGAATCATTCGATTATTTTGGCATATTGCTAAGATTTTCAACTGTTATGTACATGAAGACTACCCAAGGGTAAATCAACCCATGATTTACCATTAGGTGATATACTTAAGAAACCTTGAACATAAGAATCCTGTGGTCCTTTCTTGTAGATTGTCGCTGTGTCCATGTGCATTCGCAGTTCATTTATCATTTGTATTGTATTGTATTCTATTTTATAAGACGCTTATTATTCTATAAACAGTTAAATAATTAAAATACCACAAACTAGTGGACACACAAAAAAAAACTCAAGACAGCTCTGAGTCCAGTAGCAGCAGTATTGGTGCCACATACTTGCAGGTGTTTAGGCGCTGACATATCATACGCTGCCTGATGGGAACCTAATTAATAAACCCAACCCTTTGAAGGTTTACAAAAATGTTAATTTATTAGGTAAGCAAAACTGAAAAAAATGCAGCCTGATACAAGTCCTGTAATACATTGCTGCAATTTGAAATACTGCTTCACTGTATTGTACTTGTGTATGATATTGTTCTTTCTATTATTTTGTCCACTTCATTCAAGTATATGTGGCTCTGTCGCACACTAACAGTTCAGCAACACCACACACTGCACCCTCCGACATGATCCTAAAGTTGGATCAGCACCACTCTTACACTATTTCAACATAAACTGAACATTATACCCTTTTCATGAATATGGATTTATTACAGGACTGCAGATATCAGCAAAATGTTTTAAAATAGTAAGAAAACACAGATTGTTTATTATTTACCTTCAATAGTGAACAGTGTTGTTGGTAATAGATTCATCACATGATCTCGTTTACTGCTACTGCACAGCTGACTGTCCACCTCTGAAACATCGCGAGAGTATATCCCTCAACAGGTCGGTGTTGAGGGTTTAGGCTCGATGGAACAAAGCCCACCATGTCGTGACTATGATTGGCTTATCTTGATATCTTTCGGAAATTTAAACCAATCACCACTCTTCACGCCTAAAATCAACCAATCAGAGGTAAGCTAAGGGCGGGTGTTCTTCCACCGAAGCACTGTTTCCTTCTGCCCGCTGCTGATCCGCGGACCCGGCGTCTGTCTGTCTGTCCGTCCGTAGCCTCCACAAAGCCGGTGGTGGACGGACGAGCAGACAACTGACCGAGACGACAGCGCCTACAAGCGGGTGTTTGTGATTCAAACAGCCGGGTGCTGGAAGGGAACTGAAACAGTGTCTCGCTAACAGCTAGCGTTGAACGTGGTCAGCTAGCAGATGGAGTTAGCTAGCGGAGAGGGACGGCTGTAGTTCTGCCAGGTCTCAGTTCTGTGTAGATCCAGTTGAAAAGTACTGACTCCACATTGAGCCAGTGACCGTAATGATGATCGTGCTTCTGTAACATCGTGTAACGTGACACCACTAACCTAGCTTACAATGATTTGCTAAAGGCAACATCACACTATCCCAGTATGCAGTGATTTGCAACTCCTCTCAGGAAATGATTATTTAAACGCCAGCGTGGTGTTGATTTTAGTTCACCCGGGTTAATAACTATCTGACAGCTGACAGGAAAATAAATAAATTTAATCCAAATATCATCTATAAGATAACTAGTTAGTTAACTTCCCAGCCCAGTGAAATCTTAATGCTGATCACAAATGACAATACCTTCTGTACAGACTTTGTAAATTAATGTTTTTGACCCAGAGCACAGTGTCACTTCCCCTCAAGCTATAGTGAATCCATAGTTAATCATGGGCCCTAAAAGAGACCAGTTCCCTTAAATATTGCTCCTACTGGTACTGGATTAACCAACTCAACCAACACAGATGTTGTGTCAGAGTAAGTTATCCTATACTCACCAAATTATCAACATCATGTACTCAATGAGATGTGAAACAGCCATTTGTCAATGCAATCTGAAAAAGGGTTTATTTCCATTCCTAGGGCACATTTAGAGGCATTTAAAAATAATGGGGGGAGCTGGGTTTAGATAAGCAGCAGAAAAAGGAAACAAGCTGAAAGATGAGGACTTCCATCGTATCTGTGAGCTGGATGTGGGCAATGGAGGTGTAGTCAGCATGGAGGGCCATAGACCGTCAGGAATAATCATAGCCAGAAAGGTGAGCTTGAAACCTTACTGATATAAATAATAATATGAAACTGATGAGTTCTGAATACATTCTCTATCTAAACTCTCTTTTCTATTTAGCTCATTCATCTAGACATTAAACCTGCCAACAGGAACCAGATTGTCTGAGAGCATATGAGTACAACTCTCCCTACACTGTGGGCTTCTATGGAGCCTCTCACAGCAATGGAGAGATCTGCATGGAGCACATGGTGAGAGAATTGAAGAAGGTCGCCTGTGTGTGTATTGCTGTATTCATCCATTCATCCCTAAATTGATTTTTGTGTATCTTTCCCAATTCTTCTTGTACCATTGAGCCAAAATATTAGGACCACTGACATATGAAGTAAATGATATGGGTCATCTTGTAACAACAGCACATATATTGTTGGGATATATTGTTATAATGTGAAAAGTCAGGTCTCAGTGTCTCCATGCTGCAAGACTTGTTGTGGTAGAAGTAACATCTTGACGAACATATAATTGTCAGTTATTTGGGAGGGGGTTTCTCAGGGCGTTCTGTTTATTGGACTCCTATCATTACAATATTTATAAAGGCACAACACAGGTTACAGTTTTTCACAGCACACACAGACATTAGCAAGAGGAGTAAAACAAATATAATCACTAAGTGAAAACTAATGTCCTTTAATCCTTGGATATTGTCAACTGAAGTTTGTTACCATACTGAGTCGATTCCTTACCGTCATTCATCTTGCATAACTATTTTCTCAGATTTTTTTTCACACTTTTCACCATCTGTGACAGACATCCCTCTTGGCTGTATGACGCATATTTTACCCTGGTTTTTATCTGCAGTTAAGACACAGGGAGATTTGCTATGTTTCCTTTGTGGCAGCAGAACACGTTAGAGCAGCTTTCAGAAGCTCCTGCAGGTTAATCTGGATTTACCAAACACTTTAAAAGCTGATTAACTGTGAAAAACTCATCGTAGATGTGTTCAAACACACGCGAGCACAGCAACATAATACCGCTACATATAACACGTATATGCGTGATTATGTTGTTTCTGGTACTGTCTTCATTCAATATCTACTGAGTTTCAGACGAGAATTTGTCTTTTATCAGGGTGAATAGAGTATCATCCTTCTCCTGAGCAGATAGTTCTCCCGTTCATTAGGTTAAAACACTGCGGCTGAGTGTTATATATGTTAGGAAAAACCCTGTGTGTGCATTCCACCGGTTGAGACCCCCTGTACCTTTTCATAGCTTCACCAGACTGTTAGTGCTAATTAAAGTCCCAGTAAAGATTTGCACCTTTTGAAATGCTGTGTTTTTTTTGTGATTTCCCATCGTTTTCCTTGTTTTTCTCTTTGTTGTCCTGGATTGTGGATCTGTGGACCAGGTGCTGAAAGAAGCACGGAGGATCCCAGAAGAGATTCTGAGCAAAGTCAGCATTGCTGTGAGTACATGCTTTATTGTCATATTATATGATGTGACATTATCGGTATTAACAAAACAGTGGCTTGCCTAAAGTGTTCTGTTTAGATAAAGCAGTTTCATGAAGTCATGAAAAAAACTTTTTTTCATCATATCAGTTTTTCAGTTTACTGTATTGCTTTACTGTTTACTATATCGAGCTCAATGTAAATCATGGACTTTATATGCAGACACACACGTCATTGGCCTGGAGGGGTTTCATGCTTGTTCCTGACTTTGTTTTCACATTATGCTTATTTACACTTATTGACCTAAATCATTTATTTCCTTAGGCCTTGCCTACCTGAGAGAAAAACACCAAATCATGCATAGAGGTGTGAGAGTTTTCATTTACTTGATTATGGATTTGTGTGTGTCATAACAGTTTCCTCTCTGAGGCGTAATGCACAATATTGAGTTTATTCAAATTTTGGAAAAGCATTTGTATTACTTACCATGCGCCAAAGACAGATCAATCTACGTGACTAATTCGTGTTTATGTAAATAATTGTCATATACTGTAGCTTGTTGTTATGAAAGTCTAGTCAATTTAAGTTATCCTAGCATAAACTTTTTACCAACAGATGTGACTACTTCCAACATGCTGGTGAATTCACGTGGTAGATCAAGTTGTGTGACTTTGGTGTGAGTGGACAGCTCATAGACTCAATGGTCACTTCTTTTGTTGAGGTGTGATCCCTAAAGTTTAATGCTATGAAAACATGAACTCTGTTCCATTCTTCACCATCACTCTGACCAATTGAAAGTCACATCAGTAACCTCATTTCAAACTGTGCCTGGGTGGAAAGGTCGAATGTGTAAGATTTAGGGACATCTAGTGGCAAAGTTGCATATAACAACAAAATATTAATAGTAATCAGAATCAGAATGGTATCACATGTCCTCTCTAGTAGCGTGGTGGACACCCACGGTGGTAGTGGATCTGCTCCTCATGTAGATAAAAATGCCCCCTTCTAAATTAACAACAACACAGTAATTCTTAATGTAATGATACACTAATGCAAATAATATTACGAATATCATAATGAATTTCTGCCAATAGATGACACTAAATCCTACACAATGGACTTTTTAATACAAAAATATATTTATACTCTATATTCCTATGTATGCTTTAATATTGGGCCGCAGAGCAATATCTTGGCCATTTGATACCTGACATTTTATGCTTTAACAGTCCTGTTTGTTAATATAATACTAAAATTAGACTATGCTTTGTACTGTCCATGTGTACTGTTAAGCATGAGAGACTCCAGGGAACCCTCTGTTCTGTGCAGTCTGTCGATCGGTCGCTACCCCATCCCTCCTCCTGAACTGGATGCCATATTTGGACGACCCATTTTGGACGGTAGTGAAGGAGAGACAAACAGCACTTCTGTGTTTTTACTTCATTCTTGTTTGAAATGTTGATAATAACTCTTGAATCCTATTCCACGTCATGGTAGAGTCATATCTATCTTTGAACTCCTGGTCCACATAGTAAATGAGGTAAGAATCTAAGAACAGGAATTATGTCCCTCTGATTCAATTTGGGATTAACTGTGATCCCGGCTAAATCAGGATGGTGTTCCTCTCTGCTGCTGGTGATAGGATCAAATGTTCATTCAGCTTTCTACTGTATTTCAGCCTCCTCTTAAACTACCACATGGTGTTTCCACCTCTGAATACCAGGACTTGAGATGAGAGAGAGAGAGAGAGGTTTAGCCTAAAAACATTGCTTAGTTCTCCTCTCCTTTATTAAAATACACTTAACAAGTTACTCTGCTCTGGCTGATTCATTAACATGATTTAAAATTCATACTCACTGAAGACTATTTTTCAGCAGCACAATCCTTGTTTATTTCGACCTTTGAATTTTAGTTGTGCAGTATAAGGGTTAGGGTTATTTTATCTGGGATTGTTTTGTTGCAGGACCACACGTTTATCAGCATTCAGAGGCGGAGGAGGAAGATTCTGCTGGCTGGCTGTGTAAAACTACGGGGCTGAACCGACCAAGCACTCCCACATGCACTGCAGACTGAACACACAATCTACTTACCCTTCACACACTATGTAAAAACACGGAGAAGCTGCTGCCTAAAACCGTACACATACATGTCTTATGTGCCACGTCCTCCTTCAGGTAAATTGTTAAAACCCTGCAGTCATACAGATGTTTATACTATATTAAAACTGGAAGATTCATCTCTTATAATAATAATAATAAAATAGATAAATGCAATAGCTCTGCATAATTTCCGTGTCTCTTTTTCAGTGTTGTTTTTTCTCATCTTGTTTCTCCGAAATGGTTCTGAGGCTTCCAGTACGAGTGTGTCAGCCCCAGTTGGTTGTTAAGTGTCTGTACATGTGAACAGGCAGAAACATCTGATTTATAAATTCGTTTTTTGTATTTGCTATGCAAACAGAAGGGTAAGAATCATATAATGTTACTGAACAGTTCAGGTTATGTGTGTCTGTGTTAGCAAGAGATGAGTAAGTCCAGGAAATGTTTAGATCCATTTGTTGATGTGACTGATTTCTTCAGCATAGTGTTTAAAACATTTCTGTATGAACCTCACGACAAAGCTTCAAATGCACCCTCCGCCCTCTCTGTGTGTTGGGGTTGTTTATTAGTTACTGAAAATGGCGTCCTCAGCTTGTTCTGGTATCAATGGCTTCAGATAAGCGATGCTGAGACCAAGGCTGCCTTTGTAAAGACCAGGGATTCAGACCTTGAAAAGAAGCTTCTGTTGAAAGACTGATTTATCAATCTCCTTAGCAAGCTGTGTTATGAGTCACTGCAGTCGCTCACAGCTGACTAAGTTCTTTGTATTTTAACAAAACAAACAGACCACGGATTTGCCATTCAAGTGCCCTCTAGGTTTTGACAGGATTTGGGCATTTCACTCCCTTAGATTTATTCATTTTGTGTTTGTCCTCTTTTTTACTACAATACATGCTCTATGGTAAAAACGTCCACCATTTTGTTTACATTAAGTCCTAATTGTCAATAAATTGTATGTACGCCAACATGATTTCCTCATTTGCTGGAGTATTACTTCTGTCTCACGCTTGTTTCACCAGATGGGGGCAGCATATTAGGCATATGGCTCTGTGGACATCAAGATAGATAACATACCATGGCTGAGTGGTGAATTGTGTACATCGATGCCAACCAGGTAACTGATGAAATACATTAGTCATATAAGATGAGATAAAATAGCATAACATAAGATGAGATGTAGTTGGCTGTGGCTCAGGAGGGTAGGTCAGCAGTTTGATCTATTTCTCCCCCATACCATCTTCTGTGTCCTTGGGAATGATAATGAACCCCAAATACTGGCTTTGTACGAGCTATGTATGATGGAGAAAGTGTTGCACAAAGATCCATTGTATGAATAAGTGTGCGTGTGTGTGAATGGGTTAATAGCAAAAGATAAGATAAGATAATCCTTAATTAGTCCCATTAGAGTGAAATTGGCTGAGTTGCAGCAGCAAAGAGGACAGTCAAAGACATCAGTAAAAGTGATAGATTAGTAAACAATCAATATAAATCTGAGGAAATAAGAAAACAGAATTGACATATTTACAAACAGCTGCACTATTTTTACTCTATTTGAGCTTTGTGTAATGTCGGAGTGATCATGCAATGTCTTCCCTTTAGTGTCTCTGAACTTCAGTCTGAAACTGTGAGGCCTCAAGCTCTGAGAGAGACAGTGTTGCAGTATGTAGAGTGGCTCGGAGCAGCGTTGACGGGAGGGTACCACTGCAGCAGAAAAACAGCAATGTCTGCAGTCATTAATATGCAAACATGCAAATGAGAGGGTAATTAGGATTGGGCGTTTGTCAGTGGCTCTTTGATTGCTAATGAATTCCAATCTGCAAGAAAGGGGGAGGGGATGATGAGCTAAAAATTAGGAAAAAGCAGGATGTGTCATTGTGCTTTCTCCTGCAGAAAGAAATGTGAAATACAATGTGTGAAGGCTCTTTAGAAAAGTGGAAGCCTGGTTAAAAAGAATAAATGACGCTTTGATTATTACACAACTACTGAACATTGCTGCTTTTAGACTAATCAAGCGTGAACAAGACGACAACAGCCTTCTGAAACTGATGCAAAACATTCTTTGGTCGGAAAATGCACTAATAAGTGTAGTATGTTTTTTTTTAAATCCAGCATCAATGAAAGCCACAACATAAAAAGAGGAGGAAATGGGGTTCTGAGTTTGTGCCAAGACAATTAACTGTGCACAGCGTCACTGAGCATGGCAGACTAGAGCCACGGCAGGAACGTAGAAAGATTGCTGCTCATTATCAATGAGTGATGGGTCTGACCCCTGTAGAGAAGAATGCTCAGGTATCTCGGCAGGGGGGGGGTGGCAGAGGCCGCATGTTGTGTGTCACAAACAGTGTTATTTTTATATTTTGGGCCTAACGTGTGTGTGATAGTGTGTGTGGATGGGGGGGGGGATTGCTGGTTCACACACGAGCACACACCGCTGTTATTGCTGTTTCAGTGGTCCCTTGGCACTTGTGCATCTTCCTCCCTGGCATGTGAGATGAGAAGATGTATACATGGAGTAAAAACAAATTAAATGTTGTGAAGAACGGGGGGAAAACAGCTGCTCCTGTCACCTTATAGCATAATGACTTCCTCGCAACGCTGCGGCTTTTCACATTTCTCAAAGCTGACCACAAGAGCACTACATTTGAGTGATACTCATTCAGAAGGTTAAACACGCCACCTCATCATTTCCATAGGCATGCATGATGTTTATCTCAAACATATTCCAAAAATACTTGAGCCAGGATTCTAAGTACAAACACTAAAACTGATATATTTGGGACGGCTGATCCCAGCCCTGCTCTTGTTTGGTGTGTGATGAGTATGTGAGTGTGTGTGTGTGTGTGTGTGTGAGTGTGAAAGAGAGAGAGGGGGAGCTGTATTTTTCACAGGAAACAGGAAACCAAAAGTCATAACAGGATGCCCTAGGTTTTTCATACTGTACCTGATGCGTGGGTGGCTGCATGGGGGTAACCCATCTACAAGGCTTTACTGCTCGTCTAGAAGTAGAGAGAACCCAGGAAAGAGTGGGTGGAGAATGGGGTGCACACTTTGGGGTTAGGAAAATGGTGTTCCAATCTAAATATAGCTTTCCCTCTTGAGTCTTGCACCTCACGGTTCAACCTTGATGTTGATTTGCCTCCATGTCGTTTGTCCTACTTTTTTAAAGGCGACAAACCAAACAGTGTTTGATGTTTTCGTGTGGAGCTGCGATATGATCACTTCCATGGCAAATACATGTGCCAGCTTTCCCCAGGTGTACTGTGGGAGTGTCACAAGTGAAGCGGTGACATGAGACCAGTTTTGTCATAATGAGGTTGATGTGCACACACTGACTGAATGCGCCTCAACCCGCTGAAAACGTATGAAGCTCCTGCAGCTTTTCTCATCCGACCCCATTTCGTCTTTGTCTGTACAATTCAAAGCATGCATTTTCAGACTTTTTTGTAATCAGCGTTTTACTTTACTTTGTTCTCAAGGTATAACATATAATACCATGAGAACAAAGGTTGATGGCATACAGGTGTGACTTGCATGTGTGCAACGCATGCTGCTAACCATATGTGCATGTGTTGTGAACCACAAAGTGCAGTGGATGGCTGCGTTTTCTCGTAAAGGCCGGCACAGATGTTATTTAGGTTGTTTCCCCCCTCAAACCAGTTGAGGTTTTCTCTAGAAGGTCTCAAAACAAACACTGACATTAACTGCAGCCCTGTTTACATAACCACCCGATATACAACTCAAGAAATAACAGCGGCCATGCCACCTCGGTGAACTCACGCTGGAAACTCAGTCTTTTGATTCCAGTTTGAGAAAGAGAAGAGGATATTGTCTTTTGCCTGCTCATTTTATACTCAGCACATCAGGGACTTCTGCAACTGCAGATGCTTTATTTTCCCCTGTTACCCAAACACTAAACCAAAAACTATTGCACAAATTGTTAATATTTCCAACATATGGAAAGATTTATAATATTATCATTGCCCAGATGTAGGGCATTATGATAGCTAGAAACATTGGTCAGATGCGCTCATAACAGTTTATAACTACATGTTGTTTTCGTGTTAAGCGCTGGTATAAACCATAAAACTTGCTTTTAGTTAATAGAACATCATTTAATATGAACTATTTATTGTAATAATGTCAATACACATGAGACACTGTAATTAACATTCTCTAAGATACCTGTAATGTTTGTAGTGTGTGTGTGAATAATGTTTAAAGTAACATTGGACTTAATTAACAGGATAAAAGAGTGAAGTCATTAATATAAGGGGATATTTTAGCCTGTTGTATATGATGTATATCGTTTTACATTGCAATAATGTGTATTTTGTTTATAGCAAGGTCACCCCCTACTTTGATCTTATGTCAGTATATTCAACAATAAATAGATAAATCCTATTTAAATATAATTTAATTATTATCATTGTGTGACATTAGGAACACACACACGATAAGAACATTATCTCAGTATTTGAGAACAACATTTAAAGGCGAGCAGCCGCAGGCGGAGGGAACCTCCCCTACAGGGTGAAGCTGAAACATATGTGGACGTCCCTCCTGTCAATCAAATGTTCCTCGCATCCAATTGGTTCCTCCCTCCGATATTATCATTCCATCTTCTGGTGGTCGGCTCTGTGAGGCTTTTCCGCTGTCTCCTTCCGCCAGTGGAAATAGAACCCCTGCAAATCGGTGCTCCTACCGTTCTGTGTGTTTCTTTTCGCAGAAGCGACACGGGGACATTTTGTACAGTTTTAATCCGAATCGCATCGACATCAACAACGTCGAAATCTGCTTCGCACGGTTTGAGCTGAAACTGGACACCGCTGATGTTTCAGCGTCCTCCCGTGGGCTGCGCTGCGGAAGGATACCACACTGGAACCCGACAATGTGGAGGCTGTTAAAATGTCTTCTCGGGGAATGAGACGCGAGCTTTTTCTCTAACGATCCGAGGACCAGACTAACATTAGAGTAATGGTTCGTGTCGGATGCGTGATCTCAGTTTTGTGACGAAGACGGCAGCGAGGTGAGGCGGCGGAGGAGTGATTCGTTTCGCTTTTCGTCATCCATATCAAACCCGCGGCAGTGAGTCCGGACCACGGGGGGAAGGAAGGACCCTCTCCATAACTTTGTGTTTTTTCCTCGCTCCACTCCAGTCGTTGATTCCTCCCTGTTGGATGCCACATCACTGAATCCAGGTAAATGGATCAACACACACTCGTGCATGCGGAACAGAAGTTGCGTGTCTCGTTGTTACCGGAGTAATAATCAAGTTTTACGCGCATCGTTAAGTTGCGCTGAGTGGGAGCCTCCGCCGGGAAGAGCGGGGTCTCAGGGTTTGTCTCCCCCTCGGCCCGAGCGAGGTTTTTTTTTCCGCGGTGTTATTACTCAGTATTAGTGCGTGCGGGTAAAGACTTCTTTGTTCACTCGAAGTGGCTATAACGTTACAGCACGTTAGCATGTTACCAGACTGAGTTAGCTCCCCTCGGGGTTTAGCTGTCTGAAGCACCAGTAGCTCCCCCACAAACAAATGTTAGCATCGCGACGTTAACGTAACAGTTGGAAAAAAACGTATTAGACGCGTTTTTAGCTCAAATTGCAAACGGCCACACGTTGACGTTACTTATTCTACTGCTTTGTCGATGTAGCGCAGGACACTCGGATTAAGTGTAAACAACCAAATTGAGCAATGCTAATAAAACCCGTGTTAAAAGTGTAACTCAGAAGTGTTATTTTTTCACGCACATTCGCCAACAACAAACAAACACGATGCACAAAGGCGACCCAAGCTGCATTCTGCCCTCCCTGCATGGTTTTATATACTAGTAGTCCAACTTTTTAAAGCCATTTTTGATGTTTTGTGTGGTTTTCTGGTGTTTTTGACTCCTCAGCTTTAAGTTGGGCAGCCCCAGTCTTTGTGTTCATCGGTGCCTCGGTCCCCTGCTCGACGTGAGCGCAGGCAACAGGTTTTTTTTTGTTAAAGTTCGAAAACGTAAAACTGTGTAACCCATCGATGAGCTATAAAAACACGGTTCCCCTATATTACACCGTCCCCCGTCTTGACACCAGGTGTGACATTTTGTTTGGCCGTTCATGCTTCTAAAGTTTTCTCCAAATGGGCTAGGCCCAAGGTGGGGGTGCTCCAGACAAGCCACTTCCATTTGTTAGGAGGGGCTAAAACACTTATCCCCCATTTTGACCTCAGCTCACTGACACAGAAACTGCTAGATGATGTAGAGTCCACGCAGTTTGGCTTCATCTCAGATTATAAATCTCCCTTTGAGTTCAATAAAGTAGCTAGCTAGCTATCTAACACATTATTCAGTAAATGGGTCATTACTATGTGCATCTGTCTTTGAGCAACTGTGGTACCATTGTACCCCTGTTCACACTGCTTCTCCATTAGTCTTGTTGCAGTATCAAGATTTCATTTTGTCATACCTATGGGTCAACATACAAGGAAAAGTGTTGGACAAGAAGGACGGAACAGACTCAGTCATGGATGAATAGAAAGAAAGTTAAAAGAGAGGAGAAATTTTATATAAAGTACATTTGAGTAAAGTAAAAGAGCTCAAGATTCCAATCCAATACTATGTACATTATTTACCATTTACACTATATATTAGAGGACGAAAGCGTAAAACCAAATGGTCAAGTGTATACTGTATACGTACTTTATTCAATAAAATCCGGTACAGTTATTCAGGTTTGAGTTATCGGCTTTACGTTTTTTTTATCTTATTTTTCCATGTTGTCTTTCTCATGTTTTTCAACGGATTATAAACAGAGACTTTGGAGAGTAAACTGTTTAAATCCCTTAAACTATTATATATATTTTGCTATTTTTTTCTTTTGCAAACTATTTGCAAAACAGATCAATGACCAACTAGATTGGCACTCAGTGGAGTACATACCCCTACCAAGGCTTACCAATCACCTTATCAGAACACATTTAAATTCACCACACCAAAATTTAACGGCTTCTTTCCTGACCCAATGCAGAGTCCTTCCACCACGTTTTTCACCAAGAAATTCGGATAATAACCATGTTACTGACAAGAAAATATTTGCTTGATGAAAACACAAGCTAGGCTCTGAAAATTTAAACTTATAATTGAATCAACACCTTTAACCAACTTTAATAGAAGTGCTTGTCTATTGCTAAGTGTTTCTGCTGGTGTGTCCAACTCAGGTAGAAATAATATATTGAGATATTTTACACACACAGCCTGCCTTTACTTAATGCAGATACACTTGTGAACTTGACAGGGAATTGCCTTTTCGAGACTCCAGCAAGTTGTCTTATGACTGTGAGTTATTCAAAAGAGCTGTCAGAGCAGGGTGGTTTATTACGGAGAGGAAGCAGCCAAAGCACAGTGTGGCCTGTGGATGAACCACTGTCACCCATGTTAGATATTGGCTTTCAGACAAACTCTCACTTTGTCTCAGGCAAGGATGGGCTATTTTATAACATAAAATAGCCCATCCTTGTAAGTGTCCATTTTACCTGGTAGTATACGTATCACTACATTAAATGGTCATAAAGCAATTCTTACAAGTTAGATATTGCTTTTATAATTTTGATCATTCTTCCTATTCTTTAAGATATTTGACTTACTAAGCCTCCTAAACCCATATTTTTTACCCATAAGGTTTTACCTTGAATCAGTTCTGCTTCATCATTTGGGCCTTTACAGTTTGACTGTTAATTTTGATCGCTAGTGAATTTTTTTCAAACCAGACTTATTTAAAACTGATGTCTGATTGCCTATATGGACCTTGTTTCAAAGCTCTGTCTGACTGTATGGTTTGTCCTTATGTAGAATCTCAGCGGGCTAACTGGTGAAAACAATGTTGTGAACAACAGAACTCAAAAACAACAATTAAAATAACACATTGTTTATAAAAAGGAAAACCTTTGTTGTTTTAACACTGTGTAATTGTTATGTTACAACATTTCTTGAACACCGTTGAGTTGAATCAACAAAAGGTCTATCTCCCGCTCTATGTATTGGGTAGTCAAGACTATATCCCCCCCTCCCCCCCTTACTTAAGATTAGACACTGAACTACACCAATAGTCATAGCTATTACATTGTCACATATTCTTTTTCAAGGTATCAAAAGATCCTGATACTTGATTTTGTATACATCTAACTGTTCTCGACCTTTGCTTGTGATAATATTTAACATCTTACAAATGGGAAAAATTCACTCATATTCTCCTTACCTCTGCTTATAGTCACTTGCTGAGACTGAAAGGGCCAAGTGAACAGCAGCAGAGCATGGCTGCAGTGGAAACCGACAAGGAGCTCAACGACTTGCTGGATTTTAGCGCGGTAAGATCCCTCTGAAAATTCAGTATGCATCTTATACAGTTCATTATGCTACCAGAACTACAAATGACTGGAACTTGATATGTTGTTAAGCAGGTTTAAATGTGCATGAACATCAAGGCAACCCTGAATGGGTCAGCTAGTCAGGGACTGAAGCACGTACATCCGCCACCTTTTTTACGAGACTTTCATTGCTTGAATACGTATACTGCTTTAGCCCATTGTAGCAGTTGGCTAAATAGGATACTGGATATTATACGATAGGGGTCTTCTCATTAAACTCTTAAATGAACTCCCACTGTTTTTTTTAACCATTTCATTCCTCTCATTTTAGATGTTTGCGCCTCCAGCCTTAAACGGCAAGAACCGGCCGACTACTCTCGCCAGCAGTCAGTTTGGAGGTTCAGGTAAGACCAATACATTTATCCCTGCTGTCCATGTTGGTCCAATAGTTTAATGCCGTGTCTACCTTATTGCAGATATGTTATTTTAAAAGTCTGAGATATTCCACAAAATATGGAATTCCACAAAATATGGAATATCTTGTGCAAGGCAGATAACCAGAGATCTGCTCTTTGGAAGGTGTTTGTCAAATTGTAAAAATGTGAAAGAGATGAAAGTTCATTTCGCAAAATATCCACATTAGTTTGGAGAGGGCTTAAAGGTTCAGTGTGTAGAATTTAGTAACATCTAGTGGGGAAGTTTCAGGTTGCAGCTGAATACCCCTCACCCCGCTCTCCCCTTCCAAACATGAAAGAGAACTGGGGGGAGCGTTCAGTCGTCATAAATACTCAAAAGGTGTTTAGTTTGTCCAGTCTGGGCTACTATAAAAAACATGTCGGCCTTCTCCAGATGACCCCCTCATGATGTAAACATAAAGTATTTAAATATAAAGGACCCATTCTAGGGTAAAGAAAACAAAATTCATACCATACAGATTGTAACACATTAGTGAAAACATCACTATTTTATATTCAATTTCCACTAGATCCCTTTAACCTAAGTCTTACACACTGGACCTTTAAGTAAATGTTTTTTTAATAATTTCTTTTTGTTCTTGGTTTTTCTAGATTTGTTCGTTTGTGTAATGTTAATAGATTAAATGTTTTTATTGATCTAGTCAAAAAAAATAATTGTTGCAAAGAAAATACAGGCTATTTGTCTTTTCTCTCACCCATAGCTAGAAATGGGGGCTTTTTTTGTTGTCATCATAATATTATTCATATAATAACACAACTACAGACAATATAAAAGGCTTTAAAAATGTGATTATCGATCACAGATTATTGAAAAGGACCTTAGGAGAAATGGTATGCTTAATTTATGTAATTTAGACCAAGTGTTATTTCCTCTTTACACCCTCCCCTTGCACGTGTCCCTTCCCTCACCTTCTCAGCTGTTGCCATTCAGTCAGCTAAAGACAAAGGCCGAAGTGGTGGGGGTTGATGGGAACAGCTCAATTAATCTCCTCTCTTTGAACCTCTCTGTGAAAAAGTTTTTTCTCTCATCCTACTCCCACCCTACTTCTGCTCTTCATACAACACATTTTCACCCAGTGTATTATTATCAATCCTCATTAAAAACATTGCCATCCCAGCACTTACCTCAAGTTTTGAGAAATACATTTAGGTACTATTAATAAACATCCTCAGAGATACTTGAGATCACAGTTCCTTGCATTTTTTATTTTGTATTGCTGACAAATACAACTATGTGTTAACTTTTAAACATTTCTGGGTCTGTTCCTGCAATTACACAGCCAGTATTGCCCTACGCAAAACTTCCACTGTCACCTTTGTCTCTATAGATGTGCAGTAGCTCTTGTCTGACTGGCCATATTATGAAACGGAATATTGAATTAAGATGAAAGACAAGGCAAGCATTGACAGGGTGGGGGAATGGGTCTCTATTTCTTTTCATTTGAGAGCCACTTGCACGTTCTTTTGTCAAGCCATGGTGCATGCTTTTAACAGAGACTCAGATGTTCAATCCAGCAGCCCTTCATGGCATTGTCCCTTTGCCTTAACATTTTCTCTGACCAAAAGCTATCCTTGGAGCATCAAGCAGCCTCACTTCTTATCTGTAAAATATCTGTCGTTTGCTCCTTCTTGACGAACAGCTTCCCGTATCAGCATGAAATATGTGCTTTTACAAAAGGTAATAAATGTAACAACATTCAGAAATATGGACACTTGTCCTGCATCATACATACTGTATGATTGTAGAGAAAGAGATAATGATGCAGCAATCGTATGAAACGTTTTTTAAAGTGTATTTGATAATTCTCCACTGAGATTGTTCACAGAAGTGCTGGCAAGATAATAACCGACACGTTCATCAAGAAATATCAGGTTTCAACGTAGGTTTGTGCAATATGATAATATGTATCACGTGCCGGTTAGTTTTTTTGAGTTGGTACAGATTCATACATAAATTTGAACTCAGTCTGTATTCCTGCTCTTTGTGGAGCAGCTGCGACATGTTTTCCATTCAGCCTTCGTTGCCTCTTCTTTTTTTTTACCTCAGAGTGGGTAAGGTTTTGGTTATGTGGAGGTTTAACATGTGTGGCTGTGGGGATCCTCCCTGCCAGCGCTTCCAGTGATGATAATATCTCTGCTCTGGTCTTAATGTGCCTGTTCAATCCCTTTACCAGTCAGTTAAAGTCATTTTCTAGCACACTTTCATTTTTTGGTCACTGGAAACCGAGAGTCCTAAAATATATTTTTAAACTTTGGTATGGGTAGACGTAGAAGGGGGGGTAGTTTCAAATTTGCATGAAATGTTCAATTTTTCAAACAGATGTGAGCTAAACACACAGAACTCCAGAGTGTTCAAGTTACAATAGATTTGGAGTTTAAAAAGGTAACTCCTGACAAATGTGTGCATATGTAATTTGACACATAGTAAGTTCAACGGCTCTAAGTTGTTTTAGTGGGTTAGGGCACAGTGGGTTGTGTTTGAGAAGTCTCCAGTGACTCACGGGTTACAGCAGCCTGGCCTGTGTTATTGTACATTGTTCAGGATTTCATTTACAGTGCTCACTCTCCTGAGAGTTGATCTGACATCATGCTTTGTGTCTGTGTGAGTCACTTTGCCAAGGGAAGGAAGAAGGTGTGTAGACAAAACGGTACACTCAGTTATAGGTGCCTGGGGCAGTGCTCCTGTGAAAAAAAGACTTGTCTGCAAGTTTGGTCAATGTATGTTTCAAGAGGTTTTTCTCATAAAGCCTATGACTCAGACTGGCTGTCTGTTTCCAGTATTTCTTCCTGTGTAATTATAGACCATCCATGCTTAAAGGGGCGTTGCATGCTGGGAGGAGAAGTGCATTGGGGTTCACCAGAGAATTTGTCTGATGTTACTCACCCTTTTCTTTTTCCCTTTCCAGTCCTGGTAGTCTGTCTGAGCGCCGCACTACTCATGTTTTTCCTCAAGGTTTTGATCACAGCGCTAATAAAGCTTGTTTGTTCTGGCAAAGTCATTTTGACACTACAGTCAAAATGTGAATTAGTTTCATACCTCTGTGGTCCCATGTCTGATTTATATGTTATAATAATTTACACTGTGATCTGTTATAACTCTTTTATTACTCCAAGTCTCTGCCCAGCACGATGGAACAGACCAAGGGACAAAAACCAAGACCATAATGGGTTTTCACATATTATACACACACTATACTTAGTTTCGATTTAGCTATACTCTGTGATGCCTTCAGAAAGTTGCAAACAGCACTGATGGCATATACAACTGCATTATAATAACGATACATAGGTTTGAGTTTAGGGAGAGTTTATGATTAGAGACCATATTCCTACACTCACTGTTTTTCTTATTGTGATTACCTTAATTAAGTTAAGTTATCAGTATTATTTGCAGCAATTTTGAAAACCTGCTGAAATATCCCTTCAGTTCTTTCCTCTACTTGTCATCAGATCAGCTCGTGAAGTGAGTTAATTTACATCTATTTAAAATTATTTAACACCTTATATTTCACGTGTCTACTCTTCCATGTACCATTAACATTTATCTCACAACACCATTCCTCCAGGTGTGAATTTCATTAGTTCTCAGATTATATTCCTCACAGCCAGTCATGCATTACACCTTTTACCTATCACCTGGCTGGAGAAAGGTTTTCTTATAGAAGATGGCGGTGGAGACAGTGAGCGCTGAGCTTATCCTGCTATTTGTGGAATGGATGGTGACAGTTTACCTTTCTAAGCTTAAAAGCAAAAAGGAAATAATATCACATGTTGATGTCTTTCTCATTAGCAGATCAGTTCTGATAGTCCTACTGTCTGTAAACATACATTTATTTAGTGTGTCAAAACTGATGCTAGCTGGCCGCGTTACATTTAGAATATAAAAACAGTGTAACTTACAATCCTTAAAGATGCACTATATAATATCCTTATTCTGTGCGGTTAGTTAACATGTTGAAAATCTTACTTCTAATTCACAAAAGCACGAGGACTAGGAAAATATTGATTAGGAGCCTTCTCTTTTCTGAAACTCAGATACTCATGAGTTCCAGCAGAAGAAAATGGTTCAGGCATTTTCTTTATTGTATTTGATTGACAGGGAGAGTGACAGTCAGCCATAGACATGGGACAAGACATTGCCTCCTTCATCTCTTATTCTGCTGGTGTCGTGCGTATAGATCACAGTTGTCACGGCAATCTAGCAGCTCTCACTGCTGTGGACCCATCACTCTGTTCTACTGCTGATCCTGTCATGATTCGATCCCGCCTCTACCCCATCCCCCTCCCCTCTTCGCTTTTTAATTAGACAACAAAACAAAAATATGAATATTCATAGAGCCAAGCTTCATTAATATGCACAATTATGCAAATCAGTATGCAATTAAGCTTCAGCTTTCCCCTAGAGATGGTGTGTAGCAGTATGAGAGGAGATGGAGAGGAAGGGAACGGGCAGAAATTTCTGCTTCACCAATCTTTAAAAATCACTCATTTTAAACACGCTGGCCTCTGTGGAAGCTGCAGTGCTCTGGCCAGGGACATATTGTGTGTCGGCCATGAAAATTGAGACTTAGCGTCTGCGTTGAGACGAAGGTGTTGGCCAAATGTGAGAGAATAGATGGCTGATGAATGACTGTTGCCATGGAAAATGTGAAGGAGTGGAGTGGGAGAATGAAGAATGTCGAGGATGATTCGGGAAGCTTCATACTGGGTGTTAATTATTCAAACTTCCCACAGCTCATATCCATGTTATGTGACTGTCACTGTGCTGTCTCTGTGTGAGCTGTGAAGTGAGGCTCTTCAGTGAAAGTTACTCTGAGCGACCTGAAAAACCTGTATCAACGCAGGTCATCGTTCTCCGAATTTGAACTTAGTTTTCTAAAGCAAAGCTTGAACACATTTGAGGAATGTATCGGAGGTTAATGGGTCTAATCTTTGTCTTCCAGGTGTAGATGACAGGAGTGGGTCCAGTCACTGGGGACCAGGACAACAGAACAGTTCGTCTTTCAACCAGGGACGGGTACGATTCATCCTCATTTACTACACTGAAAGTAATATACTATGAGATGATCAAGTGCTAGACCTGCATTCTACCTTTAATAAAGCACCAGTTTGTGCACACTGGAAACATTTTACACATGATCTCCGAGTTATGAACCACTTCTGCCACAGTAATGAGTTTCTCATTAACATCATAGATCATTGGTTTGTACTTCATTGGGTATGTCCACTTGTTCAGCTCAGAGAGCCTCAATTTTCCAGCCTAGAATATTTCTGATTTCTATCAAACAGGTTTTCATTTATTGGAACAGCCCAAGTTTAGTTTACCATCAAATGATAGGTTTACATCAATAGACATGTTGAGAATTCATTTTGTTAATCACCTCAGGACATCTGAGAATCAGCTTTAAGACATAATGCTCACAAGCTAATTTAGGATTAGGAAAATAATTAGCTACATTTCTGTTGTAATCTTTGTACAGATTTTATGACATTACATCAAACAATTAAAGAAGATTAAGTGATGTGCACTCACAGATGTAATGTATTAAAAATAAAAATAAATTGTTAATGTAATTTGTGTATTTCTATGGTAATCAAGTATTGATACTACACTTAACCTGTATCTGCTTAAGAATCCCATATTCACCTTTAATAACAGATCAGAGTAGTGTCTGACCTGTTTAAGTGTTCACATCAAAACCAGACAATGTTTACGAACCAATTGACAGTTTGTTTCATTACATCATTGAATTGGCTTTACTTGATTTAATTCATCTATATTAATATCCCTAAAGCCTCTGCTGTCTCTCCCTCAGGCTTATGGAGAAGAAGGTCTTTACGGTGAACAGCAGGGGATGGCCTCTGCCCCCATATTTGGACCTGGGATTGTTGGTAAGAAGGTTTAAGTAGAACTAAGCTGCTTGAGCACAGAAACCACAACTTTCACATCTTTTTTTAAACGGGGACATTCTGTGTTTCTAATAAAAGGATTTAAAAACTGAAGAACATAAAATGCACACATTTATTTCAATGGACAGTGTGACTGAGCTAAAGCATTGAGTTGTTTATTCGAGAGAGCTGCCTTTCACAGGTTAGACGATAATGTACCACTTCAGAGCAAAGCATTTTTATGGTTTGGTGGCAATGGATGAAGGGAGCAGGGTAATCAGGGAGGATGTGGAGGAGGGGTTTGTTTGTGTGTTCCAGTTTGTGTGTTCAGTGTGGGCAGGGGGGGGTGTAAAGGGCACCCATGCACAAACAAGGCTTTCCCCCGGGACTGTGGCTATAGCTCTCCTCTGTTTAACTGTCAGGGGAGGGGACAGAGGTTGGGCACAATTGCCCCTGAACCATTTATAATGGTCCAATTTGTTGTTGTTTTTTATTTCACAGCCATAAATACTACACATCATCATGTATACTCACACAGCAGATGGAGTCCCTGAAATAGAGGAATAGGGAATTGCCAGATTGTGATTTAATATTGACATAAAAGCCTACTTCTCACGTTCATGACCTGATTTTTATATTCCTACCTCCTAACAGGGAAGGCTGAGCGAGGGTCATACTCGTCATTTGCAGCACAGGTAAATTTGTCAGAATTAAAGTAGTAGTAGTATAAGATTTTCTTTCATACATGTCCTGTTCTACTGCAACAGCGTTTGTTTTCTTTTACTGCCTTTAGCCTGGCTTTATGCCCAATGGATTACCAATGCCCAGTCCTGATCCCCTCTCCCCGTCTGGCCTGAAGTCCAACTCCCAGTTTTATTCCTCCTATGAGGGGAACAACCCTCGCAGGAGACCCTCACAGGACCCCATTGGTAAGACTCTAAAGGACTGTCTCAAGTGTTGAACACAGAAGTAGAAGGGCACGTAGAAACCATAGGCCCAACAGTCCCCTCATGAAACCACGGTTAAACCTACTAGATTCCTTTAAAATACAATCTGTCTCAAATTGTACACGCTCTTTTATATCGGAAAAACTTAAATTTCCTTAATCTAAAAATGATGTTGATGTGTATCATCACTTCTCCTGATGCGGTTTGACAAAGTGTCTGAGAATTCTCACTTCTTCTTCTTAAAAAGAGAAACTGAATCTGTTCTCAACTTATAAATATTTGAATCTTATTGGCATAGAATAACTTTATTAGACATTAATGAGTAGTAACAAAGTCAGTTACCTTTATTTGGTACCCTAACCCCCCCTACCATGTGAATCTTTTCATTGGTTGTTGTATAATTCAATCCTGCAATACGTTAAGATGTTTGTGTAAGTATGCTTATGTGATTTGTCTCTCTACCCTCAGAAGCCCAGCCAAAAAAGATCAGGAAGGTGCCCCCTGGCCTGCCCTCATCAGTGAGTACTAACCTCCAGAAAGGCTGCAGCCCTGAACTTCATTTCAGACCTTGCATTCTATCTGTGGGAGCCCATGTTTTCATGTTTCTGTTCATTTTCACATCCCATTTGGCATCTTAAGCCTCTCCTTGGCTTGCATAGCAGTAGAATAGCTGCAATACAGGTCGTCCAGCCTGACAGCTGTGTATCTTCACCAGTGCAGCAAAGAAAAAAATGGGGGGAAAAGCCACTTGTTTAGCCAGTCACTCATCTGCAGTATGTATTTATAGTGTGTTGTATTTGTGGGCCCTTTACTTTATGGCCACGTTTCGTCTTCTCAGCCAAATGCATTCGACAGATCACTGGAGGGAATTTATACTGGGGTTTGATGGTTCTTACTCCACCTCATTTTTTCTCTCTCACTCTCGCTCTCTGGGCAGCCTATTTCCTCCCCCTCACCACCACCACCACGAACAACAGCCCTCCCCTTTTTTCTCTCCCTCCCCCATCCCTCTTTCCCAGCTGCCAGTAGAGTTGGCTGCCGTCCAGGGCTCGACAGATGGTTCAGTAATTAGGAGTGCATCTCTCCGTTCCCTCCTCTCCTCTCCCCTCTTTTTTCCTCTCCTTTTCTCTCCATTTAATCAAATTACAGGAGACAACTTGAGTCCATTTGGATATAAGTTTTGCAGACACATTTTGATACTTGATTTCCGTCTAGAATAGACTCGCTTGAGAAGGATCGGTTGTTCAAAACATTGGTGCCTTTATAGGCATTCGAAAGTCGACTGAGTCCAACAGCAGATCCCACTATATGGTCACATCTCACTGTGTTAAAAAGATTGAATCTAGTATCTGTACACCATTCTCTGCATGTTTTTATATAACAGGGTAGTACATAAAAGCCTGACTGAAATGGTAGACAGGACCCAATAAAACCACTGACACTGCACATTCAATACTTAAAGCTCAGTGCTCCAGTCTGCAGAAATGCTGCTGCAGTCTGTTTATTGAGTTAAGTAATAAAACTATATAGTAACAAAGGTTTTTTAAAGATTCCTAAGAGGGAACTTATACATTTTAGAGCTGTGTTTATCGGGTATTTGATGAACAAACATAATTCTTTTATTTTGAAGTCTTAACTCAAACAGGTCTTGATACTATTTTCTAAGGATAAGTAATTAATTATTTATCATAATTTCTCCTACCTACAAAAGCACAAGGAAGCTCTTACAGAATTTCCTTTTAGACTAACACAAATTCCACAGATACAATACTTGGGTTTTATAGTTTGATACACATCATCTTTTTTTAGTCATGTATAATTTTAAAGCAGAATTTTAAGCACAAGGCTGAAATGTTCTCTCTTTGTGTATTCTCTGTAGGTTTATGCATCAGCCTCAGGAGAGGAGTTTAACAGGGACAATGCTGGTTACACATCCTCCAAGGCAGGAAACCCCTACCCACCACCTTTCTACATGCAAGGTCAGTTAAACATTATTTGCCTCCCCTTCATTGTGTTGTGTTGGGAGACAGTTTTGGTAAATAAGGATAAAGCACTGTGCAACTACATAGATTAGTTGATTAAAGCTTCCTTGTGTTACCAATATAGTTTTAATTGTTCCTTCTGAAAGTCTACATGTAGGTGTTAAAGCTAGAGTTTTAAATGGTGCATCCTAGTTAAATGAAGTTATCACAGTAATGTGACATGTCTCATCTGTGGCCTTCATTGTCTTTTCATCTGCTGTGGCTGGTTATCCTCGCCCTTCTTGCTCCCCACTCCTCCACTTGATGCCCCCTGACAGAAGGCCTCCACCCACCCTCCGATCCATGGGGCCCGGCCGGGTCGATGGTTCAGCCTGGTTTTTCTTCCATGCTGGGCAACTCCCCCCATATGAGCCAGCATGGCCCCTTCACAGCCATTAACCCCCAAGACAGACTGGTGAGCCCTGCCCTCACACTCTGGACTTGTTTTCTATGTAGACATAATGAGGTTTTTGACACTTTTTGACAAATGTATCATCGAGGGCCTATTTCTGTGGATTTCATTTTGTTTGCTGTTTTTGCTTACTAGAAACGGCAGCCACTGCCCCTCTCTCCACAAAACTACCCCCTGCATGGCAGCGAGGTGAATGGGGCTCATCCCGCTGGCTTCCACTCTGGCTCCAGCAGCTTTGGTGTTTCCAACCACACACCCCCTATTGTTGGAAGTGACTCTATTATGGGTAAACCCTTAAGTTTGTGCTCCTTTCCTTGTAAAAATGTGCTCTAAATGTTTTCATGTTATTCTTTGACATAGTTGAGTTGTTATTGAGAACAAGTTCTGAGCAAAATGCTGTGTGCTCCTTCTCCATCAAGCCAATCGGGGACAAGCTCCTGGAAGCTCAGGTGATGAGATCGGAAAGGCCCTGGCATCAGTAAGTAATGATAAAATCGAATATTTATAGGCAACATTCTTACACACAAAACTTTAATTTTCTTAATTGTGTTTATTTGATTATAAACAAAAACTTCTGTGCCCAGATCTATCCTTCAGACCCGAACAGCAACGGCTTCCCTCCATCCCCATCTACTCCCTCTTGCTCACCTCAAGCTGTTTCAGGTGAGTCAGTACCTGCAGTCCTTTTGACCTTAGGTTTAAAGGTCAGCTGGCTCTTATAGACTGCTGTTTCAATAAACTTTCCATTCTTACAAATATATTGTTCTCATTCAGACTGAACCATCACAGTGACAATGTAGCTCCATCTATTGGGTAAAATGTGGAAGGAAACATGTTTACATTCTTTATTTTTGATAGACCTTTAATTTCTCTGGTGCAAATTCCATTATGATCAGTATCAGCATTTTCAGTGAAGCATAGTAGTCAAATAAACAAATTATATCTGACTGCTATCTTATAAACATGAGCTTGGCACAGTTAAGGACCACCCTTGATAAATCATAATTTAAATAACCCAGATTGTTTCTTCGCACTTGTGTCACAGAGTTCGGTCAGACCTTTTTTTATGTGCTAGCACTGAACAAACATAGAACTGAGATAAGTTTGGCAGGCGAGACTATCTGGAAATTTAGGTCATCTGATATAGTAGTAAGGTAGTTGTAAGAAATGTCTCAGCGATAAAGATTTAAAGGACACATATGCTTGTATTATATCCATGTATTTATTGAATTTCTGGTTGTTTTATGTTCTGGAGGTAACGTAGACAATGTTTTTTTTTCTTTACATATGAGTACACGCATCCACAGCCAAATCTTCTCTTAATCTTTAACACACACACACAAACAGACACACATACACACACACACACACACACACACACACCACCCAAATATAACCTATGAGAGAGGAAGAGAAAATAAAAAGAGGGTGGGGTCGCTTCCCTATTTGTCTCTGAATTGGCTCATCACACATTAAGAAGGTATTCATTAATATAACATACATTTATCTGTGTTCTGATACCTACAACCAGTTTGGTTCCAGTCTCACAGGGAGTGAACAGGTTCTGATCTATTTTCTACAATTTCCCAGGCGAGCTAAAACAGGTTTGCAACATGACATATAGTTGAAAGACAGTGCAACAATAACATCAAGTGTGCACAATGCACTAGTGACAATAAGGTAAAGGCAAGGATACAGTGTGTCATGACAAGGGCCTGTTAGAAACTATACCAGTGCAGCACATGAAAAAACAGATCATGTCCAAGTCTCCAGCAAACAAGGTAATATCCATTAGGACAAATAGGTCAACAAAAATTAACAGCTGAGTGCAGTGAGTATTACTTCTGTATTAAATTGTTTATATAATATAAGCTTAGCTGATACTTTCTAAGTGCTCAAATGTCTGAATGCACCTTTTGAAGCTTCATCTTTTCCTCCAGGCTCTGCATCTCAGTGGGCTCGCTCTTCTGGCCAGGCCACACCTTCACCTAACTTTGACAGTGGCATTCAGACCATGGTGAGTCCGTGTTCTTCTTTTTTTTAATTTCTTGTCTGATAGATCGAACAAAATATTGTCTAAGTATGCAAAAGATATACAAACAATTCTAGAATTGTGCATCTGGTTATTTGTTCATGGTTTTCCCCCTCCATTGCAGAGCAAAATGGAGGACCGTCTGGAAGAAGTCATCAATGTTCTCCAGCGCCACACCAGCGCCCAAGGAGTTCCAGGATTGGCTGAAATGCACACTCTGCTGACGTCTGGCCTAGGGCTTCCTCCTGGCTTCAACACTGCAGCACTTGGATTGGCCAGTCGCCTTCCTGGGCTGGTGAGAAAAGTGAATAGTAGCAAAAGAAATCTATCCACCAATTACTGAATACATTTTAAATTGTTAGAGTGGGCACAAAGTCAGAGGGGTTATCATTACTATTTTGTACATTTTACAATTTTACAAACTTCAACAAGGGAATTGAAAAATAGTTGTATTGTTCCCTTTAAGGTGTCCGGTCACCACGAGGACTCTGTTGGTCTGCCCTCTAGTGGAGGACTTCTGCATGGTCACCACGGCTCCACATCTGGTCCAGGCTCTCAGGCTGAAGGGTTTAATGGTGAGACTTTCGGTTGCTCTTTTCCTCTCTGATTAGTTTTCATATCAGACTGTGGGCAAATATCCCAGTTCCTATTGAACTGGTAGGTAATACATGTATGGGTCTAATTGATATCTGTACCATTGTGTGTGAATTCTGTTTGCAGGCCTGTCCAGCAGCCTAAATCGTTCCAGCTCTTCAGATATTAAAAGAGAAGGCAAGGAGGACGATGACAACTGCTCCCTTACTGACAAGTCAGATGATGAGAAAAAAGACATGAAGAACCGACTTCACACAAGGTGTCGATGAACTTACAATTCTTTTCAGGAACATATTGATCCATCGGGACATATGAGATACTGTTTGATGCTGCCGTAGTTTAGCATAATTTTTTATGAGAACGGTCTTTAAACCTTTCAACATGTCTAGCTTCCTACCTAATTCATTTTCCATGTATTTCAACATTAGACCTAAGGATACCAGTCTATGTGCTTGTTATTTTGCATGTTGATAGAGACTTATCGTTATACATATATTCTTGTAATATCTTTTACCTCATCATCACATGAAGATGAGCAAGACTTCAAACCGTCATGTTAGTCATAATTAACAACTTTAAACTTAGATGTAATTTCAAGTTTAACTCTAATACAATTTTACTTTGGTTTTAAAGATTAATCAGGTTCCTATTTTCTACCTAAAATACTTAAATATATCCTCCATGTTTGTGTCACCTAGTACCAATCGATAAAGTTTAACTATTGATGAGACAGTTACATGGCCAATGATCCACCCCTCATGAAATACAAACTAATCTTGACAGTATTAAAGTGACAATCGCAAACAGTGCTGCAGCTGGAAATTAAATAATTTTATCCATAAATATTTAAATTTTTCTGGCAGTTACTGCTTCAATGCTGCACTTCATTGCTGTTCATATTCTTGTTTGGTCAAGGAGAGACATATTTCTAAAACGAAACACTAATGTGATCCACCCTTTTTTTCGACTTTTAAACGATATGCTGACATTTGTAGCAAATTTTATTGCTCAACGAATTTCAGAAGTAATTGTCAGTGAATTGCACCCAACTGTTGCTTGCTTACCTTCTCATCTGCCATTGGTTCTTCACTAGTCTGGATGATGATGAGGATGATGAGGATGATGAAGATCTGCCAGTGGAGGTTAAGGTTGAGCGGGAGAAAGTGCGGAGGATGGCAAACAACACCCGCGAGCGGCTACGTGTGCGGGACATCAACGAGGCTTTTAAGGAGCTGGGCCGCATGTGTCAGCTCCACCTGAGCTATGAGAAACAGCAGACCAAATTGATCGTACTGCAACAGGCCGTTAACGTTATAGTCAACCTGGAGCAGCAAGTTCGAGGTCAGTGGGGGTCCAGGGCGGAAGGAGGAGGAGGGGGAAGCATCCAAACAAAAATCAAAAACTTCCACACAGCTTCACTTCTGAGCTCATGACATGTTATGTTGGACGTCTAAAATCTTTTTGAGTAACGTGTGTCAGTTAACCTCACTTTACACGTGGTGGTTAATAAGTACTGCATTCTCAGATGTAGAGAATTAAGGCATTACACTTTTTCAACTTGATCCGAAAAACGATCAAACCGAACCATGGAGAGAAAAAGAAATGAAGCTGCGTGACTGTTTTTAAGACATGCCCATTCTCCAGCTCATCTTCTGAGTTTTGTGTCCTCTGGTTACACACACAGGACCGCTGTTTGTTCTGATGTGTTGGCCTGTCTCACAGCTGCCTGTCTGTCTCCCCCTTTGAACATGTTCACACATCTGTCTGCTTGTCCCTTTGACTGGATTAACATCTATTCATTTATTCATTTTTCTCAATATACTGCTGCCACATTATGCTTTAAAAGATAAAGTCATTTTCATTTCAGACATACATTTTTTTCCACCTTACCTTTGACCCATAGTGAGTGTTAGTGCATGAAAGCAGGGTTGTCTGTCCTTACTTGTATCAACCCATCTTCAGCTATGTTGCTGTGTCTGTGCTTCAACAACCCTTTACATTCATTCATTTACTCCCCTTTCCCCCTGTCATTTTTCGTTTTTACAGATGGCAACTGTGATTCTGTTCTCCTCACATTCAGATAAATGCATCTCTTACTGCTGATGTATTTAACACGGGGCCTTCTGTCTCTCCCCTCGGCTTTATCTCTGTGTTTCTCTCTATGTACTATACTTGGCAGAGGGTGTTGCTTCCCCGCTCTCCCTTTCTCTCATATCTTCATTTTGCTGGACAGTCACCACATCCCCTCCACTTCCATTGTGGACCCTAACGACAACATAAAAAAAATCTGCGTAAAAGACGAAAGATTCATTAGACACCGGTCGCTCGAGTCAGTTGTGGTATCTTGATCGGCAGTTTATCTGTTCATGGCGGAAAATCATTTTTCGTTGAACTCGCTCATGTCAATTTATTTTTTATAAAGGAATAATATTTATTTCATGCGTTTGTCTCCTCCCTCCTCTGCGACACTGCAAAGACTCCACTGGGATTGTCCTCAGCAATCTCACTCATCTTCTCTCATCTAGACCAAGGGCCTAAAGTCAGCCTCAAACTTACACAGACACAAAAAGATAAAATTATTTCTAAATACTAGAACAATTCTGACTAGGGTAAACAATAAAAAACTGTCTTATACTTGCGGGTTTAAACTAGGATAACTAAAGTTTTAGCCAAGGTTCAGCCAGGGTTGTGATTTGGGTTTGTTAACCAGCCCCTCCAACCCCCCTCCTCCGTTCTCCTAGCAGCTGCAGCATTGTCGCTGTGTCTGATGAAAACCTCACTGCCGAGGAGAAGGAGCTGAGGGAGCGAGAGCGCCGCCACGCCAACAACACTAGGGAGAGGGTGCGTGTTCGCGACATAAACGGCGCCTTCAGAGAGCTGGGCAGGATGGTTCAGGTCCACATGCAGAACGACAAGGCCCAGACAAAGCTCATCATCCTGCACCAGGCTGTCCAGGTCATCATGGGCCTTGAGAAGCAGGTGCGAGGTAGGTCGGTAAACACAGGACAGTCCCATCCACCTGGACAACCAACCGCCTCTCATCATCACTGGATGGAAGGTGCTAGTCACACACTTTGAAAAATGAGTAATAGGGGAAAGGGAGACTTTTGGAGGAATTATATCCCTTCTGCCAAATCCCTATATTTCTCATCCTTCTTTTCATTTTCCTGTCTTGCTTTTTACCCATTATGTTTCCCTCTGTCCACTTTGGCACTTTTTTTTATGTCCGAAGCTCTGCTTTCATGTCAGCACTAAGCGATCAGTTCAAGTTTCCTCAATTGTGATTTTAATCAGTATATTTGTCCCTTTTTCCCCTTTTTGTTTTTGTTTTTAAATCAAAAAGAACGCAATTTGAATCCAAAGGCTGCCTGCCTCAAGAGGAGAGAGGAGGAGAAAGTGTCAGGTGTGGACCCCCAGATGCAGCTTGGCGGGGGTCACCCTGGATTGGGTGGAGATGGACACAACCCTGTTAGCCATATGTAATTCTCAGGTCAGTCATCAGAATCTCTACAGTGTGATTGGCCACATTTGTGAGATACTACAATGAACAAAATATATTTTTGTTGTGTTTTTTGTGAGAATGTTATTAATTTCTTTCTCCTCTTTTTCCAGATCCTGTTGATTATACAGCCCTTAGAACACGTGGCCTTAATCCATCATTGTCATGCATCTCGGTATGTTAAGCAACTTTTGGAAAGTGTGTGACACACACACACATACACACACACAACTACACACCACAAATACTGACAACGCAGGTGGCCACATCCCTGATGAAGAAGCACACTCATCCATTTTACCACAAGGACTCTGGTTTGGAGACTGTGGAAATTGGACATGATACAGGACTTTCTTGTGATGTTTTGTAAAACATTTTTAAAAATGCATTACATGTTGGGAGCAAAACTTGTTTGGATCAAATAAAACTTTTGGATCAACTGCTCATGTGAGCAGAGTTAGGATTTTCATTGTTGGATAATTATTGGCATTCCCATCTGAAAAGAAGGTCTTACATTCTATAGAAGCTAAGACGGACATCTGAGTTTATGTTATGTCTGAACAAAAACCTGTTTAAAGACACAGGCCATAGTGTTTGTTGAAGATTTTAAAAAACACCATTGCTATCCTCTAATGTAATGACTGAATAACTGAGGCAGGTTTGGAGACACAGAGGGAGGATCGAGTGGCCAATCACTGAGCTGACTCTTCTTTTTGATATGCTGGTAATCCTGGCTGTATTTTTTTTTATTTGATGCTTTGCTAAAAAGTTCCACAGTCAGCTACTTAAACATGTGGTCGAAATTTTTTCTTTTCAACTTGTATCCCTGATTCCTATCCCCTTTATCCTGTACATGCGTTATTGTCACTGCCATGGAAGTGGAATGGAGAGAGATGAACCACTGGCACAAACACAAGCAAAGACTCTTTACAAAATGAATCCACACGCATGTTTAATTAGATGTGGACATCCCAACCTTCCCTCTGTGAGGCTGCTGTTGGACTTGAGCACACAAGCATCCTCCTCAAATCTTAAACCTTCATCAAGCCAGTCACTCAGCCGTGTGCTCATCATAAAGCCCCTGACTCACGTCAGCCTGCCCACAACAAATCATGTAAAGACACTGTTACAACGTGTTGAACATGCATCATGTAAGTCTCAGAGCAGTTTCAGAGTATTGAAGGGGTCATGAGTGTTACTGCAAACTTTGCTATTGACTAACTTGTTCTGGTTGTTGCTCCTTGTTGAGCATTTAGGGATTTTTTTATTTCTTTCCCTTTCGAACAATTGCAAATCATGTTGTAAGGATCTTCCTATTTTAGAACTGATTCGACGTTTCCCTTCTCTTCTGTTTTATTTTTTACTTTGTAATATAGATGTATGAGTTTTGTTTTTATCATTTGGAATATTCTTTCCTTTTTTTGTTTACATTGATTAAATGTAAGATGACTCTCAGTTTAGATTCCAGGAACAAAGTGAGGTGTTTTATTTTTTCGTGCCAGGTGCTTAGAAATGTTAGAAATGACAAAATGATCTGGCTGTACCATCACATGTTGTGATATTGCTCTTTTTTTTTAAGAAAGAAAATGCATTTGAACACAAACCCGTCAAGCCAGTTGTAAGTGAATTGTTCTGGTGTTTGCAACAGTTTTTCTTTGAATGACACAACAATTATTTTCTTCTGTATACACCCCTGTCTTGTCCCTGACGTGCAACTCCGTGATGAGCTTGTTGCCTGGTTTGAGAAAGGGGCAGAAGGGGTTGGTCAATCTGCAACATAATTCAGTGTTTCAATATGATATGAAGCATAAAATGAATCAATAAGGGTGGCCTTAGTCATTTCCCTGACTTTGGGAGTTTTGATAATGGTTACTCACCAGTGCCTGAATACTTCTCTGCTACATGGTGGATAATGTTGCATTTAAGGATTTATAAGTTGTACCTTTTCTATAATACAGATGTATAAAAACATATATACTTCAGTAACATCTGACAGTGTCTCTGAACATCTAAATGAAGAATTATACTCATCGATGCTCACTGCTTGAGTGTCCGTCATTAGATGTAAGATGAGTAATAATCTGGTCTTCGACCTGACACTGAAAAAACTTAAAACTTCTCATGTATTATGTACTAGTTCTGTTAAATATAATTTTGGTCTTGACTGGCATGTGCATTGATATGTATGTACAGCTGTATGATGTGTCCTTATCTGCTTAATCATTATCGTAAGCCGATACTGATATGTGACAGTATTTGTTTTACCTCTACCTGTCAGTTCTTTACAAATCTTGCCCCATGGACTAGCCCCAAACATTATTTTCTTTGTCAGTTACCCTACCCATTCTTCAGGAAAAATGTGGTGTTGTTGTGATATGGAAAATCGCTACTGAAGACCTGTGCATTTATTTCTTAACAAAACAGATATGTTTGTCTACAGTATCCAATTTTCAAGACAAACACCAGATATTCTTTGTTGACAAACCCTTTTCTTTCCTGCACAGCAGGTGACCTGCAACATATCTCTGTCTTCACTCATGTTTGGGGACAACATCTATGTAGGCTATGTCCTCAAAGTGCCTCCAGTTTCCTATTTTTTATATATAAAGTAGATACCGAGGACTGTTGTGTCTAATGTAGCAATAAATGTGCCATTTTTCATAACAAAGCGCATTTTTTCCAGTGACTTTTTCAATAAATCAAATAACACTTGATTTGATTTTCCTTTTCCGGTAATGCAAGTGAACCTGGATTTTGTTGATCCATCTAATATTTTATATGAGTTTATCAAATAAAGACTCTTAAGAACTAAATTGTTCACTAGGGGCCATGCATGAGCAGCACTGTGTAAAACACTGTACGGTCTAATGCACATTGCAGCTTCATTATATTTTGTACAAAGCCATAGAAGCAAATAGGTTAATCCAGTGCTGGAGTTCTTACTTGTCTGAGGTTTGCTGTGGGTAAATACATTTTTTTTAATTTGAGTTAAAGGGATAGTTCACAAAATAATTTTAATTCACTTATCATCTACTCACCACTTTTCGGATGGAGGGGTGTTTGAAGTGTTTTAGTCCACAAAACACTTTCTGGAGTAAACAGCGTTGCAGCCAAATCCAAATCAATTGAAGTAAATAGTGAACGATTCTTCAAACAGAAAAAAACAACCGAAAATATTAAATTTGACTTGAAACGGCGTCATTTACACAATGTATTAGACCTAAATATCCTCAGCTATCATCCCCATAGCATTTCTCATGAGAACACACACCAAAGGACCAGAATGGAGACGTTTTAGTTCTTTTTCTACTCTTTCTTTCTTTACGAGTAAAGAATTGTTTACTATTTACTTGAATTTTATTGGATTTGGCTGCCTCACTGTTAACATCTGAAGCTCAAAACACTTTATTTATTTATTTTATTTTACACTTACCTACAGCAACATGGTCCTTGTATGCACATGATGTAAAATGGGGCGTATAGGAGTTATTTTGACTCAGTGCTCCATCCCTTAGCGGAGACCAGTGTAATAACTATTGGCCGCCATTCTGATTTCTCCAGCTTGTACTGTGAGAATTGGGTCTTTTATTTTGGTAACAACCGGAAGTACACTGTGCACATGCGCGGTAGTCATCACCAAAGCTAAGTCGTTACTTCCTTTGAGCTCTTCCAGCCTCGCACCGGGCGTCAGGAGGAAACATCTCAGACAAAATGTTGACTAAAGTCATCGGTCAGAAGTACGTGTCCATCGTCAAGTCGTGGTAAGTCTTCATTTTAACATCGTGCTCCTGAGGAAGTGAAGGAACACGACTCAAGACCGTCAGAGGCTCAACGTGTCCTTGTCTTACATTTAGCTGTTAGCTTAGCCGAGGTCATAGCTGTAGTAGGGACGAGCTAACTTTAGCTTCCTGTCAGCTAACTTCAGGTCAAAAGTGTCAACACGACCACTTTAACTCAAACTAGCTGACTGGTCCCAGTCGAAAGGTTAATGCTGTTGTTATCATTCAAGATAAGACAGAAATATAGTCAATTAATCATCTGAGACTCAAAATGTTGGCTGGTCTGAGGGCAGCTGAGGTGAGGGGGAAAGGAACTAGCAACCTTTTCTATGTGAAGCTATAGTAAGAAATCCTTTTAGTATTCAAGACAATAAACAAACTATTATTTAGATTAATGTTTATTGGATTATATTAAATAAATGTTTGTTTCCTGGTGTTTGATATTCATTGTGCAAAGACTAACTTCCCTGTTGACAAATCAACTGGATTTTTCCTCTCAGAACCAAACAGTCTTTGTCTTTAGGTTGACCTTGAATAATATTACTATTTGTGCCGGTTTCTTAAAATCTCACCAACAGCATACTTGTGCATTGAACTTTCTATGATAAATTCAGTTGATTTCATTTTACATTCAATTTAAATGTAACCAGTGTGGTAAATCTTGACCCTCTTGACAGGATCCCCACTCTGGCTATATGGGGTGGCGTTGGAGGAGTCGCTCTCGTCCACTTCACAGACTGGAGGTTGTTTTTGGATTATGTTCCCATCATCAACGGCAAATTCAAAAAGGAAGAGTAATGGCAGCCAGGTAAGAGATGATGACTGCAGGTGTTCAGTGTTAGTAGAGGAGGTGGGACTCATCATGTGTAGATAGTAATGTATGTGTTTTTGAAAATGGATTCACTGTAACTTCTGCAGTCACTTTTATAGTCTGAGACAATACTCTGACACTGCTGTCTGTTGTTGTTCATCTAAATTAGTTTTTTACTGTTAAAACTATTATGACTCATATTTCATTCACGCTGTATTATTTAATCAATTCATAATGCTCTTGATCTATCTATTTCTGGAAAGCTGGATGGTAAAAGATAATTATTAAGCAAATGTATAACAAATTTACGGGGTGTTTGATTTTTATAAGGCCCACACCCATCTACGTGCAGCATCAAGGTCTATTGTGTAGCTATGCAGGGCGGTGCCTGTGTTGGTTGGGTAAAGATCTTTCACCTGCAAAAATAGCAGACATGGGTAGTACCTCTCACATAGGCTGTTTACATTTTATACACAGGGGCAGACCTGCATATGGAGACCACAGGCAGCGGTGGATGGAGATTCAACCCAATTTCTGATATTAATCCTTACTGGCCATGCCATGAAATGACCTCATGCCTCCATCTGATAGAACTACTTTCCAAAAACTCTGAAGCGCACATATCTCAGCCATATTGTGGCATTTTGACATATTCATTAATTTCCGCAAGCATAGTTGGGCTGTATGCTCAGGGGCGCACTTGCTTGTAAAAAAGAGTACCTATAACATTTCTTTTATAAAAAGATGTGGGAAATGTGCTATTTTGTTTATCTTTCTAATGTCCAACATCTAATGTTTGAGTTTATTTGATGGAAATAAAGGACATTTGTGGCCTTTGGCCTTTATTCAGGTCTTTACATCCCCATAGAGACCTGCTGTGAATGTTTCCATCTCAAGATGCATCATCATTTAGACAAATTAATGAGTCTTTAAACTGCCACAAAAACATTAAACGACGGCCATTCTGAAAGTCTTTAACAGTGCTGCAACTTACTAATAAAGTAGATACAATTTTTTATTTGCGCAGGTCTTTAAAAACTGTGTTCTCGTAACCGAGTACGGAAGCTCATCTGCAGCTATATAAACACTGATGGTGTTTGCTATTAGAGTGTGGATACCCGACTGAGTCTGGTGGATTCGAAAATGATTTGAGAAAGTCTTTGAAATGATATTTGGGTTCCGTAAGGTTGGCTGGTTCCTCCAACAGCTTTCTACTGCCAGTATCTGTAATCAGGGAAACCAGTTTTATCAGTAAGGATACAAAATAAAGAAAGCCTGTCGGGTGCAGGTCAGGCTTGGGTTAATTTTCTCTGTGGCGGCTTCAGAAACGTGTCTCTACAAGTCATGTGTATATTTACACAACTCAATTTTAACAAAATCACTCAAACTTTCTTTCTAGCCTTGGTGTTCAATTGGCCTGTTCTTTATTCATTTGAGTTTTTTTCTGCTTCCAGGTCAGTTCTACTTTTGACTCAAAGACTTAAATAATGAAAAGAAGCTGCTGCAGCCGGTACCTTGCGCAGCTGTCCACCTGCATGCCAGGCCACTGGAAGCCGGTCATCTTCACCCTGCAGTTCAGTCAACATCGACCTATTCACCACAAACATCCAGCTGAAATGCACCACGATTTGGCATTTCAACTTTTCCTCTGCCAAAACATTAATGGAAGGAAAATATAAAGGGGGGTGATAAATGGACTCTTAGTTTTTTCTTTTCCTGTTCATTTTGGGTTTAGGTATTTATTTTTAATCATTTCTGTGTAAGCCGTGGATCAAATTGATTTCACTGATTTACAAAATAAAAATATTTTCTTTATGTCATGCTGTAATTGTTTTGTTGAGAATAAGTAAAATATGTGAGATTTATCCTGTATTGCATTTGTGCATATTTATTCCACTTACAATGGGTTAACTGATTAGGAAGTTCATTGTTTCCCTCCTCTAAACATCATGTCAAATTAGATTTATCATTTCCACAATGCAAACACATGAGTGGAGCTTAGCTTTGGTCACCGATGATGTCATTGCACCACTGCATACTTTTATGTAGAAGTCATAACTGAGTCATGTCAATTTGCTACTATGAGACCCACGTGATTTCAGAATCAGGAAACTGACATCATTTCATGACATAATGTTACGTGAGCTGTCAACTGCCAAAATTAATAAAGTGAAAGCCTCCACTCTGGAGACGCATGCATCGGAGAAAATATAAGATAATCTTCTTTGTTAATGAGCAGAAGACGATGTTTCACATCTCGTTAAATTATGATTGAAAAGTCCATGGAAGACCCCAGAGTGGATTATAGGAGGGGAACTATTGGGAGAGGGCATTTAAAAATGTATATATATATTCATAATTTATATCTGTCACTGTTGCACTGGTGCAATAAGGATTTGTTTTAAATAAAACTTTTATTCAGTCAAAATGAGAATAAACCATCAATTCTGTTTGATTATTCCTGTATATTAGTGTCAATTAGACTTTATCCTGCAGGGGGCGGTAATGCACCTGGAAGCGCGTACACTGCCACATTACACTAGAAGAAGATCCCGCTGCTGTGTGTGAGCTCATTGTACGGACTAGCCTTTACGGGGGTGTGGCGGATGGATTTGCGGCGCTCGTTACTGTGACGGGGACGGCGGAGTGATACACAGCGGCACAGGTCGCGGAGACAGACAGTGGGATCGATAACAAACGGAACTCGGTGAGAAAATTCATGACCGGGAAGAGGAGCACAGAGCTGGCTTCAGATCTGCCGTGAGCCCCCGGTACAGGCGAGGAAAGCGGGACGCAGCGGGACCATGGAGAGGAAAAGGTGGGACTTTTAAAAAGGCGCAGATGTTACGGTGAAAGTTTGTGTGCAGGAAATAGACGCATGCACACACACACATACATACACACGTCCTGTAATGGGGAAACACTCAGCTGCTAATGAACGCGTCTGTCTTATTTATTTACACTACAAGTCAATGTAGCTCAACTTTGGCTGCAGGGAGTTGTAGTTTTACCACACCGGGAAACTTTAAACTGCACTAATTGATATGCTAGCCGCCGGTTACGCTGACGTTATTGACGTTAGCGGCGCTGCTAGCTTGATTAGCTAGCTAAGTTTCATTGTTTACACACGCTTGACTGGCGGTGCGACGGGCCCCGCCACTCTCACCGCAGCTCGGATAGAAACCTCCAGGATACAACACAGAGACAAAGAATAGGTTGCCCCACGTGCAGCTCAGCGTTGTGCAATCTACCCGCAAGTCACTGAAACATCTACAATTCACAATTTTAAGGGGCAACGAGTCTGTTTCTCAATTAGCAAGCCGCTGCAGCTAATGCATCCACCTCAGATCGTCCTATCTGACTCGCCGGAAGAACCTCCCCTCGAGTGTTTCTGCTTATTCTCCACTTTGAAACACTGTGTGGGGTTTGTACTAATGTGCTCTGTGACATCTGACTCCTTGTCAATGCAGCTGTAATGGAGGGAAAACCTTCCCCTCCCGATCCCTTTCAGAGACTGTTCACAGTGAGCTGACCTGAGAGAACTTAATCCAACTTGAGCCTGTGAAGAAGTCTCCACCAATTAGAATGAACAGAGAAGTGGCCTCAGCTATGAAGAAGGTTAATCTAAACTATCGTTTATTATCATTATTGTTATGATTTTGATAAGTCGTTGCCAACTCAAACAGGCAATAAAAGATAAGATATCCCTGATTGGTCCCACAATAAGGAAATGAGATGCGTTTCAGCAGCACAGAGCACAGTGACAAAAAAATAGGAATCGGTTATAAATAAGTCAATATAGGAATATAAAGATGGAATTAAAATATCTAATGTAAACACAATATTTACAGTGTGAGCAGAATATATACAGTGTCACGACGTGCACATCAGTCAGTGAATTGCATTTAGGAATGAGGGTTTACACAGTAAAACCAGTTAAACCAGATTTTGTTTTATTAGCGCAGTCCCAGAATTGGTGTGTGAGCTCTTTGCTCTACTGGGAGCAGAGAGATTATACAACCTAACAGGTGCGGGTAGGAAAGACCTGCTATACGTCTCCTTAAGACACTTGAGGTTAATTGGTCTGTCACTGAAGGAGCGGCCCAATGCTGTGACTGGGTGGGATTGGGGACATGGCAACAACATGGGTTGGTAAGACAATTCCCAGTGTTACTTTTTATTGTTATTGTTTGGTTATTTTATCTAATAATGGTATGGTGGTGAAGTGTTATTATGATCCATCCATCATCTTCAACACTTATTCTTTGAGGGTACACCTGCAGTCTATTTAGAGTCTCCAAACTAATTTAACCCTGATCAACAAGTACTTGGATGGTGGGAGGAAGCTGGAGTACCTGGAGAAATACCACAAACACAAACACGTGGAGAGAACTTGCAAACTTCACAGAGACATACCCAAACCAGGAACGTTCTTGCTGCGATTAGTCATGTGATGCTGTTTTTTCTGTTTTTCTTTCTAGTATACCCGTTAAGTGCATTCTCAACAAGCCCCAGTTAGTCCGTGGTCTGAGTGGAAACCTACACCCAGATGTGAATGCCAGCCACTCCCGGGCTGGAAGGTCTCTCCTGACCAAAGTGCAGCGCAGCAGGCACAAGCATCACTACGAAACCAACCATCAAATCAGGGTGAGACTGTGTTTTGTATTATGGAGCATAAATGCTTGAAGTGTTGGGAAAATATACCCTTCAACAGAGATGAAGGTATGAAGTTATTTAGGTTGCAAACCAACTGAGCACATGTGACAATGGAATTTGTACTTCTGAAGAGAAATTTGATGATGAGGAATGTTGTCACATGCGTCTGTCTGTGTTTGTGTGTGTGTGTGTATAATTGAAGTCAGATAAAAATGCCTTAGGAGTTGCAAACATGTTGATTTTCTTTTCTCTCCCACATATGCAACACAAAAGTTTTACATCAAATTATTTATTACATTTCCATAAACCCTGTTTTACGAATCCCAGTCTGAGAAACTCCTGCTCTTATGTCTTTTGGTAGAGATGCTGCAGCAAATATGGTTTAAATACATATTAACACACCTGTAAGCAAGAATCTGAAGTCGTGGACAAAATGTGCACATCCCCAAAAAGTCTGTCCATGAGGGTTTCCACACAATATTACTTGGATATTCTTCAAGTGCAAATACAAGTCAATATCTACAACCGTACAACTGCATCGTTTCTATTGACAAAGACCAAATTTATTATTGACTTTAACAGGTTTGAGGAAGCAATGTACTTCTCGTACCTTGTCTGCTGGAAATTACAAAAAGGAGAAATCAAAACAATACAGACCCTGTCTATTCCAGTGCATCCTCAATACACCTGTACTTAAAAGCTATCCACTCAACTAAGACCCATGTTAATGCCAGGTATGAACACTTTCATTGTACCAAAAAACATTTTTCTTCCTAAGTTTCCCACGTGCTCTCTCTGGCAAACAATATTTGAGATGTCATGAGACTTTACCACAGGAGATTTTCAGTACCACGTACAACTCACGTCATTTTAATATTTCTCTGAAAAGGTTTATTTAATCATGATAAAAGATTGGTTCAATGATTCATGTTGTCATTTTCCTTACAGCTCAAACCTGATTTAAACACAACACTACCAGTTCGACAGACAGCCTCCATCTTCAAACAGCCGGTGACCAAGGTAACAAATCACCCCAACAACAAAGTGAAGACAGACCCACAGAAAGCTGTGGACCAACCCAAGCAAGTAAGTCTGAGCAGTCCACTTACACGTTTCAGTTCTCTCTCAGTAAAAGGCTAAACTGCATGAGAGTCAAAGGAATCAGCTTTACCTGCAAATTGTAATTTAAGTAATTTCCTCAGAGTTGAAAACCTGGTGAATTGTCAGGACTTTCTTTTTAGAATTGAAGGGTGAATTTGCCCTGAAGCAGATATCTGTATACATTTCACAAAAAAGCATTATTTCAGTTTTGAGAATATTGTGTTAAAAACTTAACAAGGCCCTTTGTTTTCTTGGTTTGCTTCAATCTTCAGCTGTTCTGGGAGAGGAAGCTGAGCGGCTTAAATGCATTTGATATTGCGGAAGAACTGGTGAAAACTATGGATCTTCCCAAAGGTTTACAGGGTGAGGGAAACAGACAACATGACTGCCATGTATAATTCAAAGTTAGTGTTTTATACAAGCTTAACATGTCCCTCTGCTTTTTTTTTACTGTCCTTAGGTGTAGGGCCTGCATGTTCAGATAAAACACTGCTTTCTTCCATCGCCAGCGCGCTGCACACCAGCCCTGCACCCGTCACCGGACAGCTCACTGCTGCGGTGGAGAAAAATCCTGGAGTGTGGCTGAACACATCCCAGCCTCTTTGTAAAGCCTTCGTAGTGACTGATGATGACATCAGGTAAGAGATTCACATGTGCAGCACAGCGGTACCATCATTGATCTATATCAAATAGGTGTTTTTATCAGTTGGTACCAGTGGTGCAGGAAGTACGCAAACATGTACTGAAGTAGAAAATACATAGATACAATTTCTCAAAAGTACCTCATTATTTTTGCAATATAAGGTAGAAGTATATTTCAACTTTTTTCATAAGTAAATATGCTTTCTAAATATACTATAAATATTCAGAATAAAAGTAGTGACAAGTGTGACCCCCATAGTTCACTGTTTAAATGCGCCCCTCATAAATTCTAGAAACCAAGTGTCTGCTCAATGCGTTTTCTGCCCCAATCCTGAAGCGGCGATCCACCGCTATAAAATAGATAGTGCAGAACTTATCTTGGTGATAACTGACTCGACATTAATCAAGTACATAGTCTGACTGGCTTAGGAAGAAATCCACTGTGATGTTGTTGTCCTGTCTTGCTGCTTTAAATCTGGTTCAGTGTGGTGAGTGTCTCTGCTGTCACTCAAACCAAAACTTAAGGCTTCCATTTTACCGTCTGTGTTTTGCTGGGATTTGATTTAAAACAATCGATTAAATATTGTGCACAGTGACTAAAAACATGAAATAGCTATACATGCAGTTCTTATGAGGATGTTGTTACAAAATCCTTTTGCTCAAGTATTTCCTATGATGGGTTTGTAATTCCTTGGTGCTGCTTTTATTTATTTATTCTTATTTATTTATTACAGGAAGCAGGAGGACATGGTGCAGAGTGTGAGGAGGCGGCTCGAGGAGGCTCTCATGGCTGACATGATGGCTCATATAGAGGACACCACTGCAGCCGCAGCAGCAGCAGAAAAAGTAGAAGAGAAGGTTGAGCAGGTGGACAAGGAGGAATCATAGCCAAGGTACGCTAATGATCAGTGTGTAGCTGCCATCATCTTGTATTTCTCTATCCATTTGCCGACTTTGATTATCTTGCACTCTAAAAAGCTGAAGTACTGAGCTTAACCTGTAACCTCTCCCTTTCTCATCTCTCCTACAGGCCCGACGTGATGTTTGCTGGTAAACTGGTTTTATTTTCCCACAATTGGCTCCATGAAGATTTTTTTATAAATGTTTACACGAAGTAGACCCTAAGCAGAAGTTCTGCAAGTCTTGCTAACATACACAAAAATCTGTTTCTTTTTCTTCTTTTTTATATTTGACTATGTAACCCTGAAAGGGTACTTTGAGTTTAAATTTTTACCTCTGTATGACAGTTTTGGATGGTGCTCAATGCAGTGTTACACTCAGTTAACAGCTGTTCAAGCTCAAAGTTAAAAACACAAACCTGATGTATGTGAATGAAAAGTGTGCGTGTGTTTGTTTGTGTGAGAGACGTATCAGTTCATGTTCAGAACCTCAAGTGTGTTCCTTTTTAACTGTTCAAGAAGAATATGATGCTCTTATATTTGAACTCTGGCACTGTAGGTAGTGTTGTGTAGGTTGCAGTATGTTTACATGCACGCAGCACTCGTGTGGCTGTGAATAATCCTAATGAGCTCATTTGATAAAGGTTTTACAGTTCAAAGTGCTGTTATTTGTCATGATAACCTGTGTTTACATGGTTTACAAAGTTTAGGTCAGGGGTGGGCCAATTTCATTTTGAGAAAATCCTTCAAGAGGCATACTAAATGATTGAAAGCAAATATCACACTAACCTCTCTGATGACGTCTGATGTCAGATGGTAGTGATCATGCAACTCGCAGCTGTTTTTGTAGGTTTGTGACGGTCAGTCTTGAGTGGAACAGAGTATTTGCCAGGTTCAGCTTTTAAAACGCTGCTCTCAGCCACATGTCTGACACAGAGACGCAAACGTCACTACATGTCTGCTCAGAATTAGGTATTTCCTCAGGACGCACATACAATTTATAAAAACTCCTGCAGAAATTGTGGTGGCTCTGAGCTCATTGTTGCTTTGTAGTTTGATAGTTTTATGTTATATGTCTTCAGGCACATCAGCTGGTTCCACATTAAACAGCTTAGCGAATGTGATGTTTGTTTACCTTTCATGTCCTGAAACAATCATCAAATGCCTGAAGGAGTTTTCCAGACTCTCTAGCGTATTCAGATGTCCTAGCAGAGTAGGAAAGTTCAGTGTTGCCCCCTTTTTTAGTTGCAGTTACCACAGCTGTTTGTGCCCCACGTTTTGAAAGCAAAGAGCTAAGATGCTGGTGGGGACTTTGGAGCTTGAGGTTGTTGGTAATGTCTGCATGGAAGGCCAGATCACTCTTCAGCTTACTATCACTCAGTTGCACGACAGGTTTTCCCTTCGTCTCCATGAGGTGTTTTACTTTGTGACTGGCAGTTTGAACGTATTACCTTGATTCAACCATCGCACGTCTCACTGATAAACCAGATCTTAGAACTCTCAGGCTGCCTCAGTAGGCTCTTGAACCTGCTCTGTACGGCCCTCACGTTGTCATAGTACCAGTGTGATCCAGGGAATATGACTGATGTGTTTATGTTTGAGACAGTAGCATACATCTAAATCACTTTATTTGATACTAAGATTATTTAATGTTTTGACCAATCCCACGAATTCCCTGCTGCCATGGCTGAGACTCCATTTACAACAAGGTCCTTTTAAAGTTCAGGGACCTTGTTGCAAAATCAGAACCGTATTAAAGTTAATCCCCACCTATCATAGTGCTGTGCATGGCTTGCTAAGACTGCCATTCCTCCCTCAAGTCCTAATCAGCAGCGATCCCACACACAAAAATGTGTTTGTTATGTCTGTTGTTTCATCGCAGGCCGGAGAGAAAAACTGGGAGTTTTTTATGCTGTAGTCAAGTTTTTTTTTATTTACATATATATCTTGTGCCATATCAGTAATCTGTTTTTGAATAAGCTTTTTTCAACAAACTGGCCAACTGGAATACTTTACTTAGCAATTAGCTTGTTCACCACAAAAACTGTCTATATGTCACGTTCATGTGAACTCTGCTCAAGAGTGTTTACTTTATCCAACAGCTTTTGTCCTTGCAACTCTTCTGGTTAAACATGTTTCCAGCTGTGATGATGCTCGAGATCAGAATTGTTAAACATTGAGAATTGACCCCACATACTAAACACAGCTGCTTTGTCTTTTCACTTCAATTTTCTTGTCTTTTTGTCCATTTCTCCTGGAAAGCATCTGCTTTTCTTGAGTTGCCATGATGCTTGTCAGCAATGATTCGTAATGTGTGTGTCTCGAGGTGCGTCTGGGACCTGACTGGCATACAACCAGAAGGTGCCAGACTGAAGGACACAATATTCTGCTATTATTTTTGTTTTATTGAAAGAAAAAAAAATTTAGTTCCCTTTTTTTAAATATTTATAAATTGTCCGACGGGCTTATAGGGCTCGGAGGCCGTAGGTCCCCCACCCCTGGTTTAAGCCATGTTATTTGTTCTGACAGAAAAATTGTCAGTATTGTTTTGCCATGTTTGATTTTATTCAGTAAAGGAAAATGTGTGTACCATAAGAAAATACAAAACAACAAATGCAACGCTCATGTACCTCATAACCTGGTGTACTGTACCTCATTACAAGATTCATTTTTGTCTCTGTATCACTGTGACACTGTTGAATAAATACAGCTGTTTTGTTATTGATGTGTGGGTCAGTTATTACCTCAGCAAAGGAGTCATTGATTTGTTAATGGGACTGATATTTATGTGTGAGCAATTTGGTCCAGATCCAAATAAAAATCTTGATCTAGTGAATTTAAATGTGGTTTCAACAGGGGACTGATACACTGGGTGGAGTAATGTGCTTTACTGGGTGACATACTAGTTTTTTTTTGTTCTCCTTTTACCTTCCATATAATTTAGAGGCTGAAGAAGATTGATTTTCATTGTAGGATGAAGGGTAGTTTTCTTTAAAGCTCATCATTACATTTGCAAGCCCGTCTTAAAATGATACCCATGTAAACTTCTGCAATGAGGGAAGAACAAATCCATAGCCTTCAGACACAGGTAAGATGAGGCAAAACAAGAATGTGTCTTCTTAATTGTAAATTCTCTTTGTGTCATCAAAGAGTGATTTTGGCACAAATAAAGAAAGGGATCATTTAACAGGCAGCATGGGCAGGAGGAATAATCACAGTGAACAGGAACATAGTGTACAAAGAGCTGAAGGCCCTACTCACCATCCTCAGTCCCGTCTGAGAACTAGAGGTGACTGGGCCTTTTCTGTCAGAGCTCCCACTCCGTAGAACAATCTCTCTCTGACCAACTCCCCCTCCTCTCAAATTGCCTCTAAAAAACACATCTTTATTAGTGTGCTTTTTGAAAATTCTGATCTTAGCAAATATTTTAATCATTTTATGTTATCTTATTTCTACTCTTTTCTCATCTGAAACACGTTTTATTTCTGTATCCGTGCTTTAATGCTGTATGATCCATCAGATAGCGTTTTGAAAGGTGCTATATAACTACAGTTCTTTGTTATTATCGTTACACAAGTCTTTGTTGTATCGGCATGTGAGTATAGACATAAACCTGACATATAACTGATCTATTTTTCTCATGACACTAGAATGGTCGGTGCTTGGGGTTATTTATTTGTAATTCTTACGTTTGGACATGACATAATTGCCCATCTGATCTATTTTAATGTTTACATAAACGCACACGCACACACTGCATGAGCATCCTCCAGTGCAGGAGCTGGAGCAGCCAAAACATCTCACTGGGAGCCATGACGAACACACCCAGCCGTGAGCACAATCTATCGGGAACCCGCACCAACAGGAGGGGGATCGAACACCAGCGTCCCGCAGACACAATGGCTGTGACAGTGGCTTTGGGTGGATGCTGCTCTCCTCCTGCTGCATGTGGCCTTTGAACCCATTGTTGTGTCGCGGGTGACGTCAGTGCCGTGTGCGGGAGACGGAGCGGCGTGCGCCTGGCGAGACAAAGGCGGCGGAGCGACCGGGGTCAGGCAGCAGCAGCAGCAGCAGAAGCAACAGCAACAGCGGCAGCGGCGGCAGAAGCAGCATCGCAGAGCCGAGAACCACTGCTTTCTTTTTGAACTAATAGATAAACGCTCCCCTCCAGCCGCTGTGTCCCTGACGGTGAACCGCACCAGGAGCCAGTGACTCTGCCCGGGCGAAAGGCGTCTCTCTCCAGACAGAAAAACAACACAACGGTGCTCGTTCTTCAACGTTTTTCTCCTACGCCCCCCCGTTTAGCTAGTTAGCTAACCCGCTAGCTCCCTAGCGCCGCTGAGCTCCGGTCTCCTCCTCCTGCTCCTTCTCCTGGCTGCTTCTCATCTTCCCCCCGCAAGAGCTGGACCGCAGCCGAAGACAGGAGCCCGTCTACAAAGGCAAGATAAAGTAAGTTGGTGTGGTTTCAGCACTTGTTTAATTTAGAAAATTTAGCTCGGCTGCCTTTGAGAAAGAGCCCAAGTTGGACTGACAGCGCGGAGCTAGCAGCTAGCTGCGGTGCTCCCAAACAAAGGGGTCGGCAACGTGACTGAGTGCCGACTGTGTGGAGTTAGCCTGCTAGCTTCGGCTGCTGGAGCTAACGACAGCCTCTCTCCTCGTATTATTTACATATTGCGCTCACACAGCAGCAGCTACAGTTAGAAACACAAAGGGGGGTTGGTGTCGGTGTCTGGAGGCAGTTTGTGGACTCGTGTCAAAGCAGGTTTAGCTTTATTCTGGGAACTCGAGCAGCCCGGATGGTCTCAGTTGTCAGACAAGAAGCAACAACAGACAAAGCCAGGCGCCCAAATCAACACTCCTCCAGTCTGCTGGTGTTTATGAATGATCCGCGGCAGCACGCTGCTGCCCTCCACCCTCTTATTAACGAGAAACTAAACTCTTATTATTATAATTATTTATTTTATTTTTTCAGGTGGAAAGTGATCATTCCCAACAAAGAGGCGTCCGTGATCTGATGTGAGATCCAGGGAGAGACTATGCCTAGCCCTTTATTCCACCCAGAGATTTTGAACCACGACATGGTGATCAGCAGCCAGCACAATGGGGTCGGTCTGACCCGAGAGACGGACCAGGAGTCCCGGGACGAGGACCACCAAGAGGCTCTGCGCTTCGCCCTGGACCAGCTGTCACTCATGGCACTGGAGAAAGTGGACTGTGGGGGCGGACTGGCCGACTCTCTAGACGGGAACTCGGGTCCCGCTTCCGAGGGCTGCAACGGCGTCGGTGGAGGGGGCTACATGGACCTACAGATGCTGGAGCATCCCGGTGGGTCGCGGGACTCGCCCTCATCCTGCTCCCCATCCCCGGAGTACTACGGCTCGGGCGGGTACCACATGACCGGCTCGCACCCCATGCTCCACGGGGAACAAAGCTCCGTCCTCTGCAGCAGGAAAAGAAGTGTCAACATGACTGAGTGTGTGCCTGTGCCCAGCTCCGAGCATGTGGCTGAAATAGTAGGAAGACAAGGTAAGACGAGTGTGTGTCTTTGTGTTGTTGTTGTGGTGGTGATGCTGATACGTTGTGTATGTGCAGCTTGTCGCGGCAGCAGCATGCAGCCTGGTGGTTCTTTGTTTGGGTGGCTCCTTGTTTTGGAGGTGGTGTGTCTGTGAAGTTGAATTAGCCTGCTCTCGCTGCTCTGCTCCCCCTGCAATAACAGCGTGTGTCTTTAACGCCACCATAACGCGATCACTCCGCTAAAAAGATAAACCTGTATTTACATGTGCTTTTGAGCGTTATTCAGACAATGCGTTGACAAGAGAGTGTGGCTGGGGGAGGGGGAGGGGGAGGGGTGGGAGAGGGTCAGACAAAGCGGCAGATTGTCGGGAGTCTGGACATGTCTAGCTGCCTGCACCAAACAAAGGAAACACACCGAGACCTGCTCGTGTATCCCTCCACGCAGCCTAAGATGCCGATTTTCTAACTGAGCTAATTTGTTATTCACAACTCTGCGATGCGTGTGTCTGATCTTTGTTGTGTGAGCTGAGCAGATTTAGGCAGAAACAGCAACACGGGACTGGGCGGTGTTACGCCCTGCACCCAGTCTGCTGCCGCTCGCCTCCGAGACGCAGCCTTCATTTCTCCCAGTTCACGCGTCTCTATTGTTTCTCGTCCACACGCTCACCGCTCTTTAACCACGGCCCGGGCTGTGGGGCTGTGGTTTTACCTGTGGCGGCCGCGGCAGCCTTATGGCATTGTTCTCTTTGTTTGAAAAAGCCATGCTTTCTGCTTCCCACAATGACATCACACTCCGTGCGCCCGATTGGTCGCCGGGATCCGAGCGTCCATATTTAAAGAAACAGGAGCACACGGGAGGAGGCGCTGCTGGAGGAGGCGACATGAGTTGACACAAGCAGTGCAGCAGCCATTGAACACTTTATATAAATAAATAAAGTGCATACATGCTGCTTTCACTGGCTCTGATTACAGATCTATAGGGTAATTCCTGTGTTACAGAATCAATGTTTCAAAAATAACAAAAAAATCGGCACAACATTTAAATAACATGTTTATGTTATATATTCATATGAATTCGTTTGATATATTTGCAACATGACAGCTGGAATTGCACAAATACTCATTTTGAGTGTTGCAGAGTGATTTATTTGTAAATACATAAATTTGAATATGATTAGTCTTGATATTAAATATGACATCTGCAGGAGTTCCAACTCTCTAGAATTTATTTTTGTAAACTGTGATTTATACACAATGGATTCCGGTGCGCGGATTCACTATTCGTCCACATTTTCACATAATCCCTCTTACCTATAGGTGCAGGCAGGTTACAACTATAGTCTTCATTACATGTTATTGTTTCAGTGATTTTTCTCTCTCAAGGTTTTCATTCAACGTGTCATTTTAATGGTTTACTGCACTGTTGAACTTGGCTGCTTAGAGTTGAGAAGTCAATTAAAGCCCAGTTTTTTTTGAGAGGAGAGATTAAATAGAAACAATAGCATCACAAACCAGTGCATCAAAATCACAAACACTGGACCTGGCAACCTCAGTGAAAAGATTTGTTGCAGGGCTCTTGTGTCATTCTTTTTAATAAACTGGTGACTGAGTGTTAATAAACACTTGTTTACACAACATAATGACACGCGTGTGGTTATTTGAGTGTTTTTGTGTTTAACTCATTTGTGCTTATCTCTCCATCTTCCAGGTTGTAAGATCAAGGCCTTGCGTGCCAAAACAAACACCTACATAAAGACTCCAGTGAGGGGCGAGGAACCCGTCTTCATCGTGACCGGACGCAGAGAGGATGTGGAGATGGCCAAACGTGAAATTGTCTCTGCGGCCGAGCATTTCTCTATGATCCGGGCGTCCCGCTGCAAAGCTGGTGCACCTGGAGGAGGAGGAGCAGCAGGAGGAGGGGGGACTCTTCCTGGACCACCACACCTTCCTGGACAGACCACCATACAGGTACAGAAACCTCTGGGACTTAGTTATCAACCTCTCTTTATTTTTTTGTCCTACTTTTACCAACTAATAAAAAAAGTATTTGATGTTTGTTTTATTATCATCTCTACGAAGCCAAGTTTTAGCTTTTCAGTCATTAACGTCAGTACTTCTTTGTGTATCGTTGATCCAGGTGAGGGTGCCCTACAGGGTTGTTGGTTTAGTTGTTGGACCAAAGGGAGCGACTATCAAGCGCATCCAGCAGCAGACTCACACCTACATCGTGACACCCAGTCGAGAGAAGGACCCCGTGTTCGAGGTGACCGGGATGCCTGAAAACGTGGACCGGGCGAGAGAGGAGATCGAGACCCACATCACCCTGCGAACTGGAACCTTTGTCGACCTGCAGGGAGACAATGACTTCCACTCCAACGGCACCGATGTCAGCCTGGAAGGCCTGGCCGGTCTGAACGGAGGGCTGCCATCGGCTCTGTGGTCCAGGGCTAACAACCACCATTCTGGCCCTCCTCCCCCTCCATCCTCCCCTCCTGCCACTGCTCCCATGTCCATGCACCACTCCTCCAGCCGAAAGGTGTCCTCCTCATCCACCTACCAAGCGAACAACGGCGGTATGAACTCAGAAAGCTTCAGCACCGCCCGGAAAGCCAACGAGAGAGGCAGTCCCACTAGCCCTTTTAGCACAGGCTCCAGCAGCACAGGAGGAGGGTTCACGTTCGGGGGTGACTCCACCCCGGGGCTGCCCTCCTCAGATGAACTGGGCTTTGAGTTTAGTGCTGCCAACATCTGGGCTCCTTTTGCTAATGGTGGAACAGGCAATAAGACAGCCGGCTCCTCCCAGCAGCAGCCTCTACGTCGCAACAGCAGCGGGCTCAGTGGCGGCGCCATCACTCCACGATTGTCTCCAACTCTGCCTCAGGACGCAGGTGTGGGCCCTCTGGATCACCCCCTGGCCCGTCGTGCACAAAGTGACCCCCTCAGCACTCTCTCCTGGCTCCAGTCAGGCAGCGCAGGCGGCGGCTCATTCTCTGGGGCATCCAGCTCCAGCTCTGGGGGCTCGTCAACAGGTTACTCCTCCTGCTCGGCCTCCTCCCTGCCCGGCGGCTCCCCAACCGACTCCGAGGGAGGCAGCGGCGGCGTGGGCCTCAGCTCTGGGATCCTGAGTCGACTGAAAGGCGGCTCTGGCGTGGCGAGCCTGGTCGCCGTCGGCCCCGGGGTCAACAGGGACTGCTTCGTGTGCTTTGAGAGCGAGGTGACCGCAGCCCTGGTGCCTTGCGGCCACAACCTGTTCTGCATGGAGTGTGCCGGGCAGATCTGCCAGTCAAGTGAGCCGGAGTGCCCTGTCTGCCACATCCCCACCACACAGTGCATCCGCATCTTCTCCTAAGAGATGGGGGGTGTAATAAGAGGGGTGGGGGGCAGGAAGAGGACTGGGTGGGGCACCAGCTGTGGCGGAGGCGATGGAAGGATTCACACTAAGACCCTTCACACACATGACGGACCATAATAAATACATTAATAGAGAAGATGATACTACGCGGATGTTGATTTATTACTGATATCTGTCAAGATGAATAATAACAATAATAATAATAATGACTGACTTATTTTAAGAGTGAAGTTACTAGGAACTGGTCTGCAGACATCAGGGCTCAGACAGTCTCTCGGCGGTGAACTTTATGGAAGGAAACTAGTGTCTTATCTCTTCAGGCCTTCATTTGGAGCCGGAGCAGCGTGCACCACTGACCTCCGCTCTGTCTCCACATCTCTTCATCCTGGCTTCTTCACATCTCTGCCTGCTTTCTCTCTCACAGCCTTTCCTTTTGACACTTTTGTACTTAACAGATATTTTTCGATGAAGTTGTCACTGAGGCCTGCACTTTTCTACTCCTTATTTTAATGTTCTTGACAGGACCCAAACGGTTGCAACAAATGCTCCCACCCCCGCGCCCCCACCACTCGATTTCTCCTCCGCTCTCATTCATGCTGTCTGTGACACGAAGCGGCGGGGTGGCTGTTATCCTCTTAGGCTTGGAACTTTGACAAAAGGTCGGCATGTAGTCAGGCACCTAGCGGAACAATGTGCCTGAGGGACCTGTTAAGGATGAATTCCTTGTTTCTCGTTGCCACAGAAGAAAAATTAGCCATCAGTGATGCCAAATGAATGCTATAAATAGACGTCTTGTTCTTCTTGATCAAACTCAATAAGGTGTTGGATGAATTTGAATGAGTCTGTCCCACATTTCAAATGTGGCCTCTGCATCAATTCCCATTAATTTGATCCTCTTGAATAAGTCAGAAAGGAACCATTAGTGATAATGAAGGCATGTGTCTGAGGTCTGTACGTATGGGCTGCCTGACAATCACTTCACATCTCTCTCTCTCTCTCTCTCGCACTTACACATGTGAGAGTAGCGCCCGCTCATGCTGTTCTTCACCTCTGCATTGTTATGCCCCCCCCTCCTCCTGCTTCACTCCTTTATGAAGCCGACGCTCTGATCCATCCACACCGGGACCCTTTCCTCTCACATCCTGTCTGTTACACCAGGATCGACTCATTTCGTGTTTTCTACTTGTGTTTGACTCTTGACTGTCGAGTGTGTGGCTCACAGACATGGTTTGAACTCTAGGATCAGATAGGGCTTCTCTGATGTCACACGTGAATGTTTTGGTCCAGCTTGAGGAGAGACGTTCGCTCCTCCCACATGAAACAATAACAAGGGGCTCGAGTTGAAGCATTTTTTTTTCATGCACTGTAATCCTCAGCCCCTCTTTAAAAAAGCAAAATGTAAAAAAAAACTATAAAAAAAAAGCCAAAAAGAAACAGCTCTTACTGTTTTTGTTAAGTTTTGGTCTTCCACCCCACTCTCACAGCAAAGCTGTATGGCACTCTCTCAGATGACTCCCTGTCATGCTCATATAGCGCTGTACTCCCGGCCAAATGTAGTGCACTATATGGTTAGCTGTTTGCGATTAGTCCTGTGTTTCATAGCATTACTGGGTAACTCCTGAGGCGGCCGTGTTCTGTTTTTGTCTTTGTGTTTTTAAAGAGTTTGCAGTAACTGCCTCCTATAGTGTTAATACTGTACGGACAATTTGGGGCGACGCCGCCGCCACGGTACGTTTTTGTGGCCCTTCCGAACATTTCATGGAATCCGCTCATACAATGAGACAAGCCATGATCATTTAATTCAAACGACACACGCCTAATTCTTAAGGGCTTCCTCTGACACACACAAACACACACACACACACACACACACACACACACACACACACACACACACACACACACAATCAATCACATGTTTCACACAGTAGGAAAAGAATCAACGTATCTTTTATGGCAGCTAGTAGCTAGGTCATCCAGGGCTTCCAGACACTCTGTGTTCAAATCCCAGCAGCTGCAGAATGTTTTGCTTCTTATTCCACTGGTTTTTCTTTGATTGTCCCTTCACAGTCATCACATTCAGATCCTGTTGATAGAGTACAGGGCAACGCAGTCCCAGCGCGTCCTGATCCCCAGACGTGCTCGTAGATCAGGGCGGGGTTTTTAATATCAAGGGAAAAAGGGTAATCTATACTTGAGTAATAATTGGTGAAAACGGGCCGTAGCTGCTGTGCTCTGGTGCTCCAGCCAGCGTGACCTTCAACTTATTTGCTGTCTTGACGGTCTGTGTGCTGCTTGGGTGACGGCGGCAGTGGGAATCTAAGAAGCAGCTGTCCTGGTCGAGCGCAGCAGATGATTCATTTAGATTCCACACATGTAGAAACAAATCAGCCCAGGAGCTGAACTGGTCGTCTGCCTGAAGGTTATCCCATGGTGCTTCGGTGCAACTCCCTACTGAACGCCACTGACCAACCAATGAACCGCAGTTGGTAGCGGGAGAGATCTCTGAAGAGTCTCCCGCAGCGTCCCACCATAGACCCGACTACCCCTGTTTCTCTTTCTCGTGAAACCGGTAGCCCATCCCCTCGCCGGGCTCTGAAGTCGAGCCCCTTACCCGTTCACACTCAGAACAGATGCAGGGCTGCGAATGTGTCTGAGTGACCAGATCAGCTTCGACCGCTGCGTGCGTCTGTTGAGGCCGATCTCGAAGCCCTCCTCCGAACTGTCCAAGTCGCCGTGTTTAAGAAATAAAATGTGTTGTGTTTTTTTTGCCAGATGGGTTTATTGAGATTCCTGGTGCTGCACTGGGACGTTTCTGGCCAATGAGAGAATGTTAAGGGTTTTAATGTACAGTAGATTCATTGTTTTTAAAGGAAAAGGTACCATTTTTTTTCTCAGATTGACTGCTGATTTTTACTTTTTTTAGCCAAACGTTCCCCTTCCCCCATTTCCTTCCTAAAGGTTTGAAAACAGGGTTTCCTGAGGCATGCTAGCCAGTGACCTCTGACCTTTTTTGTGATTAGAGGGGGGATGCAAAGAGAGCTTTGCCAGTAAGGGGTGACACACTCCCCTCAAGCCTCCGCTCTCCTATTTTTGCTTTAAGTCTCTTTTGTATGCAGAACCAAAATGTAAAACGTCGGCTAACTAGGTTTCAGTCCTGACTTGGGCGTGTGTGCATATGTGTGTGTGTAAATACCCTGAATACAATCATTGGGATCTCGTTTTCAAAGGCAAAATGACTTAATTGAAGATAAGTGTAGTTTCTAAAGAACATGTATCATTATTTGTAAGTTAACCATCTGCATGTCTTCAAGCCACCTGGCGTTAGCTAATAATTTTTAAGATTTAAAAGAAAAAAAAACTTTTTTATACATTTTATTTTTTACAATTTATTTGCTTACCTAAATATCCCAGACAATAATGTGACCCTTTTTATTACTTCAAATTTATTTTTATTTTCCATTTTTTATTTTCCTTATTTCCTGTGTACTACATATAGGCAATTTATAACAAAATGAGAAAACTATTGAAGAAATTTTAAAATTGAAATATATTTTATTTGAAAGTTTATGGACCTTTTAACCGTGAACCGGGAAAATTGTATAATCATATAATTTGAGCTGACTTGACGGTTATGAGAAATGTATCAAGAGTTTTATTTTTTATGCTTCTTTAATAAAGTCTCGTTTTTGGTTTCATTTTTTACTGTAAAATAAGAAACTTGTATCTTGTGTCTTTCTTTCTTCTTTTTCTGCTGAGTGCGGCGGAGTGGAGCAACTGCCCACTTAACCACATGGTGGCAGTAGAGATGCCTGCATCCGCAGATCACACTATGACTAATATGGGTGTGAAATCTACAGCTCACACGTTTGTCTTTACAAATAGTAAATGATACAAGGAGCCTGGATATAACGTTTGAATAGAAATCCAGGTTTTTCAGAGCAATGTGGAAATGATACCTCGACGGAAAAGTAATTAAAAATCTATTTGATGATTAAATTATCTCATGAAGCCTTTGTATTGGAAGAACTGGAGTTTTTCTCTGTTCAACATCAAAAATGGAACATAATGATGAGAATGATCTTCCTCGGGTCATCCTGCATCTTCCACACAATCCTGATAACTAACAAATGTAGACGAAAAATGATCTAAGGCTTTTCCCCAATAGTATATAAAGAAATAAGATTATTGAGATGAATCCAGAACAAATTAATTGGCAAGAATTATGCTATTTTAAGCGCAAGTGACAGATATATAGAATATAAATACAAAATATACGATTGCATCAATGCAAGAGTTTGCTGTTGTATCAAACTAGCGAGGGATTGAAATTGGTATTTTTGCTATTTTCTGACTTTCTATTGACATATGTTTAAATCATACAGTAAAGACCTGGAAGACAAATTGATAATGGAAGTGTTAGTTAACTCCCCTGAATCAAACTGGAAATCATTCCTGTCCTGGTTCAAAACACATCTGTGTCTACTCAAATTGTTTTATAATGTTTCAATACAAACAATAAAATAAAAAACATGAACACATTCTTCTGGTTTCAATCTAACTTTAAACACAAAAGGTTCTCGATTCCCACCGCTGCTGTTTTCCAGCTTCTTCTCTCCTCTGTGGTCTGAGCGTCTCCAACATGTGGTTCGACTTGTGTGAAATGGTGTTGTGTGATGGTCCCCCCCCCCATTCACAGGGAGGTCAGAGGTCACACAGAACAGACCCAGCGCTCTCTGCAGTGGAAGCCAGTTGTTCCAGCTGCAGGTTTGTGTCAACAGAACACCCAGCTGTCTCCATGTGAGCGAACACAGCGTCTGGTCCAACAATGCTCTGATTCATGACTTTTTAATATGTGGATTAAAAGTTATTTTCCTTTAAAGGCTCAGATGCTTTGATTTGGTAATAACAGAACAAATACACACTCAGGAACACAAACAATAATCCAAGCAGTCGTTTAGATTGTGACATAAATGTCCCTTTAATAGGAAGCAGATCACAATCAGGCTGCATTCCAGTTCCAATTCATCCTCATTAAAGAACGATCGATAATGATAAGAAACAAATTAGAAACAATCCTCGGTAGAAAATAATTCTCTCATGCGAGTTCTGTGTTCACATTCATATTGGTTACAGGAGACGTATTCACAAGCCTTGTTGAAAAACACAGAAAAAGGAAACAACATTGATGAGTCATCGTTATTACATAGCTCAGGAAATTAAAAACAAGGAGAAAATGTCAAACAAGAGTCAAGTCACATCGAAGAGACACGTGCTGGCACAATAAAGTTTCCCATCATGCAATTGTAAAGTTGGTTCTATTCACAGAGTGGGCATCGTTTGGTCTCAACAGAGTTGTGTCGGCGTGCATGCATGCATGTGTGTCGGCGTACATGTGCCCTTTTGTGCTTGAGCAGAGATGTGTGTGTGTGTGTGTGTGTGTGTGTGTTTGCAGTGATGTCTGTTAGCGTACATACATGAAGCAGGCAACCGACTGAGCCCCGAAGTGGACCTTCATTTACATTTTTTGTTGCTTTTCGTCAAGTCTCATCTTGAGCCCTGGGATTATTTAACACATGAAGAAGAGTGTAACTGCACTGTGTGTCACACTAGAAGGGGAGGAAGGCTCCTTTCAAAACGCCAGTTCACCCCTCCCCCTCAAGAAACACACACAAACAAAAGCAGGACTGAAACATGATCCTTTGATTTCAGTGAAATTTGGAGGCCTCAATCAAAAGGCATGAGTCGGCGAGTTCCCCAGCAGGTCGTGGTTTTAGATTTAGCCGATTAGTCGATCGTAGAAAGAAAGACGGCCCTGCTGGGGACCAATAACATTCAGAAGATTTGTATTTGGTAATATTCAACAGTATTCAGCAAAGACAACATGTGACAGGCCAGCAGTGATGTCTGACAGGAAAAGAAAAACAACCTTCCTGCAGCGTTTACTCAGTGTAGCCGACATCATGAGGCTTCAGTTTCTCACGCTGAGCGATGAGTCAGACCGTGAAACTTTTTTTTGCGAGTGAACGATAAAGGGGATCGTCAAGAGCACATGGCGAGACGGACACTTGAACACCGCCCCTGCTCGGTGGGGACTCCGATGGCTTCTTTCTCTGAGAAACAAACAAATAAACATGAGCCCTGGTTCGTGCAAATTTGGTCCGGCTGAAGGCAAAAATAGCAACAGACACTTTCCTTCTCTCGTATCCAAAATATGTGAGGAAAAGCTTTTCATATGAGTCCATAAAGAAAATATACAAGTAAAAAAAAGAAAGAAGAAAAGAATCGTAAGTTTCCCATCTCTTGGATCTGGATATTGCAGTTGGTGCTGCTGTAGTTAAACTGACAGCGCAGACATTTGGGGTGTGTAGGGACAGTATATTGCTCACAATCTCCGAGCCCATTTAGCAGGTGTGACACACAGCCCACACGCACACACACTCACACCTTCACACACATGCACACACACACTGACAAAAGACACAGCAGTGTTCACACAGGGTTCTTTTAGTCCTAAAAACCACGAGTGGACGTACAAACACACACTATTGCCTTGAAGTGGGGGGGGTTTGGGTGCGTGTGCAGGCGACCAGGAGGAGAGTGTTCCACAGGGGGATGAGTCCTTTCAGGCTTCAGGTGGATTATTATGTTTATTTTTTCAAGTTCCTCCACAGTGTCCCTCATGAAAGACTGTGTGTGTCTGTGGCCGAGCAGCCGTACTTTACGATGGTGTGTAAAGTCACATCCTAGTCCACGGGTCCCTCAGCCCTTCCTGGAGGTCATGTGCTCTCCAGGGGTCGTGGATGAGCTCGATGCTGGAGTGTTGCCCCGTTATGGGATGTGAAGCAATTAGAGATTTTTTTCTTTAAAAACTGTGTCAAACACTTTTGCTTTAATGGACACATCACACGTGAGGCTCGTCACTGTGGTTCCTCCAGGATCACAAAGTCTCGTCGGGTCTGATCTATAAAAAGTTTACGGTACCAGGGTTATATGCACCATGCTCGCACAGGTCAAATATTAGAGGTGTCTTTTTTTTTGTGTGTGTGTGTGGGAGGGGAGTGGTTGCCATGGGTACAGCAGAGCCAATCACAGTGTCCTGGAGTCAACATGCAGGACTTTAGTACATTACAGGACAGACTGGGAGAGATGTTTCCCCTTTGGACACTGATCTAAGGTCAGTGTTTCCTCTGTTTTGTGATCATGATCTGTGCCTGATCGTCACCACACCGTGAGAAGACGAAGCAGATGAAACAATGGTGGGGGGGGGACGGGGGGGACGACGACAACAAAGGCAGGCAGACGGACAGATCGTAACAGGGCGGGACCTCCTGAAGACACAGAAGCAAAGTGCAAAGTGGTCTCTCTCAAACTATTCACACAGTCGTTGCTCTGCGTTGAGTTTTATCACATCGAACTTTACAGCGTATAAAAAGGTGCTGTAGTGAAGAGGGAGTGACGGGTGCGTGCTAACGTGAGGCTAATGTTAAACTGAGAGGTTCGAGTCGAGCTGTTGAAATATTCTTAATGAAATGGGATTCTTTAAAAACCTATTCCTTGGTGTTTGCATTGATACCATTGCTATGTAAATGTTGCATAATGTATGCAGATATATGTACAATAGAGCGTTTTCATGTGTGTGCTTGTGTGTTGCACATGGTTGTCTATCTATGCGGGTGGGACTACGACATGTGTGCATAATACTATGTCGCTCAGGTCTCTGCTGTTCTTGTGCACACGTGTGTCCTCTCTCTCTCCCCCTCCTCCCTCAGCTGCGGCCCTCCTCGGCCGAGCGCTGGTCCGACTTGAGCTTCACGAACTCCTTGGCCACGTCGTCGTTGTTGCGCTGAGAGAGGATGCGCAGCACCGTCAGGCCCGTCTCGTCCATGTGGACCCGTCTTCCCAGCGGCATCCAGCAGGTGATGCTGCTCTTGCTGGCTATCTCCTTCACCTGCAGCAGGGCCATTCCCACGGTGCGGTCCTCCCGGGCGAAGCAGTAGTCCTTCACGCACACTTGCAGCTCGTAGCTCTCTGGACCCACCTCAGTGCCGAGGGAGCTGAAACAAGACACAATGGAATTTGTGTCTGTAACCACTGCAGTCTCAGATGACAGACATTTTATGTCTAGACTCGTATGAGTTTACTGTGACCTATGAGCACTGAAATCTATTGAACTTAATGTTTTAATTTGAGTCTAAGTTAAATAGTAATTGTTTCACACCGAACTATAGGTTTCAAAATGCAGGTAAATACGCTAAAAAATTAGATTGACTTCTTTCCCATCGTCAGTAGAAGTTTGTTTTCCCCCCAGTGCGTCATGTTCACTATCACGACAGACTGAGAAGTGAGGCGATCTCTCATCTCACTGACTGACCAATGAGCGAGTTCACCCAGGTGTCATGTTTCCATCACTGCTGATTAGAGCGGGAGCTGATTTACTGCAGTCATTTGAGGCCGCTGTGACCTTGATCTTTGACCTCTGACCAACTAAATCTGATTAGTTCATATTTTAGTCCAAGCTGAATACCTGCACCATTTGAGATATTCCCCAAAGCATCATGAGATACTGCATTCACAAGAATGACACGGACAGACAAGCCAGAAACATAATACAAATACAAACACTGGTGGATCTGGATCATCTGGTCAAACCTTCTCTGAACCACCTCAATGTGTCTCAAACAGAAGTGAGGTCGAGTTGGTACTCACTACTGGAAGCTCTCGCTGAACTTTGGAGACCAGCAGTTGTTCTTGGACTTGGTGGCAAATTTCCTCTTCTTGTCACTGAGGTGAGGGCCGATGATGTAAACCTCCACGAAAGGGCCTGAAGCCCTGCGCCCTCCACTTCAGGTCATTCGCAGCCACCACTGGAAAACAAGGGCACGTCAGGTCCGGCACAGATGGAAGGAAGGAGGAGGTGGAGAAGAAGAAGAAGAACAGATACAGACACAGATCTGACAGAACACAGGACACTGATGAGGTCTGTTCTCTACCTTTGACATTGATCTTGTGTTCTCCATTCGGTTGGGGTAAGATATCCACCGTCATGATCACTTCGCCAACTGAGTCCACTCCAGATGCTGCAGAGACAAACTCAGTGAGGGACTAATCACCTGTGTGTGTGTGTGTGTGTGTGTGTGTTTGCATTGTGCCCATTTGTCTTTGGCCAAAACTGTTTTTTTTTGCAGTCTGCAAATAAATATAGCTGAGATATACAACTTGAAGAACTGGGATCAGCAGATTGAACTATATTTAAACATGCAGACACACATACACAAACACACACACACACACACAATCACACTCATTCTCTGTGATAATCAGATGAGCCGTGTTTGGCTGGGTAAAGCAGCTTGTGTGCTCGCTCTTATTCTAAGCAAATGGCAAACTGTGATGTAATAATAACTGGTAATTCATTATTGACACTGTTGACACTTGATGAGAGAATCCGAACTGTGACACAAGTTGTTGGAGTAAAAAACTCTTGTTTCATTCGCCGGATAAACTCTCAGCCTCCACTTGATCGGGGGGACATACAGACTTTACACTGCAACACTGCTGACTCGTACCTTTCTCTGGCGGTGTGTCTTCATTTGCAGAGAACCTGACCCCCTTCCCTCCATGGACTGAAGAGACAGAGAGCAGCATTAAAAGAGGAAAATACAGTTCTACAGTGGAGTCATGGATACTGGTTTGAACACCAGGCCAAGTAATGTGTCAAATGTCTTTTTCATTTTCTTTATCTAACTCGATATACAGTTTATATAAATGCATTGCAGAATTTTTGCTATAAGTCAGTGAAGCAATGGATTAAACATTTCTCCCAACACTGTAAGCAAGTTACTCAATTTAATCCCTTAATCCCATTTAATTCCATAAACCGTACTAACAGTGAGAATAAGCACCAGAGCTCTTTGACTGTGCACTTGTGTGAAACTATTTGAACCTGCTCTGTGACTGTGACTGTGTGTGTGTGTGTGTGTGTGTGTGTGTGTGTGTGTGTGTGTGTGTGTATCACAGATTAAAGTTTTACCCTGAGCGTTCTGCGAGAGGACAAACTTCCTGATGAGTTTGTCCGTGGCCTGCGTGTACAGAGACAAGGCGTAGCGCAGGGACTGCAGGTCTGGACTCTTCTCCAAGAAGGTTTTCTTCAGGCCCACGCCACCAGCATGAAAGTATTGCTGCGTAAACAGATGTGACAAATGCAGACTTATTAGGGGGGAGATGAGGAGAGAGACACACAGAGAAAATCAACAAAGAAAACGCTCACATTTGACTGGTTTGGAAACTGGTTTGGTAACTCAAACGTCTCTGAATCAGCACTAATGTAAAGCAAACAGCTATGTTGGTGTTTACATACCGACAGACTGAAACTAACAATAATATATTTACACTCTGATGTCTAGAGCGTTTGTCATTATTACCTTCGCAAGGAGGTTTTTTTTCATCAGCATTGGTTTGTTTTTAATTAGCAGGATTACACAAAAACTTCTCGATGTATTAACGGGAAATTTGTTTGAAGGATGTGATTCCAGTCAGTAAAGAACATGTTAAATCTTGGTTCGGATTTTCCCACGTATGTTTAACATTGTGAGATAGGGCATTTTTCCACATTTTCAATGATTTTTCAGAGAATAATTCATGGATCTTGATAAGAAAAAGCTTCAGGGGACTGATGGTTATGTGTGTGTGAGCAAGTTGGAGCAGATCCAAATAAAAATATAAATTTTGTTTCATAAGTGGACTGTTGGGCCTTGGCAGAGGTTGATGGTGTTATTCTGGTGTAACAGATAGCACAATACCTTAATGGTGTCCAGTGCCAGCTCTATAACTGCACACTGTTTAGGAGTCAGAGCTTTGGCCTCCTCTCGCCCCATGTGCTCCTGCAGGACACATCAAACACAGGAGTCAGTCAACACTTCATATGTGTGCGGTTATGTCACTGTTGCTGTCTTATATCTCCATCACCTTGAGCTTAGAAAGCTGGCCCAGCTCCTTGGCAGCATTGAAGATCATCTGGGTGCCCTGCTGAGGAGAAGACAGACACACAGACGTGTGAGTACAGTCAAAGTGACGTTTAAGAAATCAGGAGGTTTGTAAAGTGGGAGGTGAGTTCAGGAGGTGAAGTGAGAACAAGCAGCTGCAAACACAAGAGATGAGTTGAGGAGTGAACGGCAAAAGAGTCAAACTACAAACGCTAAACTAAATTTAGTTTTCACATGTAAACCTGAGTGAAAACTAAATAGAAAATATATTTTGAATGTGTTACATTGTCACGAGTGCACTGTGCACCTAATGTAATGCACTGATAGTGATGTTACGGCTCCTGTTGAATAAGTGTCATGTCATGCTCACAGAGGCTACACACGCACACAGATACACACCAACATAAGCACACTCACACTCACACATACTTACATTAACCTATGAAAAGCAGGAGAGTAGAGAGAATGGGATAATGGCAGGATAGATGAGTTAATGTACAGTCACAATGGAAAGCAGCAATGAAAAGCAATGGAAATCAGAAGGAAAGAAGGAGATAAATAGGAGTGATGTGATTTTTACTAGTATCAATACATACCGACTGATCCGTGAGGGTTGGAAGAACAATCGTTTTCTCCATTGTGTTCATCACCAGTTTCCACAGCTCTTTCAGAACTCTCTTCAGGACGGTCTTTTCACAGATCTTGGCAAACAGCGACAGACTGAAACACAGAAACAGAATCTCACTCATTGATCTGAAAACACAACTAAAGCTTATGTTTACCTCCATCAAGGAGATTATATCTTCATCATTTATCTGTTTGTTTGTTTCTAAGCAAGATTACGTAAAAACAACTTAACCAATTACCACGATTCTTCACTGAAGGATGAGATGTGGGTCAGGAAAGACCGCCATTATATATTTTTAAAATCTGTCATCCTTAGGGGACGGATATTTATGAGTGTATGAAATCTGGGTCTAGTGAATATAAATGTGGTTTTGTGAGGGGACTGTTGGGCCTCGGGGCAGGTATGAGCGCTGGTGCCATTTGAGTTTCATGAACTTTCTTGTATCTTATAATTCCAGTTACAGAATATTACTTGAATTGTAATTGTAACATGTATTTAATTCAATAAATATGAGTTATGATATTTGGAAAAGCAGAAATTTGCTTAAAATCAGGATATATCTGATTTAAGATGAAGAATCTGTTCAAGGATTTGATCAAAACCATGGAATCACAAGTCTGTTGTTTCTTAAAAAGGGCTGAGGTTCTCACTTGCTGTCCAGGAAGTCCATGATGGGCTGTAGGACGTTGTCGGCCTCCTGAACCACGCTGCCATTGGCTGGTACAGTCTGACCTTTGACCTGAGCCAGGATATCCCCCATCTGCCTCACGTTGTCCTCAATCTGGGGCTGGAAACTGCAACACCACCAACAAACAAACAACATGACAATCATCCGCTGGAGGTGCTGGGTACAGCATCGCATTTGTTCTCCAGCAGGAATCAACACACAAACCTGACGGCAAAAATGCGGCTGAGGTCATCCATGACGCTGTTCAGTTTGTTCTGTAGCTCCTTCAGGAAGTCACTGGCATCCAAGTTGAGCTGGAAGAAGATGGATATCATTTATACAAGGGTCATGTCGAAACAGCAAAATCCCAACGATAACTGTCTGTGTGGAAACTTACATCTTTGCCTCCCATGGCCTCAAACATCTTCTCCAACTGAACCCTGAGCTGCTGGATGTTATTGATGATGATACACGGCTGAGCAGAGAGAGAGAGAAAAATCATTACACACAAACACACACACAAACACAGCATTTTGCTGTAATCAATCAAGGTTACTCCTCCTAACTTTTTTTAGAGCTTCGTAGGCGAAAACACTTGGTGATGCAGGACAGGAGAAGAAGGGGATTTCAGTAATTACTGCTCCTCCGAGGGCTCCTGGTCTCTCTGGGAGTGCAGCCCACTTTCCCCGAGTCTACGCCACATTCAGCTAATTACACAGTCCTAATTCACTCTGAAGCACTGCAACCTGGGCACGGCTGTTACGCTGAGGAGTGATTTATTGTGCTGAAATTAATCAGCCTGGCCACGTACACCAAACTGCTACAAAGCCTTGATGGAGCAGCTCAAATGAAACTATTCAGTATTATTCACTGCCCTTTATTTATGTGCCAACACAAATTTGTGTCTGCTCCCTTGTTAACCAAACATTTCTGTCTATAGCGTCATGTGGTCTACGACATTGAAATATCTCAAACACCTACCACTTTCTCCTTCTTCACATGGTTATGGAAGTCTTTCTCTATGATGTCAGCATAAGACAACAGGACATTGCCGATGGTCTGAGAGAGAAAAATACAAATAATGTTATCAGAGCACAACACAGCGAGAAATGACATGTAAGATATTTTTAAGCAGTGATAGCTGAGGTAAAAAGTGTTTTGGAAACATTTTTAGGCCAAAGTCACCTTGGCGAATCTCTTCATGTAGTTCCCAACAATCTGCGGGTCAGGACACTCCAGTTTGCGGATGATTTCAAAGCTTTGATTGAGCTGAGAGAACACGTCCACCACCGAGCAGGAGAACAAAGCGTGCTCTGACGTGACCTGGAACTGGAAAACGAGAAGAAAGAACGGGACCAGGGGGAAAAGTATGAGAGGCCGCTTCACGGTGCTGATGTGAACTGAGTAACACTGAAATTACCGGGGGGTTCAATTCCCACTGAGGTCGACCCCGTGGGGAGAGTTCACAGTGTTGTCGGGAAGATTCCTCTGAAAACCTTTTGTGTTGGAGCGATGGAGGTGATCAGAGAGTTATGATGAGGAGCAGTGCTCTCATTAACATGCCGGCCATTAGCCTAAAAGTGAACAGTGTTCTGGTGTATGACTGGGACTGGAGACCGTGGTTTCGCTGACACAGGGAAGCAGAAGCTGCCTCGGGCGACATTAATTGGACCCAAAGGATTCCCTGACATATGAGCCAGGAGAATCTTCAGCTGCTTTGTATCGACCTCATTGCTGCCTGGATATGTAGGCGTGAGCGTGACGAATTGTGAGACGCTACATGGTGTGTGTGTGTGTTTGTGTGAGTACACATTGACTTGTGCTGTAGCATCTGCTCCTCTCTGCAGAGAAGTTTCTTCCAGTTGCCTTTGGTATCGAGTCATTATTGATTGCCTTGAGACATTCAACCTGCCCCTCTCAGCCTGGAATGTGCTGAGTGAGGAGAAATGATGTGAACTGCCAGAATATGCATGAGAAATGCATGAATATATATATATTTGGGGGGGGTGGGGGGGTGCTGCAGGTAGGTCACATTTAAGCTTTCAGGTTGTTTTTTATCGCTGCCTCAACAGGATTGAATGGATTAATTTGACTCAAACTTTTGTCCCACATTATTTCCTTTTTCTATTTTCTATGCTTTTAGATCCACATTTATTGAAATACTTTGTATGAAAGCTGAAATTGGTTGTTATAGCAGTAAGTTGACATTTTGGTAAATGCATGTATGCCTTTTCCTGCTGAAGCAACAGCACGCACCCGTTCGAATGCCAGAAAGCATATTTTACAAGTGAAAGGTGAAGATAAAAGCAATTACCCCGTCTTTTTTGTCCCTCTCTAGGGCTCCATGAAGGAAATCTCTGGACACCTCCTCATTTTCATCCAACCACATGACGACAAATGGCTCAAACCAGCTACAGAATGAAAAAAAGAAAGTTCAACGTGAGTTTTTCGAATACTGTGGCACACAGAGCAGTAAAAGTGTGCATGCTGTATGGAAGATACTCACGCTGGATATTCAGGGACGTGCTTCTGGAAAGTGGTCAGCTCCTTGCAGTATTCATTATAGAGCCACTTCACCTTGAAGTGCAAGTTCATATAATCTGCACTCTTACACAGGCGGTTCTTCTCGTGCTCTGAATATCAAAGAGAAAAACAGGATGAGAAAAGTCCCACCTCTCCACTCGTTCTTCAAATGTGTTTAGTTTACACATAATACAAAAATGTCACTTGAAAACACACTCATGACACAAACTAATGGCTCCTCCAAGGCCTGTGACCTCTACACCTTAACCCACACACACAGACACACATACAAAACTTACCCTCCATGGCATATTTCATATCTTGTGCAAACATATTCCACATGACCTCAGCGCTGATCTTGCCCACATTCAGTTCCTGGGGAAACCTAGAAGAAGCAGAGCTCAGGCTTGAATCAGGCTCGATATCCATTAATGGTAAATTATTATTTAACAAGACAACTCTGTCATTTTGTCCTCTGTATATTTTTAGCTGCTACAGAGAAAAAAATGCATCAGAGAAAATATTAAATTACCATGACATTGTCCTCATTGTCTCCCTATTCATTATCATGTTATTGAATTTAGTTTTTCAAAAAGGCATGGGATCCAAATCCAACCAACACCCACGCACCCACAAAAGCTGTAAAGAAAGGACTATACGTTCCGGCTGAGGGTACATTGCAAATAAAAATCATACACAGCAATATAATATATTGTTGTCATGTGTACACAACACTGATGCTTTGTTTGTTACAGTTAACATTCTTAGACAAATCTTTATGTTCTTGTTACTTCATCTTCTTTATTTTTGAACGGACAAGACACATCTTGTGGCTTCAGAAGAAGCAAAGAATGTTTGTCTGACTGTTTGACATGTTTGTGTTTCTCTTGATGCTCTGACACTCTCCTCTCCTCCTTTCTATTGCTTTGTATTTTGTGCTTTGGTGTCTTTAAAGCTTAAACTGGCTTTAAAATCTCCATCACTGTCTCTACATGTTACATAAGAAGAAGAAGACGGATGTTGTGAGGAGACACTCACTGATTAAGACAAGGCGTGTAGGAGTTTTTGTCCTCTTCTATGATGGAGACGATGAGAGTGATGAGTTTGGACCAGAAGTCGAGGTTCTTGATGTTGGGACCCTGCTCGTCTGGAGGCACTGCCTTTGACTGGAGACAGAAATAGGTTGAGGTTTTACACAGTATTCTAACAGATGACAGCAGAGCAGAGGTGTTAATAAGTAAGAATACTGCAGCACTTGTGCCTCACACACTCAGACTTACAGGGTCTGTCTGATATTCCCTATTGTACAGGTCGTGGCAGTTGTTGAAGATATACTCGTAGGTGGAGTTGAGACAGGCTTTCACACAGTCCTTCACCACCTGGCTCGCCCTCGGGGGACTCTGCAGCTCCTGGACCTGAAAGCAAATGTTACACAACATCTGGGTAAATCGAAAGCTTCAGAAAAAGTGTCTGTCAGAGACACACGGTCTTAGCAGGGGGTTGTGTCTTCAGTTTGGATAGGGAAATGTTAAGTTGATTCTCAGCTTGTGCCTGAGGTGACTTTACTTAACTAACTGGAAACTAACTAACTGGTGTCCCATGGTTATCTTAAAGTAACAAGCTGGTATAAAAAAGGCAAAGAAAGAAAATAAAGGAAAAAGTCATTCTTACCTTCATCCTGAAGAATGTGATGCTTGTCAAGAGATCAACAGTAGACTTGAGATCTTGTAGTCTTTCAGGACTGCTGGCAGGGAAGTTATTCTGAAAACACACACAGACAAACACACAAACAGTAATGATTAGAAAATGCATAAAAAATTCACCAATTTTCAGATCTCTAGAAAGACAAAGAACGTAAATGTTAGCATTTTCATCCGACTCAAAACAGAGAAAAGACTCATACTCATGTACACACAGAAACAGCATACACAGAAGTGGCCGACACAAGTTGGTTTGCAAACAGCAACGAAGAGACTGTAGAAGTAAGTTAAGTACAACCAAAAAGTTTTTGCATAAGTTAGGGTAGAGAGAAAGTGTCAGTACCCGGTACATGGACAGGTCGATCCTCAGGGAGTTGTGCAGCTGATCCAGCAGTTTGACAAACCTCTCCTTCTAAGAGGAAAATACACAAAAACAGAACAAACCTCTCAGAAACAAGCCGCACCCGACAGACTGTTACATTTGACTACACAAATCTAAGGCGGTAGCTGACAGGATGTCTGGGGGAGAAGGCTGGGCCACTTTAAACTCATTAATGTCATTTTCAGTCACATTTACGGAGAAGGAACATAATATCAGTATTTATTATTATGTATAATAAAGTATTTCTCAGGGACTCACGCCAAAGTTTGATGCAGCAAATCTGTCTGAGGCAGAAACGTTGTTGGACGACTGGGTGGTGTGGGCGTAGTAAGCGTTGATGTTGGCCAGCAGGGTGCTCATCACAGCGGGCACTCCTGGGCACATGTACTTGGACGATAAGCAGGCGAAGTGGCTGCGGGGTGGAAGTGGATAAAAGAAGATATACTAATTTACTTCCTCTACTTCACTGTATTAATGAATAAATAAACAGCATCTAGTCATTATCTATCTAAAATCAAAAAGCTAAAGCTATTTTGGTCCCAAGTAAAACAAAATCAATTACTCTAATTTCTGATTTAATCTCCTCCAACTAGTGCTACTAGTGCTCAAAGTTAAACATTGTGTGACGTTAGAGGGACTGACGTCATGGCCTGGTAGATGGACTCCACTCCGTATCTCATGGCGAACTCGTCCACTATCTCCTGAGCCGTCTCCTCAAAATACACCTTCCAGGCATCATCTCCTTTGGCATCAGGGATTTTTACTACACCGCCGTTCTGCTCCTCAGTGGTGTACTGGAACAGATGCTGAACATGGAGAAAGGGCAGTGTAAGTATATTCTTGTGTAGCGGTACCAATAGCAGTCATGTTAGTATTAGGTTGAAGCAGCTGAAGAACTTAAATGTATTATAAAGAATTTCATTTTTCAATCAATTTCAAATGCATCTTTCCAAAAAGTTTTTTTGTGATGTAGCACAATGTTGAAAACAAAAGGAAACTAAAAATGTGTTTGAATCCAGCTCGATTCAGATTTAGCTGTTCAGCCATTTGAACAAAGCTGCCGCCAAGACTGTTTCTCTGTTCTTTACCAATTTTCTGGTTGTCACTCACATCCTGCAGGGTAACAGGATTATAATTAAACTATGAAATAGTCTATAGGCCTTCATGACAGTCTCATATGGATTTCCATATCCCCCTATACACTGGTGAAAAAGGCTCAATAACCCAGACAAATTATTAATGATAAAGTCTCAAAGGCCAAAGACAGCAGAAAAGAATTAACTAGAACTACTGAACTAGAAATAGAGCGCTTCTGTGGCTTATTTAATGTTTTTAAAATAATGATGAAAATACTTGGAACATTTCATCCAGATCAAATCAGACTGACCTCATGTAGACAGGTGTACTGGACATGGTAAGGAGCTACCGTCTCCTCCCCTTTGATTTCCACACTTATGTGCATCCGGATGGCTCCCGACACAGCAGACTTATCTGTTCTCTTGTCTGTTCGAAAAAAGAAAAAGATGTATTGCTTAGTTGTCTAAAGTGTATTTTTATCTAGAGACAAGTACTTCAACAAAGCGTTTCTATTTTGATATCTCTGTGTGACTGAGCCTTATCCACTCTCCATCGCCTTTTTCTCTTATCTCGCAAAACTCACCCAGGTTGTACCAGACATCCATCTCCCCGCTCAGAGTGCGGACTTCAATGATGGTTTGACCCAGGAAGTCATCGCTCTCACGTTTGAACCTCTGTTTCACACGAGACTTGATGTCGTCGTCCTCGTCCCACACGCGGACCTTGATGCGGTCGGACGAGTTATGGCACTCGCTAGATGAGGCAGAGACAGAAAATGTTGTCAAAGTGAAGAAGTCAATGTCTGTGCAGAGGAATAAATCCTGATCGTGGACTATATGAGAAAAGGCTAATTTGTAAATGCAGTATGGTATCTTGTGTTTCAAATACATAGGTACAAATAACCTTGGGTAACTTAATAAAATGGACGTAAAATAACACATCATCTTGGGAAACACCGCACTTACAAGTGGAAATTTTCTTCCCAGACAGGGTTGAGGTTGCCATAGATGGTCTTGGTTCTCTTCTTGGTCTTCCCAACTTGAACAGTGACATACGGGTCACTGGAGCCTGTTTTGTCTTTAGCCTGCAGGCCCTGAGCACACACCACTGAGGGAGAGACAGGAGACATTCAAACAAAACCCTGGCAGCTTCATTTGTACAGCTCAAAATAACTAAGCTATCCCGTATATCCCTGTCTCCTTAAATCCATAAATCCATAATTTAGATAAGGAATAAACTAACCAGTGATGCTGATCTTTGCCGACCATTTTGAGGTCCCGTCGAGCACGCTCTGCTTGATCTGCTTCATGTGCGTGGCATGTGTTGATTTGTCGAGGGCAAACACTTCCTGTATCTGCTCAAAGATCTCCGGTTTGTTCCTCTCTCTGATCTTCATGCGGTCCTTCAGGACCATGATGATGTTCTGGGTGCGGTCCTCAGCCCCGTGCTTGGAGCTCTTCTCTGCAGCTCCTGATGAGACCAATGAATAAAGTGAGGGATGTAGGAAGAATATGAGGACAGTGTAAAATATATTCAAGGTAAATGGCTCATAGGCACAGGGGCTTATCTCCCGGTTCCTTGCATTCCATCTTTCTAAAGCCGAGCTAAGTTGGCATCACATCAATTTTGAAACACTTTTACATTTCATGTGCTGTGGATCAAACCCCAAACCTCCCAATGTTATGGCAGAAACTATATTTTCTCCTAACCCGCGACCTGGTCAGGAAAACATTAGATATTCACAGTGTAGAGGACCAACAGATGATTTGGTACCAAGATTTTAAAATACTCTTTGAAGAGAGGAGAGCATTGAATTATGCATTGTATAGATTAACTCCAAAATCAGCATGGAATTAGATAAGCCTCCTCTTGTGTGTAGATGGTATAGGCTAGGGCTGGAAGAGAGAGAGGTGAGAGGCAGAGGTATGACAGCACATTACTCAGGAGATAAATTGGAAAGGAAGAGGGAGGAGAATATGAGAGTGGATAGAGGACAAGAATAATGGGATGTCAATCGGGCAGAAGGATACAGAAGAGGAGCTAAATAGGTTTGGGTCTGTGCGGAGGACTGGGTGTGTGTATACCTCATTCAGAAGAGGTGCACGTGCTTTACAGTGTTTAACTTGTGCATGTGTGCAAATATGTGCGCATCCTTACTCTGCAGACAGTCGGCATTGAGTAAGTCCTGGCACTTATCGTGGCATTTGACGCCACACTCGGAGCAGCGCATGCCTTGGCGGGCGATACCCCACAGCAGCCCCTCACATTCGTAGCAGTAGGTGGGGGTGGTGGCTGTCCACACCTCAAAGTTATGAGGAGTAGTGGAGGAGATGGGGTAGATCAGAGCCTGTAGAGTCTTTTTATAGACATGGCTCTTCTGTAGAGGTCACAGAGAAAAGAAATGTAAGTTTGGTGCTGATTAGATGTTGGAAAACCCTGGACAGAGTTATGAAAAATGAAGCAGGGAGGAGGAAACCCACCAACTCTTCATTTCCAAGAGTGGTGGAAGCCATGGCTGATGTGATGCCAGCTTTACGAGAGTTCTGCACCAGAGACTGTGAAAAAGAGGGTGAAGAGAAAGAGTGTTTATCTTGGAATGCTAACTTCTAAGTGAAAGTCACATTTATATTTGATTTATGTGAGGGACTCACCATGGCCTGAAGAAACACGAGGAGAGAGAGAAAAAAGAAACAGATATGAACATAAGTTAGGAATACCAAGTGAGTCTTTTTGTACATTGTGTGCATGTGTATGTGCACATCACTGTGCCATGACAACTATGCCTTGACCTCTAGTGTGAATTGATTAATTACTGTTATTACATTAACACTACACATACTGTATGTGAGCTCTAAATTCATATGCGAATCAAATACAGACCAAATCAACATGGTTAGCCTGCGAGAAAAAAGGTAAGAGAAAGAGCAGGTTCAGAGGTTTTTTAAGAAAATGTAACAACAATGCACAAGAGGCAGAAAAATTGTAAAACTTTCAGAGAAACAAATAATGTCTGCAAAACAATTTATTTCAGGGAACCCCACAAGACAGGCGCATGTTGTGCTGTGTTTCTCACCAGATCTCTGACGAGAGGAATGGCTTTCCTTTTGCGAAGGTCAGGCATGCTGTCAATGCTGTAGAGTGCACCTCCCATTCTGAAAAAGAAAGATACGGCATTATATAATCATCAGTATTTACAGTTGGTCAAATTAATCATCAAATCCTTTATTATTCATCACAATTTCTTGCTATGAAATCTGAATTTGTTACCATAGATCTGATGCATTTCCCTCAGTCATTGTTTCTAATGCGACTCCAGTCAAGGACTTCTAGAGGACTTCACTGGAAAGTTTAATTACACTGACTGCCTCATCTCAAATAGTGGGAATGACACTCCATACACCTGGGTTTAATTGCTGGGTTTCTATTTGGCAAACATAGCCCTTGTTCAGTATGCAGCCCCAGTTCTACTCTGAGGTCTGCCTCATCTACAAATGACCTGCCAGCTAAGTCAGGACAGCCTTCCGCAGTTCAATACTCGCTGGCTGAGTGCCAGTGAATGAGAGAGGAGGATTCCCAGACTAAAGAAAGGGCATTTTCAATCTTAAGGAACAAGGGCAGGATTCCACTATGAGCCGAGGAAGATTTTTATGGAGTTTAACCTCTATAGTTATTGTAATAACTTTACACTGTGTGATGTATTGTGTGTTACTGAAAGAACTGGCAGTGGACACTCACCCTCCTTTACCGAACCACAGTGAGTTGGAAGTCTCTCCTCGAGCCTGAGAGAAGAAGCAGAAGTGATCTCAGTAAAAGTAAGTTACTAACTCAAGTTTTTAGTTTTTTCTAGTTTTCATTTTCTAGTCTTCGTATCCAACATGAATAAAGCTGAACAACTACACTGAAAGTTAACTGCTTTACCAAACTCCTCACATCTAAAATCATGCCCCATGCATGTCCTGTCCTATCAAACTGGATGACAGCTCTTTCAAGATACAAGAGAAAGGATACAATTGTTATAAATATGAATGTGCAGAGTGACTGTGTCTGTTTGAAGACAGTAGGGAGTAAAACAAGACATCTGCTACTGTCACCGTCTGCTTCCCACTTCCTCCCACCTGTCTCCCGCCCTTGCTCTATTCTGCCAGGCCATGTTTTCCCCTTCATCTCCCCCGGACCTGCCGTTCTTCAGCCGCCCACCAGATGTCACCAGACTTTGTTTTGTGGCCTCATCAACTTGCTCACCTGTCTCACAGTTGTGCTTCCCTGTGTACCCATGACCTCTCTCAACTCCTGCGTGATATTTCATCACCTCAGTCTGTAACCTTGACCATGTCACCAGTTCCTTTTCAGTTAATCTGCTTCTGTTCCCTTTGTGTCTTCGATCAGGGTTTTGCTACCTTCCTGTCTCATGACCCACATCTGTCTGCCCCTTTTATTAAACATCAAAATTAACATCACTGCATCTGCCTGTCTGTGATGGTGTCTTCACTGCGTCAGCTGTTATCAGTATACCGTTATGATACCATGCATTTCCTTCGTTCTCTCAAGCAACCAGGTCATGTTGTACCTACCTCTCAACATGCTCCAATGATGGCCGAGCAAAGTGCATGCGAGTGTCGCTATGGCAATGACATGAAACTAGAAAGAAAACAAATCGGGTTGCCACAAACAAACAAAAAAGGACAAACAAAGGGAAGCCAAGTGCACACAAATGAAACGTGACATACAGCAACATAAACATTGAAGCAAGTGATTAATCATCTGCACAACTGAATTCAAAGGTATGAATAGCAACATAATTTATGAACAAAATATGCAAGTGAAAACTGACCAAGCAAAACTTAACGTGTACAACTTAATCAAACAGATTTGGTCAAGCAATGTCGTGGTGCTGCAAAAATAAAATATAATGTCTGCTGCCTGTCAAGTGTTTTTATTTCAAAAATAAGAAAAGGGATCAATTATAGAAGATGAAACACATTAAGACTGCTTCCTGGTGTCTAGCAAGAAAAACTAAACCTTATCAAAATAGAACTCAAGTACTTCCTGTATGTACCCTGTCTTGCACATGAATAATGCACCACAGATACATATTTCAAAGACTTGGTAGAGACTTTTAGAGGCTCTTGAACTCAGAAATATCTTTTAGATTACTGGGTAGAACTTAATGGGGGGGGCGTACAACTCAAGAAGTAGACTAGACTGTTGTGGACTGAAGTTGGAGTGAGTGACACTTTGATAAACCTTACCTCCCGCAGCTGCTCTAAGACCCTGTTGTAAAGCCTGAGCCAGTTCTGTTTGGCTCTGACTGCTGGATCGACTGGCTCTTTGGGCTCTTCTATAACTGGAGGGCTAAAAGGAAACAACACTTGTTTTAGATTTTTATATAAAAATGTCTGACACTCTTCTGGGATTTGTGATAACTGCATTGTTTGTCTTCTCATTCCCTTTAATCCCCATCTCCTACCTCTCAGGTGGTATCTCTTCTAACTCTTCTGGCGTCGGGGGTCTGCTATCTTCAAACTGCTCCTCCTCCTCCTCCATGTGGAGCATCTCCTCCGACTGGGCTGGAGGCGTCCTTTCCTCACTCTCCAACATCATTTCCTCCTCTAGCCATGGTTCTTCCTCCAACTGGGGAGCCTGGTCCTTGTGGGCAGCCAACTGTGTGGTGGCAGGATCCCTGAATTGGGATTGGGGCTCTGCAGATGCGGGGATCTGTTTGGATGAGGGACCCATGGCGGTGGAGGGGAGCTGAGAGGCTGAGTTAGTCCCTGTGGATGGGTGGGATGGAGGGACAGAGCTGGCTGCAACAGACTGGTGCTGTTGGGATACGGCAGAGGCTTGAGGTTGAGACTGGGCAGGCTGGGCGGTGGGAACCGAGGAGAGGAAAGAAGAGGCCAAGCCTGTGACTGCAGCTGTAAGAGGTTTGGCCATTGAAAAGAAGGAAGTAGCTGATGGGGCTGGCTGTGGCTGTGGCTGTGCTATGGGCTGTTTAGGTGGTTGGGCTGTTGGTTGACCAGATTGGGGCTGTGCTGCTGCGGCCACACCAGGAGGATGAGCCTGGTTGGATGTTTGGTTAGAGGGCTGAGTACCAGGCTGCTGCTGGTGGAGAGTCGACTGTTTTTCTAGAGGAGGTCTGGAGTTAGGAACATCCAGAGTTGGAGGGACAGTTGACGTTGGCGTGGGAGTGAAAGGAGGCTCCATGTCCTCACTGAGAGTCCCTTCCAAGTTGTACAGATCCTCATCATCATACATCATCTCCTCATCCTCATAGAGGCCATCCTCTTCTCCCTCATACAGTCCGGCATCCTCCTCCTCGTACAGAGCCACCTCCTCTCCTCCGTCTTTGCTGTAACCACCCTCATCGCTGTACGCCCCCTGAGTCTCATCAGGGTCCCAGTCCGGAGAGCCTTTGCTGCAGCTGACTGAGGAATGGCAGGAGTGGTACGAGTCGTTCTCGTCGTAAGGGTCCCTCTCTCCGTACTCAACGCCATAATCCTCCTCGCTCAGCTGACTGCTGCACCGACTCAACTCTGCAGACGATGCATAGCTCCCGGTGGGGCTGCAAGAGAAGAGAAGAGAAGAAGAGAAGAGAAGAGAAGAGAAGAGAAGAGAAGAGAAGAGAAGAGAAGAGAAGAGAAGAGAAGAGAAGAGAAGAGAAGAGAAGAGAAGAGAAGAGAAGAGAAGAGAAGAGAAGAGAAGAGAAGAGAAGAGAAGAGAAGAGAAGAGAAGAGAAGAGATGTTATTATTGCCATGTTATATGTGAACTAATTAACATGTACACATTTGTAAAATAAATGGTTAACCATGGCTTTACAAAGCACAATCTTGCAAATGCTTACACAGCACTGATTACAACATAGTCTGTACACTGTGTACTCTACTAGACACTTTTCTACATGTCTTGAGGTAACCAGGAATAATGCTGATGGCTAATCAATGTAAAGCACAGGGGATACAAGAATAGCAGACTAGGAGCAAGAAATAGAGCAGAACAAGAAGGTGACAGATCTCCAGAAAGCGGACAAAAGAAAAAGGAACACGCTCAGATAGGCAGCGCAGAGGAAAAAAGTATTTATACTCTCTGATGAATGAGACTTTAAAAAAAAGAAAATTGGCACAGAGAGGAGGGAGAATGGATGGTGGAGAGGGTCGAGAGAGGAGAGCGTGGACAGGAAGGGAGGGAGGGAGCACGGATATAAAATAGAGGGAGAGAAGAGAGAATGAAGTAGAGAGAGCTAAGAGGGGGTGAAGAAGGATGGACTGGGGGGAAGTTGCCCTCTCCGATAAACATACACAAGCAGCTATAACCTTGGTTGAATAATTGATGAAGAAGGAATTTCATTCTTTGTGTGTGAGAAATGTGTTAGTGAAGGCCCAGCATTTCTACAATCGTACACAAATCTGAAGAAGGAGAAGTTTGGTAGGGACGACCACGTTCAAGGATTGTTGTTTTGTTTGGTCCAAAACCGACCGGAGCCTATTTACATTTTTTGGTGAAAAATCCAGTAGAACCAACGTGACTAAACCCGACCTGAACCTGAATGTAATTTCAAAAGTTTGTCCGAAAAGTATGCACCCATAAGTATGGTGGAACAAGTGAGGGGCTCGCATATTCACACTTGGCCGAATTTCACCAAGTGCATTCCTAATGGGCCTTTTTCAAAGAAGATCATTTTATTTATTTAACAGTAGGAAAAGTAAAGGTGGAAATAATAAAGCTGCTTCAGTTTATGCGTCCCTATCAGGTTCTGTTCAGGTACATAGACATTATCCATGTGCTTGTCCTTATATGTCAAGTCAAAATATCATCCGTGAAAAGGGCCTTCAGCTAAGTCAAACCTGATCCGCTAGCACTAAAACACAAAGACTTGTTTTAACTTGGTTTCTAACCTAAAATAAGCTTTTTCTCAATTTATCACCAAACAAATTGTCCTTAAGGCCCATTGGCTATCATTAGCCACCATGAGCTACTAAGCATTCTGAATTTAGCTGTGGTTCATTTCAACATGTGTGCATTTAAGGTCTTAATTAGTAAAAGCAAGACTGTCCTATTTCTTCTTCCATGAATTACATAGTTTTGCATTAAAATATTTATCAAGCAGAAATATATAAGCACAAAAACCAAACCAAGCTCAAATGTGAGATTTGTGACCTTTCTTGGACCAAATGATGAATTTATGAATTATTGACAGATTAATTGACAATGACCCGTCACACACCTGACAGTCTTCTGATTGTTGTAGTCTGGGTCCTGGCTGTTGCCCGAGTGCGGGTAGGAGGGGCCTCTGGAGCTGCGGTGCTGGTGGCTGATGGGATATTGGTGGACAGAGGCGTTGGGCTGAGATGTGCTGTAGTAGGGAGGGGGGATGCTGTTACTGGTTTCACTGCGATAGTCACTGTCCCTGTCGTCCACAGCACTGTCTGCATCCTCATCTACAAAAAGGCACATAGAGGCATAGTATTAGAAAAGATTAATAGCTTTTTTACTGTATGTTGTTTCCATATGTTGTTAAGCTACGAGAGACGAAGGAAGTTCAAGATTTTAACCAAATAACAGCAAGAGAAAGAGGAGCAAATAGGAGATCGGGGATCCCAGTCGACATTGTCATGTGGCGCAGAGATAAGAGACTGTAATCAGCACTGAACCAATCTTTTAGTACTGTGGTAATTAAAGATAACATAGATGAGGTGGCAGTGTGCCAGTGCTGAAACCCATATAGGTCATTCAGAGTGCAGCCTCAGATGGAGCACATGATGGAAATCGTCAGGGACTTCCTTCTCTTTCCATCCCCATAACCGACCATAAATCCGTTCTGCACACTAAGGAGACGCTTCAGTTTTCTGTGGTTCCCATAGATCAGAGCTTAACACCCCATAGGGAAGTGATTAGAGGCTTTAACACTGCTGAATCAGTCGACAACGAAACCACCATCTATCAATCATTCATCATTATCCATCACCATATTCTCCACTTTGAGGAGGGAGGGGCAGGGGCGCCGGTTGCCATGCTTACACCTTCATCTCCATCTGTCTGGGCGTGTAAACACTAATTACCGGCAGCGAACTTTGTTTCTCTCTTCACCCGTGTCCCTACATGCCTCGCTCACTCCCTGCGTCCCTCTCTGTCTCACTCACTGCACTGGCTCGCCATCTATCACTAAACCCCTGCTCTTTCTTTCCTTTTCCTTTTTTCTTTTGAGTGAAGAGAGATGAGATAAATCGCTGCAGTGGTGTGGGTGAGGCGCTTATATAAGACCATCTGTTCATCACAGCATGAGAGAGAGATAGACAGGGAGGGAGACAGGCAGATTGAGAGAGATAGAGAAGGAGACCGACAGGCAGAGAGAGAGAGAGAGAGAAAGAGAGAGAGAGAAAGAGAGAGAGAGACCGAGAGAGAGAGTGAGAGAGAGAGAGAGAGAGAGAGAGAGAGAGAGAGAGAGAGAGATAGAGAGAGATACATGGAAGGATTTTTTTTCCACTGACGCATATGTTTGTATATTTCATGTACTATAGGTTTCTGTGAGCAGTATGGTCAGTGCAGTCCTTAAGTATTTGGACAGTGACACATTTTCTCCTTATAGTCACTCAGTACTGCAGCATACTGGATAAAAAATGAAGGATCCATTGGTGTTAAAAGATCAGTTCACTCATCAGAATACTCCACAAACCTCACTGTCTTTCATCGCAACTATCTTCTAACAAAGCCACTGAAAACTGCCGTCATTGCAGTTTTTTAATTATCAAGAGTAACATGGACACAAAGATCAGGTAACGTAAAATGTTTGTACGTTCATTTTTTGGCAGAGACAGCAGAAATAACATTGATTGATGAACCTTGGCAAATAAAACATTATCTGCATGGCTAGATTACACAAGGGGGAAGTTAGTTAGTTCTTACTTTGTTGTTCTCCCCATAGGTTCCAGTTACCTGCAATGAAAGGGGGGAGGGGTGTCAGTCGGGATTTGAACTATTGTCTAAATATAAAAATTCATTTTTCTTTATTAATGCTTCAATGGAGCCGGCGAAACGTAAGAAAGCACAGGAGTGCTTTCCACCTGCCCCACACCGCTGGCTCAGCAAGCACAGCAGAGTGGGCCAGTGACACAGAAGCATCCTGTAGCAGCTCGCCTCCAGACATCTGATACTGCTATTGATCCCTTACAGTGCAACGATCCAGGCCCATTTTTTCCCCTCGAACACAAAACAACACGTGTGGTTACACACATAATGCACACGCTGAGCTTAAGTAATATAATTATAACTCAACAGCTACACGCATAATTCCCTCGATCAGCACAAACAAATGAATGGATTAGGCAAAAATGTATCGGTCACTTACAGCACTGGGTGCTCGGTGCACGGAGAGGGCGTTCCTGTTCCTCTTGGTATGAATACTAGAGGAATTACAAATGCACATCAATGAAAAATGCTCAGCTGGTGACAGAGAAAGAGAGAAAGGTCTTTAACTATATACAAGGGAAAGGCAAATGGATAGTTAGATTCCTTCTCTTTATCCACAAATGAATCCTCTAGGTATGTTCCTAAAATGGGAGGCTATGCTGGGGTATTAAATCAAACAGGGTGACAGCTTACATCTTGGTCCCGCATGGCGTTGATCTGCTCCAGTTTTTTGGCCCAGTACCTTGCCTCATCCTCTGGGATATCTGAAAAACACAAGCCACACAAACAAAATTAGATACAAAAAAGAACAAAAACTCTAAAAATAGTTACTCCTCAAACAGCGTTTTGTCCTATTTAATAAATTAAATCCATGTGATGACAAATTCAAGTAAAACAGCCTATTTTTAAGAACATTGTGACATTGAAAATTTGACTTTTAACTTGTAGCCCAAAAGCCAAACCCTCTTTAAATAGAAAAAGTTCACAAATGGGGGAGTCAGGTGTCAGATATTGACTAGAGGAAGAGGAAACAGTATGAAGATGACACCTAATCAATGCTAAGAGCTTGATCACTGAGAAAGAAAGGACACAATCACTCCTCTCCTCTGACACTGATGCAAACAGCCTAGCTTAATTAATCAGTCAGAAATTATTGGTGTTCATTTATCACTGTATGCTGTGAAAATACGCAGACATATATAATTTATTCATGAGACTCTCCCCTTTCCTCGAGGGTTGACGATTTCCTATACCTTGATATTCACATTTCTTCCTCTTACTCAGGCTTCCTGAATTTTATTTACGTATTGATTTTCTCACCGAGAGGCAGCTCGAAGCGTGTGTCGAGTAGCACCAGGTGGAGAGTGGGATCTTTGGTGCCACAGATCTCATTATCAGACATGATGACCTGAGAGTCCAGTGTGAGCCACTCCCCTGGACCTTCCTGTGCACAGACAGACATGCAGATGACACACAAATAGCAAGTGCGACCAGAAACTCTGCCGTAATCCCCTGAAGTGTGACTGAGAACAGAGTGTTCAGCTACAGCCTTTCTCAAGTGGTGGTTGTGGTGGTTAGTAGCAAACCTCATTTGACTGTCGGATGCCACGGAGGGGAATCCACACAGTGCCGACCATGGTGTCCCAGATTAACCCTTTGTTCCACACCTCGACTGTCAGACCCAGGTCGAGGCGGCTAATTTCACTACGAAGGGAAAGAAAGAGAGGAAAGTTAATTTACATGAAGGAAAATAACTAACTTAACTGCAAGCACATTTTGAGTTCTTTGTGTTTACTTGACTATTTCCATACTTAATACTTTATAGCACCACAGTTCAGACTCAAATCGTTTACCTGAGATCTACAGTCAATTTACAGATTAATAATTTACATAGGAGAATATAAAATGCAGTCCATCATCAATGAGTGGCACCTTAAGTTATTGGCACTTGAGCCTTTTACAAAACAGTAGTGTCTATTTGTCATCTGCTGTCACATTTCAGGTGGCTTTGAGTTACTAGCAGCTATGTAATTCCATTAAAAGATTTAAAATTATCCAATAAAGTAACATATGCCTTAAGGTCTTCTATAAACTTCTTTTAAAGTCCGATTAAAAACAATCTTTTAATTAGCATGTGGTTAACGTGAGCCTCTCTACTTTATTTAATGTTGAATAAATATTTTTATATAGTCACTTTCCTTTTTAGTGACTATATTGTACTTTTAATCTTCCCCATTTATACTGTCAATCAATATTTGTCTACTTTATCAAAAAATGTCAATAACTCATTCATAATTATTAGTACATATATATATATACACGTATTGAAATATATATATATATCGTTTGTTTTTCATCTCGAAGCAAATTGAGTGTATGCTTTTCATATTAAATGTGCCATATAAAATAACTTGACTAATCCACAAAAAGTCCTTCACAGGGCCCATTTTTTTATACAAATTGTCTTTTGACGATATTCTGCTGATTGTACCTATGTTTGTTAATACATGGTCCTTTTGCCTTGTGATAAAGTATTTAAGCACTGTTGCACTGGTACTTCTACATCTATGTAAAGCATCTAAATACTCCCTTCACCACTGTTCCACTCTGTTTAAAGATAACTGCTTAACACACACAGGCCCTCATCCACACATAAGATGCACAGTAATTACTTGTGGGCGCACGCCTCTGTGGTTGCATCCTCAGAGAATCTCACATTGAACATTATAAATACAACAGGAAGGGAGAGGAGGAGAGAGAGAGAGAGAGAGAGAGAGAGAGAGAGGGGGAGAGAGATGAATGAGGGGAGGGATGAGTGTAAGGATGACTGTGGAGGAGGTGATAGTATTGCATGCCTGGAGCAACAATGTGGGAACTTTAATTAAGAAATAGAGGGACTGGATTTCCCGTCTCAGTGGTGACTCCTTTTAAGAAGTGCCTGTTTGATTCATGGTTGTGACTGAGGGGGCACAGTCATTCAAAGGTATTTTAAAGAAGCGGATGAGGCTTCCTCTGCAGCCCAAATATTACATAACAGAGCTTCACTGATGCAACCCCAGCACAATGTTCAACGCCTCCGAACATCATACAAATGCACAGGACTGCATTGTCAATACCACACTGTATCACTCTGCATGTCAAACACCCACTGTTGAGTAATTATTTAGAGATTGCCCTGAAACACAAGCTCAGACTAAGTCATTTCAAAAGCTGCCTGTGATGCCTGGAGAGCAGAAATATGAGGAGAGGGGAAGGAGAATATGGTGTAGAAAGTGAGGTTGAAATGGGGAGAGGAGGAGGATGAGGAAGAGGAGGGGCTGAGCAAATAAAGATCAAGAAGCTGTGTTTAGAGGAAGTGACAGAGGAGCGAGAAAAAGAGGGGCTGGAAGGTATCCAAGGTGGAGAGGGAGGATGAGAGGGGCAGAAGTAGTGAGGGAGAGCAGATGAAAAGGAGATCGAGGTGCAGATGCTGAGAGGAAGAGCTATGAGAAACAACACAGGGATAAAGGGCACTTGGGACGGAGGAGTAAAGAAGAGAGGAGGGAGGAAGGAAGGTTGATCGAAAGCAAGCGAGAGGAAAAAACACAAAAGCACTCAAGCAGCTGAAATGGAGGAAGCGATGAGAAGATGAAAAGGGAACGCAGAGGAAAGAGGAAGGGAGAGGGAGGTAGATTAAGACAAGAGATAGATTTGATGATGAAGGACTCACAACATGAAGTCTTGCTCCCAGCTGGGCAAGTCGCCCCTGACAGCGATGGTTGTGCTCTTCACATTTTGTACCTTCAGAGTCACGTACGTGTTGAACTTCTCTGTTAAGGAAAGAGAGATGAAGAAATGGATGAAACACCTGTGAGTTAGAAAAACCACAATAACCTCAAAGTCGGCTCCTGCAGAAATAGAGTCTTCTATCCATTATCCACCCGCCCATTCCTTTATTTCTTTTATAGCTGAACCATGTAACATGTACTCTGTCTCCTTAAAGATTTATGTCACATAACAGCGAGTGCTCTCCCCCTGAGAGGTCTACCTCTTTCCATTTCCAGGTTTTCAGGTCTTACCTTGGGGTCCATCCAGTTTGGCTTTCTTCACTGTGGACACACAGAGAGAGACAAAGTCACACACAGGAGCGCCATCTGTTTGTTTTTTAATCTCTAAAGGCTCCTCTAATTTTGCTCTTAAACAGAGAACAGGCAACAAAATGGTACAAGATAAATTAAATCACACTGTGAATTTTTAATATGCTACATAAAAATCGACAGTATATGTAGAAAGGTAATTTCAGCCCATTTGAGACATATTTTCCTGTCTCTGCACAGACAGTACAAATTCACATTCTGCACAAGTGTTGACTCAGGAAACTAAAAGTGCAACTATGCAGATTTGGACTAAGTGCTCAGGTCCAGAGCAAAACCCAGAAACACACGAGCAGCCTTCCTGCTGTGCTGCATCACTATGAGACACAGAAACAGAAACACACGATACAGTTCAACTACATGCAATTAAAGGGCTACAGTATATTCCAGATTTAACAGATTGTATTTTATCATTTTTATCAGCAGGAATACTAATTGTAGGGGAGGGTGTGGGTATTTAATTATTCAGGATTTGCTAATAGTCCCACATATAACTTTGCAGATGTCTTTGCTGTATAAGCATTCAATGGGAAAAGTGTTGGAGGATTTTTCAGTGTACAGTTAAAGCCCAGATTCCCTCTGCAGCACCTTTTACCAGCTTTGACGTAACTCACACATCCATCTTTAATGCTCTACAATCCGTTGCTATCCACCACACACACACACACACACTCCAGCAGTTTGCCTCACCATGCTGCAGATGTGCACAACACACACGCCTGTATCAGGGAATGCAAAATGTAAGCTTAACGTGTTATGTTACCCAACTTTTACCTTCAACCCCCCTCTGAGAAGTTTGATTGATTCATGACTTATCCCAAAATACTTTCCTCATTGTAATCAGTTGCCATAGTAACCGACACTAAAATGAAAAGTTGATGAAAAATAACTCTGAGTCAGTAAGCACTTTTTTTTCTGACTCTCACTTCTTCTCCTTCATATTTCTTTTATGCAACACGCAGACTCAGGCAAACTTGGCAGCTTAAGTGCCATGAAAAAACACATGCATGTGAGTCTACTAAAGGTCGAAATCTGCTCGGATTCAAGCTTTCAAAACAGATGTGAAATAATTGAACGTAATACAAAGAAGACAAAAATGTAACTGACGAAAATGTTGTAATTGTTTAGGCGGATCATGTCAGTGCCTGCTACTTGCAGTGTTTTGGTGTCAACACTAAAACAGCCATTGAAATGTATCGCTACATCAGGAGGATCAATAAAAAAGGAATTGGATTTTCAACAGTGGAAGGCTGAAATTTAATAATAGCACAGTCATAAATCTCTCTGACTGCGTGAGCTACGATGAGAAATGTGGACATGTCCTCACACACAACACAATATTTTCTTACAAGTGCATGTATCTAAGCAGCCAAGATGACCCCACCAAACACATACTGTTCACTTATGTGGCAAAGTCTCATAAACAATAAGCCTGTGAAGGGCTGCAGCACCGGATCAATTGGCTGAAATGTAGGTTATGGGTGAGTAGCCTAGATTCAGGAAACGAGGTCAGAGCAATAACCATCTATCACCATCTGATTAAATGAGTGAGGGGGCATAACAAATCAAAGTGTGGCTGCATAGTTTTCTTTTCTTTAATCAGAGGATGCATAGCGCAGTCTGTAAAACCCGATAATAAATTAAATGCAATGCCTTTTTTTTGGAGCAGAGATCATTCAGGAAGTAGCTCTGACACAGCAGACTCTGACTTATGGGAACGGAGCAGATTGGAGAGGAAACAGAGACTTGACAGGGAATCGAGCAAACCCTTCAACTCGAACTATCAGAGAATGTAAAGTAGGGAGAGGGTGAGCTGAGTTCAGCCATGCAGCGTCAAACCCAGGCCTGACGGGATTCACAGGGACAGCGCCTCATTCTGAAGGATCATACACACGCAGATCTGCAGCAGCAGTCCTTGCGGTCACCGATCAAGACGTTTCATTTAATGATTTATTGTCCACATCCAGACAGGGACCTGATGGTATATATAAGTAGGATATCTACAGGAAAAGGTTTTTCAGATTTAACCTGTGACTGAATTCTGCTTCATCTGCAGATGCTCCAAAGAAAAGGCTGCCTATTCAAGCGTCACAAAGTACTGTGGAGGCCAGAAATAGCTCCAGTCAGGTAAGCATGAATGATGTAACAGGAAGAGAAAGAAGGCTGTCTGCCAAGTCTCGTAGCCTTACGACACTGACAGTCGCAGCCAGTGGTTATGAATGAATAACACCCGGGGTACTAATGACACCCGGGGCTGACTCAGAGCAGGAGCCGTCAGTGGGTGGACCTGGTGGGATGGAATGAGGTGGGCATCTGTAATGGGTCTCACATAGAGAAGGTGACTTTGAAAGCCCTCAAACCTTCCTTTTGTCCACACATTACCATTATTCCATCTACAACACACGTCCAGACCTCCACACACTCATGCCAAATATTCTGTAGTTTCCTGTTTGGCCTACAGTGATCAAGGATTAAGCATCTTTAGGTTTTGAACTGCTCATTGGACTAAACAAGCAGTTTGAGGATTTCCCCTTGGGATTTAGCCAGTTGTGATTATAACTGGGGCTGCACGGAATGATTATTCCAATTGTTGATTCATCTGCCAATTTTTTCTCAACAAATCAATGGGTGCTTGTGTCTAGAAAATGTTTAACATGTCATCACAGTATGCTTTCCCAAGTATAAATCTTCACATTGTTTTGTGTTCAGCAACTGTGTGGACCCCGAATGATTCACTTTATTAGAGAATTGAAAAATATAAGAGCTGGAACCTAAAAATTGATTTTGGGCATCTTCTGATTTCCACATTAAACTGCTCCCCTATGGACATTGTCATTATCCCTTCCATTGAAAATATATATAAATGTCCTCTATTCCGATAGGAACATTAAAATGGGGAGTTCCAACTGATTTGGACCAAATGGACCTTAACACAGACGATTACAGAATCCAGATTAATCAAACAATAAATCGAATATCAAAGCATAGCTGTTGATTTTCTTTGGGTGGACCCCGCTTCAAATTAAATTGAGACACTAATCAACCATGAAAACCATTTTTATAGTTGCACCTCTGATGAGATTCCTCATGGACCGTTTGGAGTTTTCTCTGACTCCAAATGGGAAATAATGGAGGAGAAAACTTTTGACAGCTTTTACTTTTGAGGCACAGCAGCGTTTCCGAGGAGGGGGGCCCTGCCTATCCTATTACCGATTGTGAAGTGTGTGTGTGTGTGGGGTTCCGGAGCAGTCATAGCAGATGCTTATTCATCGCACTGACGGACACCAGCAGCATCATCAGGTGCCGTCAGGGAGAGTCTGGCGGGAGGAGGTGACGCATCGCTTGGGTGTGTGTGTGTGTGTGTGGGGTGAGGACGTGGAGAAATGACGCGCAGCTCCAGTCGGATGCTGAGTATTCCCTCACGACTACAGCGGAGCGGCGGAGGCGGCAAAGCGGTGCGGTGCGGTGCGGCAGCGGCAGCGGCAGGGGCTTTTCCTCATCCTCCTCCACTGACTACCCACGCATGAATGAGCAGAGTGGATCTCACACACGCAAACACACACACACACACACACACACACGTATACACACACACGTATACACACACACACACGTATACACACACACATAGGGGAAGCAAACAGCGGTTTTCCTCCTCCTCCGCATGGACGCACTCAGAAACTCAAACAGCCTGTGAGCTAACAGCATCCATCAGTCACACCTGAGCTAGCCGTGTGGCATCCATGTCTCATCCCCTGCTGTCACGTCAGTCACCAGTACGCAACACATCTCTGCTTGAGGTCAAACAGTGGATGGAACCAACATGTCGTCCGGTGGCAGAGGCGATAGAAGTGTCCCGGTGTCGCCTCGGCTCCGTTACCGCGCCGCTGTGTGGTTTCACGACTCGTCAGCACAAACCCTGCGTCGCTCGGTCCACACCGACTTTCCCGCGGAGCTGACAGCCCGCAGCCGGAGCCCGTCTGTCGGACAACTGCTGCAGCTCCAACAGGGAACACTTCCTTAGCACACACAATCACACACACACACCGGTGTCCTCTCTTACCTCCCACGCACAGCAGGGACATCTCTGGCTGTCCTCTGTGCTCTGCCGAGCGCTCCGGGATTTGTTGGCTCCGCTAGTCTCCTGGTTACTGGGACAAACACTCAAACTGGTCACGGAGACGAGCCGGCATCGTGTCAGCGGTTCCTTCTCGTCTTGTTTCCCTCTGTTGCTCTTTTTACGGGCAGGACGAGACACACACGCACACACATATATACACACACGCTCGCACGGGAGTGAAAACCCTCGCCCCCCTCTCTCTCCTCCTCTGCATTGCCTCAGCTCTCCTCCGCTGCTCCTCCTGCGCGCACAGCCATCTTGTTTCAGCGGCAGGCGGTACCCCTGCGCGCGAGGACAGCTCCGCCGCGCCGCCCCTGACGTCACGGTTGATGAGTAGCAGGCGGGGTAACATCAGTGACATCTATGCTGGGGTTGACGTGAGCTCAACAATGATAAAGCTTTATCTTGTTAACCAAACTAACAAAAGTCTGCTCTTGCTTTACAAGAAAATAACTTGCATGCAAATTCAAAACGTATCTGGGAAATAGCAATCTAACTTGCAGATAAGTTTCATGCAATTTAATTTATCAATTTCACACTTATATTTGTATTAGGGCCCGAGCACTGACAGGCACTGACAGACAGTGAGGCCCTATTGAAATTGTAAGGATTATTATTAGTATTTTTTCAGGCAAATTGAGATGAGTGTCATCACAACAAGGTGGAGATACAAACTAACTCAAAGATGGCCCCTAGTTATTATACATTTTTTTAAATGCAAATGAATAGTCTTTTTGAGGGCTTTACATGCTCAAATGTTTGCCAAAATTTGCCGAAAATTAGAAAGTCGTGAAAATTTACTTTTCAATTCTTTTGAATTACTAACCCTTACCCTTTTTTTTATATTTACATCCTGCACAGAAGCGGACTGCCCAAGGGGTTCAGTCTCTTGTCAAGGACACTTCGGCAAGCAGATGGGAAAGACTAGGGATCTAACCCCCAAACTTCTTGTTGGAGAACGACCACTCTACCCACTAAGCCACACACCCTGCTCATTCCCATGAGAAACTAAGCACAACAAGAAGATGGACAAATTATTATGTGTGTGTGTCTGTGTCATTCTATGCTCCTTTTGATACACATTTCAAAGAAAACCACTGTATTCTCTACTTTACCACATGTATTTGACAACCTTACTTTTATATTTTTGGATTTTAGATACTGGATGATATGACATGCTTAAAAACCTATTGCTAGAGCATAACCCAGTAGTTTCCAACCTTGGCTTCTGACGCCTTACAAGAATCACAGTGTGGGACACATTTAATTTAATATAATTCTGAAAATTCATGCAAAACCTTTTAGTTTATATTCGGTGATCAAATAAATGACATATTGTTCCAATCAATTAGCACAAGGAGTAAGGGTCACGCATTACTCATTAATCAAATCAAACCTCCGGCCTCCTGAACTTTTACTTTGAAGTCTGGATGTCCTAGTTCAAGTTTAGTTTATATTATTTCCAAAAAAGCCTTATGTATGCTGTAGAAAGGAAATTCGAATAAATTCTCCTTACGTGAAACACTGGTAAAATGTTTCTCATTTACACAGAGCGATGCTGCTCACCGACTCAAATTAACTCACCAGTATCCAATGTTCAGGATGTGCATGTCCAAGAATAGATGTGAGTCAGTATGTGGGCAATGTGAGTATATCTTGGTGTCTATTTTGTTACATTGGCAAGAAAGTGGATTAAATAAATATCCTGAGCCCGCCTGGGGAATGGGAAACATCAAATAGGAATCCCATGAGTGCTGACTCAGTCTGAGGATGACAAGAAAGAGAAGCGGAGCACGTTGAGAAATGATGAAGAATCAGACCACAAAGGAGGCTCAGCAGCAAAGAGTTTGACAGGAATTGTGCAAATCAAAATGTTGAGATGAAAAATGGTGTTCAGAGCAGACACTACAGAGAGTATACACATAAGCCTTGCCGTATATATTAAGCCTTACATGATCAAAATCATCAAATATCATCATCACCACTGTCGATGTCATCTTCCCACTTGGTGAAATAGTACTTTTCAATTTACTTATTGTAGCACATGGCCAGTGACACTTTTCATATTGTGGATTTCTTAACATGTTTCCTCCAGACATTTTTATTTTTGCAAACTCAAATACAGTGAATTTATTAACAGCAGCATTTAATAAAAAAGAAAAAGAATAGGTCATTATTCATTTATTATCAGGATAGATAATAATGGCTACAATTCAGGTAATTATTGGTTGCATTGTGGGTCAGGCATTAATATTGTTCCTGTTTTGTGTTCCATTAATGAACACACAACAGGTTTCACATCAGGTTTTCATAATCAAACAAACATCGTCTAAATTCAGTAGTGAGGGGAACAGGTAGAGAGTTGCTTGTAGTACCAACAATAATCATCAGGGGGCAGCAGGTTGAGGCAGTGACTGCTGCTTCAACTGGAAATAAACAAAACGACGAAGTGTGTTGTTTACGCATACGCTAGTCCAAGATGGCTGCTGGAGACAACAGCGGCAGGCCTCCTTGCCTTAATTTCTCCGGCGCGGGTCCTTTGGGAAACAGCCAGCCCAGTAACAGCGTTTTCTCGACGCCTGCGTCCAACGGCGGAGGGGTCGGTGCGGCCGGGGGAGGGTCGGGAGTCGCGAGGCGTCCCAACCCGCAGCTGGGGCCTGGCGGCGGCGACAGCAACGGTGTCGCGACCGGGGCACCGCCGACTGCGCAGAACTCCCTGCAGCAGTCCGCTGCGGCAGGTGCTGCGGCAAGCGGAGCCATGGCCACCCAGGCGTCCAACATGGCAACCGCGGCGTCGAACGCGTTGCAGGCGGCCGCACCGACCGCCACTCCGGCGGCCGCGTCCGTGCTGGTGTACCGGGAGCCGGTCTACAACTGGCAGGCTACGAAGAGCACCGTGAAGGAGCGCTTTGCTTTCCTGTTCAACAACGAGGTGCTGAGCGACGTTCATTTTCTAGTGGGCAAAGGAATGGGGGTCCAGAGGATACCTGCACACAGGTAAGAGGTGCAATATGTGAACAAATGTCTACCGGCTACTTGCGAACGTGTAACGCGTCCTGTGTTGACCCGTGTGCCGCCGCTTGTTGACACCGTCAGGTTTGTTCTGGCTGTGGGGAGCGCTGTGTTCGATGCCATGTTTAACGGTGGGATGGCGACGACCTCAACGGAAATCGAGCTCCCAGATGTGGAACCAGCTGCTTTTCTCGCCCTGCTCAAGTAAGGAAGGACAGATCATGTGAACTGACGACCTGCCTGTCATTAAAGTGGACGTGGGTTGTGATTGTTACATGCATTATTTAGTCATGTTATTGTAGTATAGTATATAGGATGGTATTATATTATTTTAACATGGGCAAGAACTCAGTTTTGTGCAGTTATATCTAATTAAGCACAATATTCTGTCAAAATATGTCTTCATATTTTAGCCTTTTACTCAAAATAGTTACTTCTCTATGTAAATATAGGATGTAATATACGAGTAAAATATGGATATAAAAGCATTTTCTATCTGCCCACTTAGACGATTTTCTAAAAGTAAAGTGCACATGGGGACAGACCTGGTACGTATAATTTAACCGATTGACTCCAATGTTTTTAACTGGTTTTTGTATGAATCAGCAAATCTTAAAGACGTAGGTTGGGTGTTCACCAGCTTTGGTGCTATTGCCTCAAAACCCCTGTTTCCACAAGTCATGATACAGCTGCATAGGATAGATAGATTTATTTTAATGGATCTGAGTGAGCAAGCAGATGAATAAGGATAGATTAGATCTGTTAGATATATGGAGGAGCCTGATGGTGCAGTGGTGGATATGTGGAGGTGAGAAGTTTATACTGAATTGTAACCATCTGTTTGACCTCATGATACATCTGGCGGCTTTGTGGATTGCCTGTACTGTAATGTATAAGCAGCTGGTAATGTTATAACTGGCATCTAAATTTAAGTCTCAGACAATGCAACATCAATCAGGTTAAGCTTATAAATCAATAAATTAGTGACATAGTAAAATTGGTCGGTCATGTATAAACTGTTGTGTTTGAGCAATTTGTAAAAGAGTTGTAAATATATTTATTGGCAAGCTTGATTTGCTAAGGATAAGCAGTTCCATTACAGCTTAATGTTAAAGTGGTACAAATGATGACTCTATTTACACTTTGTCTACTTATTATGCTTGTGTATTTTGGATTGAGTACATTGTCAGAATTTATTAATTTGAAGAAAATATTTCAGTAAACATCTTGAAACGATGCACCTGGACGATAGGGTTTTGTTGAAGCCTATTTGATTGAACTCAAAAGCTTGAGTGGCATCTTCAAGACATGAAGGGAGCCTCACTCACACGTGGATTCTCCCGCAGGTTCCTCTACTCTGATGAAGTCCAGATCGGGCCTGAGACAGTGATGACCACGCTCTACACGGCTAAGAAGTACGCAGTGCCGGCCCTGGAGGCTCACTGCGTGGAGTTCCTCAAGAAGAACCTGAGAGCAGACAACGCTTTCATGCTGCTTACACAGGTCAGGTTAAACCCTTTGAAAAACAAATACATACAGACAATACATGCCATGGAACTTTTTATTATCTGGTTTGACGGTCATAACTGAACACAAATAAATAAATCTATAAATACACAACAATGACATCCGCTATATAGCTACAGAAATAGAGAAGTGATTTCTTGGACTACAGAAATGCAGTTTTATCGAGGTGAAACTAATCTACCTTAAAGACGTAAATCGGATCCATTGATTAACAAACTCACCGATGCCCTATCCAGCATTTTCAGCAGGATCTGAGGAATTTCCGATGCTGGTATCGCAACATCTCTTCTTATTTAATCATAAACTCTTTTTACTCCCGTTGTCTGTTTTGTGAATTTGTCATTTACATATGTACAAATGCATTTCTCAAACTGTGATGTTTATTATTTTTTTCAGGCTCGGCTGTTTGATGAGCCACAGCTCGCCAGCCTTTGTCTAGAAAACATTGATAAAAACACTGGAGACGCTTTAGCTGCTGAGGGCTTTACGGACATAGACCTGGGTAAATTCTGCACTCTCACCTTCAATCTTGCTGTTCCTTTTGAAGGCTATTTGTTTCAATGTGTTGTGAAGCAGGCCATTGATTTTTATGTCTCCCTCCTTTAGATACATTGGTGGCTGTGCTGGAGAGGGATACTCTCGGGGTGAGGGAGGTGCGTTTGTTCGGAGCTGCGGTGCGTTGGGCGGAGGCTGAGGCTCATAGGCAGCAGTTGCAGCCGACGCCTGAAAACAAACGCAAAGTCCTGGGCAAAGCGCTCACACTCATCCGCTTCCCTCTCATGACCATCGAGGAGTTTGCTGCAGGTGAACGACACCAGAGTAAACTGTTACTGTCTCTTTGCTGCTCTCGCTCTTTGGTGACCTCAGACTCTTGATCATTGTCTGTTGGTTTTGTCAATTTCTTCTCAGGTCCAGCCCAGTCCAGTATTCTCACAGACAGAGAGGTGGTGAGTCTCTTTCTCCACTTCACAGTAAACCCTAAGCCCCGTGTCGAGTTCATCGACCGGCCTCGCTGCTGCCTCCGCGGGAAGGAGTGCAGCATCACACGTTTTGGACAGGTGGAGAGCCGCTGGGGGTACAGCGGGACAAGTGATCGCATACGGTAAGAGAGGAGCAGAACATTTAAATAATTTTAATTAATGTGCGATTAACAGATGAAATTGGCCTGTAATTTCATCTGCCAAGATAATTACTGTGTAGTCAATGAAAAGGTTTTCCCTGTTTCCTCTCAGCTTCTCAGTAAACAGAAGGATATTTGTGGTCGGTTTCGGCCTCTATGGCTCCATACACGGACCCACAGACTACCAGGTCAACATACAGGTATGGACCCTTCAGAATTCAGATGAAAGTCTCATCCCTTGGGAGCCATCTAGGCAAAACCTTAGTATTTATTTCAAGAACAACATATGCAATTTTAATGGTCACTTGGAAATAAAAACTGCAAGAACAAAATTATTAGTAAAATCCAATATAATTGAATTAAATCAGAAAGAGTTGGCCCTTTTGCTACCCCAAAACAAAGTAAAAAAAGAAAGAAAAAAATATGAATTATATATAAACTAATTGCATCAATGCAACAAAATGATCGGCTTGGTGCTATATTTGTCAAACAACTGCCATCCTTGGTGTTTTAGACTTGTCAGAAATGGTGTGTCTTTCTTTTATAGCGTCTCTGATCCTGTTTAACATATTCTGAATGTTTGTGAAACCTTCTCTTCATGCAGATAATTCACACAGACAGTAACACGGTGCTGGGACAGAACGACACAGGCTTCAGCTGTGACGGCTCAGCTAACACATTCAGAGTCATGTTCAAAGAACCAGTGGAGATTCTACCCAACGTCAACTACACTGCCTGCGCAACACTTAAGGTTTGGGAATTCTTTGTGAAAAATTTATAAATAATACAAACCATTAAACTTGCACAATGCTATTCACTAGTGCACTGGAGTATAGGATGTTTTATTTCTCCGCTTAATATATGTAATAAGATAATCTAATTTGTTTCTATTGAGTATTCAGCTTCCTCTTCCTCCTCTTTCTGACGTACAGGGTCCAGACTCTCATTATGGGACGAAGGGAATGCGAAAGGTTACATATGAGTCATCATCCACCGGCACAAAGACCTGCTTCACCTTCTGCTACGCAGCGGGCAACAACAACGGCACTTCCGTCGAGGACGGACAGATTCCTGAGGTCATCTTCTACACATAGTCACCTCCGACATGGCAACGATTTTCCATCAAATGTGACTGACTGACACCAGCGCAGGGCCACACCTCAGCAGCCCAACTGGGGACTAATCTGTCAGACATCATACTGTTCCCTCCATATAGTGTCCTACCGTCGGCCACATGGGAAGACAACTTGCTGTGGGGCGATGTAGGTCACTACATGGGGTGTAGCTCGTCATTTGAGATGCTGTCTCTCTTTCTTAGTGACTTCTTTTTATCTCATTGTGTTGTAGTGGTGCCAGTCTCTGACACAGACATGACTGTAACAGACTCCACGGGGGAAGCAGAGAGGGAGGGAGGAGCCTCTTAGATCAATCGCAGTATCCATGTCCCTGCTGTGGATTGACGGCATAAGGCTTGACACTGAATTCTTCTTAAGCTGTATGATTCCCCTTCCTGTACTGAGCAGCATTTGTGCGAAGGAGAGTCGCAACTGTATGAATGTACAGTAATATCACATTTTGCCAAGAAAGGATCCTCACCATTGTTCAGTATAGACCAGAATTTCACTGACATGACTTCCATAGACTTGAAGACCTCGTAGGCTTAACGGATTCTTGGCAAATTCGAACCAAACTTCATACTAATCTTAACAATATGGTTATGGTAAGCTATTTTGGGTTTCTACATACAGTACAATCTGTGATATCTTGTGTCCTTGCTTGGTAGTTGCCTATAACCAAGATACCTTGCACTTCTTGGCCTTGCATATGTTCATTTGGTTGTTCTATGGATGCACACTGATCTTCAGATATGTTTCTATTTAGCTTTGTTTTAAAAAGTGTTGGGGGAGAACTTTCCTTCTTGGTGCGGAAGTTAAAGGGTTGTATATTAAAGTGGCATTTATTAACATTATATATGTAACTTGAAATAACTATTGATTAAAGAGTGAGGAAAACATATTGTGATGCTTGTTTCTTTAACTCTTCATCTGAAGTAAAAAATGACATATTTTGAGTTATGTGCTTAGTTGTAAACAGTCATTGAGGATTGGTGCTTCTTGTAGTGTCTGACCTTTAAATATAACAGTGGGCTAAGCCCAGCAATGGGAATAAATTCAGTGAATGAGGGAATTTTCATTTTTCAATGAACTATCCCAAATCGACTGACGTGCCCACAAAAACCTTAGGTAATATGTAACAAACAATTATTTTCATCATCACTCTATCTGACAGTTATTGACTTTGATGAATTGAGTATTCAAGTATAAAAATAATGAAATAGCCCACTTTTATTCCTTGAGTTTTTAGTTTCCATAAACTGAGAAATTAGCATGGCAGACTGGAACATCGAAGTATCGGCAGTTGCCTTATCAGTTTTTTAATCTTTTATGTTGTTGTTGCTGTAATTATTATACAGTATATGTATTGCCAAACCCCAATAACTCATGAAATAAGAAATGGCAATTCATCATTATTTACTATTACGCTGGTAATTGTGGAAATGGTCACTGAAGCAACAGCCATCAGAGAAGCCAATGCTGTTGAATTGTTCCTAAAAAATATGATAAATATTTAATTGCTTATCGTTTCCCTTCTTTCAATCAACTTTTTAACCAATCTAGTGTACTGGTGGTTTTCTGGGTGTCTGGGGAAACACTGACACATATAGTGGAGGTCAACAGGGGCCCCTCAGAGATTAATCAGTATCAATAGTGTTGTCTAACTCACTGTCAGAAACTCAATATTCTTACATCTCAAAATGTCCAAACTTTCCCTTCAGCTTCTCTCAGCTGACTGACGCAATAACACAATTTCAGGAGTCACATTTTTCATCATGAGTTAAATGTTTTAATTCAGTACATCCACTAAACAAAGGTACAATTCAGGAACTTTAATGTAATTCCCATGGTTTTATCTGGCCATCAACCATTTAAATACACATTATTGCAGCAGTATCACAGTGCAGTGAACAGGCCCATCCTGGCAGAGGAGTCGGGATTAAAGCTTTAGATTAAAGCTACTGCTTTAATCTAAATGTTCCCTAAAACCCTTGCCCTAGGCACTTGGTGTCCTGTAGCTGTGAAATGAAAAAAAAGATAGCATTGCTGCTTCCACTAGCCTCAAACGAAAACTTAAGCATTGTTTCTGCTCCGGACTCATAGCCAAACAATTTTGTGCAAAGTATCTGTAAGCCTGTGCAAACGGGGCCCACGGGGTAGGGGTTTAGAGATTAATTTGGTTTGAATCTTTTTAATCCAGGGTCAGAGTTTACATTTTGTCCAAGTAGTTTTCGAGGAGGGGGATGCCTTCTTTCAGGCCTTTACGTTTCCTAATTTCAGCAACAACTTGGTGGGCTCTGCAGGTGGGGTCGCTGGGGTCCCCCGGGAGAATCTGCCAGTGGTCGAATATGCACTGAGGGAAGGCCTGTCCTCCAGTGTTACTGCGCAGGTCAGCTGTGAACCCTGGAGGAAATAAACACATATTAATAGAACTACTCTCTCTGCCAACAATGTGACTCTGATCAGCTGGAATTGCTTAACATCTTCATCAAGGTTGGTCTGTTGTAAACAAATGACTCTGAGGATGCATCATAGACTAAAAATAGATATGGATGACGTGCCTTGCCCCCTAAAAATGAAGCCAAGGCATCTTGATTGCCACCTGGTGGCTGGCTGCAATATAGGTCATTAATCCTGCCTATTAGTTTTGTGTCATTTTAGGTGGTTGTTATAATACTGGTGTTTTCTCTACTGCAGAGACTCTGGCTACAGGATTTTTTTGCTAAGTTTCTTGATAGTGGGAGAAAGTCAATCATCCATCTTTCTAAACAGTCCATGATACGCACAGACATTTTTCAGTGTCCATATCATTTTACAATATTTAAAATAATCACTTAAATGGATCTTCATGTACAGACACTTCAAAGAGCATATTTAGTCTATTCATACTTCATTTTATCAACTCTATTGGGTCAAACTAGTGAAATACAATTTTATCAAGAAACTACAGGTTTAATAGTTAGATCCAACAATAAACAGATCCACAAACTCACCAAATGACTCGTTGACGGGCAGGAAGGCTTTCACCACGAACATGGGAGTTCCCATCACCTGGGATTCCTCGAACACGTGACCTCGTTTCCGGTTTAACACGCCATAGATCCCACCGACCACCTGCTCAGGGCACTGTACAAATACGAGGCACAGCGGTCAGAAATACCCGGTAAACTGACTCAGAGAAGTTAAACATAAACATCAAGACACTTGATTAACGTTGAACATTTTATGGGGATTATATGTTTAGTGTGTGTAAGTTATGTTTCTCTATCTCTTCAAATATACTCACAGAAAATGTAGTCTAGAATATGTCGACATGAAGGGTCATAGATTTACAGAATTAACAGTCTTGTTTATCACTTGGTTTGGAGGTGGGCCGCCTCCATATATACCTGTATCTCCACCAGGTAAATGGGCTCCATGAGACGGGGCTGAGCAGTGAGCTGGCAGGCGTACAGGACCCTACGAGCTGTGGGAATGATCTGTCCTCCGCCACGGTGGATGGCGTCTGTGTGCAGCGTCACGTCATAAATGTCGAAGCGGATGGATCGCATGTTTTCCTCACATAGCGCCCCCTGCAGGTTGAAGACAGAGAATGCATCAATATTTTCTGGAGAATGCGAGTACGTGTACAAATAGTTAAATGTAACCATAATGAATCGCTGCCCACCTCTTTGGTTGCCCACTGGAAACCAGCCACCACACTGTCCTTGATCTCGTTGAGGTACTGAACTCCCTTCGTCATGTCTATCAGGAGGTTGGGCCCCGACCCATCTGGACCGAAGCACCAGATCTTCCTGGCCTCCGTCACCTCCCACTCGTACTTGTCGGCGAGGTAACGAGCGCGAACCTTCAGCTCCTGCCGAGCGCTGACGTCCCCTTTCTCGATGTCCTCACCCAGGCCGTCGGGGAAAGGACGGGACTTCATGAAGAGACGATTGTGCTTGTTTGGCGACTTGGACAAACACATCTGGTCTGACTCTTCTGACACTGTTTCTCTGTAAGACACGACTGGGTCGGATTTCTGGAGAGAGATGAAGGGAGAGGACATCAGACTATAGAATAGTGGTGGTAGTGCACTAAGGTAAGGATCAAATCATTTAAAGGTTCAGTGTGTAGAACTTGTGACATCTAGTGGTGAAGTTGAATGTTGCAGCTGAAAACCCGTGTTTGTGCAATTTGGTGCAGATCAGATTTAGTGGTATTTTCGTTTTACATAATTTAGCAGAGACAATATTTGATGTTTTTGTATTTGCTTGAATTTTTTGAGGAATCTGAAATATCCGATATCAGTCGAGTGAAGAAGCTTGACATGTTTTTCACCTCATGCAACTGGTTCCATGTAAATAAATACATTTTGAATTCATTTCTGATTCAGCCTAATAACATTGAGCGGCACATCTTATTGCAAGACCTCTGTCCCTCTGTTCTGGCCGTCTCACCTTCAGTGGAATGCAGGCGTGGTCCTCCTCCAGGTCTTTCAGGCAGATCTCCAGGTGCAGCTCCCCCGCCCCGGCGACGATGTGCTCCCCGGACTCCTCGATGATGCACTGCACCATCGGGTCGGACTTGGCCAGACGCTTCAGACCCTCAACCAGCTTGGGCAGGTCAGCGGGGTTCATGGCCTCCACAGCAACTCGGACCACTGGGCTCACGCTGAACTTCATCACTCTCATGTTGTGGGCCTGCGGATAGAGCCACCAAGTTGACAGTTGTGATAATACCTCATTATAAATACACTGTACAGAAAGGGAATGTCCCTGTTCCCCCTTAGCCCTACCACTTGGTCTAGACCCTTTGTTTTGAACAGGGCCATGAAGGGGTGGTGCTGTCTCATTTCTCTAAGTGATGTAGAGGTTGTGGCCATCCAGCTCTTCAAACACCCTCTCATACGTAGTGAATTCAGGACCCCCCCTAAACATGCTGAAGAATGCCAGAATTAATATAACGTTAGTTGATATTGTTTGTCATTGTAATAACGTTGGTTGGCTGCTCATAACGTAGCAAGCGGTGTCCCAGCTCCTAGGGGAAAATATTCTAGTCGTACCCCTTGTGGCTCCGTTTGGAGGGGACACTACCCAGCAAGGGGCCCCTCGTATCTAAGGGTAGGGCCAAGGGAGAGGAATCGGGACAGGCCACACAACTGTTTGTTGCATGAAGATGGGAGGAAAAAAGCCATACTTGTTCAAAGGTGGTAATGGTCCCTGTCTTAATAAGGTACTGGTCGACTCCAACAAGACCCACGATGTTGCCGCATGGAACGTCTTCAATAGGCTCCACATAGCGGCCCATCATCAGAATGGTCCTGGATAAAAGAAGAGAATTACGTTTGATGAACAAGTTGCCGAAAAATAACCTGGAAACACAAGAGGAGCAGAGATGCTCTAGTTTCTAAACAAGACACGCTCACCTCTGGATGGGTTTGCAGTAGAGGTCCTCTTTCTTGCCGGGGTTGAAGTTTGGCCCCATGATGCGAACTTTCTGACCAGTGGACACACATCCAGAGAACACACGGCCAAAGGCGTAGAAACGACCCTTGTCGGTGGTTGGCACCATCTTGGAGATGTACATCATCAGCGGAGCCTTGGGGTCACAGTTCTTGATACCTGAAAAGAGAAAAAATCTTCCGCTCAACATCTAAATAAAGTAATTGTCATGTTGCTCCTAATTAAATGATGTCTCGTCCATGTTGCACTGACCCATGGCAACCTCGTCGTCTCCGGGCCCCTCGTACAGCAGCTCACAGCGGTATCTCTGTGCAGTGACGGGGGGAGGGGAGGTGGATAGTGATCATCTGGAGCAGGGCCTCTCCAGCCGGCAGCCAGCGACGCATTACAGCCTTCAGCAGGGGCTTCCCCTCCTTGTCCTTGTCCTCCGAGTCCAGTTTGACGTCCAGCTTCTCAATGAGTTTGGCCGCCTCTTCCTTTTTGAAGTTCATGATGGCATCGAAGACCTTAGAGGCAAATGAGAGAGGGCGAATACAAATGAAGACATCCTCTTTTATTTATTTAGTTATTATGATTGCAGAGAAATGAAACAATACTCATGAAAACTGGTGCAGTCTAAAGCCGTTTTCAGACAGGAATTCATCAGATGAATTAAGCTCTTATTAAACTCAAGGTGTATTTTCAGTTACCTTGAAGATGGGGTCCAAAACAAGCTGGCAAAATGTGCGGGGGAGTTTCTGACCATCAGGGCCGATGGCTGTCTTACTGAATTTGCCGACACTTGGATCAAAATATCTGGAAGATGCATAAAATATTGAACAAACATGCTTTACAGCCTGGCAACCTTTCTCTATCAATGCACTTGTGTTTACCTGTCTCCCCACAGCTTCTTCATCATGTCCTCCACTTTCTTACTCCTCTCTGCTGGTCCCAGCTGAGCATATCCTTTCGAAGCAAACTTCGCTACGTACATCTCAGCAAACTGCTTTAGGGTGAATGCCCAGCCGTGGAGGCCAGAGCCGAACCCGACTGTGCCGATGATAGGGTCAATCTGAGAGAGAAGACCCCATTCGTCTATGCTATCACAAATAAAATGCTCTTACTTTAAATTCAAGCTGTATTAGTGCATAAGTGTGTCTGTGGTGCATGTACCATACCATGATGCTTCCCATGGGTCCTCCCTCATCCTCTCCATAGGTGGAGATAATGACGTTGACGTTCTCCACGATACGCTGGAAGGTCTGGAAGAGCTCGTCGGGCTTCAGCTGCAGCTCGAGCAAAGCGCGGTCCATCTTGTTCATCATCAGAACCGGTTTGATACGCTCAGCGATGGCCTGCCGCAGCACGGTCTCCGTTTGTACACACACGCCTGGCAGAGGAAGTAAACAGGTGAGCGTGGGAAGGGCACTTATGAGATGGGGGGGGCAAAGACGTGAAACATTGTGCGATTACCTGAGACACAGTCTACCACCACTAGGGCTCCGTCAGTTACCCTGAGGGCAGCTGTGACCTCAGAGGAGAAGTCAACGTGACCCGGAGAATCAATGAGGTTGATGAGGAAGCCGTTGCCGTCTTTGCCCTGCTTGATAAACGCCAAGTCATTGTCTTCAAGCTCGTAGTACAAGGAGATGGCCCTGAGTCACAGAGAGGGCATCATTCAAAGTCTGGACAAGTGCTTATCTATCAACACCATTCATCTTAAAACATGTATAACGAATGAATACAAAAAATAATAAATCAAACTGAATACTTTTCTTCAGTGAGTCAAGACAGGCTGACGAGCTTAGTTCAAGTTTTATTCGCTGACCCAACTCAAACAAAGCGAATAGATGCACTGTATGAATGTGGGTGTGATTGGGTGAATGTGAAATTGTAATGTAAAGCGCTTTGAGTGGTCATCAAGACTAGAAAAGCGATATATAAATACAAATCCATTTACCATTTACATACACACACATTTACTGAATTAGTATCATCATCAGCCCCAAAAGTCTTTTAGGCTTTAGCTAAAATGATATTTATATTATAATAGTATTTCATATTAAAAACAGGCCTAATGTGATTCTGTGACAATGTTTCTTTCTCCTTTGATATTTTAGACACAGATTGATTTGAAAATGAAAGGCCCCAAAAAACAGTTGTGCAGTGGTTTTCTCATGTTGTCAATCAATCTGATCAACCCACAGCCAAGGTCCTGATGAAGCTCAGATGTATTTCTAAGGGTTAAATTCATAAATGATACCAAAGTATTTTTCCCCACCCAAAATTGAAATAAAGGTATTGCGAAACTTTGTGATTAAAATAACAAAACAATTAGGAATTCTGGGGACTTCGAACCAAGTTTTCAAGACCTTCACTGTTTTGCACGATAACACTGAGCTGTGTCTGAGCCCTGTGCTCTGAGGCAACGCACGTGGATTTGATGGTGATGCAGCGCTCCTGCTCGTCTTTGCGCGTGTCTGTGAACCGGGTCTCCCCTGCCCGGGATGATGCGATGATCCCCGCCTTGGACACCAGCGAGTCAGTCAGCGTGGACTTCCCGTGATCCACGTGGGCGATCACGGATAAGTTTCTGATGTTGGACTTTTTGTCCATGATGGCACGGATCTGATCCACTGTGAAGTTCACCTGGTGGAGAAGGGGAGGGAGGGTAAGGGGGTCATGTGGAGTTCCAACCAGCAGAGGTTGTAATGTTATTTATGTCCACTACCAAATCTCTAATGCTGCTCCGAGTGGGGTTATAAAAAGAAAGACGTGTCTGTAACTGAATCCATGGGCCTGATCAACACCGCATGTTGACTTCACCTTCTGGTCTCTGACCAACACCAGAAGTGCTGAATCACTAGCACCAGATTACTCAATCGTGCAGGGAGCGGAATGTTTTCAATGTTAGCCTTAAATTACTATTACAATGTTGCAAATATATTAAAATACGCCAAATAATGATTTGAAATATTAATAACAAAAAAAACATATGTGTTTCAATATGTGAGTAATGATTGAAGGCTTAAACTGCTTTATAATATAATCTATAATACGTTTATTTTGATCTGGAGGTTATGTTTTCCCAATCGTCCCTTTGTTTGCATATATTAGAGGACTTTTAAGATCATGAAGGGGTTTTGTGATCTTTATGTCAAGGTATATTATGAAAATAAATCAACATAGTGGGTTTAAATGGACCTATTATCAAATTAGTAACTAATATGACTGAAAAAATAACGGACAAACATTGACAGTACAGATGTCTAACATAATTCTAGCATTAATTTCTAAAACAATTCCATGATCCTAATCCTAGATATCCAGAGTAATATAACTATTCATAGATGTTTTAAAGCCATTTAAAGTTATTCACCATGGTGAGGCAGTGCTGCAGCTCTGTGTAGGTGACGTCTTTATTGGAGGCCTACATATATATTTAACAACATATTTCTGTCGCCCCCTCCAGCCCGGTCTAAATCTGCGGGTTATGGTGATTGGAGGACTCACTGTCATGCACATGAGAGCAGTCAGGACTTGCCCCCTCACATCGTGTCACAGCTTGATATTAAAGGATTTGTTTAGAACGTCACAGAGCGCAGAGGCCCGGCCAGCTTTTAGGCCACAGCTCTGCTCCTAATCAGCTGCTGCGTATATAACACACACACACACACACACACACACACACACACACACACACACACACACACACACAACACACACGCACACACACACACCGGTCCTCCATCTGAACACACTCATCACGTCACAAAACACCGGGCATCGGCATCAGTTGGAGCCGCACTCGCCCCTGACAGCCTCCGCAGCTTGTTGCACTCAAACTGTTATGCTGATCCAAAGGAGCCTCTGAGCCTGGTTTTCTTTCTCCTGCTTCAAACATATCAAATACACAATACGAGCACACACACACTGCGGACTCACCATTTTTTCTGCAGGTGGTTGCTCTTCGTGTGAGACGGTTTGTTGCTGTGAACTCTTGAGGACACAGTCCCGGTGCTGCTGTTACTGCTGCTGCAGGGAAGAGGCTGCAGCAGGGGGCGCTGTTGAGGTACAGTGTGGGTGCGTGTTTATGTTTGTGTGGCTGTGCGAACGCTCTGCTGCGCCATCGAGTCCTTGCTGGGTGTGTTAGTGCGTTTTCGTTATTCTCTTTGCATGCTGTTTTTATTATTCACTGTTAGTTAGTCTTCGTAGCAGCTTCACACCCAACAGTCTCTGATCTTTCCTCTGAAGAACAAAGGCACAGTTTGGGCTTCTTCCTTTAGTTTGAGGAAGTTTATCTCATATACTGCCAACATAGATATGAATGCTGCCATCTTGCACAATCGTAGTCAGTAGTGATCGAGGCTATGTTGCCATGGAGGCGAGATCTGTAATTTTGGATCAGCAAAAAAGGCACATTGACACCTAAATTCAAAATGTTTATAAACTTAACATGAACTAATTCAGTTCATATTTGACTCAGCTTTTCTGACATAGTCACTTCTACGAATCAGTTAGAGTCACATTCAGGGGATTATTTATGCAGATGTTTATTTCTTGAATTATGGTGGAAATTATGTTTCAGGGGCAAATTTACAAATTCTTAATGCGGGGGATATTTACCTAGACTCCATGGATGAAATGCAAATATAGAAAAACTTCACTGTACATACAAAAATAATAAATAACATTTTGTTGTAGATACATTTAATGATGTCTGTTTGTATTTTTTTCATTTATCCATCCTTTTTTGTCACTCCATCGCGTTTCATTAAAATATTAGTTAAATATGTTCCAAAGAACATCTGCCACTTGCAGCAACAACACAGCGGTTGGGTTCATTCGTCCTTGTCAAAGATCATCTGAGGTTTAACCACTTCAAGATGCAGTAGCAGTTGTCTGCCAGCTGAGGGCAGAGCAGCACCAAGCATCTATAGGGGAGGTTGAGAGAAACTGAAACGGGGGAGGGACATGTGTGTCTATGAACGTGTCCATATGAACATGTATGTGAAGGGGACTTGGATGATTTCTGTTTCCTCTGTGCACTCAACTCTACAAGCTTAGAGGAGAAACGCAGCTCTGCTCTGAAATATACATTCTTCACAAATGCAGCATCAAAGACATAATGGGCCCACAAGGGAGCTGCTGAGTTCCTGACTACATAGATTAATGCTGTTGAGGAACCATTCATTTTTTATTCTTTTTAAACAACAAAGATTTTTTGAAACCATTTTTTATTTCTTCGCCAGGAAGATAATGGATTTCTCTCCAGGTGCTCTTCAGCTTTTGTGCAGAGACCTATAGGCCACATTTTCCTGATGAAGGGCCAGAAGTTATTAAAAGTAATTATTGCTGGAGGAGGAATTAACTAAGCATATCTTGTTTTTATTACCTGAAACCACCAGCTTGCGATTAACATCAACTGATAACTGATCTATAAAGTATCAATTCATGTTTAACCATGAAAAATCCCATTCACTAACAACCCTGTATGAACATTATAAAGGGGAACTGTCTCAAAAGGTCACAGAGAACACACCAACTGAATCTGAGGGAAACACAACATTTATAAACACAAGGGAAGAAGCATATTAAAGTTTGCGTTCGAAATCCAATCGGTCCTGAGGCCGTGTCAACAGATACAGATATTTTCTCATTTCATTGCAACACGACTGTGCCCTGTGTCACGTTTCCACCAGTGCAGCTGACCTAATAAAAACAGCTCTGTTTAGAGGTGTGTGCAGTCACTCAAGGAGATGAGCACAGATTACGCTTCACGTCAAGAAACAAAACTGTGCTTAATTTATGGCATAATGAATTATTTCTTATATTCTATGTACAGCTGAGGTCTCCTTGAAGCTTCCCTCTGTAGGCTGTTGACTGTCAAAACAAGCTTCTGTCTATGCAAATATAAATAGAGGAGAAATCTGCTCCCTTCAGTCTCCACAAACTGATGTGCAGATGTAGAGTGATTCCTGAATTTAATAGAACAAGTGAAGATTGGATTTGATACAATTTACAACATCGTAGTATCACATGTATGTTGACATATCGCGCAGCAATGTGGATGGCATCATCATCCTCACCCTCATCCTCATCTTCATCATCACCGTCACACTTTACACAACGCTTGCTGTGGCACGTGTAACTCAGAGCTGACGGAGAAGCTTTTGGTTTCTTTTTACCCATTTAAATTATTCAATTCATACAATATTGATAGAGTGTGACAACATAGAGACAGCAACAACATTAACCCTAAACAACCCCACATAAATAACGCCGTCACAAATCATAACCAGGGCATACTGATAAATATATATATATATATATGTATATATTAAGTAATATAGATAATAATAAATAAATGTAAATAGAAAAAGATTAATGTAATAAATTGTGCATAGTAAAAAATAGCACAATGAGGACGAATAACAAATTAAAATAAAAGTTAATAATATGAAAACTGATTTGTTAAGTTCAGCGTTCACGAAAAATATGCACAACACTGTACAGGGAGCCACTGCAGCTATCAGGGCCACCGTACAAATGGCTCAATCTGGTGTCAGATACTGTAACAAGGTCAAAGGTCAGATGAGTCTGACGTGAAATTCTGCATTGATTTTATCAAACCCTGAAAATACCCGACAGGAAATCTGTTGTTTAAAAAAGTCCACGGTTACACAAATGATCCAATTACTGTGAATTGAAATGTGTATTTTAATGAAGATCCATGATCAGGAAAACAAAGTAAATATACCTGAGCTCAGTTAATATATGATCCGTCAGTTTCTCTTAAGATAATAGAATTAAATCTGGGGAAAGTGCAGCTGTGGAGAACGAGTGTCTCTCAGTTCAAATAATTAACATATGTATAAATAATATACAGGTATTGATTATTTTTTATATATATATGTAAGGTTTTCATCATCTAGATTGTTTAATAGATAAAAGAGCAAACCTTCATCTCAATTGAAAATCTTTGTTATTTATTACACAATTGATTTTGTAAGCAAAGTCAGTCTGGAGTGGAGGGAAAGAAAGGGAGGGAGGGAAGGGCGGGGGGGGGTGTAAGGGATGTGATGATATTGAATGGAGGGAAAGAAAGGGAGGTAGGGAAGGTCTTCATCCACCAGAGTAATTGAAGAGGGATGTGATGATTGAAATGTCAAATGGAAACTCTGAAGAGAAAACTATACCATTTCCCCCTCGTCGTTCCTTCTCGCTCTTTCTTTTCCTTCTCTATCTTCTTCATTTCTTTCCTCTCCTTCTTCTCCATCTTCTTTGTTTCATGTTTCTCCTTCTTTTCGATCTCTTTCTTTTCCTTCTCTATCTTCATCATTTCTTTCCTCTCCATCTTTTTCATCTTCATTGTTACCTGTTTCTCCTTCTTTTCTAGACTGGGCGGACCCGAGCACATGCATTTTGAAGCGTTGCATCGTTTTGCCCGAAAAAAATAAATAATGACTGAGGAAATATTGACACATAGAGCTGTTCAGGCTTGGACTCTGATCATGAGACAAAAGTTTGGTGGTGATAGGACAATGCAGAGTGGAGTTATGACAACATCGTCTCCTTTGGCGAAGGATGAACCTTTCTGAGAGAAGATCGGTCAATGTGAACACGTTCCTGGGGTCTCGGGGGGCTTCGTTGAGTCATTTTGCGATGCCCATAGAAAATTCCTCCAGAATACATACATTTTCACCACTTTCTATCTTTCTGCACATTTTGGTAAGAATTTTAGCATGTTAAAGCCCTCAAAAAGCGAATTAATTTGCCTTAATAATAATAATAATCATTACAATTTCAATAGGGCCTCCCAATGTCAGTGCTCGGGCCCTTATAAAGGTGGCAAGTTGCTTCCACACTGACCTGGCACCTGCTTGTGTAATATTTCATCTTCCTCTCCTGTAGCTGAATTTGGGCTTTTACTAGTTTGGGTACGTGCAGCAAATACGGTATGAGCTTCACTCTACACAGCCCTGAATCGCTTTCATTTCTCTCATACGTGTGTGAAGCATTGGGAATTACCCACAATCTGCAGGTGAATCACTTGGTCACTGACCTTCAGATACGGGCCATCCAACATGCATTTCATCGGTGAGCGACAAGGCTGTGTGCCCAGAGCATGCTCTCTGATTCTCACCTGTCCGTATAAAAAAAGATCAACAGTCCCTGGGTTGATCTCAGAAGCTGTGTAGCCTACTTTTGTTCCCCCAACACGGATCTATTTTTTTTTCATGAGAAGAGCTCAGCCTGGCGTGTTAAAGACATTCCTTTTCAATTTCATACTTCGTCTTCCTCAGGGAAATGTGTCAACTGTTCATATTTGTTCACACCCAGGCATATTGTATATGGGTAGGTTGGATAAAGCTACAGCATTTTTGAAAATATATATTTTTCCTTTTCTTTAAATCCTAAACACATATATCCATGAGTGGATGTACCTCTCAGTAACCCCTAAGTAGCATGCCTCCAAATGGATGTGATAATGTGGATTAACAGTATGATTTCATCTGCAATAACACTGCAATTATCAGAACTGGGCTGCAGCCAAATTCTTGGTATTCAGAGATGTGCTTAAAATGTTCTGGCTAGATAACCTCTGTGTGTACTTTGAAACTGTCTAATCTGAAGATAGAGCCACAATAAAGATAACGCTGCCCCGCTGCCATGCAATTAGGGGTATTACAGTACTGATAAAACTGGCTGTTCGTCGTAGGTAAGTTGAGTTTAATGCAACAAATAGGCTACAGAAATCGTTCAAGTTCCTTGAAAGATTAAAGGATCAGGTTTCATACAGAGGTTACAAATACGATTATTAAAATTGCTCTGAATCTATTGGGTCCTGAGTGAATCAGTGAAACCATAATTCACAGCACATCCGCCAAAATCTAATTTTCCTAACATAACATTATTACTGAACATTAGAGATTCTGGACCTGTATATTTCTGAAAAGCCTGCGGGAGCTGTAAAATCCATGTCGGTCTCCACGGTGTTGAAATCAAAATTCCAAACTGCTTCTGTAAGTTTGATTGATCAACATTATGGGACACGCCTGACAAACAAACGCCTGGGAAGCAAAGGGAATATTTACCCCCTCTTTACAGTTTAAACAGAAAATTTGAGTCTGCGGACTCAGCTGTGTGCCACACAAACCCCAAGCAGGTCTGAATCACCTTTTTCTTTCCTCCTATGCACTCCTGTCCCTCCCTGCTCTTTTTAATGGTTTAGTAAAGGCAACATCATCCCAGAGAAAAGAAGGTTACAAAAGAAAAGAATCAAAAGAATAATATAACTCATATCAGTCTACTTTGAAGGGTCTGATGAAGGAAACATGTCAAAGAATTCATCTGAAGAGAAAAGAAAATGAGTGTCTTTCTTCAGACGTGCTTTGAAGTCAAGCCAGTGGTGGAGGAATTACAGTATGTGCTTTTCATCAGCCAGTTGAGTCCACTTTTTTCTGAACTGCGGAGAAGTTTAATAGCTCTGCCATTGATCAAATCTCTTCCCCCACTGTGATAATTGCTAGACACGCCTTTGAGACTTAGCAAGTATCATTTTGTGTTTCTGCTGCCAGAACATATTATATAATCCCTTTGCTTATGGTGTTTATGCTTCTAATTATGGTTATAAAGATAAGACACTGTGAGGCGCACAGTGGTGGTTGTTCACAGAAACTGAATAATAACAAGTGCCTCATGAACGTACACAAAGAATCAGAGGGAGTGTTTTCCAAATGAATGGATAGTTGGAACAATTTTGACAATTTCTGCTTCTAGGACTTTGGTTTGACAGATTCATTAATGAGTGTGTGATTGTGTTGTTATTCCAAACTTTTTTTATCTTCTGTGCCTTTTAAATCAAAGCAATGTCTGCACACGACAGGTCCCCAGTAGTCGAATCCAAACCCTTTTGACTGAATCCTCCATGTTTGTCTGGATGGGAGATGGAAAAGACAAAAAGTCTGTGCGCTTACAGCTTTCTAGACACTACTGAGAAAACTTCAAAACTCCATTGTATATTGAGCCTCTCCTTATCATAGACGTGAAGATGGACAACATGACTGCTCTAAAAAAACTGAAGCCAAAGCATCTCAAATCCCCTCTCCTCCATGTTTGTGGCTGGGACACGTACCATAGGAAACAGTCTGTGGTTGATCCTGTCCGAATGCTAACGTTTTCAAATAAGTACGCAACAACACAGCTGAGCTGAAAACAGCCTTGTTAATGATAGCCTGACATATTGAGCAAACCAAAATCAACTTTTGACATGATGCTGATTCTAAATTACAGACTAATTCTCTAGATTCTTTTAAATCCCTTATCAAAACTTTATAAAGAATTTACATTAGCTCTTATTTACCCTCACTCATTATAACTATCTATTTATTTTAGCATTTCATTATATCTGTTGAATCTTAGTTTTTTCTCGACTCCTGCTCTATTGATTTATTGTCACAGTTTCTTCATTTTAAAGTTCTGTAATATTGTTAAGAAAAGTGATACATAAATTAAAATGTATTTTCACTGTAATTCTTATTTTCTTTTCTTTATTCTGCTTGTTCATTTATGCAGTAGGATTATAATGTAGACGATTGGTCAGGTTCCCTTTTAATTTAAATTATATTCATTCCCATCCCAATAGTGATGATAACTTTCAGTCCATTAAAATAGCATCCTTACAGCTTTGCTGCTAACATGTGTCAGCAGATTTGTGGTTGTTTTGGTTTGAACTGATGAACTAATTGTTACAAACAGATAAAGATAATCATGACTCAGTCCGCCCTCTGCCTTTTAAAGCAATAAAAATGAGCTGTAAATCAATTCTATCCAACAAAGAATTCAATGTGAAACCAACAGCGTCTCGTGATGAGGACATCAAATGTCACTCTAGGATAAACTTTGACCAATAAATCTATGAGAGAGCCTTCGTCTGGTGCTGATTGGCTCTCCCAGCTCTCTGCTAAACACCGGATTGGACAGTCACCTGGGATGAGGTCATGCTTATGGCATTTCAACTTTGTCCCTTGAGACAGACTCAAGGTTTGCTCCTGGACACGGAGCCACACAGAGGATTGTCTTGATTTAGTTGTGTGTTGTCTTTTAATTCCTGCTGGAAGGTTTCACTGAGATTTCATCAGCCGCTGATTTAATACTAGAATTATGGCACTGAAAACAGAGAAGGTAAGATATACTACTATTGTTTTGTTACGTAAGAGAAAGAGATTCAGCCTGAGCAGTGGAAGAAAAAGTTGGGTTTGAGCTAGAACAATTTGGACTGAAGATTTGAATCATACTTTGTAAAATCAGGCAGAACTGAGAAAAATGTTTTTTCTCAACCTTCACTTAGACTGGTTGTTCATTTCAGACACACACTGGGTTGGACTTCATTGACCTCCTGCTCAGGAACACTGATGAAACGGTTGGTTACCAGAGCAACCAATCGTGGACTATTACATTTGATGACGTGAGTATGGTTGTTTTGCTCAGTTCACTCAGGGGACATAATAATCCCAAATGCAAACTCAAAGAATCTCATTGTGAAAGTGTGATGGCCGAGTGGGATCTGTATATAACAAGGGTCATGTGTTATGTTAAAGGAAGCCTGCATGTGAGCTCATTTACAGCTTCATGTATACATGCAGCTGACTGACAGACAGTGATGAGATAAGACTCGCAATGAAATGAGCTGGAGGGATTGAGTGTTCTTTTCTGTGCTCGTGTGAGAGAAAATTATTTTCAAATTAAGTCAATGGCAAGAAGATGATGGGATTATATATTCACATACTCTCTTCCTCCACCTCGGACCCAGAGTCCAGAGAGAAGCTCTGCTGATGATTTCCTGGACTCCCTGCTGGGAGGGAGTGACTCCTCTACGCTGGCGTCCCCACTGTGGTCACCTTGCACGACCGATAGTGGCATCAATGAGGACGCCCTGATGGATCTCTCGGAATACCCTCACCCAACCTTTGACGCACCGGCTATCCCTCAGGATCCAGGGAATCAGCTGCCAGCCAGTGAAGAAACTGCTTCCATTGATCAAAGTAAGACTGGATTAACCGTGACACTTATATTTTGGTATTTTGGACTGGCAAGGCACATCTCTGAGGCTTACAGCCACATGAAACAGTACAGCGTTCAGAGACACACAAACCCACAGGAACAATGTGATCCAGGACACTGCATCACTGCCAGGTATAAAACCAAGATCTGAATGTGAGATTTTCCAATTTCTACTTTGTGCTGCAGAATAATGAAGGGGTTTTGAGTGATTTTCGAAAGGCTAAACGCCCCTTTCAAAGAGCAAAGCATTTGGTTTTCCCATTTATGAGCATCTGCAAAGGATAAAAGGCTGTGCAATTCAAAGTCTTTTGAATAAATGTTCCTTTTCACAATGCTGATGGTTGACCTCCTCGGTGCTAAAAAAATGTAGATGTGTTTGTGCAACAACACAAAGACATATCAAACAGAGAAAAGTGTTACACATTTTGTTGTGGCAGTGGACTGTACAGCACAGCGGGATGTCACACACACAGCGGTCTCAGACGCAGGCAGCAACCTAAACATTAAATGTTTCTCTTTGAACGGAACACGGTGGAAATTTGAATTTAAGCGAAGTATCACCTGATGTTTAACTCATTCAATCCCAAGGTCGGGAGCCCAGCAACCTGCAGGAGCAGTTTGGAATCGCATACTACCTCACGACCAACCCAAGCTCTGCTCTGTTGTCCAGTCAGACGCTCACAGTGAAGGATCTGCTGTTGTCGAACCTGGGACAGAATGTGAGTAGAGAGAGCTTTTAAACCAATTAAAAATATAATTTTACTTCATGGTCCACTGCTTACCTGTCCCACACAACAGCCACCTTTGCACGATATCACCAACATATCCTGAGCTACACTGCAGTGCCTTCTCTGGGTGAGCTGCCCAGAGAGTCACTTAAACTCCAATATTCTGTTTGCATGGTTCACAGGCACAACAAGTCCCCCAGCATTCCCTGCCAGAGCTTCAGCTTGACGAGGATGAGAAGACACTTCTGGCTAAAGAGGGAGTGAACCTGCCCAGCAAACTGCCCCTGTCCAAGGTACATGAGAAGAAGACACACTGAAACATGTATATGGGGCACACACACACACACACACACACAACATCGTTTCCTCTCAGTCGCCCTTTTTCTTTCTTATGTTGTCTTTTCCCTATCCTCCCATGTGTTTCATCTCCCTGACAAGATTGAAGAGAAGGTTTTAAAGAAGATCCGGCGGAAAATCCGCAACAAGCGCTCGGCTCAGGAAAGTCGGAAGAAGAAGAGGGAATATGTCGATTGTCTGGAGGGAAGGTATGAGTCGGCAGCTCTCTGCGTCCTCACTCAGCACCACATTATTTCATGCACATTCCTCGGCCTGGGCAAATGAAGCTTTAATCTGCAGCCATCTGTTGGACTCTGAAGCACTTCCAAATTTGAGTATTTTGTCAGTAGCTTTAAAGGGACAGTTCACCCAAGAATTAAATTACACTCATTATCTACGCACCACTATGCTGATGGGGGGTGGATTAAGTGTTTGAGTCCACAACACACTTCTTGAGTCTCGATTGAAGTAAATGGTGATCCCTTCTTCCATAGAAAAAAAAATTACCTCCATACTGCTCCTGTGGTGTCTTCCAAGGGTCCGTAAGCCCTGATATTCAAATTAATTTGCACCATGTTTTTATTCAAAATGTCCGCCGTTATCCACTCGCGAACACGGTTTCCGGAGGAGGATATCAGAACACTTGTGAATTTTAATCTTGGGGTGAACTATCTCTCTAACAAACTGTCATGAACGTGTTGAGGCCTCACCTACAGTACATAACCAATGTGACTGTTTATCACTGTTGAGAAATCATGAAAGGCTGTTTATTGTTGAGATATTTGGTGACAAAACACAGCCAAACATGTCTTGATATTCCACTTGCTTGGCTTAATACTGAAGATGGTGCTTTGATGCAGTTTCTCACAATGCAGAGCAGGATATTTGTTTGCAAAGGAGCTAAGTTTAGTCCCGTTCCTCCTCCTCCGCTACCTCCAGGTGGTGAAAAAATCAACCTTACTACACAGCCAGGCGTCCTTTGTCACCAGATGTATTAATCCTGCCTGCCACCCCCACGTTGGCTCCTCCGCCCATCTCGCCTCCACAAACGATGCGGCATGTTTGAGCCTCTAATTTGATTCATATGACGAATAACACCGTAGAAAAAGTGCAGTCCTCAACTCCCCTGCAGGCTGGTGTTTTGACAGATTCGAACAATGTATTGTTCCTGAGCAGCGGCAGTATATTTCCAGGGCTGCTCGATTGCACTGACGCTGAGCTTCAGATGGTTATACCTGCACCACTGGACTCTTAAATTCCCCATCATCGATTCATCTCAGAATAAAGGAGCCCTTAAACCGAGGGAGCTGTGGACCGTGGTCAAATCTGAAATCTGAGTGGTAAAGAAAAAATTGGTAGAGAGTTTTTGGACTAAAGACAAAAAAACTAAAACAAAACCAGAAGCCCTAATGTTTCATAACTTAATGAGTTGAACTTAATCTTAATCATATTTTGATTCTCAGAAAACATTGTCTCCCTGTGCCTCAAAATTACCAAACATCCCTTTGTGCATATTTCAATAACTTTTAAAATCCTTCATTATCTCTTTGGACTGTGCTATGAACATCTCATCCCACCTTGACCTCTTTCCCCTGGATGACAAAAGTTTGCATTGAGCAGAGTCGGCTGTTGATACTTTAATCAAACCCACTGCAAGCAGAGCGTATCAACCAGGTTATCACTTATTGATGGTTCAGCTCAGTCTGTCGGCCTTAATGGAGGGTGACTCATAGAGTGACTCAAGAAACCAGAGAGACAGCAGTAGAATAGGGGTCGGGGTAGAATGGAGCACCAAGATTTCAGAATGGGTGCGAGATAACACTCAGCGGACGGATATTGGCTGAAGGAGAATTGAAGGAACACACAATGCTTAAGGCCTATTAATATCCTCCTAATCTAAGTTTCTTTTTTCTCTTCCACTCACTTCCCCGCTGTCTCCCTCTGAAGGATGTCTGCATGCAGCGCTCACAACCTGGAGCTGCAGAGAAAGATCCAGCAGTTGGAGGAGACCAACCAGTGAGTCCTCAAAGGAGCCAAACAAGGCCTCCAACTAGCGATGTGTCTTCATTGTTGTTTTATCCATGGATTATTTCCCATTGTGATACTTAAAACTTTAAAGGATGGAGAGAGAATTGAAAACAACTTTTTACATCAACCAAAGATGACAAGATATTCAATTTATAGGGATTTAAAACCATTGACTTTAGCTGGATGACTCCCCAAAAGTGAAGCCAAAGCATCTTGACCGCTCCCTTGTGGTTGGTCGCAGTATTGGTTATAAATCTGGCCTCCTCCATGTTGGTGGATAGGACATGGATCAAACTGTAAAGTACATGTCAAATACATGTTTCTCAATGATCCTTGGATCTAGAGCCAATTAAGTGGTGCCGGTAAAAACAATACTCACATCAGCTTCACCCTATAGGTATGGATTCCATTGTGGGCATCATCTTAAACAATTCAATGAACCAAACAAAACTACTTTAAATTTCGATTGGAATACTCTAATGACTTAGGTTAATTTTATTGTTTGCTGATTTTATCTCCCGGTTGGGATTCGTCTCCAAGCAGCTACAGTGTGTATCTTTTGTTGGGTGTTGCAATACATCTGTCAGTGTTTCATCTGTATATCGATTTTGTCCCTTGGCCCCTGTTAAAAGGTAGACAGACATTCCTTATATTGCCAGAATACAAAGCCCTCTACAAATTTGAAACCTGAAATGCCGTTAACTGGCTCCGCTTCCTCCACATCCTGCTGCCCCATTAGGCTGCTTTCTTCCTGATGCTGCTGGGAAGACTAACGGGGGAAGACGCTGCATGCTCGTGCTCTTCTTTTTGTGGTTTTAGATGCCAGTGATCATGACAAATAAAACCTGCACATCAAGGAACCTGTGCATCTCCCCTGTGAACGTTTTCTTTTTTTACACATCCTCTTTCGTCTTTCTGTTTGCATTCATATTCCAGTGCTCTGTTGGAGCAGTTAAACCAGGCGCAGGCTCTCCTCTCCAGCAGCTCCAGCAAGACAACGCAAAAAGGGACCTGCATCCTGGTGAGACAGATTACACATTCCACACTGCATTTGCACATCTGCAATAGCATAGCCTGCAACCATATCAGGCACATGTGGATATAATACACTGGAGACAGAGGCTCAGTTCTGTGCATGTTTGAGAGAAAATGTGATATTAATTGGGATTTTTATGCAAGTTCATCATCAAAAGTCAAAGCCTGTGGTCCACTGTTGACAACTGTTGCATTTTTATTTAAGATGTTAATCGAGTGAAATATTTGAGTTGCACCTGCACTCATCTTTTGTTCACACTTGTGTGTTGGTTATGCTTAATACCACCTTTTCCTCACCCCTGTGCTTTCTGCTGTTTCCCTCTGCTCTCTGTGCTTGCTCTGTTTTTGTCCTGCTGTCTGTGTTCATGTCCAGGTTCTGCTCCTCTCGTTCTCTCTCCTTATTTCCTCAAATCTTCAGCCAGACCCCTACAGCCATCACAGCCAGGCGGACTACACAGAGACCAAAGGTCCGTAGGCATGCATACACCCACTGTTTTTCTCTAATACACACACACACATTTACACTTCTCCACCATGCCTCTGCCCCCTCAGTGCCGTCCCGCTCCCTGCAGTCGATGGATGAAGTGCAAGACATCTCTCCTCCTCCACTCCTCACTGTCTCCAGGGGCTTTGAGGCTTTGAGCAGCCTGACAGAGAAGCTCTGGACCTGGGCAGATTTCCCCATGATAGACGTCCAGTCCTCTTACCACCAGGATCACAGGCACCGGGACAATCACTGAGCTCTTAGAGCTTCACAGGAGGAAAGATAGCAGCGAAGCGGTGCAGCCTTGCTTGCAGATACAGCATCCAAATTAGCAATTTTATTGCTTTTAAGCGTCTGTTCAGAGACCGAGTGAGGTGTCGTGGTGTGTTTACCACCCACCCTAACACACAAATACAATATGTTTCTAACTGGAATTCACTCACTCAGATGGAGGAGGTCATCCTTTCTGTGGATGAACAGAGCCTACGAGACCTGGCGGATATTTTATTGCTGACGCACTACTGCATGAGATAGGTATTTGCAGTATGATCTGGAAAGAAGGACGAATGTCAATTTACTGCTGTATTTTATATTATTAACTTTAATGTATATGAGCAAGAACATAATTTCAGGATTAAAATGTTTGAGTGAATTTGTGCTTTATTTCTTCTAAGTCAAGTTTGGAAGTAAGTCAAAGTAATGAGGCTATATCATAAAACTACAATTTCGTCGCTTCAAATATATAAGTAAAAACTGCTGCATGACTTCTCCCTTCGATCAACCCAAGCCTCACTTTCATGCAAGTTGTCAAAAGAAACTCTGCCTTGTTTTTTGTAGTAGATATTGTATTTTGTATATGTTAAAATTTTAGAGCAAAAGTATCCGTTGCTATATTGTTTGAGGAAATTAGATCTATGTTGCGAGACCTTTTACAGTAGGTTCAAAGGAATATGTTGTCATTATTAGTTATTATCAAATGTTTTTGAGGGATAATGACAGAAGCGGTTACATTAAATTGATCTATTAAACAAGAACTTTGTGTCTCGGGTTTGCTGGTGCATTGCCTATCCTAATTTTAATTTCCCACATCCTTTCCAGGGGAATAATATCCACTGTGTTCCCCATCTCAGCACGTCACAGTTCAGACAGCATATTGATTTTCAGGACGGTCTTCACAGACGCTTGACTGTAAATCTCTTATTAATTCTGTATGTGACACACAAAGCGAACAATATTCAAACTCTGTACTTATTAACCAGCATACACACACACACACACACACACACACACACACACACAAAGGCAGCATGTACTTTATTTTATTAGCTTGATGAATTCCAAGCCAAAGAATGAAACAACTTTCAGTTCATATATATTTTTAAACTCCAGTTATTGAAGCAGCTCAGATTAAAACGGTGAACTCTGCTCGGGTCAGTCCCACAAGATAACTTGTATGTTGATTTTTCACTGGAATACAGGACACAGTTGGCTGACAGGGCTTGTTTACACTGAGGCCATATCTATCAAAGTATGGGCTGTTTTAGACATTTAGAGGGTTCATAATGATAATAATTTTTGTCTTTGTACAAACTCCTTGTAATAACACATTGAAGAATGTACCTGATGTCTGTAACGAATCAGAGACTACATAAAATATCTATCTCAACAAATGAAAAAACGTTTTTATGTCTTCTTTACAGTAGGTCTGTTAGTAGGGTTACACAATGGGCTAAGCAAGACACCTTAACATTTCCAGGATCTTTAACATTACATGTGGGGCTTTTTTTATTACATTGATTCATAGATCTTGATAACAAACAAATATCAAGCTAATTAAGTGTGTGTAATTAGGCCCAGATTAAAAAAAAATCTAGATCTAGTGAATTTAAATGTGGTTTCATAATAGGACAATTGGGCCTTGGCAGATTTATGCACTCTAGTATAGTATAGTATAGTATAGTATAGTATAGTATAGTATAGTATAGTATAGTATAGTATAGTATAGTATAGTATAGTATAGTATAGTATAGTATAGTATAGTATAGTATAGTATAGTATAGTATGGAATAGGATGGTATAGAAGTAGTAAGCTCTGTAATTCATACTGTAAGATATTCATGGTTGATCAACAGTTGGATTCATCCTCTGGGGACCATGAATGTGAATCCATCAAGTAGCTGGGCCTAAGTGGTAGACCGACTGGACCTTCATTGGATCCCTGTGGAGTCAGGCTGCAACAAGCATGGATACACAAAATAAATGCAAATGTGCTCTCAACCTGTCTTACATTTCTGAAAACAGACCATAATATGTGGAGGCAGGAATACATGATTCAGCCGTTATTTGAATAACTAACATCTGCATGTTATATTGGATTTGATGCTCTTATGAGTCTACAGAGTTTAGTTAGTGGCTCGTCACAGGTTGTCTGGGGTCAGCCTTTGTATAATTTTCTACAAAACCACTCTAAGTGCTGTGAGTCCCAGCTAATAGAAAAACTGAGGGGACAGACAAAACTTAAAAAAATTCTAAATAGAATAAATGAAGGCAAACCTGAAACCAAAAAATGCAAGTACACTATCCACAGAGGGAGCGAGAAATGAATTATTGATCAGGTTGCTTTAAGCAGCGTGTTTCAATGGTGTGATAAAGAGTTATAGATATGGGTAGAAATTATATATGAATAACAATCATGTAAGGGCTGAGCAGAGATACTGCCGGCCAGGGTTGAAAAAAGGTGACTCCACGAAAAGATCATTTATCATGATTTTCTCTTCGAGCTCAGTTTGTCAGTGGTTCCATGAGCTTTTGAGGATCGAGGCAGAAATATCATTAATTCTGCAAACTCGTGGCTTTGGTATTTGCACGTGTTGCTCCCTTTATGATGACTGTGATATTTGCACCCATACACCGATGTCTAAAGTCATTACTGGCGAGGGGACCTTTATTAAAAACGAATTTGTCACCTCTCTGAAAAAGGCGCAGTTAGAAAACCTGACTGTCACTGCTGCTATATTTTTTGCATTGCAGAAATGCAAAGGGAATCAATCAGATTGTGAATTCAAATGGCTACGTCTGCATGAAGCTCTCTCCACCAAGAATGACAAAGAAGGCGACCACTGGATGTACTCAGCCCTGAATCCGTGTGTGAATAACACAGGGCACCGTTAAGTGATTCTGAGTAAAACGTCTGATCGATTGTGACGAATGATGAAAAGCTCTTGTCAGTGGCAGAGTTCATTCCAAGCTTCTCTCATTCATTATAATCTCTAACAAGTATCCCTCTCCTAATGTAAATTTCAGCTGATTTAAATATGATAGCATTAAAAGTCAGGGTACATGAACTTCCCTCTGTGCTTTATCGCGACTTGCAGACAAAAAGAAGCACTCAGCGTCACACAACACAAAGACAAACTAATGAGATTTAAATTAAACATCTTTAAATAGCTTTTACAGATTCGGCAGAATGCAAATGAGTCATGAGGTTTCATAAATGAAGTATTATTTATGTGAGGTGGTTAATTTTATATACTGGTGAATGACCCTTCACAGAGAGCTCTGGGTAAGATGCCAACAATCAGAATCAGAATCCTTTAATAGTCCCACAGTGGGGAAATTTGAGGGTTTACAGCAGCAGTGCAGGTACAGTGCAACAATAGCAAAAGAAAGAGCAAAACAACATAGTAAGAAACAAAAACAACAATGAGCAAAAAGTAAATAGTAAATAAGTAAATAAATAGTAAGTAGTAGAACAACTAAATAATACAATTAAATAATTAAATAATTAAATTAAATAATTAAATAAATTGCACAAATATCTGGTAAATTTGGTAAATACCATATAATATAATGATTTATTCCGCTTTTTGTTCGTGGCTTTGAATTGTATTTTTTTTAATTATATTGTATTCATGGGTTGTAGCTTGTTTTTATCAGGCGTAGTATTTAAGTTTGTTGTGCAGTTAGTTTCAATGTCACAGATAATGCATATAAATTATCCATAGATAGTTTTAATTACGATTTTATTTCAGGGTTGCCTTGACTGGCTATAGGGACTAAGAGAAGAGAATAAATTGTCTGCAGCTGTCTTAACAGGCCTTTGAATCCGATCCTGATTTAACAGAAGAGACGACCATTTCCAGTTGTCCCTCGTAGCAAACTGTTGATGTGTTGTTGTTGAATCATCAAGGTGTCAGATGCTGCCTTTGGACAAATTCTTTAAAAAAATGCATTTTGGGAAGAAAATAACAGAGCATCTCAGCCAGCTTCACCCGTCCTGCTCCTTTCTCCCTGATGCGTGTACAGGTGTCCACACCACTGCTTTATGTGAATACCAACACTGACCTATAAGAAATGCAAATCGAAAACAGAAATCTCTCCCTCTCTCCCTCCTCTGGCTCCCTGACAAACACTAAAGGCTGTTTGAAATCTCATTATCATTCTATTGATGTGCATTTCTGATGCATAACAACAAATCCTCGTAGGCTAAACAAACCTTTCCTGGAAATACCACCCTTGTACTTTAGCTGAACATCATATTCAGGAATTTCAAAAGGTTATATCAGAGCACAACGATGGAATGTGAGGTTATAGCCGACGCCATAGTGATTATGTAAGATGGGAAGAGATGGCCTGGCTGCAGCTCAGTTTTAATTCAAAGGAAGCAGAAACTCTGAGCAAACTTTAAATGAGGTAAACAGGAATTATAACAAGAACAAAAATGACTCTGAAAAGTTTTGCAGTGGTCTCGTTATGTATTGTACAGTTAATCGTTAAAAACAACACAACCTCCTCAATGAAAATTAAATAGATTCAACTCGATGCAGGTAATCTGGGGGTTATATTTCTTTTGAGGTCCAAGAAAAGTAGATTGTCTAGTCCTGTTTTTTTCCTCCTACACTCAATTTTAAAGATAAAATCTTTAACATTTGAGTACAACTCAAGTTTGTCAATGTCTTTATCTTGTCCTGGCTAGATTTCCTGCTATGGTATTACTCATGCTAGGATTAAAACCCCAGGAGATAGAAGGCGAGCAGTTAGATACAATCCTGCCATCATTCTGATTGAGTGAATGCCAAAACGCACCAATTCTCGCCTCGCTGCATTGGCCTCCTGTTTGTTTTGCATTGAAACCCCTGTGTATATCACAGGTTTATTTACTCCCTATGAGCCTGCGTGTCATCTGATGACCTGAGGCCATCTTGCTTATGCAGTATATGGACCACCAAATCTCTGGAATGATGTATTTCAGATGAGATCAGAAATGCTTCTACTGATCACTTCTTACAACATGCTTATTTTACTTCAATATTTAATGTTACATTCATTCAGTGGATATAGATTTTTCATATTTTAACCTCCCACCTCTGGTCCCATAAGCTTCCTACAAAACAGAAAGAAAAAGACAGAAAATGACTGTAATATCTCCTTGCAATAGTATTTAATATACTTTTTTTTTATAGTTATTTATGTTATTGTTGTTTTGCGATTTTGTCCTCTTGTAAAACACTTTGTAACTTTGTCATAAAAAGTGCCATAACAATAAAGGTTATTATTATAAAAATCATAAATGTTACCACACAGTATACATACATCTTTCCCCCCTGATTGTTAACTTTAGAAATGCTGATATTCCTGGAAGCAGAAAAGAAGAAATGGTTTACTTTGATTGAAATCTTCACGAAGGGGAGGTTGCATGACAGTGCCGCTCATGAGCGCCACCAGGCGGTGAAGATGAGCCTCGCGACTATAAAAGCCTCCAGTGTGAATGCTGCCAGCATCAGTGAGAGAAGAGGAGGCTGCTGTCGCACTTCAAGCTCCGAAGTAGACTCCTTCACATTCAACAGCTCTTATCTTTTTATTCTTTCCTCCACAACTGGAAACAACAACAACAACATCGCAGAGGCATTTCAAGAAGTCACTCGTATAAAGCTGTGATCTCCCGCTGGGACTTTGAGCCGTAAATGCAGCAGGACGGGGACGATGGGGATTTGTGCATCCGAGACTGAGCCCGAGAAGAGGAGAGAAACCTGCGCAACTTATCAAAAGTAACTGGTTCCCCGTTTATCTCGTGTTTTCCCTCCGCAGCTGCTTCATCATGCAGAGCAACAGCAGCGCCTCCGCAGCGCTGAGCGCGTGTGGAGAGGAGGACGAGCGCGAGATCTCCAAAGTGGTCAGCCCCACCGGAGCAGCCTCCAACCTGGCTCCTCTCAACCTCTCCCTGAGCTGCTGGCTGCATGTCCTCTCCAAGGAGTCCTCCCTGGACCTGCACGGGGACGGCGCCAACCTGGCAGTAGGTTTGATTATCCCCTACTTATCAATAACTCAATAATCCAACTCTATTTGTACAGAGAGTCGCATGGAGGTTGTAGTGCAGCTCTAAGTGCTTCCCAATCATGAGCCGAGAAAAGACAGCACGAATAACAATGTGGACAGTAAGATGCCATCAAGACTTTAAAAGCTACAACAACTATAACATAATTTAAATAAAATGAGATGAAAACAGACTCTAAGAACAGTTATGTTTAAAGCAATTCAAAACATACATGTAATACGGTGTAGGGCGGCTGTGGCTGAGGGGTAGAGTGGTCGTCCTCCAACCTGAAGGTCGGCAGTTCGATCCCCAATCTGACCCATCTGCATGCCGAAGAGTCCTTGGGCAATATGCTGAACCCTGAATGGCCTCCCACAGAATATCAAAGTGCTGCATATATATACACTGTATGAATGTGTGTGTGAATGGGTGTATGTAAAACTGTACTGTAAAGCCCTTTGAGTGGTGATCAAGACTAGAAAAGCGCTATATAAATACAAAACCAATTACCATTTACTTATAAAATGCACAAGTTTCTGTAAAGTTTGTGATTATACATGAAAAACATGCTTCATACACTTTTCTTATTTGGCTTTTATTTCCTTATGTGCAATTTTTGTGTGATCCTCTTTGAGAGAAACACTAAGTCCGAGTGTTGTTGTCCCGACAGGTGCGAGTCCTCATCGCCCTGGTCTACCTAGTGGTGTGTGTGCTGGGGCTTGTGGGTAACTTCCTGGCCCTCTTCCTGCTCCACTCCCGCCGCCGGGGCCACCACCACTCCTCCATCGACTGCTTCGTGATGAGCCTGGCGCTGACGGACCTCCAGTTCGTCCTCACCTTGCCCTTCTGGGCCATAGACACGGTGCTAGACTTCCGCTGGCCTTTCGGCCGCATCATGTGCAAGATCGTCAGCTCGGTCACCACCATGAACATGTACGCCAGCGTCTACTTCCTCACCGCCATGAGTGTGACCCGCTACCGCTCCCTGGTTACCTCACTGAAGATGGAGAGCCCAAGGATCGCCACTGCTCGGGCCAAGTGGGGCAGTTTAACCATCTGGGTGGTGTCACTGGTGGCTACGCTGCCTCATGCGTTCTACTCCACCACAGTCCAGGTTTGGAGACTCATCTATCATACCATGTTTTGATTTGCTTACAATGTATTCCCTGTTGTGTGCGAGCAGCCTCTGATGCAGTTGTTTCTTTTACAGGTATCTGCTGATGACGAGCTGTGCTTGGTGCGGTTCTCTGACTCCGACTCCGGCCACTGGGATCCACAAGTCCTGCTTGGACTCTATCAGCTGCAAAAGGTCCTCTTAGGATTTGTCGTGCCCTTGATTATCATCAGTGTGTGCTACCTCCTGCTCCTGAGGTTCATCCTGAGCCGCCGCATCGTTGGCAGTGTGGTCAGTGGAAGCGAAAACGAGAAGTCCGAGAGCGAGAGGGGACGCAAGCGCCGCCGCTCCAAGGTCACCCGCTCCGTCACCATCGTAGTTCTGTCCTTTTTCATCTGCTGGCTGCCCAACCAGGCCCTCACCATGTGGGGGGTGTTAATCAAGTTTGACATAGTGCCCTTCAGTAAAGCCTTCTACAACGCACAGGCCTACGCCTTCCCCCTGACTGTGTGTCTGGCCCACGCCAACAGCTGCCTCAACCCGGTGCTCTACTGCCTGATCCGCCGGGAGTACAGAGCTGGACTGAAGGAGCTTCTGCTCAGGGTGTCTCACTCCCTCCAACGTGTCCTCACCCTGGCTCTGAGAGGGAGACGAGTGGAGGAGGCACCATCCTGACTGGTCGGGATACACAAAGACATCAACATGTGATTCACTGTCGGAGGAAAAGTTGTATATTTTGGGGGAAAGTGCTCATTTTCTTTTTACCTGCTGAGCGTTGAAGGAGAAGATTGATCTCCCTCTCATGTTAGAACATGAAATAGGAAGCAACAGCCAGCACATGGTTAATTTAACCTAAATAACTAAAACTGCCAGGTTTTAACATAAAACCACCAAAGCTAACTTATTAAAAAGAATCTGCAGAAAAGCTGAGGTGTAAAAATGGCCACTCATTGTTTTACAGAGGTTTATGTTTCGGACAATTTCTTGGACGAGACCAGTTATTTCCTGGTGCAGTTGTTTTTGTTCAAGCAATAATAAGCAAGGTGTTAATTACGGGGTGCTAAAAATTTGTCACCCTGTTGGCTCCGGGTGTTTCCAGTCATTATGCTAAGCTAAGCTAACTAGCTGCTGTAGCCTCACATTTGCACAGAGTGGTATCAATCCTCTCATCTAACTCTAAGTAAGAAAGGCAGGCAGCATATTTTCAAAAATGAACTTTTGTGAGTGCCCTTCTTTATGATGCCACAGGTCCCCCCCTCCCCCCCATAACTTTATTCAAGAGCTGGTCTTTCAGTTTGAGGGCAGCACATAATAATTTCATATTCAGATTTAGTAAAGCTGTCAAAGCCCTGCGTTAGCATTCAAATAGTTTGTGCTTGTGCTCAAACTTTGCACTCAGATATTTTGTTTCCTGCAAAGACATGCTGCGCTCCAGCTTCAGCTCTGACTGACTGCTCGTGTGATTTCATTTATGCAACAATTCTGTCAAAATTCCCCAACCAAAAAAAAAGTTGTTAGTTTTTATGAACTTTTATACAAAAGCAGACGGTTTGGGCACAAGCAGAACAAGATCCAAGCACAAACGGGGGCTATTTGAGTGAAAGCGTTACATCAATAAATCCCGCTCTCCAACTGAAAGACCACACTATTCATCCCAATCTATTTCACACACACACACACGCATGCCAACACACACACAGTCGAATCAATCAACTTGAAGAGAGAGAGTTGAAAGAATCAAACTCATCCAATCAGTCGACTCTGAGCTATTTTTACCGACACATCAAGCAAAGTGCAGTTCACTATTTGAGATTGTCAGATTGTCATTATGACTGATGTGTTTAATATCTGTGTTATTGTAGCTAACTCAGTTTGGGCATCAGAATCTGTCAAACTTCATTTTGTCATTCACAGTTAAACTTAACCCCAGGATATATATATATATATATATGTAATTTGTATTCAGTGTCGGCAGTGTTTGATAGAGCATGACGCTGTCTGCCATTTCCATGTCTCTTTGTGTCCTCCTTGCTGTGCTGATGTGAAGTGTTTTGTTGATACACATGTGTTCTATGACATTAAATAAAAGGAGAGGACAAAAGAGTCTGGTGACGTCTGAGGAAGTTCATCTCGCCGCGAAACTGCAGAGATGTTGCCAAATTAGGCAGCCGCACAAAAGCTGCCATACTTTTGCCCTTTTTGCAACCTTTATAGACTGCACATGGATACACATCTTCAGCTGCACACAGATAAGGGCACATACCACACACACACACAAACACACACACAGACGCATACACCAAAGTTGCTCCACTGGCCAGTGGGTCACTGAGGGAACCGGCATCTTCCTGCCACGATCGGAAACCAGTCAAGAGAACTAGAGTCAGTTCTCCTTCAGCTGACTCCCGACACACTTTCACTGTGATATCGGAGAAAGTGTTATGTCGCGGTCACACATCTGTTATCGTTCCGCTAACCCTTTATTTTTTTTCAAGCTGGAAACGCATATCCAGTGCACCAAGTTTGGAGCGAGTAACAGGGCTATCAATAATAAAAATAATAAAAAGTTATATTTGTATAGAACCTTTCATACAAGAAAATTCAGCTCAAAGGGATTTACATACAATATACATACATAACAATAAAAACATGTTTTTTTTAATGTAATTCCAAGAAGAAGAGATGTTAAAATGACATAAACGAAAAGGAAGTTAAAAAAAAGGAGTGAGGGCATGTGCAAGATGTAGTTATTGGTGGAAGCAACGAGAGAAGTTTAATGTTTTCTTTTAACTAAAACTAGCTTGTCTGCTATCTAGTGGCACTTTGGAGCATAATTTATTGAAGCTGCCTCTAATATTTTTTTCCCCCGGCAGATTTTGGGAACCACTGATAGACTCGCTGCAGATGATATAGATGCACATAGTTAACTAGTCAGCTCTGTAACAACATCACATATTTTTAGGCCTGGTTCACAAGAATAACAATCTGACAGGCAGAGTGATCCTGGATATTCATCTTCAAGGACAGACAGCAATTTCCAGAGTGCCGCTGATGAAACCACTGGAGGAAGTTACTGACATCAGTGTACCAAGTATAGCTAGAGAATATAGAGGCACTGGGAGAGAACTGGGAGCAAACTCCACAATAAAAGATTTTTCTCCTTGTGAAGTCACAGTGCCTTTCGCTGAACCACCGTGCTGTCGTGTGATGTATAAAAAGAAACAGAAATAGGTCAAAGTCAGTCACACTCGGAGGTGATACTATGAAAAGCACTAAGTATACACATGAGGCATGTTTGCATCTCAGTATGCAAAGATATTTGCAGAACAGCACAAGAGTTCCCACTGAAGAAAAGTACAATGTTATTTCTTACTATTTTAATGTGCAAGCATTTAAAGATTGGACAGTTCTGCTCTTTCTGTGATCCACAAAACCAAACTACATGTCAATAAGACAAAATAAATCTAGACTCAAAGTCCCATTACTCATGTTTTTCAGAGCTCCACTAAGTCTTCAATCTAAATTCAGCTTTTTCTGTTGCTTTCAGCCACATCTCACAATTCTCAACAGGACTTGAAGTTAAATCTCTTATATGCTCATTGTCCTCGCCATGAAGAACAAGAGTTGTAGTCGAAAGCTTTAAATTTAAACTGCTTCAAAACATCTTAACCATGCTGGGTAAAATCACTTCTAATAGTTTTCAAAATGAGAAGATTGTAACCATGTTTCCCAGTTTTCCTCAATAATGCCACAGGCTGCAGCTGAGATGTCTGAAGGCTCGACTGTGTCATACGGTCATCATCATGTCGAGCTTTCAACCGATTCTAATGCTGTGGATCAGACAGAGCTTCAGTCTTTGGGATGAAGACTTCATGAGCCCAGTTTTCATTGTGAAAACTTTGAGTCAGTCACAGCATGAAGACCAAGCGCTGCAGTTCAAAATATTGAGACACAGCATTCACTCAAGCTTTTATTGATTTTCATCACAGGGAAATTCCAGCTGCTTTGTCCTCAGCATGAAAACCTTTTAACTCAGTTTTCCTGACTAGGATTCGCATTTGACAGCTCCAGCTGAAAGCTCAACTGCTTCAGCAAAGAGCCAGAATAACAAGTGGACGTTTCTTACACTGTTGCAGTTGCCCCATAAGTTTACAATGTAGCCACAGCTGCTGTGGACGTGATCTATTAAAATTAATTTACTCAACAGCATTTATAAACATTGAAAAATACCAGAATTCCTCTTCTAGGTCTAAAAGAGCTTTCAACCACATTCGCTCTTGACTAAAGATCAAATAACAAGTGCGCCTCATGGTCTCTCTTAATTATTAGCTTTTTTTATACGGCCTTCTCAATCTGGTCGGATAGGGATGTTGAGAGACGCTTTGACAGTCCCATGATACTCTGCTTTCAATCCCCTCTGCTGGTCTTCTTCATCACCACTAAATGGGGAGGGACAAGCTGTGAACATGTCCCTCGTGTTCCTAGAGTAACAAACATTCAGCTCCACTACTCAAGGACACTTCATCTGTATGAGAGAGTTAAATTATCATATAACCCGACATTCAAATCCACTCTTTCTCCTCAGTTAGCGGGATGTTGTGCTTGGGAGGTAGCACGGGTCGTTGACTAATCAGAAGGCCGGTGGTTCGATCCTAAGCTCCTCCAGTCCATATTTTTCTGTTGAGAACATGGGGATGAATCTTGATGCAGCTGTTAGCACTGATGTAGCAGCATGACTTAGTCATGTTACAATTAAGACGCAAGTGTCTTAAAAGGACATTGATGATGTTGTGTTCCTCCTTCAAGAAGAGCAAAGAGTGGAAATGACTTCCCGGAAAATTGTTCGCGCCCGCGAAGAAGCAGGTTCACGACGCCTGCTAATTGAAAAAAAACAAAAACATTATCAGCCCGTGTCAAAATCAGGGTGACCACTCAATTTAGAGTGCTTTTGAACATTTTTACTCCCAATTTATATGTAAAGTACAGCTACTTATCTTTTCTTTTCTCTCTTTTTTGGACACTCAAACCTTCAGGTATCAAGGAAATCCGCTCAAAACTGTCTCTAATGGCTCGTTAGTGATTTCCTCCAACGGTCTGGTGCCACATCCTTTAGAAGCCTAAACTCTTCAGTTTAAGAAGCCATTAACACTGCTCTACAGGTTAGTCTGACCTTTTGGTTCCATTCATTGTTCTTACTTTCCTTATACGTGCCACAGTGCTCCACAGCAGTGAGTGTTACAGAGTTAACAAGCTCTCCTCCATACTTGCTTCTGGCTTCGTCAGACCGCAAGATCAACAGTCGTCTAGTCCCTTTGTGCCCAATCAAGCCGTGCCGCCGCTGACTGCCTCCTCGTGGCCTTTCTGTAACATAGCGCCATTATATAAGTAGGTAGTCTGCAGCTACATGACCTTCTCCAGTTTATAAGTTTCTGAGAACTTTTCAGAAACCATTCCTCATCGTTCTGACAGAAACTCACAAGAGCCAATGAGAACATGGCTCTGATCTCCACTGTCCTCTGTTGGACCTGAAAAAACTGTGATTTTAGTAAATTTACCATAACAGAATATATTTTAGATATAACAATAAAAAAAATATATTAAATTTCTCTAATTTCTCTTTTCCTCTTTAGGTCTAAAAAAGTACATCTAACGAGTATAAGGTCCGATGGAGACCTGTTATTAATATCACTGAAAAGCTCAGAGTACGTCAGTTCACACATGGAGTGACCACTTGTGATGAGATCTCACTCCCCCACTCAATATGCAAATACACACACATGTCATTTCTGCCCTCGAACACTTTGCGGTGTCGTCTCAAGAGCCGTAATGAGGACCATTCACAGAGCACGATGTTTGACTGAGTGTGTGTGGGAGTTACAGCTGTTGCATTGTCCGATTGTTCCATCGGCTGCTCGTACCGTATGTCGAGGAAGACAAAGTGCCTTAATAGGCCGAAGCTTATACAACATCAGACATGAAGCGACTTGATCTGTACAGTAATAACCTGCACATGTAAACACCTGTGTCTCAATGTGCAGCCGTGGCATTGAGGAATGAATGATCTTATTTACTAAAGAAAAGGAAACAAGGGTGAAATTAAAGTGCAGGGTTTTGTGTTTTTTTCTTGAATCTGTATTTACAAGGTGGAGGCTCTTCTCTCCTCTTCCCATTGACAACATGTCTTCTTGATAGACAGCAGGTTTCGATTAACACCATCATTCACGATGAAGTGATGGGTGATGAATCTTTTAACCAGCAGCTTATAGATTCTGTCCTCAGACTAAGACTCATACGTGCTTTTCTCCATTTCCTTTGAAAAACAGGTTGGCCTTTGCAACTAGGCCACTGCTGGCTGAGAGCACTTACACAACAGACATACAACACAGCACAGTGCACAGGTAATTGTTTTCTTTAATTCCATTGCCTATATACGTATATATATAAAAAACACTGTAAAATGGGCAACAAAGTACAAGGCTATTTCCTGAGATAAAAACACTGTCCTACAAACAAACATGTGATTTAATCCATTTACATCTAATCAGCAGAAGCTTTTAACGGGGGGGCTGCAATTTTACATACCTCGATAAAAGCTTCACTTATCACTGTGTTCTAGTTCTCATTGCATTGTCCTAAAGTAAAGGTACATCATTCATGATCTTAAAGTAGCAGGAGGGACGGCCAGTGTTCCGGGGACTTCTGGTGTAGACAGTGGACATCCAGGCCTAGACTCCAGCTTCTGTTCTTCTTTAATCACACGAGTCAAGCGATTCTTCACATTCTATTTTTTGTAGGTGTTTTGGGTCCAAGCGACATTTTGGCTAAAGTTTTCAATGTGGTCAATGTGTCCTCTTTTTTTCTCCACACGGACTGTTGACCTGCGTGCAGCCAAAGCCGGATCCAACATAAAATAGAATCCAGAAGGCTTCCAGCCCCCAAATCTTGTCTTTTACCTACACATCCTACATATTCTCATGTAGAATATTTTTTACAGAGACTAACTTCTCTTTGCTGTTCATTGTGACTGTGACGGTATGTGTAAAAAATCTAGGATTGACAAATCCACGAGGGGGGTTAGATGAGTAGAACCGCCATCATCTGTGAAACTGATGAAACCGAGCAGCCTCAAATGTAAACTTTGTTTCTCGATGGGTTTGTGTTGAGACGCAGTTGAAAGAAAAAAAATACCTGAGGCTATTTCTCTTCATTTTTCCCTACTGGGGAGTCCTCTCTCTCTCTCTTTACTGAAAGCATCTCCTCCTTCACGCTCCCATTGTCTGTTAGCTGTGCTGCTTCTCTCTTCCTTTCATCCTTAACAAGGTTCTTTTTCCCCCTCCCCTTTGCAGGAAGAGCACGCGCTGGTTTGACATCTTGGGCGGCCTCTGAGGCGCCTGTGGAGCTTTCGCAGACGGTTGGCCCTTCCCACTTTGGGATGTCCAATCCCAGCAGCTCCATCACCTGTTTCATGACCTCGTCCACGTAACCGTTGATACGAATGTGCGCATGCTTGTCCTATAAGACAAAATATTACAACCGTGAAACAAAGAACAGGAATGCATCTATTAGAATATTACGGCAAATTAAAGGGGTCAAAATGGGAATTTGGAATAAAAGTCGCAATATTACGATAAAAAAGTATAATATTGCAAGAAGGAAGTCGTTAATTTAAGCTTAGTGTCAGAGGGGAACATCAGGAGATTAGACTCTCACCTGTGTTAAATTGAGGAATGTGGAGCAGCTTTTTAGGAAATACTTTAGAGTAGGTTTGCAAATAACGAGATAATAGATATTTTGTCACATCAGCACCACATTATCAGGAGTATCAGGAGTCTGAAAGGATTGTTTGATAAAAAGTGTCTATTTTGAAGAAAGAACCACACAGGCTTTGGGGGATTTGCCTGTGGAGGAGGAATTGTTAGGTGGTGTTTGACCGAGTTAACGTTGGTTCCATCTGTGTGATATCCAAGAGGTTCTCTCTCTTGAAACACTGAGATTGGTTCAAGATTTTGAAACCAGAACGACTGTAAACCTGGCAAGCATGGGTTTTCCTAGATTCTTGTAATATTATGACGTTATACTTGTAATATCTGAATTTGGATTGTTTAATATGGCTCTTGCACTCTATCGTACAAGAAGTGATTGCCATTGGATGCTTCCGTTGGCAAATATGTGTGTGAGGTTATGTCGTATGATTGAGACTCACATGCTTCGTAGGCTGCAGGTTGACAATGACCATTTTCCCTCCTTTGCGTTTGGTTAGGAGCGGAAGGTCTCCACTGGGTTTGATCTGCAGAGACGTGCCGAGGGTCAGTGCCAGGTCTGCTCGTCTGCGAGGCAACAGTAGAGAAATATGTCACATATAAATGGTTCAGAATAAACTCTTTAAACACTGAAGAAAGACATAAATTAACATAAAAACCCATGACCAAAGTATTCAGACATTATATATAGTTGTTTGTACAATGTTCGTTATATTTAATCATTGATCTAATCTCTTTTAATCAGGCAGTCTCATTGAGAGTTCTGATCTGTTTTTCAAAAGACATGTGGTGACATTCCAGTCAGCAAATAAAACCGAATAGAGAAAAATAAAATAAAAGCAACACAATAAGGACTTAATTGAAAGATATACAAGATTCACGAAAACATCACAGAACAAATATAAAAAATTGCAAAGGGGAATGTGAGACTGCAGCTGAAGGACAAATTGCAGCTCATTCCATTTAAGAGATTCTGTTTAGGCATCGTGTTCTACCAACAGTGGCTATCTCAGGTGATGTAGTGACTAGAGTAGTGACTACAGTTCAACAGTAATTATCAACCTGGTATGGGTTACAAACAACACATCAAGATGCAGCACATAAATTCAAGTAATCTTGTCTTTGTGTAGAGAAATAATAAACTATAATAAAGCCAAAGGAGAGAACATGTAGAAGCTCAAGAGGCGAAAAGGAAAAATAAAGCAGACTGTGCTGCGTGTCAGGATTAAGCTAAAAAGAAGCAAAGCGCTAAGGAAAAGAAGTCAGGATAATTACAAAAGTTTGTTTATAGTGAATCAAGGCAGACGCCAAATCGAAAACAAAAGGGCCAGTTTTAAAATGTAAAAGGGAAACAATTGAGCACAAACTGCAGCAAAAGTATCCGTCTCACTTGCTGGCATTTTCTGCTTTGTTCAGGTCTACGTCAGGAAGAGCATCCTCCCAGTCCAGTATGGTGCTGATTAGCTTCCCTCTGTTATAGTAAATAAACACACGGTTAATAAATCACCAATGGTAAACCATCATTTCCAAATGATCCAGACGTGTTTGCGCTACCTGCAGGCTCTGAGTCCTCTGGAGCGCACCACGTCACAGTAACGTCCTGTCGGCTTCAGGCCCATCACACCGATCACCTTCTCTCTGACATACTGCCTGAGAGAGGAGAGCCCAAAACAACACTGTTTAACCAGAGAAACCTTAGTTAACTAGAAAACGTGTCACGTTCGCTCACCGGCTCCAGGGATCATTTCACTTTTCTTCTCCTTATTCTTATTCTACAGGTATGAAAAGCTTTCTCTTCTGCTGCTGCAGTGTATCTGCGTCAGAGTTCAACAACTGTGTGTTCAGAATGCTATTACCTGTTCTCTTCTAGATCTTTAATAAGTCTGGCCTTTCTCCTCTCATTTCTCTAATTGATGAGATCTTTTCAATTTCAGAGTTGCCATTGACTGTGGTTTGTTACTTGTTTTATTTATTTAGATGCTGTTGGTGATTGGAGCATGTGTGTGTGCATGTGTGCGTGCGTGTGTGTGTGTGCATACGTACCGGCCGCACTTCTCACAATCCTCCACAAACATGTTTCCATGAAGCTCTGATAACAAATCCCTAACAGAATCAGAGGAAAAGATTTACACAAAGGCAAAAAAGAATCAGAAAGATGACATTGATTTAGATCCTTACTTAAGTTAATGGTTATAACAGGAGTCTTCAGCCCAGCATTTTCTCAGTGCTTCTTTGCAAATCAACCTGTGACGTGAGTACTTCTACTTAATGTTCTTTTGAGTTCTGGCATCTGCAAGTAGAAGTGTCAACCAGTTTACTTCACCAGTTAGTCTGTAGTCTATGATTTTCCTCAGTGAGCTTCTACTGAGCTGCCTGACTGATGGAGGAGAGAGGCAGAGCCAAGACGGCTTCAAGGGAAGTGTGGGTCTGAGTACTAAATGATTATTTCCCTTACACTGAGATTTATTTGAGCACCGTTTCATTTCTGGCGCTGTTGGAGCTGTTATCGCAAAGCAGCAGCAGCTTTACATTAAAACAATTAGTCATAACCACACATGTAAAAAACAATGTGAGATCTCACACATCTTACATAAGCAGCATACTTTGGTTTGGAAAATGTCAGAAAACAAAACTGAAGTGGGGGGGTTGTCATTAATATTTTAACGATACTACAACTCTAATCAATACTGCTTATTGATCCAGCATCTTCACACTGTATTCTGATCTTTCGTTCTTTTTGAGCTTTTTATGAAAAAGAGAATAATTTATGGGTGAGTTCATAAATTCAAAGCATTTGAAGAAACTTAAAATATAACAAATACAATATGATGCATAATTCATATTCCAACTCTCCAGCACTATCTAAGCATCACAACAGATACATTTTGAACATGGGGTTTGTCTAAATGTAAATGTGCAGGTAACAGCTCCTCCCAGGACTCTTGCACTTGCTCTGGAGTTTCTCCAACCCCAAGTTTGTGCATAAACATTCATACTGGTTTGAGAGCTAGTGGTTTAGTGTAAGTGAAGTGAGTATATCATGCTGCAGGACAGGTGGCCGAGTGGAGATACCTGGGGAAGCCTGAGCGGACGTGCAGGCCATCCACATTCTGGCTGATGAGATACTTCAGGTATCCGGCCCTCTGCAGGCCCAAGAGCGCCATGTGAGTCAAGCTGGGCCGGGCGTCTTCAAACGTGATGTCAAAGCGAGGTGACTCACCCTTTTCCTCTAACGTCCACACTCCTTTTGGACCCCTGCAACGGAGGATAGTGATGAATTAAGTATAAGGTTTGGATGCAGTGAGTGGACGGAGGTTTATCTGGCTTCAACTATATCTTGTGTGTGTGGGTTTTATTCATGGAGTGTTAATGATGTTATTGGAGTATTTCTGGAAAGTTTGTGTACCAAACTGACAATGCACTGTCAAATTCAGAAAGTTGGAGCCCACTGACAATACCAGGGACAAAAACCACACCGCACAAAGATTCAGTCATTACTGAGATCTACAAAGAAAAGTGGAGAAAACGTATTAAATAAAATTATCCATACAGACGTTTCACAAAAGCAACAAAGATCGAACATGAAAGAAGAATGACTCACAGCATAGAGCTGCATTTTTTCATGGTGAAATACATTAACTCTGGTGAACAATCCACCATCATTCGTTTCATGCTTCTACAATTACTAATTGAGTCTTGTGCTTCTGAATGAAGGATGAACACAGTGCTGCTGAGAGTGCTGGTGCCGTATGACAACCTGGTGGCCGCAAGTTACTTCAAGTACACACAACTTATCTCTATGCATCAAACAAGGGAACGCAGCCTGTGAATCCTCTGATGCATTCACAACAGTCTCTTCTCTCTCTTACAATGTGTGCTTGAACGGCCCTGGCTCTCATGGCCATACTCTCAGCTGGAACATGTTTGTGTGTTTGTGTGTGCGGGTGTACGTGCATGCTTGTTTTTATGGGAACGTGTGTGCGTGCGTGTGTGTGTATGTTTGTGCGTTTGAGTGTACGTGTGCGTATGTGTGTGCGTGCATGTGTGCGTTTGCGTGTGTGTTTGTGTGTGTGTGCGTGCGCGTTTGTTTGTGTGTGTGGGTGCGTGTGTGTGCATGCGCATGTGTGTGCGTGTGTTTGTGTGTGTGCCTGCATGTGCATGTGTGTGTGCGTGCGTATGTGTGTGTGCTTGCGTGTGTTTGTGTGTGGATGCGTATACGTGTGTTTGCGTGCGTGTGTGTGCTGGGGGTGTGTATGTGTGTGTGTGTGTGTGCCTGCGTGCATGTGCGTGTGTGTGTGCGTGTCCATCTTTGTGTGTGCGTTTGTTTGTGCGTGTTGGTATGTCCGTGTGTGTGTTAGTGTGTGCGTGCGTGTTTGTATGTCCGTGTGTGCGTGTGTGGTTGTGTGTGTGGGTGTGTGGCAGCAATGGGAATATGGATTGCGATAGTTTTCCTGATGCAGGAAACTGGCTTTAATGATGAGGCTGTCCAAGGTCGAGTCATCCTGCCTGACATCAAATATTAAATAGTCGAGTTTCCATCGCCAAGCATATTTATCTGTCATTCGCACTAACTGAACCATGAGTGAAAAAGAATGAATGACAGAATGAGTAAAATAATATAAGACCTTGCAAGTTACATGCATCTTCTGTTGCACGTCTGTCCGTCCTGGGAGCGGGATCCATCACATGAGTTAATAGGGTTTTGTTTTGGTAATTTTTTCTCACTCTTGTTGAGGGTTAAGGACGGAGGATATCCCACCTTGTTAACCCCTATGAGTCAAATTGTGATAAGGGAATATGGGCTTTATAAATATAATGTCATTGATTCTTTATTTCATGTGTCAAAGCTCAGTTGTTGGAGGTAAACAAAGAAACTGCATACTCTATAAAAGACGAAAACAAAGAAGTCTCAATCTTACAAAGAGCTATACCACCCTCATCTGCTCAAAAAGTGGTACTGCACCATGGAGTTTGCAAGTTTTAGGTCAATTTCAGATTTTTTAAGACCATGATGAATGAAATGTAATACCCATTTCAAATAAAACAGGAATAAATAAACACCAGAGTTCCAGAAATATTTATCTTCCCCATAATTTATGTTAAAGATAGAAGAGGATAACTATTTAGGAAAATGTTATGGATTGAGTACAACTAAAGGATGTGTTTGAATTTGTTTGTGGTTCCATGAAATAAATACAGAATACTGGGTTTTCTGATTTATCATACACAAAAACCTTTGATAGATGTTTAGGTCTAACTGGAGTGGAATTTTTTTTGTTCTTTTATTTGAAGTTTGATAAGACTCTTTTAAGGAAGTCATCTCTTTTCACTGTCTTCTGCTGCAGTTGCATAATAGCAACTGAATGGAGAATTAGCACCACCTCATGCATGTAACGTGACAAAATGTACGTTTCTTATCCATATTTCTTTAAAATGCCACAAGGCTGAAGCTCAACTTCACACATCCTTAACTTTAAAAACTGAAGTCACCGTAATAAGAGGACCCATTTTGTCAGTTTCCTGTCTGGCCTGAAGATGTGCAGCAGCAGGGGCTCTTTGTCATAACAGAGTTACAAAGAATAGCAGGATGGCCCCTGGTCACTTTTGCAGGTATCACTTGTGTTGTTGAGGTTTGTTTTTTCCCCACCAGTACATGAAGATATAAAGTCACAAGAAATATGCGCAGTAACAGTAAATGTTGAAAAAGAAACGGTAATGGCTTGGTTTTGTGCCTCACCTGAAGTCGGGTATTCCTGCTGAGGTGCTGATTCCTGCTCCAGAGTGGACGACTAAGAACTGGGACTCTTTAATCAACTGGGCGAGAGTCTCCACCTTCACCTTCGCCTCTTCAGCACTGTCGAACGTCTGCCACAGCACAAAACACTCAATCAGATGCTTTTGTACATGAGGGAGATATATAGTATCTGAGAAAGAATAGTACGATTATATTGTGCAAGCGAGTCGAGACATAACTTTATATTTCACACAGCTTAAACAATAAATTAAGATCTAAATATTGTATCTAATGAAGCCTGCAAATAAGACATTTGACATCTTTTAGATCCATCCATTTGCTTTGGGAAACATGATCTCAAAAGGTAAAAGTATAATAAAGTATTCAATATTTCAAGTGAATGTGGTTTCAAGAAGTGGTGTCACTGGTTCATCTGTTTTGTGTGAACTCTAGTTTAATAAGGAGCTGCTTTCTTTGCTTGTGCAACTATTTTTTATTTATTATGTGCTTCCTTATTTTATCCCAAAACAATAATGGGAAGCAAGTGACAACATCATAAACAATTCTATATTCTTACAAATACTTATGTGGATGAAAAATGCAAATGAGCATTTCATATTAAAGAATAACTACATGTCTACAGTTTGGAGAGATACACACTTAAAGCTGTGTATTAAGGCTTTCCCCCCTATTTGGGAATTATCCATTAATTACCGTTACTTTACACAAGGTAAAAATGGCCAGGAATGCTCTCAAGTTTTAAACATTTTATATCATCAGATATCGATATTTATCACGATAAATGTCATTTTTGTTTCTTTGAAGTTTAAAGAGGGATTTTAGCAGAGAATGAGAAACACTTGATAAAGAGAAAAATATTTTATATCATTATCTCCTCACTGTGTTAACACAATGCTTCGACTTACCATCATATCGACTTATAGTGGTCCTTTCTTTTATTGCTACTGATGAGAATCATAATAAAGTAATTATTGATATTGTTCTGTTGCTCAGCCTTGACCCAAACACTCTTAATGCTTGAACACTTATCTCTCTGCTCGTTCTTACCTAACATCTTTCATGTGGGTCTTTGTGCTAAAATCTTCAAACGTTAATAAAAGGATCTAAATCTTCTTCTCCCTCCGCATCCCAAACATGCATGGACCAGCCATCCTCGGCTAACATGCTAGCTCAGTTAGCTGCCTCTTTGTGAGGTGTAGCTCCGCTTTGTGCGTGTGAATTTACCTCAGGGAGTCCGCAGACACCTTTGTCCGCATACGGAGACAGGCCCGCGGCGTAATTCACAGACATGCCTGCGTTTTGGTCCGAGTTGTTTTGGTTTGGAAATCTCTTCCTGTGTGTTTTCTAAACAGTGGGATGCTAGCGGCGCTGTTTAGCTGACGTCATCACTGGGCGACGACAAATGCCGCGTTCATTGAGATTACATTCTGGTTAATTTTAATTCATGTCCCCTCTTATGGAGGTCCAGTGTGTGGAGGTTTGCCGCCACATTTAGTTTCTAGTCTAAATATCGCCCTTTCCTATGTTTGACAACTTTGATATTATCTTTGTGTTGATGTAAAAGCTCTCTGGAAAAGTTTTGTATGTACTTTTTGTTTGTTTCAATAAAAAGAAACATGTTCTTGTCCCGTAGGAATCCATACTGATTTAGAATTAACAGATTTTACCTGAATGCCTACAAATGAAAGGTTTGTGTTCTCATGAACTGTATGATAACCCCTTTCTCTTTAAAAAAAAGTGTTAATTTATTAGTTATTTGCAGCACCTAACATTTATTAGTGACGTAAAGAGTGATTAAATGTGGATTAATACCAACTAAACAGTAAATTCTTGAAGCCCTCTTGAAGGGTGCACCCCCTTGTGACCTGGTAATAGAGAGCTGTCCCTTAGTCTATATCAATGTCCGTGAATCCTCATGAGTGATAATCCTTGACAGAAGTCTTCAAGGCTTTTCTGATAGAACAGGGCTCATCCACAGATGAAGCCTTAAATAACAGGTTTCTGTCAATAAACTTTTAAGACTGTTTTTTCTCTTTCCAATACATTTTTATTTTTCAGATTTTAATAACAGAAAATACAAAAATAAACGCAGGTGAGTAAAACAACATGATAACCACCCATACAGCTACATGTGCATATCAGTTATGGCTCCGGTTGAATCTGTAAATCATGAAGAAAACCTAAAAAGGACAAATATCTTGCTTGTTTGAAGTGAATTGAATGCGTCATAATGTAATTCATTATCCTGAGAAATTCAGTATGAAGTCCAGATATAAGCAAACAATCAAGATCAATACGCAAAATTGCACAGAGGACTCTCATAAGCTTTGAAACGTATTAGGCCAGAACCTGTCCACTCTCGGGCCAACACAAAGACCTGATATGAAAATAAATCATGATGTCCTTCCTCTTCTTCATGTCCAGGGCTAAAAAACTGTGATAATCTTGACTGACACTGCAACAACACCTTGTGAAAGACACTTTTTCCTACAGAAGTTTTTTTTTGCCAATTAAAGCAAAAAAAACTGATCACAAAAAAAGAAACATTCTCAAGCAGCGACTGCAGGCATAATGTCTACCCAAAGAAAGAGAGTAAAATATAAAAGCTTGCAAGAGAACAAAAAGAAGACAAGAATACAACAAACAGTCATGAAATATTTTGGGCTTTTGTTTACACTTGTTTCGGGTTGTTGGCTCTTTAAGGCCGCAAACCTGAGGAGAAATACAGCTCGGATCATTAATTATTTCTGCCCAACACCACCACCACCACCACCCCCCACCCCGAAAAACATGGTCATCCTACACAACTCTCACATCTGAGCTACTTCAAATAACAGAACCCCCACTCAAAATGACAGAGAAACACATCCAACAGTAACCAGAAGAAACACGGCAAAGATCAACGTTAGCAAAAAAAAATTTCATGAGGACTTTGAGCCACCGACACCGTCCTCCATTATTACAAGTGCTTGTCATCAGCAAGCTGAGATCAGATCACGATGGAGGGGAATCGTCCTTCAGTCAAAGACACACAACGCTTCCAAAAGTGTTCAGGCATGCACAGGAACTTTGAAAACACGGCCCGTGTCAAATCATATCCTGTCCTTTCGCAGCGAGAGGAGACTGTGAAACTGGGAAATGTCTGATTCAATGTGTTTGCAGTAAACTGCTCAACACAGTCAGGCTCCTGTAAGTCCTATTTATTCGTCAGTCACATAGACCAACTACTGGGCAGCGCTGTACAATTACAATTAAGGAAATAAAGATATGCAGGAGAGAGGCTGAGAAACGTTTGGAAGTGTTTGCACCAGAGCAAATGTTGCTGATGTGGATCCAACAACACCTTAAACTGTACAGTGGACTGGAAACTCAATAAGATAAATCAATAGTTTAAGTTATTCTCTCAAAATAAGGTTTGAGGTGGTGAGGAAAATAGCGAAACCGGCGAAATTGGTGACTATTGTGCTGGTTGAAATCTTAACCGGGTCTGACCCTTCCACAACGACGCATCGATTCAATCCTCCTGAGAGGTTTAGGTAAAAACAGCTCATTTCATTTGTTGAGAAGTGGGAAGCTTCAAATCTTTCTTGGTTGTAGGCCTTGAATATCTGGCAACCCGGGCAGAAAGAAAGGGGGTAGCATATGTCAGCTAAACTGCGTTGCTGTCATACAGCTTGTCATGACTCCTCGTTGCCTGAGTCGTCCTCATCGTAGCAGCAGTCCCCGTCGTCGTCGTCCTCCACATCATCGTCGTCATAGTAATAGTCATAGAAGAGGTCGGAGCCTTCATCCGGGGCCGGGACGCGTGTGCGGATGCAGTACTCTGCGAGTGTGGTTGGGACTTTCACGCCGTCACGCTCTGCTTCTGCTTTAGTGGCCAAAACCTGTTTCCTGAGGGAGAAATTAAGAAAACACTCACACACTGACTCCTCAGGAAGAGATATCCTGTGAAAACACAGTTTGAAATGTTACCTGATGATTTCTACGTATTCACGGTCCTTGCCCTTGCTCTCCCTCCATTTACGGTACATGACGGAAGCGTCCACGTTAGCAGGGGAGAAGGTGTTGGGTTCATTCAGCAGCGAGATCACGCTCAGTAAAATGGTCCTGGAGAAAAACACACACGTGAGTGAAAAGAGAATGTGTTTAATTTATTCAGTGTGAAAAAATATCTTCCAGAAATTACGTATTTGCCCATTTTTGAGAAATTAAAACAGATACAATTTTCATTAGAAAAATAAATAGAGAATATTTTGTAAACTTTGTCTTTAATGCCAGTTTTCTTAGAATTACTTCTTTTGAGCTATCTGAATTTGTTCTGCAACTAAGGATTTTTCCCCACAACTTATTTAATTGCCAATTACTTTTTCAATAAATGTATTACTATAAACTTACTATAAGTACATAGTTAATGTTTACTAATGTGTAGATTTCATCCACATTAATGATGTCTCATCTGAAAACATGATACAACTGTGTTTTACTGTCATTTACTATCTGTTTATACACCAGCCTCCACTAACACTCCATGTAAGTCTGTAATACTCTAGTTATTAAATACTTATACTCTGCTTATAAAAGCTATGAATAAGTGTTTCCAGCTAATCAGTTAACTGACTAATCACTTCAGCTCTAGTGTGAACACTGAAGCTAATTTGAGCTAGTCGACAAAGCTATTCCTTTCATGGGCAGCTGGAGGCCACTTCACCGAGGAACCGACCATCCTCAGCTCCCTGAGATCACCGGAGTGGAGGAGAACCGAACCCCGACCTCTTCACAAGGTACAACTATACAATCCATAATGAATAATATCCCACCTTTGTGGTGGCTGTTTCAAAATATTAAAAATGTGTTTTAAACTGAGCTTTAGTCTCTACAAATTTTAAGATTCTGCAAATAATGGATGAGTTGCAAAAGATTGGCACCTATCGACACAGCTCGGGCCAAAAAAAAGGTCCAGTTACACATGCGGTGTAGAATCCCGGCATATGGATTCATTGTTAGTCTATAGTATAGAATATATAATATTCTAAGGACAAACGTCATGTGATAAGGATGCGGGTCAGGTGGTTTTCAAGAACACAAAGCAGGGAGGTAACCAGAAACAGGAGACATAAGAGGGGAGATAATGAAGGTGGGTGCTAACCGGACATTCTGGGTGGGATTCCATCTCTCTGAAGGAAGCTCTCCACTCTGCGGGTCGTCCACTGGAGGGTGCAATATAGAAATACACACATCTCCATTCTGAAACAAAGGAAAACGACTCTTTTCATTTTTCACGTGTAGGGCAGCTATTTAAATCAAATACAATATCAAGAGAACACACACAAGTTCATATAATGCTAAGCCAGACATTGATACTACACCTCATAAATGTTGGGGTGCCACATCTTGGTGAGGAATCGGAAGGCGGGTGGAGAGTACGGGTAGTCCATAGGGAACTTGATCCGAGACTGGGATGCAAAACAGATAAAAGAAAGACATTTACATGTAACGGTACACTGTGCTGCTACAGGCTTGAGTTTTAATGACGGCATCGCCTTACGAGTTCTACCTTTACACTTTTCTATCTCTGCACGCTGAATATGGTTTTAAAAGGTGTGTTTGGTTTATCTGCTCAAACTACTGAATAGCTGTAGAGTCCTGTGAATGTCTCTCATTTCACTGCATGATGAGTGCAGCAACCTGGAAAGTGACAACAGGCTGCAGCTGCAGGGGTTGACCAACAAACTAATCAGATGGTAGCAGAGGTAATTGTGGGCTTTGTGGAAACAGAAGGTGAGCAGGAAGTCTCTGTGTATCCTGAGGGAACATTCACAACAACACAATGGCAATTGTTGGATTTAAAGTCTTAGAAAATCTTTGGTTTACCTCTGCCAACGAGGCTTTGACACCTGTCCATTTGTTTGTGGGTTTGTTTCTGAGATTACACGGAAACAACTGACCACATTTCCACAAAAACCTGGTGGATGGATGTGGTATGGGTCAGGGAAAATGCCCTTAAAAGTTGGTGCGGATCAAGGTTTTATACTTTCTAGAACATTGTTAGATTGGGTGTTTTTCAACATTTTCACCCTTATCTCACGATTAATTCATGGATCTTGATTAAATGACTCAAGCACATTCAGGTGACTTTTATCTACGAGTGTATGAAATATAGTGCAGCTGGTTACTGACTCAACTTCTTCTCTGGAGTCCTTGTGATTTATTGGTGCATATCTAGGATCATGGCTGCGGCCACATTGTGATCATGAAACGCAGAGGGATCTATGACCGGTGATATTGCTTACATTACAATTGTTTTTTGTATTATAGTTTAAACATGGATCCTCTCCATTTATGTTAGATGCTGTCTTGCAAATTGTTAATATTGTTATTTAGTTGATGAGCATGTTACAAGCTACATTTATTGCAATTTAAAGATTTCTCACTTCTGGTTTCCTTGATTTTTCCTCTGTTAAATTTTGTTTTTTCTTTCTCACTCTAGTCCCAAGACAGATGATGTTGACACCTTGTTCAGCCCTATGAGCCTAATATGACTTGTGAATATGAGCTATACATTTTACTGACTGATGTGCTGTGTGTGTTTTAATCAACTGTCAGATGAGTCTTGGAAAACGTCTGGTTCTCCTTTCTCGTCTTACCTTGAAGTAGCCCCCTTCATAGTGAGTGTTTGGGGGTCCGAAAATGGCCACTTCCCAGATGTAGAGATCCGCCTCGTCCACCAGTGTGATTTTGAAGCCCTCGACGGGCTCCTCCTGGAGACTCCTCATCTCCAACATGAGTGCTTTCTGAGAGCTGGCCACATGAGTGGTGTTGTGTTGCGCCATCCTGACCTGCTGGCTCTCAGGACGGTGGAGGGGTGGACAGCTGACGGGGGTTGTTTACACCAACGCGGCTTTAAGTGAACCACTAACCGGGCAAACAACAACAACAACAACTTCTGTGTTCTCGGTGTTCACAGACAATGAAAACAGGCCAAACCAGCCAGGCTGCGCACACGCAGACAAAAGGTCGCGTTTGTTCCCCCGAAATAATCTAAATGAATTCCTCTCAAACGTCAACACTCGGTCTCTGGTGGTGTGGCTGAACCATGGTGGCTGACCCTCCGGCTTTAGTTGATCTACCTGGCAGGGCAGCCGCCGGACATAAGCCTCCGTTAATCTACTGGTAACGGGCTGGCTAATGTGAGCTAGCCGACAAAGCTGTTCCTCTCACGGGCAGCTGGAGGCCACTTCACCGAGGAACCAACCGTGTTCGGTTCCCTGAGGTCACCGGAGCGGAAGAGTAAACAGCCGCAGCTTCGCTCCTGTCAGATGTGAAGCTGATTATGTCCCAACACATCACCGGGTGAAGAACACTGTTGTTGAAAGAAGTCCCCCCTCTCCCATCAAAACAGGCAGCAGCGCCCTGGCTTCTGGGAATTGTAGTTCAACTTAATCTGCAGCCTTCATGTATTCCACGGAAAACAATAAACAAGCCTCACGGCGTCACATACAATAACGTCGTTGTATCACATTTAAGTCAAACACGTGTGACTTGAATTGTTACGACCATGATTTATTGAATAGTTATTCAAAAGGCAACCTGGCAGAACTTCATTTATCAGTGACATGACGTCACCAAAACGCGATGTTGTTTGTGTTTTAGAGAAGTGGCTATGACCTATTTCCATTCTCTGGTTGTTTTAACACATGACCACGTATAAGTGACGGTAAATGTATTATGGATGATTAGTGTGCTGTAAAAACTGCATTTAAACTTAACGCTTATTTATTTGCTATTTATTTTCGCCAGCTATGCACCTGACGTCAGTAGTATGCGCCAAAGTGTAGAAAGCCCCCCTGAGCTGGCCTTTTAACAGCCTGAGTAGTTAATTTATAACCATACAAATATCATATTGGTTTGTTGAATATGTTGGCGGTCAACACGAATGTTTACATATGTCGTGTCACAAATTTAATGTATTCGTATTTAAACTGTCTTGTATTTACACCGTGGGACAAAATCCCGATGTCTTTGTTACCTCTTATTTACGCGACTCGGGCCTTCCAGGACCCGCGCTGAGAAGAACTTCGCGATGAGTTCGAAGTCACGACGTCGGTCCCGCTCCAGGTCCAGAAGCCGAGGCCGGGGGCCGCGGAACCGGTCCAAAGTGAGCAGGTCTCGGTCTCCAGAGGACCGGAGAGGCCGCAGTCGGTCCGCGGACGCGAAAAGAAGCGCTCGTGGCCGCGTGCGGTCCGTCAGCAGGAACTCCAGCGGCGGATCTCCTGTCCGGCGTCGGCCTCAACACAAGGACCGTCCCGGCTCCAGAAGTGGCTCTGAGAGCGACTTCAGGCAGGGAGCACACCGGCCCAGGAGCAAGTCCAGGGGTCGGACATCCAGGTAACTGTCTTCTTCGATTCACTGTCAGTGCTGCTTCTCATCGAGTCCCGGTGACCTGCGGTTACAATGGATCAGGTGGATCAGTTACTGACTGTCAGAGTTTCTGATCCATCACAGTTTGAGAAAGTCAACAGAGCATTTGTTTGACTTTTAAAAGATTTAGGGATAACTCTAAAACACATATACATCTCTGAATATTGTCTTTATTAGAACCTAAGAGAATAAGTAAGACCATGGTTTCTCATAAAAGAGCACAAACTACATATTCTTATATATTTATATTTTTTTCTGCTGTTTTTATATATAAACATTTGATATTTTATTGTACTATCCACTCCAGCAGCACAATAACACTTTCCTACTGGACACTGACACAATCACATGATTGCATTCCATTCGTGTATCTGTAAATATGTTCTCCGTATGTGATTTATGTATGTATGTCAGTGATGTGTTAAGTGTACAAGCTACTGGATGATCTGAATTTCCCACGTGATTAATAAAGTATCCATCTATCTATCCATCAAATGTGGTATCTGTGGTAGTCTTAAGTCGACATTACAGCCAATAATAGTTTTTCCAGTTAAAGCTACTGTAAAAAAAACATGGCGGCGTTCATAGAGAAGAGGGTTAGGGAGCAAATCGTACGATTTAGATGACACACATTAGTTAAAAGATCTCTAGGATTATTTTATATTTATTTCTGCCTATAGATCTTTCACCTGATCACACCCACTGGACTTTAATCAACATTGTTTTTGTTCCAGTTCTGATTCAGATGATCCTAAAATGATGAGAAGGAGAAAAGAAATGGCGACGCGGAGAGAAACATCTCATGACAGGATGAGGAGAAAGTCTGGGTCCAGCTCTGACTCCCATGATGGAAGCAGTGACAGAGAAATAAGAAGAAGGAGAAGTCCTGACAGACGGAGTCCAGCTCAGGGCAGACAGAGAAAGGAGCAGGATAGAGACAGAGAGAGGAGGAAGAGCAGCAGCAGAGACAGGGAGAGAAAAACAGAGGGAGTGAAAAGACAAGAGCAAAGGAAGAGGAGCGAGGACAGAGAGCCAGGGAGAAGCGAACAAAGCAGAGAGAGTGACAGAGATAGAGTCCACAGTGATAGAGCCCACAGTGTAAGAGGGAGGCAGCGTTCCAGTTCCCCCGAGACGTCTGATAGCTCAGGTTCTGACCAAGAGGGCCGTGCAGTTAAAGAGAAGGTGGACAAGAAGAAACAGAAGGACATGCTGAAAGCTCTGGAGACACCAGAGGAGAAGAGGGCCAGAAGACTGGCAAAGAAGGAAACAAAGGAGAAGAAAAGGAGAGAAAAGATGGGCTGGAGCGAGGAGTACATGGGGTACACCAATGCAGACAATCCCTTCGGTGACAACAACTTGTTAGGAACATTTAAATGGCAGAAGGTGAGTTGGGGAGCAGCGTCCAGTAACTACTGATCCACTAAGTCAGAGTAGTTTGGAACTTTCCTTTCCAAAACTTGATTATTGTGTAAATATGTTTTTGTGTGTTTTTCAGGCGTTGGATATGAAAGGCATCGGTCATCTCGGGGAAAGAGATCTCAAAGACCGGAACAAACATATTCAGGAGGAGAACCGCAGAGAGCTGCAGAAGGTAGGAGCACGAAGTTCTATATTTGTTTGCGGTCATGTAATGTTACAGAGTTATGAGAAACGGCTTATTGATGAATCATTATAATTGTGAAGGTTAAACAACTTCGTCTGGAGCGGGAGCGAGAGAAAGCCATGAGAGAGACTGAGCTGGAGATGCTGCAGAGAGAGAAAGAGGCGGAGCATTTCAAGACCTGGGCTGAACAGGAAGACAACTTCCACTTGCATCAGGCCAAACTACGGTAAGTTTCCAGCAACAATTACAAGGTTTAAAGTTCATGGTTGATTTCACTGTCCTGCTTGAGTTCACTCTCAAATAAACATAGAGTGTGACAACACTTAAAACACTAAAAACATAGAGCGGGTATATGGAATATAAATTCACACCAATTACAAAAGTGCCAGTAAGCCTTAAATACAAATGTGCATAGAATTAGGAATGGAAAAGTGCAGATTGTAAATATACCATTATGCAACATACGAAACACAAAGCCTTTTATTCAGGGTTTTCTGTGGTAGAGTAGAGGCCAAGCCCAACCCACGCCTGACCGGTGTTCAGACGGGGCCGGACTTAGTGCGTCCTGTCTTTAAAGTTCAAGATAGCATGAGACCTCTTAAGGCTCTGCCTATGATACATGTCCAAAACTTGACATGACTCCCCACGAATTCTTACCCCTTATGTCACAGAGCAGTTCTCTTTTAGTATAATTTACCTCATTGTGTATTTGTGTATGTTTGTTTGCACTGTTCCAGTCCAATTCCAGGCTCCTGCAACAGTTCATGAATACTGACAGGCATTTTCTGAAAACCCTTGTGCGTTGTGTGTTTAGATCGAAGATTCGAATTCGTGATGGTCGAGCCAAACCCATTGATCTTTTGGCGAAGTACATCAGTGCGGAGGATGACGATCTCGCTGTGGAGATGCATGAACCTTACACCTTCCTCAATGGGCTCACAGTCACCGACATGGATGACCTGCTGGAGGACATCAAGGTGTGTTGTTATGTTTCATTCCAAGGTCTAAGTGGTGTAGCCGTAGCTTAGCATAGCTCCAGTCACACTGGATTTTAAAGGGGGGATAGTGTATTATACAGAGTACTGTGAAAAAAGGGCAGGAACAATACCCAGTAAATACAGATTGATATAAAATGGATCATGTTGAAATACATATGGTGATTAGAAATGCATCCCCTTCTGCTGAATTTGCATGGGTTTGATCATTGTTTGTTTAATGGAGTTTCTGTCCTGTCTCTATTAAGGAGTGGGATATGTAAAAAAATAAATAAAAAAAAAGGCCAAATCTACCGACAATCACTGCAATGTTTTCTTTGATGAGTATTTCCTGTAATTACCACTGAGGGGTGCCAAAACCCCACATATTCAAAAAGTATTGTTTCAACATATTTGAGGCATCAGGCTCTGAAAGATGTTTGAAGGATGTGAATCTGATGCAGAGCATTGTGTCACTTTAACTACAGTCAAATGTAGACACAACATTAACCATGAATCAGTGTGAACTCAGTACAGATGTTCTGACCCTAAACACAACAGAGGACTGTTGCCTGGCACCTTTTGGAGTTAAAACAGACTCTCATTGTAAGTGCTGTCATACCGACAGGTGTATATGGAGTTGGAGCAAGGCAAAAACGTGGACTTCTGGAGAGACATGACGACGATCACTGAGGACGAGATCAGCAAACTGAGGAAACTGGAGGCCTCTGGGAAAGGACCAGGTACCTGATTTTTTTTCCCCACATTATCATCAAACCGTGGTGAAGGCCACAGGAAGCTATGCTCAGCCACACATTATTTTTCTTTTCTTAATGCAATCTTTGTGTAACCCCAGGAGACCGGCGTGAGGGCATCAACACAGCCGTGACCACAGACGTCCAGATAGTGTTCAAAGGAAAGACGTACAGCCAGCTGCAGGCTCTGCACCTGAACATTGAGACAAAGATTCGGGCTGGAGGATCTAACCTTGATATCGGTTACTGGGAGAGCCTGCTGCAGCAAGTCAGGGTCTACATGGCCAGAGCCAGGTACGCCCACTGTTCCTCTGCTCGTCAAATCCTAATAAATTGAAAAATCTCTGTCAGTCAATTGTCTTGATAAACACTCATCGGATTGACATGAAACTTAATGTTGTTGCTGCTGAGGACACTGGGAAGCAAATGAGTGGTTATCAAGACCCTAATCATACCCCTGACTGAATGTTGCTGAAAATGAAGCCCAATCTTCTTTGATTAAACTATACAATTACTGAGCTAATTTTAAAATGGAAAACACATATTTCAGTTATTTTGTACATTTTGCCAGAAGTTTTACAGATCTGAGTCTACCCAGTGAACTCAGGAGTATAAATAATAGCTTAGTTGTTTGTGTGTGTTTTCTGTATCAGGTTGAGAGAGCGACATCAAGATGTGCTGCGTCAGAAGCTGTTCAAGCTCAAACAAGAGCAAGGAGTGGAAAGTGAGCCATTGTTCCCCATCATCAAAGAGGAGCCAGACAATGAGGAAGATGAGTAAGTTAACAAGACAGCACGTGCTGCACACATCCAGAAGCTGTAGAGACCAGTAGGCTCGGCCAGTTTCTCTGGCATTAGTTCTGAAATGTATGCATTTTTATTTTTAACTACAGGGAGAGAGCGAGAACCAGAGAGACTGAAACAGAGGAACCTGGACAGTCTTCATCTTCAAAAAATAAGAACAGCGAAACGGATGGCGAAGAGGCGGGACCATCCAAATCCCCAACAGGAAAACAAGATGAGGAGGGAAAAGATAAGGGTGAAGAGGAGAAGGGCGAGGTGGTGGAGGCCGTGTTGACGGAGGAGGACCTGATCCAGCAGAGCCAGGCAGAGTATGACTCAGGCCGCTACAGTCCTACGCTGCTTACGCAGTCTGAGCTGCCGCTGGACACTCACACCATCACCCCGGAGGAGGACGCACACAGGCTGCAGCTGGCACGCACACAGCTCCAAGCTACAGGTATGAGACCTTATAAAACCACACACAGTCACACACACAAAAACAAGATGTGCCTTAAGATAATAAATTCTGTTGCCAGTTGTTGAAAACATCTAGAAGAGTAAATTTCAAGCAGTAGAAGTGTTAAATAAATTTGTCATGTGTAAAATATGTGTTAATGTGGTGCAGATATTTCTCTAACTGCTGCTTCGTCTTCTCTGTCCATCAGGCGAAGCCAGCGAGAGCGCCGAGGACGCCTTTGTTCGTCGTGCCAAAGAGGGCATGGGTAATGATGAGGCCCAGTTCAGTGTAGAGCTCCCAGTCGGGGGGAAGATGTACCTGTGGGCAGACAAATATCGCCCCAGGAAACCCCGCTTCTTCAATCGGGTGCACACAGGCTTCGAGTGGAACAAATACAACCAGACCCATTACGACTTCGACAACCCTCCGCCCAAGATCGTCCAGGGATACAAGTTCAACATTTTCTATCCGGACCTGATCGACAAGCGCTCCACCCCGCAGTACTTCCTGGAGCCCAGTCCCGACAACAAGGACTTCGGGACATTAAGATTCCACGCAGGGCCTCCGTACGAGGACATCGCCTTCAAGATCGTGAACCGGGAGTGGGAGTACTCGCACCGGCATGGCTTCCGCTGTCAGTTCTCCAATGGGATCTTCCAGCTGTGGTTCCACTTCAAGAGGTACCGCTACAGGAGATAGACGCCACGTAACAGGATGGACCAAGAGCCCAGTCCCCGGGTTTAAAACACACGCAGTTTATGATTTATTCTGTATCTGCATTGTTGTATCTTTTGGGAAAAGCCAATTTGTTAAGGTTACAAATAATTTTGTACTGTTGTTTTAAAAAAGTCAATGTAATGTAGTTTGCAAATTACACATTAAAGATGATTTTTACTCTATGCAAGCTGTCTGGGTGATGTTTACAACATCAGATTTCAGAGGCAAAACACTTGGTGTCTATTCAAGAGATTCTATGTTCAAAACTGTAAAAGTACCAAGATGATTTATATGTGTGATTAACGTCCACATCTGTTCTTCACATTCATGTCAAGTCCTGTCTCGTAGAAAACTAGTAAAAACCCTGTTGCTAATATTTGGATTCACTGCAACAACACATGCATCAGGTAGAAAAAGGTTTTAATACAACAAAACAAATCTTTGCATTCAGTGGTTAGGAAGAAATTGGCTCAATTTTAGTCATTGTACATTCCCTGTGAAAAACCACACCAATCTTTACAAGAAAATTCAACCCATAACAGAATTTACAACAATTAGTAAAATACTAAAAACACTTATTAAAATGTACATTCTACTGTTGAAATTCAAGCAACTCATTTGTACAAAAAGGAACTTTTGGTGTCACAACAGTTCATAGATTCTCAAAATAAGGTTTCGTTAACCTTGAATTTACCTTTTACTCCAACCTAATGGAACTTTTATGAAAATCAAGGTCTCAGCTCAGATATTACAGACGAACCGACGAATCTATTTGTGCTTTGAAACAAAAGTTATCTGCCTTACCCACTCGTTTTTTAAATTTAAATCTCCCATCAAGAGTAAATAGAATAATTTGCTTGTTGTTTCTCCAATTTCTGACTCATCCATGTACTGCAGCGATGGTAGGTTATTCATTCTCCCCCTGCAACACTGAACTCCACCTCCTCTCTGGTGTGGTTGTTATTGCTTCTGCCGTTGTCTCTTCCGGACACCATGGGCTTCTCCTCTGCCGACGCAGACCTCTGTGCCTCTTGGTAGAGCTCAGGGTTCAGCCCCCCTTCCTCGTGGGATTGTTGGCCATTTTTCTTCCTACACTTACAGGGAAGTGGTATGTGCCCTTTGTAAAAGTTCCAGGCCAAAAGAGCAAGTAGGGAAATTACCAGGATGGCTACTACGGCCTGCAGTCCAGCCACGGAGGGGCCGTCCTTCTGGGCTTGTGGAGACAATGTATCAATGCCCTTGCCTAAGCCTGCCGTGGCTATTGTGAGCTGGTACTCTGCCACAGTGGTTGTGTACTCGTTGGTTTTCGAGCGCTCCACAGACAGGCAGCGGTAGCGACCACCATCTCTGTCTGAGACGTTGAAGATAAACAGTCCGTCTTGTAGTATCTGAAAACGGTCTGATGGGGTCAGAGGTTGTTTGTCCCGCTCCCACCTGGTCCCTGCCAAGTTGGAAGACGAAGGGCAAGGGAGCTTCGTGTTGCTACCGGGCCAGATGGACTTATTCACTGGTTTAAACGGGTCTGAAAACCAAACAGACACAAATTACCTCAATTATAATGAGTTAATCTTCCTTGTGTCTAATGCTTGTCTCTCAGTTTTATTCCAGATCCTAATAAACGTGCTGATCACACTGTGTCGGGTTGACTGTGCTCTGACTCACCAGCATCTGGGCAAAGAGAGGCGTCTCCTTTTTTCAGACTCTGGATCAGCTTCCTAAAGCAGAAGATGCAAAAATAACGGAACTTTAGTTTCGCTGAAACAGATCACAACACTGCTCGTCTGAAGAGCTGCCTATACCTTTGTGAACTCGAGAGGGCAACGCATTTCCGAACAACATTGTCCCAGCCACAGTAAGGGTCTCTTGCTAGAACGCAGTCCATGCAGGATGAGGACCGCTCACAGCTGGCCAGTGGTATCTGTGCTGCTCCGTAGTCTGAGCCTGCATAGAGCTGAGCCTGTGCACACACACGCAGAACTATCACAATGTTGTATGTGCAGAAATATACAATGTCCATGAATAGTTATATTAAAGTAATATGTTATATAATTTTCACTGTGTTTGGGTTTCAAATTACCGTGACATTAGAAAATTTCAGAATCTTGATTGGCTCCGGGGGATCGAAAAGTTGTATTTCCTCTATGATGAACATCTCTCCGTCGTAGTTCACCGCTTTCAGCATGGATCCCTCGTCTTTCCATATAAAAACAGAAAAACATACCATATTATACACTAACGCAAATGGCCTCACGTGTAACACTCATCTTGCCCACTTGTTAAAAGCAGCGAATTGAAATACACACAGGAAGTGGCCCTTTGCAGCATTTATAAAAGCCTGACCACACACACCTGTGCTGACAAACATCACGTGGTACTTCTCGCCATCTGCGGTCTGCATTTCATTGACTATGATGCGTGTGAATGTAGCTCCTCTTCGCACCAGCAGTGGCTTGTCTCCTATTGGCTGGATGGACTGGTCCATGAGGGGCCTATCTTTGATAAATTGAAGGGTCCGATCAGGGAGGTCCAGAGTCTGATTTATACCCGCTTTACGAGCCTCGTTGTTTATGCACTGGCGGGAGAGAGGAGGGCAAGGAAAGAGAAAAGGGAGAACAACGGAGTCAGAGTACAAAAGGAGTCAGCTTTCTGCTGGGCCACTCGTTAAAAAACCAAAAGGAGTTGCTTTTGGAGATTTTGTTTTGTTTCTCACACACACATAAACACACACACACACACACACACAGTGGGCACACTCACAGCTCCAGGCCGAGGGACGGGGACATCTCCGCTATACATCACCCACTTAACAAAAGAGGTTTCTACGGGGACTGGAGTCTTGTACTTCCCCTGCGAAAACACTTTGCTGATCTCAGACACCTTGTACGCACACACTGCAGACAGGTCTGATGTGCCCCTGAAACACAAACACAGAAAATGTGAGCGGTGTGCCAAAGACCATTAGAGAAAAAAAACAAGCCTCCTTCCTCTTGGACAAACACACTAACACGTCTGTTAAATCAAACTCACCACTGTGGTGTGAAGATGGCATAGAACATACAGTCCTTCCAGTGCTGCTGGGGGTCACACCAGAGGTAAGTATCCTGTATGATGTGCGGCAGCTGGGACTCCAGCACCGGACAATCCATCCTGGCCTTCAGGAAGGACGTCCACTTCTTCTGCAAAGTCCTCTGACCTCCGAGATCCCCCTGTGGGCACAGACACACCGTTAATTCCATACAAACGGAAACCTCCAATCAAACAACGGAACAGGGCGAAACGGGCGTAACTAAGGAAGCACTGTTTATATGCTATTGTGTTGGTAGATGGAGCTGTTAAAATAAGCACACGCATGGTGAGCTCTTAATCACCTTGCAAACGCGGGCCACACGGGAGACCATCAGTTTGTTGTAGCAGTCGCACTCCACAGCCGTCTCACTGAAGAACAAGTAAACCTTGTCGTCATCTCCCTCCTCATTTTTATCACTCTCTGGCATCTGAGCCATAGAAACAAAATGGGGCTCTGGTGTATAAAAGAGAAAAGACATTAACTTTGACTCAGCTAACAAGCGAAGCTCAACAAGTTCAGTCCAAACATTAATTACAAAAGAATATCATCTTACCGTTAAGCCAGGAGGTCTTGAACTCGGTGCGTATGGAGACAGGAGAGCTGCGCATCAGGATTGGTTCAGAGCCCAGGAAGTTAATGGAAGTGGCTGAGTATAGGTTGTTATCTATTGAAACAAGACAGAAAACACAAAAATTCAAATTAAAATGTCCCCACTTCCAATAAAGCCCAGTCTGGTCTCATTGGCCGGTTAGCCGTCTCTGTTGTGATTGGTCAACAGCCTCCAGCGCATGTAGGAAATGTCTGACGCTACTGTCACTGTATCTGGCTTTGCTAGCGGCCATTCCACACTAGCCACTACATGCATTATGCAAATGTGGGCATTGTGATGTCACATGACCCCGAAAGTAACGACCAAACTCCTGATAAGGACGTTTCTTGAGCAGTGTATTCTTTGGGTTTAATGTGGACTTTTTATAATATGTCTCCTTTAAACAATCTTCATTTCTAAATCTGTTGTTGACCAGCTACTCACCAACCATGATGGAGGTGTATCTCTGAGAAGGATCAAATGGACACTTCCCTTTGCCATCCTCTTCTTTCTTCTCGAGAGTCAGCTTTCCATCTGCATAGGACTGCATAGACACACAGCATTTCATTTGATGGAAAACTTATACGGCAGTTTAGTTTGTTCAAAATGACAAGCGGCTCTTACCATGTAATCACACTCTGGATCGAAGGCATTGGTTCCACACACATACATCCTGTTATCCTCCATCTTATGTAATATCCTTATATAGTTCATGCAGTCCTTCTGTGAATACAGATCAAAAAGCAATAAGTATATCTGGTCAATGCACAGTCAGTTCTAGTGAGAAAAACCAGAAGGGACCCACCTCAGGATCTTTGCCTTTGTTTGTGCACTCATCTTTTTGTTCTTTTGTCACTTCCCATTTCACCTAGGATCGACAACAGTTTTTGTTACACACCGCCAGCAGTAGTTGAAATCGGTGAGGTAAGTTTCATCATAAGCTAGTTGTTTTCCTGTGTTAAGTTAAAACATTACCTCCAAATTGGACACTTGCATTTCAAAGTTTGTTTGGACAAGATTAAAACCCAAGAGCAAAGTGAGCCTGAGGGGTTGAATTCAGGTCACAGAGTCGGGCCCAACACGGAAGTTTGTTTTTATAATTAAAAAAATTCTAGCCGTCATCCAAGAAATCTCTGATAAGAAATTCCAAAAGCTAACAATCAACGGGCCTTGCTCCAAGATGGAACTGGCCATAACCACATAGTTAACAACAGGTGTTCTTACTGAGGCATGCTTCTTGGAGATGTTGTTGAGGTCAAGAGCATACACTGCCTCCCTAGCACCCAGCAGCAGCAGATCCAGGTCTTCTCTCAACAACATGGTGGAGTAGTTGAAAACGCCTTTCTCGTGAAACAGGTGAGCCTTGACCACTATTGACAGAACATGACCAATCATTATTGAGCAGCCACCCTGTTTCTCAATGAGTCTATCCCTACTGCAACTGTGTTGGCCGATATGGGATGACACACTGTGAGCTAAGGTTATACAAACAGGCAGTAACACTCACTATCATGGGGCACAGTTTTGCGAGGAACACAGTCCAGTGGTGTGGCGTCTTCCAGCGCCAAGGCCACAGGCAGCAGCCAAAAGACGCAGAGGGAGAGCAGCGGATGCATGGCTCCTTTGTTCAAGCTGAGAGGAATTTACGCTTTGATTGTTTCCCCAACAGTCACTCTCACAGAGGTAGAGACAGCAAGTGGCATCTATGACGTGGTGAGGTCTGTGCAGGCTGAAGAGCCCCGGCCCCTTCACTGGCTCCGCTCAGCGGGCTGTCCATGCTGAGATAGATGGCCCACACCAAAGAGACAAAGCAGAGGAAGGCTGAAAGAGACAAGGTTGGATGGGTATCACAATCAATTCACCAAACGTGAGACCTGAAAGATGAAAAATACAAAATCCTAGGATGTGTAAAAGAGAGACACAAAACAAATGGGGGAAATGAGATGTGAGGAGAATCCTTAAAGATGTGTTGAAAACAAGGTGAAAGACATAAAAGAAAAAAGAGAGAGAAAAGTAGAGGAATGGCCGGAGGGAGCAGAGTGAGCTAAAGTCAGCACAGCAGTAATTCTGTCAGTGCCATAGTGATGTTAATGCAGGGCCATGAAAGGCATTCAGCAGGGTGCAGGCATGTCAACCTCAGCTCTCCTGCAGCACCAAACACAAGCACACAATGAGATGCACAGGCACTGCCAAAAGTGTGGTGCAGATGAGCGCCGGTGACCCAGTTTGTTGCAAGAGCAGTTTTACATGAAGTAACAGGAAACACTAAGGTTTGAGTCATCAGTGGCACCGCAGTTAATAAACCCTACACTTCCACTGCCTGCTTAGAGCTGTAACTATGACAGCTGTCGTCACAAGTGATCTTGTCCTGCAGACGTGTTACTACGACCTGCGGAGTAGCTGTGAACCAATGAAGGGGCTTCTTTCCAAACGGAGATGTGCTGCATTTCCCCGATGAGCTGCAGCATGTCAGAGAATGCAGCTCTGATAAGATGCTTCACATATTTGTCCCTGGGGGCCATGGCCAGCTTCGCTCAACACACACACACGCACACTGGTTTGTGCAGCTTTCCTTACTAGGACTTTGCACTGACTTACATTGATTGTTGTCAGCCGAGCCAAAACCTTATCCTTAACCGTGACCAATTCCTGCCCAACCCTAACCTCAAGTTCCATCTTATCCCAAACGTTAATCAGGAGTTCAGAAATTATGTTTTGCCTAATAAGGACTGGGCTGTAGGTCCTCATGAGGTCTACTGGACCTGATACGGTATCTGTTTATGCTGGAAAAGGAAAAATGAGTACACACAGACATAAGTGTGTCTACAGTCAGGACACTCATTAGCATAATTCATTCTCTAGCTCCTTACCCTAATGATCATAACTAAATGCCTAACCCTGACCCAAACCTAATTCTAACCCTAAAACCAGGTCTCAACCCTCAGACAGCCCTTTGAATTTGTGAGGATTGATCAAAATGTCCTCACCATGATGGTATTGAACAGAAATTGGCCCTAAGCTAAAGAAAGAGATGTGTACACATACACACACACAACCACACTTACAAACAGATGTGTCTCCATGACTTCAGAGGACATTGCTTTGATTTACATAGATTTCATGGGATTTACTCTTACTTCACTACTTGCCTAATCCCAGTTCAAAGCTAAACTTAGCCTAAACCTAACTATAACATAACCCAAAATCATGTCCTCACTTTAAACTGGTATTATTCACATACACGGACCTGCTTTGTCCCCATAGTGTGACTGTGTAACTACACGCAGGTCCCCACAACATGCTGAGTACCTGGGCCTGAAACACACACCCACACCCACCACAACACACACTGCACTTTTGCGCCATATGTCCCCCGGCAATGAAAAGCCAGCTCGATTTGAAGCATTAAACTACCAGCTGCTGATAACACATTGTTGTGTTAGTAACGCGACACAGAAAAACAGTTTAGCAGTTAGCTAGAACTTTGTTTCACTTTATTTAAAAACACAAGTTGTTATTTTACTGCATGTAGTAAAGCTGTAAACTCAACTTCCTTCGGCCGCTCAGCAGGTTCAACACGACACTTACCTGCGCGCGGACACGCCCGAGACTGTGTGAGCCTCCATTCAGGAAAGTAGTCCCAGCACCTGTGAGTTCAGCGCAGTTTTCTGAAGGATCCCGGTGACGGTGCGGCTGCAGGTCGGTGTGAAGAAGAGCTCAGGATGAAGATGAACACACACAAAGACCGAGAAATGAACCCGTCACAAGAGCCGCTGACGAGAAAGAAGCGCGCAAACAGGAAAGAAGTAGCTTCTCTGTCTTTGTGTGTCTGTCTGTGTGTGTCTGTCTTTGTGTGTCTGTCTCTGTATCTATGTGTGTCCCCTCTAAGACACAGCGGAGCTCCGTCACTGGACAGACCCCCGGCTCTCAGCCCGCGGTGAGAAGCGTCTCAATGGCAGTTCTGCCACTTGTGTTTGTGTTGTTCCCTCCTTCCGGCTGACGCGGTGGAAAGACGCTGATCTCTGATCAGATTAAAACTCGTCCAGTGCACCTGAGTGCCTGAGAGCAGATGACACAGCTGACTCCAAACGGGCGAGGTGAATGATGAAAGCTGCTGTTTCCCTACAGAGCTGACATGTCCGGACAGGAGAGATGGAGTAACCCAGTGTTTTCTGTCTTGCACAAGAGGAGCCATTATTTAAATTCTTCTCATATTCTCAACACATCCAGTGTCATAATGTTGCACCTGCACACACATGATCTATACATAATACAAATCAACCACAGATAATGGAGTCGTAATCACTTTATATGAATTTGGTTGATGCAATTTCCACATCGTGCAAGAAGTCCAAACTTGCAGCTGCTTGTTGTTTTGCCCACAGGGCAGACCTATTCTGCAATGCAGCCAAATTCAATAAAAACAAAACAAATCCTCTGTTACAAAATATCAACCAAACCCAGTGTTGTGAATTCCCAAAAAGTGTTTAATACAAATACACAGAATTGGATTTAAACGTATTAAATCCTATTAATATACATATACCTGTCAGGCCACATATTATGTAATACGCTGGCCCCAGCTTCCGGTAAAGGAGTACAGATAATGGATGGATGGATATCTCACTTATTTCGGGCTTTTTTGTCTCAACTTCAAGGTCCTCAAGCCAGTAGCGCTACAAAGGACTTGGGGGGCTCCAGACAAAGGAACTCAGGGTGTGGGGGGGGCCTCTCTCCCAGAGACTCATAATGCACAATAGACATTCCATTCTTCAACCAAACCTTAAAAATGTTCTTCTTCAGGAATATATATAGAACATCATAGTATTTAAAGAGGTCCTCACAAAATGATTGTTGCTGTGGATCAGCCCTTCTTAGGACGCCCTATCTGCTCAGCAGATGAATGCCTTGCCTATGCCCCTCTTGTAATACCCCTACCTCCATCATACATCGTCCATATATACAGTACACTGTTCTTTGTTTGTTCTTCTTTGGTACATGTTAGTTCCGTATGAAAATGTTACTTCAAGTTGTTTGAAAAAAATAGCAGGTGGCTTTGCAAACAAACAAATGAAAGAGGAACGTGTTTTTCTACAGATGTATAGGTTTCGGCTTAGTAGTTGTAGAAAAGACAATTTAGACTTCCTGATGAAAATAGCTTCAGTGTAAATCTGTCACACAAACCCGTCTCCACATCCCGCCCACAATCCAGAAATGAGGCCAACCACTCAGCAAAGACTGATTTATGATTAGTTGAGACTCAACTAATCATAAATCAGTCTTTGCTGTTAATCAGGACGTTTCACCCATTTTTATAGCATCAAAATAGCTTATTAAAACCAAACTTACCATAAAAATTAACACTTGAACAAACAGTGTGATAAAGTACCTAAAATTACAGAAACTATCTCAGAGAAAGTTATTTGACATATACCTTTGGTTTAATTTCAGGTCGTCCATCTTTATATTCAGTATAATATGTATATATGTGAGTATTAGTTTGTGAGAACACAGATGGAATGTGGAAATATACTTCCCTACTGAAGTGAAGAAAAAGTAAACTTTTTCTCAAATACTTTTTTTTCTTCTATTTATTTGCAGTAAAATATCTTGATTATGGATCCTCTCCCGAACCAGCCACTCATGGCAGCAATTAATTCCAATAACTTCTGATTCCCTTAGTTTCATGATGTCACTGGAGGGTCATGCTTTCAGCTCCAGATGAGGAACGACTGAGATCCATGCAAAAACAATTTAATGCCCTCAATATCTAACAAACACTATTCTTCAATAGTGATCAAGTGGACACAGCACATATTGTACAAACATACATGTACGAGAAACCGATCATTGTAAGAAGACTCAAGTCAGTTGATCACAGTTTTCCACGAGTGCTCAGACACATATCAAATCTGCTCGGACTGGCCAATTGACAGAAATGTCAAATAATGTTTCCCATGTAGAAAAAAACGACCCTCAGATCTGCAATACATTATCATTTTGTTACTGAAGGCAAATAGGTAGGGTATAATACTGTGATAGCCAAAATTCTTTGTGAGTTCAATCTGCAAAATAAAACTTTTGGTCTTTTCCAAGTTTCTGATTCTTGTGTACTTAATACTTAAATAGTGTTCTGTCTCTTTAGTTTACAGCCCTTCCACTAGAGGGCACCCTCACACACAGCAGATAGGTTTTCTTGAAGGGGAACAGCGGAGTCTCCAAGCAGGTCTGAGCACTGGTGAGTCGTAGCACCATACAGTAGCACATATACACAGTAGCAGAGAATAAGGAAACACTTTAAAATCAGCACCGACATTACAGTCAAAGTTGGGTTTGAAATGAATGAGTGTTGTCGCTGTATCAACATGCGTCATCAATGCTTATTACCCACATATAACACTCAGAGCAGCAGGCAGAGACTGTGCAGGCTTCACTTCCAGGCCAGCTCCACTGTATTCACATGATTACTAGATGTTAGATGAGGGGGGAGGTGGAGGGCCGCTGGGCTGAAACCTGAGCGGGCCTGGTTTATTTTACTTTCAGAGCAGATAAAGTGTCTCAGGTGCGGCAGTGACATCAGCAGGTCAGCACAAACAGACACGGGCTCAGACAGGAAAACATTCGGCTCTGTTGGTGGTCCGAGTGTGTCAGGGGTTTCTCCTGGAGGTTTTAGCTGCCAGTCACATTGATTCAGAGAGGGGAAAGTAATCATTTGCTGGGACAGCAGATTGTAAACAGTTTGATGCATGTGGACGAAGCACTAAAAGAAAGTGGCGGTGTTTGTAGTCCCTTGTCTTCCACCTAGAAGGCACAGGATGAGTACATAGCTGCGGTGAGAAGGAGTTTGGCACTGAAGATTGAGTTCGCTGTGACAGGAAGTAGTTCCTCCCGATTGAAATCAGTCTTGACTGGCTCGTCTCATCTCCAGCTTCATTTTGAGTTCCTCGTTGAGCGCTGTGGAGAGACAGAGGATTAACACTTTGAGCTGAAAGGCCTGAGGATCGACTGCTGCAGGTGATGTCTGCACTTTATCTACTCACTCTGTGCAAGAGGTGAAGGAGAGAGGATGAGTCGTCTCATCGGGTTGGTGGGCGAGGCCGGTACAGAAGTGGTCAGGATACGGCGGTCTGGGGCGGGGGACCTGGACAAGGGACTGCTGCTGCACCACCGATCTGCACCAGAATGAAAGCATGCAGTGATCACTAAGTGTTTCACACCTGAAGATCCAGATGGTCCAAACCAAGGTCCATGTCTTTGTTCCGTCGTTATTTGATGTATTTGACTTTATAGTTTGGTCTATGTCCCATACACAACATGGAGACTGTGAGGTTAATAACCTATACTGCAACCAGCCACCAGGTGGCGATTGAGACACTTTGGCTTCACTTTTGATAAGTTGTCATGTCGTCCATCTTTACAGTCTGTAGTTTCACATTGCAATTTAGTCTTTTGTGTAACATACTAACATCAATACTAACATCGTCATCATTTATGTGGGCTGGATTTTTATGTCTTATATTAGGGTTTTTATAACTTCCTAACAAATTGAAATTAAAAATGTTTACCTCCTCCCTCCCCCATGTGGCTCCACAGCTCATTTCTGCTTCTCGGCTGTTCCTTTTTTTATTGTCCTCAACTTCCTGTAATTGGTCTGAAAGTCTGAACTATCCCAAAAAGCACTTTCACACTGAGAAGGAAATTAACCATGAGTCTGTTTGATACAGACAGAGACTTCCTCTTGGAATAAACATAGGTCATTTGGTTAGAACCATGGTCCTAGTCCCCTTTTAGTTTTGATTCTAACTAAACTGAAAGGTCTGGACCAAAGGTTGGTGTGAAAGCACCCCCTAAGGCTGTCTGTCTGTTCCTATCTGTCTGTGATGATCTGTCTGTGTGTCATGTTGAAGAGACAAACCTTGTTTAGGCGGCAGGGCAGGAGCCTTTGGAAGGGGGCTGGTGGGGGCAGTGTGGAGGATCCTTTCTCCATTTTCGTCATTCGCAGAAACATATGCTGGTGACATTAAAGAAGTAATAATAATGTTGGACTAATATATTTATGGTGAGAGAAAGATCGAAAGAAGAAGAATTAAAGTGTGCCTCACTGATATTCTCCTCATATGGCTCCTCCAGTAGGAACGGTTGAAGAGTTCCTAACGTCTTCTCTACCAGGGCGTCAATGACCTCGTGAAGTGTAGCACAGGGAATCTGAAAAGAGGAAAACAGTTGGATTATATGACAAAAATCTGATGGATTATTAATGTTGTTAAAAACCCATTTGTCATTCATTTTCACATTCAGTGTTTAGGATCGTCTGTGTGCTCGACTGTAAACACGTCCTCACTCAAGAAAACTCAAATCAAAAAGGCATAAAGAAAAATCTGATAACAGTAAGTTAGTTCTGACAAATTATGACTCTTACAGAGAGAGATGAGATATTAAGAGCCTCTAATCTTTTACTTTCCACTAAATAAATGTGATGTAGTGTGTATTTCCTATCATTTTGAATATTTAACCCTACGGTAGAGGTGCATCAAACCCATAGCTAATTATCTAACCATCAAATTAGGTTTTATGATAACACATTAAGAACAGTGAACAAATATAAGGTAATTTAAGTAATCCACACCCTTTTACTTTGTCAACTATGAATTGTGGATGTATTATACATTTATTACACACTTACTGGATTTTCTACATCGATGACATAACCGCCTTGGTCCCTCTGAGTCACACGGTAATGTCTGAACACCGACCTGGAGCCAAAGACAAATAGAGAGCTCAGACATTTGGCTGTGAAGAAGGCGTCTGTCTGTATCAATTGGCAGCTGTGGTGTCCAGATGTTCAGCAGCTGTTTTACCCGTTGAGGTCTTGTCGAGTGGTGACAGCCAGCGAGCATCCATCTCGGCCTGGACGGAGCAGCATGTTGCCGCTGTCTGGGTGTCGCTCCAGGAGGACTTCAGCCTCTGTCCGCGACACTGGTCGAAAGCACCTGCACAACACACACACAGAGGAGGATGACACTCGTGCTCACGCACTCCAAAACAGTTACTCTCAACACAGAGCAGAACTCACGCCGGGATCTCTCCTACTAAAGGCACAGAGAGCGGGGAGGGAGGCGCACGTGTAGGGGTTCGAATCCTCCGCCTGGACCTCTCTTTGTCCACCACCTCCTTGAGCATCTGCAGCTGGCCCGGCAGCAACGTCAGGCAGGACGGCACGTTGAGCTGGGATTGGGTGGAAGGCAGATTTTTATTAATTACACGGCTCAAGAGGCAGGCACTGGTAAGAGGAATGCTGATGAGCAAAAGATGAATATTTACATCGATCACGGAGTAGAGGAAACCTTTCCACAGCTCCCTTGATTCTAGGTTAGGTGCCTGGAAAAGACAAGAGCACTTAACACCTTGTAAAAAACAGTTCATTTTATTTTATTATAATGTCATAACATGTCCCCATAACATAAATTATGCCATTATAAGGTGAAGACATGTTAGGTTGGTTTACATTAAGATTAGGATTATGGAAGTAATAATTATGTTCACGGTTAGAGTAAGTCTCCAGGAAATCAATTTAAGTTAATGTCATTACCACTGAATGTGTGTGTGTGACTGTGTACTTGTATTTATATCTTTGTAAGGAGCATTTTGAGAATAGACCATATATAGTGAAGACATTTAGCACTTTTTCTGTGAGCTGTTTGAGGGTGAAGACTTGGTTTAAGGGTAAGGATAAGTCATTTAGTTGTTAAGGTAAGGGGCTAGTTACTGTAAGTTTGGTTTCCCCATCCTTCATGCGTAGGATGAGTCTGGCCGCCTCCAGGTTTCTGTCCCGGCTGCAGTCGTCCTTCAGGGATACAAATCCACTGAGATCCATCTTCTCTACGAACTGTAAAACCCCCATACAGGCACACACACACACATAAACGCGTGTTAGAATCAACACACCATGATGCACACTTGCATGTATACAAGGTATACACACTTACATGGGTGTCCTTGGGGTTATTGAAGAAATACAGTGAATTCCCGCAGAGACATGTCCACAGTCGCCTGGATGCCTGTCACACATGGAAATAAGCAGATAGAGTGAGAGCTGGGACAACAACTGGGCTGTTTCCCACATCCGTAATTTAATGGATCCTTCCCTTCTTTATCACTCTCACATTTCCTGTCCCCAGAGATGGATAGAGAGGGGAGCCTCAGCTGTGGTCAATCTGGGATCACTGGGATATCCTGCACCTGAGCCCGGCTCATATTACATCTCTGTATACATTAAAGTGAGCATAATGAGAGGGAGGATGTCCATGTGTCCCATTCTTTGTTTGTTTCCTTATATGTATGTATATGTATATGAGCGCTGTACATAGTTCCCCGAGCGCTGTACATAGTCGCTCACTGCTCTGTGTGTCCCGCACACAGATGGGTCAAAAGCAGAGATTAAATTTCCCTACCTGCATGAGTGTGCCTTTGCATGTCTGTGCATGTGTTTGGGATAATAAAATGCATCTGCATCTATATATATGTATGTAAAACATGCAAAAGAACGATTGTTAAGTATTTTATTTCAATAGCTTCCATGTCATGTGACCCACAGACTCAAAACCATGCTGAATTATACTAATGGTATTATTAATCTGAACAAATAAGACACAGCTCTTTCTTTCGCTTTAAGTGTTTCTGATATTGTATGTGAACATTCATATTTCATAAAAATGACTGACTTGACTGGGTGTATTTTTGAATTAGCCATATTGGGAGATGCAAAGTCCAGGCTGTCAGGTCAATAACGTGAAAATAAGAGTATTCCTCTGAGTCAGCAGTGAATTGTTGGATATAAACTGCTTGGCAGACATGTGTGTGTGTGAGAGAGAGATACACTGAATGGGCTTGTTATAAGATTAAAGCCACAGATCGTTCACGTGATGTGATTGAAATGACAGATCGTTTTGACAGCAATCGGGTTTTCCTCGATTCTCACGTCGTGATTGCTTCACACTCTCTTCAGAAAACAGACTGATAATGAATATCTGATCCGCTATGTGAAAGATCCCGAGTGTCGCCTCGCCCAATCCAACACAATAAGGAAGTTGACAGCTCTGGGAATGGGGTGTGTGGGGGGGGATCAGCCGGTGCATTCATACACACAGATCCTGTCTATCAGTAGCATGCACTGGAACAACAGACGCAGGCTCTACGTCTGCACCGGCAGCGCCTACCTTTTCTTTCGGTCCTCGCTTCTCCAGGTATCCCTCGTAGTAGCAGGGCGGGAGCGGCGCCCGGGCTCCCCCCGGCCCGGGCCGCTGTCTGACGGGTGCAGCCGCCATGAGTGTCGCTGGCTGGGCACCGAGGACAAAGGGGATCCGAGCGATTCTGGGGGAGTGACACGCCTTCCTCGATGAGATAGTGCTGTGGCACTAATCCAACAGCTGGCTGCCGGAGCCTGCTGTGTCTGGGGGGTCATGCGGACGGGTGGTAGTGCAGATTAAAAATGGCTGCAGGGGATAAACGTCCAATATATTGAGATGTTCACTGAACACAAATGCACATCTGTGCAGATGTGTAAAGATGAATGAAAGGAGATGTTAAATGAGAATCGTGAAGGCTACATGTCAAAATAGATAAACATACAAAAAACATATTTTCTGCATGATTTGAAAAGATAATTTTAGTTGCATGGCTATAATTCACTGTAATGAGTCGGACACACGGAAGCCAAATTATTTAACATTTATTGAAGAAGCAAATGAACAGCATCCATTTCCCTTTACACAATAAGGAAAATACACAATACACACATACGATTACATTAAGAATAGAGGTAAACCACATATCCTATAGATAATCCAGGATAATCCCACTTTTAGTCTCCCCACAGTCACAGTTACAAAAGGAAGGCATTGCCTCAGACACAGCAGCTGTAATGAAGACTCATGCAAAGCGGTTACACTTAAACACACAAAACGATTGTGCATAATAAAATAAAGGTATCTTTAAAGGCCATTAATACTTCTTTTATTTATATAGTGTTATAGAGTTGGGACACTTATGGGTATGGGTGCTTAACAAACCATCACAGGGCTGCAATAAATGTCAGTATGCAGCAGTCAAGACAACTATTTCAGCTGTGACAGCCACAGCACACAAAAATTGATCTTAGTCCTTTGTTCCACGACATTAATCATCAACATTATACAAGCGACATAATAGCTCAACCTGAGCCCCTGACCCTCCGCTCCCCTCTCCTACTCCCGTCTTTTGATTTAGTATAATGAGGCATGAGAAGCCACACCTGAGCCACACGGTTATTATTCAGCACAGCCAAACACTTCAGCCCAAAAAGGTAGCACGACTAACATATATGACACATGCCAACATAACATTAGGAGGCCCATACTATGATAACAGCGAGATTATTGCGGGGATGTACCAGGGGACTGGGCTCCAGGGGCACCATGGGATAGGGATGGGAGCAGATAATGAGGAAAGGGGGAAGGGGTACGGGGGGCAGGTGGTGAATAAAGACTAGTTGGGGGGAGGGAGGGAGAATAATCCACTGCTGTGTGCCCTTCCCTGCTGAAAAGACCTGTCTGTTCCGCTCCCACTTTAAATAGAGATGGGAGAGATGAGTGGGGTTGGGGGGGCAGTCTAACAAGGCGATCATGACAAGGAGAAAGTTGGCATTTTTCTGTGAAAAGAACAAACCCTCTCAGTTCATAGTCATGCTCGTAAATAGGCTTAAATGAAACTCAAACCAGCCATTGTGTAGAGGCCGCTCTCGTTATTAGTAAACTCTGAACACAATAGTTGGGAGCGAGCGTTTTCTGTCAGGTCTGGTGCACAGTCTCAGCCTGAAACGTGAGGCAGCCACAGAAAACAAGCCGAAACACATCAAATTAATTTACATGCTCCGAATTTTACGTTAAGAGCACTAAAGCAGGAGCTTAATCCCAAATGCTGAGGGAGAAAATAAATCACAAGATTGAAAATTCACTGACAAACAGTGGAGTGAAAGACCACAAAACACTGACTGACACTGCCAGCAGCATCACTCGAGGCTGAGCAAACAGAGGGGCTGATGCTTATGGCTTTTGTGTAATGCAAATAGGTCGAGGTGTGGGAAAATGATGTTGCGTTAAGTGAGCTGCACTGTGATGGACACAAATGTCTGCTCCTGTGAGGTAAATAAAAAGGAAAACACAGATTCACATATAGTTATTGTTTAACTTTGAGGCTGTATAAAATATGCTTTGCTGACAAGCAGCAGCCATTAACAGTTTGGGAGTGTGTGCAGCCTTTCTCTAGTATTAAGAGATAAGAGGGTGTCGTGCACGGAAAAACAATGGTACAGACTTAGGTAAGTAAACTAACTAATAACAATTACATGTAATTAAAAATAAGTGTATTTATGGACCCTTACAGTCCTTCAGACATAGACCCTCAAACAACTTTTTGGTCTAAAATAAACTCAGCTAATATATATGTATATTAGGGCCAGGATTATATTCATCATCGCTTAATCTGTTGATTAATTCCTCGATTAAGCAATGTTTGGTCCATAAAATGTTCACATGAGTTTCCTGAACCCAAAGATGGCCTCCTCTAGTGTCTTATTTTGTCCATTAACTAAAGAGATTCCCTTTACTGCTATTAAAGCAGCAAAGAAACCTGAAAGTATTCACATAAGAAACGGAAATCAAAAACAAAACCTTGTTGCAGCCCTACTGTCTACACATATATATTATAAGCCATGAGAACACCGCTCTAACAGCTAGAAATCTGTAGCACCAGCAGGTGTCAGCAGAGGATAGATTTAGACATCAACAAAAGGCGGCCTGTCCTCCATGTTGAGTCCACGATGTAGACAGTACAAACGGAGAGGCACAGTGGTGAAAAGTGGGGGTGTAGAAAACAGTGCCTAGAAAAATACATGCGTATACGTGCATGTGTGAAGTACCAATATGAGAAATACACAGAACAGTTCATATTGAGGATATAAAATAGTAATATATGAATAAAGTAGTTGCACTTCTTAGTGTATGTGGATACTGCCAAACAGGTTATTACAGATCTTGATCTTTCTTCATCAGTCCTTTTGTTGGAGGTGTCGTGTACAAAGTGCACAGGTGCATAGAGATGGAATATAAAGATTCAGGATGTGGTATATGCACACTCAGACGTCAGGTGGTAATTTCACTGGTTTAACATCCCTCCAGTCTTACTGTCTTTAAAAATCCTTTCAATCTTATTATAATGAAAAAGCTTTGGTCAAATAATTCCTGGATTCAAAATAAGGTCCCTGTCTTGAGATGATTACCTTTAATTATAATAGACAATAGATATTTTTTGGTTAATGACGGTCAACAACCCTCTTATCATTCCCCCGTTCCATCCTCTGCCGTCCCCCTCTTGCCTCGCTGTCTTTAGTGTGTTATCGGCACCACCACTTCGACGTAGTTGTTGGGGAAGTATCCTGACTTTCCATGCAAGGTGCCCTCGAACCAGTTTTCATCGATTTGATTGACCAATGTGATGATGTCACCCTCGCGGAAGCCCAGCTCACCTTCGTTCTCTGGTTCGAAGTCATACAGGGCTTTACAGCATGGCTCGGCTGCAGAAAGAAAAGGTAGAGAGATGCAAGGAGGGAGAGAAAAAAAGAAAAGGATTAATATATTCTCCTGTAAAAGGAGATCCTAAGAGGAAGTGCTTCTCCTGTATGTTTTCCAGTAAGACTCTGGAATAGACCAGTGACAAGTGAAGTCATGAAACATGGAAGGTTTGGAAATTAGTCATCAGTGGAGTAGGAGGTGGAGGAGAAGAGTCCTTCTGAAGCTTAAGATCAAAATCAAGCCACTGATACTATTTGTTTCACAGAAAAACGACTTCATTTCAATCATAACGACCATTTTTCAGTGGACTGCAGAGTTGAATGAGATTAGATTCACTCCCTGTAAAGTGAAACCAGTGGCACTGATTTGTCTTAAGGTTCAGAAGTTTCAGTCTGGGAAAAGGTTGTAAGATACATACAATTCAGCAAAACCATGACTAAGGGGTAAAAATGATTGTTATCATTTGTTTTAATTTGGCTTTGAATTATCATTGAAATACCACAGGCACCGACTGTTTATAACAACAACAAGAGAATGGTTTGCTAAAGCTTGTACGTCTCTACAGCTTGATAAGACAGTATTGCTTCTACCGACGAGCCCCATCTCGTTCTGAGATCCTGGCAGACACTGGACCCAACAAATACCCTTCAACAATGTTAGTGCAATAGTTGACCCAGCAAGCGTGCACCACTCTGCCACACGCATGTGCAACAGAGTGAGTGAAGGTGAGAGACGCATTGTAGTTCTGTGTTAAGTGACATCTTCATCAACCCACTTACGTGGCTTGCTCCTGACGGAGTTTCTTTGGAAGGAAGTACCATGATATTGTTCTGGAGCTGGTTCATGTCACAAAGGAAAGACACATCAGTCGTAAAGAAGGATTGGACTTGTATGTATTCCTTCTCGGTGCAGGCATGGCTCACCTACATGTACGAGAAAACTCACAAAGCTCTCAGGATATGCTGTGTAAAAATTACCTGGAGAGTAAGCCGGAGGGTTTATTGCAGCAGGTGAGTATCCTCCATTGGATGGCTCCAAGTCTCCATAATCAAATTCAGGTCTGGGTTTGGGTGTGTATTCACGTCTTGGACGGTTCTGAGCGTCATTCACCCTGAATACCAAAGAAGAAAGAAACATTATGTCTGAGCTTAGAAGTAGGAGATGCACCAATTAATACAATTACTAGTAAATAGTTAAAATCAAAGCAAACCTAATTTATTTTGTGTTATTTGAAAGAAAGATTGATATTCTGATGGAAGAAAAACATATTCCAACTGAATTGTCTGTGCCAACAAAAACCAACGATTGTTATTTAAATTGTTATCATTCAGTAATAAAAAATCATTTTAGCTCAGCATCAGTCACTGCTGCTGTTTGACATTCATTACTTGTAATCAGATCAGTACAGGAAAAAAAGGCTGAATCATCCTGCGTCACAAGCCAGAGGACACATACAGCAGGCATGTCGTTTTCACAAAGCAGTCATGGCGCTAACCTTTCTCTCAGTTTTTCGGAAAGCTCCTCCAGGACTTGAGAGGCCTGTTTGTGGTACTGCAGCAGAGACTCCACAAAGGAGGACAGCTGACTCACCTGCTCCACCTACACACACACGCACACACAAACTATTTTAGAAGGAGACCAGACACGGGCACAGCTCTGTCTTTCTGTAAAAGGATCAAATGATTAACTGTTATCATTCCATTTCTTTTCATGACTCTAATCCCAATCATTTGTTTATTTACTATGGCACTTTAATTGATGTAAATCAAGTCACTCAAAAGCTATGAAATACCTCATTATGACAAACACAATAAACAGGTTTAACTGGCTCACACTGAAGGAAATAAGAATGCATGTCGCCTGACACATTCTGTCCTTTTGCCTTACTGAGAAGCTGTGAGCAGCGAGAAACATGCGTTTACAATTGTTGTCGTCACAGAAATCAGTGTGAGTCAAGTCAGAGAGTGAGATACAAACACAGGGGAGACAACAGGCCGAGAAATAAGTGAAATATAAGAGAAAAAGCGTAAAGACTGTTCGATTCTTAACAGAGATTAAGACTTTAGAATTATTGTCAAATTAAGATGGTTAAAATGTAAGTTGGATTAAACAGAGAAGCTCAGGCTTTTTGAAAATAAGATTTTCACTTGGGCCAAGAATGATATGTTTTCTTAACATTGTGAGATATAAATACTGGTACATATGGTTCAATGTGACTGCTGTTGCCTGTGTTTTTTCATCTAGTAGAAACAAGGACAGCCTAACTAACCTGACTGCAAACGCTTTCAGTATATGACTCCATTACTCACAGGAACATTTAGTTGGTTCAGTGTCATTACTAACAGTCAGATTTACCGACTGTTAATGAAAGTAATGAAGGTAAAGTGATACATGTTTTTTTATGAACTTTTTGAATTAAAAACAGGTCTGACAGATCTTAGTGTGCTTAGTCTACAGGTCACTCACATCCGTTTCCAGCAGGTTATGCATGGAGCCCTCAGCCAGCTCTTTGGACTCATGGAACTTCTCCAGGGACTGCCTGATCTCCTCATCTTGGATTTTACCTTGACGTTTCTTTTTATAATCGTAGTCCAGACGACGACCCTCCAGCTTCTTCAGGTGGTGCTGAGAGGGACAACGAGTTGGAAATGGGAGGGTGAGGTTTTTCAGATTTTCTCGTTTATAATCTTTTTTTTTAATTGGTATGCCATTAGTGTCATTCAAACACACATGCAGCTCAGCTGTCATGCATCTGGACTTCATATCACTGCAGGTGACATAGACTGTGGGCTCTACATGCAGAAGCATACCAATGCTTTGATTCTACCTGAATGTCTTTGATATCCTTCTCAGCAACTGCCTGCAGTGGGTCAAGAAAGTTCTGCTTCACATCGATATCCAGAGAGTCCTTGACCTCAGCCATCCTCTTCATGGACTCCCCTATGTCTACAAGAGCCCCTCCTGCAGTGCATACACAAGCACAAACATGCAAAACAACCGCATTAGACAGTGTGGGATATAATAAACATTATTATCTGCTCTGTGAGTAAGGTGGAAACATGAAAACTACAACAAGTGACGATTCAGATTATTATAAAATAATTCATTTTCAATGCATTTAAAACATGCACCATTATATACAGTACTCTAATCCAAGGTGATCTTCTCTCCCCGACACCATCATGCTTACCAAAGTTGGTGTCTTCACCCATATCCCGTCCATACTTTGTCATGCACTCCCCCAGGAGGCCCTCAGGCTGTGGGTAGCCAGGACTATTCAGCTGTCCGCGCATTTTGGACACTGTGGTGAGCATGGAAAGCTTAGCTCTGGTTGCTGGGTTGGGCTGCAGATACTCCGATGTTTTATTGATGACTTCCACCACTGCTTTGCTGGTAATATCTGCTCTCTGGGGATACAAGTCAGGGAGAGACATTGATACCTGAGTGCATATACAGAGTTGTATGGCCTTTACACTATATACAAGTGTGTATGAGCTGTGATAGACCCGATTTTACAGGCCAAAATATGAGGATATTGTTACTCCACATGAACTATGTGCGTGGTCTTAGAAAGTTATGAATTACCCTCTCGAGGTCCCTGAAGTCTTCATCCAGTTTGGTTCCCTCTGCACCGCCAACCTTTTCGCTCATCAACTGTAATGACAGAGCAAATAGAGCAATGAGGCGGACTTCACACAGCATGTTCACTTGTCTCAATGTATTAATTCACATATTAAGTACACACATTTGCCGTCCATCATGACAAACTGAAGAGTTACTTAATTATTTATTGTTTTTTCCAGTTAGTCTTCTTTTTTCCAGGTGTACAGAGTGAGGTCAACAACAGAACTGAATTTCTGGATCTTGAAGGGCCGGATCTTGCTGTTTCCAAACTTTTAGGGATATTTACTATCTTCCACAGCTTTTCTTTTTTCCAGGAATGCTCATTCCCATGTTTTCCATCTAAACTCTGCATCAGGGAACGAGTTCTGCAACCTAGACTTTCCTCTGCACTAAGAATCTCGATTCATAAGGAATCATACTGAAGCGTTTTCCTCTTTTCCATCAGGTCAGCACACACACTGCAGTTTCCTACACTTCAACCATATCCATGGATACTTGTATTAAACACAGATGGTAACTTCATCTGGCTCTCACTCACAAATGCATATGCTCACTAGCACATGGCGTATACATTCTCCATTTATCATCAGACAAACAAACTCTTGCCCAGTTGTCTGGCAGGCCATACAGAGCCTTGTTGAGCAAGTGTGCTTCTTTATTTGATGCAGCTGTTAGCACCACATTGCACATAAAACCCTATGACCAGATGCATCAATCAATGTGTCTTCTTTATATAATGCACAGGCCTGGCAAGTGGCTCTTAATATGTTCAGAGCACCTACTGCTACCTGGTTCATGGGACAAAATACAGCACCATGCATTCCCAAATAATCAAGTTTAATGTACTGAATTTAAATTTCAACTAAAATCGCAATCCCACAGCATTAACCTCCACCAATGCCCCAAGTTACCCAAATTGAACATTTAAATTAACTAGATCCAGGTTTATATTTGGATCTGCACCAAATGGCCCACAATCAAAAACATCAGTTCCCTAAGCATGTCAGAGATTCTTTCATTAAAATCCATGACTTATTTTCTGAAAAGACCAGCACGCATCCTTCCCCCAAGTTTTGTGGGAACCCATCAAGTAGTTTTTGCATAATCTTAACAAGCAAACAAATGCAGACAAAAACATTACCTCCTTGACTGAGGTATTTAATGAATCCTTTGTTACCAGATGTGAAATTATTGCATCTGGACTAGCTAAACAGCAAACACACTCTAGAGCACCATTTAGTTTTAAGATTGCCAACTGATTGTTTTGCACAACACAACTACCACACCGGCCCATATCACTCAGACTAGGGTAGTTAATGTATGTGGAAAACTGTTGAAACTCATAACAACATAATGGGTTAGAAAGATGAAAGACTCTTAAGCAGATTAACTGATAAAGAATTTGAAGATTTGGTTAACAGATGTTCTGAAGTTAGAGACAGGGACTTTTCCTGGAAAGACTCAAAAAACATCTACAAAGAAATACAATAATTAAGACTTTAACAATTTTGCATATAGATAAACACCATGCAAATAAGACAAGCAGAGCAGCATCCTCCACAACTTAGATCACTAATTAATTAAATCAAGTTATTTATTTTGTATAACTGGTAATGGTATCACATGAAGCCTGTTAAGCAACTAATTTACACAACTGATTATCCTCCCTTCACCCATCCTCTATTATTTCACAGCCTGAATGCCACTTGTTGACCAGGCCTTGTGCTGAGTGAGGCCAGCATTTTCTGTATGGAAGGTTCTACATGTTCACAGCTGAGAACTCGACCGTGTCTCCAAGTAGCTGAATTATTCATAGTGGGATTTGCCCAATTCCCGTGCCAGAGTAAATTTTTTGATAATAATGACAGATTTAAGATCCAAAAGAATGTGAGATTCAGAATCGTGTTTTTCCTGCTGTGTTGTCAACAGAGTGACCAGATCTGTGTATTCTGATGTACTTAGGGAGCTGGTTTGGGCAGAGTACCCACATAAGTAGGATTCCTAGAAGGTACACACCCGCAGGGCAGTAGTTATATTACAAAAAGAGACTTCCAGAACAGGGAACACATACAATTTTAGACAAGTATAAACAACTTTGTAATTCATATGATAGTTTGCAACATTCCTTTCTGATTGACATCATAGATCCCTTTGCAATTCAGAGATATGAACAGAGTGATAAACATGTTGTTTGTAAACACATTGACGAGCTACACGGGGGCGACCCCAGGTCAGCTAACTTCAACACAGGGAACACTTCAGAGATGACAGCACTGTCTGTGAATCGTGCCCCAGTGCGTCATGTTGTCACATGAGAACTATGGTGTCACCTCAACACAGTTTTGTCTTCAGACAAGTGTTTTGAAAACGCTCGGTAATCCTGCACATAACAAACACGATCACCGCTTTAGAGCAGTGACACTTTAATAACAGCAAAACACAACGAAAACACACTCCTATAATCACACACAACATCAGAGGCTCCTTATTTATAGCAATAGTAACTTTAACAGGTTTGCGACCATCTTTAAGTTGGACTAACCTGGTTAATGCTAAGTAACAACTAACCTACCTGCGACTAGATTAAAAACACTTTAAGGGAAGAACATGCGTAAATACGTGCGTGCTTTCCTGAAGTCCGATGTAAATAGGTATTTTAAACGATGTTTGGATTGTTACGCTTCTGACGTTAACTTGCCAAGCCTCCAAATTAGCATTAGCTAGTTTAAGTGAAGGGTTAACTTTGACGTTACGTGCGAGCCACAACACACAGCACACTTACTGAAGAGTTTAACAACACCATAACTAGTCGTCTACTTCCCAACAAGTTAAAGCACAGTGTTCAAACAAGACAACGCGTTTATCGGTTTCTTTTTGACGACGTTTTCCAGCTAGCTCGAGGCTAGCGCAGCTCAACTCCAGATTCTGTCAGCTAGCTTGTTTAGCTATCGGCTAGCGCTAGGAGGGTTAGCTAGTTTACCTGGCTCGCTTTGTAGAACTGCTTCTTAAATCCTGCGACGGACATCTTGCACTTTCTGTGTTGTTGCCACCTGGAGCTCGGCGGAGGGGACGAGGTGTGTGTTGTATAATTGTCGACGTGGGTCTGTGGTTTACAACACAAACAGCAGCAGAGCGGCGCGTCTGCAAACTTTGCACCGTGGATGAGGAAAACTTGCTAAGCAACCTCAGTTTCCTGGACTGGGGCTGCGTGTGGGAGGCTCCATCCTGGTGGACTAAAGTGGGTCAACACACACACACACAAACATACACCCACACGCTTGTGAGGACACTCATTGACATAACACCTTTGCCAGCCCCAACCTTAACCATTCAAACTTAATGCGACTTCGGACCCTAACCCTAGGACCTAAAAGTCTTAACCCTACAACAGCCCATTGGAAAAGTGAGGACTGATAAAAATGTCCAGTGTAGTTTTGTCCTCACAAAATTATAAGTATAGAAACACACACACACACACTTGCTGATTCTGTCTATAGCTACTACCTTCTTTATGTTTATAATAAACAAAAACAGCAAAACGACTTTTGAAATTTGTAAAAGGTACCTAGTAATTAATTATGATGTAGCTCTGCAACCTAAAGGGATAGTTCACCCCAAAATGAAAATTTGCTCATTATCTACTCACCACTGTGCTGATGGAGGGGAGGGGGAAGTGTCCGAGTCCAATCCAATACAAAGGAAATAATGGTGACCACTTCTTCAAACGTAAAATAAAACAAAACAGAAATAAACATAAAATGCCTCAATACCGCTTCTGTGGTGTAATGCAAGTGTCTGTAAGAACTGACATCGTTATTCGACTAGAAACCAGTTGAGTACATTTACACATTGTTTTAAGCCAACGCGATTCGGAGGAGGATCACAGAGGACATTTAGGATAAAAACACGGTGTAAATGTGCTCAGTTTCGAGTTGAATTAGAATGTCTGCACTTACTGACACTCGGATGCCACTACAGGAGAATTATGGAGATATTTTATGATGTGTTTTTTTTTACTTTTGAAGAAGTGGTCGTCATTATTTCAATTGTATTGGATTTGGCTGTAACGCTGTTTACCCCTGAAACTCCAAAATTGTTTTCTGGACTTAAACACTTCGCCCACCCCTCCATCGACATAGTTTTGAGTAGATAATGAGTGTATTTTCATTCTGCCAGGGAGGTCCCTTAAACGTTTCCAGATACATCCTTTCAAGTGATCATGAGGGTATTCTTTGTCGACATGGTGAAGATATTTTAAATACACATCTAATGTCTTTCCAAGAACCTTATCTTGTGTTGTTCTTTCACACAACTCAGTAGACGTGTGAATAAAAGGATGATATGTCAAATTATTTCAAGGAACATACGAAATGTCAAAAATCACATGGATACATTTCACATTATTTATTTTTACGTCCGGATTGTAATTCTTTTATATTTCAGAGAATGAGGAATTTATTAAAACATATTAAAATTTGAGGCAGATCAATTATGTGCTATACCTCCTCACTGTGCTTACACAATGCATACGCTTTATGTTGATATATATATTGGAGCTATGTTATATTGCTACTAATGAAAATTATATTGCGACAATTACTGGTATTGTTTATGGTAAGCCCTGACAGCAAATGCTAGTATATATGAAGCTGCAGTCAAAACATTCTTCTTGGAGTTCTTGATCGATTGATGCCTCAAATGAGCTGCGGATCAATTCCTGCTGATTCATTTTTTGAGAATCCATTAACAGTTATCCAATGGCATTGATAGAATAGAGTAGGCACAGTATAATATGAGATCAAACACTGTACATATTTACTGCTATTAAAGCACAAATTCAAGATTAAATGAGACTCAGTGAAACATTTCAAAAGAAAATGAAACAATTTATTACATACATTCTTAAAACCACATATAAGGTATCCCATTGGACAACAATATATATCGAGCTGTGTGACTCAGATACTTTTGGACTAGTAATATACCTCTTGTACATGTTGTCATAGAGAGAGAGAGAAGGAAGACAAACTATTCTTTTGTTGTTTGTAACCTTCCTAATCTTTCTTCAATAAAAAAAAATTGATCAAAGACTTTACAAGACAAAAAGTGGGGACAAATAAAGAAAAAAGGTGGATAAAAACTGACAAATCAATGAAAATCACAGCAAAAGAAACATTAAACCCAATAATGAATCCATTTTTTTTAACTCTAACTGATTTATTTTTTTTAAAATTTCCACTCCTTAAATTTAATGTTACAATATTAGGACAGACGGGAAGGGCTTGACACTTTGTGAGTAACATTCACAAAAATAGAACTAACATCCACAGTGATTATGGTTACGGGTCTCATCTTAGGTGCAAAGGTGTGAGGAGTACAAGGCTAAAAGACGACACTGTTAACAAAGGGACGAGAGATCACAGCTAGCTCCCTGAGTGGCTAACCGCAGGTCCCCCCCGGACTCTGCTCGAGAACTTCACAGCAACCCACGTAAGACATTTTCATTTTCTCGATGCTTTTACAACCTTCCAAAAGTGTGTTACTTTATGTACATGACAAATCTACACTGTTACGGGTGACGTTGTGTGACAGACGTGGAGAAAAAGACAAAAGTAATCAAACAGACTAAAAATGGTTGAGTCTTATTGGCATTGACGCCCAGTTCAGGGGGGCAGCTGGTAGCTCTGTCTGGTCTTAGACTAGTGTCCAGTGAGAAAGAGGAAAGTTTAAGTGCTTGGTATTCTGACAAGTGCTGGGTTTTCAGACTAAAGGTGAGATGAACAGCAAATGTATACAATAATACAGTTGCTCCAACCAGCAGGAAGGGTTTATGATACAAACTGAGGACCATCATTGTCCCGGCCTTTAACTAAATGAAACATTATGAGTGAAACACCTACTCTTCTGACTGCTGGTTAGAAACAGGCGGGGCAGAGCCTTTTTTGTCTGCTTTTATTTTACAGTTCATGAGGTCATCTTTTGCCTCTCTTTCTCTTCTCCTTAGTGTCCTGTTTGTCCTCTTGTCTCTTTAGGCAGGGGCGCAGGGTGCAGCCACAGTGGAAACTGAAAATTCTCAGTTCAAATGCAAGAAGAAGGCAATGTTTTTCTCTTTGTTTTTGCCTTTGTTTGGGCACACTGCCTCCCCTGCTGTGTTGCATCAGCAACAAGTGTCCACCCCGTCGCTTGCCTGATGACCGCGTGTAACCCCAGCTGGGTTTGCCGTCAGGGGTAAGACGGGGTCTTTTGTCACCAAAACCTGAGAGTCCTTCAAAGAGAGGAAAAATAGTCCTGAAAAATCATCTGAGTCCAAAAAAAAATCAGGTATCCTCACGCATCCATCTTTTCTTTCCGTCCTTTACATCTCACGATCCACTCTTCTGGCTTTCTTTCTATCTGAACATACACTCTGACTCTCTCCATATACTTATATAGTCATCTATTTACATTCTTATTTAAAATATTTGTTTATAAATGTGTATATAAATTAAATTTCTTCTTGTCCTGTCTCTAAGTGGCATTTACAAGGAAAGGGGTGTGTGGGACTGAGGTTTCTCATTGCATTACAAGAGCCTACAAAAAAAGGCAGCACCGAACACCGTCTAAATGTGTGTGAGACTAGTTATCGAATGATGTGGGAGGTCAGCCGAAGCCTCGAGTCATATCAAATCGGTGTTTTCGTTTTATAGCAGAGAAAATGACTTGTGGTCTTGGTCCCTAAGTAATGGTAAGATATTGTCTGTAAGAATAGACAGGTGTACCATACTGAGATGCTTTATTACAGGGAGAACTGCTGACTGAGGGCTGTATTAACTGGGAGACCTGGTGATCAATATGGGATCGTACATTCAGGGTTGTTGGGTTCTGGCTTGTGCACTGGTGCTCATTAATTAGATACATTCATAACTGTTTGGGTGATCCACAGCGGATCTTATCTTAAAACGAGTCTTGCTAAGCGGGCTGCTGTGTTGTCATTATTTTACGATGTGCATCTGCTCGTTGTTAATGCTACAATATGCAGAGGACCATAAGCATGTGTGGTCTGTAGTGTAAGGTGCTTTGCCTGCTGGGAAAGTGGAGGTATAATTTGGGTCATGGGAGACGAAGTATTACAAGTCCTGGATTGTCTCTTAACTGCTGGTTTTTGAGCTTCAACGTCTCTATCCTTCTTTGTCTCTGCTTTTTGCTTCCCTACCTCTCAATACACTCTCTCCATCTCTCTTGTGTGTTTATCTATCTGTCTAGCTGTCTGTGGAGTCCGGCAGAGACATCTCGCTGCCAAAAACTTCCCGGTACAGTGGCGGGAAGCTGAAGGCGGTCTCTGGGTGAACCAAACGGAAAAACTCCAGTTTGTCGGTGTGGAGGTTACAGATAGACTTCATTGATGGCAGCTTGGACATCATCTGAGGGGACAGAGGAGATACAACATGTAAATATCTGGGTCTTTCACACAACTGTACACTTTACAGACGTAGAAGTTGCGACTGTTTGGCTTTACCTTGTCCAGTTTCTCGTCAGAGGCACCGCTCTTCTGTAGACTGTGCTGCAGAGCCAGGTAGACCTTGTTCTGGAGTTTCTGAACCTTTTGGCCTTCTGTCAACCAGGGTCGATCTACAGGACAAAAGTATTTACCTTTAACATACAGTTTCCTCTGTTTAATTCTCCTTAAGTAGCTTTAAGGCTGTTAAAATCAAATGACCGTACACCATGCTGTCTCTAAGCCCATCATTCAACATTAAACAACTTTTTCATCCTGTATTAAGTACAACAAATCAAATTGTTCCTGTTATAAAGATTTACAAATGGCAATAAATTCAATAATATGAACAATATTAATAAAATGTAAAAAATAAGCAAAATACATATAAAATAAAGTTCTATAATATAAGTAAACACAGGTCCAATGTAACAAGGGTGCAAAGAACACACACTTGCTGTAATGTGACTGATATAGATGAGTATGATAAATAATATAAAAAAAGCATTCATAGGTGTTTATGTATTTAGGTTTATTTATTTGATTGATATAATTTGGTCTTGACAATGAGGAAAATATTCTAATCTAAGGTGACAGCTTTTGGAACCACTCACAAATAGACCAAAAATACCTAATGTGAATACTTCGATACTCCCCCCAAAAAAGAAAATGTTTACAATGCAAAATCATTAAAAGTATTTCAATCTGCGATAGTAAACTGAAAACCTACATGTGAAAGATATACAAAAAGCATATTGTTAAGAATGTTATGTTGAAAATGGACGTCTTATAGTCAGTGTTTCTTCCTTTAGAAGGACAAAACATATGGACTGCTGTTATTCCATAATATGATAGCTGCTTCCCTCTTGACCATGTTTGTGTTTATAAAAGTATCTGTGGGCGAGAAATAGAAATAGAAGAAAGAATATTCACCTGGGGAAAGAAGGACGGCGGCGCTAAGCAGAGCCATCTCTTCATCAGACAGCTGCAGACGGCAGAGTCCTTTTCCCAGATCGATCACTGCACTGACCAGGTCATCACAACCTGCAAAGACACAGGATATTGATTTAATTCAATGTAGAAAACAACAGTCTGAAGACCTAAATGGTCCTTAAAATGAGAGCTGATGTAAGAGATACTGGTGGGTAATCACTGAGCTACTTAGGCCGACAAGGAAAATACCACGTCTTACTCATAGAGTGTTTATAAAGATGGACGGAATGACTGCTCCCCAAAAGAGAAACCAAAGTGTCTCAATCGCCACCTGGTGGCTTGCTGCAGGACAGGTTATAAATCCCGCCTCCTCCATATTAATTGACGGGACATGTACCTAATTACAAAGTAAAAGAATACATCAAATATAACTTGGGATTTAATTTTATGCTATGAAAATGTTGTGAAATGTCATGATGACAGAAGATACAGATTCGCTGACAAAGTCAATCTGCTGTACTGACAGATACTATCCATCATTTAATATTAGACATGGCAAATTGTTCGTTAAATTGGTTTATCACACTGTTTTCATGTGCCCTTAAGGTTTTTTTTCTATTCCTCCATTAGGGTGTATTGTGAAACAGCTAGTAGACGATTCAGCTTTAACAAACTAATGTTGACATGACAGATACGCATTTGGCTCAGAAGCATTTTCAGAAGAATAAGCACAGTTATGGTATGTGTTATTTAAAATGATGAGTCATTGCAGAGGCATCTGTGTCAATAATGGATTGAGAACAGTGAGATGCCTGGCATTTTCATACACAGCTGGTGTGTTCTGACAGCAATTAGTGCACAGTGCGAAAGGGAAAATAAGGCACTCGCTTACATAAGGCCCGAGATGCATAAGATGCTTCAATGTGTGACCCCGTCAATTATCTGAATGTCTTAGAGGTGACACAATTTACATTCCCACCCGATCTGCTCCTCACCAAGAGCTTTGAAGAACTGGGCCGGAGCGAACTTTCCGTTGAAGAAGATGGTATTGTTGTTGACGTTGAAAGCTCGGCACATACGTATCAGCAGCACCTCCAGGCAGCCTGAAAGGTCAGCCACAGATAGAGGCCCAGACATAGAGAGATGTAGAGGTGGAGTCAGAAGAGGAAAGAGGAGGGGAGGGACATAGAAGGTCCATATCAGAAACAAATGAAAAATGGGATAAAAAAGGCAAAGATAGAAGGTTGGGGACAAAGCAGAGGAAGGAACCAAAGTTAGCAAGTTTTAGAGAATTAATTCCTTTGTTTCCTTTGTATGACTTAAGTCTGTTGAAGTATTTATTGGGAGTAATTTAGACTGCACTCACCGGCTTTGAGCAGTATTATCTGATCGTTCTGGCATAGGTCCATAAAGCCAGTGATGCGTTTGGCAAACTCCACCACGTACTGGATGGCGTTGGTGATCTGGTGGGCACACTGCTGCCACATCCACTCAGCTGACTGAAACAGGGACATAATCAGAAATACACAATCAGCTTCAGTGCGTGCACAGACAAACCAGATAACAGATATTTTCAGTAAAAGATATTTAATCTTTTCCCAACAACAAGATGTTTTAGAAGCAGACAGGAGTTAAAAATAATACATTTTACTGATGATTGTGACAAACAGCTTTGGGCTTGATCGTGTACCTTGTTCTGAAAAGCACGTGTTTCCTCAGGAGTGTATTGTACCCAGGTGAATCTCTTCATGTCTTCAGCGCTGTACTGACACGTCTCTAAGTGAGACTTCACAATACTCTGAGTGATGCGCTCTGTGGAAGAAAATAAGCACAAACATCAGTGTTGTCTCACTCACACAGATTATTTTGGGTGGCAGTGGGGTTGAGAGATAGTGGCAGGGTGGAACATGGGTGTTGTTTACTGCTCCTATTCACAGACCAGGGCATTGGTGTGATCTTGAGTAAGGAACTAATGAGCTTTGCAACGCTGTTGGCCTCCATAAAGACAGAGTGCTACTGAGTGCTCAACTTATTTTAGCAGTAGTTATCCTCTCCTACACCTCTTGCCTTGTTATATCCAGCAGCTTCAATATTTACCTACAGCTTCTTTTAATAGTCCCCAGAGACCTTTTAAATGCATTCTTCCTCAAGGTCTCCTGAGACACCAGCGCTGAAAGATGTCTCCAACCTCTTAAAAATAAATACCACTACAGCTTTATTGCTTGATCTGCCTCTGATAATGTACTGTAAGTTCCCTAATAAGATCCAGTACTCAGATAATGGTCAGGTAATAAAAACAGTAAAGTAAATGACCACTACCCATATGACATTTGTAGAGCAGTTTGTTCCCCGTAGAGCATCCCCATGCCATAGTCTCTTTACGGAGCAAGTCTCTCCTCGGTCATTGTTTTATTATTAACGATTCATTCTGTTTTGCCGTGTTTACTGCTGTTATAAATACTACGCAGTTGTAGTAAATGTTTCAAATAAAGGATGTATGGTCCCTGAGCTGCTCAGGACAGTTTTAATGTGAATCATTTTACAGAACTTTTAAGTTTGCAGAGCACAAAGCAGGAAGTAAAAAATGCGAGCAGTATGACACATTACAAAAAGCAGACCATACAAACACTGCAACCTTGTATTAGGGCCTGATTTTCTATTTAGTTGCAAAAGGGCTTTATAATATACACTGAGAATAACTTATTCTCACACTGTTTGTAAAGGGTTGAATAAAAGGAATTTCAGTGACACTATATCGTTTAGACTCACCAAGTTCTGTTATTGAGCAGTCATCAGGCAGATGGTCCAGCATTGTGTGTCCCAGCAGTGTGTGAGAGTGTGTGTGCAGGAGCTGTATCCCAGCGCCGTCTGTCCCGTCGAGTACAGTCGGCAGAGGGGAATTCTGATTGGACGGGGATGAGGAGGAGGAAGCAGAGGATGACGATGAGTTGGAGGTGTTGCCGGTGCTGGTGCCCCCGCCGAGCAGCTCCAGGCTGCAGTACTCGCTGGCCTCCTCGGGGGTCAGCGGCAGATCGAACAGGTCAGGCAGCGCTGCGATGTCGTCCAGGTCGCTGATGGTGGCGCTGGAGCCCCCGCTGCTGTAGGACCGGCTCAGGCCCTCCTCAACGTCCTCCCCGCTGCCTCCGCAGACTTCATCGTCCCTGGGTAAAGACAGAGCGGTGGAGCCTTTGACTCCGGAGCTCGCACACTCCTGGGACTTCTGGTGCTTCTGCACTTCGGCGTAGAGGCTGTCGCGCTGCTTCTTCGACATGCGACCAAACTTCACGGCTGCAGAGAGAACAAGAAAATACATGTGTTTTTAGTAAAATGAAATCTAATCTCAACTGTAGCTTCGCGCTGCATGGTTGAGATGTGTTTATTTTGATAAAACTAAGTAAATTTAGTTTTTTTGCATTTGTGCAAACTAAAACCTTCACATCCGTAGCTGTGACCTCGGTCCAACTGTGAGATATTCCTGGCTCACATAAGATTCCTTCTGCCATCTTATCTGCAAGTACTGTATGTTCCTGTTTCTAAATCCAGTTTGAATGATGACAGTCCATCACCTCTTCAGTCTATATACCATATTTGTTTTCTCACTGCGGTCCACAGGAGAAGGGGAGCGTGTGGTGAGCTCTGCTACAACAGCTGATGTGGAACATTACTGCTGAGGGCTTTGAATTCTCCTGGTATCAGCTTTAAATTAAAGGCACACACACACACACAAATCTCCACTAAACCTGTCATTTGTATGTCAAAGCTTCAGTTTAACTAAATGTTGTGGTTACAGTGCGTTGTGTTTACCATCTCTGCTCATGCCCAAAGCCAGACACTTCTGCAGGCGGCAGTGCTGGCAGCGGTTTCTGTTAGTTCGGTCAATCAGGCAGTTCCTCTGGCGGGAACATGAGTACATGGCATTGTTCTGCTGGCTGCGCCGAAAGAAACCCTAGACAAACACACAGACAAACAAAACACACACACAATGAGGGCCTGCACATTTTAAATAAAACAGGTTGATTAAAATGTAGGTCCGGCAGCCTCCAGGTTTCCTCCTCACCTTGCAGCCTTCGCAGGTGATGACTCCGTAGTGGATTCCTGAGGACTTGTCCCCACAGATCTTACAGGGGATGACCTCTATCTGAGCTGCAGGACAGACAACAAGAGGGACGAGAGAGGGGTCAGAAAGCTGCAGCCCCATGTGACTCAAATGAGCATAGAAAGCTTCACATCGGATTGGAAAGTCAGTCTCAAACATCTGCTCAGGAGTTACATCTTTGGCTTGAGTCATCCTGTGGACTGTTGCCAAAGTATAGTTAATAACTATACACTAACACAACTCGGTAACACGATACATCCATTCAGACAAAACACTTTCACAGAAGCCCATATTTGGCTTTTATTCCGTGCCTGCTTCACTCTGAGGGGAGTCAGTGGGCCTCGTCTGAACTACTGATTTAATCCAAGATGTTGTGTAACTTTGATTCTGACACGTCTACACAGCGCTACAACTGTTCTCAACTTGCAAAGAAGGCTTGGTTCCTCCTGCAGCGACCATGAGTTCGGTTCTGACCCAGCCAGTTGCTGCATGTCTTCCCAACATTCTCTCAATTTCATGCTTTACTATCCTGTCGATTTAGGGTGAAATGACCAAAAACTTATTTGATAAATATTGATCTGGACTTGTAAATGATGTACTGAATCCTCCTCGATCTGGGCTCTGCTTTAGAAACAGCTGGTTGTGTTATATATATCGGTGTTGATGCGTAAAATTGAGGTCTCTCTTTCTATGGTATTTGTTTCTTCCTTAGTATTACCCAATAATCCTTAATATTTTCCATTTCTTTGTAGCCCTTTTGGACAAATAGACAATTTCCAATGCTAATGATAAACACTATATGTGTTGTATATTGTTTATTTGATGTGTGACATGTAACAGATTGTCCTTGCTTGCACACACATAAAATCTGTAATCCTTTTATTACTTTTTCCCCTAACCCAATTATTTCAGGCCTCTCCCCTCTGGTCCTGTCCTGCTTCTGTCGCGCTATCATGTTGTTTTCTCCGGCTATAAACCTTGGCAAGATTACAGTCGTTCCTTTGTATCTTCTGTCATCCTTGAAAAAGGTTGCCTTATGCTTTTATCTAGTCACAGTCAGACTACTGTATCCCCCCATGTACTCTGGGCTCAATGAGAAGTCTATTTCCTGCCTCGGACTGATACAAAATGCATCTGCAAGGCTTTTGTTATGTTGCACCTCTCCTCGCCTCCTGTCCCCTAGGAGGCCTTATGTTTTTAGATTGTAATTAAATATTTTACTGACAGTGTTACAGGTTTCAGACACGGGCTCCTGTTCACAGATTTTAATGTAATATTCTACTGACTGTGTCCTAACTCCTGGTCTCCCGAGGTCAGTCTTCTTCTTAAGACTTTACCTCATGACCAGGGGTGATCATGTGTTTCTGGAAATGTCATGGTAGCAAACAGCCCTGACTTCTTTCACCTGGAGGCTTTTAATAAAACCTTTTGTCCACCGACTATTTCTTATGTCTTTCCTTTCTCTCTTTTACGATGCTGATTGACCCCTGAACCCTGCTGCTTTGTGTTGGTGAAACATGTGACTAACTGAAAAGCACTACAATAATATTTTATTATTATTATTGTCTAATTATTAACACAGTTAAGAAACTCAAAACACATCAGCGCTTGAGTCAAATCCTGCACTTTGCACCCGAACGTGACAATGAAAAAAACCCTTCATGTGGCCCCTATTAGGGAACAGAGTACACAAACAGATAGGGAATCACATGACCCTTGCACATAAAACAAAGACTCCTTCTTTATCGATTTAGGTGAAAACAACAACAGCAGCTATATCGTATGATTATTGCTCCTTCTCCTTGTCATCAGATTTATTAAAATATGTATTTGTGCCTTCTCGGTCGTGTTGGGACTATGTGTGGAAAACCACTGATTAAGGAGGAGTTGCTGCACTCTTAAGTACTGGAAAACACAAATTTCCACCTCCTTTAACGCCGCAGTCGGCCATCTCTCTCTGCTGAAACTGTTACTAAAATACTCTAACTGATCAGGGCAGCTGCAGGCATGCAATGGAAAAATATCTGCCTCTTCCCCCTCCCGCCCTCCCTTCCTCTTTTTCTCTCAGGTTCCCCTCCACCCCTCCCTCATCTCTTAATTATATAACTCTAGTCTGTGAGCATTCCTCACAACACTCATTCAGGGCTCAATCTAGCAACACCGAGAACCCGCCCTCTGCCGACTCTCCCCTTTCATACTGGTTGAGCGCTTGCCGAGCCTCCTTGGCATTGGCTGAGTCATCTGTCAGTTGGCACCGTGGCCTGTCAGCTCATGTGGACATTCTGTCCCACTGACACACTTTCCCACTGCAGGGGGAGAGGGAGGAGGGAGGCAGGCGCGATCACGTCTCTCCACAGACCAGTTTTAAGGTGGATCAGGACAACGCTCAGACTTCCCCTGTAAAACATTTCCCTGAAGGCTCATAAGTTGCATTTGAAAATTGGTCCGTGTGTTGTAACAGCTAAATTAACCAAGACAGGCTGCGGTGATGAGGCTAGGAAAACTGCATTTACCAGTTCAGTTCTAACACTAGACACATCTCTGATTACAATTAAGTCTGTATGTGCTGATGTTTATGCAATAATCCAACACTGTGCTGCAAGAGAAAAAACATATTTCATGTGGACTCCAACAGGCCCTTCTATGCCCGACCACAGACCGCTCCCAAGCAGACAAACTCAGGACTTGAATGTCAGCCATCCGTCCCCCTCCCCTCTCTTTGACATTGAGCTTCTGCTTCAACCTGTTCTATTCTTGTCCTGTGCTGGAAGCCAGAATACACAGATGCCCAGCCACCCACCCCTGCTGCTACAACCACACATTCATTTCTCTTGACTCTCCGCAGATATACCGGTATACGAACGCAACCCACAGACAGCAAACTGAGATTCATCTACCTAATGTTCCTTCATTTTATTCATCTTTTATAACCTGGAGAATGAAAAATTGCCACTCAGTTATTGCAATTATAGACAGAAAAATAATGAATAGTGCAGAAATTTAACAGAGGTAGCTTGTGTGTGTCGCTGAACCAGCAGAGACAGAAAAACTGCAAGTTAATATTATTTCAGTGATAGAATTCTGTTATCAATTATTTCTTGATTAATTGATTGTTTGCTCTGAAAAAAACTTGAAAAAGTCTATAACAAAAGTCCTGGAGCCAAAGGCAGCATATTTAAACTTTGGACACACTGTGTCAACAACACAGTTGTATTCTGTTTATTATCTTGTAACTAATAAAATAATAGAAGCTTCAACAGTGCATTTTCAGTACTTTTTGCCTCAAGAGTGACGTAAATGATTATCAAAAAACTTGCCAGTTAGTTGTAGGCTGTATGTATTTACTTATCGCTAAAATAACTAATATGCAACTATTGTTGTGAAGATGTCAATACCCAATTAAAACCTACTAAACAAACATGTCCGATTCAACCAACAACAGCTGCAGCAGGAGCCACACTAACGTTTACCGTCTAACCTGAATATCATTGTTGACCCAAAACATCAGCCTTCTGTTGTCCAGAGAGACTTTGTGTTTCAAAAAGATCAGCACCACTTCTCCTTTTTTCATTTTGCCAACATGATGCATGAAGACACATACATACAGTGCTTTAAATTGATCAACCACTTACACATTAACATTTTAAAGGTGTCTCATAACTTGTAATTCCGCATTCAAATGGCAAACAAAGAAAGGAGTTTAAGTAGCGCGACCGCAACTTTGTGCGGCACACCCAAGGCCTTTTCACAAAATGAACTGGGGAAGAGACACTTTATGAGCTCTGCTGCAAACAGGTTGCCCCCAGTGTGTTTATCAACCAGCTAAATGTGTAAACTGTGTTATCTCTGAGAGCCTAATTCAGAAAGGTGGTGTCGGGACAGGCAAAGAGAGAGAAAACAAATCATTGACTGTGCTGGCAACAGTTCAATTCTCTGCACCTGATGTATTCTCCAGTCAGTGACACAGTGGCGTGACAAACACAGGAATGTATTTTAACTCCACACATGCCCAGAAATCCTCGGTGCAAAAATGCTTTGTTAAAAATTTCATGAACAGTTTTGATCAGGTACAGGTTGTTCGTGTTTGCTTATAAAGTGCGTCACGCCACAATGCAGACAAGCAAAAGATCAACTCAGGTCACAGTGGCGTGCCTGCATGTTGTTCATGACCTGCTCATAAGGAGACTGAGCGTGTGGAGACACCCCGAGTGGGGGCCTTGTGTGCTCGGGCTGTGTACGTCTGAAGCACTTGTTGTGTCATGCCTCACAGTTGGGTGTAGGCCTACAGCTCAGCACGGAGATGTATCACAACATTTCACTTCAGTTGTCGGTGTTCCTTCTCTTTGGAAATCATGTTCAAAGAGTGGTTCTATAATATTTCTATATTTAAATCCCCATATTATTCAGTTAACTCTATTACATTCTCAGATGCGTGACAAAAGCTTATTTGTTATCTTCCAGAGCATTCAAATCAATAGGCTCTATTTAAAAAAAGATGCAAATACCAGTGGAGGCCAAGCTGAGGCCCACAGAGAGGGTGGGGGGATTAGAGGGCTAAGAATTCCATAGGCCCCTTGCAGCGGGTGTCAGTGTATGACATGAGTCCCATGATCTCTCACTGTGTTTACACGCTATAAACAAAGTGCTCTCTTCTGTCCAGGAAGCATCCAAGGTCCAGACATCAACAGAAAAAAGTATTGTCAACTTGCCAAGATGTCTGAAAGGAATCTTTAAAAAAATGTATGCGTGTTTGCAAAGCGTGTTTAAAACTGAGACTTTAAGAAATAAAAATGCTGACTCTCTTTTTCGGGGATGAGGAAACAGCAAGTTGAGTTGAGTAACCTCCGTTTTCAGAGCTATGGGCTAAGAAAGGGCCAAGGTTTGTTTACCTTTGGATATCCTGCCAGAAAGGAGACCTCCCTCCACCAGGGGCCCCCTCTGCTTCTCTCCGGCCCTCCCCCTTCTTAGTGCAAACATTCATCTCTTTGCTCCACAATAATATTAAAAAAACAACAACTAGCCAGTAGCCTATATTCTCTTTATCTGTTCAGCAGAACGAAGGACTGTAATGTTGGCCATGCTTAGACCAACAACCAAGGAATGCAGCAGGAGAGCAGAACCAAACAAAGCAACTGAAAAATACAATGCTAATAATTAAGTGTGATTGATTAATTGACTTGTAAATTAATCAGAAGTGGGTGCAGGTGAATGCAGATTTAAGAGCTTGCAGCCACGTTGTGGATTTTACACATGCACAGAAAATACACATTTCAAATAAATGGGATTTTCAAGTGGCATTTAAGTCTATTTTGGTATTTAGTATGAATCATTGATTTATGATGCGTCAGTTTGTTCTTCACAGTCTGTCTACAAACACCCAGCCTTGTCAATAACACCCATCTGCTGCCCGCAAGTTCAAGTTCGGCCTGTGTCAGGGGGGCAACAGGTCGTCGTGCGGGCCGTCACTCAGCCTGTAGCCCGCACATGGCGCTTCCCACAGTCCCTCCCCCCCCTCCCTCCGCTGCCAGTGCTGTATAATGCTGGATGACACAACTAGGTCAGTGGAACAGCCAGGTCCGGCTCTCCCTCTGTACCATCACACTGTGTAACCATGCTGGCACAGTCACCACACCACAACAACAGGCTCAGCACAGCAGCCTCACGCCCACGTTGCCCACGTCCATGTTTTCATAAATCACTACAGTACAAACTTCCCACATTCTTCAGGGAGGTTTAATTCTAAGAAATATACTAAAATAAGATAGTTGAGTGTAAATAAATACCAGGGAAATTGCTATATGTTGTTTGTTTTTATGCGATTGTTGCAAAAACGTTTTAGTTTTTTGAATTCCCCTGATAAGAAATCGGACAATCCCGAATATCATTTCGATTACATAATTCTAGTTTTGGATAAAAGCAAGCCCCCCTCACGCCCCTCCCTCCCCCCTTATTGCATAACTCGAACATGAATCCCCTGGCACATTTTACAGCAGGACCCACAGGTGAGACGTGACTCCCATTTCTCCACAAACAACACAGGTGTGCGTCTCTGCAGCCACCTCCCCACCGTGCACGCAGTTCAAAGATACTTTTGTTTTGATAACATATGACAGAACAGGATACGAGTTGATCCGTGTTTTTATGGTTGCATTGGACTTCAGTGGAGCATGCAGCCCCCAGGAGCTCTGTGCACTGATAATCCAGTCATGAGGGATTAATACGCACTTAGGAAAACGCACTTCAACTCGTGTTCTCACCCATGTGGCCGCACAAGACACACGCACACAACCACCCCCGACGTTTCCTCCCCAAGTTCAACCAAACAGATGTATTATTATGACACACACACACGAACCCACTCACCTCTCATGGTTGCTGTTTTCTTGTCTCTGGATCAGGGCGAAGAAAAACTCGACTACATGTGGCGACTGGAGGTGACAGGACCGAGGAGGAGGGAAAGAGCGCAGGAGCCAGAGGACGCTGGCTCTGTCAGTCTTCACCTGGTCCCGGCTGCAGCTTTCCCAAAAAAACACGAAGATGGAGGAAGAAGAAGAAGAAGAAGAAGAAAAAAAACTCTTCTCCTTCGCCTTTATCGCTCGGTCAGGTCCGAACAGAATAAAAGAGTGCAGGAAGTCGCTTTGGATCGCATCCTAAACGCGCAGGACGAATAGATTCGGATCAACTTTTTTTCTGGTTTTCCTTTCTGACAGAATAGTCCCACGGTGGCAGAGTGCTGGCTGCTCTCTCTCTCTCTCTCTCTCTCTCTCTCACACACTCTCTCTCTCTCTCTCTCTCCGAGCAGTGATTGTCCGCCTGCCTTCCTCTCAGTCTACCCTGCTAACCTACTTTCACCGAGCGTGGACTCTCTCACATGATCTCACTGCCGACAGCTCCGCTCGCATCACTGGCGGGGGCGCGCCTTCGGGAGCGAGCTTAAGGTGGCTGCTGGCAGATAGTGACCAGCCTGAGCTGATGCTGCTGCTGCTGCTGCTGCTGCTGACAAACAAACTGCTGTCACTTCCAACAGGCGACAGGAAGGTGAAAAACACACAATCAGTTCTCCTTTCAGACAGACACCTTCCTCTCTGACTTGTCTGCATGGAGCCAGTGCAGCCCACAGCCTATGTATCCTTCTTTAAAGGGATAGTTCCCCCCAAAATTGAAAATGCACTCATTATCTACTCACCACTATGCTGATAGAGGGAACACGCTTTTGGAGTTTCAGCGGTAAACAGCGTTGCAGCCAAATCTGATACAATTGGAGTAAATCGTGACCACTTCCCCAAACGTAAAAACAAAACAAACAGCAAAAAAACATTAAATGACGTTGCTCCTGTGGTTTCATCCATGGTATCATCCAGCATTCAAATAGTTTGAAACAGCGTGTTTTGCATGTTTTAAGCATAAATGTCCTCTGGGATCCAGGTGTGAGCGCGGCTCCAGAGAAGGATCTCAGTGGACATTTAGGGTCAAACTTGGTGTAAATGACACCGTTTCGAGTTGAATTTGAATGTCGGGGCTTATCAACACTTGGATGACATCACAGGAGCAACACGCAGGCCCTTGGTCGCCATTAACCTCAATTGTATTGGATTTGGCTGCAACGCTGTTTAACCCTGAAGCTCCAAAGTAGCTTTGTGGATTCAAACACTTCAACCAACACCTCCATGCGCATAGTGGTGAGTAGATTACGAGTGAACTTGTTTTATTAGGTGTTGCCGGAAATAAATATGTCCAACAAACAAACAGGAAGAAGCTGCTCATCAGGTTCTTTGTTTACCAGAGAGCCTGCACCTTATGAACACAGTGTGTTCTAATCGTGTTGACCTAGTTCACAGAGTAATAGTTTGACCTGAGATGACTTCCTCCTAAAAACACGAGGTTGAGTGACCGTTTCACAAAATTCTCGGGTAGAAATTTATAGCGGTGATAACTGATTCATTACTTCACCGAATACAGAACACTACAATGGTTATCAGTATAGTATATACCTCTTCCAAGACCCAGCAGTCCCCTCATGAAACCATGTTTAGATTTACTAGATCTGTATTTTATTTGGATTCCTTTTCAATTGCACACACTCATAAATATCAGTCCCTCAAACATGCCTGGTCCTGTTCCATTAATTATTCTCTTGGAAGAAAAAAATCTTTAGAAAAATTCAATGGGTTCTTCCTTGGGTCATGTCCCCCCCCCTTCCGGAAAATGTAATGGGAATCGATTAAACAAGACAAAAACATAACCTATAAGTAGAATGGCGGTCAGAGAACACATCCAAACAGTCTCTTTGAATTGAATGAAACTGCACCACATGACCCACACCCATATGCAAGGCCTCTATGCCAGGATTTTTCTCCACCAAGATCCATTAATTATTTTTGGAGAAATCATTGTGGAAAGATGCCCTATCTTGCAATTTTAAAGAAAAGAAAGCCCCCTAATATGGATCTGCACCAAAATTGTATGGATTCTTCCTTGGTCCATAGCCACCAACCATCCTACCAATTTCCCTTATCAGTAGTTGCAGCCAAATAAAAACAGTTCAAGGCCCACTCTTGTTTGAAAAACATGTTTATTTTTGCAGTTTTAAAGGTTATCATTGTGAAATGTAAAACAAGTTAATCATTCGATTTTTTATACATTCTATGGCAACACTCCGTAAATGGAATTAACAATAAGAAGTACGATAAAAAAAACTGTATAATGGTAACAGAACATAGCAGCATTATCTAGTAAAACATTTAAAAGCACAGTATAGTACTGTTATATTGTTTATGGTAATGAACTGTTGTTTTAGGATACAGTAGGTGCACTGTAGTAACAATGTTATCTCACTGGCGATTGCAGCTACCAGTTACTGTAATTTAACTGGTTATAGTTTTTACAGTGTAGCAGAAGACAGACACCCCCCCCCCACACACACACACACACACACTCCCCAAACATCCAACCCATGACTGAAAGACAACACAATTTCTTCAGTGAGTCTGCTTGTCAGAATTTTCGTGTTGTGCTGTTAACAAAGAGAAACACATGTCTTCTGACGAAAGGAGAGCGAGTATAATTTTATTGGTGGTAAATATACAAAGTGGTGCCGCTGCTAGGACTTTGTCGGGCCTGTAAAATATTTATTTGAGCTAGTGCACTCCAAAGAGCTTCCTGTACACTCTGCTGCACCAGGATGAATAGGCCAGAAAAAGAGATAATCCTCAGGTGCATTCCCAACGATTGCTCACCACCTCTCAAATTACTTTCTGTGGTGTGGATGCTGCTCCACACCCACTAGACACCTGGCAGTTGTCAGTAGAGCAGGAATAACACTGTGATATTTGAATTCTCATCTATTTAACTTATGTATTAGTATGCAGCCTGAATGTATATGTTGGTATTTTTCCAGCAATCATCCTATTTTTTCGCCTCTCTTATGAATAATCTCCTGCATTTTAAAAAGGGACGTTTTCAGCTCATCTTTGCGGCTTTAATCTATGAATGGAAAGGAGTGGGATTGACGTTCTGATGTAAGGATAGTGTGTGACTGTTGGTGCTGATGGGGAGTTGGGTGAGTTCTGAGGGAGGGTGTGTGTGTGTGTGTGTGGACTTGTGATGCAATGCTCCGGCAGCGGTGTTGTGAAACAGCATGAAGGTAGAGATTACTCAAACTAGGTTAGTGGAACAGGCGGGCACAGAGTACCTACAGTCAGAGATTCTTTTTCTGTTCCTCACACACACACACACACACACACACGTACACACGCGTACAGGCACACACGCGCACAGGCACACACGCACCCAAACAGGAACACACAGAGACTCACATTATTTTGTTGTTTCCTCTCCAAACCATTTTCCCTCTTCCTCCTACTTGTGGTTCATACATAATCCCCTTTATTCTTTATTTGTACACTCCTTCACATCAGCAGCAGTGAAGTGAATAACAACATTTTGATGTGGACATTCTCAAATCCTTATTTTTGCTGGCATTTCCTTCATAGTTTTTTCCTTCTCTGCCGTTTGTGTCTGCTGTTTTTTCCCTCTCTGTCTCTCTCACCATGTACACATCTCCTCCAAAGCCCCTCTGTTCTATGTCTCCCTTGACAACGCCAGTGACACTTTGACCTTAGCTCTTATGTAACCGCCGTGCAACTCGGTTAGACGCCAGAGCAAAGAGAGACAGAGGGAAACGGGAGGAGGAAGAGGAAGAGGAAAAAGAGGTCCTCTGCATGGGTTTGTATATGGCAGACATTTTGTTGCCTTATGATGAAGTCAAAGAGGTGAACGAAGAGCCAAGGAAGAAGAAGGAGAGGCTTAGAGGCGCTGGGAGGCGATTTTTTGGGAGGCTGCCAGCTGCAGCATAACAGGATGAGGGAGCAGATGTGGGAGCCCGGCTGAAATTATATATAAAGGGACGAACATTTACGTCATAGGCCTTTTGAACACAAGCAGAGCTGCAACGCACACACAGTAAAGGACTTAAGGCAATGTGCCTTAAGTCCTTTACCACAGCAGCACATTTAAGGTGACAAATCGGCGCAGCCAGTGAAGGACGGAGAGGATCCCTGCAGCCAATTATTATCATCATATCTCTCCTGTTCGTTCCTGCTGGGATCACTTTAGGCTCCCTGAGACATAACCCACTGTAAAATATGTATTTTATTACACTGCGGCCTTGAAGGACAGACATCCGGATGATGTTAATGTGTCTGCCCAGCATAACGCTGTTATAACCAACCCATATTTTCTCATGCACATCAAGAAAAGAGATTCTACTATAAGTCGAAGTGTATGCTGTAGCCTGGTGAAAAACAAATATGCATTTCCTTTTCATACCTCCTGGAATCACTCGAGGCTCTCTGAGATAACAATCTGTCAAATATCTCTTTTTTTACACTACAACCTTGAAGGATTCAACCTTCTCTCGTATTGTGCATGAGAAAATTGGGGATGGGAGCTGTTAGTTGAGACATTTTGTAGCAAGAACCATCACATGCAGCATATTCATTGTTTTGGTCAGTGCAGTGCAAGGCCGCTTTTCAAGTTTTCCCAGCCGAGGATGAGTATCACTGACTCTTTTAATGTCTGGCCATTTGGTTGTTGTGCAGTAGAACGTCTTGTTGTTAGGTACGGAATGAGGTTTCTCCTGACTCAGATCAAACAGCCAGTGCAGCCTTGTGACTCCCCTGGGTTGAATTTAAAGGCCTCGCTCACATCAAAGAGTCTTTGTGGGGATGAGGGACCAACTGTAACTGATTGGCCGCACATGGTTTCAGTGGGGCCCCATGGCCAGTCTCTCTCTCTCTCTCTCTCTCTCACCGCCTTAGCAGCATCGACTCTTTACATTCCAGTGAAGTTTCTCACAGGGCATGTTGAAAAAAAAAGGTGTGTATACATTCGTATGTGTACAGTGTTGATTTAACGTGCAACTATCACACACAATGTTCACACCCTCGTAGACGTTCACTTCCTTCATTGTGCTCATCTGAATGTCACATCCGCACCAGGCAGAAACACATCCATGCAAATAAACATGGATCGGACTGTGCCTGAGATTATTTCAGGCTCCAGCTCAGGCTGCCATCAACAGAGCTGTAATCCCCAACTCCCTCTTTCCTCATTCGGTTTAATCTCCCTGTTTTCTCCTCTCTGAAGTCCCAATTAATTCCTCTCCCTCCCTCCCCTGCAGCCATTGCTCTGTAATCCGGAGCCGTGAGCTGTGCTGTATCACTAGGTCAGTGTGTCGGAGAGAGTGAAAACACTGTTCCCTCCTGACACGACCCGCTCATCCTCCTCCACTCAGCTTCACCTCACATCCACGTACCATCTCCATATTCTTTACATTTCATTCCCTAAGCCTCTGTTGCCTCTCTTCACTCAAGCACATCTGTTTCTTCTTCACGCTCAGTTTCTCCTTATCAGTTTCATTTTTTACCCAACGCACCGCTCTCCAGTGTGATAACTCTGCACTATAAATTAGATAGGAGTTCAATCCCAGGTCATTGTGTACAGATTTATCTCAATGAGCATATGCACTCCCCAAAGTCCTACAGGATGACAACCGTATATTTGTGTAGTGTCAGGGCTGCTAACACTCAGATACACCACTGAAAATGAGCTAATGTGAAGCTCGTGCCAAAATCTGGACATTCAAAAAGTGTTTTAGGTTCTCTGCACAGCTTGCAGTGGATGAATCAAGTAAAACCTGAATGCAATGAAGGAAGAAGCATTCCAGAGTCAGACCTCTGTTAATAATCGTTTGTCATGAACATCTTTTCACCTGAACTTGACCCATGACCACTACCCGGCAGGGAAATGAGATTCCTCGCCTTAAAAGACTCTGAAACCGTATTCCTCTCTCATCCAGTCACGAGGATCCAAGGAGAGTTGAATTTAGGGCAACTGGACCTGATTGTTGACTTGATACTTGAAAAAAACGCCAAGGATTTTGTCCTTGATTCAACTCTTCTTGGATAACTCCGCTTCTTAACGAGTAATCCTGCATAAACTCCGACATAAGCAGTTTGGGTTGTTTTACTTTTCATCATTTTTTCCTGTGAGCGCTTATCACTTGTATGAAGTGATGAGTGCAGCAGGCACATTTTATTCTGATGCTTATGATGTGTGGTTGAATGAATGAATAATTTATCTAGTAATTGTACCTGCCCTCTCCAAACACAGTTTCTAACATTGATCATCATAACTAATTTCACCAAGGAGGTTATGTTCTCATCAGTTTGTTTGTTATTAAGCAGCATTACGCAAAATATTACTCAACCAAAAGACAATACATTTTGATGCAGATCCTGGAATTGTTTTCACTTTCAATTACGCTTTTCAACATTTTCCTAAAGTATTATTCATGGGTCTTGATGAACAAAAACAGGCCGAAATTTAAATGTGGTTTCATTAGGGGACTGTTTGGTCTTGGCGGAGGTATGTGCTCTCTCCTGATCGGCCTTCCACTGAGTTGCACAACGGAACCGTAGCATTTAACTGCTATTGCACATGAACATTTATTGCCTGTTGGAGGGTCCTCTACTCTGCTGAACAGGGGAAGATTGGTTCATCTCTATTTGCCCTGCACAAATAGTCACATGAATCAAACTTAGCAACCCTCTTATCAGAGCTCCACTTCATGTATGCCGGCTGCAGGTCTTCACTGAGATGTTCTTCATGGCTGCTTGTGCGTGTGAGGGACATGCTGACAGATCCAGATTTTAAACTGTGCTGACATTTCTGCAGTATGTCCAGACAGAGAGTGGATCTCTTTCTCTCTCTCTCTCTCTCTCTCTCTCTCTCTCTCTCTCTCTCTCTCTCTCTCTCTCTCTCTCTCTCTCTCTCTCTCTCTCTCTCTCTCTCTCTCTCTCTCTCCCTGTCACTGATTATCTCACTCTCTCTCCTCCGCCCTTCTACATCTCTCCTCCTTTGTTTCCTCACAAACAAACGGTCCACTCCCACAACCTCTTGAATGGAGAGGACCACGAGTTGCTGGCACATTCACTGTGCATTAATATAGTTGATAGATTTTAAAACCAAAGGCCACTCATGAGAGATTGAAGATCAGAACCTTTTCATGATCACGTCCTTAAAGTGCCTGCTTGCCTGTGGAAGAAGCTGTGCTGCTTTTGTCTGTGTTGACATCATCACAGAAATCTGATGCAAACACAAATATAAGCCATGCAAAGACTGAAAAAGAGGTTTCCACGGCAACTGGTACTTGTATATCTCCGGTGTGAATCAACGTGCTCTGCCATGTGAACCGGACCCATTCACACCCAAGGGGGTGTGAATGGACAAACACACTCACTGGGTTATTTATGTGCCACATGCATATGCACTCACACATGGAAGCCGAGACATTTCTATCCACATGAAAAGTCATTCGCAGAATCGTATAAATATGATTATTCTCGTTTCCGCTTCGCATATCTTGCTTCCTCCATCTTTGGTCTGATGACCTACATTGCTATGTGCCATCCACAGGGCGCTGGGCACCCATACACTCTTTATCTCGCTCCTCTTTCATCCTCCATTTTCTTTTCATCCTCCCTTATTCCCTCACATACTAAATTCTCTTTCATTTACAACTCCAAGCCACAGCAGCTGCTTCTTATCTAACCTCTCTCTGGCTGAAATTATCTAACGAGGGAAGATTGAAAAAGCTAAATCCGCTTTTTGTGATGACCGCTTCATGTTCATAAGTAATGCATCACTTTCATGTTTGGGTTTTGTTGTGCAGCTAATTTCAGAACACGCTACTCATATTCACAACCCACATTTTTGTTTTTATCTGTACATCACATATAATTCCCTGCATCCTCATGTCCCACTTGTTTACTGAAGTACCCCCATTTCATCTGAGGATCAAGCATGAGTGAGAATTGGTGATTTAGAATTCAGTTCATATGTAACCGCCTGGATGAGTCATCACAGCACAGCCGGCACAAACAGAGCCATCTAGTGTTTGGATCGTTGTATGGTATGCAGGGCTTACGTAATACTTGGAGTTTGCTCTTAAGCATGCACATTTCATAATTATTGTCAAAAGAGCGCGCAGACGCATGATAAGTCACAAGTTGAGTATTTAATGGGCTTTCAAAAACTGCAGAAGAATACAGCGGTTGTTCTTAATCATCTCTGACACACAAACACACACACACACACACACACATCAGCACACATGGAGAGTGCCTATAAAAAAAAGTGTGTTGCCCAAGCAGCTGCACAGTAAGGGTGACAGAGTTTCTGACGGCAGCACCTCCCCGCCACTCCAAATGTGAAAGTGCCTGATTGCAGATTGACATCCCCCCTGAAACATTATGGAACGCTGGGAGCATTATGTAATCACAACAAGAAGCTGGAGCCAAATCACTGGGACTCCGAGCTGAACCCTGGATCTGTTCGCTGCAGCTGATTCAGCCAGTTGGACTGACATCTTGGGTAAAAAGTGCAAGTCTGGTTTGCTTATATGCTGATTTTGCAGCGAGCATCACTGTCATAGAGTGAAGTGTAAGAGGGCACTGTGTGTCTTTCAGATTCAGAGGTATCAGAGGGGAGAAACAGCAGGCCTGTGCAGAAAGTCTGCATTGCGTCACAGAGGGGGGAGGAGCCGAGGGGGGGGAAACGGAGGGAAAGGAGACAGGAGGATGGAGAGCAGGGGCACAGCTAGAGGAGAGAGAGGTGTGTCTTCACTGACCTAGTTAGAGTCATGGAATCCCCCCCACCTCCACCACCACCTTCGCATAGCTCATCCACCTACCGCCCCACCTCACTAGACCGACGTGTAAAGGGCGCTTTCAAACAGCACAGACAGGAATGAATGCAGTGGCGCAGACATGAGTCAATAAAAAATTTGAGCATGCAAACATATCTGCAACAACACACCACATCCGGCTAGATCTGTAAAATATCTCTGTGACAACAGAGTCGGCCCTCAAAGAATTGAAAACAAATTAATGATAACAAGAGGCTGCATCCAAAATACTGAACCCCCTTCATATCCTGTTCAATATTAGATTGATGCCTTTATTTTCAGAGAAAAAAGCATAGAGCAGCTTTTAATAAAATCTAAAAAACAAAGAATGCAATAACTTGCAGAAAAACAAGCTGTGATTACTCATAAACTGGATTTAATCCATGGTTTCCGCTGCCTTGCAGACGGCTCCTTGTACATGTCTTAATTGTGAAGATCATTTCAGTGTAAACATGAATTAATATGTTAATTACAAACAATTCACAAGCTACTGCATCTCCAGAGCTGCAGGCGGCATCACCTTAACCTTCAGCCTTTTCTCTAATGGGCTGATGGTTTCCCCCTCTGGCTTGAAATAGACTACATAACAGTTCAGAGGCCGCAGACATAATGGAGTGGGTCGACTCCTCTGTCTAGAAAAGGGCAAGCCAAAAACTTTCCTGAAACCAAACTGTATCCACTAAAAATAGATTTGACTAAATGAAACAACATAGACAACAACAAAAAAAGGGCAACCTCATTCTCCAAAACCTCCGTTCTCTGACATCTGTTTTTGTGCCGTGTGTTCTCATCTGTTCCATTTAGCCCGTCAGTGTTTTTTCTTTTTTCACAGATCAGGTTTTCAGATTTCCGTCATTTTCCTTTGCAATAACAGCTCCTCAGATATTCACTCTTGGGTTCTCTCTGTCAATAGATTTCCTGTGCTGGCTGGATGAACTTCAAGTTTTGCATTTTGATTCTGAGATCTCTGCTCTGAGGATGATCTTTTTTATCGTCTCTGCACTTTGCTCACATTGATGCATTTTGACTGAAAGAAGCTTAAAACACTGAACCTTTGTAGCAACACTTATAAAATCCATATTTGGGTTTAGTTGTACAACACTTTTTTTTATCATATGACACTTTAATTCTAATTTTAACTATGATCAGTGATGAAAAATACACAGAGAGCTCTGAACTGAAAATCTATTTATCCCTCTCAAACTAAACCGTTGTTCTGTATTAAACATTTAAGGTTAGTGTTACAGAGAGGGCCGTTGTGCTCGGTGTCGCCAGGAGCCACAACCAGTCTATCTTTTTCATTTTCTCAATGTTTCTTTTATGTTGTTTTGCAACCATGACCTCATCGCTCCAAGTTGAAGGCCTCTGTGCGACAACCTCAGAGTACCTTTCTTTATTATTACATGATTGTATGAGTGCAGTGTTTGTACGATAATGATAAGAGTGCAAACAATGATTCATCTGTGCAGTCTGGTCAAGGTTCATGATTATTTTTGGACAAGCAGTTTCAGTCTCTCTTTAGCGTCTTTGTTCTTGACAGTAATCTCTGCTCCCAACCCGTTTACAATGTTGTCAATCATAAATACTCATGAACTGAATATCACTCAAACTGAATTTTAGAAAGATCGACTCGGACATAACGTTCAATCAGAATTCAGGGTTTTGTGTGGTGGAACACAAAGTGAATATACTATAACCATGTCTTACGGGATTCACCGTAAGACATGGTTACAGTGATCACACACACACACACACACACACACACACACACACACACAACACACACCACAAGCACACACACACAGCACAAGCACACGCATGCATGTCTTTCTATAGTTGTGAGGACACACATTGACATAATGTATTTTACTTGTCCCCTTACCCTAACCTAAACCATCACAACTAAATGCCTAACCCTAACCTAAACCTCATTATAACCCTGACACCAAGTCTTGACCCTCAAACAGCCCTTTGTTACAGCCAGAATGTCCTCACAAGGATGGTATTGAACCAAAATTGGCCATCATAACTATAGAGAGACATGTGCATCTATCTATCAATCTATCAATCTATCTATCTATCTATCTATCTATCTATCTATCTATCTATCTATCTATCTATCTATCTATCTATCTATCTATCTATCTATCTATCTATCTATCTATCTATCTATCTATCTATCTATCTATCTATCTATCTATCTATCTATCTATCTATCTATCTATCTATCTATCTATCTTTCTACCCTTCATGCACATGTTTTTATCAGCTCATATATGAAGTATGACCAAGTTCTTAGTCTTTTCTAATTAAGTGTCATTGTGCAGTGTCTGCCTCGTGTGTGTGTGTGTGTGTGTTTCAGCTGAACCGGAGTCCACCCCGCCCCCATCTGTCTGCCTGGACAGAAACACTCTGCTGAGGACATATTGACAAAATAACAGCAGATTGGCTGGAGCTGGGTGAAGGCAGAGCCAGCCCTGCAGATGTCTCCAAGATTACTCAATCTGTTCCAGCTGTCTGTCTTATTGAATCCAGACCTTTATTTACAAAGGTTCTTCCACAAACAGGGGTTTCGATCTGCGGTCTGTGGCTGTTCCACTGAGGCTGTCAGTTGTCGACACGCTTAAGGAGTGATCAGAGGCTAATTTTTATCTCCTCAGTTGATGTACGACAATGGAAAATATTGTGTGAGACAAACATTTTCCCAGTCGGCGTGCTGACACACTGACATACATTTTCCAAGCAAAAGCCCGGCACCTTCATGTTGCTTTATGCAGAAATGTTTTCTTGTTTCATCCGACAGAAAAAAACTTTGACCCATTTCTCTTCATTAGGTGTCGAAGAGTGATTCCACTGTGTTTAAAATAATGCCTATGATGTTCAGGGACATCTTGCTATTTCCCTTTTCCAATCTGCAGCTCTCTCGTGACTTTACACTTCCACCTCGCGTGTGTGTGTGAGACGTTGTTTCTCTTCCTACTTCACACAGTTTTTTTTCTTATTCAAAAATGTATATTCAGCAGCATCGACCTAAAATTAAACAGGAAACAGATGTGCTCCAACCAAGTGCTGCAGTATCACAACCTCTGTTCACACCAGCTTTCACAACGTTCACATGACCTTTGTAAGTATGCCTAATAATAATTTCCCTCATATGAATATGTTCAGTTATCTATTAGTTGCTCTGTATATGGTTTCCACTTATACATACATACTTTTTTCTACTGAAATGGAAAAAGACCACAGACCACAGAGGAAATTGTGCAACGTTCACAGGCGTTAACTCAGAATCCTGCTTCTAAAAAGACTCGCCTGACACATGCAGGTGCCGCTGCCTTCAAAACAACTACAGTGAGGTTAATGCTCAGGAGCTCAGTGCACTTGGTGAGTTCAGCAACATAAATGTTTTACTGCTTGCTTCTTTTTACCTATACTTTATATATGTGTGTGTCTGTGTTTGTGTGATATTATCAGGAAACTGAGATTTTTGCAACCATGTGAGTGGCTGACGTCCCCTGGTTGCCTAAAAGCAATAACTCATACTTGAAAGACTGAGACACTTTCATTTTGAGAAAATGACGATTTAAACGGGGGAGTTCAAAAATGGCTTCTTTATATACACAGTAATTCAACTAGTAGGTTCACAGTGTTGTTGATTTCTTACATTGTCGTTAGTTGTCGGGTTGTGAGCAAACTCTGTTCTGTGTTCAAAGTTCTGCCGTGATATAATATAAACTAATCACATATAGTTGTAGAAGTAACAGAACCATAACTTTCGACCACAAGAGAGCTTCTCTTTTCACATGTCATTGTCAAAACTCCAATGTCCCTATTTTCAAGTTTTTGCTTTCGGTAAACTTAGATCTTGTCCAACCTTCCCAGAGGCATTAAATGTTCAGGTACAATAACAGTAAAATGCCGTGGCTCCACTGTGCACCTCTGTGATACCAACAACCCTATTGCACACACTTTTTTTATAATCAAGATTCACAGATTATTCACTGGAAATTCAAAACGTCAAGAAATGCCTGATCTCGCAATGTTGAGTGGAAAGAAATCTAAACGCAAATTCAATTTGTATTAGTATTAGTATAAGTGCTGAATTAGCACTTATTATTGTATGTTTTCTATGCTCAGCTTTTTGTTCTATCTCAATAATTATGCCTTTCTCTAGTCTAAAATACTCCAATGGCATAATTTCTTTCAGGAAAACATGAACAACACCTACACCAGCTGCAATGTAGAACACCCTCCAGGGTTTGGCTTACACTCCTGTGTTCCTCCTGGGATTCCTCATCAACGCTGCCGCTCTGCGCGCCTTCATCTCAAAGCGAGACTCCTGGACTGAGACCCACGTCTACATGTTCAACCTGGCCATAGCTGACTCTGCCCTCGTCCTCTTCCTTCCCTTCAGGATCTTCGACGCCTACTTCTGCCTGCCAAAGAACTACTTGTGTACTGTCCTCATGTTCGTTCACTATATCAACATGTACACCAGCATCATGACCACGACCGCCATCAGTGTCAACCGCTACCTGGCTGTGAGGTTCCCCCTGCAGACCCGATTGTGGAGGAGGAAGAAGGAGGTAGCTGTGGCCGTGTGCTTGTTTTTTTGGGGACTTCTGGTGACGGGATCGTTGGTTTTCCGCAAGGAGAACTCCCCGGATAAACTCTGGACGTGTTTCGAAAGATGCAAGAATAAACCGCTTCACAGAGAGGTCATCCTGACTATGGTCGTCGTCGGCTACCTCATTCCACTGTTGATCATTTTGTTTTGTTCCAGTCGCATCATCTCTGTTCTGTCAAAGTCGGATGACAAGTCAGAGGAGAAGAGAAGCATTGTTGGTCTGGTTTCAGCAAACATGATGGTGTTCATCGTCTGCTACACACCGATCCACATTGGCTTTGTTGTCAACTACTTTTCCACTCCACCTCCAAACTGGCGGAATGTACATTCGCCTCCCCATTTATTTTTACTTGTGTGTGAATGGATTGCCGCCACCAACTGCTGCTTTGATTCTGTCAGCTATTATTTCTTGTTGAAAAACTTTTATTCATAAGTCAGTGTTAGAATTAAAGAAGTGCTCCACAGAAGTAAGATCAAATAAATAACTCTTTATGATGTCATCAAGGTCGTCTCTGTTTGGCCTTTAGGCTCTTTGGGGAGGATGAATGAAAAACACTGTTGATTTTTGGGAAATGTAGGATCCAGTGTTTCTGCAGCTTGATACAGTCAAGGGTGTAAAGTTTAGGATGTTACAACTTCCGCTGCTTGGATTTAGAATTTTTTTCAAATGAATCTTTCTTTTGTGAGATCCCAATTTGATCATTTATGCAACACAAAAAGCCTGTTTAAATTGGCTTTATGCTAACTCTTAAAGTAATATGAGAATAAAGTAATATTCTATGTGTCATGTTAGAGCATAAATATCATAGGATCATCTTATCGCCTGCTCTAAAATGAGGTATACTGAGCATCCTATTAAATTAGCAAAAATAATTCAATATTTAATCTATAGGCATCACATAATCAGGGCTTTGAAGAACCTGAGTCTATGCTGACAGAAGAACCACACAGACCAGGAGGGAATTACCTGTTTTGTGATGGAGGAAATGTTTGCTGGTGTTCGACTGTGAGGTTTTCATCTGTCACATCTGCGTGATAAGTAAGAGGGTTCGTAGCTTCTCACGAAATAAGGGTCCAAGGGATTTGATCCAGAAGGAGTCGAACTTCGGCAAGCACAGAAATACATATGGCCCTAATACTCTGTCATAATTTGGCATTGCTTGTGATGATTATTGTTTTATGTTTTTGTATATGATTTATTCTCAGAAAATGTAAGTTATGTTTATAGTACAAATTAAGTTTTCCCCGCGACTCAAAGTTCAAGGTTGCTGTATGAGCTGGTTACCATTATGTGATTTCCTTGTGGGGATAAAACAAGTTCTAATAACATAAATCTGTGACTTTTAAGGTGAAGACATGTTTTCAGTCTGTGTTGAGGTTTTGGTTAAATTGAAATTTGCATTGAAGGCCAAGTGAGTGCTGCCTGCATGATGGACAGATTCTTACATCAGAGCAGAGGACGAGGGCTATTCTCGTCTCTGCTCCAGACCTTTCAACGAAACAGCTGTCTGAGTCAAGCTTAGCCTCACAGACAGACGATGTCCGGTCAATGCACATGGCGCCCATGGGAGTTCATTCCTCTCACATCCTCACACGAGCCAGACGAAGGGAAGCCAGTGTCCAGCTCCCTCTTGTGGCAGGACACTGGTAAATACTAACTAACCCCCGCCTCTCTGCCAATATGATGAGAAGTGTTTCGTAATTAATGAAAATTCACAGGAGTAATGATAAACCCTGTACTCCTCGCTGAATCTGTTCAGAACCACACGCGACAACATTAGCAGTCAATTGTATAATGTCATTTAATAGCAGTACTCCAAAAATCGATGGTTATTAGAACAGCAGTATTTTAGCAACTGCAAAAAAACTAAAACAAAGAAAAAACAACTCAGCAGGCACCAGTCAAATGAGATGGCCCAGTTGTGGCTGAGTTCAGGCCTGCGACTCTACTCTAACAACAGGAAGGAAACGGCTGACCTCAGCAGTCAGCCAAAGTCACCTAAATACTATACATACATCTTATTCACAGAATCGTCGCCGAATAAAGAAAAACTCACACTTTAACCACAGTCCTGTCTCAGAAGAGCTCAAACAACCCCCGCCCCCCCCTCCCACCCCAAAACCCCAGACCGATACACTATACCACCAGCCTGATTATTTACACTATTCACAAATGATACAGGACAGCTCCTTTACAGAATGCAAAAAAATGTGCTTTTCCTTATTACGGCACAGTACAGGATGACATTCAACAGAAGAGAATGAGCGCAGTCATTCAGTCAGGATGCTGAGAAGCACTTTCAAGATCCTCCAGTATGGCAGTCGGTTGGCAACGACAGACAAGATACAATACGACAGAAAAAGACAAAATAATTTGGATCTACAGAGTAGACCTCGCAGCACTTCAGTGCATTCGAAGGTTTGCTTATAAACTACTTATAGATCATTGTTATTACATATCAGCTAATCTGGATTAAAAGCAGCTCCTGTCATGGTTTAAGTGAAAACATTACAGTATAATCATGACAAAGGGACTGCGTGTGTTTATACATATTTACAGCACATTAGTTTGGCATGAGGCCTCAAAGTAGTGTATAAACAGACCCTCACACGCCGCTGCTGGTGGCGCTCTGTATCTGCAGGAAGAACAAAAAAAAACGATTTCAACAGTACAAGCCAACGTCGAGATGAAAGAGCGGAACATTCAGGATGTAAAGTCAAAGGCATATCACACGTACAGTATACTGCAATAGTTGAGTTCTCCATCACCAGAGTGCATGGAACCACTGCACTGCTGATTCTTCATGGCACTTTAAACAATTCTCCCTCCGTTATTTTCTTCTTTTTTTTTGCTTTGGGAATCAGGCATCAGGAAATCATCATTCATTATAGTTGGCTTCGATGTACAGATGTAAAAAAACAAACAGACACTGGTCGTCATTAGCGTCTGAGGTTTCAGTCGTGGAGCAGGTTGGTGTAAAATTTACACAGAAACAGATTTTCATATATTCATATTTATAATGACATGACAGATGTTTTGACTTTTGTTTGCAAGCAAATGCCTGATATCATTTTTTGGACTCATTATTTGTCTTATATTATCCCATGATCTAAATTAAACGTTTACTATGTACAGATAAACCACATATTGCTGCTCACAACACGGTCCTTCTACTGTCTGGGGCTGAAAGGGGAAATCGGCTATAACAAACCACACTCTCATTATTTTATGGTTGTTGCACCTCATTTCATCAGGCTGCATTTTCTTTCCTCTACGTCTTGTCTCTTTTTATGACCTCCATCTCCTCGCCAACACACTCACACCGTGTCGTGTTAATCTAAGCGTTGACCATTTCATGCCACCGGACACTTTGATATGCTGAATATATATGGTCCCATTTGCCTGCTGGGAACATTTCCATTACCCCTATTGGCTGCGAGTTAAGCCAGAGATTTCAATCACGGCTGCTGTAACTGTCACTTTAGTCTGTATCACGTCTGTGTGGGACCTTGGCCACTGTGGCCTTAACGGGGGGGAGATTTCCGTCCTATAAAAGTTGACTGTGTTCTTTAATGCGGCGTTAATGACTGTTTGTAAACGCGTGGAAAAAACCTTAGGTAGACAGTGAAGGACAGGGTGGTAATATATTGCAGTGCTTTGAATTCAAATTATCTCAAATGCCCCTCTCTGCGTCCCTGCCCCCGTCAGTCCGCTTTCGTAGCACCCCCTCTCCAGACGTCCTCGTGGAATTATTAGCCATTTAAAGAGCACGCGGAGTGGAGGGAGGCAAACAACTAGAGCGATGGGCGGCTGGGATGCCGTCATTTACACAGAGCATGCGGGTTGGCAGAAATAGTGCTGACATTGCACTCCTGCACTCTGCTCTCCAAAGAAGTTGAGTTATGGTCCCGTAGGCCCACGAGACAGGTTGGAGGCATTTTGCGCTCACGTCTCCCCTCTCGTACACATGGAATACTAAATACCCCCCTGTACAAATACATGTATCCATCTTCACTGTGTGTGTGTGTGCAGCTGGGGAACAGAGAAAAGGAGAAGCACAGAGGAGGGATTTGCGTCGCTTCATCGTCCATTAGGTTTGTGTTTACAGTCACAACGACTTCAGTCTTTTGTCCGATGAGTCAGCTTTTGAGCTTCAGGTATTCAAGGATCCGTTTAGGAATTTTCAATTTCACCACAAGCACCTAGTTGGCACGAGAACAACAGGTACTATAGATGGTTGGCAGTCTCATCAGTGTTATCCAAGAGAGGGGAAAAAAAGCAACCCCCACTCCTGCGGCAGTACCTGGCTGCTTCTGCAACCTCAGTTAATGTGCACGGAGAAGGCAGCTCCTAAGTGCCGTGTCCATCTTTGTTCACATCCTGTCTGCCCCCCCATACTGCTCCCTGTCCCTCTTTCTTCCCTCTCCATCCCCTCTCCTCCCTCTCTCCGCTGCTGCTGCTCCTGCTCGGTAGCTGGAGAGGGGAGAGGCAACTCTGCAATGCAGACACAGCAACAACCACAGTCCATCTGACCAATTAGTGTGAGTCAGGATGTGAGTGGCAGACCCGGCAGCCAGTCGCCAGGAGAGGTTTGTCATGGGGCGAAATTTTGGGGGATGGATGGGCAAGAGACTGACAGAGGAGATCAGAGGGGCTGAATGACCATGAAATAATTATGAAGTGAAGGTAGAGAGAGGACAGAAGATAGAGAGAAGGGGGAGAAAAGAGAGGAAATCAAACTCTGCACATGGAAAGTTGTCCCCTTCATTTCCTCAGCAGTCACTGGCCGGTCTGAGTCCTGTCACTGCAGTTCTTCTTGATCATCAGGTGGCTGAGATCCACCAGCTCGCCCAGCTCCCCCCGCTCCAGGGCCCCTCTCAGCAGGGCCCTGGTCAGCCCGGGGGTGTGCTGCTGGGACACATACGCCTGAACACTGGGAGGCGGCATGGAGGGGGGAGGCATAGGGACAGGGACCATACCGTGGCTACTGAGGATGTATCCTTCCTGGGCCGGCCAGCGCAGAGGCTGCGGGTCGTTGTACTCCATATGGGCACTGGGTGCAGAGACCACCCTCCGACGCTCAGGCGAGTCCTGGGGGGTCATGGGGTAAACGTATTCTCCTGCAGACTTCCTGAGCGGGGCCTTGGGCGTCCCTTTCATTCCCTTTTCTTGCTTGCTCAGGCAGACATAGTGCTGGCGTGGGTGTGTCTATTACTCGGCCCTCGCCAGCGTGTCTCCCAACAACCCCTTGCTGAAACAGTCTGGTGGTCAGGTAGACAGAGGGGGGGATGCGGCAGGGTGAGCCCAGGCCCACAGAGCCACCCCCCAGGTAGGTCTGGCTGGTGTCCCACCCTCCAGAGTAGGAGTCAGACAGCCGCAGGCCTCTGCGTTTCTGCTGGGGGTGTGTGCTCCGGGGTGGGGAGGAAACCGGGGTCGAGCTCCCCTGACTTCACCCAGCCGTTGGGCATGACGAAGAGTGTCTCCCCGCCCTGAGGGCAGGGGCGATCCCCACCTCCCTGCCGCGTCACACTCAGCACGGAGCCTCCCATTCCGCCGCCGCCGCTACTGAGCAGGCCTCTTTCTCGTCGCTGGATGGAGGACTGGGAAGCGTTGCCATGGCGACGGTTGGCAGGCTTGTGGGCCATGATCCAGCACACGGCAAGGCCAGAGAGCGCCGCCCCGATGGTAAATGCAGAGACTGCAGACGCCACCAGCAGGTTGAGGGAAACCAGGCTCTCCGGCTCAATCAGCAAACTCTGCTGCAGAATTCCTGAAGATTAAGAGAGTCAATTATTAAAGATGACATTTAGTGGAACTGTGCAATGGACACTTCTCAGTGTCTGTCTGCAGGGTGCAATTTAAAACTACTATTATTATTACATATGGAGCCATCTTGCTACTTGTACTTAGTGGTTTCCTCCTCACAAGATATAATGCATCATAATAAATCAATATCTACAATAACTCTCATAATGGGTGATCATCACGTTAAGCATTATTTCTGTGGTGATTATGTTTGAGAGGAGCTTCTCTCCAGTCTGGCCTTGAGGCTCCACAGGCTCCGAGTTCGGATGGGGCCTGCACTTGTCATCAGCTCGGCTCAGACCACTGCAGCCGACACTCCCGCTCCTCACTCTTTCCATCCTGCAGCCTGGTCACAGAGTCTCCCCCTCACAGCACACCATTACCTCAGTGTTTCCACCCGGCTCTAATCACTGCCATCTGCGCACACAGCAGCTCGTCTTTGGCTCGGACTCTCCTGTGTTTTCACCTCTCCAGTCTGTCTGCAGTACGGCATCACCGACTTCTACTCTTAATTGTTGATTAAAATAATCTAGAAGCCTTTATAAATGAGTGTGATGAGGACCTGGAATGAGCCACACACTCCCCTTTTGAAGGCTTTTCTGAAAATTCAGATCTGGCTAAATGGATTTCATGACTTTAAAGTTGGACTCAAACAGGCGGAACAGCTCCCAAAGAATCCAGTGGAAAGGAAACGACTTCTATTTTAGTTTCCACCGACTTTGTGGATTTCAGAGTGAGAGTCTCTCTGTGACATCTGAGCCTCTCACCAGAAGTGACACTAGTATTTTTCTGCTTAGCTATTTCCAGCTTGCTCACCGACAACACTCGGTCATTGCCCTCCTCAGATGTTTAGCTCTGAGAGAACAAATCCCCTCAGGAGGATGCAGGAGGATGCTGCATTTCCCAATCCTGCAGTTTTGTGTTGTCCAATAGCAGCTACACCTCTTTCACATCCTCTCTAATTAAACTGTCTCACACTGACCTGCTGAAAGTGAGGCTGAAACCAAAACACCAGCTGTACTCCCACCTGATTTAGGCTTTGACAAAGACACAGAAAACCCTCTACATCGCTCAAATAAAGGTTGCGTGGGATCTGCCTGAGCGTGAGCCTAAATAACACTGCACCTCGGATAATTAAAAGGTGTTAAATGTCAGGAAGCGTCACAAATATATTCCCAATTTGCCGTATGAGAGGCTCCTTTTAGAACAAAATGTTCATCCACAAGACGGCAGGTGTGATGGCGGACTGAGCCACTAGATGGAGCCTCCCCTCAGTCCACTGTGCACGACCAGAAGCGTCCATGTCATGGTGCTGCAACCTACCGTCACAGTCTCCTAGATGGGAGGTGGTGTTTCCATACTCCACGTCTTGTTGAAACGGCAGCCTGCAGGCACAAAGAGATCCCAGCACCACACATCAGACACTTTAATGTTCCTCTTCATACACAAACAGTAGGACACAAATCATCACAGTGCCCTCACTTCACGGTATACTCTCAGAGAAAATAAAATGATGCCTGATAGAAAATAGCTCCTAGATGTAAAATCGATCTCTTCATGGGAACATGCTCAGTTTTCCATATATACACAAATTAGGGGAGATTTGTTGGCAGTAAACGATTGAATTGAAATGACCCATATTGATGTGTCATCCAGTGTAATGGGATACACTATTGATCCCATGATTGATTTGCTCCTTTTTGCCTAAATAACGATTTGATACAGATACTGAGCACAGAAGCTGGCTTATAAGCTCATAAAATAAAGAATAATAAGGTCAAAATGATTTTTTCATCTACAGAATACATTAAGACATCTATCCTTCAGAGGTCAGGGTCAGGAGCTGGAGGTGGAGATTGCGATTGTAAATAACAATTTTCACACGCTATCTGTGCTTTTGACACATATAGCGAACACAGGAACTGGCTCATTAAGCTTGTAAAGTAAAAATCATTCTTTAATCTACAGAATATATAAAGTACTATTTTATTTTACTGCAGAATTACTCAAACTTCCAAAGTGAAGTTAACATATAGATAAAAAACTATAGGATGCAGGAAGTTGCTGTGGGTTCAGTGGTTTCATTGGCACAAATGCAAACTGTGCAGATGGATCAGAAATGCATTAGTGGACATGAATAAGTAAGAATTTAGACCTTCGATTGAACCCCTGACCTTTCCAATAGTGGACAACCCGCACTACCTCCTACGCCATAGACGCCCACATCAACAAACCATAAACACACTTTACAACAGAACACAACAGTTCCTATACACTGCTCTCTGTCAGTCAAACTGATTCCGATTGATGAAGAGTGGTTAGTTTGTTGAGTTTTACAAGTTTCTACAGATTGTTCCACTTGTCTGCAGTATCGTGTTATTATTTCAAAGTGATGGTGGCTTCTACTGACCAAAAACAAGGTTGTGACTTCACTTATAGTAAGTGTTGTGTGTGGACTGCACAGCACTTTTCAAATCACTACAAATCACATTCACCTATTTTCCCCATTTTTCTCCTTATTTTATGTTATTAAATTAAATCACAACATATGGTTATGCTGCACTCTTCACTACTAGTCACAAATACGTGTGTGAGTGTGTAAGTGTGTAAGTGTGTTTGTTTGTGTTGTCTTCACCTTGTGCCTGGTCTCAAGAAGGAGCAGGTGCTGCCTCTGGTCCAGCCACAGTAAGGATCCCTGGAGGCCAGACAGCTCCTGCACACACACACAAACACACACACACAAACACACACACAAGGAGTGAGAAAGCAAAGAACAAGGAGAGACCTGATTATCAGACATTCTGAGGGAATTGAAAACACTCTAAAAGATAAAAAGTGTCACTCACTTCATGCAGCGAGAGTGCAGGTGGCAGCGAGATGTGGGAACTCGGACCAGACAGGAGGAGAAGGCCAGCAGGAGACTGTGGCTGGTCTGGTCCAATGACAGAGACAAGAGCTGACGGGCCTGAGGAGAGTCCTCGCCACACCTGGAGACAGACAGTGAGACACAGCGGTGTGAGGACGGTAAACAGAGGGACAAGAGGTCACTGTGCATCTGTTGGTGCTTCATGACAGACATGCCATTGCTCTAACCCCCACACAACAGGCACATGTCAGCTACAGAGCGTGGTGTGTGGTGTAGGATTTCATGATGCTTCATGTAACCAGCACAGTAACTGAAGATGAAATGAATCGAAACATCTCTTAAATTATGTGCATGAATGTGAAAACACTGCAGTTCTTCGGTTACCGACTTGAAGCAACCAACATGAGAGCTGATACACCTGAAGCCAGTGGTTGTACTAAAGTAGAACTAAAAGTACCATATTCAACTTTTTCTACTTGAGTAACACTTAGTACTTTGCTTTTAAATATAGTTAAGTATTCAAAGTAAAAGTACTTGCTGAGTTTAGCCTGCTCCCTAATGCTACAGTCGACTATATCGTTAACTGTGCCTCCAGTATATTTTACTACAGATTCTGTCATATTGATAAAGAAAACTGCAGCTGATGTTACTGAAAGCCGTTGATTTTTCATATTTGCTGAATCCATTTTCTCTCTTCGCCTGTGAGGCTGCTGCTGCAGGAGGCGAGGTCTAATGTTACTTTCCCGCTCTGACTGAATCAGTGGATCAATTGCCCTCTGGTTATTGATTACTTTACTTTATAAAAACAATGTGAACATGTCAAGCAATGTATTGTAAGTATTTTGAGGAGGGGAAAGTACAAAAACAAATCTACTTAAGTAATATACAGATGCATGAAAAAAGTACTTAGGTACATGGACAAAGGAAATGCACATTCCACCCCTACCTGAAGTTAATATATTATAATACATATTTCATGATTTGTTCATTGAGGAATACGATCTCTTGACTTGTGTACCCACTTCTCAGTGTTGAATCCCTCCACTTCCTCCAGAAAAACACTGCTGTGGGACACAGAGTCTCCACTGGGAACCATTAGGAACTTGAGTATGGTCCCTCTGGTTGAGCCCAGGAACAAAACTGTGCGATTTTTATGGGGACCAGCTTCTGTGTCCACCACCATGGCCGTCAGCTGGTACCTAAGGGTATGGATCAATACGGACGGTCAATAAAGTACATTTGGATAGATTTGATGCAGATAGTGCTGTCGGGTAGGATTTCTATTTTATGCTTCCCATTTTCATGCCATAAATATCTTTTGTAAGGGCTGAGTCATTCTGTATATACCGTCCCATAGTCTTGACCACCCAGGGTCTATGTCCTAGTAGCGGAACAGTCTCATCCATCAGTGGGTGGGTCTTCACAAAGTTGAGCACCTCGTCTGGCAGCGTGGTAGAGGAGCTAAATCTGGATCCCTGCACTGCACAACCCCCTGGTCTGCAGACGGAAAGAGACAGAGAGACAAAAAAGAGAAAGAGTGGGTTTAAGAGAGAAAGATAGCAAAAGCGAGAGAGGAAGAGCTGGAGGCTGGGTTCGAAAATTTGCTGAATAGCAGTGAAGTGGCAGTGTGATTGACAGTGGGAGCTAAGAGCAGGGCAGTAAGTAGACTGTATGTGAGACAGATGCTCGGGACAGAAGCGCTGCGGTATTCTGCCGAAGTTCTGCACTTTGCATTACAATACCTCGGTTTAGGCACCAGGTCGTCCGAGACAGGAGTCCAGATAGACTCTGGGGATTTCTGCTCTTTAAATCGTCCCTCAAAGGCATGAGAGAGCTGCTGCATGTCGAACACACACACCGCAGAGCCAGGGATGCTAAGGGAGAGAGAGGACAGCGGTGAGAAAAAACATAAAGAGTGTTTTGTCGACTTTGTGTGAATGTTGCGTCCGTGCCTGTACCTGTTTGGCGGCGTGGAGAAGAGGCCGAGGACGACGTCCCGTCCCTGCATGTGGATGATGTTGCTCGTGGCGTGTAGGAGGTTGAAGTAGAAGTGTGAGTCCCCCGGGACGGAGCAGTTGAGCCGTGCCTTTAGAAATGTGGTCCACTGTTTCTCAAGGACACGCTGAGAGCCGCCCAGGTCTGCCTTACACACACGGGCCACTCGGGACACCATCACCTTTTAATAAAACAAACGTGGTATAGAGAAATGGAGGGTTAATCTACATACTAGGTCCACAAACATCTGTCTGTCTGTAATTGTCCTGTGTAACTTGCAAACCGCTCATCTAATCGGCTTACACTTGGGAAGTGTATTCGTTATGGTCCAGGGAAAAGCCGCGTTGAATTTGGGGTGATTTGGACATGTGATATATGTTCAATGATTATAAATCTATCAGAACATTTAATCAGACGACCAGTGCTCTGCAGTGGGGGCGGGGCACTGGGCCTTCAGTCTGTGGACTGAGTTGAACATGTCTGCTTCTAATTCACTATATAAACTACAGCAGCGGTCGGCAACTAGCCAGATCTGATTATTTATATTTCACTGTATCGGGCTGACACAGACATTTGCGGCTGATCTCCATCATGGTGGCAACATTCATAGAATCACTTTGTCTTTAGCAAGATGCCTTTAAAGTAAAAGCATAACCTTGGTTTTGCTGCTAAAATGCTTTATATTAAGCTGAATTACACAGCTTTGACTTTGATAAATCACACACTTGACTCTGAATTTTGTAGGAAAAAATATCTGCATTTCGGCAAATAATTCAGTTTATATAAATGCCCTACAAAGTAAAATAATACATCTAAATCAGTTTCATTTTTATTAAAAACGTTGACTACACAATCTTCATTGCAGCTAAACCAGGTAGGATGAACACAAGGTTTTTTAAACCTCACTCTGCAACATAGACTGTTTATGAAAAGCTCTGCACCATACACCAGCACACAAAACAATAAAAAGGTGAGAGTATATTGTAGGAATGTTTGCAGAGGACTCACTAATGACAAAGAATATTTCTGAAGTACCCACGGAGACTTAACACAAGAAAGCAAACAGCCCATTCCAAACAGGCAGGTTCAGAACGGCAACTGAACTCGTAGAATAAACAGAAGGTAGAGGAGGAACGTGTACCTTCTCTAGATGATGAAACTCCATCGCCATCTCTCTGAAGAAGAAATAGATATGAGGGCCCCACTCCATAGCGCTCACAAAGTAAGGCTCTGAAAAAGCAGGATGAGAAAAATCTACGTTAGACAAACACACACACACACTTCAGAACGCTGGTGACGCAGTGCCCGAGGCCCAACGTAGCCCTCCACACTGCCCGACATGGCGCTCTAATAACAATCACATCAACATGAACCAGTGCTGTCCACAGGCCTGGATGATTAAATATTCATGTCCTGTTTAATCTATCATCATAGACAAGAGGATACGCATTATTTATCATTTATTCAGCCAGCCCTGTTCCAGCTTCCAATGGCCCCTGTGGAAAACAGGCTCAGCTGTTCAACCGAAGCCTTGTTCAAACCCCGGAGTCTGTGGAGTCTGACTAACCTCAATACATCACTCTGTCTGCTCCACTTAAATCCAATGAAATGGAGGCATAATCATGTCTGCTTTCTCTGAATCTAACTTCCTATTCACCCTCCCCCAAATCATCCTATTCACCTGTGAGCCATTCAGGGAAAGTTGGTCACAGTGGCACAATTTTCTTTCAGCTAACTACTGACATTAATGGTGATGTTTTTTGTTATTTGCATTCTGACCGTCCACTGGGGCTGTCTGGCTCTGCTGTGTCATTTTTTTTTAATGCGTCTGATTCTAAAAGTACCTCTGAACCACTTGGAATCGTGTTTGACTGTCCGGAGGGCGGGGCTGTCGCCGAGGCTCCGATAGATCACCGCATCGATGGCGAGGAAGTCTGTCACGGTGCCGGTAAAGAGACTTCCATCTGAGAGCACAGAGAGAGAGAGAGAGAGAGAGGAGGGAAAAGATACAGATGAAGAGATAGCACAAGGTCGGGAAGATTAAAACCCACACAAGCAATGCAGCGAGAGGTCTGACTATAAATCATTTGAAAAAGGTAAACACGAGTGCACAAACATTTCGATGTCTGGAGCAGGAAAGTGAGTCTGAGGTTTGCTAGAGAGCATGAATTCACTGTGAAAACTCAAAATGGCTCTACCTGCAAATAAAGCCACATTGGCGTGTCGTGGATCATACGGGCACCGTGCCATCCCGCTGACAGGCTCTCCCACCATCTCTAGGGTGTCTCTCTGCAAGAGGAGGAAAAAAGGATATATAGATGAAGTAGCTGGCAGGTACACAGACATTGACCAGCTGACAGATAGATGGATACTAACAGTGTAATTGGCACACAGTGGGTTGAAGGCATTTGTTCCGCACACGAACAGGCCACCGTGCTGGCTGAGCAGAACCTTGATGAAATTACGGCACTCTCCCTGTAGGAAGAACACAAAGGGAAACTAATAAAGGAGAGGACAAAATAATAACGTACAGGGCTGAGGGGGGAAAAAGACGGCTCTGTGCCAAAGATAAGCCGAAAATTACTGGTCAGTGCAAGAGGACTGTCAGTGTGAAGTATGAAGAATGCGTCTGGAAACAATTCTGAGAGGCAACAACACCCTCAACTGCACTTCATCTGGAGGAACAACAGGAAGACGACGACTTTATAACAGTCCTCGAGGGTGTGAAGCTGCTACCAGTGAATCTGAAACAGTACACATGGGAAATGTTGAAGTATCGTAGTAGAGACCTGAAACAATTGGATTTTAGGCCGTGTGTTCGGTCATTTCTATAAAAAAACAATGACATTGTATAAACAAATTAAAACGCAAGAATATGATTCCGCCAACAAACATGGTTAAAAAAACATGGTTGAAGCTCCACCTCTGAATCGCTGCGTGTGTCTGCGTTTTTTTTTATGATTGGGTGGAAAGCCCTCATGTGAAAAGAGATAACATTAATATACAGAAGCATGGTCCAAGTTTACATTTTTTCAGTGTTAATTAGTTATTTGATGAATATTGTGGCTGAGACTGACCTGTGATTGGTCAAATGTGTTCACGAGCATTGCTGTGCACCCGCATCAGAGATATTTTAGCTTAATTTTTGTGCAATGAGGCAAAGTGAAGTTGTGTTTTCATCTTTATTTACAGACTATGTCCAGAAGTTTGAGTTTAAATGCGACTGAGCAGACAAATCATTTTCAAATGTGATTTCTAACAAGTTTAAATGTTCACAGTGCCGTGTAGAGGTGCTGCCTTCAAATGACTCACAGTGGCAATTATAGTCGTTTAACTCAAGCTTTATGATTTGACCTCTTCGTCTGAGAGGACTCCCTCTCATTCTTTCCACCCTGTCTCTCTTCTCCTCTCTTTTTTCTTTGTTATTCTTCGATTCCAGCTCTTGTCACATCTCCTCTTTCATGCGGTGTTATTTGCAGTAACACATCTTTTCCCTTTGTTGTCTCAACACCTCCTTCTAACTGCCTTGTATCCGTCTTATCCTCCCTATATGTGTTTCTTTTCCTCTGCCTACACACATCCCATCCGCACCTTTACCTCCCTTTCTCGACTGATTTCAATTACTGTGTTCTCCCTGAGGCTGTGTCACTCTCTGCTCACTTTGCTCTATAATGTTTCCTGTTGCCTCTTTTTATTTTTTCCTCCCACTTCTCCACCCGAATTGGATTCTGCCTCTGGCACTGCTACATTTATACAATAAAGCTTGTATTTTAGGTTACACCCTGTCAACCAGTCTGCCGTCCCATCAAATCTTTCCTTTTTGTGGGTTTGATCACATTCCCTTCATATTTCAGAAAAATGTCACCCATTGCTTTATATATAAACATAATTATCATCCTCCTCCAGGGACATAAAGGAGATATGTGATGATGATTGGTACTTTGCAGATGTGCAAAAAAAAGATTTTTAAGCTTCGGGGATAGCTCTGCCTCTGGATAACGTTTCTCTGAGCTACCTTGATTAAGTAATGTGCTAGTTCCATATGCAGGGTTGCCCAAAGGAAATAAGTTTTCACAAGCAGCTGTTGTCTGTCCATGCATGTGATAATCTGGATAGTGTTGACGCGTGTATGAGTGGGTCTCAGAGTCGTGGGTGTTGTGCACGGGCATGATACCTCATGTTTGCCCTTCATCCGGCACACTCGAATGTCGTTCTTATTGGATTCCCACGTCCGTTTCTGCCAAAGCAACGAGCCACAGTCAGGACACCTTTGCTACATGTGCAGTTCATGATCAATTGCATGTGCACATGATTGTTGTGTGTGCGTATGAGAAAATGAGTCGTACCTTGCTGTAGAACATCTCATCACCTGCCATGTTATCCAGCTCCACTCTGTATAAGTCATCTCTACATAGCACAAACACACAACAAATTATTCCCAATACGAACTAAGATTTTAATAGGATATGATATGTTATATATAATATAAACAACAATTTAAACACTGATAAACTGTCAATAGAAAGCCAGTGGTTTAGCATTGTGACCGAAACTGACAAAAATATTATATAAATAAATGATGAAATACATAAATAGACCTTTATTAACATATATAGGTATTCATTTCTGCATTTACTTATTTCTTAAATTATTATCAAAGTGTTTCTTTATCTATTTATTTTTAATTTGCACTAACAGGTTTGGTGGAAACATAGACCTGTATATTCTGATTCTATTTTCTTTACTGATCTTTTTCCATTGATTCCAACAGAATAACACTGATTCATCTTTTTAGGATTTTTTCCAACGGCAGATGTCACTTCTCTCATCAGCAAGTGAGGACAAACAGAGCTGAGGTTTATTTTAATATTAACCGGCAGAAATATGTGGATATATCATCTGTGTTGCATTAAACAGAGATGATAATTAATGGCTGAATAAAAGTAGGTCTACTGCTGTTGTAGTTGACTAAGTCTTTTTTTAAATATGCCTTTCTGCTAGTCGGCCACCTGTTTGTGTTTTTGTGACACAAATCTGTTCATGTCCACCAAGCGAAAGCAGCAGCAATGGAACAGTATCTGGATGGTCGAGTGTTCCATTCAAATCTGGTGGATCATATTATTTATTTATATTATTCTTTTACTTTCTCATTTAGTCTTATTTGCTTTGTTTTACGGCCTTATTTGCTTTATCATATAAGGCACACAAACCACTGTTTGCCTGCCACTGATATGAGGCCATTCTTATTTTCCATGTGTCGAGTATGAGAATGATGTGAACAAACTGCTTTCACTTGACATTTAACTAACGTGATTGAACACAGCCTCACTAGAACAAATGGAAATGTCCTCTGCAGAGTGACAGCAGATGGGGGCTGTGGCATCAAATGATAGCAAGAAGGATATTAATGCGAGCACAATGCTAACACACAGTCGGAGGCGGTTGCCGTTGGTTACCTGGCTCCTATGTAGAGCGTGCGGTTGACTTGGAGGATCGTCTGGATGTGCAGCTCCTGTCGCTGAGCGGAACGATGAGCTCTGCCCAGGAACACTGGATATCTTTTCATCACTGACATGAACACACAGACACACATGGAGAATGGAGCCCTTACTAAAACATCCAGGAATGGGGCGTCTCGCTCAAGGAGAGTCGGACAGCTGAGGACAGAGTCAATGCTTTTCTCCATCTATATTAACCCAAAGGACCGAGGCAGGACATAAAATGTCTTCTGCAACCTTCACTTTAATAGTGTCCTCACTCACTCTTGATGCTTTTGTTTGAAGGAAAACTAAGATAATGGGCAGAGACGAATGGCGGAGACTGAACCACTTCCCTGCGTTTTTTCCCAAACGTTTGAGGTAAATGAGAGAGTACAGATGAGGTGGGCAGAGGAAGTGGCAGGATCAGACTGTGAGAAAGTTTTGAACAGGAGGACAACAGCCTCCTCAGGGAGCCCTCATCTACAGGAGACAGATTGGGAAAATGTCTCATTGTCCTTGACTGCAGGGGAGAGAGAGAGCGAGAGAGAGAACATAGCTATCCATCTCCACCTGTCTCCTTCCCTTCTTCCATGCACCCCTCAGCCCTCACACTCATCTTCTGTATCACCCCATCACAGTGGTTCATCTTCATGCACCTCTCCACCTTTTTCTCTCTTCCCCACTTTATTTCTTTTTTTCGTTCGGTCTTTTCCCAATTTTTTCTTTCTTCCTTTCTCATATTTATTAATATACCACAACAGGGCTCCAACCTTTGACCCGTGCAATTTCCACATCTACAATGGAGCCATTCATCAAAGCCACACCTACACCTACACCTACACCTACACATACACACACACACACACACACACACATAAACACACACACACACACACACACACACACACACACACACACACACACACAGTGGGAAGGACACATACCCTCTACAGGGACGTAGCTGAGGGGACTGGGCTCCTCTGGGAATGAGCCATCAGCGAGTCGAAGCAGCAACAGAAGAAACGTGAGGGGAGTGGCCGCCGTCGCCATGGCAGCAGCACACATGCACTGTTAACAAAGAGAGAATGAAGAGAAAATTTGTCATTGTTGTGCATATACATAAATATATATATGTGTGTGTGTTTGTGTTTGTGTGTTTGGTGTGTGTGTGTGTATGTGTGTGTATGTGTGTGTGTTTGCATAGATGAGGGTGTGCGTGTGAGCGTGTTTGTGTGTTGACAGTTTTATAGATTTCTCAACACAGAGGACTTCCAGCCAAGTGGAAACCTGATTTCAACAGGTTTGTGTGTTTGTGTGTGTGTAGGTGTGTGTGTGTGTGTGTGTGTGTGTGTGTGTGTGTGTGTGCGCGTGTGTGTGTGTGTGTGTGTGTGTGAGGACAGGGTCAGCAGTGCAGCGGAGTGACTGCTCCCACCAACCTGGCTGCAGCGGGGAGCTAATGTGTTTCCGTTGTCTGCTTTAGCAGTGTAATGGGGATCTATTGTCAGAAATGTCACTCCATTGTCAAACAGTTTGAATTGAGGCAGATTCTCACAGCCATATAACATAACAAGACACAGAACATCCACAGGGCAACAAAGGCACTTTGTGTGCTAATGCTCTTTTCCCTAATTGTGTTTCTATACGGGCATATGGAGGCTGTATTACTGGTAATTAACCACAAATGGAGGGAGTTGGTCTTTATAGTTCAGACAGTAAAGAAGGGAGTGACTGGGGCAAGCTGGACAATGTCTGTCTGAAGGTCAGAAGTCAGGAATGCCCTAAATCACCTGCTAGATAAAAGGAGATGAAACCGATTGTAGGCTAAAAAAGCTTAAAGTCAGCAAAAGGGTCATCCTGCAAGAGATGCAAATTACGATGCAAATTGGCAACAGTTGCAAAACCAAATGCAAATAGCTCAGTATTCAGAAGACAACAGTATTATCCAATGTTGATGATCTTGTCCTCTTCCTCAATCCAATATAAAAAGACGTGTCCCATTTTAATGGTATAGAAAGATATAATTAAGGATGTTGGGACAATTTGGGGTGTTCTGAGCTAGGTGCTAGAGCCTTTTGAAACAGCGCCCAGGGTCTGTCTGAAGTCAGTTATTGTACAGCCTTCTAACTAGGATGGTGTACAGTGATTGGTTGATGCCTATAATCCCAGTGCAAACGATCAGAAACAGCAACCTCCATCCAAAAAGGATGAAAAAAACATTCAAGTAAAGTTGAATGTTGTTCAAGATTCATCACCTGGAGACAATGAATGTCTTTAAGAAATTTGAATGAAATTGATCTGATTGTTGAAACCCCTGATTTTATACATCAGCATCTCCTGCACCAAAAACCACAGTATGTGAATTAACACTGCTGCATATAAGCTGCACACAGACATATGTATAGTGGATACACAATCATACACAAATGTTGAAACCCAAAACCCCCCTGGCTCAGCTGCATTGCTATCATGGCAAAACTGATTGTGTTTGATGTTAGAATACTTTGAAAGGGAAGAGGCGAGTGACGGACAGCAAGTGTGAGGAAAACAAAAAGGGTGGGAAGCTTAGGTTTCGTTTAACACAAAAACGAAAAAAGGAGGGTTAGAATTTGAAGGAAGAAAGAGGTGAGCAACATGAACGCAGGTCCCATTAAATCAACCTGCACACCAAGTTCCACATTTGCACCCACCCCCGCTTATTTCCTTTCATCCTCTGTCTCACTACCTCCATCACCCACCTCTTCCCTTCATCTCTCTTCCTTTCCATCTCTCAGCTTGTCTGTTCCAGGATAAGACCCCTACGACTGTTTTCGGAGATGGAACGCCAGGTTGAAAGGTAGATGTGCTGGTTGCTAAGGTGACGATATCTGCTATTTGAAGCCCGAAGATGTAACACACACAGGGACACACACACACAAACACATGTGTGTGTGTGTGTGTGTGTGTGTGAATGCATGTGTGTATATTATACATTCACATGCCCATGTTTCACCAACACTGCATGAGAGTTTGAGTGACAAGCCGTTTGAAGACATTAGTGAAGCAACGCGGCGGCAGACTATCCCCGAAGGGCCCCTTCAAATGAAAATCTAGCCCAGAGATTCCAGGTTCGACTCTCTCTCTCTCTCTCTCTCTCTCTCTCTCTCTCTCTCTCTCTCTCTCTCTCTCTCTCTCTCTTTCTCTTTCTCTCTCTCTACGCCTTCTCCTCATCAGACGCTTTGAAAACCCTGAGGATATATGAGTGGGGGGGACTGGGATTCCCTGGCGTAGAACACTTTTAGTGAGGCAGGGGTTATCCTCATTTCATCACTACCACTATATGAGAAGGGTCCAAATTTTATGCTGAAAAAACCTAAAATGGAATTCTGCTTCCTTGTGTGTGTTGAATCGAAGGATGGGATTAAATAAAGAGCACCTCTAGGGGGATTAGCCCCCGTTTAGGTCGCTTTGTCACATTAATTGCTTGTCTCCAAGTGACTCAGTTTGCAGCTCTGATCAGAGATTATTACTAAGTCAAATCTGAACACACAGACGTGATGAATATATTTTTACATTCAGCATGAAAATCTAAATTTAAAGCTCAGAACGTCACAATCAATGTTGAAATTTACAGATTCATGTACAGATACTTTCCTAGAAAACTCTGTACAGTTCAACTCATATACTCAACTACAAATATTGACATAAAGCACACAGTGTCTGCTTTTACGGCAACAACACACACACACACACACACACACACACAAACACACACACACACACACAAACTGCACATACAACATACTAAAACCCTGCAGCCATCATTAATGAAACCTCCTCATTAGAGCGCATATTGATTAAGGCTATTTATCCATAAGATAAACCATCAGATCTGGGCCATGGCCAGCATATAAGAGACCGGCTGCAGGCCAGTGCCATGAGGAAGGCAGTATTTTCACCACCCTAGGCTCTGGAGGGGCAGCGCCTTGTTATTCAGACCATCAGACGGTCTAAGTTTTCCCTGCTGAGCCCTAAGACAGAGGAGAGACAACAAATGATAAAAAAAACATGGAAGGTTGGCGTGAGTTTTGATAGATACTGCCTGCTGCAGACCTCCAGCCCATCAAGCTATAATAAATCCGGCTGCTGGTGAGAGATCAGGAAATCCTGGTGGAAGAGAGACGAGCGAGAGGAAGGAAGAAAGGGTGTTTTGTTATTTGTGTCAAATCACATTAGTGAGATGGGATTAAATAGTGGGACACTGACACGGTCATCATGGGATGCATGTAATGACGACGACGGCCATGCGGCGTAATCTAGCCTCATCAGGGCGCCCATTAGCAAATCACCTGCTAACACTCACATCATTAACCAATCAGCAGGCCATTGGAAGAAGCCTAATCACCTGCTCTCACCTCTTATCAGTTCGTCCATATGTTTTGTAATCATCAGCCGAGACTGAGCTCCGTTACATGTGGTCTCTCTCTCCAGTGTGCTGATCCGACATGAATGTCAGGGGTCTACACAACCCCCAATGCATCTAGCTGAACGTGAAAGTGAACGTGAGTTATTGTGTATTTAACATTTACCCAAGGACCCATCTTAAAATGCTACAGTGGCCTTTAGTGTATATTAGACATGCTCATGTTTGCACTGAGCACCTCAACTATTAATGCAGCTCAGCAAGATCAATACACTCTCCTCCGGATAAACAGAGACCGAATAAAGAGCGGCATCTCTATTCACACCCAGGAGCATTGACTGTCCATCAGGAAACAAACAGAGAAGGTCTCAGCGGTCTGTGTGAAGACGTGGACGCACAGAGAACGAATAAACCGAAGCCAAAGCCACTGCTGTGCAATGCAGGATGGGGTTTCCAAGTCGCACAAGCCCTGAACTGTGCTGCAGCCTGCTGATCAATCCGTCCATATGTGTGTGACGGCATGTGTGGGACAGAAAAAAAATCTGTATTTTTTTTTAAGTATCATTTGAGGCGTTGACATTTTATTGTTAACTGTGTCCGAACTGTGTTTTCTGATGCCTTGTGTTGAATCTGTTGTTGTGATTAGGTCTTTTTCGCTTGCTCTCTCTCTCTCTCTCTCTCTCTCTCTCTCTCTCTCTCATTCTCTCTCTCTCTCTCTCTCTCTCTCCCTCTCTCTCTCCCTCTCTCTCTCTCTCTCGCTCTCTCTTTCTGTGTTTTCCCTCCATCTCTTGCTCTCTGTTTAGCTGCTGCAGCCACTCCACTCCTTTGTTACCGTAGCAACCAATAGCAAAGCCAGGCAGAGATGTTCTATTGCAGTAGATGTAAAAGCGAGGAGGGCGTGTTCGCCCTCTAACACATACATAAGTGTGAGCAGACTTGCATGCACACACACACAAACACACCTACACTTACACACACACACACACACACACATAGATGCATACACTTGAATATTAACCCAGTTCCGTGGACGTTCATATGAGTGTGAATGAACACATACATGGATAAGGAGGTGGTGGTACCCTCTCTCTCAACAAGGAGGGGGATGGGGGAGCTGCTAGCAGTTTGGCTCCACATTATTTACACACCGAAAAGGCACCACAGCTCATTTGAAATCAATAGGTCAGTGGTGGAAAATATTCTTTGAAAACACATTACATAGATTTATTATTCATCGAGTTGGGAAGGATGCTTGTCTCTGAGGCCTTTTCATGGGATTTCCATTTCAACAATTTGATATTTAAGCCGATATTTGTTCTGTGTGTATGGAAAACTAGTCAGACTCATTACATATAACAACTTGTCTGGACTGTGATACACTGGTGACCTGTCCAGGGTGTACCCCGTCTCTCGCCCCACTGTCAGCTGGGTCGGCCTCAGTCCCTGTGTAGCACTAAGCGGGATAGATAGGTAGGAATGGAACTTTACTAGATATGAAGAAAAATTCTTATTTTTCCTTGAAAATAGGTTTAAACTGCTTTTCCTCAATGCAGCTTTCAGACTTCCTCTATTTGATATGAAAATATTAAATGGATTCAAAAGAATAAACTGATGAATATAACATTGGTAACACACTGGCTCCTGAGGAAAGTATGTGCAGGTTAAAGCCCAGAATGAAGAAAGATGGCCTGAGGGTAGAGACGCAGACACGGGCTAAACTGGGAGAAGTGGGTCACCTTCAGACTTCAGTACTCCTCGCTGAGACCACTATAGTTTCATTAATAGAGTTAAACCCCATTTTCACTGGCAATGGAGAGGGTGAAGACCTAATGAGACATTTCAGCAAGATTGTCTTAATGCGGTTCAGTGGTGAGATGTAATGAAGTACATTTACTTTGTACTGCACATAAGTAAATTTATCATGTATCCGTACTTTACAAATTTCCACTTTACTCCACAATATATTTTAACAAAGATATTTTTAGTAAAGGAATTAATAACAAGAGGGGAACTGGTTCACTCATCCGATAAGAGCGGGAAGGTTACATTAAAACCCCGCCTCCTTCAACAGGAGCAAGGTGCCTTTAAAGAAACACCTGAATCTGATATGGACAAGATCCACTGCCAAGACTCAGCCATACTGCTAATGCTATAGTACACATTATTACATACAGCAAGTACTTTTACTTTGAACACTTTAGGTTCCATCAGTGACTCAGACGATCATCATGATTATGTTAATCTCAGGTGTCTGTTTCAGAAAATGCTGCAAAGAGTTGCCAAGTAAACAGATACAGATGAAAACGACCTGATTCAACAATCCAGCTATAGACTTCAATATATCAAGATTTACTTAGACTTAGTATTTTAGAGTGTAGGTCGAAGGTTCTCTCCTTAAATAAATCTAGATTTTTGTGTAGAACTACAACCCTGATAAATGAATGAGGAACTGCACTTACACATTTTAACATTTGATGAAAAATGCACAGCAAACAGATTGGGAAAAATGGATAGAAGGTCAACCAGCTGCCCAGTCTTGCAGTTGTGAGAAGAAGTTCATAACTCATATTAAACTGCATGTTAAACTAATTGTTTTAGGGAAATGAAGTGACTCTGTGAAGTATCATGATCCCTTATAAGAAACAGTCTATATGGCGCCATAACAAGGAACACTGCATATAACTCTAAACTGACGTTTCACAGAAACAATGTCTAATATGTTAATTAATGAGTTTTAGAGGATCATTCTTTTAATTTTTTTAACAGAGCTGGGCTGTTGCAAACTGTTCTTTAAACCTTGTTCTAGACTCTATTCTAACCTAAGTTAACACGTTTCTGGCTCTAATAGTTGTAAGAGTGGTATCGATCTTCTCATCTAACTCTCACAAATTAGGCAAAAGAACTAATTTCCTTAAACTATCTTGTCTTTTAACTTCACAGTCATGTCATAGTGCAGTTTAAAGATCACTCGTTTAGTTGGTATTGGCGCTGGTAAAGTATACACACTGGAGTTCCAGAATTTGATGCAAAATGGCTGCAGTGGGAATAATTATTTGTTTTAGGCCTCTGAGAAATCTCCCATAACAGGTGGCAGTACCGGCAGAACCACATGGTGTCAAAGCAAACAGGCTGAAATGAAGAGGGATGAATATATGGATATTTTTTCAGAATTCACAGACCCGTTCACATGCAGGCACACAAACACAGGGAGAAGCAAATACACACGCAGACACACACAATCCCAATCTCTTCCACAATGGAATCACTGTGTCAAGTCTTTATCTTATCAAGGTGGAGGCGATATTCCCTCAAGAGGCTGCCTGTCTCCTCCGCGCAGGTCTAATCAGAGTTAAGGGAATCTGTCTTTTGCTGTTAAATATCCTAAAATACTATTCAATCTACAGGGTCGTTTATATGCTAATTCAAAGGTTACCTCTGCATAGGCCTTTGGCGCAGCTGTGTGCTGTTAGGTTATGTGGGGGAAAAAAGAGAAGAGACGGAAAGCAGAGAGTGAGAGAGAGGTGGCAAGAATGAATAAGTAACGTAAGAGGAGGATGAAAAGAGGAGATGGAAGAGGAGGAAAAGAGAGGATACACAGAGACAGAGAGGAAGAGAGAGATATTCCCTTGGGTGAGTGCCATAGGTAATTAAAATAGGATGGACAGAGCTGGAGTCTAGCCAAAGAGAGCTCCATCTCCCCTCAGACTTCTTCCCCAATCAGGCCTTCTGCCTTAAGCCAAATTGCTGCTAGTGTCAGGCACACAGGAGTCTATGTATGCAGTGAGTTATCAGCTGATAGATAATAGACCTCAACATATATATATGGGGTAAACACAGAACTGAGAAATGCAGGTACCAAGCAACAAAAACGCCTTGTTCACAAATGGCAAAAACGTGGTGCTGCATTGAGACAAACACATACACACATACAAACACACACACACACACACACACGGACACAGGCACACACAGACAAAAAGAGGTTTGAGCCACTATGCTTATTAGGACTTTGCTTCATTGTGGACAGCTTAACCAATTCACAACAAACCCTAACCCTAAACATAATTCCCTGATTGACCAGGACCTCTGAAATTAAATTTAGTCTCATTAGGATTGAGCTTTGGTCCTGATAAGGTCAGTGTTTATGCTGGAAAAGGTCCTAAAGATGCAACAAATACAAGTACACACACACACACACAGACACACACACACACACACAGACACACGCACACACTCACACAGTTTTGTCTCCATCACTTCAGATGATATTACATTAACTTAACCATAACTGCTACTTGTCCAACCCTGACCCATAACCTAATCTGAACCTAATCCTAAACGCACTATAACCTTAAAACGATTACAAATTCTCCACCTTAAAAAGTACGTTACATTTTGGAGGCAAGTCCCCGATAATGTGACTGTTAACAGCTGTAGGTCTCCACACCATGAGCGATACCTACACCACACACATACACACACACACACACACACACAAACACACACACACACACACACACACACGCACACAAACACACACTCACACACGCTCAAATGTACTGGTGCTGTACAAAGCTGCAGCAAGGGCAAACGTTACTAACCAGAGTTTGACTGCAGTAAGCACATATACATTCACTGCACAGCTCCGAGCGAGCACATGAGTATGCAGTGCACACACTCGGACACACACTATGAGCACAGAGTCGAAGACATGCACACCCCGGCACATGCGACAGCAATGAGGATGCATTCCAACTGCGGTCAACGAGGGTTCATGTATTTTCAAATATGAATCGGATCTGCTACCGTGTTGTTACGATTCTTTTTTGTCACCGTGTTAATGGTGCTCACACAGCACAATGTAAATCATGACATCAGTCTCCAGGGAGCGTCTTTTATTCTTCTTAACCGCGTCTGAAGGCAACCTTTGTGATTTTCTAATATGCAGCACAAAGAAGAATCATGTTATTGCTATCATGTTCAAGCTCAAATATATATTTTTTTCTTTTGTTATATTTTGGGTCCCTTTTTTTTTCTTGTGCTTCAGCCCTTCCTTGCCTTCCATTTCTCCACTTAAAAAAAGAGTATGCTAAGTAGGCTGTGCTAATGCCTCGACGTGGCAGCCATTACCAAATACCTCATAGCCTGTTAGCATCTTCTTTTATGCAGATGTAAAAGGAGGCATGAGCTGAAAGGTAGCCCAAGTGTTCATCGTTGTGTGGGTCCGCGCGCTGTGATCACCAGTAAGGGTAAATATAGCTCTTTTGGCCGAAACCCGCTAAGAGGATCACAGCTCACAATAGGTGGTCCACGCTCAACAGACATCAAAATGCCAAAGAGCCTGCTTGTGGATTGACATGTGCACAAAAGCGCACACGGAATGCACGCACAGCCTTACACACCTATGGGGTAAACATCCATAAGTGGAGACGACACCTTCCCCCCCCGAGAGCCCTCATTCCACCTCGCAGGTATAATTGTGTTTTTGCCATGCTTTGCTCCTCTCCTCTCGGTTGTGACTGGGCCCCAGATGAAAAGCCATAATTAAAAGAGAAAAGTTGTTTGTTGCAAAGAAGGGGATGGGTGTGAGAGATGAAGGGGAGAGAGAGATAAGCCACAACAAAGCTTCATGAGGCTACAAAACCATCTTGAGTAGCTGGGAGACAAAGGACTCAGATGTGCCTTTATCTCCCAATAAAAAACTCTTCCAAATCCCCCTGGCTAAGCTGCCATAACTAAAGCCTGCCTTTGGGTGAGGTGCCTGCTGAAATTGTTGGACAACAAAAGCGGGAGAATATTTGGTGGTGAACTCTGGAGGGATATCCAGTATATGCCTCCATTCATATTATGCATGGAATAAAAAAATTCAAGTGCCTCAGTGTTGGCATTTGAGAAAGGTTACTTGCTTATTTGCTTATTTTGTCTCTCCATCCACAGATGTGTGAGTGGCCTCTGTGAAAGCATGACGTAGATGGTAATTTTCCCACTTTTGCAATTTTGTTATGTAAATGAGATCGCAGACGGTAAGAGATTGTATTACCTCTGTCTTTCTAAGTAGAAACTGCTGTGGTGTCACTCACAGCTGAAGTGCCTGGGCAGTTAAATGGTAGGACCAGCCGAATGCAGAGAGATGAGTTAATTTGAGAGACCAGCTAGCTCATACATTTCCTCCAACGGCTACATTCATACTACTACAGAGTTTTAGAGCCAATAAAACGGAGAAGATTGGAAAGATACTGGCCCAGTTTAAGTTTGAAAACTTCGGGGCTGCATTTTAGTCTGGACGGGAAGTTTGACATATTTGGATGCAGTGACATCCCAATCGCTTGCTGATTAGAGCTTTTTGTCAGTAAACCGGACTGCTTTGCTATTTCTGAGGAAAACAACCAGAGTTGCTTTGTAGAACCCAGCAGGGATGGTCAATACATACAAGCAATGCTGACCCTGTTGTCTTTGCCAACAGTTGTGTACTTAAATTCTGCATATTATCGAGCAATCTGCCACCAGCAACCAAATGTTTCCGGTGCACAGTGGCACAAGGTATGTGATATATGCTTTCAAGAGTGTTAGCATGGACAGGGAATTAAGACCGAGATTAATCTAGTTTGAAAACACCATTTTCAAACTACATAGTACTGAGGATGTAGCCCAAGAACCTACAAGAACACTACGACACACACACACACACACACACACACACAACAATGCATACATGCATCATAAACATTCAAACACTTCACATATGTCCTGTGTTCAATTATCTATTTGATCTCTGGATGCAGAATTATTGGAGGTGTTACAGTTGACAGAACGAAACGCTGCAAAGTGAACACACGTGTCAGCATGTTTTAGCATGTGCAGAGACCACACAATTTTCACAGGGATGGAAAAAAAAGAGCCTGCACCTCAGGGGAGAAATCAGTGAAGCCAGAGAGTCATAAAACCAAAGATCCATGGCTACTTTGAAGAATAATGGGGATATGTTCACGTTAAAACAAACTACATGGCATTAATGGCTGAGACGGCAATCGAATCAACATGGTGCAACCACCTTCGCCTTCTAAACATCATTTATACAGTTTATGGCCCCATGAACAATTTAAAGCAGGGTCCGCAATAGGTGAGGCTCCTCAGTTTGGGTGGTACTGATCACGCTGGTTATTTTTTGTGTCAAACATCTGGAAGGGTTTGTCCCGAAAGGCCAAGTCAAGCTCCCGAAAGCTTCTCACATCAACCCAAGGAATGGCTTGCATGAGGGCGTTTATTTTAAATACCTGTCTCGGGATAAGACCTTCTTTCTGAGGAGTAAACAAAGTATGACTCCTGACCCTCCAGCCCCCTTAATCCTGCAGAAGGACTCCCCAAGGTCCACGCTCGTGAGGACCCCACTAGAGTAGGTCATACAGCAGATGCCTACCCTGCTAGGTTCTTCTGATCTTTTTGCCCTCAGGTCTCTGGACTCCAAGACCCCCTTTTAAGTGTTGATTTTGATTTAAAGACTCAGACTTCTCCTACAGATAAACGCGTCACTCTGTGTGAAACTGGAACCTTGAGGACACTGTAAATGGCTGCTTTTGCGGAAAAGAAGCATTCCTTTGAATCTTTTGACTCTATAGTCATGACTTTAGGTTTATTTTATGATGAGATTACGAAAGAATCCTGTCTAGTTCCTCAACTTCCTCGGCATACAGGGGTACATTTTGGAAGTTAATTAAAGTTAATCTAAACACTATAAGAGTGTATAGGGTGTAGCCTACATAAGCAGAGCAGTGTTTGGTTTAGTTTCTTAGACTCAGCAAAATCATGGATATCTAAAGTGAGTATTGGTTAAAAAAATATCTTCCATTGTCTTATGCTTATCTGGGCTCGAATCACAGAGGTATGGCCAAGTGGGTTATCCCAGACATCCCTCTCCCTGGCTACACTTTCCAGTGCTTCCCGGTGGATCCTGAGGCATTCCCAGCCCAGCAAGTTCTGGGTCTACCCCGGGGTGTCCTCCTCGTTGGGCATATCCGGTAAATCTCCAATGGGAGGCGCCCAGGGGGCATCCGGACTAGATGCTTGAACCGCCTCACCCGTCCCCTTTCGACGTAAAGGAGCAGCCGTTCTAAATTACTAGCCTCTAAAATCAATAGATACAATAGATAGTATCCTGGGTATTGAAATCAGATCAGATTGGTTGAAAATAAACAAGTCGTCCTCATTATCTGACGCAAATTAGAAAATAGAAAACGACAGGTTTAGTCGGTTTAGTTCGGAACCGTTTGAGTCATAATGCTGGTCTCTGTGTAATGGATGTAAAGCGAGGCAATTTGTAGCCGAGTGCTCGACTATTCTCTTGAGCGAAAGGAACGAGTTAGCTGTTGGGTAACATCTCTCTCCTTCCAACATCTTCTGTCTGTTTCATCCCACTCTGGTAAACACACACAAAGACACGCACGCAGCATCTATAACTGTCGTTCTTACACATTGCTAGAAACGCGCTCCTTAGCAACCCCAACACACTAATCTGCTGTTGATTTACTCTCTTTGTGGGTCGGCTGTATTATGCTGCAATCTGGTACAATTTTTTTTTCCTTTTCGTGCTTGAGATGCTCTGCTTGTGGCTTAGCATGTGTGATTGAATACAGTCCTATAAGATCAATATAGCTCATTAAGTGTCCCTGTGGGCAGTTGTCTCACCCTGAGGCCCTCTCTCAGATTGATTTTACCTGCAGCCTGCTCTGCCTTATTGCTTCAACTGCTTCCAACTTTGTTAGCAGCATAATTCATTTTATAATTGAATCACTCAAGCCTGGGCTTTGCATGCTATTTTCCCCCTCTGAATGTAGATTGAAGTGCCCATTTGTTTCCCTTCGGTATGAGCTGTGGGTGTTTTGGTGTTGAAAGGGTTTCTGGTGTAGCTGTATGTTTGGGGTGGGCGGGCGTTAGACTGCCTTCCAAGAGGGAGGCTGAGGGAAACAGTGGCTGCACCTGTTGTTCCCTGTGGTTGCTGCTTGGCGGGGTTAGCACCTGCTCGTACGGCTGCTGTGTGGCTGTCTGTGTGGGCAGCAGGGATAACAGGGAGACCATTCACACCCGCTCAGACTGCTGTCTGCAGCCCCTCTCCCTCCACACTCACTCACTCTGCGCTTTCTGCTCCATCATTTCTCTTTCTGTCGTTTAAATCCTCTGCTTATCCTCCTTTAGCATATATCACATTACCCTCTGCCATCCTTTTATCCTTCACATGCCTTAGTGTTTGTCTGTGTTTCTGACTCTCCCTCGCCTCCCTATATTTCTTATTTTTCTTATTTTTTTGTATGTGTCCCCATCAACCATTTCTTCTCGCCTCTCGACTCACACACATAAACAGCAGCAGCTGGGAGCTGTTATAGTCCTTGTGTGGAACTCGATAGCTTTTAGTGTGAGGGATGAAGTTGTAAACAATAAATTACCCATAACTACTAAATCACCTGAGTAAGAGCTGGGATGGCAGTAAGTGAACATTTCACTTGAGCCATGGTGCTCCATGGTGTCAGCCAATTTAGGAGACAAGTTACTGTAAAGATTTGGACAAAAGGTAGGCCCATATATTCTAGAACATTCATTTGAGTAATCTGTAGTTTTCTAAATTTGGTCAATACATATTTATTTTTCTTTTGGACCTTTGTTTACCTCTGTGCATATATCATGCCATCCCTGTCACTATGTGAGTGAGTGATGACATAATCAATTGTATTTATGACTTCCACATCCTCACATCTGACCTTTACTCTGGTTAACAGGACACGTTGAGCAAACATTTCATGACATGCTATAAATTCACAAGGGAGCAATAAAATAGAGGATTTGAGAGCGATCAGACTCATTTACAACACACTTATGATCCAGGTCGTGATCTAAATCCAGATTCACTCTCAGGCTTTGTGCTCCTCCTTGCAATGCAGTGTGATAATGTGCAAGTAATTTTTCCTCTTTTTATGCTGAGGTATCCCTCCAAAGCTGCATCGGAACAAACACAGTGAGACCCCACGCAACACGTGAAAAGCCACAATATGCAGCGATGGGCAACAAAGATGTGCACGTGATGCGGGAATAAAACATGAAACTTGCAGCAGACACAAAGAGCAGTTCGTGTGCGCAAAAAGGGTCCAGACGATGCCCAGAACAGAGGTACACTGCTGGCTGACCCGGAGAACGAATGCAGCATCGCGTTCGCTGGTGGTGGCAGTAATAAAAATAAAAAAAATTGCGCACATGCTGTATACCTGCTCATCCCCTCCACCACCCACCCTGGTCACATAGATCCGTCTCTGAATCTCACCGTTTGGCACACTCACCGCACCAGATGGCCAGGTATGGGGAGGCTGGGGCAGGTGCCAGTCGCCGACTCGCCCTCTCCGGTCGCCTGTCTTCGTCTCTGTGGAGAAAAGCGGGGCGATGGATCCCTCGGGTGTCCGTATCCGGAGCCTCTCTGAAGCAGCAGCGCCTCAGCCGCACCTCACCTGTCTCCTCCCGGTCCCTGCTGCGCGTCGCCGGAGCATCACTGGTTTACCGTGCGCGTCCAAAAACGCCCAGTCAACTACCAAACGTTTTTTTTTGTGTTTTTTTTGTGTTTTTTTTTGTGTGTGTGCGTGTGCTGATAGGGAAAGTCCGTGGGTGAGATGTATAGAGAGGAAGCTATCGGGTGATGCTTTGATCCAGAATGCGTTTTCTCCTCCTCGGCAGCCTTGTTTATAGGAGCCTGCACACACACACACGCAAAATCCCCAGATCCTGCAGCTCAGTTGCGGACTGAATGAAGTCTTCTGCCAGAGGAGCCGCTCATCTGTCTGCACTTGCTCAAGCTACGGCTGGGAAATCAGGAGTCAGCAAAATGTAATCCCCCCTTTTTTGAATTTACAGTGGCGAGGTGAAATGTCCAAGGCAGAGCAGGCATAGTGACAGCAGGGGCCCATAACTCACAGCCAGCCCTGAAACACAGTCCTGCAGTGGATCGGTGATGAATGGAGCTCCCCCACCTCCTCCCTCTCTCTCTCTCTCTCTCTCTCTCTCTCTCTCTCTCTCTCTCTCTCTCTCTACTCTCTCTCTCTCTCTCTCTCTTCCTCTCTCTCTCTCTCCCCCCTCTCTCTCTCTATCACACACACACACACACATTCACACACGTTTAAACCATAAAACATTACTGAAATACGTGTTTAATGATGTTCAGGAAAGTAATAGAGACTCAAACTTAAAGCATCATTTTAGATATTCCTATTTTACATTACAGTTGTCTACAGTTGAGTTGGCAAAACACTTACATTTGTTACAAAATACATTTTAAGATAAAATAATGCACACATGCTCTTTCAGTAAACGATCAGATCTTGAAACCAAATTCTAAAAATATAGGTTTTTTTGTTAGTGCTAGTACATTATCAATATAGTATACAATGTTTAATAATACACCTTCAAAGGTAAATTCTGTTGAGTACATTAAAGTACATTTTTACCGGTAGTACCTCTGCACATTACTGTTTCGAATACAGGACCATAACATTTATTTGAGATTTCAAACACTGCTGCATTAACATTGTTTTATATTTTTAATCTAAGAGATTTTGTTCAAATACTGATTCAGTTTTTTAAACATTTATACTGCCGTTAACATTAACCACAAACAACTTGTTTATATTATGTATATTTTATTTGACTTTTGTTTCCACATAATGGATTGAATATTCTCATTTTGTTGTTTTGCTTTGCATTCCTTCTTCAAACACACATGCACATTTATGTTTACATATGTGTATATATATAAATTTGAGCTTTTACCGTGACAAATGCTTTAAATGTGTATAAATATCTGTGTAATTTTGTGTACGTTTAACGGTAGTGAATTGTTTCCATTTTCACCACTATCAGAGCAATAAATGACGTAACCTGAAATGTTGTGCATACTCAACATTTATTTTTGTCAAATTTAAAACAGAACGCTATAGATTCACCTAGTGTTTTTCTTTGTCAAATATCAACAGATATATTCAAATGTGATGAAAATAAAATCTTCTCTGGCACAATTTTTAAAAAGAAGACGTGTTTACGTCACTTCCGGCTGGGGGTCTGCCTGTAGTAGAAAAAAGAATCTGGTTGCCATGAATTCGGGTTAGCTAGCCACCGACAGCTGTCAGCTCACACGTGTAAAAACATCCATGTCAAGACACAAGAAGGATCTTCCGAGTGTTGCGCTGCTTCTGTTGACACATAGAGCAGCACCAGCCCGCCGGCCCACCTACCGTGAATCGGTAAGTAGCTAGCTTTGAGGCTAACGTGCTAGCGAGATAGCCGCCGCCGCTAGCTGGTCGCCCCGCTAACGAGAAGAAGATGATATCTGAATCTTCGCTGTCATTCACCTGCACGATGGCCAAAGCATTTCAACTGCATCGACATATCGATCAGTCACATCCCCGGTTGTCTGTGTATGTGTGGCCGTGCTGATGTCCCCATTGTATGTCCAACATGTCTGGCTAACATCCGAGGTTAATATCGATGTTAACCATGTAGCCACATTAGCCCATCAATAGCTCTCTGTGTGGAGTGGGTGTTTTAATTAGTCACCAGTGTCCATGATCACATCAGGCCACCTGAATGCCCTTTAAATCCGCCGTGACATTGTATTAGGTTCAGTACACGGATAATGTGAATAACTGCTACCGAGACAAACGCTATTTGCCTATAGGATTTACATGGATGACAATAACAACCCTTGACGGTGTCCGTGTTGTGGATAATCTTTGAATCAAGCTGCAAATCCTGCAATGCAGTTTTGCTTTGTCCCAGATGCTGTATGTTCAAGATCAAGAACCATAGCATGTTCCTCTTAATATGTATCATCTGTCACTTCATATCAACACTCAAAAGCTCTTAGAAGAACAGCATTAAAAGACCAGACCAGCCAAGTGGTCTGGTCTTTGTTATGATGTGGTGTTGTTGTCATTTTGATTCCCAATCTTTTCTCTCTTATAAAGATCCACCTGGCCCAGTGACTCCACCTGAAGACCTAGGCACCGTTGTGTGCCAGCTCATTTCAAGACCCGGGGATTTCTGAATCCAGGTACGTTCATTTTCCACGAGGAAACTGGTTTATGGGGTTAGGGCGTGCTAGGAAAATCTGTTTTTTCTCTGACCTTCTCCTCTGATAAATTACTGCAAAAATGTACTTAAGGTTTTATTGATCTGTTGTCAACTGATGAGTTACACCCGCACATCCTAAATCATTTCATCTAATTTGGCTGGTTTGGCCAGAGTCTATTGCTACATCCACAATATCTGTAAGGGATTGAAATAGATCAAATATATTACATAGTAGAGGATTGGTTCGCTGAGTGCTGCATGACTGCGTGAGAATGTCCCCATAGGTTGTTGATCTTTCTAAATAATTTGGCCTCAAAAGTTTTTCTATTATCTGATTCCTCTCGTGACTTTTTGGACAAAGCTTAGCTACTTAGCATAGAAGACAATAATGCCCTGTAGCGAGAGGCACCAATTTCTCTGCATACTTACTCAGACGTGGGAGGTGCACTGTACTACAGACAAAAAAAAGATGCTTTCAGACATTCACTGCAACCCTGAACTTACATATTAGTTACCCTGAAGTATAGTATGTGAGAAGGCAAATGTCCGAACTAGATAAACCAGACATTTATCAGACTGCACACGGTCAGCTGTTAACTACAAAGTCTGTGTAGTAAACAACTGAGCTGATGTGTCAACAAGATGTAAACCTATAAGGGTGAAAAACTATGCAAAATGTATCTCTTTTTAAAATATAGGACAAGATGGTGAATGTCCCTTGTTATATTAAATAATGTCATTTAATATACAATATAATGACTATGTCAAGTTTCGATTCCACAACAGTTCTCATCTTTGTTCTCATTGACAAAACAGAGTCCAGCAAATACTTGGTTTTAATCTTTGCTATATCCGCAGTTATGTTCTAGTTTTTAAGTACATAAATTTTGCTATATTCACACCTGGCGTCAACACTACTCTGAACTTAGGAAACGCTGCTGGCTCAGTTTTTAGTTTGAAATCTGTACAACAAACCGCGAATACACAAAATGCTTCCTGTTAACCCAGATACGAGCATGGCCAGTTTATGCAAATGGTCTTTTGATTATGGATAATTAGATAGAAGGCTTGTCTGGACAGAGATAAAAACCTATTAGCGTAGATGTAACTCTAGTTTTGTTAAATGTAATTATAGATGGATGTTTAAAGATTTGCCTCATTCTGTAAATATGTGGCATTTTTGTGTGTGATATCTGCCACTGTACATTTTCCCTAAAGGATTAAAAAACCTAATTAGATATTTCCTTATAATGTAGTAATTCCTTGGACACAGTGGGAAACCTGCTGTTAGATAATGGTGAAGTCCTGTTCTTACTGAGTTATTCTGCCGCCTAATTACTGCGTTTCTCCTTTTTTTACCAGAGGATGAACGGTTTGTCCATACGTGAGCTATGCTGCCTGTTCTGCTGCCCCCCTTGCCCCAGTCGCATTGCAGCCAAACTGGCTTTCCTCCCTCCAGAGCCCACCTATGCCCTTCTCCCTGACCCAGATCCAGTTTCTGGGACTGGAACTGGGTCCAGCTCAGGGGCTGCTCCAGCATCTCTTGGAGCCCCAGGACTACGTTCACGGGTGGGCACTGGTAGTGGAGGTGACAGAGGAGGAGGAGGAGGAGGTGGTGATGGTGGTGGAGGAGCAGCAGCACCAGCACCAGCAGCAGCAGCAGCAGCAGCAGCAGGAGGAGCAGCAGCAGCAACAGCCGTCGGCGGCAGTGGGGTCGAAGGCAGGTGGAAGTTGCATCTCACTGAGAGAGCAGAGTTCCAGTATACGCAAAGAGAGCTGGATGTGACAGATGTATTCCTGACCAGGTCCAGTCGAGGGAACAGGGTTGGATGCATGTACATTCGCTGTGCCCCCAACGCCAGGTGAACACATTGAGACTAAATATGCTTCCAAACAAATCACAGTGACTTTGATTTACTTGTGTCTTAAACAGGTCTACAGACATGTTATTATCAATTATACTTTAAATTCCATGATGCCCATCAGCTGAGGATTTTCCATTCACCAGTGTTGTTACTCAACCTCCACCTGCTTCCCTCCTCTGTCTTTCCCTGTCCTGTGTCTCTCAGGTTTACAGTGCTCTTTTCCCATGGTAACGCAGTAGACCTGGGCCAGATGAGCAGCTTCTATATTGGCTTAGGCACGCGCATCAACTGCAACATCTTCTCCTATGATTACTCAGGCTACGGTGTTAGCACTGGCAAGCCGTCTGAGAAGAACCTCTATGCTGACATTGATGCCGCCTGGCATGCCCTCCGCTCCCGGTAAGCTGGCACAAACTCTCAGTTTTCACGCTAGAATATATATTTTACGGTAAAGAAGAATCTTTAAGTGCCCAGTTTGTTTTAAGGATTGGACTGATAGGTTAAAAAAAGCTAAATTAATAATAAATTCACAGTTGAATAACTAATTGTCCGTTTTGTTTGCCTGTATTGTATCATGTACAAAGAGCTAATAGTGTAGATGAAAATGGTTTAAAAATGAAATGTAAGTCACATGTCAGCTGTGCTGTAAATTCAGCTTTTACCTAATCAGACTGCAAAATAATTTAGTCCACCTGTTTCTAATCCTACCACCAAAAGAATGTGTTGACTGTTAAAGAAAATCTCTTATAAAGTCTATTAAAACCTATCATAATTATAATCTTGTGTGTTTGCACTGACTGAATTTGCTTATGATGCTCTCTTTTTAATCTTTGTATTTAATTATTATAATGAAACTCAGGTTTTTGTTTCCCAGTTGTTGGACTGAAAGGCTTACTTCTGATTAATATGAATCTGTGTGTTAATGTTTGTGTGTCTGTTTGTGTGTGCCTCAGGTATGGCATCAGCCCTGAGAATATAATCCTGTACGGACAGAGCATTGGTACAGTGCCCACGGTGGACCTGGCCTCACGCTTCGAGTGTGCTGCCGTGGTCCTCCACTCTCCTCTCACGTCTGGTATGAGAGTGGCTTTCCCCGACACAAAGAAAACCTACTGCTTTGATGCTTTCCCTAAGTAAGTACCTTTGTGCTGTCAATGTTATTAAGAAAAAAAAAGATATAATACTCACAAGCTATTTACAGGAAACTCAAATGGTGACATTTCACTGTGGTATAATCAGTTTCTCTGCTGGTGCCCAATTTGATCCAATTTCACAATATTAAATTCATGAATGCAAAGCAGCTGCTAGAATTCTGAATGCTGTTGAAGTGTTTTAGTGCAACGCATCTGGCTCTCTTTCCACTTTCTCTCTTTGTTTACAAGAATTCTTTTGGATCCCTGTTAGTTGTTACCATGGCAACAGCTACCCTTCCCTGGGTTTTGCTGCAAATGTGATAAAATGCCTTGATTTGGCAGATGTTACATTCACTGGATAAATCAAAACATAACTTCCCATCTCAGTGTAAACAGATTGTCTGTGAAATATCAGAAACCTTTAATTAGACTTGGGGGGGGGGATCTACTTAGTAAGATCGACTTATTAATCAAAATAACTTGTAAATTAAGCAGCCTGTTCTTAGCAGCAAGTTAAACAATTTTAACATAATCATAAGGCCACATATTGAAATTTGCCAATTCTGATTTGTTACACACAAAACTGACAGACAGGTTAGTTTACAGTCTTTTACTGTTTTTAGTTGTTGTAAGCAAATTACTCTATAGCCATATTTATCTCAAGACGCATTGAGGACTTATTAGGGAGAGAGTTCAGATCTGTACTTAGTGCTTGGGATTTCGTCACTCAGTGATTCTTAATAGACAGGTGTAGGTCTAATGTCACTTCAATATATCTCCCTGTACTCCACACTGTCATCATGTGTTATTGTTGTAGGAAAATTGAATCTCATGCCTGAACTCTGCATTAATGACCTCCACTGTTTGAATTCCTCCACCAGCATTGAGAAAGTGTCAAAGATCCCGTCTCCAGTGCTCATCATCCACGGTACAGAGGACGAGGTCATCGACTTCTCCCACGGCCTCGCCCTGTTCGAGCGCTGCCCCAAGGCGGTGGAGCCCCTCTGGGTGGAGGGAGCCGGTCACAACGACATTGAGCTTTACAGCCAGTACCTGGAGAGGCTACGGCGCTTCATCAACCAGGACCTCGCTGCACAGCATGCCTGAGAAATGAACAACCGCCTCTCTGCGTTTGTGTGAATGAGACTTTGTGTGTGTGTGTGTGAGTGTGAGAAAGAGGACGTCATCGTGTAGACCGAAAAAGGATGTGTGATTTTTTTCCACATCTGTGTGTCTTTGAAGCAGCACACCTTAAGGTTATATTTCAACAAAACCTATCTTCTGTTTCCTGTTTTAAAGTTGAGGGCGTTTTTTATTTAATTTAATTTGTTTTAATCTATCATTAGCTGTATCTATCTGAACAGTGGAGTGTCGAGGACATGCTAAAAACAAGAACTGAGATTAGACAGCTTTTTAACATGGGGGGGGGGAAACTTTGGATTGCAGCTTTAAAATGTGTTTACCCGTGAATTAAGAAGGAAGAACAATGTGCATTGTCCAAAAAGGCTCACAGATGTCATGTTTAAGTGTGACATGTTAGTGAATGTATGATTCATGGGACGCGTGTGTTGAGTGTTTATTCATATCTCCATGGACCTGTGACACCTGAAAAATGCGAGTGTGACTGTGTTAGCGCGGGGCCGTGCTGAAGAAGTGGACATCCTGAAAGCTTGGACAGCTCCAGGCGGAGGAGACTTATTGATATTAAGTGTTCTATTCCTTTTTTATTATTATTTGCAAACGTAAGAATGAAGAATACCTCCACAGCTCGACTAGTTCTCGCTCCAGTGGACAAACACGGGTCGAGCAGGTGCCCCCCCGCCCCTTCCTCCTCTGTTAATGGACATTCATGTGACTGCCAGGGCATTTCCCAAGTTGCTATCCAGCTAACACTAACCTCCTCTGTTTGTGTGGTTTGAGGGTCCATCCTTCCCTTTGGTGTCGGTCGTGGCGGATAGACAGGGATTAGTCTGGAGTACTGTGGTAGCTCGTTGGGCTGTTGGGTTGTTGGGTGTCTCATACTTTTCTCTCCCTTGTTTCTGACTCTTTGAGGAGACGGCAGAACGGCCAGCCTCCATTTCATTTCCTGGCTGTTCTGTAGCTTTAGTCACTGTCGTCAGAACTGCAGCGGCAACTTAAAGTGAATTATTTGGATTTCCCTGTTATGCTTTTTTCCCCACTTCCACCTTATCGTGAATATGAAATGATGGTGTGGTTGAAATGGAAACTGATCGGTGAGGATATCTACTGCTATGTGGATGTTTCTCAGCCGTTAGTGAAACATTTATAGAAATGAAGGCTAACCCAGTAATTTTCATGTCACATCAAATCAGTTTGCTCTAAACAGAAAGCAGAAGCCTTTCAGTGTTTACTGATGTGTGATGTTTGAAGTCTGGGCAGACTCGGCTGACTCACTAACAGCAGGTGTACGTCAGATTTAAAGGTGAATGTTGACATTTAGGGAAGTTAACTTATTGGCTGTTTTGTTAAGAGTTAGATGAGAAGATTTATATGACCCTGCACATAACCTGCCATAAAACCACAGAGGTGCTGGTGTTTGTTACCTGTGGACACTACCAGGCTTGGTTTTCCCCTTGTTGGTCGTCTTAATGCTAAGCTAACCTAACTATTGGCAAACTGTAATTTCATATTTACTATTAGAGATGTTCTGATACCAGTTTTTCCTCCCTGGTATCGATTCTGATACCTGGACGTTGAATATCAGCCGATACTAAGTGCAGATCAGACACCATCTGGTTTAAAAGAAATGACTCGTATATCTTATTTTAACAGCTATATTCACAACTCTATATAGAGGGGATGATGGCTATCCTTGTTGAAATGCCTATAGCTGCAGTTGTCGTTGGCAACATTGTGGCCACCTTTTGCACACGGTACGTTCCGCCATTTTGTTTGCTTTAGGTGGGAAATCCCTTCTGTTTTGAGGCGGTAAAGAAGAAGTGATTTCCAGGAATCATTGATCGAAGACATAGATTTGTGTACTCACAGATACCTGACCGGGCAGTAAGGGAGGCATTTTCCGATTCTGGTCCTGAACATCTCTTTTGACTTTACAAAGTTTTATCTATCTTCTCATCTAACCCTCTACAGTCAGGAGCATATTTCCTAAATGTTGAGCTGACTTGTTTGGAGCTTGATGTTCCGGCTGGATTTGGAGGCCTTCAAGGTATAACGAGACGAGGTCGCTGCTCACTTCAGAATAATAATACTTCATCCATATCACACTGAATAACTCACAGTCTTACAGCAGACTTTGTTTTCCCGAGTCTCGTTCCAGTAGCATTCATCATCACCAGGGTTCAACAGCCTCCTGTTCCCATTCGCCCCCTGAGCACATTGTCTTCTAGCGTGTTTGTCTTGATGTAATTAATCCCAACGTGTTTGTCGTAGTGTAGGGCCATGGACTGTCATGTCTCAGAACCATGCTTGTTGATGTTATGACTAACAATGTGATTCAGATCGGGTGCCAGGATGGGACATCATGCCTACTACAGCTCTGTTTTAACCTCTGTGGCCCTAAATGTAGGAGCTCTCTTATGGACGGCAGCAGGCTTTAAGTCTGACACAAGCCATATTTGAGCCTCTCACTGTTGGTGTGGTGCGGGTTCCACCACACACACACACACACACCTTTGCACATTGACACACAAAAACACACACATACACACACACACATCTACATACACAGTCAAACACTACACGCATAAACACGTACTGTAATATACAGTATATTTACACATTTATATATATCAGATCAAGCATGGCAAAAGCAGGTCTTAAGTTCAGCACTATTGTAAAAAGCATCTAAAGTGTAATAAGGGTATAAAATGTAAGTTTGTGTGTCTTCATTATTATTGACTGTCTTCTAGAGGCTGGCGTTATGGATACTAGCATCCCGTTTGAGTCCAAACAGGCCTCGTGTGTTGACCTGAAAAAGAACAAGAACTGGTTTTATAGTGGCAGGGCAGCGCCGCGTTTGAGATCTACACGAGGTGGCTGTACAGGAGACCCATCATTTTCAGTGACAGTAGCTGTGTCTTGTCAAAGGGAACATGTACTGAACTCGCACTAATCTGATTACTCCATTTTGGGAGTACAAGTGGGTCTTAGTGAGTGGTGGGTAAGGTTACCAAAACGCCACTCGCCTGCTGTCATCACTTCGAACAGGGAACCTCACCATTCTCATCCTGTGCTTCGTGTCTCTGAAATGTAAATAATGGAAATCTGTTACCATCTTGAACCAGGGATCTGAGCCGTCTGAAGAATTAGAGAGACTCATCGCTTTTCTCTGAAAAAATAGAAGTAGGTCTCAAGTTGTTTTTTAGTTTGAATTCTGGACAGGTCTTATTATCAGGGAAACCACTGGATCCACTTTTCATTCATGGGGCTTGGTTCAAAGAAACATGGGTGGAAAAACCGACCATGTTACTGATGCACCACTATGGTTGACGTACATTGTATCCTCTGGCCCTGAATGTTAATTGATGGGGGGGGTTGGGGTGTGAAGCAGTGAAAAACTGTATGCATGTTTATTGTGTTTTGCAGAGCAAATGAAAGGGTGGGACGTTATCTCTGTTGTGTATTCTGTGTGAGGGGAAAGCTGAACTCATAGCATATGAACATTGAAGCGCTTTAAAAAAACAAAAACACGGGACGTTTATTTGAACTTTTTTAAATTGCTGATACTAACTGATGTATTATGAGTTTTGTGCTAGAGTTTGAGCGGGTGGGTGGGCAATGGTGTAGACCATAATAGTGGGCTGTTTATATGGTTACTGTACTTACCTATTCTATTCTTTGTATTATGATTTGTAATTTTATGTTGCTTTTTTGAACTAAGAATATGATGTACTGAAATTAATTCATGGGACTGAATCTTGACCTTTTTATGGACAACAAAATAATAAAAAAATCACTTATGTACAAAAATGTGAAGTGTTGATTTTAAAAGACTGTACAACATCATATTGTCAAGAAGATTTTATGGACAGAATGAAAAGTTTGTATGATATGACCGCACTGACACTGGGTTATTGATAACACATTCAATCACACAAAGTCTTTCCATTGGATGATGTAATGCAGGCACTGCGACTGGCTAATACAGTCTTAAAAATTTGTTTTTTAAATCTGGAAAAAGTTGTGAAAAATATTCATATATTATCACAAATTACATCAAATCAATGCTTTCATCAAATATACAGAATGAGAACTAAATAGCAAGTATTTATTTACAGGAATGATATGCCATTAGGTCTCTAGTAAAACTTTTACAACGCATATAATATTTCTTGAGCTTGAAAGTCTTTGAAGTGCAAATAAAATCGTCCTTGTAGCTCATGTACCAATCAGGTTTTAATGGAAGTGACTGCCCTCTGCTGGTTGATTGCTGTCATTAACAGTCATTCCAAACACCAGCCTGCAGTTGTTAAATTGCAGTCAGAAAATTGAAAATATGTAATGAAGTTAAAATCAACCGAACAACAAAAGTGCTTTGTTTTCCTTCTTGATGAGCGTCTGTTTGTAGGTTGAGTTGATCCGAGAACACGACGGTCAGACTGCAGCCTCTGCAAGCTGATCTCAGCTGTTCACTGGCCGGGAATCAAACATGATGAGTCCTTATGGTTCAGAGCAGGCGAGTCCAGCTTCTGTTTAAGATCTGAATCAGTGCACGCCTAACAAATCTTCTCTGCATAACATGGTCTAAGTACAAGAGTTTAAATATCTACAGTAGTACAGTAGTATCTACGGGAAGCAATATGTGCAATAACTACGTTTAAGGACAAGATGTGGTGTGTATCACAGGGACGGAGTCTCAGTGTTAAGATGCTTTGGGGAGTGTGTCTAGACAGGGCTCAGGGTGGGATCTGAACCCAGAGGCACATTGCACAATTTCCTGGAGGAAACAATCCTCTGCCTCAGGCTACGTCTCCTGGTACCTGTAAAATAAGAAGAGGCAGAGGAAATGCTCAGATCCAGATCACCACAAATTAGAAAAAAAATCCCTCATGTAATTGTGTTTGGTTGGTATAAATCTGTAGGGAAATATCACATGCTGTACAGTGTTAAGAGCCGGAACATCTTTAGTGGGTGTGACTGCAGGAATGTAATCAGTTGTCTTTTGTTTACTGTGCTGCGACTAATGCTTTTAAAACCGGTTTAAGTCATCTCACTTTTCTTCCGCCTGACCCATCCCCAGCAGACTTCCTTCTTTCTATTCTTCATGTTTGTGTGGCTACTCACTCTCGGTGGTGCAGAGACAGCTCAGTCTGGACTCCCAAAAAGTTCAGCTGCTCCTCCAGCGCCAAGATCTTCAGCGACATGTAGCCAGACGCCAGCAGCAGCAGCACAATCCTACAAACACACACATGTAAAATAATAATGTCCTGAATGAGTTTTTGGGCAGCAGGAATCCAACACGCAGTCTGAGACAGGTACATACTGTTCATTACCAATAGAGATAAGATAAGATACCATCAGATTCTATCTGTATGCCGGAACATCGTGTGATCACTGACTTTGACCACATCTCAGAGATTATCTGTTTCCATGAGAGTTTCCAGACAATCCAGAAAGTCAACATACCATAATGGGCAGCTCTGTGGTTCATACACTTCAAAAATTCCATTGATTTAATTCAGTGCAGTGTGTTCTTGGGATTAACTCTTTTGAGCCTCCCACTCTGTTCTTATAGAATTTACTTTGTAATAGATCCCGAGACCTGGCCACAGATGCTGAGGTGATGGTCGTCTGTACGTCAGACCTCAAGCGCTTGTTGTTTTTGGTTTTCTTTTTAAAGATCAGTGTTTAGATTCCTGCGAGGCCTTTTGTCATCGGTTAAGAGCCTTAACAAAGCAGTGTGCTAGAGATTATCAGATTCTTTATGTCAAAAGTACAAAAATACCCAGACAACTTGTCATGCAGAAAGGTATATACCATTGAACTGCTAAATAACTATATTGTACTACTACTATAATCAACTATACAAATAAAGAAATAATTGAACTCATTTAGTAAGTCATTTAAGACTTTCTGCACTTTTGACATAATAACTAGTTCATTAAAGCTGTATTTTGTACGTAAAGTCGTAAAAGTAAATTTGTAAAGTCTAGTTTGTTAAATGTACCGGAGCAAAATTATAAAATATAAAGCAAAGAACAAATACAAACGATCATTATCCGTCTGGTAAGAAGCTTCTTATCCTTTTTAAATCTTTGAAGACATTTCTGGTAGATTATTTTTATTTCTTAACTTTTCATTTAGTTCTGATTCTAACACTTTTAATAATTTAATAATTTTTTATTTTATATTTATTCTCTTCCTCAATGTTATTTGTACTCATGCTCTAACGCTGTGTGATCCTGGAATCTCTTTTAATTAGTTCCTATTGTTTGCCTTCAATTTTTTATTTTTAAGTTGTAAAGCACAGTATGAGGTGCTGTATACAAAAACTCCATTATTACTTTTATTATAGGGTAATACGAGGTGAAAATAGTGACACCTCTTAATTACAGAAGTTGCATCAATATGCCTTAGTTACATCAAACCAAAGGGGATGGAGTTCCACCTGTGAGACACAATACTCACAACATAAAGTAGACGTAGAAGAAAACGCTGAGATTCCTCATTTCTCTGATGAAGACCGATGACGCTGCCGTCTCAACGCCGCTCGAGATCCACGATGCAGCTGCTCCACAGAGAAAAATCATCAACGCGTTATTCTATAACGACTCCTAACTCCATGACTCGTGGGTATGAGTTGAGTAGATATTACACAATTTGTGTGAGGGTCTACACACACCTCTGTTGTTTTTATCCATTGGGCTTCTTTGAGGAGTGGATCTGTATCTCGCTGCACCTGAAAAACAAAAGTGGTTGTGTGACATTCAGTGTGTTGATATATTTCAGCTCAGCAGTAAAGTTCTGAATGTCTTTATTTTGAGAACTGAGGTCGTTACTTAAGACAGACAAACATAAGGAATAGAAAACGTGAAGCAGCAGAGATTACTCAGCTCCACACTTTGTTTCTGTCACTTCCATCTTTCTCTCACCTTCACTGGCTACCTCGGGAAAGTTGCCATAATCGATGCTGTTTCTTCGGCTCAGATCTCGATCCAGGCTCTCATCCATACTAGAATAACTGGAGATCTGCAGACGAGGCGAAATGCAATAATGTTTGTTCCACTTTAACAAGACCCATGGACATCTTTGAATGGTGGACGAGCAACAAAAACCTACCACATCGTGATTGGCTGGATTTTCTATAGAGTAGGGGTGAGGGCTGCTGTTTGGACTCCCTCCCTGCTTCAGACAAACACAGAATCGCGATTTGGAACCATGACCTTTGTTGGAGGAAACACTGTGTCTCCCTGCATGCAGATTTAGGGAAGCAGCTACATTACCTGTGCATACGAGCAGAGGCTTTCCAGGAGTGTGAGGCACAATTCACGGTTCCTCAAAGACACAAATGAGTACTGAGAGAGAAAAGGAGAGGAAACACTTGGAATAAAAGACATGAAATGAAAACTAGATCACTGAAGTCACAGTGTCTGAAGTGTTGACAAGTTGCCATTTTTACTGCAGGAAGTTGAAGATAATGTTCCCATGTATTCAATCCAGTTCCCATCTTTACTTGTATTGACTGGTAGGTTACAGTGCAACTAATAGACATATTTGAATCAAGCTGAATGAACTGTTATTTTTATTATTAATTAGGGTTAGAAACAACTATTCATATTACAAGGACATCCATCCATCCATGTGAGTATTTGGAGTTTAAGCTGGTTTGCACTGCCAGACTCTAAATGAGCCGTTGTATAAATATGAACAAAATAAAGCAACTCACATACAAACCACTACAGACACAAATAATAATAATGCAAAAGAAATGTGAAAAGCGAAATAAAAACCGCCCACATGTCTGATTCTTCCAGACCTTTTTTAAAAATCCCACTAATGATCTATTTGGAGTTGCGGGTGAGGAGTTCAAGAACAGAGAAGGACGTCTGATTCAAGGAGGCTTTACGATTATTATTCCCCGGAGATACACGCTGTGCTACAGAAGCAGAAAAAGAACCCAAGAGGTTTCTCAATGTCACTGAGCACCGCCACAGCCTGATGATGTGGACATTCTACTTTAAGAGCAGCAAATTCCCTTTTTATTGGATAGCCAACAGAAATATTAACTGCACAGTAATAGTGCTCATCGACGGAGCCTTTTCCATCCATCTCCCACTGGAGCCCTGTCCCCAGACACACCAGAGACTGCACTGAACTGTGGGCCCTCCAAACATATCTTAATACACACCTCCTCAGGACTGCTGTTGCCGTTATTATATTATTATATTTTGCTTTCTCTTTTATAACAAATTTAAAGTTTAAATTTATTATATTATTATTATATTATTATCACATTTTTATGTTACATTAGTGCGGTGAAAACCGTTTTTTTCTTTTTACTGTAGATAGCTAAAAATCCTTTGTGTGTCAAGGTCTGTACTCCATGTTGTTTGGCCTGTACACAGTGCTCTGCATTGAAAAGGGGAAGAAAAGTATAGTCTGACCTTCTCTCCATCAGCGGTTTGGATCGACAGCATGGACAAAGCTGCGTTCTGTTTCTTCACCTCCGTGACACTGGACGTAGGAATCACCACCTGCAATGTGTTGAGGAGAAACAAACACACAACCAAGAGAGAGCTTGTTATTTTGACCTGTGTCAACTTTATAAGGCCAGAGATGTGGTGCTGAATCTGATAAGAACCACTGCTGCTTATGATGGAGTGAATTTACTTCATCAGTGTGGATTGGACGTCACACTTTTTATTGAACCTTACCTTGGTGTCTTTGAGCAGCACGGAAGAGTAAAAAGACACGTGGCTCTCCGAAACAAAGAGTTTTCCGTGATACAGCACCTCCTTTTGCAAGGCACAGGTGAACACTGCAACACACACACACACACACACACACACACACACACACACACACACACACACACACAGGAACAACATATAATGATTGTCACGGTCGCTGCAGACTATTCGACAACTAGCCACTGTATGAGGCAGTTAGTAAGGACGTCCGGCTTTGGGGGGGGGGACACAGTGTGATGTCATTTCCTAAATCAATATAAAGAAATGAGTAACAGACTCTAGACCTCAGCTCAACTTACCGTGTGTCAGGTTCTCCCCCTCGGGAATATCTGGGAATAGCTTGTGGAAGCTTTTATGGTGTTTCTGTGGGGGGAAACGGGGGAGTATTAGTGAATGAAGAAAAACACAACGAGAGCAGTGGCAGTGAAGCAAAAGCACAGCAGTGAGATGAGCAGGTAATGACGTAGTAAACGATCAGTGGAGCTGCAGGTCCGCTGTCCCTGTTATTATCATTAATATAAAAACAATAACCTGCCTGATTGGAACGAGCTGTTCTCTTGGGCTAGGTTAATCCTCTAGAGTCACTTCAGAATTATTCCTTGTTATTAGTGAGTCCTCCTCTCAAAGTTACAGTAAACAGCTACTGTCCCTTTTACATTTTTTTGTGTGCTGGATGTTGGTGGGTGCAGAGCTATTTTATAAACAGTCTATGGTGCAGAGGGAAGCGTTATGTTCCTCCTACCTGATTTATCTGCAGTGAGGATTTTATAGTTAATGTTTTTTATGAAATGAAACTGAAACTTGCTTTATGTTTGTTGACGTGTCGGTTGGAAAAAAATGATCAAAATGATCTGGCAGTAAGGAGAAGACACATTCAACTCGGTCCACAGACTGAAAGCACACTGCCTTGACCCCACGGACTGCTATGGATGCAAAGATCGCCTGTTTTATAAGTTATGAATTTATAATGACCGTATTAAATCTGTAAATAGCACTAAATTCAATCCTACACTTCCCTGGGCCAATAAGAATACACATATCAAGCACAAAGCACATAAGATGAATGCTTAGCAAGATATGCATTCCACTTACAAACAGACTGACAAACAGATATAACAGACTTTTAAGAAATTAGTGGGTAGATATTGATTATAGTCACTTTAATTATCTTTGTGACGAAGAAAATTGTTAGGAAATTTGCAGGAAGCATGATGAGAAAAAAACACTTACATGAATCATCAATTCCTGTGAGCGCTCCTGGCTCTCCTCTGCTATGGTCCTGATTACACATGGGTAAGGTCATATGCACAAATGAGATAAGGAAGTTATCTTTAGGTGTAAGTTAAACATTTTGAATCCATCTCCTTGTCCCCGAGCTTTGTGCGGTGTTGTTGTTCACTCAACGTACATGTTGGAGTGGAGGTTGTGATTAATCTCCTGGATCTCCAGTCGGGCCTCGTCCAGACTCCGGCTCGGTCTCCGGCTCGGTCTCGATTTCTGAGATCTGTCCTCAGAGATCAGGAGATAAGGGTCGAGACTGAGGATGAATTTCTTTGATTTTTTTAAGCACACAAGTGAGGCAACCATAGAAAGGCATAAAGTATAGACTTTATGAGTTCTCCCTGGTGGGAACCTCAGTTCACAAAGAAAAAAAACTCATTATCTTCACTTTCATTCTTTGCCTCAGGTGAATGCTGAAGGTGATTCACGGACACGAGGAATTTCTCACACAGAGCATCCTCGTAAAAATCTTTCTCACGTGAGGCATCACCCACGTGTCCACCCTGATGTTGGCTGAAGAGTTCACAAGTTAAATTACTGACCACATATTGGTTTGTAAATCCAATACTTCTAAAATTAAGAAGAGTTTCTTTATACAAAAGGAACATTTACAGTAGCTCATTAGCCTTGTGGTTAGTCTGCTGTCTCCAGGCAACAGCAGGAATCTCCAGGGAATGCTGTCGCTTTACAAAACCGGTAAGCACAACACTGCAGACGTAACAAGAATATACCAAACACCTGGTGTTTAGAGTGAGGCTTTGGATTATTGGTCGCCTTTGAAAGATGACAACAGATATAGTCTAGTTATTGTAAAGGATGTGACACTTAAATATGCATACTCACACAGAGCTGTCCAGTGAGAACTTCCTGTTGAGACTCATGATGAAAAAGCAACAATTCCAACTCAATTACATGCACACCACTCACTCACATATCCTGATCCCCCTCTCCGGTCAGTTCTGTCAGGTTTTCAAGTGTGTGTGGGATTTGCAGCCATCATTTCCTGGAAGTTGCTCTGAAATAGTAAGTCACAGGTGAGAAAACGAAGGCGGTTGCAGCCCACTTATAGGATTGGCTGCTTGTCTTTGAGTCAGCCAATCAGCTGTGAGAGGGGGGAGTTAATGTACCTTTACAGTCAAACTCAACCAGTCACACGCACACACACACACGTTTGTACACACTCATCTGTATTTTGCATTCCCTAGCCCCTTACCCTTACCTAACCCATCCAAACTAAATGCATAACCCTTAACCTAGTTCTAACCTGAACCCTAAAGTCAAGTCTGAAAAAGGGAGGACCGGCCAAAATGTCCCCACTTTCAAAAAGTGTCCTCACTGTGTGGGGTCTATGTTTAAATTGTCCTCACAAAGGTACAAGTACAGGAGCACAGAACCCCCCAACCACCACCACCACCAAACACACACACACACACACACACATTGTGTATTACGCTACTGACTTACAATAAGGTTTCAGTTCATGTCAAGGGTAAGCCTCTAGTTGTGATAGTGAAGGTTAGGGTAAAGGTCCTAAAGAGGTGACAAAATGGAGTACTCACGCACAGACACACAATGTGATGCAGGTATTCAGAAACAGCGACCATGGGCTTGTGGCGTGAGAGTCGCGCTCCTTCCATGCAACCTGCTCAGCCTGCACTGATAGACATCAACTAATGGCTAGTAGCCAACAGCAAAGACGCACAACTCAAGACAAAAGCTCAGTAGGAACTGGTTTGCACAAGTGCCTCGTCATTGTTTCCAGCTGTGAGAAAAAAAAGAGCAAAAAACATTAAGTGCATTCAAACTTCACTTGCTGGGTTAAGGTTTTTATAGGGTATATAAAAATAAAAACATGTTTGGAAAATAATACATGTTAAAATGCAATTCATATAAAACAACAGTTAATGAATCTACTGGAAAATCAAATCTCCTTATTATGAAACACACTTATTTCTCACAATCCCTGTGTTTATGCTCATGTGAATAGCAGCTCAGTCAAAGTCATTAATAATAATAATAATAATAATACATTTTATTTATAAGGCGCCTTTCAGGATACCCAAGGTCGCCGTACAACAATCAACAATACAGTAAATACAAAAAATTTAAAATGCACAAAGCAGAGAAGCAGCAGAACAACAACTTCTGCAGAGAGGGACATTAAAAGTTATACGCTTGCCTAAAAAGGTGGGTTTTGATGGTGGATTTAAAAAGAGCGATGGAATTTGGGTCAATGTTCCTGATGTCAGGGGGGAGGGAGTTCCAGAGGTGAGGGGCAGAGCGGCTGAAGGCTCTAGATCCCATGGTGGAGAGATGGGCTCGAGGGGACGGTCAGGCTGATGGAGGAGGCAGACCTGAGAGACCGGGTAGGGACTTTAATATGGAGGAGGTCAGAGAGGTATGGAGGAGCGAGGTTATGGATGGTCCTAAATGTGTGGAGGAGAATTTTATAATCAATGCGCTGTTAAATAGGAAGCCAGTGGAGTTGATGTAGAACAGGGGTGATGTGACTGATGGATGGTGTCCTAGTGACGATACGGGCAGCAGCATTCTGTACCAGTTGAAGTTTGTGGAGTAGTTTGTGTGGGAGACCAAAGAGAAGGGAATTGCAGTAATCTAGGCGGGAAGTGACAAGGGAGTGAACCAGGATTGCGGCGGTGTTGGGAGTGAGTGAGGGGCGGAGGCGGTTGATATTGCGGATGTGGAAGTAGGCGGACCGGATGGTGTTGTTGATGTGGGTATGGAATGATAGGGTGCTGTTGAGGACGACACCCAGGCTTTTAACCTGGGGAGAGGGGGGAAACCAAGGAGTTGTCTATGGTGAGGGTGAAACTGGGCTGTTTGGTGAGGGTGTGTTTAGAGCCAATGAGGACTGCCTCGGTTTTATCACTGTTTAGTTTGAGAAAATTGGAGGAAAACCAGGATTTGATTTCCTGTAAACAGGCACAGAGGGAGGAGGGTGGGAAGGTGGAAGTGGGTTTGGAGGAAACGTAGAGCTGGGTGTCGTCCGCATAACAGTGGAAATGAATGTTGAATTTACGGAAGATCAGTCCAAGTGGGAGGAGGTAGATGATGAATAGGATAGGCCCAAGGACAGAGCCCTGGGGAACACCAGAGGAGAGGGGGGATGGGTGGGATGTGAATGATTTTAACTGGATGAACTGAGTACGGCCATGGAGATATGAGCGGAACCAGTCTAGGGGTGTGTCAGTTATGCCAATGGAGGCTAGTCTGTCAAGGAGGGTGGAGTGGGATATGGTGTCAAAGGCCGCGCTCAGGTCGAGAAGGATGAGGATGGATAATAGTCCGGAGTCAGCTGCCATCAGGAGGTCATTTGTGATTTTGAGGAGGGCTGTTTCTGTGCTGTGGCGGGGGCGAAAACCGGATTGGAACTGTTCGTAGAGGTTATTGTTGGAGAGATGAGCATGGACCTGTGATGCCACTTCTTTTTCAGGATTTTTGAGAGAAATGGCAGTTTGGAGATGGGACGAAGGTTATTGAAGTTGTTGGGGTCTAAACCAGGTTTTTTTAGCGTCGGTGTCACTGCAGCAGATTTAAGAGAAGATGGGACAGAACCAGAGGTCATGGAAGAATGTATAATGGCAGTTATCAGGGGCAGTAGAGAGGGGAGGGAGGCTATAACCAGGGAGGATGGCAGGGGGTCAAGTTGGCAGGTGGATGATTTGGATTTCCGGATGGCATCTGATAACTCGGCGGCAGAAGGGAGTTGAAAGCATGAAAGTGGTACAGAGAGGGGGGAGTGGAGAACTAGAGGGGATTGAGAACTAGCCATGTGAGGGGTCAATTGCTGGAGGATAGTAGCTATTTTTTTGTTGAAAAATGACATCAGGGCGTTACAGTGGTCAGTGGAGTAGAAATGTGGGGGAAGGGAATCTGGGGGGCGCAGTGTGTTATTGACCACTGAGAACAGGGCCCTAGTGTTCCCAGCACCAGCAGTGATTTTATCTTTAAAGTGTTGGGATTTAGCTGAGGAGAGGGCGTCTTTGTTTTTGATGATGTGGGCATGATATATCTGTTTGTGGACAGTGAGTCCAGATCTTCTGGAAAGCGGCTCCAGCTGACGTCCTTGGGCTTTCAGCTGACGTAGGTGAGAGGAGAACCAAGGGGCAGGGTGGTTGAATGAGACAGTCCGAGTTTTGAGAGGAGCAAGGGAGTTCAGCAGAGTTTGGAGACCATTATTGTAGACAGAAACCAGATGATCCGGGGTGCATGGGTAGCTGATGGTGGGGAAATTGTCAATGCCTGTTCTGAAATCAGCTAAATTAATGTTTTTTATGTTACGGAAGGACATAACATGTGACTGTTTGGTTTTGGATAGTGTTAAAGTCAATTTAAAAGAAACAAGCATGTGATCAGAGATGGGGAGATCGACAGCAGAACAGTTAAAAGGAGTGAGACCTGAGCAACAGACCAAGTCCAAAATATGACCTTTAGAGTGGGTAGGAAAATCAATATATTGTTGGAGGCCAAAGCTGTCCAAGCAAGAAGTGAACTCCTTAGTGAGAGCATGTTTGGCTTTTTCTCATTTATCTTATAGCTTATAATTCACAGTCTCTTCATGTGTGTTTGTGTTTGTACATAAAAACAGAGCAGCAGAGATTAAGAGGAAGTATTTATTTGTCCTGATGAAATGTTCTCATTCTCAGCTTCACAAAACTACAAGCTTGAAAGGAAGCGTTGGTAATGAATGTAATTTTCCACCTTGAATGTAGAATTGTTCCAGAGAAATACAACTTTTAATTAACAATCAAACTTCTACTGTAGAGCTATTGCCACTTCACTAATGATTCTTAAATTTTTGGTTATTTTAGTAAATTTACTACAACAAGTAAAACATTATTGTCCTCTGGAGGTGTTTGGAGCAGGCTCACACTGACCTTTATGACTTGTGTGTGTGTCTGTGCGTGCTATGAATAGTTACCACAATAAAAACGAAAGCTTCCTCATGCAAGTGAATGCATGAGGAAGCTGTATAACTGCTGTTGAGGGTGTAAGTTACCAGGGCTTGTCTCAACATATCTCAAGATATTATAGGTTGCAGCGCTCAGGATCAACCTGTGATTGAAAGAACAATAAAATACTCATGTTGCCTTTATCCTTTGTCCTCTTATTACTTCAAAACATCATATAGATAACCCCTTGCCTGGCTTTCGGAAGGATTTTGAGGGAGTAATAGGTTACGGGTTTAGCCAGTCACAGTCATCACAGTCAGAAACAATGAGGATGATGTTGATGTACCTAATTAGTGGATAACTGCTGATTGTATCTCATGACAACACATTCCTCCTAATCAGTGGCAAACCTTTGTCAAGAATGTCGCTGGGTTACTGCTATCAATATGGAAGCACATGTTTCATGAGTAATTCCCTGCCTGCTTCTTGCCCAGTTGGTTTGAGTTTGGCTGTGCTCAAAGAATTTGACATAAAAAAAGGTTGAAGGTCATACATACAAGTCAATGCATCCTTATCAGAAAGGGTCACAAAGTCAACCTCCCTCTGGGTTGTGACGTTGTCGTTGTCATTCATGTTCTTTGTCTTGGAAGCAGATCCATGAGCGGGTTCATGTTAGTCCCTCCCATCTTTGTAAAGAAAGATGGCCCCAGCTCCATCTTTCTTTACACAGGTGTACACATCCTTTTCACCCCATTGCCATCTTTTACAACACAGCAACTGTAAACACACCTGCCCCCCACGATGCTGCTAAACCAGAAACACCACAGATACACCTTATTTGTATACAATCTATAGCTGTGTCTCAAGGCCGGGGCTGCTTCCTGCATCGGCCCATGAAGACCGCCTCCTACCCACATGAACAACAAGGCTGGACTGAAATGTCACGATCTGGTCCACAGAGGATGTCAGTTGAGTCATTAGCTCTTCCAGCCCTGATTGCTGTTGTCTAGTTGTCTAGATAACAGGTAGATCCATAGAGAAAGTCTTGTTTGTGCTTAAACGTGTCCTGAAGCTGTTCAGTTGAGTTGATGCGTGAAGCTCATGCATCGAACACCTTGTCCCTTGCCGGCGCCAATTACCTCTTTGAAAAACCGTTGGTCCCCCTAGTCACTGCAATGAATCCTGGGAAAGGTAGGGCCAGGAAGGATCCACCTGCTTGAGCCTTTATATCTCAGGGATGGGAGGCCGCAGTTGAAGGAACCTTTGAAATGGGACGGTCTAGCCACATACCATTCCCAGTATATGATTTTAAATAGTGCTTTAATGTTGGGTTTTTGCTGATCATAATCACAACCTGACTGTCAATAGAGTCAACCTACATCGTCATCATGTCATAATTAATTTAAGTTCCGGAAATTCAAATCTTTCTGACTTAACGTGAAAGTGCTTAAAAAACAAAATGAATGTACGCTTTACCCTTTTAGACGAATATCACCACGAATATCACTGTTCAATGTTAAATTGAAAATTTCAACCTCATATTTGACCACTATACGTTATACTGTCATTGTATAGTGTTAAGTCTAGTATTACCACTAAAATTACAGCAGAAACTCAACATTTTTAAAGCTCCACACCTGCTTAGATCACACATTATCAAGTGGTTGCAGTAAATAAGGCAGTAGAAGAATGAACAGTGGTTGTAAACATTAGGTGTAATCAAAGTGTAAATTTGTTTGCGGATCATTTGGAAAAAGCTGGTGCACCGACTGGAATGTATTTCACCTTAGGGTTACTTTGGTCCCATCTAGTGGACAAAGAGTGAATAACATACACACGCACAAACACACACACAAAAACACACACACATAAACCACAAGTAACCAAGCAGCTCTTTGTGCGGTATATCCAATCATCCTGCTTTTAATACAAAGTCAAGATACAATATCTACATCCATGGTTTGAAAGGAAAGAACAGGTACATAAGTGAGGGGGGGTGGCGTCATCAGAGCTGGCCCTCAACACATTTCATATTATGTTTTGTGTGTGTTCCTTTTATATTTCTCTCGACACAATAATTAGAAATCAAAAGAATAACATATTTTATATATGTCACACATCGTCAAGACTTCTGGACCACACATAGAGTTCATATCAGAATTTTTTTTTAGATTTAAACGATACCTTTGAGGGTGCGTATAGCTGGGGGGGTTCTAACCCAATCTCTGTCAAAAATACACTTGCTACCATGTGCTCACCGGCAAACTATATACCAACAGTGTGTCTGCTCTATAAATCTAACTTCTCTGATGCCCTTAAACCTATCACGCTGGGGTGGGTCACACCACTGCGGCTGCTACTGTACGGAGGTGGAGTGGGGGGGAGGGCTTTAAAAGGGCATCACTGGAAACTTAATCTATGTGAGCCTCTAACGTACATCTCTAGCTAACTAGTCGGACATCAGTATTCAGTATCAAATAGCACCCTACACAGAGGGCATACTTCATCATAATAAAGCAAATAAAAAAGCACCAAAACGGACCATTCAAAATAAAAAACAAACAGCGACAATATCATAATTTTACAATGGCTCGCCAAAGAAACAAGTAAACAACAGCTTATTGGTTATATTTGCTAGATATCCCAAATAAATAATTAGAAACAAACGTAAAAAGTAACAAAATAGAATAATAAATATTTTAGAAAATCATATGAAATAAATATGACAAAGTGAACAATAACAATAAGGCTTTTTTCGCGACAATAAGAATTACATCACATCCAATCCCACGTTATATCTTGTGCTCAGACGTATGTAATTGTACTGTATAGGACTCCAATGATAAGACTGTATGTACAAAATTGTGTAATTGCCCAAAAGGTCTGATACACTGGAACATCGCTGTGCTCTTCAATCACCACGTGGGCCGGATTAAATTTCAAATCGAGGAAAGATATATAGCATATCCATATCAAGGGCTTGTGCGGTTGTACGGGAGAGGACAGAGGGGGACACATCGATTGGTTACGTTGGGATGTTCTGTACAGTGAGGTTTGGGGACAGAGGGATCTTTAATGGCGGAGGTAGGAACGGGGAGAGGACGGCTGAAACGTGAGCAATTCACCATCTGTGCTTTATGTTTTGTTTTCTTTTGGGATCTTTTATCCGTTGTTGCCTTATATAGAAAAAACATCCTAGGGAATTTAACCGTAAAGTGATGCAATTCAAGAATGTGGGTAAGCTTCAGAGGAGGAAGGTGATCGGGGGAACAACTTTCATCCTCAAGATACTGGATGACGATAAAGGTTCAGCACACAACGCATGAGCATTAGGCAGCATGTTAAAACACAAGAACTCAGTCGGCGTAAGGCAAAGACGAACAGTAAAAACACACAAAAGTCTGCAGAAATGGGCTGAGGACTGTTTTCAGTTTGAGAGAGAAAGGGACTGCATCTCAATTTGTTCATTAGCATCTCTTTCACTAAGCCACTGTTGAACTGTCACAATGGGACTGACATCAAGAGGATCCGAGCTGGAGGATGAACAAGGACGACGGCAAATATCAAGCAAGCTTTGTCGAGGGAGGAGCGAGCCGGACTGCAAATCTCAGCCCCAGTCGAGGCTATGATGGGCTCTAATCACTGTTCTAGGGCCAGCGGTTACTCAGCGAGGACGGCGAGCGGGGTGAACGGTTCCTTGGCCTGCATTTTGTGAGCGGCCTCTGGTCTGACTTGGTGGTAATGCTGGATGAAGGACGGAGCCACCTCTCCTCGTAGGCCACGGTTTCACGTTCACGCTGCGTGGGTTTCCCTTGGCACTGTGCGATGGGTGAATGAGCATCCACATGCCCCCCCCAGCGGTCCTCAGGGTGGTGGGTCCATGCTGCAGACTTCTGCTGAGGCGTGAACAAGTCGTCCACTTTAAACTAGAATCAGAACGACCTGCGGCAGCGGTGGGACACCTTCGACTCACAGACACATAGAAATGTTTACCATTGCACTTTGTAACCCCTTAGTACATCAAACCAATAGATACAAAGTTGAGGATAAAAAGCCCATTTAGGGTGCAGCAAATATCCAGGCTCTTTGTGTGTTTTTTTTTATATATATATATTTTTTGTATTTTATACACATATAGTATCGTAATTCCTGTTCAGAAGCCGTTTGTATTTCACTGGTTCATATTGGAGATAGCTGACCACAACAGACATGTATTATACGTCCTTCACACTGGAACACTGAGGTAAGTATATGGATTACACATGGACAGTCTCCACACACACCAGCTCCTCGGGTCGGGGGAGGCCCTGATGAGTGTGGGTGCTGATAGACACAGATTTCTTGTTGCTGTTTTTGTTGTTGCTTTTTGTCCTTGTTGGTGCGTGATTCATCTTCGAATCGTTCTCCCAGAAAAGTTCCACTGCTGTCTTTCTCCTCGGTTTGTTTGTGGACCCGGAAGCAGAAAGATGGACGCGTGGTGGTCTCTTCACCTACGTTGCATAGTGGTCAAAGCTTCCCAGGTACTCCAGAGCAGCCTGATAGCAGAACTGGTACTCGTCCTGGAGCGAGACACAGAAGGAAAAGATGTAAGAAAAAGGAACACTCTACATTTATGGTTTCTAACAACTATCCAGTCTCGTATAATGACAATAACAATGATAATGCAACAACTCAATTTAAAATATACATAATTGTCAGCAAAGGTTTTCTTTATTTAGATTTGCTATGTTGTATTTAGAAGGGTCTTTTTTTCAGATTATCTTCAAGGATTAACACAAACACACACACACACACAAATAAAGTAAATTAACTATTTAAAAAACCACTGGATTATCATTTTTTTTTAAATAAATTATGACAAGATGATGGTTTGAGGACACATGAAGTGACAAATGAGATATTAGTATTTGTAGATTTGTAAAAATCGTGAATTTGAGTGCATAATAAAATCAGCACATATGTGGTTATTCAATTTTAATTTAATTCTATTTAATTTATATAGTGCCAAATCATAATATAAATGATCTCAAGGCACTTTACAAAGAAGGTCAATACCTAACAAATAAAGAGAAACCATTTCCCACAAGTTACTATTATTATATAAGATATATATATTTACCTCAGTCTGCACCATGGCTGGCCTCTGTGTCCGCAGCATTTTGACGGTCTGGAAGATGTCCACCGCTCCTTCGTAACGCATCCTCTCCAGGACGATACTCAGAGTGATGAAGACACCGGTCCGCCCCACACCAGCACTACAGGCACAAGGAGAAGATTGGACTGTTGTTTATAGCACAGTCAAAATGAAGAGTTTCACCACAAGCTGCTGAAGATCAACCCCCCTGCTTACCTGCAGTGAACACTGATTGGTCCATCCTGACCAAACTGCTCCTTGGTTTTGTGCACTTGGCCAATGAAGTCAATGAAGCCCTCCCCAGATTTGGGCACTCCTTGCTCTGGCCAATCAGTGAATTGGAACTGACGCACTGTCCGTGATTGGCCGTCCTGAAGGGGCGAGAAAAATGATAAGAACAACGGCCGATAAATATTTACTTAAAAGCTGCGTTGAACTGACAACGTGTCTTTTGCAGTTAACACAATCAAGATGTTTATTCTGAAGACTGAGTTCTCAACCTCTACCAAGGAATATCCTCATTTCCTTCTATTGATTTGTGATATCTGACCCTGGATCAGTGGCTGTGGTTAACTTTAAGCTGTAACGTCAGTATGTCTGCTATTGTCAGCCACTCAGGACGCAATTACATCTTTTCTCCTCTGCTCAGCCCTTCTGACGCCCCTTTAATGGAGATCAATAGAGCATCTGTCGATGTGGCGTCAGTGCAGGACAGGCTTAACTAGAGTTATCTATGACCGGCACACAGCGTGCACGGGGCCGAGCGGATGTGCACGTGCATTGAGGGTCTCCCACACACAAAGGTCTCCTACATGCTGTCTGTCAAGGTAATCTGGAGACAGAGTGGTTGAATGAGGAATGTAGGATGGCCAGTCGATAGTGTTAACCTATTGTGTTCGCTAACCAGAACACACTACAGGTCGATAGGAGATCTGCTCCGATGGCTTTTAACAGAACGGATGGATTAGTAATAGGGCAGGAAAGTCAAGGAGTGTAACGTTACATACAACAGGAGGACAGGAGTCTTTAAACAGCACAGACATGAACCCACCCTGGCGTCCGTGACTTTGAACTCCCGCAGGATGTACTGAGGCATGTTGTACTCCGCCATGGGATCCACCACAAAGTACTGGTACCTGGCGGAGCGCTCGGCAGGCCAGTACTGGTGACACTTCTCCTGAGGGAGCAGAACAGGAACAAAACAGTATTGATTGCTTCGGTGTAACATCGATGCAACTTCCTGTAATATTCATGTTTCAGTATTCTGTCCATACCCGGCCCATTTCTCTCAGTTTAGTGAGCATGACCACTATAGTGGAGTTGTGCTCCCACAGCATCCTCCAGAAGTCCTCTGTAGTCTCAGCTAGCGGACCCTGGGTGGCAATGTAACCTCTCTGCTGCCTACACACACACAAACAAACACGCACACACACACACAAACACAAACAAACACACACACATTATGAAGCCACCTAGTCCCCTCATTCCCGTTCCTTCCCCTGTCAAGCATCGGACTTTAAAAAAAGGAGGTAATGCTTCAGGCAAGAAGAGGAACAGTCAAAACACGTGTGTACGACCACTCTGAAGGCCTGAATCATCACAATCCACCCAGCAGCCGCCCCCCTTCGCGGGGGAGTGAAGCGAGGGCAGCGCAGCATACAGTAATGTATACAGTAATGACAGATCTGACAGGACGTGACAGGTGAGAGTGCTGTGGTGAAAAACCCATCCAACCCGCTCACTCATCAAGTCATCATAGGAGGACGAGGGGGTCAGGTCGCGTTAGTGTTCTGCGGGAGGACAACGCACCTGTATCCGTCTATGTAGCTGGAATTGATGTAGTCGGAGCCCTCCAGGCCTCTGATTGGCTGCAGGCAGACACGGGTGGTTTCATAGGGCATGATGTTGACCAGGCGGTTCTTGAATTTGTTGCAAGGCAGGTTGGCTGTGACAAAGCGGGACGTGTGGGCTTTGGTGTTGGCCAGTCGCTGGATAGAGAGAGAGAGAGAGAGAGAGAAAGAGAGAGAGAGAGAGAGAGAGGAAAGGTGTTTCTAAACTTTGATCTAGAGCAGGAATATCTGCCTGGTTAGCTAATAAACAAAGCTACGACTGGTTTGTTTATGCTGGTGCTTAACTTGGACAGGAACATGACAGGAAAACAAATTCTGGGAAACTAAATATTGCTTGACATTATTTGGACTGTCTTGTTTTCCTTCAGGTTTATTTCTTCAGGCGTCTGTTGACAGCAATTAAAATAAATCTCTTGTTTAACTGCTCACAGCTGATGGACACTTTTATGTAGGATAAACATTAAAATGAGCATGAATTTTCTATAGATATTTGTCGTTATATAAGTTTTGTCGTTTTATTTCATATGAAACATTTGAATATAATCTTATACAGCTAGCTCAGGCTTATATACAGTATTTTGTCTTATAAATGAGCACTGTCCCTATTAAAATGAAATAAAGAAACAAGCATTTCATAAGGAGGAAATTGTAGTACACAAGTGCATGCATACGATAAAAAACTTGAAGGCGCCTGCACAAATCAAAAATTTATAAACCACTAATCTCTTCTGCTTCCCAGACAAAACCTCTGAATTGAATTTTGCCAACCTTCTAATCCAACCCCCTTTCCCTCTGGAGTGTCTCTCACCTTAAACTCCAGCTCCATGCCGGTGACGTGCTCTCCGGTCTCCACCTTCGACAGCTTCTGCATGTAGGAGTACAGACTCCTGGCGGCCACCTCCGTGTTGCCGCAGGCCACGGCCTCCAGCAAGGCCTCGTGAATGAAGCTGTACTGGTCCTCCGTCTGCACCATGTAGTTCCTCTGCGAGCGCATCAGGGTCACGTGGCCGTAAATGTCCACGGTGCGTTCGTGTCGGATGCGTTCGAGCATGGCGTCGATGACGATGAAGCAACCGGTGCGACCGACCCCAGCACTGATGAGGGAGGGGGGGAATGAAAGGGATGTGAGTTGAAAGCTTAAGGCATTTCATTTAAAATAATTATTTGGCATTTTGGGAAACACGTATTCACTTTCTGGAGATAGATAAAAAGCTTCATGACAGACTCCATTGAACTATATTTGGCCCACATGTTTTATTTAAGTGTCTGAAATCTGAGTGTGTGAATTATATATATTATACATAAATATATAGTGCATGCTCACAGCGTGAACACTACTCCCCGCTGACAACCCAACATCACATTTTGAATGTGCAGAAATTACCATTATTTGATTTGGGGATTTTGTTTGGATTAACCTAAAATTGAAAAACTGTTGTTGGTCCCCTATTGGCCCTTTGGTAAAGGAAGAGTAATTGGTAATTCTGATTATGGATTAAACCTTCATTTAATCCATTTTGAAGCGTCGTACAAATGAACATCTCATCTAATTCTCTGCAAGAAAGCCTGAATGTCAAATGTGAAACTATTTCTTTAAGAGAAACACGTGTCTTTCTGTGTGTGTGTGTGTGTGTGTGTGTTTGTGTGTGTGTTTGTGTGTGATTGTGTCTGTGCAGTATTTGGACAGACAGAGATACAAATACATAGACATGCTAACATTTCCTTTGATATTTTCTAGAAGAGAAGTAGAAATTTCTAGATGAATTATTTGATAGGTTTTAGAGTTTATACATGTCTTTATAGATTATAAATGACATCATAATTACACAAAGTGTTAAAAAATGTGTTCCTTGCCAGTGGTGGAAATGTAACTACATTATTCAACTGCTAGGCACCATGTGTGGTCTCTGTCTTACACATGTTGTGGGGACCTAACGCTGTTTACACAGTTACATTAACGGAGACTTGGCATCCTGACAGAACTTAAATCATGAAGTCTTTAGGTGAAGAATTTTAACATGTTTTAAGGTTGTAATGAAGTAAGGTTATACAAGTTATATCTAAGGTTAATATAATGTGCAGTTACAGTGATGTACCTGCAGTGAGCGATGATGGGTCCGGCGTCGGGTGGGTTGCAGGCTTTGACCCTGCGGAGGAAGTTGAGGAAGGGGGTGGGGTACTCTGGCACACCGTGATCTGGCCAGGATGTGAACTGGAACTGACGCACCTCTCTGCGCTCACTGCTGCCACTCTGATGTAGGGCACAGACACAGACACAGACAACTGTTGTTACTATCCCTGAAATCGTTATCGTCTGTCCACACATCAGTAAGCTTCATCCTCACGGCAACATTGAATATTATTATTACATTCTCCTTCATACAGTGCACTTAGGAAGCTTTTATTTGTATTCAGGAAAAAATGACACACTGTTTATAACTCAAATATTCCTACATAGTACAAATAGCTGAATATTTCATGCGCATTGTTCTCTACTATCAGACGTGTCTCCTAATTTGACGTTTCACAACACATCAACAAACATTCAGAGAAGGGGTGCAACACTTGGAAGCTGCACTTGGCCTAGTTTCTGTGTTCTGTAAGTAGGCCACAGAGACACGCCAGTCTGCCGCTCCTCGATTAGCCCTCCGCTGGAAGACAGAGCTCTGCCTCCAACGGTGATCACATCTCAGCACCTGACACGGGAAGGCTGGCCTGGTTAGAACACTCCACGAAGCCCCGACTAATCGATTACCGTCTGGATCCCAACGGTAACGACAAGTGATCAGCGAAGGCCACAGTAAATTAGAGGGAGAGGGCAGAGTGGTGAGTCAAAGGTGGAAACAGGAGGGGAAGAGCAAAGACATTTACCTTATGTAGGGACAGGGTGCGGACGCAGAAAGTGGCCAGCTCCATCGTGTCCAGCAGGGTGACCTGGATCATCCCGTGCGTGTCTGTGCCGCGGCTGGGCCAGTACTGATCACACTTTATCTACACGGATACAAGAAAGTTATTGTTTCCAGATTGGACTGGATACCCCATTATAGACTCGACCTAGAAATAGCAGCTGCGTATATCAGTATTAGAATGTAACAGTATTCGCGATAATGAATGTTGTTGAAATAGGTCAGTAGGCAAAGGCCTGATTTTCTTACCCGTGACTTCTCCTCCAGGCGCGTCATCATGACAACGGAGGCGGCCCGCTGCTCCCACACCATCCTCCAGAAGTCCCCAAACGTCTCCCCCAGTGGCCCCTGGGTAGCGATGTAGGCATTCTGCTTCCTGTAGCCGTCCACGTAGTTGGCGTTGATGTAGTCGCTCCCCAGGATACCTGCGGACGAGAGGCTCTTGCTAAACTGCGTTCTGCATCAAGTGACACAACAAATGAACCTGACTGGATTGACATCAAACCGCCGTAACGAGGTGTTCGTCTGGAGCGAGCGTGGCCTCATACAGGCAGCAGCTGGATGACTAGCAGGACGACGACAAACAAACAAGACTGTGTCGGTGCAAATTCATGAGCTCCAGATCAAATCCATTCTCTCTCCCCTTGTTCTGGAGGAGTGCTGGCTGCACTTGAATGCACTCGCGCTGTTTGTCAGTCTCATGCCGCTGCACAAAGCCGGAGCACAGTTTGCGATTGCAGATTTCATCCATCATGCCGTGCTCCCTCTACCTCTCTCTCTCTCCCTCCCTCTCCCTCTCATTGCTCACCCCACCTGAACACAAACACACTCAGACGCTCCCATTAGAATCTTTAAACATCTTCCGTAACTCGCTGGTCTTTTACCATCGATGGGAGCCAGGACGACTCTGGTGTGGTCGTACGCGATCACATTAGCATAGCGGTTCTTGGGCTTGTTGACCTCCAGGTTGGAATGTTCCCAGGTGAACTGCTGACTCGGGTCGATGGACTGGGGACACAGACACACAAAATACACACACACACACACATTAGCAGTGAAGTAGTGTATCTGAGCTTGATGGAAAGCGAGTGCACTGTACTGTTGACGAGTTGCAGCAATTAATTGCTCCACTGAATAAATCATGAACATATAGTCTGCACGCTGAGCTACAAATGTTAAATAAGATTTGCTTTATGAAGCGGAGGCTTAACAGGATTTAACATCTCTGAGAAATGAGAACGTTTTCAATTCAAGGAATAGTAAGAGATGTCTCACCTCGTACTCCTGCGAGAGTCTCAGGTTGTCGTTGGCTTTCAGGAGCTCTATGTGCTCTGACAGCTCGTTGATGGGGACTTGGGGATGGCTCATCATTCCTGCGTTTACAACAAGGGTCAGAGGTCAAGCCGAGTTCAGCCGCACAACATACATTACTCCACGCTGACACCCCTCATCTTGCAAAGGTGTGACGATGATTATACAATCAGGGAACATTTCACATATGATGAAGGAACACGCTGAGGCAGAAAAATCAATTTTGATCCATGTGCGAGGACAAAGTGAGGCAGGTCCTGTTTGTAAATTGTTTTTCTTTGATGAATTGCTTTCTGTGTGATCAGAGGAGCAACGACTCAGAGAAAACAAACACAGACTGAACACTAATTAGGAGGGCTGTGGGCACAAACACGAACACACACACACACAAATACACACACACATACAAACACATGCACACACAAACAAACACACACACACACGCAAAGGAGGCAACCTATGCCTCCTGCAGACAATTCTTTTCACAGCTGAAGGAAGAGGAGAGCTATAGTAATCCATTCTCCATTCAAAAGGAAAAATTGCTTAAACAATAAATCAGAGTAACACTGCTCTGCATACAACAAACAATCCATTTAGCACCAGTGTCAGAATGCATTCCTGGTGTGTCTTGGATTGTTATGCATCTCTATGTGCTATAAAAAAAAACACTTATGTCATTCTGTCGCTTCAGCTGTCAAAAACAGGCTCATGTCAGCGGTTATGGTTACGGTTCTGCCGCAGCACCCGCAGGTTATCACCACAAACCCTCCCGCACCACCTCAGATACAATCAGACAGTTTGCCGGACAAACTTCCTCTCTGTCAAGAATCTCAAAGGATCAAATCTCAGGGGAGGAGAAGTGTGTATATATATCTCATGATAAAAAAGCTGCTTTATTCTGTGGGTTCTACTTTCCTTCCCAGGAACATGAAAAAACGATCCTTCATCTATGGATGAAATAAAAATGCCATCATTGATTCATCCTGGCAGGTAACTTCTAAACCCTTGTGCTGTGGCTCATCTTGTCGCAGTGTTGACACGTCGTGTCCCCGCTCCAGCAGGGAGGCGTTCGTGAACCGCAGCCACAAAAAATAAAGTGAGAAGAGTGATTCAATTCCATGGAAGCTGGTGCTGCTAATTGAACATCACTGGCCTGATGCCACAACCAGAGCAGCTGTGTTGTCAGATCCTCCTCAGCGAGCAGCGAAATCCATGTAGTTACTTCACAGTGGGAGATTTCTTGGTGACGCTGATGAGGACAATGTCGATCCTCTTTATTAAATGATCACACACCTATGATACAACAAATCATTACCACCAGTGAGCTCCACTCAGGAACATGATAAAGAATGATTTCTGTTAATCTATCTGTTCTGATGGGCCGTCTGCAGCGCAGCATGTGGACTGTGGGCGAGCGGAGATGAGGAGATGTTGTCACACCGTTATGACTCAGCCGTGACTTGACGCTGCCTGTAATACCTGGGCAGTGGCCATTTTGCTCTGAGAGAGAACCGGAAGCTGGAAGGTGCGTGTGGTTGTGAGGCGGAGGAGGATTTTAACAATCTTGTCTGCATGATGTTACAGAGTTTAAATTGGCTGCATGAATATTTCATCATCAAACGATGAGCAATGCGAAGTATAGTTTATTAAGCGGGGGCTAAAAGTGTGTGTCTGGGTGTCTGTGTGTGGGTGTTCGTACCGGGAGTCTGGAAGTTGATGCGTCTCATCTCCACGGGGTCTGTTGGATGATGGGCCATCATCTCCGCATTACCCAGAAGGCTCTTAGTTCCGGGCTCCGAGTCCTTGCGCTTGCTGCTCAGAAACCAGTAAATCAAAAGAGCAATTAGCACATGCAAACAACCAGGGAGAGAACTCAACCAGGGAGAGAATACCAGACTCGTCTCTGACACATCATTGGCATGGCTACTTGATTCCAGTGAAAAGTGCATTAACTAATGTGCCGTCTTTTGCGGCTATGTACGAGTTTCTCTGGTATCATGTAATTGCTGTGGGTTAAAACGAACAAAGAGCTTGATTTAATCTTACCTGTCAGGTTTGCTGCTTCCAGTGAAACAAGAGCGAGCAAAGGAATAATTAGAGGAAGAAAGGGAAGGAAACAGACAGATTGTTAGAGAGGAAAATCAATATTTTGCATTAGTATTCAAAAGCTTGATGGCCTGCAGCAGATATCACGAGCCCACAGCAGGGTTAGGCTGTTTGATAGCTGCCTGAGGGGAGAACAAAACTTCTAAATTGGAGCAAATTTGATGAATATCAGACTGAAAATTGCTACAAGAAGGCTTGTGATATTCTTTTTTTTTCACAAATGTAAAATGTTCTGAAACTCAAACTATATATGTGTATGGCTTCATTGAAGTTTTAAACATCCCAAAACACAAACACACTTGTTATGTGGGAAATGTTTTGAAAGACAGACGTGGCTGTTATCATGAAATTGACTGACATTAAGAAAATATAAAGTAAAGCCAGCCTGTAAAGCCACTGAGAGTAATAAATCAAAGCTGCTGTGGCATTTATCGCAGCCTGACCAAAAAGTCTTAGTTCGTCTCAAGTTTCTAAATTTGACAGTTCATCCTACTCACTTTTTATAAAGGAGGATGGCGATGACGATGCAGATGATGAAGACCACAGCCAGGACAGGTCCCACCACCCAGATCAGACCGTCACCTGCGTCGAGGGGCTGAGGGTCTGAATCAGGGGCGATTACTGGATCTGTGTAAAGGCTGGCCACGTACATTTTCTGAAAACAAAAGTACAGTCACGGTCAGAAAACATGTACAACACACAGAAAGTGTTGCTTTTCTTTTTTCAAGACAACCAAGATTGAATTGGCCAGGGTGTGTGAAGGATATCAGAGGATATACCAAATCAGTACAGTACACAAATAACAACAGAGATGAATCTAATGCTCTTTAAAAGAAATTACCCGTCAAAGTATTTGTAGAATTTCAGAGCTGTTGCACTTTCATTGGACTGACGGGACATTTCTGTAATGACTGGTTTCATGTGCATATGAGTTCACATTAAATCTGTCTTTGCATTTCAGACAAGGTATAAAGTACCAGCACTTACTGACGTCTGTAGTGTTTCATATTTATGGTGAACTGTAGTTCATTTTTATTAGTTCTAAAGGACCTTTGAAGGGCATCCCCAGGGCTGAAAGTGCTCTAATAGAAAATAAAATCTATCATAATTCAAGCTGTATATTTACCTCTATTCCAATTCAAATGCATATATATCATGAGAGCACAAGGCAATATCTCTTCTACTGCCACAGTGGGTACACTCGCTCTTTATTAGCAGTGATGGTGGAAGTATGCAAAGGTTATTGCCTTTTGCTTACAACGCTCTGACTGACGTCAAGCAGTGAGGCCATACTTATTACGATGTATAGTGACAGCGGGGGGAAGACAAACACAGGCAGTGGGAAGCGGCAATAAACGCTAGAAAGAAAAGAGATGTGACGCGGTGGCTTTCATACCCCGGTGGTGGAGTTGAGCTCAGCCAGGATGAAGAAGACGTACTCCTGCCCCGGCTCGAGCGCTCGGTTTTCAAAGCCCCCGTAGTCCAGCTGGTCCCCCAGGGTGAAGAAGGCCGGCAGGGTGGCAGGTGTGAAACGGGCTGTGATGTAAGCCCGACGCAAGTCCACCTGCTTCTGCTGCCGAGAATCTCTCTGCCTCTGACTGATGTCTTTCAACAGCTGAGACATGACACATAGGAAAATTGTTAATGTTGTGATAGAAACAGAGAGAGGGAAGACACACAGACCGGAAGAAATAAAAAATGTTTAAGCGCCGATATTGAATTAAAAAGGCTAAGTGCTGACAGCAGTTCTATGGGTTTGTGTGTGTTTGTGTGTGTGTTTGTGTGTGTTGTGTGTGTGTGTTTATAGGTCCTCTCCTGCTTCCAGGCACATGCATCAGTGGGTGCTGCTGTCATTTTTGTGGTTCTCACCTCTTCTAGGTCCATTTCATCGGGACTCTTGAGTTGTTTGATGACGCCGCGGGCTCTCCTCAGTGGAACCACAACAACGTAAACATTCCTTTGGGAACAGAGGAGAACAAACAACATGATACCAACTGCACAGTAGCAAACATGTCTCTAACTATTTTCACGTTTCCTCCTCATTGGACGTTATCCTACACACCGTGTAGGTCAGGTAAGGCTATCATCATGCCACACACCTTTAGTGGTTGCAATGATCTGATCTAACTGCAGTTACATCCTTTGAAAACCACAACAACTTGAAAAGGCATTGCAATATCGACAACTGCATCTTTCCGCCTTACTTGACAGGAGTGCGATTTTCCAGCGACGGCAGGATTATCGTGACCGTGGTTTCAGTGTCGCGTGTGTGATCGATTTCAGGGCGGCGGATGGTGATTGGGGGAGAGGTCTTGGCGGTGATGCGGTGGCGAAGGCCTCCCATGTTGCCTTCGGGAGCAGTGATCTTGAAGTCATAGCTGGTGTCAGGCTGAAGGTTTGGGATGACTGCCTTTTTCAGCCTAGCGTCCACCTCCACCTTTTGCCGGTTATACTCCACCTGGCAGACGGTACAAGGTTTGGGAAGTAAGATCAAAGGCAAGATGCATATTTATATATTGTACACTGATGATATTATATTGTACTTAATACTTTAACACCCAAAATTTGAGGAATTATACTTATTTGCTTTGTGGCAGAGATGTGGAGAAGACATGATACCACTAAATATGGCTACCACCTGCAGCCAGCTATGAGCTATTAGCACAAAGCCTCAGTCTGAAGTTAACAAAATCTGCCTACCAGCACTTTTAAAGCTGCAAGACAATATATAAAATTTGTTTAATCCATAAAAACAACAGAGTAAAATTAAATGTTGTTTTACTTGGCCTGGACCAGTTGCTAGGAAACCAAGAATTAGTATATGACACACTGCAAAACGTTTTCGTCTGCAGCAAACAAATTAGATACAACATGATAATTGGTGGGCTTCAGAGGTGCTAGTAGGCAGATTTTATAATATATACAGGAGTTAATGAAATTCTACAGCAGGTCCTAAGGTTAATTCTCTCAGTTGGGAGTCTAATTAATTTTGGGACCATACATACCAAAAATACAGAAATCTATGGTGATGTTACCTATCATCCTCTGTAACCCTCTCTGGCTATATCGTATTAATACATTATCATAATTATTAGGTGAGTACATGCACCAGTTTATGGACATACAGTGAAGCGATAGGGATTGCTGCTCTCTGGAAACTCCCAGGTCAGAAGAACACTGGTCTTAGTGGCCAGATTGACTGAAAAATTCCTTGGGACATCTGGGAAGCAAACAAAAAAAGAAATAGAGTTACTGATGATGGAAGCATTTTATTCACATCAAAGGCTCCTCTGCTTTCCAACTGCAAACCTGCAACGGAGAACATGTCAGTCAGCTCTGCTATGGGGAAAGAAGATGTGACGGTTAGGAGGATGGGCAGGTGATGAGGAGAGTGGATGGCAAGAGTAATAAGTCAAAGTAAGAGACAGAAGAGCTGCAGGAATGTGACATGCCACATTCTCAGAGTGTAAGGTGGTGTTTGTCGGACTCAGAATTCGGCATGTCAGCAAAGGCTTTGGAAAAGGTGGCAGGAGGTCTATCAGATAAGGAGCTTACCTGCAGATCCAGCCCCAGATGCGTTTTTTCACTTGAATATAGACTGAACACTTACCTTCTATATTTGAGACTGTATATCAGAGCCCTGTATTGACTTTTACCTGAGGGTTTGTGATAAGCAGTGCTCTTGCAGCAACATTTCTGCCAGATCCCACTGTTGGTGAAGGGTAGGTGATGAAGGTATAAGTGAGTGAGTGTAGGAGATTGGGGGGAGTAGTCGTGGTCCCCTGGACTTTGCAGTTCTCAGCTTCTCTGAGGTGCACAGGGTGAGTGACTGACCTGTAAGAACTGGCCCAGACTTTACTTATTTAAGTGTTTAGGAGTGAAATCCACGGGAAGGGGAGCAGAGATGTGAAGCTGAACCAGTGCTTACAAGGTGAAGGGTGTTCCTGAGGCCTGAGGCCCACCCTACCTGTTTCAAGAGCCAGGGTTTGGCAAACCAGAGGTGGGCTGAAGGGGCCGGGCCCTGCCTTGTTGTTGGCTCTGAGCTGCAACTCGTAGGCCGTGCTGTGATTAAGGCCCAAGATGATGTAGCTGGAATCACTCGCCAGTAGTGTGATCAGCCATGGGGGAGAAGGGAGGGCTGGTGAGGCAGAGGAGCTGGGGCCAAAAGAGGGATTGGGGCCTCCAGCCTCTTTGTAAGCTATGGTGTACTCTGTTATGATACCGTTGGAGTCTTCTGGGGCAAGGGGCAGCCAGGACAGCTGGAGGGAGCAGCAAGTGGCATTAACAAAGTCAGATATTTTGGGGTACCCCAAGGGTTGGAACATGGGAACTGTTATTTCTTGCTGCACTACATCACCATAGCCTGCTCGGCTCTTTGCGGAGAGGACAAAGATATAGGAGGAGCCTGGGGAGAGGTTTTTGACAGTGAAGTTTTTCTCCCGATTTGTGAAATCCACCGTGGTGTTTAAAGTGGTATTCTTCAGGCCAAACAGTAGGCGGTAGCCCTGGATTTCCACTGGGGTCCCCCGGCCATCAGGGCCTGAATCAGAGCACTCTAGAGGAGGAGCCCACCGCACCACCACTGATGGACCCGATCCCGGACGCACCCAAAGTGAGGGAGGGCCAGGCACTGCAAACAACAGAGGAGGCAGCAGAAAATCAATTGCATTATATAAATATAGAAAACATATATCATGTAAATGTTGTAGAAGAATTAGAATTGATTTGTTGGTTTATTTACTGCAGATGCAGCTTACTGTTAGATCAATGCTTGAGTATGTTACTAAATCTAGTGCACTGAATTGTATATTTGGCATATGCTTACCAATCCCCAGGGTCTTCACCAGCTTGGCTTTGCTGTGCGCTCCATCTCCTTTGGTGGTGTATGCTGCCACTGAGACAGAGTACACAGTCTCTGGTTTCAGAAAACCCAAAATCAGCTCCTGTGAGGGAAACACATAACACCGTCATATTCTGATAAATCATTTATTCAGTTCAGTTTTATACAATGGCTCGCAAACTTAATCTGGAATGACCAGTTCACTGCCTCCACCAATCAGTAGTTAACATTAATAGGGATAACAACTATTGGCATAGGGTTAATGTTGCATTTTCTTAAGTGGGAAGGCCTTAGAGCCCTTCGGGCCAAATAAGATCATGCCCACTGTGGTTGATTGCCTCCGCCTACTAGTGTAGTTTCAGTCTACATAAACATTTTCCCAGAATTACATGAGGTCACTGTAACCCTTGTCCAAGTGACAACTGGTCAAAGTATTTAAAAATTCCCTAAAGGCAGATTTGAGATATCATGTTCAAGAAACCAAAAACATGATTTGTGAGACAACCGTCACATTGATCTATGACCTTTGATCAACCAAATCGAATCAGTACATCCATTTGTCCAACTGAACATCTGACCCAAATTGAAAGAAATTCCCTATGGTGCTGTTGAGATATCGTGTTCACGGGACGGAGGGATCAATGGACCAGAAGAAAAAAACATAATGTCACCGACTGTCGCCGGTGTGGAGGCATATTAAAAAGTAATATGAATGACTGAATGATTCCCCCAATGACCTTACTTACTGTGTATTTCAGCTTTTTGCTTTGGAGTCCAGTGACAGTTAAAATTGAGTTAAGTAAAAGTTACAAATTGAGTTAAATATCTGAGTTAAATTAATCTAGAAAAGTTTGTTAAATAAAATAAAATATTTGAGTTAAATTAAATTAAAAAATTGGGTAAAATTTCGGGGGGCACTGTTGAGCCATTTTGCAACACCCATTGAAAATTCTTCCAGAATACGTAAAGTTTTTACCACTTTCTAATTTTCTGCCAATACATTTGCCTGAATAATAATAATAATCCTTACAATTTCAATAGGGCCGTGCTCGGCCGTGCTCGGGCCGTAATGAAGAATGGACAGACTACTGGACTTCACAGGTCACCATCTTTCAGGTTTAAAAATGCTGGTAAATCTTATGAGTAAACAGTAAAATGAAATTAACGGTTTTGTGAATGGTGAAGAATCTATCCAAGCTAAAGAGTATGTTGTCTACAAACACTGCAATTCATAGATAAACAGTCACAAAAAGTTTCATAAAAGCATCTAATTAAATCTCTGGAGGACAACCTTGATGAAGATTCCATAGCTCTGTTAACAAAAGGAGAAGACCATGGAATGTCTGCACTCACGTATTGAGTCGAGTCATCCTCCTCCATCTTCTCCCACAGACATGACACACCCCGCAGGCAGCCGAGACAGATGAGAGAAGTGAGTCAGTCAAAGGGCCACAGGAGGGAGGGCGGTTAAATGATAGGATAAATGAACATCTTTTAATCAGCTAAATCCTCGGTTGTCACCTGAGACTCATCCAATAAGAGGTCTTTGATGCGGGGAAGGTTGCGTGATTCTCCGCCCTCTGCCGGGCTGAAGTGCACCTGGTAGCCTCGGATCTGGCCTAGCCGTAATCGAGGTAATACGGATCGCCAGGTGACTCGTAGCGCTGAGGAGTTGAGTGGCTGGACGTCCACCTGACGAGGGGGTGCGCCGGGAACTGAGCGCATACACACACACAAACAAATGCAGAATTAATTAAGTGACCAGCAGTCTAGCCAGTAAATAATCAACTAAACAATCAATAGTACTCAGGTCTGATCTACGATTCTCATTCTTACCATCCTCATCAGTTCTGCAAAGCACAGTCGGACTGCTGGGTCCAGTCCCCTCTGTGGTGGAGGCCGCCACGGTTATGTTGTACCAACTCCATTTTTCCAGCCCCTCAACCACTGTCTGCCCCTGCTGGGCTGGGATAGGGAGGCCCTTCATCTCCTGGCCCTGACCACGGCCGCCTGCCCCAGAAACCCTCTGGTACCTCAGCTCATAACCTGCCAACTCGCCATTCTGGCCCTCGATTGGAGGCGGCCTCCAACTTACCCTCAGCGAGGTGGAGCTGGCACTCTCGCAGGAAACACCCTTGGGTGCAGCAGAGGGCTCTGATTGGACAAGGGGCAAGGAGGGCATTTGGCAAAGAGTTCAGGAAGAGACCCAAGAGAAATGGTTTGAAAAATGAGGAAAGGAAAAAACAAGAGGGAAAAAACAAGTACAGAGGTGGGTGGTAAAGGATAAAAAAAAAGGAAACAATAGAAAAACTAAGGTAAACTGAACTGAAAGAGAGATAACACAAAAAAGGTGCACAGCCACGTAATGTAAAGGCATAATGTTAGACTTAGAGCCTAATGAAATAAACCAGAGACAAGAGTATTGACCCTGAGTGGACAACTTAATTATACCCAAGGAGAATGTATATCCGATACCTGATGATTATATTTGATCCTTTGTAGCTAGTGGCATGAAAGGATCCAGATTTATGAATGAAAAACAAATAGAGTTTTTCTTTCTAAAGCGGGGCTCACAGTTCACTGCACAGCAGCACACACGAAAATACGGCATTTCACAACATCAGGCTCCGTGGTGGCATAATCCTTGAGTCCTCGGGATAATAGAGTGGTCTGAGACTTTCCATGGGCCAACTAGAGGAGCAGGTCCCTGGCTTTCACAGAGTGAAGAGAAAAGGGGGGGAAACAAACTAAAAAGAGATCTCACACTGGGCCGAAGGGATTTAGGAAGCAGGTTTGAAAAAAACAGCAGCAACAACAAAGATCCTGGATGAGAAAAGGCACTCAGATGAATACTGAAAGTCAGGATAGAATGATGAAGAGAAGGCAAGAAATGAAACAGAGGAACTAGGCTGGGATCTTTACTGTAGCAAACATGGAGTACAGACCACACACCTTCACCAACGCAGATTCCTGCAGCCTGTGTATCACTCACCATATATAATGTTCCTTAAAAAAACACATACAGATGGGCGAGCACGGCCGAGGCGTCCGGGCTTGTGTGCAAATGCAGGAGTGTATTGCGTGTGTGTATGTGTGGGAGTGTAATAGTCATAGCTGACAGGTTCAAGTATCTATCCACTCAGCCGTACAGCCACTGTTCTGTTGGCCTCAGGGGACAATCTAGATGTGCACCAAAGCTTGGCGATAACAAAGCGCACATAACCTCCCTGGGAAATGAATTCTGCTGCATGAAATAGTCTGCTTATCAGGCACCTTCCTTCCCCTGATCCCTCCCTCCCCATCCCCTTTCCACCCAGCTCCGCCGATGTACCACCTTTTTTTCGGAAGCAAGACTGAAATGAGCCGGTCTCAAGGCATTTAGTGTCTCCTGTTGTGCGTTCTACAAATGACACGCAGATTGAATCTTTGTGTCTGTTGAGTAATTGTGCTTGACAAAAACTTACCGGTGAAATACGGCAGCGCCCCGAGCCGCAGGACTTCCTTTCTCAAACACTTTACGACTTTATTTATTCTTTTCCTTGCACCACTTTCTCCGTTATCTCTGCGGTTTTCTTTTCTCTTCTCGAGAGAAGATTTATAAAAGCGACCTGATATCGCCAGAGCGAAAAATACTGGAACTTATTTGACCGCAGACGAAAAGCAGAGAAAATGAGACAAGGGAGAGAACCAGTGAATTACCGACTGGCCGGCACTTACCTGTCAACCCGGCAGGCTAGCCACCTTCCTTTAATGCTCCTCACCACTGGCTGCTAGCCAATAAGTGGCAGACAGTTTTGCCCTTTCAAAGACATTAAACACTGATAGAGTAGAAAAAGTGAAAGGAGGGTGAAGAAAAGGAAGAGTGAAACATTAATCGGTGCTCCATCTCCATCTGTCAGGATGTTTTGGCTGTGAAAAAAAGCGGGAGGTTGAGCGGAGGAAGAAAGGCACAGTCAAACGTAGATGGATGGGTGGAGGGGCTCGGACACATGGGTTGATAAACAAGATAAATGGAGCGATGCGGCGATGGTTCCCAGGTTTTACCAGGTCAGGAGCTGAGCACAATGTAATTTAAACAGTGTGTGTGTGTGTGTGTGTGTGTGTGTGAGAGTTTGAGAAAAAGGGTGCGTGTAGGGAACAACATATTTGCATGAGATTTGTGTACAAGGCTGAAACACAACACAACCCAAATTCTGTGGGAAATGTGTGTTTGTGCCTGCAGGTAAATGATGTGAGCCCAGTCAAATTGAGACGTACTGGCTTGTGACGTCCTCTGCACCAGCTCATTAGTGAACGCGCCGATGCCTTTGCTGGAGATGGCGGCCAGGGAGAAGGAGTACTCGGTGTTCGCTTTTAGACCCTCCACTGTGTAAGAGTTCCTCGGCCCAAAGGTCAGCTTCTCCTGCGAGAGAGAGAGAGAGAGAGAGAGAGAGAGAGAGAGAGAGAGGAGAGAAGGACGCGGTGAGAGGTGGATTGAGGGGAGGGGAAACAGGAACATTAAAGGAGATTTGGAGAGAGACAGAGATGAGACTGTCGCCAGCCGAGACAGCGGCGCAGTACGCTTAGGATCATCTTTTCTTCTCCCTCTGTCTTTTAAGAAAATCCACCCAGCAGACAGGTTTATAGAGAATATGAGAGGTCTTACCAAACTGCCAAACTTGACTGGTTTGTAGAGCAGCTCATAGTTGATGATTCCCTCCTTGGTGTAGGCAGGCTCCCACGTCACCTCTATGCTGGTGTCCGTCACCTTGCCCACTCTAAACTTCCCTGGCTGACCGGGGACTGAGAGGAACAGAACAACACACAGTCAGGAAAATACACACACTACATCTTTGTATAGTAAATAAGGACCTTTCTTCAACAGCTTATCACTATAGGTGATGAGATCCTACAGTGCATGAACACATGATGTATGTAAAGTATGTGTTTAAATTAGATACTGGTTACTTCACACAGCAAAATCATTTGCATGCACTGATCTGATAGATACATCATATGTCACTGGGAGGGCTTTCTCTAACGCTACAATATATTTACAAGATGTCTATATTAACATTTTGTAATAAATTCAGTAAATTTATATCTCTTTGTGTTTGCCTTTGTTTCTACTGTAAATCCTTTATAATTATATTAATTAAGTATTTTATTGTTTATATTATTAATTGATTAAAAGGAATAATGTTGCAAGGGAATATCGAAACATCAAAACACACAAGATTTGTTCTTATATTTAGCTTTCAAAAAGGTGTTTAAGTGTGCAGGGTTGAGGGGCTGGGCCAGGTTCTTTCAAATTCATTTTGGAAATCCAAAATGAGTCTCTCAAAAATAAAGACATCTGGTGGTTAGACTTGTTTATCTTTTACATTGAGGTGGGAACTTCACAGTAGCCAGCGTCTTTTATGACCGTGACTCCCTGCTTTCTGCAAATTACGAAAAATCCTCTCCAGGCTCTCTTGAGATATCCTGTTCACAAGACCGAAAATGTCTTGTAAGAGCAAAGTGACCTTGACCTATGACCACCAAATACAAATCAGTTCAGGAATGAGTAAAGCTGAACGTTTGCACCAAATTTTAAGAAATTCCTTCAAGTTGTTCTTGAGATATCGTGTTCAAAAGAGTGGAATGGACGGACAATCAAAAACTAAACCATTCTGGCCACTGTCTTGGCCTTGAGCCTCAAAAATAATACCACATCATCATTGTGTATTCAGCATTCTGCAAGGTGAATTTACATCTACCAATGACTATTTTTACACACACAGTCACACACACTTACCTCCGGGCATGACTTTGACATGGACAGGGTCCGAGAAGGGTCCGTCCCCAACAGAGGTGAAGGCCAGGACTTGGATGGTGTACGTCTCTGAGGTGATGAGGCTCTGAATGGTGGTGATCACGCTGTCCTGGACGTTATGAATCTGCCACTCATTCATGGGCCGGGACGGGTCCATGGTGTAGTACACACGGTAGCCTTTCACCTATGCCGAAAAGTGAGAGTGAAGAAAGTCCTTTAGATCGAAGGGCAGCAGAATATTGGATTCTGCTGTTGGATCTAATTTGAAGGTCATCCGCGACTTGATTGTATTAAGTGATCGTCCATCTAATCCCACTGACCTGCACACACGCTAAGCCATAATACCTTTCAACACAACTAGACACACAGCCAAGGTCGTCATCTATGAACTGCTGTTTTATTTTAGTCCAGATGGTCTTGTGGATTGTTTGGTTCAGTGTTTTTTCGAGGTCATTGTGACAAATTGATGTTGTAACATCTCGGAGGCAGCTATGTATTTGACCTTGATGGACCAAAAAAAAGAAAACGCACTTTAAGATTGAAAGCTCCAGTCCTAATACAAGATGAGTGTTCTGAGATTGTAGAGCACGAGATATAATCAAAACACTCCATCCTATGGGATTTGTTTATGGGAAGGTAGAGCTTATGTAATCCCAATGCCACGCAGTTGCTCTTACACTCCACCCCTGCCACCTCTCCAGTTATTATTCTTTAATATCTATAATCCCCATATGCTCTCGATTCAGTCTGCAGCTTTTATGAACCGACTGCACAGTGAGGTGTGCTGGAAAAAGGAAATAGGCCTCAGGAGGCAGCTCGCTTAGCTTAGAGCGGACAGTCCAATTATCATTTCTTTCTTTAGAGGGCGAGGGAAGTGGCGAGGGAGCTACGGGACGGAAATCGTTGGCAAGACGCGATCCCTACAAAAGACAGGGACCTGCGCGCTGGAGTGAAGCTCCCACTGGTGAACTTTATGAAGCCTTTAACATTTTAATCTCCTGTGCAGTTTTGAAATGTTGTCAGTCTGTATAGTAGGTACAGGAAAAGACATCACTTTAAAATGGCTTCACTTTACTTCACGTCTCCCTATTTAGCATAAATAAACATTAGAATTTAATGAATAGCCTTCGAAACTCTACCGTGTTGTTGAGAGCAAATGTAAAGACATTTCAAGTGTTTCTAAATTTACTGTCCTTATTTGCAATTCTAAACCATCCTATGCAGTCATACATATTTTATATTATTACAACTATGCTTTGCTAAAATTCATTATGCATCTGCCTCCACTTCTGCAAGTCCACAGGAGGAGTTATAGTTCTTGGAAAACACATTAATAAATAAACACTTACATCTGCTTACGACTACATTATTGTGTTAGAAATCATCCATTAAATATTTATAAAGAACTTCTTAAATGATTTGAAATCTCCAATGTGGGGGATATGAATACTCTGTCCTGGTGGTCATGAATGGGTCAGAGATCAGGGTCAAGTATGAAAAAGTTACTTAAATAAATCCAGTAAAATGAAACTAGACGACATGAACAGAAACTTTGGATTCACAAGATGGAAGCTGTCACTCCGACTGGAGTCAGCATCATTAATCAATTGTTTGTGAAACAGAGGAAGCAGGTTTCTCTTGACAGGCTTCACTCCAGCACAAATAATCTGCAGACATTGAGCAACCGAATTAAAATGTACATCTTTTTGATTGACAGGAAGAGAAGACTGCAGACAGACAAAAAAAGAAAGGGAATGTGTATGACAGCAGATGATAAAGAACTCTTTGTGTCCTTCTCCCACCTGTCCATTGGGCTCCTCCGGCTCCTCCCAGCGGACCATCACTGTGTTCTGAGAGATAATATGAGCCTGGACGTTTCGGGGAGGGCTGGCCGGGGCCTGCTCTCCTGTCCGAGCCTCCACACGCGTAGAGGGGGGGCCCTGGCCGATGCTGTTGAAGGCTGACACTCTGATCTCATACTCGGTGTTGGGATATAGCCCCCCGATGCTGTAGCGGGTGGTGGTGATGCTGTCCACGGTCTCGTACTTGCTGTCCGGCCCTTTGGCTCTGTACTGGATGATGTAGTAGGAGACTGGGTCTGGGTTGCCGGAGTCCCAGGTGATGGTCACACTGGTGGCGGTGGTTTCCGTGACAATGGGTGTACCGGGAGGCTTCGGTAAAGCTTAGGGATAGAGAGAAGGGGAAATGAAATATAATTATACTTTCAACCTACACTGTTTATATCCTAGTGAGATTAATGGCAAGTCCTACAGTAGCTGTAATTAGTTGTACTGAAAATGTCTTATGATTAGCACAGTAAAATCCATTCACACTATCACACTTTCTTATTTTAATTTATCCTTATGCACTCTATATATAATATTCTGCTATTTTTGTTGTATATGTGCATTTACAATGGTGTTCACACTAATCTAAAGTTGATTCAAATCTTATTCAATAAACAATTTGGGGGTACGTAACATTTAAAAACCAATCTGTTTCTCAATAAGCAGCACTTTCTTCATCCCGTTCTTTATCTCAGAGACAAAAGTGGTTAATAATGTTATTGGAGCGTCTCTTACTCTTGACGAGGACCTGGGCGATGGACTCGATGGTGCCCAGACTACTCATGGCCACACAGGTATAGTTTGCCGACTCCCGCACGCTGTTAAGCTCAAGCACGTTCCGGCCAATTGGCATCTCATCCTCGGGGGTCAGGTCTTCAGTTCCCAGCATCCACTTGACGTAGGGCATGGGCGAGCCCACGGCCACGCAGGTGATGTTGACGCTCCCGCCCGGCATGATCTCGTGGTTGGAGGGGAAGATTGAGAATCGAGGGGGCACACGGCGCACTGGGAAAGGAGGAGAGTTGGGGTAGAAGAGGAGGAGTCGGAGGGGTGGAGTGGGGTGGGGTAGAAGGGCGAGGAGGTGGTGGAGAAGAAAAGCGGGGAGGGGAGTTAGGAGGAGAAAGGCAGAGAAAGAGAGGGAGAAAGAGAGAGAGAGAAGGAGGAGGTGAGGGAGTAAGGGGGGAGAGAATCAGAAAGAGAGAGAGAGGAAAGGGAGAGAGATAGAGAAAGATAGAGATTGAGAGAGAAAGTGAGAACAAGATAAAAAAAGAGAGAGAGAGATAGAGAGAGAGGAGAGAAGAGGTAACAGGAAGGGGGAGAATGAACTTCAGGGTTTTTCAGAAAATTACAAAAGGGATATTTCCAGTTGAGTCCCAATTACTGTATGGTATTGATGAGTCCAACAAAAAAACACAAATCTTGTGTGGAGCTCGACCAATCACAGTGAGCTGCCTACTCAAAATGATATGTGACAAACTCTTGAGTAACGTTGCAACCAGGACATGACACCTATAGTCAGTTTCTCTTCTTATTGCTTGCCATGCATTCAAGCAGAACAAATGACACTTCAGATGTCTGACTTTAATTGTGTTGTTATCATTTTTCTTGCTCTAAGCAATGACTAAACTTTAGCTGAAGTGTCAGAGACAAACTTTACTTCATTGAGATTTCTATGCTGTGACGTGCTTCTGCAGTCGATGGGTTCTTTATTTTTTCGTGTTTGTATCATGGGGGCCGATCAATAGGCCCTGCCTGCTATTTGTGTCCCCATGAGAAGAACAAGTAAAAGTAGCGAATCAGGTCCAATTCTGCCTCTGTCGGGGCACGGCTGACTATACAGTGTGGGGAGAAAGTTGCATCAAGAGAGACTGAACTCATAGGTCACTTGCATGCCTGGGCGACTCAAGAGGGATAAAAATGGTGGAAGAAAACACAAAGAAGAGAACGAAGAACTGAAGACTGAAAGGGAGACAGAGAGAAGCGAGACGAGAGCCGAGGCGCTGCAGGGATAGATGGAGGCAAAGAAAGAGGGAGAGAGAGAGAGAGAGAGAGAGAGAGAGATGAGAGAGAGAGAGAGAGAGAGAGAGAGAGAGAGAGAGAGAGAGAGAGAGAGAGAGAGAGAGAGAGAGAGAGAGAGAGAGAGAAAGAAAGAGGCAGCTCTACTTCTCTTCCAGACAATGACAGGCAATGTAGCAAGGGACAGCCACATTGTACAACAATAAACTGTACAATACATAAGATTCATAACTGATACAGTGTGTAGTCAAATGAATTGGAGATGTGAACAGGAGTGGGTTGAGGGTTCTAATCATAAGGTGTCGTGGCAACTACAGAGTGAGCATTGGACACAGTAAAGAACACCAAGACAGCATGAAAGAGGCAGAACGGGAGAGAACGAGTGCGAGCAAAAAGAGATATGTGAGGTAATATGTGCATGTTTATAAGTTAAAAACTTATGTACATGTGTCTGTTGCTCCTACACATCAGGGTGCAGACAGAATGCAGAGGAAGAAGAGAAAAAAAGGGGAACAGGGACAGGAAGGGGGGGGGGACAGGGAAGTGGAGATAAAGAGAGGATTAGAAGAGGGTTTTCAGGGGGCAGGGGGGAAAAGGGGGAAGAAAAGAGGAGCGAAGAAGAAGAAAACACATGGATCTATTTAAAAACACGGCTGTATACCAGAGTCAGGCCCATTCAGAAAGTAGGTGCTTAAACGTAAGAAAACAAGAAAACAAGAAAAGAAGACTAGAGATGTCGAAGGAAGAGGAAACCCCAGGGTCACAACACAGGAAAGGGAAAGAGACAGGGAGAGAGTAACGGACCAACATCTCTGGATGAAAGGAGAGGATGTAAAGGGAAGGCAGACAGAAGCAAAAACATCGTCCAGGAACTAAGTGAACTTAAACGTGTAACACATCACAAATGTTCTGAAGGTGAAAATAAAAAGTTACTATAAAACGCTTAAAAAAAGGAAAACATTGGGTGCAAAGGCTAAAAGATGATTTGCAAATCCAGCGGTGCTTCTTATAAATAAGATAAGAAATTAACAGGAAAATCAAATTAAATCAAAAATGTGCTGCATAACCTCCACTCCTTAATGTGTAACATCATTACTTGGAATCTTCATGGGCCACCTCCCCCCTACTCAAAGAATCTAGAGACAGTTGGATAGAAGTTAACATTTTTGTGCATGATTTCAAAAAATTAAAAGAGACGAATAGTTGCCGTGATGTCACAGATAAAAGTGCAAAGCATGTAGTACACTTTAAAAGTAAATAAGGGCCGGAAGATACCCAGAATTGGACACAGAAGTTGAAGACAAGAAAGAGACAAAGAGACAAAAGAACAGGTAGATCTGTTAGAAACAGACATGGTTATGCAGGCATCTCCTCGTCTGAGCATGCTGGAGGCAGACAGACAGAGCATCCATGACAGCGATAGAACATGCGTTAGATAGACAGCAGGTGCAATGCAGCATGACAGCAGAATCAGTTCAATGGAGTCAGTCGTTAGTTACTGACTGGAACTATCAATGCAAGCAGACAAACCAAAACAGACAGTTAATTAAAGCGTATGGATTAGTGTGGTAATATGAGCAACAGCAGGATGAAGGTGGCGCCTGAACGTGAGGGTCAAGTGATCGGAAACCGCACGAAACGGAGACAGAGGGCCGAAGACTCCACCATCGAGACGTGGCCGAGTACCTCACAATAAAGTGAGGCTCATAACAAGGGATAATCCTTCACATGCTCACAGAGCCTCCAGCTTAAAGTTAATCGAGCCGGGTCGCGCCGTTCCCCTCCGTTTTCTATACGGCGCGCGAGAGCCACGGGCCTCAATCTTTATTAGCCGAGCTATCATTAGTCCCGTCCTCTGCGGGGAGTCTGGAGGCTACAGACTTGGGAAACCTTGGCACAGAATAAGGATTACCGCCGTGCCCCTGCACCGCTGTATTAGGCGATCAGGCCCGTCACTGAGCTGACATTTACACAGCAGCAGTCTGTCTGTCTCAAGGACACAGCTTTAATAAACCACTGTAATAAGTGGGAATCATTAATATCCTCCCCGATATCTAAAAAGTGAATGGATGTGATTAATTTTGAATGTCAGTCATACAGACATGTGGGAGTGTTTGGTAGAGATAGCAACAATCAGGGAAAGTAGGATAAACAGGCTATTTATTCCAGTAAATTTGGCATATTGCAGCAAATATGAGTGCAAATACTGTAGTGTTATTATAATATCTGGGAATGGGCCATAACTATTCAGCTATACTTTACTTCCCATTACCACAAAGTACACAGACAACGCAGTATGAAAGAGTAGCCCAACCTGCTGTACTGCTAACATCCTGATTTTATGACTGATAACGGCCATGTATCATCTAGATTCACTTTTAAATTCTTGTATCACTCAGAGAGAAAGGTTTCAAGCATCAAAATACCTTTTTTATTTTGTCTCTCAGAGCAACTTGCTACATTTGCTGCTCTGTGGTTTGAAAAAAGGAGGAGCTCGTAATAGACGTTGTCCATGACGATTCATTTTGACTATAATTGGTTATAATTACCACACCTAAATCTGAGGCACTTTCTCACCTCGCTGTCTTACCGAATTAGCGCGTTCACACAGGCGTCATGTTTACACCTGCCGATTGAAACTTGCAGACTAGTCATTGATTTAACAATGAACGCATTGAATCCATTCCCATTGTAGACAAAAGCCAGATGTCAGCAGGTGTTAGTGGGGTTTTTCCCCAGTGGCAAAGGGGCTATATTGTGAGGGAAATCTTGCAGGTTGAAGGAATGACGTTTGTTCCCTGGAGACGGATGACGTATGTATTTATTCTCGATGATGGAGCCTTCAGGAAGCCCAGGCTGATGAGCCAGACAGAGATTTAACAAGTTCACTCTTTGGAGCTTCCCTATTGGACACTGTAGATAGTGTAAATCTAAACCTTGGCTCATGTCGCCAAACTCCTGTTGTGTCTTCTCCATCTGTCTCCAAAGAAAGTCACTGTGCCCGCTCACAGAGATATTTTCTATCTTCCTCCAGTTGTTATCTCTCTGACTTCCTATCTCAACCTTGGGTCCTATACTTCAGAAGAGGTAAAGGTGAATCATTGTTGGTGTGGTGAATTTAAAAAATCTTCCATAGACTTAACTCTAAGGAAATCCTATTTAGAGAGACCCAAATATTTTTTTACAAAATAGACCTAAACCATAGAAATTTATCAGAAAACAAAAAGTGCTTAATGTGGGATTAACTTTAAGGGGCATCTAAGAACCAATACTAGATGTTAATGGTTAACATTAGCATGAATAAAAAAAAATTGAACCTACTTAGTATGTTACATAGAAATATGTATTGTGCCAATACAATACAACACAAGGTTGTTAAAAGTAGCTATTGCTTTTTAATTAAACTTATATACATCATCATACATTAGTTGCATTGAATAACTTTTAAGTATCAAATGATAAATAAATCAATGCAGAAATGGATTTAGAATGTTATACTCTATATTTATTAATGTAAAAAAAATTACAGTATGTGCACATATTTTGTTCTTCTAGCTGGTTGACGCAGAGCTAATTTCAACTATTTTATGCATATAAAATAAATAAAGTGATGAATAACTACACTTGTCAAAGAAATTGATTTGATAAAAACATAATTTTACCTTTAATTTGCGCTGATTAACTAATATTAAATTATAATGAACTATCTGAAATGTAAATAGCCAAAGTCCTTGAGGGTCAATTTGTACTTGAAGATAATGCCTCGCAAATATACTCTATAAACATTTAATACTGTGAATGGTGTTTTTCATTTTTCTCACTATCATGAGTTTGATGTCATGAATTCAGCCAATTAACTGATGCTTCTCATACAAGCCAGCACATACAGCATCAGAGCAGAACGCCATGTACACGTGGGATTGCCAGTGCAAGGTTTCCATTCGATGCAATAAGTGCAGAACTGGAGCAGATGTGAGGACATGGGAACTCGGACACAACGTCACACATGATGATACAAAGGGGGGAGTGGGGGAAAAAAAATAATCGGTAGCCAGACATGACAAGACAGCAAATCCAATAATATCACAATCCGAGCATATCAAAAGGCGTGAACACACACTGTGCCATGCTCTTGTGTCAGGCCGTCAGTCAACAGACATGCAAGCGGTGCTCCTTTCTCTTTCTCTCTCACTCCTTCCATGCAAACATCGCCTCTTTTTAATCTTCCAATTCTTGGGTCTCCATGACAACAAGATCATACCATGCAGAAAACACTGATCAGGGAGTGAAGGCAATACCAAGGGTTCTGCACACAAGGCCTCACAATGCAGTTAATGCTCTCTGCTGCGTAGGCAGAACACTTCATCATCGTAGCAGCTTTAGAGAAATCAACTCTCTTCATTTTGGAGACAGAATCATTTCACCTCAAATCTACTCCGGCGTCCTTTAACAAAAATATGTCTTTATTTTTTCTTTTTTGTTTCTCTCTGTTTCAATAAGTGAAGCTTTCTGAAACAAAGGAGTAACAAAAGAAAAGAAAGAGCACACCAACCTTCTCGAAGCTCTGAGGGATGGAAGGGGGTTGATGCAGAACACAATGACGTGAGGGGGGGAGAGAGAGAACGGGGAAACACAGAGAGAATAAAAACGGCCAGCGCAAAGCCACTCGCTCCACCGCAACACACACACGCACACACACATACACACACACACACACACACACAAACACACACGTACGTACACACACCTTACCCCACACACAAACACCCACATCAACCCTCACACACATCGCATACAAACTTCGCTGACATCCCACTCAACAGAGAAACTAGAACTTGCAAATCTGAGCATTGGTTGTGGTCTTTCAGCAATTAGCCAGAACCCACAGTCCGGAGGCTACCACCAGATTAAAAGGGGTCACGTGGGTGCCAAATTTAAATTCTTTTATACAAAATCAATAATGATTATAGCCTAATTCGGATCATTAATTTAGTTCGAATTGCCGGTCAAACCTGTGCATCTTTTGTGCACCAGTTTCCTCTTACTCTGCCTCTTGTACAGAAACCAGTTTAGTAGACAGATCAGTGGTGTTTCCATGCAGTTAAACCGAGGTGTGTCCCCTAATTTAATTTTCAGCCCGATTTCGACTGCAGGGGTCCGCACCAAGGTTTAAGGTGGGCTTGTTAGAGGTGGTTGTGATAGAGACCAAACAACAGTGTCAACATGTAGCGTAGACAATGGATGGGTTAGTAATACTTGTTTAACAGCACAGTTACTGAAAAAAGAAATAACTGCATTAATATAGTGAGCAGTAGTGGTTCCTGTGTGTCGTCTCTGTGCATGTGTGTGCACGTGCACGTGTGTCCTGTGCTCAGGTCCTACCTCGCACGTATAGGTTTGCGGGGGAGGAGTAGCGTACACCTTGAGAGTTGGTGGCCACACACTCGTACTTCCCTTGGTCGGTTTCCTCGCTGTTCTCGATCTGCAGAGCTCCTGCAAGAGAAAGAGAGGAAAAGGTGTTGAGACGTCAAATTGCATCATCACTCTTCACCCTGAAATCCTTTTTCTGTTCGATTCTGACTCTCTCCTCGTCTCTACTGCTTCAACAACAGCTTCGTTGTTATTTCTGAGGCTCCCTCTGAATGGCCCCGCGCCTCCATGCACCAGTATTTGTAGTTTTGGCTGGACTGCAGTAATGAGGCCAGCCTCACAAATGCAAATGCATTTGATTGAGTGCTGAAGTTACTCAGATTCAATTTACTCGGGTTTAATTTCCTAACTGGCCGTGGCTGGTTCCAAATGACTTGTTGCAAGTTGTGTCTATTAAGTGGGCGTTTACAGATGGTGTTGCCAACTTCAAACCTTTGGGCATCCTTTATTGACCTTTTTTCCCCAAATAAAATAAAACACTTTGTGATAAATCTAGTGACCAAATATCATCAATAGAAGAGAAAAGCAATCTTGTTTTTTCCCCTTCTCAGACACGCCTCTCTATAGCTCCCATTCAACTGATGAAAGGGACTGCTGGTCAACATGTCTTCTTCATGTGTCGTTGTTCGACAATATAAAATGTAAATGAGGACAGCTTTCCTTCAGCCGTCTTGACTCATGGAGACCGGATGTAATGACCTTTAAGAGTGGGTGTGACATCTATGTGCTTCTCCCATGACTGATGAGGATGCATGGTGATTTGCTGAAGCAGAGTACAGCAGTTACTTAGACGTAAAGAACAGCGACAACGCCTAAGAAGATTGAGACACAGAATGAGACACAGACTTTGACGTAGGTGCCTGCTGACCCGCTCGCTGAGGCTCAGGCTGAGAGACACGTTGAGGAGGAGGATGCACTGACCTGATGCAGCGCTGCCGCAGAGTCACTAAAAGAAACTTTATTTCTCAGCCTCAGGAGCAGAAAGACAATCTGAGAGCTTAAACATTTGGCTTCTACTGTAATAGAAACCTTTGACCTATAATGTTCATCAAGACTTAAAGCGGAAATGTTTCGATATTAAATGGCAGTGATAATGAAATTTTACATATCAAGTTTCCAAGGCAGAGACGAAAATGTAGGATAAAAGTCAAAGGTTGAAGCTCTCACATTGTTTTACTTAATATTTCTTTCAGCTTCACATGCTGAGAATTAGTTTTATTTGATTTATAAACCTTGGAACCTAATACATGTATAAATGTGAGCACAGAGGATAAGACAGAAGCAAACAGATAACGGGCTGTAAAAGACTGACACGAGGATGAACACAACTATGACATAGTGTATATGCTAATTACTATATCTAGCAACATTTAGTGACTTTGTTTAAAGCAGGCTTAAGCTTGTTTCCATTGAATGTAGTTGCATTGACTGTACATAGTGTAGCTACCCTCCGTCTCCTAACAAGAGAACATTCAAAATACAGAATTTCTTTCACAAAAGTCTTTTTATGAACTCAGACGACTCCTAAAGGGCCTTTTTGTTGCACTTCTCTTTAGAAGCTAGTGTCTCCTCTCCAACAGCAGCCTTCCCTGTTTCCATGAAGAAAGCCTGTTTCTATCTCGGCAGTCAACTCGCAACAGCAACACAACTTTACCCGACAGCGACGACCCGCAGATGCTCTTTAACTCTTTAAAACTTGTTCTTTTAATGAATCGATTTTTATCCTCCCACCGTGATAAACACTGTCTCCCTAAACATGCTATAATTACACACAACGCTTGTCAGCTTTTCCTTCTTTTCTTTGGTTCCACACGGTGCTATTCTTACTACCTTTTCTTTCTCTTTTCTTTTTTTTCTGCTCACAGCCTTTTGAATTACCAGCAGTAATTTTTCCCTCATCCATTCTGCTCTGTCACATATATCTCATCTAAAACTGACATGCAGCCTGAGGAGGAAGCACTAAACCGTGGATTACACACAAACACAAAGACACACACACATGCATGTGTACTGTGCAGATAAACAGTACACACATGCATGTGTACTGCGTAGATAAACAGGGTCGCTCACAGAATGTTATGTGTTGTGTTTAAAATGATAACATACATCTGGTTTGTAAGATATATATAAAACAGAAGATATAGTTTGCACAGATTTTTCCGCATACATCAAGTTTTATACTGTGATGGTAAAATGTACATGTATGTGCATGATCATGCAAAATGCTCAACAAATGTTGTATTGGACAAATATTATTAATTAGTTAGATCTAGCTAATTAGTTAATTTGTTCTAGTTAATTAGCTAGAAATATGTAAATAAATGGGTTTTTAATTAGGGTTAACTACATCATTTACTGTTTTAACAATAAACTGCGGGTCCAGTTAGTAGCTTATTAAATAAATTAAACAGAAGCCCCCACATGATCACCAATGACTCTTTCCAATGTCAAGAATGTAATCATACGTATAACTTTGAATCCTTTTTAATAGTGATTTTTATATCTGTATAAATAATTGATTATTGTGACAACTGATTCATTGATAGTTCTCTGTTCCCAGTTTCTGAAATGATTTTTGTTGTTTTCCTGGTTCTTATTTCATCAAGCAGATATTTAAGTTTTAGACTGAGACAAACATCAGCCTGAGCTTTTCTTCATGTTCATCAAAAATATTCACCCACCCCAAACCCTCTTCCAAAGGAAAGCAGAAATACCGTAGTTAATGTAGTCACAGTCACAGCTACTTGAAGCGGATAAAGCTTTTGCTTATCAAATCTTAGGAACATAGCCAGTTAAGCACTGAAACGCTCCACAGAGACAGGCAGGTTGTGGGTCTGTGTCTGTGTGATGCTCCAAATTAAACAACAGCTGATCAGTAAATGCAGATGTTTAAACCCTGTGCTGTTGGAGGCCCACAGGAGGGCAGGTTGGACTTGTTACAGCGAGCTGGGGCACAAGTGTGTGTGTGTGTTTTGCGTGTGTGTAGTGAGCTGAGGCCCTGCCAGCTGAAGCTGTCATCCATTTGCTTATGTCTTCTGCAGTTACATGAAAGGAAAACAGCTCGTGCCCTCCTCTTTCTCTCCATTTTTCCATCTCTCGTTTCCCAGCAGTGCGGGGCAGAGTTGGAGATAAACAGGAATAAATCATCTGCTCTACAAGCCGATCCTCTCCTTGAGGCAGAAGGAGAAGCGGCAGAAAGACAGAGCCGAGGAGAGATGGGGCTGGACAGGTGCAGCTCTGCAAACAAGAACTCATCTGACAGCTGGAAGCAGCTCATATGGCTACCCATCAGCACAAATTTGAAATCGGCGATTGAAATCTTCTCTTATGCAAAACGTGTCTTCACCGAACACAGAGAAAGACAGGTGTTCTATATATACAGAGCACACGGGAGAAAAGGTCAAGACACGCAGACATAAACACACGAGGCAGACAGATAACTGGCAATGAGCAAATATAATGAACGTCAGTGTGGGAAACGGGATGAAAAGGCAGTAAGGAGGGAAAATGAAAGATAACACGGAAGAAGAGGCGGCGCGGTTTGTTAGTGAGTCTGGAAGCTGCTGAAAGAACCAGGATGAGATGTGACTTCAGTACATTGAACTACGGAGAAATCGCGGATGGCGTGCACGTCCGCTGAGCTGAGCCACAACCAATCAGCTGACAGCAGGGACGACGATCCTGAGCGCCGAGCCTGAACCTCCGGGTCTAACAGATCACCTGGACCCCTTCTCCCACGAGGAGACATTAAGGCGTAATTAGGACCCGACACCATCAACAATCAAGACAGATGGTCTCTAATGCTTTGTCCTGACAAACTCTGAGATTGAAAATGCTTAACTTGTAACCTGATTATAATTAAAACATCTATTTCAGAATTTTCCTGAAGTAATTAAACGTACAATATGTAGCTTCAACCACTAGGGGTCTCTAAACCAAAATATTGACAAAAGACCTTGTTGCTGACGTGAAAACGTACCTGACGCGACTTAGGATAATTTTCTTGGATGAGGTTAATTATGTTCTAAGATAAAAAGCTGAATACATTCGCACACAATGTTCTAAAATAAACAAATAATGACAAGATTCTTCGATAATGAAAACATTTTTTAGTGGCCACCCACTGAGTCTGTGCACATTTATCCCTGCCACATTTCCTGTCTGCCTAAAAACATGATCTGTACAAGGATTAGTCCGTCTCACCATTTAAAAAAATCCTTCTGAAAAACAAAAACTTGGATCTTTTTTTTAAGAGTGACCTCATTTTATCACCAAATTTCACTGGAATCAGTTTTTTAGCTGACCTGCTGTCTAACACAAAGACAAAACCGGTGGCAGACAGAGATAACAGATAACAATCATAAACCCTAACTATTTGTGTAGTTAGTCAAAATATCACCGGTGTCCACAGCTGATTTAGCGAAACCAAATAATGTCTTTATGTTTTAATCCTTCAAAATAAAAGTGATTTTTAGCTGCCAGCGTTACCTTTACCACAACCTTTGATCACATCACAGTTCTTAGTCAGGACAGCTCCATCCATTACCCAGTAGTCAACCTCGCGTCCATATTGCACCCCATCTGTTAGAGTGTAGGTCCACGAAGGCTGTTAAGTGCTTAGGCAAACTCTGCAGATCTCAGTCCCAAATGTCAGAGATAGACAGATAGCTTGTCATGGTTCTCCTCACGTACATCTAAACTGCTGCGGCAGATGGCCTGGAAAAATAGATGGGTGCCTTGGTTGGAGGTATAAAGATGTCAGGGAAAGTTCAGCTCGATACTGCACCATATGTTTCTACTGTCAAGAAACCGATGGCGTGTGTGCGCTGCTTTTATGTAGGTGTGTACACGCGCGGCGCCGATGGCCGTCGGTTGGACAGTCACCTGCAGCGGGAAGACACTGCTGATGATGGATTATTATGGGCTGTGAAATGGCTGAGAGTCATCTTTTGTGGGATTTGAGCGCAGTCATTCTCGATATCATTTTTCATCCTGACCCCGACGGGCCATAACAAATCTTTCAAAGACCCAACAGAGAAAGAAAAGGAAGAGGGAGAGAAAACAGCGTGTTGCCCCAAACAGATCGCTGGCTGAGATCCAACGAGAGCTGGACGCTGCCCACTACATCACAGGCTCTGCTTGGAAGGTGCCCCCGTTAAACTGATCTTAACGGAGTGTTTCATCCATAACACATCTTGCCGCTATTTTGTGCCGAGCTCACTTGTAATTGATTTTCTCCAAGTCATTTCACTGCAGCGTTTGGTTCATTATATACTGCATTTTGTTGTTGAGCTTTGTGACTTTTTTTGGTGATTTGAAATCCTATTAAGCCTCTGGCCCGAACCTCACTGAGTCATTTGTCTTGCGACTGTTTCATTGATGTGATATGTGGACAAAAATACTGCACCAGTGAATCAGTGTCACGTGTGGGTGACAGCCTGTAAAGCAGAGCAAGTAAAAACTTATCGTGACAGATTACAATATAATTCATAATTTTAGGGCTACAAAAATAAATATCTGCTAAGCTGTGAATCAATGAAAATCTATTTACAAAGAGAGAAAATAGTCATATATAAAAATATGTATTCAGCATGAATGGAGAGATCTGACAGAAGCTGTTAATCTATAGCTCCAAGGCAACAAATCCTTTTTTAATAAATTATCAGCGAGAAAATATCAGGAAAACCATCGTAATTATGATTTTGCGATATCCAGACACTGCTCCTTCTATTATGTCTCTGATTATGGACAGAAAAGATTCAAAACTTAGAATATGCAGGTCGATCTTTTCTTTTGTGTGCATCTATTCACTGTTTTATCTTTTCATGCTCCAGATTTCACCTACGACCACTGTCAAGACAATTAAACATTAAGTATTCTATCTATCACTATCCTTCATTTCCATTTTTATGCACAAGTTGGTTTATAGGAAATAGTACTAGGGATTAATGTGGGATCTAAAGCTGGTTTCTGCAGAGGGAGAAGAAAAGCTAATGTGGATCTGGCAGGCCTGACATTTTCAAATTGTAGAATGTAGGATTTGTAGTTTTAATTAAGGGAAATCCGAGATCTGAAAAGTTTTAAGTGTCTTTTACCGATATCGCCCTTCCTAAACCATAACCACAAAACACAAAGTGTGATACATGGATTAAAGAGTCCATGCTGTCTTTACTCTGAGTTCATTACTTTTGTATTTGTGCACATTTTCTAAAAGCTAAACGGACGAAACCGAAAAAACACAGCGGTAATCACTGCTGATTTACGTAGCCGATTGGTCAAGCAAGGCAACTATAGCACACAAGGAAGAGATTTCTGCAAAAGGCAGAATTTTTTGAAGAGAGACTTTGGGATTTGGTAAGAAATCTACAAGCATTCATATGATTTTTCCTTTGCGCGGGCACAGGGACAAGTACTTTCTTAAGAGCCGTTTAGTTCAACTCTGCGTCTCTCTGGTCTTTTCACTGTCACCTGAAACAATGTTTGCGAAATCTATCGGTTTGTCTTCATCCTAAAAACCCTTTTCTCTTATAAATGTAGAATGTAAAAGAATATGACAACATCAAAAACTCTGTAGCTTCAGTATTGTGACATATTTTATAATAATTCCATCATTCCAAAATATAACGCTTTATTCTTGTCAGGCACTTTAATACTAATATCTCATAGCGCCCGTCTTGCAATACAAAACAATGCAGCTAATTTATTTCCATGTCATCTGTGTTTCACGTGTTGTGTGGGACACGTAGCTTTGCATAATATATGGTATATAAGCATCTGCTGCATATTTAAAAAGCCTTTCAGTTGTTCTGAGTCGGCTGAAGCCAGTGTTCACATTAATTAGCCAGCGAGTTGTAGCTGTTGGAATCTGTTAGTTACAGCTGGTGTTTCATCTGGCGACTGAAGGCTGGCTGAGGAGGAGAAGTTGTTTCTGTTTACGTCGCTGCTCTTAGAAATGACCAACAGCCAACTCCACCGGCCGCGGCTTCCACTGTAAACTGCCTATATGTCATGCCCGAATGGAAAGCTTGACAGGCGCTGCAACCGTAACTAAGGGGCAGGGCTCGCTGAACTGTCAGTTCTCCAAGATCTTCCTAAATTGAACGTGTGCAAATCCTAAATGTGTTTAAACAGCCTAATGGCCAACGCTGCATGGAGACGCAGAGCGAAGGTTGACAGAGGGCACCGTGTGATCAGTGAAGGGATATTGGCCGACAGCAGGGAGATATCAGAGCTGGCGGGATGGTGGAGCGCGGAGAATATGGATGAAGCAACAACAAAATGGTTTCGCCCCACCATCACTTTCGTTCCTCCCCCCGAGGACGGCTGAGAGAGAATGTCTGAGAAAATACGTGTCTGCCTACTCCGTGAGACACTGTATCATCTATACACAGGAGCATAAACCAAACTGAATAAAGTGTCTACAGCGCGAGATGTGATTGTTCTGTATTCATCCCTCGATATGTCCCTCCTCTCTTCCCTCCCTCTACTCTTCGTCTGGAGCAGTCGTCTCGCGCTCACTCTTTAAGACACCAAGCTCATTTCACACAATTTCAGGCTGGGCGGGTCACAAGATAAGAGGAGCATCAGTTAAATGCCTAATGTGGAAAAACTTCATCTCTGTTTCTATTGATTTTCAGATCGGAGAGAAGAGAACCATGGTTGCTTTGAAGTTGATTGATTATTATATTAAATAGCTATTTCAAAGTGGATTTACTTTATAATTGTGTGAACTTTTCTAAAATCACTTTTAATAGGCCTATGTGAGACCATGTATTATGATATTTATGATCAACCCGTGGAGAGATTTGTGCCTTGAAAGTGTCATATTTTTTAATAATCTTTCCTCCCAAATGTTAATAAAAACAACATATTTTTTTCTCTCTCGGCTTAAGGAGGGCACAATTATCCTTTTATGAAATTGGCTTTAAAGAGGTTTTACAGCCCCTAAGGATGTAAATAAACTCAGAGAGGAGCATGTAATGCCTTGGTCCTAATTAAAACGTTCTAATCACTGAATTTAGAGCAACAGAGATTTCACCTGATAGCGGCGCTAAGCTTTAGCTGCACTGCTTTGTTTACTTATTGGGAAATTGAGCGGTGTTACTGACAGTCGTCATCCGTCTCACCTGATCGAAGCTGTTTGATGCGACCCCGGCTGGTGCTGTGGTCGACGGGCAGGAAGTCTTTGAACCAGGAGATCTCGGGGTCGGGGATGCCGCTGGCAGCGCACAGCATGGTGGCCGTCCTCGTCCGCTCCACCACCTTCAGCTGGGGACCCATGTCTATACTGGGGAAGCCGAAGGGCAGCAGGTCCTCTGTAAAGAAAAAAGATAGATAATTAAAGAAATTGCTAAAACTGGCAGCAAATCATCCATCCGATCGCAGGGATTTCTGTCTGTCTGTCCATCTGTCTTCGGCTCACTTTTCTCCAGAACCCTTCATCTTATCAGCTTCACACTTGGAACTTGTTTTGGAAAAGGCTCAAGGAAGTGCAGTGTCGAATTTGGTGCGGTTTGGACACTCGATACGTTCAATACTAATAAACTTTAAATAAACAGGCAAACAGCGCCTTGCTGTCTGTGTGGAGCTGCGGTGGAGGCAGTAACAGGGAGTCTGTGAGCCATGCTGAACATGTGGTGCTTATATAAAGACTAATACACTTTATATAAGCACTGTTTTGTGTGTTGTATTGTGTGGTGGAACCATATATTAATTTAACATATAATCAAACATGGAAAGCTTACAGGGCTTTTGCCTTGTTGGGTTGTCTAAGGACACAATCCTGTGCATAGTAAAACTCCCTATTTCTACCAAAAGAGCTGCAATAAATCCATATTTGAAACTCTTGAGACTATATAGGCTGATCTATCACTGGGTGTAAACAGGATAGAGAAAGTCATGTAGAGCATTTCCTTGGTAAAAGCCAACGGGTGGGTATAGGATTGGGAGATATTTGGTCATATTTTTTTACATCTATCCCCCTCCTATTGCCGAGGCTGTAATTCACCAGAGCAAAGAACCACTGAAATGAAAACACACATGAAAAAGGTGATCTTCCCCGTATGATACTGAGGGTGAAACAGTATAAGAGATGCTGTATCTTTGGTTATATTCAGTTCCTCCAGACTTATTTCCCACAACAATGACTTCTTCTACGTCCTCAGATAACCTACAGGAAAATGGGTTTTCACTTCCCATGATGAGTAGCGACCACGACTGAATGAACTACAGGGACAACGCCACTCTGCTGTTTTAAATCGAACTGTGTAAGTTTGCCTTACTAGCTTCTACCATCACAGAAACCTCTGTCACTCTGTTTGTGGCTCACGTATCTTGAGAATCGTTCATCTTAGCAGCGTCACAACTGGTATATGTATTCAGGAGGGTACAAGGAGGTGGAGCAGCTTCAGGGTTCTGTGTCACTCAGCCAGTCCTTACTGCCAGGTCACTTTTACAGTTTCAGATAGGGAGGCTGCAACCGGCGTTACCACGGGCCAAGCTACCAGCCCACTCTAAACAGGCAGGTGTAGAACGGGAACTGCACTCATCAGGACAATGATGGATTATTGAGGCAGTTATAGGACAGAGCCAGAGACCCCCCGACCATGCACTGAATCATGCCTGTCCTTCCTCTGAAGTGAAACATAAAAAACAGGTATGGACTCACTTAAAAACAATGATGTGAGAGTCACTGTTCTCCCACTTTTATGTGTACGGGCCCTTGAAAGTAGAGATACTGTCAAGGACATCAGAGTTCCTATATCGTCAGCATGTCCCTTTTTTTTCTTTTTACAGCTAGTCATTAGGTGATACAGAAGGCAGGCAGCAGCAGAGCTAGGTTTTAGTGCGTGTGTGACAGGGTGCCTCGACAGCAGTGTAAACATACCGCCCAATCAGCAGGAGTTAACTTAAGAGCCCACACATGCACAAACACACACAAACATACACACACACACACACACGCACACACAGAGTGTACGTCCCTAACCTAGTAACACAGGTGTTTGGTGACAGTGGCAGTGAACTGTGGGTTTTCTTCCATGGTGTGTTATGTTCTGGTAATGATTCCTGTCTAATAACTATGCAGAGAGCTCCTGAGAAACAGCAGCAGCAATTAGAAGCAGGGATCAAGAGGAGGGGCAGGGCACTGGGGGTAATAAGGACTTGTTAGCCGTAATTGTTAAAATGTACCAACGATTAGAGAGGCCGATCTGCGATGTGTCCGCACGCGCCTGGATATGTCTGATGACGGTGTGTGTGTGTGTGTGTGTGTGTGGGTGAGAGTGTATGTTTGTGTGTGTATGTTGTCGTGCTTGTACATGTTTGTTTCTATAGCTTTGCTCCTATTAGCATCTTCACAGATTTCGTGCAATGTGTGGAATAATGTAAGGACACACGTCCACACATATCCAGGAAGAAAATGAAAGTGTGTGCATCCTGAAAAGCATTGGCTCTCTCTTTCACACACACACACACACAAACACACACACACACACATTCACATTCACATACACTTTCTCTGGTGAATGGGATTAAGCATCTCAGTGACAACAGTCCAGATGGCCAGACACGTAATCAAGCATCCATCAGCCTTCCTGCTTCCTGCTCTTCTTACCCTCTCTATCTCTCTATCGCTCTCTCTCTCTCTCTCTCTCTCTTTCTCTCTCTCTCTCTCGTTCTCTCTCGCTCTCTCTCTCTACATACACACAGACACCTCCCCCATACCTGGACCTATAATTTTATATTTTCCTACAGCAGTGAGGCAATTACCAAGATGGCAATTTGCTTGGTTAAAAAAATCGAGCCCACGGGAGCCTCTAGACGGTCGAGCACAACAGAACCCGTTAAAAGAGCCAAGCATCGGCGCCAAACCCGGAGCCAAACGCAGTCCGAGATGCAGACCGTGGCCACGTCAACTGTCTGTGTGTTTTTCCTCCGCTCCTCCGCTCCTCTCCTCCTCCTCCTCCGAGCCCCCTGCTACCTAACCACATGACAGACAAGCACCATCTGTCTCTGCACACTCTGCGATGGGGATGAGAGGCTGAGTGGAGATAGGATCTATTGCTCTCTTTCTCTCTTTACACAGTCATCAGCTTTGGAGAGACCCCTGTCAGATAGGAATGTCAAGCTGCTCCTAATGGCGTGGCTGAGGGGGAGGAAGGAGAGGAGTATCTCCACGAAGAGGGAAAGAGTCAAAGCTCAGAGAAGAGCCTGGGGAGGATGTTTATTTTCAACACCAGGGTTGGAGCTCAGGTGACGTCCAGGCCTTGCAACATGCATACATCTGCCGACAGAGACCCGAGATGAGGGAGGGGACCATCATTACCTCCCCACACTTCCTTCCCTCGCACACCATCCCAGACTGATCAATGCTAATGTTCCACTTGAATGGAGGCGAGTGGTAGGCCCATTGAGCGAACAGGGAGGAGGAGAAAGGAAGGCGAGTGGATTGATATGCAGGTCAGGAGGTGAGTTCCCCCAGGGTGCGGTATATGCCCTGCCTACATCTGCTCCCCCCTGCCCCCCTACAACCCCGCCTCTCTCCTGAGAGGGTTCAGATGGTCTTTTTATCACTCCGCTGGCTACCACTACACGGACTCCCTGGCTGTTAATTACAGCACGTCACTGCGTTGCTGCTCGGGGCGTGTGCATGCATGTGTGTGCATGCATGTCTCTGTGTTTGTGTGTGTGTGTGTGTGTGTGTGTCTGTTGGTAGAGGGTCTGGATCTGTATTCCAGGCAGGTCTTTATCAATGCTGCAAATATAGTGTAGGTGGACCTTGAACGAAATCATTAGAGAGAGGTGGGAGAAAGAAGGAGATGTAGCTAGATATAGATAGATGGAGAGATAGATATAGAGAGATATATATGGATATAGATTAGATATGGAGATTTATATAAAGAGATAGAGATGGAGATACAGATAAAGATATGGATAAAGATATAGAAAGATAGATATATAGGGATAGATAGATAGATAGATAGATAGATAGATAGAGAGAGAGAGAGAGATAGATAGATAGATAGATAGATAGATAGATAGATAGATAGATAGATAGATAGATAGATAGATAGATAGATAGATAGATAGATAGATAGATAGATAGATAGATAGATAGATAGATAGATAGATAGATAGATAGATAGATAGATAGATACTGCAGATAGTGGCTCTGGCCAGTGAAGTACAGTTCACTGGAGAGTGGAATAGGGGGCTACAGGTATTCAGTGAGGCACATGGATGAGTCAGCCGCTGCTTGAAATAGATACTGCGGGCATGGCCTTGATCACACTTTTCACCAAATGAATCATTTATCAAAAACAAACACTGCTGCGGAAGAGCACCGCTTATTTTTCATCTCCTGGTTAAATTGATAAGACAGCCTATGGAAAAATGCAGCAAGCGTATATAAACAAAAGTATGTGTGTGTGTGTGTGTGTGTGTGTGTTTGTGTGTCTACAGTGTTTGGGGCAACATTGGCAAGGACCACTCAGCATTGTTCCCTGCAGCTTTGTGTTTGTGTGTATTTGTGTGAATTAAGAGGTTGAGAGCGAACATTTTGGCCTGGTTATGTTTGCAGAAGGGCAATCAGGCTTGATGCCCAAAACCAGTCGGTGGAGCCAACAGATCTGGGTAAATATGCAAGTCGTGCGTCTGTGTGCACACAAACACACATACGAACACACATACTGGCACACCAAAGACACACACGCACACGCAGTTAATGGCATAATGCATATGATGCAAACACACAAACACAAATCCTTGTTTTCTTTCTCTGTCTCTCTTTGAAATGCCCTCTCACAAACACAGATGCACTCCCTCACACTCCCCCTCCACACAGAAAATCATCATTTGTCCTGTTTAAGAAACAGGTTGCCTATTCATCTCTCAGTTCATTTCAGTGCCGAATGGCCATGTGCATGAAAGAGGCCTGAATAAAAGGCGATCTCGAGGAGCCTGATTCAGGTTTAATCTGCCGGCGCTCAGCAGTCTTCAGAGGCTGTAATGCTTTGACTCCTATAGACTGCAGGAGGGCTGGAGGGGAGCACTTTAAATGCTAATGGACCTTTATGATAATAGATCACAATACAATGCAGAATCAGACTTTGCATCACAGATCAATCCCGCTAAAAGCCCAAAAGTCCCCACCGTCCTGAGCCCTGCGTCGCCTCAGATCCAGCAGCTGAACTCACGGAACATGATAATCCCACACAAGGCATATTACATACAAACATACGTGAAGAATAGACTGTGAGGGCAAGAATAAAATGGAAGGAGTGAAGATGAGGGGGTATATTTGATGAAAGAGCCAGTTCTCCACTAAAGGTGTGTAATCCTCTCGCAGGCTGAGTTGATACTCTCAGTTGTTTCCGGAGCAAAATTCAGCTTGAGCCGCCAGCCTGCCAATGCAGCAGACGCCTGGGGGGAATCACTGATCTGACTCTGTTGTTCATATGAAGGGTGTTTGCCATGATGGCAGAACATCTCTCCTCCCTTTTCTCCCTCTCTCACCCTCTCCCTCCCCCATCTCTCGCCGCCCTTTCTCCTAAAATGGGACACTGGGAGGTGGGTATAAGCAGGATTACTCTGCACAAACCAGCCACATACACACGCAGATGTGCACAAATATATATACCCATAAATGAAGAAATCTATGTGTATGCTCGTACACAGTCATGAAGGTTGATCAGCGTGCACACACACAAAAACACTCACACACATTACTGCAGTGATGAGAATCTCTCGCCCACCAGAGGTTCTTCCAACATGCAGAACTGCAGATATTCATGTCTCTTGAAGGCGGAACACAACACAACTGCAGCGCCCGTGGAAAAGAGCAGTTTGGGTGAAATGGGGATGGGGTGGGTTTGGAGGTGGGGTGGAGCGGCAGAGAGCCTGTAAAAATGCAAAGAGAGTAGCAGAGGGAGAGAGAGAGAGAGAGTCCGGATAGACAGTCAGGGTCAGGCAGAATAGATGGCTGAGAAAATGAAAGAATGAATAAAACAAGAGCAGAGAAATTAGAAATGAACATAGCTGTGGGCCAAAGAGGCGGCAGCTTGGATTAAAGACAGAAAGATATAGTGAGGAAAAGAGGAGGGAGGAGAACGATGAGTATGGAATAGGAATTGGAAGGGTAGTGTGATGACTGCGAAGTCACAAAAAAGAAAGAGCACCCTTACCATAACCTACCACAGCTCCTGTCCATTAGGCCGCCTATAGAGCAGCAGCCCATATCCTGTGGCCGGCCACAAGCCCCTCACACTGTACAACACTGCTATTAGTGTCGGTCAACCATCATACAGAATGATGAGATGAAACGCATCAGGGGATGAAAAGACTTTTCAGTAGACGGGTTGGTCGGTAATGGAAAAACTCCTTTCTGCTTCAGTTGGTGGACCTTTTCTCCCTCGTACCATGGCTGCCCAAAGACAACTTTGGCAGACATTTGTGCACTTAATAGAATTTGTGGAAGACATGGACTATCATACCGTACATTACTAAGCCTAAGGTAGATTTTAGTGGTGTATAGCTTTAGTTGAATAGAGTCAAATATAAGGAGTGGAGTGAAAAACTGGGTCAAGTGCCTATAATTAAATGTGCCCTTATTTTCTTGATATTTGCTTTAAATGTATTAAATTCCTGTTGTGAGATGCTAATAGCGAACTTATTTAGCAGCATATGACAGTGATAATGTAATCTGAATTTGTTAATATCTGATTCAAGCCTCTGACTCCTGTCTGTCTATGGTAACACACAAGGGTAATTTTTATAATTCCATGCCAAATTACATTGTACATTTTTTAGAATGGATTGAATGACCACTAAGCATCTGTTTTGTGGTAAATACAGGTAATTTAATATGTAAATTAATTCTATTTCATTACATTTATGAAAAAATGTCACTTTGCAAACCACTTTGCCCAGTGATATTAAAGGGACAGCTGACACCATATGGACAAATCTGATGGCTTATAAACACTACACATCAGTTAGAAAAGTACTTCTGCTACAGTGTGTATCAGGCCCAAGGCCACGAAGGGTATTAAAGGAGCTTAGCCCCCTCTTTTGCCCCCTCTTTACCCCCCGTCGCTCTATGTATAGTGATAGAAGAAAACAGTGGTTTCAGAACCACGGACAGCTCTGGTTGTTGAGTGTAGGATGTGTGTGTGTGTATCGTAGCTCTTTACCCAGCTTGGTTGGTAATAATTTTAAGTTCACGTGAAACACAGTAGAATGAGGATGGACACCAGAAAAATGGTTTAGTAAGAATAAATAAATCATGCCAAAGAGCCCAGCCAATGCCAGTAGTCCCAGCAGCAGCAATGATGTTGCCAAGGCCAACATCAAACTAGCTTCCCCGGCGGCGGCCCCCACAAACGGGGTCAGAGTGGGTCCACTTTCCAACGGTCCTCACAGTCAGCCTGTGCATCCTTGTTCGAAATTAACAAACGTTATGGCTGGTAATGCTCTGAATGTGACCGGTGCTGTGTGTCAAATATTGCTGTCATTCATTGCAGTCCAATAATCTGTTGACTGGACGGAACACATCATCTGATTCGGAAGAATCAAAGGCAGCTGATTTCATTGTCACAGAGGGGAGAGAGACGTCATGGTACACTGATCCCAGCAGGAGAAAAGTTTACACAAACCGGAACAGACACACATGGCCACACACACTGTGCGGCTCGCCCTCGAGGTGTAGCTTATGTGGTAATGTGCTTTAGATTGGGGCTGTGTGTGCAGGGATGACGGGCCGGGTAACAGATGGACAAGAGTCTATTCCCTGGGCTACCAGCCTTCTGCTTACAACACAGCCCTGCCAACTGCACAATCCTCATCCATCGCCCGCACTTCTGCACCCCTCCACAGCTCCCACGAACATCCCATTCTATCTCTATTGTTTCATTCCATCCTGCTGTGTTACTCAACATGCTCTCACCTCCTCAGCTTCCATCATACCTTTTTTCACCTCCTCTCGACCTCTTTCTCCTCCCTCTCAATCTCTTCCTCAATTTCCCCTGGCAGAATTGGGTTGTGTGCCAAACCGAGAACTAATCCCCTGATTTTCATGTAGTAACAGCCCGAACAGCCATCCCTCTATTTCTTCGTCCTGTCGTGCTGTGCTGGGCGAATAGCCAGTGCTCAGATCCCATGCTGCTTGCAGCCACGCTCTGTGACTTTAGTTCATAGCATGTTGGAGCACCACATTAGATACGTTTCCTTCCAAGGAGACAGTGTATATTTGATTAACACCCTGACTCTGGCAAGAAAGCTCAGTGATTGAAGAGAGCTGGGACGCTGAACTACCCGTTAGCTAGCACACTAGCTGGCACTCTCTGTGGCCGGATCACACTCTACTGCACTCAGAGGGACTATAAAAAGAACAGTTTGCTGCAGCCCGCTGTGCAGGCAGGGTGTGGCCCGGCTCTTTGTCACATCTACAACTGACGGCCCAGGCAACCGGGGACAACATCTGAAGACAGGTGGGTGCTCACGTGGAAAAAGGATTGAGATGGGGTTGTGCGCGGTCCTGTGTGTGGTTCTGTGCCTCACCTCTAATAATGGCCAGCTTTGCAGTGACGAACACCTCTCCTTCAGTGTTGCGTGCCACGCACTCGTAGATGTTCTCATCCCGGGGAGCTCTAAGCGGTTGGATCCTCAGCACGGCGCCCGCACCCTCGTCAAACTCTACGGTCTGGACAACCACAGGATCACAGGCAAACACAGAAATAAATCAGTCACAGCAGAGAGAACACATTGATCACCAACAGAACTGTCAACTGTCACGCCTTGTACATTTTACTCTAATTGCATGACAATAAGTATAGTTATATAAAGCTTAAAAGCCTGCTTCACCTCCTCTGCTGTACAGAAATTAAGGGTCAGGCTCATGTGCAGAACGTGTACCTGTACATATGATCCAGGAGCAGGCAGCGTGTCACTGTCTGACACAGACACTTCAGCAGGGAGGAAACTTACCAACAGGGAAGGTTGGATCCATTGGCTGAAATTCAGTATCTTTAAGCATTAACTCACCCTCCTGCATCAATATAAAGTCAGCATGCAGGCTTCTAATGTGAGGTAGTAGCCTCTTCGGCGGCATTTAGCTTTGACTGATATGTGCTTTTAATAGAATGTTAAATATGATGCAATCAAATTGTTATGTGTCAGCTTTGTGAAATTTTGACACATGACAATGTTTCTGTGAAAGTCGGCTATCATGATCGATTTTATTCAATAGATTTTGAAATGTGTGCTTTTATTAGTTGGGTCTCAATTCAGGGACAGTTTCTTTGTAGGCTGCATTTGAAGACTACAGCAGTGCAACGAGGCTTTCACATTTTGAAGGCTTCTACAAATGCAGCCGGCAAACGCGTCATTTCGTTCCCGAGCAACGAAGGCTCCAAATGGGTGGATCCTTCTTGGACCAGCCTATCACAGGATTCATTGCACCTTGGTAACGAACCCCTGACAAGGACATAACAGGATCTGCGAGCGACGACACTTCTGATGCTTACGCTTTTACTAACAGCCTTCAGTTCAACCAAACAGCTAATGGTACACATGTACAACAAAGGGGCATTGAAAGTTTTTCTTCATGTCCAACTGCTATGCTGTTGCTAGGCGACGACGGTGAGGGCGGTACAAGCTGATGCAGATCACGGAAATCCTCCGTAGACCAGACCAGTCTCGTGGTTTCTATGTTGCCCACGAAGGAGGCGGCCCCAGAATTGGCACACAGCTTGGATGTTAAAGAAATAATTCAACATCTGTTGGAAAAACACTTATTTGAATTTCCACAGAAAAGACTGTTAACTTTCAAATGTCTACTTTCACTATAGAACTAGCTCTGGGAAATAATTATTGGATCCTAATAGTAAAAAATCTGGCGTGTTTAGGAGACCACTATTAGGGGTTGCAATTTGGTGCAGTTCCAAATAAAGATCCTGATCTTGTGGATTAATTCATGGTTTCCTAAGGGGACTGTTGCAGCCTTGGCAGAGGTACGTGCTCTACTGAGTGTCTTTCTAGTTTTCACATGCATTTCACAAAATGTACAATTTGTTCTTTAAGAATCAAGGTTTAAGCACATCTGGGAAACGCAATTTGTATAAAAAACAATTACTAATTCAACAAGTTATAGGCTAGACATAGTAATTAGTATTATATAAATACATGTATTAATATATCTGTATTACTGGATATATGTTTCTGTATTTGTCATGCTGCTACAGTAGGAGTTGACGGCTGTGCACTGTGACAACCACCTCGATACGCTGAGAGTTGACCTTCTTGCCCTTCTTGTTCCAGTAGACGGCAGGCTTGGGATTGCCGGAAGCTTGGCACACAAATGATGCCACACCCCCTGACACTCCGATCTGGTCGGTGGGAATCTTGGTGAACTTTGGCTTAGCTGAATGACAGAGAGGGGGAATGGTGGGAAAGGACAGAGAAAAATAATCAAAATACAAGCATGAAAATTGACCCCCTTATACTGAGAGTACAACAACCTACAATAACCCCATGCTGGCCACGCCCCATTTCCCTGTAAGGGACTGGTCAGGCTGACTCGTGTCCTGATGGCTGTGTGCTGTGCTTACTTCCTGGGTATCATCTAGAGGACACGCTGAAGGACTTCCTGTGGGTCATAAATAAAAGATGGGGCTGGGCTTCACAGGAACATCTCTCTCCCTCTCTCCCCCTCTCTGTCTCTCTCTCTCTCTCTCTGTCTCTCTCTCTCACTCTCTCTCTCTCTCTGTCCGTCTCGGTGAGTCTCTGTATTTCTCTATTTGCCTCCTCCAGGACGGACCATCCTCGTCCTGCTCGCAGCACAGGCTGTCATGACACATGAGTGTTTCACAGGTAGGAGAAGTGTTGGCTGCAGATTCACAGCACATAACTGGTTTAAATGTATTAATACCAAAGGTGTCATTTTTCCGCCTGCACACTCTTACACCTATGAGGGGATTTGCACTTGCAGATTCTGACGATCTTCCCATTATTCTAATATACAATGAATATATCAACAATGTTAATTTCCAATCTCGAGGGGAACGCATTCTTCTCTGCGTCTGATGTCAGGTGTACAAGTGTGGCAGTTGCCCTGTGTAAGAAAACAGCAATTTCCAAGTCCAATATTGAGCCCACAGAAGTGAACCTATATTTTTCACAGTGGCTGAGTCAGATCAATCACACAACTTCATGCACCCACCCCTCTGCTATCTGTCTGTGGCCTGTTGCCATGGTGCCCAGCTTAACTCCTCCTCAGCTACAGAATAGCTGCGATCCATCTGGGTGAAGTCAGGATGACCCTTCCCATAGCAACCTGGATCCCTCCTCCCACTTCCCCCTATGTCTGGGTGGGTGAGGTCCTGCTGTGTTGATTCACTTACACTTTGAAGACTGAACAGTAACAAAAAGGAGAGAGAGACGAAGAAAAAAAAATAGCTTACCAAATAATCACTAGCAAATTCTAAAGTCTGTTTGCACAATCCTCCCCATTCCTGCTGTTTTCACTGGTTAACAGCTGCACAGACCCCATTCCGCTTTCTGCACCATGGCTTGACAGTAACTGGGGAAACACTGTGTCAAAAGAGCGCTCCTGTGCCTGCTGCACTGTGGTATGCCTCTTAAAGACCCACTTTGAATGTCATAAATAAAGTGGTATCATTTTATGCTTGTCATAATCCTCCACAGAAAGAAGCAAAAAACGGTACAGAATAGTCAATCAGAGTAAATTTATACTTCCCATTTTAGGGCTCAAGAGCAGCATATTTCCTGCCTGGTAGACTCTTAGAGAGGCAGACAGAGAATTGAGCAAATTTAGCTTTTCCCCCTCGCCAACAATATGAGAATATGAACGATCCAAAAGCCCACAAATGAAAGTACGAGAGTAGCTAGCTTCTCCTGGCCGTGGGATTATGAATAAATTCTGTGTGCTTCTTCGTGAACATGGGCTTCAGTGGCTTTACGTTGAGTCCAAAATGTTTTTTCTGTGTTCTCTTAAATGCGCCTCAACGCCAGTCCTCGTGTTAAACTGACCCCACTGGCAGTGTTACAACTTAAGCCTCTTGTGAAAGCCAGGGAAAAGCCCTGCAAGGCACCGACTCTGGGTGGATTTGCACTCAACAGAAACTTGTTATCAAGGGTTCGAGAGAGCCTCCTGGAAAATGAGGGAGTAATGGGGAGCTCTGTTTCTTTAATGGTGGGTTTCACCTGACCGTGCGGGTCTGTAGCATTGATCTCCCACTTGTCTGTTTTTAATGAAACCAATGTGTAACCTGTAATCATCCAACTGACTGACTGCTGCTGCACTCTTAGCTTTGACTGACTGGCTGTGATATAGTGTGGTGAGCGTGTCATGTGAAAGAAAAGCATTTTGAACCCTGAGGTTTGTTTCAGGTCAGGCTAAAAAAGAAACACGAGTTTAATTTGTCCATTCGGAAAAACTTCTTCTGGGGGAAATTAGTGTAAGTGCATTACATTCTGCCTCGAAAGAATTTACTTTTGGCAAAGATATTAAGTGCAACCAGCTGTGGTCTGACACGCCTTTGAGCCACTTTTAATAATGCATCTCTTCCTGTTTGTGTGTGTTCACTGTCAGATCTGTTTACGTCTCTCGGCCAAATTTGTGCAACTGAAATCATCTGTGATACAAAGATAATGGACAGAGTTGTGGGCGCATGTGGGGGTGCATGCAGGAAGAAAGATTGTGCGCCCGAAATCTGAAGAATTTAAAGATTCATGACCTCATTTTCATGGTTCTGCTTTTGTTTGTGTTTAACTTTAGCATCGAGCTCACCTTTAAGGACTTTTTGTCCCCTGCTTTTATGTCAACTTTTTTGCCATGATAAAAAGTAATTTAGAAACAATTTGCCAAAAAAATGGTCTGTCATAAAACATTTACTGTCGAGATGACATTTCATTTCCTATTAATTCCTGTTAATCTTCACTCCCTGTAACGCTCCTATTTTCCGTGTGCATTAATCATTGAGCTCTTTCATCTTAGCAGGAGAAATCGTGAATATGATGAATGTTTGCAACAAAAATTCTGCAAGGATACGACTCCCATTAGGGAAGAAATTACAAAATACATTCATCTTTGGTGAAGGAAGAATTTGAATAGTACATTTTGGAGTAGATTTTTTAAACCTATCACCTGCTACACATATTGTGCATGGAGAGAAAGGAAAGCAACTCAGTTGGATTTTTCTTTACTGTGTCCGGAGAGAAATGGAAAAGGAGGCATCATTTGTTTTGCATAGATACACAGCAGGAGGTCAAGCGGCAGAGTTCTTCAATCCCAGCACATTTAAACAGAAAATTGTTGTTTAATTCGACCTCTTCAATGAATTGATGATATTTCAATAGATATACTCCCCCATAAAAGATAGACAGATAGATAGATAGATGATAGATAGATAGATAGACAGACAGACAGACAGACAGACAGACAGACAGACAGACAGACAGACAGATAGATAGATAGATAGATAGATAGATAGATAGATAGATAGATAGATAGATAGATAGATAGATAGATAGATAGATAGATAGATAGATAGATAGATAGATAGATAGATAGATAGATAGATAGATAGATAGATAGATAGATAGATAGATAGATAGATAGATAGATAGATAGATAGATAGATATGGATAGATAGATAGATAGATAGATAGATAGATAGATAGATAGATAGATAGATAGATAGATAGATAGATAGATAGATAGATAGATAGATAGATAGATAGATAGATAGATAGATAGATAGATAGATAGATAGATGGATAGACGGACAGACAGACAAACAGACAGACAGACAGACAGACAGACAGACAGACAGACAGACAGACAGACAGACAGACAGACAGACAGACAGACAGACAGACAGACAGACAGACAGACAGACAGAGAGACAGACAGACAGATAGATAGATAGACACCTACCCAATGGTCCACAGACGCTGCTCAGGGGGCTTGTTATCAGGACCATCAATAGCAGCAGCATACACAGGGGAGAAGGGCTAAGGCTGAGCCCCAGGATAGGCCTCCTGGACTGGGCCAGAGCGCCACCTGTCCTGGGCAGCGGCATGGCAGGCACCGCTGTGGGCGGGTCGGAGATGACGGACACTCAGGTAGGGCCTCACTCAACAGGGATAGGCACTCTGCAGACACAGAGAAAAAAAAACATGAAGGTCAGCTGATACGAAAGAAAAGCCACATTTCCTTCCATCCCTCTGATTCATCGTTCTTTATTTAGAGTGGCTGCTGAAATGTCAATGCACCATGAGGGGGAGACGGGAAAACATACAACGATCCATACAGATGTGGAGGATGTGTCCTAATGAAGAAAATTAATAGACAAATTCATGCTAATGCAGGATTAAGTCATTTGATTTAGCCGGCGCACTTCTAACTTGGGATTAGCAGCTCAAGTAGGCCAGCTCTGACTGAACTAATACCAGAACAATAGAGGCACTGCTCAACAACTAAGACGAGAAACAGACCAAAATAGTTTTCAGCGTACTGCCTCTGTATTAATAAGTCTCCTTTTCTAGCGAGCCGTGAAATGAGCTGCAATGATACATTTTTAAGAGGTTATTTTTTTCCTCTTTTCTTTTTTTCCCCCCTCTTCTCAGACATCCTAATAATTTTCATTTTCAACTCTGGCCTAATTCCTCTCAGCGTTCAGTATTTTCGCTGCTCTGGTGGCACATAAAAGTGTTAATGCAATAAGAGTGCGCCGGAGTGATGAAAAACACTAAGACAAAGAGGATTGAGGGGTCGGCGGGAGACACGGCTGAATTCAATAACAGCGAATGTATCAGAAACTGCGCTTTTAATAGATATTCACCCTCCAGTTAATCCCTCGCCTTGGGGGAGGGAGGGGGGGGAGGGAGGCGGAGGGGTGGGAGGTGGGTCTCCATCAGTGTTTTTTGCTCCTCTTTCCTCAAGTCATTGGCACATGTGGACGTCGGAGCATAATTCAGCTCTGTCTGCTTACAGAGATTTAGACAAGCTGTGCAGAAGCGCCCTGTCTGGGAGTCAATAACTCCTCAGTGCTATCGAGTGGTGCCGACACCCCACCCCCTCGGCCCCATGTGTCGGAGCGCAGGTGGGGAGGCCCTATGAGAAAGGCGCCTTTGTTAAACCTGTCCATACATCAAACTCACGCACGTCTCCGGGCACAGGATAACGTGTAGATGCTCTCGGAGGGAGACACAGAAAGTATTGACAGGTGACGGGGCTCAATGTGATCGCCACATAAATATGCGGGAAAACGCCCATGAGCGCACGCTTGGCCTGACACCCCTGATGCACTGGCAGCAGTGGAGTAGCGGCGATTTACTAAATGAAAGAGGCATTTCTGGTGAGCTACATATTCAAAGACTCCTCCAACCACTTATTGAGCTAATGACCTGTTCAAACACATTACTGTCTGCCAGCCCCTACACTAAAAATAGCTCATCTGAAAAACATGCCTGTCTATCTGATCCAGGCTTTTTTCTTTCTCCTCGCCACTCTGCCCTCGTCTTATCTGACGACGCGTAATAGACGTCGAATAGAAAAGCTTTCAGCGTCCCCGTTTTCAATTGAACAATGCGATAAGAAAAATCTGATCAGCGCTCATTCAAGCACCATTGGCAGCATGTTAAGTAAATTCTCCTCTTACGGAAACTCAATTTGCAGCCGTTAACCTAACTAGGGCTACTGCTCTGCGTGGAGCCACACAGCCACTGAAACATTAGGCGCTCCTCCTAGCGTGTAGCAGCGTCTGCTTCCTCCGTCCTGCGAGCTGGATTCACCGAGGCCTCCATATCTCCCTATGGCCTCAGTCTAACCCTTTCTCTCATTCTCAGTTTATCCTGCCCTCCCCTGTTTTTCACCTGCTGACAGAGCCCTTCTCTGCCCCACCTCTACTCGACTCTCCTCATCCTCCACCTAATCCTTAATCTTACCCTCATCTCACTCCTGCATTAGTCTCCCTATTCCTCGAAATCTCCTCTTCTTTCATCTCATTCCTCCCCTCCCCTCTCCTCTCCACTTTCCTCCTTGTCCCCCTCGTTAACCTCTCCTCTCTCGACGCCATCTCTTCTCCGTGGCGCCCTATCATTCATCTCCACCTCCGTCTATTCTCACTCTAAAACGCTGCTTGTATCCAAATCCTCTTCCTCTCCCCAGCTGCCCTGCACCGGCTGCTCCAGCTGTTGCTGGTCCATTGACACAGTTCAAACAAAAGGGCTCAGAGCATCCTACAGCTGTGAACGCTGAGGGACCGAGCCAAAACAGACGCACAGAGGCGGCAGCGGTACACCGGCTAGGCCAGTCTGGGCATGTCTGTGCTCGTGCTATTGACGTCCCTCTTCTCACGACACCTAGATTGCAACCAGCCATGCACTTTGCTTGTCAGAGGGAAGAATGTAATTAAAAGGTGATCATGGACTGATGGCACCGGGGATATTCTCATGACTCAGGCCCACACAGCCCCCATATCACAACCTGCTCTCCCTAATCATCTGGCTCAGCATCCAGAGAGAAGACAGCAGGGGCTGGTCTTATTACCTTTTCACCGCGACAACACAGATGGTCAGCCAGACAGAGAGATTGATGGGGATATGTGCGCTATTTATTGCGGGGAAGCAGATAATGACACCATAGCTCAGGTGGTGAAATGTACACCGGTTATTGTGTTCCATCAGGATGATGAAATAAGGTTGTTTAGGTGGCACCTAACCTGCCCCTGCTGAGCCGGGGCCCTCGGAAGATGACATGCTTTGTTTTTCTCACCTATCACTGACACAACCCCCCGCTCCTCCCCTCACACACACACACACACACACATTTTTACCCATGATGCCTTTTGCCACAAGTGGATTGACATGGTCTCACAAGGCCTGTCTCCATGACAACCCGCTCGGAGCGCTCACAGAAAGATCAGATCTGTTTCCTGCGGCACCATGCTAGCTGAGAGATAGCACACCTGATAGGAGCCCGAGCTCTGTCTCTTTCTCTTTCTTTTATTCGGAGGGAGTATCTAAGTATTGCATGAGTGTCAGGAAGCTTGGAAAAAACATAGATGCTATTTTTGGGGGTGGATTTTTGAAGTATGTTTTTTTTACAAATGTTCAATGCACCACAAAACTTTGTAGGGCTTGAACAATCCATTGTTACTCACCGGTGATTCTAAACTTGCGCTCTACGCTAATATTTTTCAAAGCACAAAAATAACCTTGTCTTGAATTATGCATGGTTTTGTGCGGCAACTTGGAGCAGAAAAGTTTGGAGTGGGAGCTGTGCAGTAGTCGGAAGTGAGAAGAGGATGGGACTGATATTACCTCATGTTTTCTGTGACCCTACACCCTGTAGGCAAATGATGCTCACAAATGCATGCACACCCACAGGACCAACCACACACACACACACACACACACACATACACACACAAAACGCAAATAAAAATGACAGATGGCAAAGCATCATGGGGGAGATTGGCACTCACTCGCTCACACTTCCCTTCACTCTCTCTTAGACACGCAGCCCACAGACACACAAATATGTGGACACACACAAGCGCACATACATATACGTGCACACGTCGAGGATCAGAGGCGCAGGATGAAGCGCGACTTACTGCAGGCATGAGCTGCGCCGCCCTGGTTACATTTTTAGCAGTGGAAATAAAATATCTGAGGCTCCTCTCTAACAAGAAAACACACCTGTCACTCAAATACGCTGATTCTTTGCCCTGAATATAAATGAATGTTGAGACTCGGGAGTCTGAGGTAAATCTCTGTGAGACTTGCCTAATGCTGGAGGATGCTGAAACCAGGACAGCCCAGTGCTGCATACCTCCAAACACTGGGACATGATGGGAAATATTGACAAATAGCAATACCATTTCCAACCAGAGGTGACTATTTTCCTCACTGGTGAGGATCCATGAATAAGGTTTCCACTAGAATCCTAAACCGCACTTCTTAAAGCAAATATGGCTCATGGAGACAGTAAAATCACACCAAACCTGGAGGCACGATAGGAAAATCTGTAAATGTAATTAATGATAAAGTGATGTTCTATTCAAGCAGTGTACTGCTGGAATAAAATGAAGTCAATGACATGGATTCTATCATTATTCAACTAAAACATTCAATTATTTAATCCTGACTATTTAAATTTCAGTTCACGTCACTAAATATTTTATCTGTTGAGGGACTGTTGTTTAGACAAAAAAGGCATCTTAAAACATCACTCTGGTTTATTGTGGTTTTGCATTTTATATTCTTGGATAATTAATAATTAAACTAAATAACGAATGAAATTACTTATCAAAGTTTCAATTATTAATGAAGTAAAAAAATGGGATATTTAGTAAAACATCATTTTAACAAACTGTTTCCTTATGAATTCATAATCGCATTATCGCCTCATACTTTGTTGTTTTCACACTGCCATCTTGGCCTGGTCTCTTTAATTCAAGTTAAATATATAATAATAATCATGCAAAAAATTTATGCTGCTTTATTAAATTCAGAAAATAATAATTTCTATGCTTATGTTTTATAAAAATGTATAAATGTTTCATGTTTGAAAATACAATAGTACTATGATTACATCTTGGATTTCATTATTTCTATTTATTTGTTCCTACGGCCTCTGTGTCCTAGGCTACAATGGTCAATGATGCTAATTCTGTAATTGTGTTGACAATGTGATGAAAGTGGATTTTTGATTTGCATATTTTAAAGATCTATGTTTTGACAAGTTTATGTACAGTAGGCATTCAACTGTGTTGTGTGTGTGTGTGTTTTCAAATCTCTCACACATCACATGTATTTATCATACATGTATTTATCATACCCGTGACACGTAAGCTTTAGTGGGGAAACATGGTTTTCAGAAGACAGTTATATAATGATATCCAAAATATAATAATAGCTTTCTTGGGATGATGAAGAAACCGAATTAAAAATTTGTATCCACCCACGTCGTCTCTCTGGATTTCTCTGGCAGGGAAAATGGGTTTTGCTTGAGGACCCAATTTAATTAACTGATCACCTGCAGTTAAAAGGGTAGAAGACGCAAACTAATAAGAACTAAAAACACTAGAGTGTCAAACTTTTTTTTATGTAGGAGTTCAATTTCCTCAACACTCATTTCCGTCACGTTAACAGCAACAACAACTTCCCCGTTCTCTGCCCCCTTCCGTCCAATCCAGGCCAACATCAAAGCATCAATGAAATACACACCAGCATGACTGTTATTTATGACGACTGAAGCTGTCAGATCCCTGTTCCCCCCATTTTTTAATTCTGGATGTGCTTCAGGCTTTGCTCGGCACAACTCCATCTCAAAGCCAGGACAACACATGGATTCGTGATGAGGAACAAAAGGGAGGAGAGGAGAGAGAGAGAGAGAGAGAGAGAGAGAGAGAGAGAGAGAGAGAGAGAGAGAGAGAGAGAGAGAGAGAGAGAGAGAGAGAGAGAGAGAGAGAGAGAGAGAGAGAGAGAGAGAGAGAGAGAGAGAGAGAGAGAAGCGTGACTGAAACGGTCTCCTGGCCCAGTGCTAAAATAACCAAACTAACTTTCACTTTGACCTCAGTCTCTGCATGTCTAGGACAAAGCAGAGCTGTAGCAGCCTGACAATGGTGCGGTAAACGCACACCCACGCATCTTAAAGGGGCCCCAAGGTCGAGGAAACCACAACAACAGGAGGAAAAAGGGCATCGGGTAATGGATGCACCGGCTTCACAAGAGCCCGGCAACAGCTGGACGGGCTCCGGGTAAGCAGGAAGTAAATTACCAAATGAAATAAAAGTACATATAGAGCAGATTACCAGAAGGGGTCAGAACAAGGAGAAAACAAGTGTTTATGGGATTAGTGAAGCTGATCTGTTGACAGGAAGTTTTGTCAGTGCTGCGGGAATGAAACAGTAAATCTAACATTTTCTTTTAATGGAGACTAAGAGACTCAAAATACCTGTTATTTATATGTAGTTGCTCAATATTAGTTTCATTACATTGAATAACACAGGGCTATTCTTAACTTTTATTTCATCAACTGTTGCTCTTTCAATCAGTCATTAATGTAGCGCAACTGAGTTTAACTAAGCTTCAAATGTTACACAAAGGGTTTTGAGTATTATATTGTGAAGGGATACAGAAGTATTACACAGTTGTTAAAATATTTCTTTGAAAACACAAGAGCCAACAGAGCCAAATAAACCTGCTTCAGCTGCAATAGAGTGTAACACTGGCCACTCACTTTGAGAACGCCTCTGGTGTCTGAAGGAAATTTACCATTAATTATTTTCATTGGCGTCTTAGGGAATCCTTGTAAAAATAGTTTTAAGTGTGGGGCCAGCTACGAGATGGCTCATGACCATAAAACATTCGATTTAGAGTGAAAAGGACATTGGAGAACAGAGAAAAGCTAACGGAACAAGTACATAGTTAAACTAAGGGTGAGGGAACTGCGCATCCCATAAACCATTGCGACCACCCCATTTCCAACGACTGAGGATAAAAATGTGATATAAAGAGTTGTGGCTCCTACAGGTGCAAATAACCTAATTTCAAAATCTCTTAGCTTGTGGTCAGTCTACCTTGAAGGGCTGATAATCAATTCAAAATCTATATTCAGTAAATTAATGAAACTATATTTTTGAGCTCTTTTGCTGCTGAATGTTTTGTACATTTAATATTGTTTTAACATAAGGTAAAAGAGTCGTGGCCTAAGAGTCACTGTGAATGTGCCCATGATGCTTTAATATGTCCCGAATTTGCTTCAAAAGTGATCGATGTGCAACACTGATGGAGGAAAACCTTGCAGCCTCAATTTCGACAATTTTCATGCTTTCAAATAAGTGGAGGGATTACTTGCTCCTCCATGAGCTGAGTCAAATTTTCAGCCCCTTAGGCGCATAAACCTCTTTCAAAGCCTTTGGGGAAATGCCAAAAACTGCGTCGTCATCTGGCTAAAACATCCCAGTTTTTTTTTCTCAAACCTTCTTCTTGCAAAAACAAAATCGACACTTTGCAGAATCTCGCCTCAGAGGTAAAGGTTTTTCGCACCGACAACAGCAGACGAACAAGACGCGTTCACGTGCAACACGGGGACACCTACACAACCCTCACTCAACGCAAACCACGGAACGCAGGACTCGCAAAACACCCAAACACATTTCATCATTTCTCCCAGCGACCTCTGTCTCACTGCTGCCTGCTCTTCAGAGGCGGCCCGTCTTCTGTGCAGCGGCTCATTACGCAGGCTGATGGCTGAGTCCTTGTCAACTCACTGTCCAATTAGCATATCTAAGGCTGGCTCACATCTGAGAGAGCTGTATGTACATACTGATGTCGGCATAGCTGTGCAGATGCATGTACATCCCTAATTGTTAAACAGCTCTGACATAAAGGCATAAGGTAAATCCTCCAATTACTAGAGCCAACACAAAAAGCTAAATTGTCACACACCCTTAGTACATCATTACTGATTTGATATGTTAATGTTTGCATTAATAAGGGCACAGTATGTGGAGGAAATAATAAGGAGAGGAGAAGAGAAATATCTATTAATTTATCTTCACCATCATTTCTCAATAAAATGAATGACCAAAAGTCCATTGAGCAGAAAACACACACACACGCACACACACACACACACACACACACACACACGCCAGTCGACACACCGGCAGCCAATTAATGAGCTTCTCCTGGAGCAGAGATGAGGCTCCCTGACAACAGAGAGCACCTTCATCTTCCTGGACGTCACTGTCATCATCCCGGCCATCATCACATTTCAGTTGTGCTTCATTAATGAGACATGCCAGCCATTTTTTTTTCTCCCCTGTTTCACATGTTTAACAAAACCTACACATCAGTCACCAGACAAAGTGCAGCGGATTGGAGGGCTTGCTGATAAGCTGACGGTGAGAGTGATAACAGTAGCCTGGAGAAACACAGCGCTTTGTTTTAATAACCTCGTATTGATCGATCAGTCATATACAAATATCCAGTGGGGATGTTATTTATGTAAGATGCATTGAAGGTCTCCAAATTGATTGTTTTTGTTATGGTTTACAGGATGAGTTTCGTCCTGTGAGAGCACACGACATGCAGCTCATACAAACACACACCTGGTACATGTGTAGAGTTTCACCAGCTCTGCTCTGAGCTGCTCACCATAACAAACTGCGCTCTGTAATCTTGGAGGAAGCTTTTATTCATTCTTTGCTTATGTAAAATACCTCCGGTCCCTTTGGGGGCTGCTGGTGAATTTTCTGGAGACTCATTGTTGTGTTTGCCCGGGATCCATCCCTCTCCTGTGTATTTGTGCTGCCATGGTATCACCTGTCTACTCTTGGTCACATGATACCTCGTCCACTGAGAGCTAATTATCCCACAACTGCAACAATGCTCTGCAACACCAGTTAGATCTTCCACAGGAAATTAACTCCGGCTGTTTGTTATCTAACGGAGATCCATTTAAATCACAAAACTGTGGCCAAGAAAGTCGAGTACTGATAACTCACATGGTCACAAACTTAAAGAATTCATTATTCCATTGCAAGAGTGATTTCTGAGGCTCTGCATGCTGGTGAACAAATCCTATTTGCGTGGCGCACAGGCAACCAGTCCCTGCAGTTCTGTCACTAACCAGCCATTGCACGACTTCCTGATGGAGATGAGATTTGTGACGCCAAATGAATTTCTCCTTGAGGGACGATAAAGTTGTGAATGGAATTGAAAACAGGAGTAATGGAGTAGAAAAACTGCATTTGTCCTCCGTCCCATTGCAGAATTCCGACGGTGAGGGTGTCTCTGTATGCGAGGAGACGAAACGCTTGTCGAGGGTAACAGACTTGCGCATGGATGCTTCCCACCAATGACTGGCCATTACTTTCACCTCCCGACAAACAAATACTTCATCTAACCTGGCACCCTGTGCACTTCGGAGACAGGGTAATGATGAAATGCCACAAGCAAATGTGAGCCTGTATTCAGGAGCTGTGTCAACCACTCCCTGCATCTCCACAGACTGCACAATGTTCCCACTGACCCCTGAGGGACACCAATCTTCTGGCTTTCAAGTTTTCTATCAGTGGGCTGTGATGGGAAAGAGCGGTACAGCTCCTGGACGTCGTGTCTTCTCCACCCTCTCGGTCCTTAGGAAGAGCAGAGTTGCTTCACTGATACAATACTGATGCTCTTTCACATGGCATTTGGAGTGACACCATGTCTGTCTTTTCTTTGCTTTTGGGTCTGGAGCACCTTTTTCAACAGACCACTTTTAGGTCGGGGGCCTTGGCATTTGGTCTGCCTGTGCTTTAGCATTTTTGCATGGTAACATTTACTAATTAGCAATACTCCCCATTTCCACAGTTATGTTTTGTGTCTGTAATTCCGTTTCATATACTTTACTTGAAATGCGTTTCTTTTACAGACGACTAGAGACACCGCTCGAGGAGAGGAATGAAGCGACGAAGCAGCCTCTATTTATAGTCTGTCAAATGAGCGGAAATAAGGTTTACATATCAAGTGATAAAATGTATCTGTATTGTAAGATTAGTGGTTAAAGCACATTATTCATGTGGAATAAATGAACGTATATGAATGTGATAATGACATTCAACCGCAGGTAACACATCAGAGATCCCTGAGGTTGCCGTAGGAATCCATACGCTTCTAAGTGTCTTGCATATATATACACTTTCCGCTATGTGGAAATGTGGTGTCAAACACAAGTAGCCTACAGTTTATAATGATGGGACTAGTTTTGCAGGTATTTATCCACATTTGAGAGTATTTTATCGAGTAAATTAAAATGTTTAAGTTCAACAGTTCATTAAAATGTCACGCAATGCACGTTTGTATAACACAGGTCTTAATAGCCCTGGATCGATAATAAGAGTTATTATAAATATGTGCATTATTTTATAAATATGTTCATGACAAGAACATACAATTTTGCTGTAATTATCATTCAAATGTATTCTTCTCATGGATAAGCAATTAAAGTAAAGATCTTCTTATATTATGTTTTGAAAGGTCTTAATACTACTTAAGCACAGAACCGGTGGAAAATTAATTCACCCAATCCTCTATTTATGCACTAAAGTGGAGTTTTTATATTCCAAAGAATTTGAAATACTCGTCAAGTGTAAGTGTAAGTTACAAAGAATATTCTGGATCTCGAACCTTTATCATCAGCGGACTGTTCCCCTCATAGTGGATGCTCCCCACTCTTCCTGCAACTTCTGATTAGGTAGTTTGTCTCGTGCTTTGTCAGCCATCTTGTCAGTCAGCCCTATCCTCCTAATGACTCCTGTCAGTCAGGGATGTAACTGTCAAACCCAATCAATAGCTACACTTCCTCCTCCCATGATTGGATAATGAGCTGTGTACATCAACATGTTAAGCCATTTTCAGTGTGATCGTCAGCAGAAGGAAAAGCTCAACGCTTTTTTCCTCGTTGCAGTCCATCGAAAAATTTCCGCAGAGGAGAGACTCTGTAAAAAGTTTGGAGGAGGACAAAAGAATGAGTCGGCGGATGAGGGTTGACCAGAGGACAGCGACGGGGGAAGCGATGCCCTCCTTTGCATTCGTGAGGAGAGGGGGGCTGGGGTGGGGGGGGGCACGGCGGAGATGTCTTCAGATGTGGCAGTTGTGATGAAAAGAGAGGCGAACGACTGAAGACAAGAGGTGGGGAAGAAAGGAAGCGAAGAGAGGTAGTGGAGGAGTGTGCATTATTCATCCCTGCTGACACATCAGAATCTCTGATTCATCATCTGCAGAAGGGCATCAGTCAAGTCACAACCCATCTCTTAGCCTTCACTCACATGCACGCACGCAAACACTGACACATGACGGACACACACACTCACACACGTTCAAATGAGCTGCTTGAGAAAGGGATAATTATAGGTCTGGTTTGCTACAGGGATCTTTAACAACAGACTCTGCACAGGTAGTTTCTACTGATTGGTTATGCACCATAAAGTACCTGAATAAATACTGTGTATGTGGTTAATGTACTGAGGTTAACCAACAGCTGAGGACAACACTGATCAAACATTTCAATTCTGTGGGATACCATGAATAGAAGACTCAGCCGAGCACAAACCTCCACCGAGGCCCAAGTTTCTTTAAATTCAATCAAGCTGCACCACATGTCACAGTCCCCTGGTTTTTCTTTCATCAAGACACATGAATTATTCCCTGGGAAAATAGTGAAAATGTGGAAAAATGTCCTATCTCACCAAGTTTAAGAAGGTGAAACGACATTCTGGCCCCAAATCTCGATCCACACCAAAATGTATTAGGTTCTTCCCTGACCCGTAACACAGCATTCCACCAACTTTCATGGAAACCTGCTCAGTTTTTGTGTGTGTGTGATCTTGCCTACAAACGCACAACCAACATATAAAATGGACAGGGGTGAGAACATAACCTCCTGGGAGGAGTTAAAAGGCTAAAAGGTGATATATCTGGGTTATAACTTGCATATAACTTTTACGGGTATTTATTGTATACTTGAATGTATTTTTAGTCACCTTAATTATCTTTAAATGACAAGGCTATATTTTCTTATTCGTGAATTTAATTGGATGATCATTTCTCTTCATTGAACATAATAATATGACCCTTATCAATTTGAAACAAATTACATTTCAGTGGCAAGAGCATTACACAAATATTTGCCTAATGCAATGAATACTCCATGATGCACACACTCAATATTTGTTATGGCCGGTTTTGAGTTTTCGTCATTAGATGTGATGATTAACGACGGCACAATGTGAATTCATATCAGTGAAACACAGCTGTGACCACGGTGTGGTTGCCCATACACATCAAAGAGTCAGGGGCTGACTAATGCGGTTGAAAGTGAGAAAGTGCAATGAACTGTGCTCCACAATACAACTTAAATTCCTATTTTGTTTGCATTTCAGAATAATGCACTAGCCACTAGAATTTGGCAAAGATGTATTGACATAACTAATTTATGTATGAAATTTAACAGTATGATCATAATTTGAAGTACAATCAAACATATTCAAAAAATATATGAAAAGCCGATAAACAATATGCAGATTCTTCTCAAAAGGCTCCCTGATTAAACAAACATAAAATTTAAAATGTACTATTTTATGATAAATCCATATTGTCAAGGCAGAGGAACCACTTCCCCTTGTTTGTTGCCCTCCTGAGGTTTCTTCCTCTCTTTCCATCAAAGACTCTCCTGCGTATTTGTCACTCAACAACAGGACCTGGAAACAAGCCTGTCGGCCCTAATGGCTTCATTCTGCATGCTGTATACACTGTGTTCAGCGGCCTCTGAATAAACAGGAGCGGAGAAGACAAATGCTCGCTGTTTGGGAGGCTTTGAAAAGGTCAATTAATATCAATGCCGAGACAACAACAAAGTTTCTGTCTGCTTGGAACACAGGTGGCTACGCTCCCAGCATCAAAGTTGAAGGTCTTGATGTTCTCCCTCCTTCCAGCTTACTGGTGCAGCAAAGCTAATGCACCCGTGTGTATGTGCATAGAGATTCTGACAAAATCCATGCATGGCCAGAACATGTTAACACAAAGAGGGGAAGCAGAGAGTGGAGCAGTCGGGGATAGGCTGCTGTGAGAATCTGGGAGTAAGACTTCAACCAGGCCTTTGACGTGAAACCAAAGCTGCACCACTGGGAGCACACGTCATCCGGCATATTTGAGTCTTGATGGATCTTACAGTGGTGTCTGCTTGGAAGGAGCAGGAAACCATTAAGGCCTATGGTTGAACCCTGTGAAATGCTATTTAAGGGAGTACATGCCATCACTGATTTCATAATCTGCTGCTCTGAACACTGCTTAGATGAATACCTGTGGGGCCGAGCATCTCTGGGCTCACGGAGGAGAATATTTGATCTGTTTCCCAGAGACAGACAGGCGTAGGAAATTTGCTAGCTGAATTATTCTGCTTCCACATAATGTTTTTTGCCTGTCAGAATAATCCAAATACCCACATCCTGTTCCCTCACGTGGATGTGGCCTGCCTTTGTGAATCCGTCTGTTAGACAGGGGAGTGGAACCTGAAAAGACAGGGATGGACTAAAGAGAGGAATCCATGTGTAAAAATGATTAAAATAATTAGGGATGTGGAAATGGTGTGGAACAATAACCAGCAAACGCACAGTGGCCCCGGGGGAAATTTCCCATCTGTGTGTGAGGAAGACCTCCCTCGGATTCACCACGACAGTGCGATTTTCCAGTTGACACAGGCCACACGGCGGAAAACACAGAAAAGAAGCTAAACAGGCGTTTGGAGTGTACATGATTAAATCCCAAACAAGCAACAGCCCTCAGAAAATGAATCGATGTATCGTAAAATTACACTCTGACTGTACGCCTGAGTGGCTGCGTTAACAGCATATATCCTACTGCGTATAATTATAGACATATGAGACTATGGACTACAAAACACTGCCTATATGTGCAGATGGGATCGTTTTAAGTAATGCTCAGGAGCAGCACATGCAGCTGCCACTCTATTGTCTGGAAAACAGTCTGGCCAAATCCATCCATCCATCTGACCACCTGGTGTCAAATAAGCAGAGGTCTTACAGAGTATAATATATATGGTCGTGTCCGTGACAGTTTCCTGAAAAGTGTGCAGAATGGTATTATCATAATGCAATTCCTACTTTATTTTGGTTAAACTGAAATATGATATTAAGACTTATATAAGTCGTGATCTGGCTCCTCTTTTTTTAAACAGCCTTGACCAATCCAGGATGCATGAGCTCCATTTCATTTTATTATTCGCCAACGTTATTATCTATTGTTTGCTCCTCTCTCTGTTAAATCTGACATTACTTGATAATGTGTTCTACCTGGAGAGGGCTCCCATCAGGAGAAGCCACTTTAAACGAGTGTTAGAGGAACAAAGGCTTTGCCAGTCAGTCTACCAGGGTGCCTCATGCTGCCCAGCCAACAATAAGCAGAGGGGGGGGGCGACGAGAGAGGGGACTCGCACTGGCACGGGTGCTGTTGCCAACCACTCTAATCCCGCACAGCCCCGCACAGCACCGCACAGCCCCGCACAGCCCCGCCGCGGTCTCCATTTTCACCTCACCGATAGAAACAAACTCTCAAGTGATGCTGAGATAACAGACGCTCAGGAGACTCCCGGGCCAAGCAGGGCAGCCACACGGTGTCATTTTCACTCCGCCCGGTGAATATGCCCTTACCTGGTTAGTTTCCAAAAGGTTACTCGACATGTGAAAAGAAGCCGTCTGGGTGGGGTGCATGCAAAACATTAAAGTGAGCGAAGAATGGATGCACGCGTGGATGCTGCGTTACCTTAAAGGGAAGCTCTCCGTCTTCCTCTCTGTCTGCTAGATTCATGTGGGTGGGTTTGCAGCTGGAGGCTTCCTCGGATACATGTAATCCAGTGGCAGCGGCAGCGGAGGAGCTCCACTCGGAGAAAGGTCTGTCTTTGTGCGGGACGCGTGCACACATAGCCCGGCGTTGCCCCGCGCGCACCGTCCTGGATGCTCTCTGGCCGAGCGGACCGAACCTCTTCCCTCCGGGAGAAGCGCAGCGCGGCGGCGGGTCACGGCTGCTTCCTCAGCCCTTCTATCGGGAGAGCATCGCCGGTCGGTCGGGCGGCCTCAGATTGTGCTGGTTGATGTCATTGATACTCTCCTGCCTTTCTTCCTCAATGCCCACCTCCTCCTTTTCCTCTCTCTCTCTCCCTCTCTCTCTCTCTCTTTCGCTCTCTCTCTCTCTCTCTCCTCCTCCTCTCCCTCCCCACTCGCTCTCGCTCTCGCTCTCTCTCTCCCTCACCGGTGCTTCCTCCCTCCCCTTCCCCCACCGCACACACTCATGACGTGATGCAGGCAAGCCATCTCCAATGGCAACCGTATCCCCCATCACCCCTATTACCCCCATTACATCCCCAACACCCCCCCTCCAGCTGTGGCTGTATCGCTGACTGGTGCAAAAGAGGTGGCTGCTGAGGAGGGATGGAGACGGAGGTAGGTTGGTGTGAATTGGTGACTGATTTCCTACCCCTCTCCACCGTGCTCCCCAGGGGCTAAAAATGAAGATAAGCACCTTGAAACCCTGTAGATTCCTATAATACAGTGTCTAATCATAGCTGTTGGCGGGATTACAGCCAGAGGTGCAGTATCAGCTCCTACAGAGCAGAACTCCCTCACTGAATTAGAGCAGAGATATAGCTGGGCAAACACAACTCACCATGGGACATCATGGGGGAATATTATTAACACCACATGAGTTAAATAATACCTTAATATTGAAACTATTGTTGAGCATTGCCTAGATTTGGGAATTAAATGAAATGAATGAATTCTCTGAAATAAAGACGAGTATTAATCCACAACATTTACTCACAAGCAAAAGTCTGTCTTTAAACTTAAAATAAATGAAAGGCTAACAATTACTATGGTTATTATCGATATTGACTGATATATTTCTTATTTTTTGGACTTCTTCGGTCCTGAATTGTTTTATCTCAGCCTATTTTGAAAAGCACTATGTAATCTTTTTTGATTAGTGCTATAGAAATAAAGTGATATTATTATTGTTTACACTGTATTAGGCTAAATAAGGTGTTATTCTAATATATATTAATCAGGTAAATCAACCAAATGCCATCAATATAAAGTAGACTCCAAAATGCACTAATGTTAATGTTTTTATGTCCGTATTACAAAAATATATAGACATTTCATACAAAACATTTTCCAAGGAAGGCATGTAAATAGATGCAGGAAAACCATCCAATAAAGAACACCTAAACAAATCCTATTTTTGATCCTATAAGATGCGACATATACTGACACTGGCCTTTGTTTTTTCTTTTAACGTTTGGTTATATTTAGGTCACACAACATGACAAAAACAAGCGCCACTAGGGCCAAGTGTGAGGTGTTGGAGTACGGTGTTGGGAGGTTGGCACGACGCTCCAGGACTAAATGTGAAGGAGGCTTTTGTTCTGACCACCCTGCCAACAGGCTCAGCATCAGCAACTCTCACTGCTTTTTTGCTCTATCACGTACATTTACAAATGTATATCCTGCCTTGCCTCGTGGCTTGTGAAACAGTCTCTTTCTCCACAATTCTCTCCCAATAAGATGACTTGACAGAGTGTGAGAACGAGTGGAAAATTAACCAACTGCCATCACGTCTGACGGTAATTGGAAGCTACTGTTTTTGAGTCTATCACACTGGCCTCGAGGGACAAAGGCTACCACTCTGATTGATTTTTCTTTGTTGACAGTGACATCTAGTGGGATGTTACTATAATGTGTTGTTGCTTTTTACTGGAGGTGGGAAGCGTTAACACAAAAGGTTCATGAATCCACCATCAACTATTCATGTGTGTCTATTTTGATGGCACACCATAAATTGTTATGACTTCATGACACTAAAAATAAAAAATATAGAAGATTTTAGTTATTTTTGACATCCTGCCACAATAAAGGCTGCTTCCTAGATTAACAATCTAAATTTATGTCTGAATATCACGATCACTCCTCTGTGGAAGACGTATCGAATGTCGTTGCTGTTTTATTTAATGACACCTGAGCTGTGTGGATACATGTTGTCACGAGCGTTTGTGTCCCCATTTACCAGCTGCAGTTCCTCAGCCAACCGTACCAACATGACACCTGTCACATTCACAGAAACAATGCACAGCAACAAAAGCAGATTTTTCTTTTTTACATTCAGCTAACGTTACATCAATGCTCATCTTTAAACTTATCAGCCCATATTGTGTCTGTTTCCTGTCTGAATAATGCAGCCTCTGTTGTCTGTGCACTGTCTCTGCCAGTCACCCTGTGACCTGCCTGACTGTATAGCATTACACTAGTCCCATTTTCAGAGTTGAAGCTAGGGCAAAAGCCCTAAAATTAGCATGTAAGTGCCCTGTCTCTACCACTGCCCGCAGCAGTGACGTTAATTGCGGTCTATTTATACTTTAAGGGAGCAGGACTCAGAAAGATCAAGTTTCTGTTATGCTATATTTCGATGTCCTCGAGTTTATGTGAAGGGAGCAGTGGGAAGACCTTGTTTAATATAAAGAGCTGAATTTAATGGATACTGATATTTTTCAATGTTGTTCTAATGTAACGCTAAAAAAGAATGTGGCTCCCACTCTCTCAATAATATCTTTTTATAAACCTGGCTGCTCTGATGGGGCTGGTAGTGTCTTTATGTCCTGTTATTGAAACCATTTCAATTTATCTAAATGTGCGTAAACGTATTACTGCATATGCTGCAATTGCAGCAACAACAGCCTGAGCAAAGAACTAGTGACTAGTCAAAGCACAGAAAGACTCACTTTCTAAAATCATGACAAGTAGAAAAGACACTGAGATCAGCCACAAACAAGCACACACATCCTGCTGTGATACTGAATTTTATTCAGGTATCTCCAACACACTTTTGTTCTTGAGTTATCATCAGTTAAACGAATCGGAGCCGAGAGAGACGAAGGCAGCAACAGTTCGTATCCTGAATGTAAGTTGTCTATTCAGGATTTATTGGGCCTCTCCGTGTGCATTCAATTTGGTGGTGCTTAGCATTAGACAGACAAATTAAAACATTCATGATGACACAAGATAAACAAAAGAGAGACTATTAAAAATAAGACTACGATGCAGGGGATGGCCGGAGCGCCATCTGTTCCATCTCAGTGAACTGCATCTGAGGTTAAATGGAAAATTCACTCCAGAACAGACTTTAAACATGACTTTGGACAGTTAACTTGGACAACAACAGGTATCACAACAAATGCCCTGTTTCCGAAGCTGCTTCTTTGACACTGAATTTGTGACATTTCCCGTAAGCACGGGGACGTAGGCACAGCTTAGGCTCCAGCTTGTTCATTTGGACGAAGGCAGACACTTTAAGAAAACATTCTTAGTTCATAAATTCAGAGGATAAAAAAAAAGATATCACTGCCAAGAGAAGCAGCCCCAGGTCTGACTCATCATCATGTTAAGATGAACATGTCAAATTCAAAAAGAATCCAATATCCAAGGTAAAATCTGTTTATGCAGTGAATTTTTGCATGAAAAGAAAAATGTTTCTGATTGGAACATCACATTCTGCATAGGGTATTAATGCCTGGGAGGAGTGTTAGCCAACTGTGGTGTCAGCTCTTTTATCCCAAATCGCAGGGTGTTTAAAGCAATGACTCTACACGTTGTCAAATCATGTCACAGTCAGGAATAACAAACTTTTCCAGTTGCTGATCTTCTTGAACAAACAGTTTCATGAAAGTCCCCACTCTAGATTACAACGCCTGCTTCTAATCTGCAAGATAAGTGAGATACTTTTCATTTTACCACCCATTCACAGTCTGAAACAAAACCTAACTCCATAGTTTACATTTGGCACAATGAATTCAACACCCTCTCCTCTCACAGAAGTACAGCAGATGGTTTAAAGTGTGTAGAACCAGACCAGCAATCAAGTTGGGGTAATGACTATGTTCAAATACATCCTTTCCAAATGAGTTAGCAAAACCAGAGAGCCATCACATTCACCCTTTGATTTATGCATGTTATCAGGCTAGTTTAATCAGATGCTTCCCCTCAGTAACACAAAACCACATCTCTCCTTCTGTCCAGCCACCTTCAAACACACAAACACACACACACACACACACACACACACACACACACACCATCATACTATAACTCTCCATTTTCAGTGGGAGAAACAAAAGGGAAAAGGCATATAAGCCAGTATCAAGTGGATGTTCTCCCAGATGTAAATCGCAGTACAAACCAACAGTCACTTTAAAAGTCTGTGTGAGAATTATCCGATATCTGACCAGGTCTCAGCCAAAGACTTAAGCCCAGAGGCTGGATGTTTATTGCTATGGTTTGTCTGATTATTATGTTGGGGCCGGTAGCAAAGCAGAAGTCAAACAAGGGGCCACAACAAAGAGAACGGTGTGGAGGACAGTGTTTGTGGCAGGTCATAATAAAATAAAATAAAATGGGACAATATCAGGAGTAGTGCAGAGGTTCCTCGCCGAGGGAAAGTAGTGGAAGTCAGTGCAGCTCAATGAAAGCCTCCATCTCCTCAGAGATGAGTCCCCTGTAGGGCAGTCTGTGCTTTTCAATAGCACGCGCCGCCAGGCACTGGAGGGTGATGTAGTTCAGCGGGTAGAGGGCAGGGTGCCCACTGCTCTGCTCATCCAACAGCTCATAGGCCGTCTTCCTCTGTGCATTCGTAGCGTCAAGGTGAGCCCCAGCCTTCATAAGTAGTGCCATAATCTCTGGACAGCCATTGTTAGCAGCGATGTGCAACGGCGTGTTGTTCTCGCAGTCACGAGAATCAACGTCTGCGCCGCACTCTAGCAGCAGTGCAGCCACCGCATGGGAGGGGAAGCGGCCGACCGGGTAGCGGCCCACGGACGTGGTTTCCTTGTCTACAGCCATGTGGAGAGGAGTGAAGCTGCTCCGGCCTCGAGGGTTCAGTTTGAGCAGCCGATACACTGTGTGCTTCTTCTGATGCTCCTGCTCCGCGCTGCACTCCAGCTTCTCCAGCAGGAAGATGAGGTGGAGGATGATGGAGAGGGCCTTGGTGAACTGTGGGGCCTCTGGGGGGTTGTCCTTCTGTGCCACAGCTCTCTCTACCTCCCTCACGCTTTTCCCCAGCACGGTCATCAGATCATGGAAGGTGACGCGTGTCGACAGGGTGCCTTTGGCCCGGTCTTGAAGGACAAAAGAGAAGAGCTCTGCGAAGGAAAGGAAACTGGAGGCCGTCATGGGACTGAGGGGGTCTAGGTTGCTCTGCTGCATGTCCAAAGCGTATTTCCACAGGCTGATGCAACGTTCAAAGTTTCCTGAGTCAGCATACACAGCTCCCCTGTAGCGGATGTAATAAGAGGTGTCTGGGTGGGACGGCCCCAGGATGCGCTCTCGAACCAACAAAGCTTGCATCCTCATTTCATCTGGGTCTGTGATCAAAGCTTCCAGGTCCTCAGCCGTGTTCACCTCCTGAGCACAGCCATAAGCAGGGATCGGGGGGCCAGGTGGAGGCTTGGCCAGGGATCCAGCTTTGTCCCCGGGCAGCCTCAGCTCCATGGCCCTCCTCCAGTACCTCATCGCCCCTAAGAGGTCACGCTTTTTGTCCACAAAAGTAGCCCCGAGGAGTTCAAGTGCATCGATGCGTTCCTCTCTGGAGGTGCGGGGCTGGTGAGCCAGATACTCCACGATGTTGGTGTGACCTGTGACACTGGCAGCGAGCAGCGGGGTCATCCCGTACCCGTCCCTCTCCATGCGGGCGCTGCACTTGAGCAGCATCTTCATGATGTCCAGGCTGCCCGACTCCGCGCAGTCGTGCAGGGCGGTGTTGCCTTTCACGCTCTTGCGGTTGACATCGGCGCCGCGGTCCAGGAGGAACTTGGCGATCTCCTTGTGGCCCTTGTAGCAGGAGATCATGAGGCAGGTGTGGCCGTGGCGGTTGGCCACCTCCATGTCGGCTCTGTGCTCCACCAGGTAGCGCACGATCTCCAGGTGGCCGTCGAAGCAGGCGGCCCTCAGCGGCGTGGAGTTGGTGAGCGTCGCCTTGTTCACGGAGGCTCCGTGCCTCAGCAGCGTCTTCACCACGGGGAGGTGACCGGCTGCCGAAGCCGCCCACAGCGGCGGAGCCCCCTCGATGGTCTCCCCGTCAAAGTTAACCGACCCCCCGAGCTCGACATTAGCTCGACAGTGTTCCAGGAGGTAGTCCACCACCTCCAGGTGTCCGTATCTGGAGGCTACGAGCAGAGGAGTGCCTCCCTGGGTCTTCTCCTCGGCCAAAGCCTCCAGCTCCTCGGGACTTTTGTTGCCCAGTAACTTCTGGATAAGTTTGATCTTACCATCTCTGGCGGCGTTGAAAACCGCCGTCGATATGTCCATTTTACAGACTCGGTGCCGCCTCGCTGGACGCCAGCCCCATAACCGCCGGGTCGTGTTCAAAGTGACGAGTCCGCCTCCGCGCAACTCAGAGCCGGGACCTCGGTGTGGACTCGGTTTCTGTCCCACATCTTTCTGCCATTTTGAGGCTGCTGTCAAGATGGCGTGTGTTGTTTGACAGGTCTACGTTTGCGATTTCCGCGGGGCGTTGTGGGTGGCGTAGTTTTGGGGGAATCCCTACTTCCGGCAGAGCCTCGCCTTTCGCTCTGAAAGCAACTTCATTTCCCGTGGTGCATTTGGGCTGAGCGGCGCACCAGCTGACCGGTTGGTTTGTTATGGTCGCTCGAACCAACCAGCACCGTGGGTGTGTTATTATGGTGGAGACAGAGGCGCAGAGTCAGCTGATACTGAGAGCGAGGAGTTTACTGTGGTGTAATTGTGAAAGTACGGTTATAAAATAATTGTGAAAATAGAAAAAAAATTAAATATTAAATAATACTTTAAGCTAAATGTTATAAGTAAACACAATAAGTTAACGTGGCACAGTCACAGGCTGGGACTTCTTTATTATGATTATCTCAGCAATAAAATAATATAATCCCACTATAGTATGTGGTAATTGTTAATTATCACATTTTATTATTGTATATATTTTTTAGTGTTTGTCCTATTGGCGACGATTATTACAGTATACTCGAACTGATCTGAATATTGCCACAGTGAATTGAGAAGATAACAGGACGTTATACTGACATGAATAATGACATGCATTATGCTGCACATGACCATCAAGACCTTACACTTACTGGAATATAGAGTGTGAAAGGTCAGCAACCTTGTTTTATATACATGTATTCAGCGTGGCGTGGAGCCCTGAAAAGTGAGAATATTGCATAAATTCATGGAATATGTTTCAGATACAGATTCCTTTATTGGTCCTACACACATGCACACACACCACATGCAATGGGGGACATTTGTCCTCTGCTTTTGACCCAGTCGTGTGAACACAGCACACAGGACACAACACACAGTGAACATACAGAGCAGCGGGCAGCCATGGACAGCATATTAATTAGACAGTGTTGTCTAATCTATAGTTTTAGGAAATAGAAAACATTTTCATCTTCTTTGAGCTCACTAATGATTGTGCACAAGCGTACTTGTCATGACATATTTCAATTCTTTCTAAGTTCTGAGTGTTTACATTTTTTTAATGAAATATATATTTCCTTCTCAGGGTCACAGCACCTGCCCAGATGTATATGGGCAGAACTTACACTAAAGACATCCAGAGGAGGACACTCAATTAAAAGGGACCAAAAGAGGTTTAAAAACTATATAATTTTTAAGCTGTGGTGAAGTGTCTTTCTGGTGTTTACCAGTAGAGGAGGCAAAAGATCCACACTTGGCTATTGCTCTGTATTAATCAGTTGGATTTGGTCCTGGATGCCTGACAACCAGTGTGCCTGACAACCACTGTCGACGAAGAGTAGTTTTGTTTTTTTCTTATACTTGTACAGGCTATTCCTGCAGTAAAAATACACGTTTATCAACCAAATATTGAAAAAATAAATCAATTTTATTTTACATCTTCATTGCACACATAACTTGTGTCTGAAACAGGAGAGAGTGTGTACCAGCCTCAATTAAGGGGGGAGACTTTATTAATCTACCAATATTCTACGGTCTGCCCATAATTAACTATTTGAAACTTACTTTGAGGCAGACTGAACAGGGAGTTTAACTGCACACAGACAATATTGTATTTAGAGAAGCAGGATTAAAAGCCTCACAGATGACGCCGAGCACAGAGGAGGGTTAAAAAGCAAATCCCAGGGCTCCATCTTGATCCTGAGGAGTTATGAGCAGACACAAATCACAGAGACACCGCTGCAAGAGTGAATCTGGTATTGTTTATTTGTCAGATCAAAAGCATTAACAGCACTCATATTAACATTACATCAACAGCATATCAAATCTAATGCCCAAAGATAGATTCTTTCAAGTACACACATGGCTTTAGTCATTTCCACAGGCACGTGCAAAAACACACACGTAACTTTACTGCATTGTTACAAAAATATAGCTCCAGCTTAAACAGCATCATCATTGCGTCACGGCCGATATCGGACTGGGCCAAGTCACAATGTTTATCAGAGAAGGCAACACTTGCAACTCAATACACAAAGAGAAATACACAAACATGGAACATAGATCAACTGTTCACATTTACTGGTAAACATGTAAATAATGGTGTTTTGTTTGGCCCGGACTGACCTCTGTGAAAACATGAATCTAGTAAAGTTGGACCTTCAATTCTAGCACTTCCTCTGCTCTGTGTGCTTTGATGTACATGACACAGTGTGCCAGATAAAACTCCCCTGTCATGAGCATACTCTCATGTGTCCAGTAGTTATCAGATCTTTGAGCAGTAGCTGGAGAAGAAAGGGCCCTCAAGGTGGGGAGATGCTTGTTTTCACCAAAGTCTTGACAGGAGGTCCCTAGAGGACTTCCAGCAGCTCGCTGAGCAGCACCTCCCTCTCTCCTAGCAGCACATCTCTCTTCAGACTCGTTCCTTTGTTCACTACTTTTATCTTTAAGGCCAGACTCTTCACTTTTGCCTGGGGCAGCGCGTCAAAAAAAAAGTCCTCGTTAAACACTGGATTCCTGCTATTCTTGATGATGGTGCTCCTCTGTTTCTGCTGCTTGCCAGGGTTCAGGTAAAGTGCCACACAGCAGTTGATGCTTTTGAGATCCGTCTGCCTGTCATAGAGGGCCTCTGCCGTGAGCACTCGAACCCTCAACCGAGCTGACTCCGGGTCGTAGTGAGTGCTCAGCCTCAGTGTCCCCCCCTTGTGGAGGTTGACAGTGTGCTCGCGCTGCAGGAGGTGGGCTGCTGCGCCCTTCAGCCCGCTGCTCTTACATCCTCGGAAAGCAGGAGAGGGGGGGGCAGCGCAGGCGGCGGCGCTGCATGTTGGGGCTGTTGTCGGCTGAGCTGCAATCATCGGTGGAGAGAGAACTGTGGCGCGCCAGGGAGCGCTTGGCCCGGGACACCTAGAGGGAGACGGAACAAGGATAGTAAGAGGCCGCATGTTGATCAAACACGGAAAACACTTGTTTGAAACACATTCACTGAAAACCAACAGAAACCAACATCCTCACCTTTGCTTGTGTCTCCTGGGTGATGGAGCGTAAGAGGGAGGCAGAGCGGGACAGGAGGGGGGAGTTGAAAGGAGACGACTCTGCGGAGGAGCAGGTGTCGCTCTCTCCTCCACTAAAGTAGCGGTAGGGGTTGGGGTCAGAAGGGGCCAACAGCGTCCCCCCTTGGGGGCGCCTCTGTGAGTTCGGGGAGGTGAGCGGGCTGCCGGGGTCGCTGTGGAACAGGCTCTCCTTGCGCCGGGTGTGGGGGGACTCCACCAGGGTGGAAAAGCCATAAGAGGTCTGAGCCTTAGGGACATACGGCAGGGACATGGCAGTCTGTGACTGAGGGTCTGCATTGGTGTTGACGCCCGCACTGACCCTGTCCGCAGAACCGGCACCGGGCTCATCTGCACTCTCTATTTGGATGATGTGACGATTGGCTGACTTCTGCAGATTGCGTGCGTCTCCCCCCAGGCGGGAAAACATGCGAGGGCTGCAGGGGTTCTTGCTGCTCCGAGCTCTGGGGCTCTGGCTGCAGATGACATTGTCAGAGGCTGAGGGTCTCAGGGTGGAGAGGAGCTGAGGTTCTGGGGCCAGAGAGTCCTCTGGTGGACAGCAGATAAGTTTAGGGGGGATAAAGAAGTCGGGGATCTTGTCTGGAGTGAGGACATTTGCATAGACAGAGATAGGAATGGCCTCTGCCATCTGCGGGGTTTGAGATTGTGTCCTTTTACTGCTCTCCACAGAGCTACGGAGCTTCTCCAGTAGCCACATGCCCACTCAGACGCCTCAGCAGCAGCTTTATCTGTGAACAGAAGAATGATGCATGAAGAGGGGATATCACAGCTGATCATTATAAAGAGCCAAAACAACTGATTTTCAGTTGCTCCAAATATGGCAAAAACCCTAAACATACGAAAACAAACAAACAAGCTGAAACATTCCCTTGAAACATGAAGTGATGGAGAGTTAATGTTCACGTTGAAGCCAAAAGGCGAATTTCTTTCACAATTCAGACATTGCATTTGTTTAAGCTGCTCCAGAAAGCACTTCAAGTCTTTGATTTTATAATGACATTTATACTTATCGATCTAAACAGTGCTTTTGAGTTCAAATTGTGTTTTCAAAACAAATCAAACTTCTGTATTTTGAATTAAAATCCCTTCTGATTGAAATCTTTCAAATCAACAAGTCAGGCAAGTCAAAATAACTTTTCCCCTTTAAAGAAAAATCCACATTCACAGCCGTCGCGATGCACATTTAACATTAAATATACCGACCTTCTGGTTTTATAACTCTTTTCCTTCGGGAAATCACAATCGCCGCCGTGCGCTCCTGAGCAGCCTCTCCAGCCAACCCGTGCGTAAAAGGTGAATAGTGATCCGTTAACGGCTGCCAGCAGTAAAAGGCTGCTATAGATCGGACAATCTCTCTTTATACGACGGGGGTCTGCGACTTGTGAGCCAATGAGAAGGGTGTGGAACCTTCTCATGGTATTTATCGCAAAACTATTCCCTGCGCAGGCACGAGGGGTGAAGGAAAAAAAAACTCATTTAAAGGCAGTTGTTCCATCGCCCACAGAGTGCCTGGAATTATGTGGGTTTCATATCTCACGCCTCATTGCTTTTCAAAGAGAGCGTCTCTGTGATTTCATTTGGCATTCACGTGAGATCTGTTCTCTGGTGCATTGTTGCCAGATAGCGCATCTATCTCCATAACGCACGGCGCACACAGACAGATACCTCATAATTGGACTTCCTGGAGGCAAAGTGATGATAATTTGAAGGGACAATGTTGTGTTCACATGCACCATCTGAACTCACGTTATATACTAATGACAGAGAAAGCCTTTGACTTTTTAAGTGGACAGAATGAAACAAACACACCGTGACCATAAACTGCTGATTATTTTCATCACAATTTAAAACCAAGCTGCGGTGTGAAGTTAAAGGAGCATCTGCCTTGCTGCAGGAAATTGTCAGCTCTCCCAAATAAGCATCATTACAGTCTGCAGTAAGTGGATCAAACAGCAGAGCTCACATTGCGCCTGTTCTGATGTCCCCACCACGTGCTTTGACTCCTTCTTGGATGGTTTATCAAAATCCCAGTGTTTGTCCATAAATCTACCCATGGACGCGCGACTGATGTACTGCCAAGACGTGTCCCTCATGGAGCCTCTGAAGCGGCCGTCTGTATCAGATTTGGACTTAAACCTATCGAGAACGTCGCCCTGCTGATCTGAGGACTGCAACACCAGAGGAGATGTTTCAGAACCCACCGCACAACTTTTCACTTCATTGAGGAGTTGATCAGGCAACAAAGAAATCACTTAAAATGAAAACTGTTGGACAAACTAAAAACAGTATTTCAAATGGCAACACACACATGAATTATGTTTGTTCAAGTTATAACTTTGATTAGAAAGAACACAATTCATTTGACATAAGACAAGTATGGTTTTTTTGACAACAACCTAATATCTTGTGTTTTTGAACCCCTGGTCAGAACCTAATCAACAAGTTCACTATATCACTCAGAAAATAGTGCTAAACATGTGTATTGATATATGTTATAGATCAGATGATTAATTGATTAATTGAAAAACTAACCAGCAGATTAATTGATAATAGATATCCGTGTTATGAGTGTTATTAAAGGCTATTCATCTGTATGTATGTCAAACGTTTAATCCTTTAACTCCTGTAAATGTTGTAATTGTTATATTGTACTTGTTGATAAGTGTAAAATGATACATTTGTAAACTGTTCTTAAAATAACTGTAATGTGCCACTTATTAAATGTCCATTTACTTCTTATAATGCTAAATTGTGGGTTTAAGAGTAAAGTGTTACCAATTACTTGAAGTTGTTTATCTTGTTACAAATCACTTTGAGCTTGTGTGAAATAATCCCTGACAGTCACTATTTATTAGATTATTCCAAACAACATAAGGAAGCCCAGATTCGCTTTGGCTGGACGGCAAATCTGGTCACAAAAAGTGTTAAAGTACATAATGTGGTAAAACACTATGACACATATTATGACACTTTGCTGAAAAAAACATTCTCTCTATTTATTTCTGTATACAGTGTAAAGTGTGCAAAATGTATGGATGATTTGTACAAATTTTCTATTTGGTCCCTTTTCTGTTTGAAAAAAGCCTATAAAAACGTTCCAGCCCACTGAGTCTAGTGCCAGGTGTTAAACGTGGAGGTGGATCTGTCATGGTATGAGCAGCCATCTCGTAGGAGTCCATTGGACCAGTCAGTGTTCTGCAGCGTTTAAAAAAAAATGGCTAACAAATATGAAATTGTTTTACTGGACCAGCTACAAACATGATCCATCCATCGTATAAGTATTCCAAGTTTACTGCCCACCAAATATAGAACATTATGAATATTTGTATTTTGTGTTTTATTTCATTAAATCTTTCCTCAACATCTATGTTGACTAAACTCTGCACGACTTATCTCATAAGAAGTCTACAAAAACAGAAATACACAACTTACTGCTTTTTCTTCTTTATTATAAAGCAAGATGATTAAAATGCACACAGTTGTTACAAAGACCATGAGGATGGCTTCTCAGCTGAACGTACAATTTATAACACAGTTTGAGATATTACAACTGCAAAAATATTTGTTGAAAATGTGGCCAATCTTGTTGCATGCTCTCTACAAATAATGTACATCCTTCTATAAGTGTCAGTCTAAGTTTTATTCTGTATATTCTTGAACAAAATTATCTTTGTATCTTACATTACAATCTCGGAGCCTATTGGCTATCTTCTGACCATTAAATTCACATGCACAATCTGTTCATAGAAATTACTGACATTATTACTCCCTTTTATTTATTTCTATTTCTTTCCCTCTTTTGTTAAAAAGGTTTTTCTTCACATGTTCATCTAATCAAGACATCTTTCTTTGACAATATTTAACCACAGGCTAGTTCCACAGATAACCCTGCTCTGGGTCACTGTCTCCTCGGTGTATCCTCCTCTGCTGAAACCTGTGCTTAGTATAACTGCAGTTTGATCTGAAGGTCAAAGAGCGGCTCCACTGGAGCTGGGGATTAAAGACTGAGGAAGATATCAGTGGAAATATAAACTAAAGGGATTATCAGCTGTAGTTATGAAGTTCTTAGTTCTGAAAAACAAAAACATTCATCTAAGGAAGTTATTGCAACCATTTGTTTCTCCACTGCAAACAAACACAGCACTCATCTAAGAAACTGTCTTATGAATAGTCTGTCTATTTACTGAGCCAAATATTCACCAAACAAATACAGATTGATGTCAAGCCCTGTAAACACACCACAGGCAATGTAATTGAGCTGAAGTAGCTCAACTAGCAGGTGTGTGGGCCGGGAAAACAAAAACACTCAGCCGTGTCTCAGCCGTGAGGGCTGTCACTGACGGCTCGACAAAAGAACTTGTGCAAATGAGACCCATTCACGCAATCTTTCTAAAAAAAGATTAGAGTCAATTATAGATTAGTGATGAACCATTAAGTTAGAGCATCAGGGCGATGAGTCATTCCCCTGTCGAGACATGCCCATTTAGACATTTGACCAGTCAACTATAATGTGTTGCCCCAGAGAAATGCTCAACTGCAGCTTCTTCCTCCAAACCAGCTGGATAAAGCTGTAACAACACTAAAAGTCTAAGAGGGAGAGACTGTGGCGTTTGAAATGGAAAGAGCATGTCCTCAGCATGATGCCACACTTCAGACTCAGCTTGTCAGACTCAATACCTCAGAGATGCAGCTTTGCTCAGCCTCAGACTCAAATTTATTTAGGTTACGTTTCACATTGATATCATAGGTTTTTTATTGCAAACCCAGAAAACCAGGGGTTTCAAAAAACATTATTTGTTCGGAGAATGGAGATAAGGTACAAGCAGTTTAAGGAAGAAACAAAAATGTAAAGGCCCTAAAGTCCCCATATGGGAACATATTTAAATTCACTAGATCCATATTTTAATTGGATTGGCACCAAAAAGTCACACTTTCAAACTTCTGATAACATCTATTTGTTATTCTGTTAGAAATAAAAAAAAATCTTGCAATTTAACAGAAAGAGGGAAAAGAAATGCTGGCTTCGACCATTCACCTTCTCACAATATGCTCAGGTACACATGCATTCATACATTTACAGTGTGCCTGTAGTTGTGCTTTGTACATTATAGAACAATAAAACAAAGTAACATTATATGGATAAAAAAAAAGATTTAATAGATAATAGTTAAACTCTGAACTGAACAGTGTCACATGGTCAATTCAGACCTGACTGTTTTGAATTAAGTTGAGCAAAAGATTCACCTGAACATAATTTATGGGGCTATAATTGTAGCAATAATATTTGTGTGTGCAGTGTGTTTGTGGAGAGTTGTGAAACTGCATGCCAATAAATGTGTGCATAATGAGATTTTCACCTGTGTAGATAAATCTGCAAAAGTGTGCATAGATCTGTGAATATAGATCCATGATACTGAAAAGGTTTTGCTCCAGATATTCAGACAAGTCATCAGTTGCAAACCAAACTATCATGAAGATTTTCACCCTGGGCTACATGCTTTTACAGATGTGTCTACAAATGTGCAAATCTCTATACACTTGCATCTCATTACAAATTCAAGGATGTTTAATATGTATACAAATCTGAGTATGCAGATGCAGTTTCTGATTACATTTCTGTGAACAAAACTCAGAACAAATTTGTGGATTCTTTGTGACATTTGCAAATAACGCACACACAGATTGAGATAAAGTTACACAAGTCTCCTCACACACACAAACAAATAATAATCCTACAAAATTGGCCTCATGGTAATTTCTTAATAAATCATGTACAGGAATATTGGCGTAAATTGTCAACATTAAAAATTGAATTGGATCAGTACTTGTTATGCATTACTGGCATCGGTGGCACCACTAATCGGTGCAGTCAGTGTCTATTCTTCACTTGTAAGCAGAGAGGAGAGCTAGTCACTGTTGATATGTTACTTTGTCATGTGATCATGGTTTATTCATGGCTTGTACATCAAATTGTCAGATATGAAAATAGGCGTTGCAGCACAGCATGAGTCTTACCTTAGTCTGTGACAGTGTGCACACACTGGGCTGAAATAATTAATACTTAAGGATAATTCATGTAATGTTGTCTAAAACATCTCTATAACACAAACCTTAAAAGAACAGATGAAGCCAGCACGTGCACTGTATGAACATGTGCGTGTGTGTGTGTCAGTGTGTGTAAGTGTGTATGAGTTCACACACGTACAAACAGGCGAGGTAATGGGACTCTGTCAGTTTTAATTGGACCAAGGCTGGTGTGCCTGTTTATAATGAGGCCTTCCACACTTATCTGATTCTTCCAGCAACCTGTTCAACCCAATCTACAGGATCGACAACACCATTTCTGACTCCAATCAACTCCCTGCTGTAGGCTGTCTTCAGGACAGTATATCGACACACATAACAGTGCATGTCAATTAAGCCAATCATCAGCTGATGCCTCTGGATAATCGCCACTCATGTTGGTCAGTGGGAAAAGTGTGGGCTTTTTTCTACAGAACATGGCTCACTCTCCTCCGCCGTTCTAAACCTCCTTGTTTATGGTTCAGTTCAACCGGTTCATCCATCAGATTCATGTGAGTGTCACTGATCTGAGGGCTAAGGACAGGGGATGTCACATTATGTTGAGCCCTATGAGACAAATTGTGATGCGTGAATATGGGCAAATCAAATCAAATTTGATTGATCGATCTAGATGTGAGATCGTTTTTCGCCGACATCCATAACTTTGCTCCCGATTGGAATATGTCAACAACTGCTGGACACGCTGCTGTGAGATTTGGTACATGCACATAGAAAGGGATAGTGCTGAATTTAATTATATAATATGTCATATTAGTTTAGTGTAAAGTAGAGCCCGGTGAGTTTATATAAAGAGGGACAGCTCCCCAAAAGTGAAGCCAAAACTTCCAGATTGTCTCCCTGTGGCTGGCTGCGGGATAGGTCATAAACCCCACCCCCTTCCATGTTAGCAGATGAGTCATAGGAAAAATGAAAAGTCAAACTACACATCAAACAAAGCTTTCCCAAAATATTGTCTGTCATTTCAGATAGTTCTTACCATACTGATGTACCGGTATGTGTGTTCATTTTTCATGTAAACTTGGTTTTAATTAGTGAGTCATAGTTAGTCATGTATGGCTCTACTCCCTGATCACTATTGCCCAGTTTGGCTCCAAATGCCATCAGCACGGAAAGATGGCAGATCCCAGATCTGGGATGTTTGGGCTTCTTTTTCTTTTTACAACCGGAGGGAGTGGAGACATGCCGTTCATCTTCGTACCCACTCTGCACAGCGTCACAGAACTGCTCACATGGCTGTTCAGAGATGAGGTTTTGATTTATATCTGCAGCTGTAGGTTTCCAGAACACATTGTTCATGGTTCAGTGCTGAAGCTTCTACTCTGGCAACTTCTCACCCCTTTGACTTGAAAGGTTCCCACTTGAACAGATTGATGCAGAGAAGTCAAGGCACTGGTCATGACACTGTGTGAGCATTGCTGATTTTTTTTTACTCCCACGTTATATCTCAGGAAAGGGATTGTGTTCCTTCTCGAACAAATGGGTCAGTATCCTAGTTATATTCTCCACATGCATAACAACATGACATGTTGCTCTGAAGGCGAAGAGTGTCCATACTCTGGCTCATATGATCAGTAATAACTAATGATGTTACCTTCTATGCTCAGTTGAATTCATGTAGTTTCATAACATTTCTTTTATATATGATATTAAAATTGTCGCTGCTTTATGTGATACAACATGTATACAGGGTTCATCTCTGATCCATTCTTTATCACTGTCCCTGAATTCATCTTAGAGTAACACTGCAATTTGATATTTGCACACATAGAACGACTTCCATGTCCGTCAACCTGGGACATTACGCCCATCGATGTAAAAAGGAAGAAATGAAATTGGAGAAACTCAGCATGTCAAGTCAAAGAGCAGTTCTATTTTCTCATTCATATGTTATACTAGAACAAATGTTGCCTAAAAATAGGGCACAGGGCGCAATAGACAGAAATGTTCAATTCCACCCACACCTTTCGGCAGCGTCGCTTCATTAGAGTGTATTCACCACTGGATGTGCTTTGGCTATCATCACATGGGCTTTATAGACAGATATTGATCCCACATCTCATGGCAAAGACAGGACCTGCTCATTACTTGCAGAGCTGATGTTGGTGGTTGATTTCTCCTCTGAGAAACAGGAAAATCTTGAGTGGATCAAAAATAATTTAAACATGGATTATTAGCAAGATTACACAAAAACTACTTGACAGATTACAACAAAGTTTGATGATAGGATTTAGAGTGGGTCAGGGAAGAACCTTTTAAGTTTTAGTGCCAATTCAGATCAGGTGGCAGATCCAGAATAATTCTTCAACATTTTGAACCATTTTCCCAAAGAGTAAATTATGGATTCTGATGGTGAAAGTCAGGCATATATAGGGAATTGAAATCTATGAGTGTGTGAGATTTGCTGCAGATTCATTGAGACATTTACACGCTCCCTAGCACCGGTGTATGTATTGTATTTATTGTGTAACAGGTAATTCGTGTCAATTTCTGTTGTGATTTTCCACGAACACGTAGAGTATACTTTATATTATAAGGGCAGATAATAGCCCGCAATAAAGTCACAAGCTTTGTGAGTCATGGCCCCCGCTGAGCTAAGATGAGAGGATGGTGAGTTGAGTCGTGCTGGTACAGGAGGAACAGTTTGTGTGGGGAAAGAATCCAGGCACTTCCTGTCGCTGCAACACAACATTACGCACATGATTGTACAGATGAGGAATATTTATTTTACACTAAATATATCCAAACAGCAATTCCCAACAAATTTATCATGAATAAATGATTAAAAGAATTTGACATACTGTTTATCATAGCTATGTCTGCGTACATAAAACATTTAAACCTGTGTGTGTGTTACCGTGAGGCAGGTTTCCTTCACTTGCTTTAAATCTCATCTTACACGAGTCTGTGCTGCACATGTGGGCCTATTAGTAAGAGTCAGCGGGAGCAGAGAATACACTGTCGGATAACTGTGAGTTGGTTGCCATGCGGCTCATCCTACTGCTGCACTGATATCCTCTCTATGGCTCTGAGACAACCGACCCATCTGGTTCGGGGGGCCGCCGGGCACTAAGGTAAACACAACACCCATGCTGCGTGCACAGACAGACACACACACACACACACACACACCGCTAAAGAGAAAAACAGTCTCTGTGATGTTGAGCCTTGATCTTCAGAGTGATGGTGCTAAATTTGTTTGAGGTTTGTCACACATGCAAACCAACATAGCAGAAGCCATGAGTGTACGTAGAACAAGTGAACACGACAAACAGGAGGCAAAAAAAAAGAGGAGACAGATGGAGAGGGGGTGAAGACAGTCCAAGATGAAGTATGTACAAAGTGAAGGGTGGACTTGTACCAATCTGTAAAGCAGTTGGGAGAAATAGCCCGAAGTAGAAGGAAACAACAATCACAGAGAGGAGCAATTTGTTTCATTTTATGTGCCACTTCAGCACAGTTAACATAGAGCAGATGTTCTCTGCTGTTCTCTCTGCTGCAATAAACACAAAACGCATTAAAATCATCTGAGGGGCACAGCTTCCAGCAGCAGCTCATTCCTCCGACTTTATTGAAATTTCTTATAAAATATAAAAACTGCATATTCGCCGATCTTTTAGAGGTTATGTGAGGCTTCACACGGAGGAGAACAGGAGCAGAGCCTCCAGTACTTTCAATGCATTTCAGGAGAGTTTTATTGAGGCATAATTGAGAATAAGTGGGTTAGAATGATATTAAAATCATTGTGAACATGAGGAATAGACTTTGGACTTCAGCAGGAAGAGGAACACCATAGAACTGCCTATGCATCAGGTGCCTATTAAGATATGAAGGAGACGTTTTCCCCTGTAGGGACAGGTAGAGATGATGAGAAATGAAGCATGAAGATGGAATGACCCCTTTGATTGGATGGTTGGGGGGATTTCATTGTATCCAGAATTGAGGTGGTGCGGGTATTAATGTAATTTATGGTAGTTATTATAAAATAATATATAACTAAAGTTTCATCGTATTAAATGTATCTAACATCGGGGTATATATAGAGCCTCTGAGTGGACATCCTGCACTCTGCAGGTTGAAACAGAATTATAGTTCTTGACTTTTTTTACCATGGAGCTTGAACCAGCAGTAAAATTGTGAGGATCAATAAAATCAATAAAATGTGTAATGCACGATCAAATAAATGTATATTATTCCATCACATTACAAGCAATACTAACATGACTAACAGTTTGAGAAGTCTTGGTATAATATTTCATCAAAACCCTTCAGTCTTTGCTTTTGCTTTAAAAAGTTACTGTAATTCCTCCACTGTGACTCAATTATCTACTTATACAATTTTTAAATGTCAAAAAAGATTTGAATTTGATGCTTTTCATCAAGAACTTCTATTTGACAGACAAGATAAAATCCTTCTGTTGTCTTCTTCGGATCTCCTCCCCCAGCATTTATACTTGAGTGTGTGTGTGTGTGTGTGTGTATGTTCTCTCCTCTCTCTTGTGACTGCTTGGCATTTTGACAAGTGTGTGACAGTCAAATCTGTCAACAACGGCAGCATGATGAATCCTTACACAATATGTTGGCAATGAAAAGTGTCTCTCAAACAGACAAAGGGGAAAAGAAGGCGCTACCAAATAATGAGGGCCGCCGATTGGCTCGAGGACAAGAGAGGCTTGATTGGGTCCACAATCAACAGATGCCAATAGTTGTTGAATGTGTGTCTGCAGTGCTCTCAGTAATATCATCTCCTGAAATCAACAAACACAGAAAGTTTGACTAGTCTTTCTGTGGACTTCCAAGTTGCTCCTGAGTGACTCATAACACCGAGTTTTGTCAGGACAAACATAAATAACTCTGCTGACACTCTGCTTTGAACAGCAGTTGTCCTACGCTCTGTGCACTTTCTTTACTTGTCTTTTTTTCCAAATTTTTTATATATTGCCTTTATTTTAATTCTGTTTCTGCAGCAAAAAAAATACCCCGCGCTGTCTCAGAATTGGCTCCACGGTGTCGACACAAAGCCAGAGGGGGAGAAGGAGGAAATGGCCGGAGCAAAGTACTCAGCTAATAGAAAAGCATTTAATGAAACGAGCACCTGTGAGGCTCAAGTCTCCGTGGACTCCCGAACAATGCTTTCACTGGCCTTTGAGAAGGGCAGCGTGTGGGTGACTCATTGACCTGCTTCAGACAGCAAAAGGGACTGATTGCTGGTATTTTCGTACAACACAGAAATGGTGAAAGGGTAAAAGGTAGCAGCGCGGCTTGAGACGTAACGCTATGTTCTACAGAAAAGTACAATCTATAACTGGTGGTTTGAAGAAAGAGTTCTCACTATGTATTCTTATGGCGGAATATTATAAAACATATAAGAAAATCATGTAATTTGTACCTGCTGGGGTTTTTCCCAACCGACCATTCATTAAACCACTTCCCTGAACAGTAATAGTTCTGTCGTAGCTTGGCAACCGTGAGTTGGCATAGCCTCATGTGACAAGGGCTGAAGACATTGTATGTATAAAACTGTAAGATATAATGAAAGCAGAAATATTTCCCTCCGACATATAGTGCTTTAGAATTATACAGTAGCTGTCAAAGTATATACTCAAGTGAAGTAAAAGTATCTTACAAGTGTATTTAAAAAAACAAATATCCGAATCAGTGGCTGAGGACATTTTCTTTAACCCTTCCTGTCAGCCGCCCTGTAAAATGTCTGGAATTTGTCAGAGTAAGTCCTTGTAGGAATACAGCGGGAACATAATCTCAAAAAATTACAAAGTACATATGTGACAGAAGTAAAACTGGAAAAATCAAAAAGAACACAAATAAGATGATTTAAAGAGTTGCAAAACAAACTACTGCTGAAATAAAAATGGCAAATGAGTGAGTTGTTTGTCTGCACTGTACTCAGAGATGTCCATCACCTGACATGCTTGTTAATGGACATAAAAAAAACCTACACACAATACATGAGTAAACTTAGCCTTTGATGCTGCATTGTACTTCCTGCTCTCTGGCTTGCGTTATCCCTTGACTCATTCACATTAAATGTCTCCTTAGTTGTACGTGAGTCCTCTCTGCAGAGCTGTTAACTATGGTTCAAACATGTCTACACCCTCGGCCAATATGACCAGAATCCCCTTACTATCCTGTTAAATGCCTTCCATATAAAAGTTCAGCATCCCTCTTGTCTTTGCCAACGATATTTCTTGGCCTCTCCAAAGTTGCTCACAATGGCAGCCTACGTGTGCGTAGTGTGAGATTGAGGGGGACCTAAGACAATAACTCTTAACACCACAGAGCCTGCATTTATTTATATTGTTAACACTCCCACAAACTAGTTGGAGACTTATCAGCCTCCAGTTATCTGGTGATAGGTGCCAGCAAACCCGGATGCCATCACAAAGCCACTGTTGTAATTTTAATGGATTATATTTTGTGTAAATTTCAGCTGAAATAATTTACTACCTAAAAACACTCTAAACTTCATGTTGTTGTCCACATGTTCTTTTGTCAAAGCTGCCCAATGACAATATAATACAGTATGAAATCAGAACAGCTTCTCAAAAGTGAAGCCAAAACATCGCCCCCTGGTGGCTGGCTGTAGTCCATGCCATAAACACTGCCTCTGTGTTAGCAGATAGGATGTGCTACAAACTAAAACAATTTTTTCTCTAAATATGGTTTCTGTACGGTCAGCTCTTATCACATTGATGCTGGTCAGTGTGTCCATGTTTCTGATGCAATGGTTTGGATTATTGACTCAAATTGGTCTGAGACATCATGATTGAGAGGTGAGGCTGACCTTTTCTCAGGTCGTTATTGGATGTTGTTACCATGGCTCCACTTCCTGATCACTACGTTGGCTTCAGGGGATTAGCCCCTCTAAGTGACTCTCGTGAGCTGTATTATTTAAAATAAACAGTGGTTTTCTTACTGCAGTTTTCAACCTGTTGTAATTTCCTACCCAGTCCAAATAGAGGGTTTAGACCCGGCATTAACATTTGATCGGAAGTGGACAGCTCTAAGTGCGTCAGTTCACACCTGACATTAGAATGAGTCTCCAGTGACCGTTTGTGATTGGATCTCTTGTCCCCGCTTTACATGCAAATAGACACTTGCGTCATTTCTGTTTACAAAGACTAAATCATGTTGTTTTTAGCCTGTCTGAGTCTACAGATTGGTCCGTTGTCAGTGAGTGTTTCTGTGTGTGTGTGTGTGTGTGTGTGTGTGTGTGTGTGTGTGTGTGTGTGTGTGTGTGTGTGTGTGTGTGTGTGTGTGTGTGTGTGTGTGTGTGTGTGTGTGTGTGTTGACGTTCTTGCAGTTATGCAAATTATCAATGTTAGGAGCCCATGAATGATGCACTGGTAAATACCATACAGGAAAAGCTGTTTTCCAAACATGGAGAGTTATCAAGAGTAAATATGGATATTTAACCCAGAGAAGAAGGATCTTTCTTTATCTGCAGTGCAGAAATGTCATGTCCATGTATACAGCTCGCTGCACTGAAACTGAGGGGAAAAGAAAGGAAGATCACATGTCCCTCTATATCTACTCTATCTGTTCAAATCCAAGATCTCCGCCTGACGAGGAGCTCCACCTGTAAACACACGTTTTCCATTAGATTTCAGCTGTGAACACTCACAGAAAGAGAAAATGGATGTACAATTTAAATAGATTTAAATAGCACCAGCTGTGTTACTTATATTTCTGTTTATTCCTGCTTTGCTATTACAATTATGCCTTCAATGGAATTGTATTCATACCATGAGAAATGTATATCTCCTCAGTTAGGTGTGCTTCACCCCCCTGGGAGTGTGAAATTACTCATGAAGGTGTAGATCTAACATTTAAAACTCATTTCATTCTAACCTGAGCTGTTATCAGGTCAGAGACTCAAGAAACTCATTACCTCCGCCCAGGAGGTTATGTTAGCTGGCAAGATCGCACAAAAACAATTGAACTGGTTCCCATAAAACTTGGTGGAAGGATACGATTTGTCAGGGAAGGACCTATCAAATGTTGGTGCAAAACTAGATCAGGGGGCGGAGCCGTTATATTTTTCACTTTCTTCAACATTTTTACAGATTTCCCACAAATTATTTCATGGATCTTGTTGAAATGTGTGTGACTGATTTCTATGAGTCGGTGATGTGTTGCAGCTTTGATGAATTCAAGAGGGCTGCAGGGCCTTACGTGGGAGGTGGAGTCATTTTAATATGTAAAGGTGTGAAGACAAACCCAATAGTTTGGTGCAGGGAGAATTGAGCTCCTACATTTGAATGATGAACTTTATGGAAATTTCCAATAACTCTCACATATGTCTCGGAGATCAGCCGGATGCTGAACCAGCAGATAGTTGATTACATACTCCACATGCGAGGTCTGCAGATTATTCTATATTTCACTCTGCAGAGAAGAAAACCCAGGGAATAGAGGGAACTCACATGTTATGAATATTGTTAATATTTTGTCTAGTGTATTATTGATATCCTGCCTACAAATGGCAACTGTGGCTCACAAGGTTTGGGGGGTCGTTTTTCAAACTTGGCTCAAAGACAAGAAACATGCCACATTAAGGCAGTCCCTTCATCTCCAGTTTATTTTGCCCAGTGGAATGAAAATGTGCATTAATGGTTTCCTTTGTTTAATCTCATATTGGTTGGTTTATTTTATTTTATTTTTATAAGTCTATGTGAAAAATAAAGTAAATAAAAATAAATAATGTTGATGATCAAAGCATCATATTAAAGACTTAGAGATTTAGTTGGATATTGGTTGGCATTGGCTCTCTTTCATTAGATCAGATTAGATGACGTATGCAACAGATGGATGAAAAGTATCGACTTAAGTTCTATCATCTGAAATTAAGCATCTATCAGATATTATCTCTATCTGTGAAAATTTGTAAAAATCCTGTCCATGTACTTTTGTAGTTATTTGTACGCACACACATATTAATATTAAATGGAGTGGAAAGAGAAAGGCTTTCTTTAAAGGCAGCTGCAGAGGTCAGTCCTGCTGTGAGGCAGCAGGTGAACATGCCTCTTTGACTCTATCCTTTGTGATATTGCTGACACACTCAACCCCCTTTTGAAAGCACATCTAGAGCCAGGGTGCACTGCTGCACTCGCCAGCAGCACATCACGCGTCTTAATAGTCTAAAATGACATGAATCCTAACAAGTACATTTCCAGCTGATTCGCTCCCTCAAGTGTTTATGACTCATGTTCTGTTTTGAGCCACAAACACTGGATGTTTTCAGTCCAAACAAACCGTGGTTAAGGAGCCGCATTCATTGTTTCATTGGCTTTTGGGAAATTGATTCAGCTTCTGCTCCATGAAGTCTCACTAGCTGTAGCAGTGTTATTCTTCTGCTGCAACATGTTCCGCACATGTTGGTGTCATTTAGTGAAAGTGATTGGAGCCTGTAGACCGATGTACCAAACAAATCCATTGTCAAGCATTACTTCATCACATTAATCAATTATTCACTTTTGAAAATGATAATTGTGAGAATAGGGCTGCACTCGAGTAGGAAATAATTCTGGGCTTGGAGGCTATATGAGGAGTAGTCAGTATGTTGCAAGATGCAACGTCACCACTAGGGGGCACTAAATCCTGACCGCTATACCATTAATGAATTGATGTGAACTGTAAATTCACCACCTGTAAACAGAGGCCAGTCGATAATGTTATCTCAGGGCCTGACGGTGCTGAGGCTTCTTTTTCATTTAGACCCCGGCTTGGGCCGGGGAAAGGTTAGGATTTTAGTGCAGCATTAAAAGTGAGGAGGGCTCACTCTACAGCTAATTCTGCAGACCAAAATGTCCCCAGAGGTACGCTGCACGCTGACTAGAAAAAATTAATAAAATGATTCAACAACAAATGATTCCAATCTTTGAGAACACAATAGTTTTATATGATTGTATAAAACACTGTTTACTTATGTATTCATATGTATAGTTTACATTTCCATATTTCAATCCAAAATGATGCAAACTTAAATACAAAAATCCAATAAAGTGTTTGTGTTTCCACATTGTTCCATGGATAATTCTTTGTCACATTTAACTCGAAAGAGAGTCAATAAGTTCAGATGGTCTCTAATGTTCTGAAACTTGACCTTATTCAGAACAAAACATTATTTCAATTATGACGTCCTCATGACGTGCCAATTGAATATTCCCATAAGTTCCTTTTTGCATGTCAGTGTGATTACTCACATCATTACTTTCGCTACATCATACATCTGACGTCATTCCAGTTTTAAAACCCCAACTACAAATAGTTAAATGTTCATTGCCACTGTTGTGTAATTTAGGATGTTTTCTTTCCACTTTTGCAAAAGCTACAACTCGGTTTTATTTCTCCATTTTGTTTACTCCAGTGCCTGTGTGTTCCATGTCCATGTCACGAAATGCTGGGGGAACTCCAACAGAATGTTATAATATGACTAAGGTTTAACATTTTATTCCAAGCACTGTACCTGCGCTGCTGCTGTAAACCCTCAAATTTCCCCACTGTGGGACTATTAAAGGATTCTGATTCTGATTCTGAAGTAATATCTTGTTCAGGTTATTGTGATAAAATGCTGTTTATTTGGCAGTGTCTTAATCAGACTATTGTCTAATCCCATTAATATCTGAATATTGTTGTCACTCAATGTGAATTTGAATGTTTTACTCCCTGTTCCTGCCTGCATCCAGTCATCATGCTAAGATAAACCATCAGCTCCGTTTCTCAAATACAGAAACAAGTCTTGCATCAATCTTTTTAACACAACAGAAAACTAATACTTAAATTTCGGATTTTGTTATGCCAGGGCTTTACCTCTGTATTTAAATGACTTACTTTTTGTTAGCACAACAAACATTAAAACCGTTCCAATACACACTGACAGTGGAAAATTGAAACACATTGATGCAACATGTAGTTGTGAGGATCAAGTAGTGTCAGGCAACAAAATGCCAAGTTTTGGAAACTTGCCGATGTCAAGTTTCTTTGCCGTGTGAATCAGACTCTTCTAAATTTGCGTTTGTTTTTTATCTCTCATTCAAGTGTCCCGGCCCCTGCAGCTCAACACCAGCTCCTTCCCAGCACGATGTTGCCAGCTCATCGCCTCGCAGTGGGGATCATGTAAAATGGTTAATGAGCTGTGCTGCTTTCTCCCAGACATCGCTCTTTCAATTACAGCAGAGAGTTCACGTCTTGTGTCATCAGACCACAAATACTTTTATCTGATGCTTTTTTCTTTCTGTTTTTGTGGCAACTCCAGTCAGTGCAGAATGTCTTATTGAAATAAACAAAAATTGGTGCCTGGTCATCGACGTGTTTGCGTCAGTCGTATATACTGCCACAGATAGGTATGTAGATATGAGTTAAGTTGGAGTGCATCTTATAATAAATGAAACCATAAATCGTATTCTAATTTTCAAATTCTAAAGTTTGGTTTACATTGGCACCGGATGCACAACGTCACAATAGACAGACCGGCAAAAAGGACTAAATGTGAATAATGCTGCACCGAGATGATGCTGGCATGTGAAAGGTTGCAGTTGACTCAACTTTGTGATTTGTTTTGTAGACCTGCTTTTCAAGCTGGCTAATATAGTGACATTGCAAACAGGCTGAAGTGCTGTCAGGTAGTACTTCAGCTGCGCAGGTAGCCGAGCTTGTTGGGTAGTCAAATAATAATTAAAATAAACTAAACATTCAAGTTAGCTACAAGTAAGTGTTTGAAATAATGAATCGTGATCAATGAAGATGAAAGTTGATGCCTTGATGTAATCTATTTTTTTTAGAATGTAACTTTGTTCTGATTACCACCTATTTAAATTGTTCCAGTAACTACTAGAGTTAATTAGTTTATGTATTCTTTATATTTAATAATTTAATAATACATTTAAATTCATTAGATGCATTTTGTCATTACCAAACACTGATATCACAACACATTTTTCTCACAATCTGATGTTTTTTAATCTATTTTAAGAACTTGAAGAATTATTCCCAAGAATAAATATTGAATCCTTTGGTTTATTCAAATAAGGGTTTGGCAAACAAGTATTGTTTCAGTAGTAAAAGAAGAAAACATTTGGAAAGCAGGTTGAGTTTTCTTACTAATCTAAAATATAACATTTGATTTATTTAAAGCTCAGGATAAGTCGAACCTCAGAACGGATTTGAGAGGTACGAGTGTAGGATGTGGTGGTGGGGGGGGGGCATTCACGTCGATGAGCACTGAGGCTTCAACACATGGCACGCCTGCCTGCTCTTACTTCTGTTCTCCCAGGGAAGATGGAGGGATAAGGAGGCTGATCTGGACCATTGAGATGCAGTCATGGGAAACAGACTGCAGAACCTGTTGCCTTGCCAACCAAGCCCCTCGGAGTGTGAGGGTTAAATGTAAAAGATTCCCTGCCAATGCAAATATAGGCTGCCATCTGTTTTCATTACAGCCCTTTTGTTACATTTTAAAATATGCAAGAATGTGTGGGCGTGTAGGTGTAGGTGTTCACATCACAGGTCCTTTTCACTAGGATCCTAATTGGATTTTTGATGTGAATGCAATTTGCATATACCTGGAGTAATTAAACTAGCATCAATAAGCTTCACAAGGTGCAGATACGATATTCCGGCTCCTTATATTATGCAATTTTATTGATATCACTGCACGTGTGTACCGTAACATTTAAAATGATCACTGACAAATTATTAATTACATGGAATTGGTTGAAGCTTGTAATCATCAATGTTGACCCTGGTTTTACTTTTCACAGCTATAAAGTAAATATAGCTCATCCATCCATCCATCTTTTTTTTATATATAACACCCAGTTGTCCATTCCAGGTAATACCAGTTTTAACTGCGCTTTAAATTATAAGAGAAACTTCTGAGAATATAAAGTTTTGTGGTCAACTTGATTTCTGGTTCTGATTATGAATCTCCAGAGGAGCCGTCGCAGATACGGCCACGGCAAAAACAGCCAACTTGTTGCTTAGGAACAGTGAGAAATAACCCTAACTTTTCTTGAAGCATCTGATCTTATCTCCTACGGTGCGCAAAGCTGTGTGTGTGTGTTTGAGTGTGTGCGTCGCAGGGGGTGGGGGTGGCGGCTAGGGGAGTCAGGTTGAGAAGAGGTTGTTTCTAGGCAACTGTTTTTTTTTAATATGAAACTTGTTTGTTTTTCTGATTGCTGTCTCTTCCTATTCATTACGATGCCGCTTTTCCACAAATACGATATCATTCGGGTTAATTGGTTTCTGGTGTATGACCCAGCATATCTCTGTGATGCAAAAACAAGTAAGACGCTTTGTGCTGTTTGAAAAAAGATCACAAAGATCGTAGTTTTATAGATCATATGCAGACTTAGGTGGAATTAAAGACGAACTGTAAAGCAATTTTTTTTCATAAAGGGAAAATATTTCCGTCCTCTGCATGATTTTTAGTCTGAAACGTACATATTCTCCATTTGTCCGCCTGCTCATCCGCCTTTTTCCCTGCACATGCCTGCAGCTCGCCTGCAGTGACCTTTGAGCATTTGACCTATAGCAGCTGCTGGCGTGCTGCCCAGACCTGCCGCAGATCGGAACACTTAATTACACTGCAGCCGCTGGAGTTCAGTTCAGAAACAGGTAGCCTAAACCCGTTGTTCATTAAGTTTTCAAATGATACGGAGCCTGTTGTTAGGATAACATACGTGTGCCATGCAGCAGTCTGAAATGTCATCTCGTGACCTTATTATCCTCATCATTCTAATTAAAGCTGCGTGTTTGTGTGTGTTTGTGTGTGTGTGTTTGTGTGTGGCGCAGATACATTTGAACATTCTCCCAGCCACACGTGATGCATAAATACATAAAAAACAGAGGTGTTCTGTAAAGTTAATTTGAGGTAGTTATACAATAACACAATTTTTAAGATAGAGAAAAAACACTTGCACATACAATCTACAGTATTATTTCCATAGAGTACAGACGGAGCGGTGACTAATGGCAGCACCTACCTCCTCCTCCACAAAGCAAAACAGGACACTGATGTCTTTGATTTGAGTTTTAATTGGCTGCATGAGGTGTTTAATTAGAGGCTTCAAACTGGATGTTTCAGGAGGAAACCTGCGGCGGATTCCGTGTTTTGTCGAAGCCCTAATTAAAAGCCCCATCCTCAGAAGACACAACCTCCACATTACCGAGAAGCACATAGTGTGCATGTCAGCATGCATGGGTTGTGTGTCAGAGGGCAGACAACCCGCTGCCACCACTAACAGCGAGTTGACGTGCAGCATCCCTTTAATGATCCCGGGCAGTAGTTTATCCTAGTGATCTGACGCTTGTCGGTTTGGTCAAATCAATCTTTATGAAACTCAGTTATGCTCATTATTTAGATCCATGAATGATTTATCTGAGAAATCCAGGACAGTTGAAACTCGCCCTATCTCACCATGTTAAACAAAGGGACAAAACAATTCTTAAATCCCCACCAAAGATGAATGGGTTCCTCTTTGACACATAGGACATTCTTCCCCAAAGTTTTGTGGAAATCAGTCCAGGAGCTTCTATGTGGTCTTTGTTAAACAAACAAACCCGTAAACAAACAAACAGACAAAGGGTTAAACATAACTTTATGGGAATGCATAATAAAAATACATGTTTTATAATAGTTTTCTGAGGGTTATCTGACATAACACTGTGATACAACATGACAAAGACTAAACATTGGCTGTTGCATACAGCATTCTTTAATAATCAGTGGATATCTTATTGGGCTGTTTATGTTTTACTTTTTAAAACGTTATGTTTGTATCTTGTTTTTTATAATGTGACTGTCTTGGGGTGTGTGTCGGGCGGATCCAGGATACTTTCCAACTCCTCTTTGGCCTGTCTGGTTGATATGGTTCAGATTTCTTGAATTTACTCCCTTCTTTCGTATATTGCTCGCATTTAAATCCAGTTTCAGTCACTGTAAGTTTCTTATAACATCAGGGAAGTTCGGAAATATGTGGGGTATTTTATAAATATATAAGAAATTTGTCAGCAACATCTGCTGTATTTTGTGTGGACTGATTTATTTAACTGTGGAGGATCAAGAATGTTTATCATTCCCTGAGAAGCAAATTGTTTCACAGTCGGCAGGAACCACACAACTGTCAGACAAGTAATGATTATGAAAAGTGACTTTTAGACCACAATGAGATTAAATGACTGGTTTGGGCATTTAGGATCACCCTGACTCAGATTGAGCTAATATTGGAAAGTAAGCAACAAAGTTAAAATCCCAACCAATATCTGAGCCACCAGCTCCTCTCTCGATTGGCCTGATGCATCATGGTTTGGAACGATTGCTTTGTGTGTTGTGTCCCACTCAAGGATCCAGTTTCATACTTTCAATTAAAGAATCCTGTTTCACTAGGGACTTTATTTCTGTCCCATGGTCTGACATTAGACCTGTGGAGTCTATTTCTAAACAATGTCAAGGATTAAATATGTGAAAAGGAATGAGTCCCTGACCTTATTTAAAGACAGTAACAAGATGCTGTGACCTTTCACTTGTGGATCAGAGGGAAAACAAGTTAAAAGTTTTATACCATCACCTTTTAAAATAGGCAGCTCTCTTCTAAACATGATCCAAGAGGCTGGGATCAATTTGTCCCTTGTAGCAATTACTTATCATTGGGTTAGAGATATTAAAGCCAACGTCAATATTCTTTCTCAACACAACTTTCCTGCATGTTGAATTCAAACATGAAGAAGGTTATGGACTCTACCGAAGACACCTACAAGGACTTCGACTCTATGCACCAATCTTACCTGCAGTTAGATAGCGCCCTCTGTTGGAAAAAGTCTGTATTTTATTACTTTCCATATTACGTTACATTTCATTTAGCTGACACTTTTATCCAAAGCGACTTACAATAAGCGCATTCAGTCATGAGGGTACAACCCATAACAACAAGAATCAAGAAAGTACAATTTCTTAAAAAAAGATTAAATAAATCAAATCGATCATAACAAATATTTTTTTGGACAGACCCTAGATATGAATATTGAAGAAATGTGATGTTTGTGTCTTGAACAATTTTTTTATTTAAAAACAACACCTTTGATGTTTATTTTTCACAAGGATAATTTACTTGATAAAAGTATTAAAATTGAAAAATGTAATACGCTACCAAATTACAGTTTCATAATTATTTGAGTTGCTGTAAACAACTGTTCTCCACCTCACCTCTATTCTCACCCCATGAGTCAGGTACTGAATGATTGGTTAAAGTGCGTTTTATGTTTTTGCTGACAACACCACCCCCATTGCACAACCCTAATTTCCACTTCTATCTTAACTTTGTAAAGAACTATATAATGTATAACTTGGGCAGTGGTTATATATATTACTCTATATATTGTTTCTGTGAAAATTGTATAGTTTTATTAATTTCATTAAATGTCTCTCTGCTTTCAGAAAACTTGCACAGACTAAGACAGCGATGAAGATTTTGTGCAAACATTCATATTTAGTGTCTATCATTAGCCTTCCAGTCCAAACGCTCCCTGTTTCTTCCCAGGGTTTCCAAGGAAGACGTTTATTTGCCTTATTGCAGCAACATGTTTCAACAAGAAGTCTGATGTTACATTTCGCAAGACATCTTATCACAAGGTTCCTCACCTTGAGTCACGGAGGGGTTCTGGCTTATTAGCAGAAAAAAGTACTCTTACTTTTCGCTTAGTAGAATATCTTTGAACCCAGGGGCAGCTCCTGGTACAGGCGACATAGGAGGTTGCCTAGGAATCACAGCCTGCTGCTGCTTGTTTCCATGTGATGTCCTGAGGCTGCCCCCTGGTGGCTGCTGGGTTTCTCTGCACTCCAGCTTCTTTCCTGAATGAGCTTTGCTAATGGAAGAATACGTTGAGAGCACAGCATCCTGGTATCAACACATCTCCTTTGGTACTCTGTGTGCAACAAGCATACTGTGTCAGGGTGAACATTTTAATTAATTCCACTGCATACAGTACAAGCGACACAAAAGTTTTGTACTAACAGGAGAAAACTTATTTCAAAGTCGTACAAAAAACAATATGGATGATGGGTACACGGTTGTAGTGATGGTAGATACTTGTGTATTCAAAACAAATGAGCTGTTAGAAGACCTACCTCTCAGTAACCGTCAAGTAGATAGACTACAGGTCTTTTAGAAGAATGTAGATAAACCATTAATATTAGAAGAAGAGAATTTCCTTCTCAATCAGAGAAACTTACTCTGTTTACACATTAATCCTAATATAGCTTAAAAAAAACAAAGCAAAGGATTAAATCATTTCAACGTGCATCAGTAGAAATTCAATTATCTGAAATAGTTTAAATAAAACATGCACTTGTCAAAGTGTAGGTGTGCCATGTCTTGAAAAACAGCTTCGGATTCCTATCACTTGTCTGTGCACATTAACTAACTTTCTGGAGGCCAAGTATGAATTACGAAATGTGAGAATGGATTATGTGCTAATGTTGCTTCCCTTAAAAAAGAGGACAATATTGTTAAAGGCTTGATTTGAAGTTTTCGAATAATAAGTTTGCCTGCAATAGCTCAAACAGTCATATTTAGGAGAAGTGGAGGGGGGGGGCAGTCAGTGATGAGTCAGGTGGAGTGTGATAAAAGTCAATACTGGTGAAGTTGTTTTCTCCATTTGCACTTGTCCTCTTGATTTGCACTGATCTCTCTCTCTCTGCCGCTCTTCCAACCAAACCGGTCTTACTTTTGAAAAGTTGCCATTTTTCCTCTCAGGTTGTTTCTTGTTTCCAATCAAGATTAAAAAGGTGGTGTGTTCATGAGTGGGCGGGCGCTGTACCACATGTGACAGTTGACGTCACAGCGGGCGCCGCCATGCTGCAGCTCCTGAGACGCACCGCGCTGTTGTGTCTGGTGACGGAGAGAGGACTAGTACGAAGCATGGTGAGTGGACCGGGCGCCTCCGTGTGTGTTTCCTCGTTGACTGTTGTCCTGTGGTTCGACCGTGTTCGTGTCAGATGCCTGTTTACACTGCTCTTTAAGGTCAGGCAAATCCAGGACGTCTATTTTTAAATGCGGTGCAACGGATAAATGGGTCCGACTGCGATGCAGCTCCTGCCGCTAGTTACCTGCAGTCATCTATGCCTGCAGTAAACAGCTTTCATTTAGAACGAGTCTGATCGACTTCATCTCCGGTGTTGACTCGAGCTGCTGGAGCTCAAGTTTAATTCCGACCAGATACTTTAGTGTTTCCGCTGTGGTGTCGTGTCTGCTGTCATCAGCCTGTTTCACTGAGACACTCCGAGATGGAGATATATCGTTAGAGCTGCTGATGACATCCATTGTAAACTATAAAAACTGCGTGTGGCTTATCCCCTGATTTTGTAATCCGCTCACTTCCTTATTCTGTTATTTCCTGTTCCTGTGTGACACTTAATCACAGACCTCTGTTTTCAATGTAATGTCATGGGTTGGGATGTGTTTTATGACACAAACAGGCTAAAGTGCACTGAGATTAAGGAGAAGTCGTGGACCTCCACGTCTTTCCTCACATCTGGGTCAGTCATTTTACTGCTGAATCACTCTTGCTGAAAATTACACAGATGTTATTATTGAACGTCAGTCCATAACGATAATTATCATGATAAATGTTACATTGTTATGACTGTGAAGTTTAAGGAAGAACTTGTGCTCCTGAGTGATCACTGTCATATTAAAGGATCGATAAACGGCAAATCACAAAAGCATCTCATCAATATAAGTTGAACCTTTGATTTATTTCTACTGATTAATATTACGTAGCTATAATGATTGATATTGTTTTATTGCCCTGACTCGTCTTGTGTAATTCTCAAGTTGACACTTATATTTGCCCTTTGGTTTGCCACCATGGACTTCAACCATGATAAGCTCCACTTTAAGTCTTACTCAATCACACCCCCTCACCTTCCTCCACCTTTCTGCAGTGTGCTCAGGTGGGAGACCCGAAGAGCGCTAAGTCCATCTACGAGTTCTCGGCCAAGGACATCGATGGCAATGAGGTGTCTCTTGAAAAATACAGGTAAAATGAATTCATAAAACTTACTATCGTACATCCTTATGCCCTAACATAGGCTTTATGCAATTCACCCAAACATACAAATTCACTTATTATCTACTGGCCTTTATGCTGATGGATGGGTGGGTGAAGTGTTTGAGTTGACAAAACCCTTTTGGAGTTTAAGGGGTAAACAGCGTTGCAGCCCGATCCAAATAGACTGACTCCAGTTATCGTGAGAACTGAGACAGGATCAGAGAGACTTCTGTTCTATAATAGAGGAAATTTAGGCTGAAAACGTGGTGCAAATGACACTGTATCGAGTCAAATATGAATGTCGGGGCTTACAGACACTTGGATGACACCACAGGAGCACGATGGAGGCCTTTTACGTTAGTTTTTTTACATTTGAAGAAGTATTTGCCATTTACGCTGTTTACCCCTGAAACTCCTAAAATCTTTTAGTCGGAGTCAAACACTTGACTCGCCTCCATCGGCATAGTGTTGAGTAGATAACTAGTGAATTTTCTTTTTTGGGTGAATTATCCCTTTAAGTTGCAAGAATTGGAATAGTATGGAGTTGAAATGTCTTGTGGTTCTTCTGACGTAATTACAAATATGACAAACATTCTTGTTTGCTTTTTGTTCCTGCCAGAGGGTTTGTATGCATCATTGTAAATGTTGCCTCCAAATGAGGAAAGACCGACGTAAACTACACTCAGCTGGCGAAGATGCACACTTCCTACGCTGAGAAAGGTTTACGAATCCTGGGCTTCCCCTGCAACCAGTTTGGAGGACAGGTAACAAGCACAGCCTGATGTCTTTTGTTTGGTTCATTTTCTCCATTCTGTTCATGAGAATGCTGCCCAGTGATGCAATTCATACAACACCTCACCCCTGAACTGTTTAACTATTGGCTGTTCATCTTGAACATTCCTTCCATTTCCCAATGTTTCCTTGTTGGATAAATATTTACATGATTATTCATCGTACCATTACGCAGTTCATTCCATGTTAAGCTGTATCAATTCAGTTGCAAAACTACGATCAGTGTAATCTTTGACTAATATATTTGTTTGTGTTGTTCAGGAGCCAGGGACTGAGTCAGAGATAAAAGAGTTTGCAAAAGGTTACAATGCAGAGTTTGATCTCTTCAGTAAGATCGATGTGAATGGAGACAATGCTCACCCTCTGTGGAAGTGGATGAAGGCACAGCCCAAAGGCAAAGGAACCCTGGGAAAGTGAGTTATTGGCCAACTTTACTGTTGACTTAATAAGTGATGACATTGTGCAACAAACGTGTTCATCAGCCAAATGTTCATTATTATCATTCCTCTGTAAAGGAGTCATACTGTGTGTTTGTTAGTCTTTTACTATGATGTCTCTAAATGTTTTGAATCTTGTTCCGTGATTCATCATCAGTGAATTTCAAACTTGGTTGGAGGCCTACGCTTTTTCCCTTTTTGAATATACTGTTTAATTAAACAACCAATAATGAATGGCTATTAACACTAAGTGGATTAGGAAATATCGTATATCTTCCTCACTTTGTCCTTCTTTAACTTAGCAATAGCTAAAGGCAGCTCATGATTAAAACACTGCAGGGGAAACAGCCTTGACCGTGTTCGCCCTGTTGCCGGTTGTTGTAAAGGTTTGCTTCATTATTAAATCCAATGAAACCAACTGGAATTAAGTTGAACTCCACATTCTGTGTTCAATGGACGATGAAACGGCAGTCTTTGTGTTAATTGCTGCTGGTTGTAATAATAACCTTTTGCCTCTCTCTCCACAGTAACATCAAATGGAACTTCACCAAGGTAATTCACTAATATACTTCCCATTAACCCCTTTTTAAACGAGCAACCTCAGTTCTAGCTCTACTTTCTTACCGCAATTTAATTAAAATCCATTTTTGTGCTAATATGTTTTTGTCTTATTATTCAACAGTTTCTTATAAACAAAGAAGGACAAGTGGTGAAGCGATACAGCACAATGGATAACCCCGTTGTAAGTTGCATTCAACCCCAAATGTTTTTTGTAGTTTCACATTTCCATGCATTCCATGAGATGCACCATTTAATGTGACACTATATGAAATAGATGCATTTAGGTTCATGATCTTTTGATTTAGTTGGAACATTATTTATCTAAATTTATTGGATTTTCCTCCCGCAATTTGTTGCAATAGATTTGTCTGAGTTTCATAGAAATAGTGGGTTATAAAGGGAAGATAATTACTGATAAATAATAATCTGTTGATCAAATATGTAATAAACAATTACTCTCTGTCCATTGTCTGTAATGGTGTCATTCATCATCTCTGTCATAGTAAAAGTGTCTTCTTGTTTCTGTTTGCAGGTGGTGGAGAAAGACCTGCCCTCTTACCTCTAATATGTCTTTGTTTGACCCTTGACCTCTCACATGGACATGAGGGTATTTGTGGGTGTCTGGACCAGTGACGGCTTGTCTGTAAACCCAACATTGGGAAGGGCAAGCCTGATGATCGCCAGCGTGCAACTGACCTACCAGAACTCCCCCACACCAAACCCTGTTAGACCATGTGAGAGGACAGATTCAACAGTTATCATTGTAGAGAAACTTCACATTTCACATCAGCCTCAAAACGGCCATTCTTTTGTCTCACACAGTCACCATCTTATCCTTTCTGAATGTTAGTTTACAAGCTGCTGTATGTTCAATGTCAGTTTAAAGTAAGTGTATAAGAGGCCATAAGTTTCACATATATCTGAAATGCTACTGATAATATTGTTTGCACTTAAGTTATGAAAGAGCCCATCATTGTACCATTAGAATCTGTTTAATTTGGAAAATAAATGCTGTGTGAATGGTTTCTATGGTTGTCTCTTGTTTTAATATTATATATTGTTTATTTTAATAGCTTACTTGCATTTTGTAACCGATAATAGGTTTTACTTTATACATTAAGATTAGATTTAAGTTAATAATGCTTTACAGTTATTTCCTGCCAAGTGTAAAGCTTTATAGTTTTTTTTTAATATTTCAAGCAGTGCAAATTTCAGTATTACTCGGAGTACATAAGGAGACTACTTGGTACATTGTAATCCATTTCAAGTGAAGCCCAATTGAACAGGAAAGTATGAACCTCTAAAATGAGACCATACCTTGTAATTGGTATGGGTGGAACTATATATAAGCAACAATGTGAATTCTTGTTTTGAAGCAACAATATATAACTTTTACTGAGCAAAGGGCCCCCTACAGCCACATGTGGTCATCCATTCTGTCTAAACTGTTGATTTCTTGATATTTTATATTTCCTCACTGAATATTGGAGATAAACATTGTTTTTACCAGCAACAAAGCAGCCCCAGACCATCACATTACCTCCACCATGCTGGACAGATGGCGTCAGGACTCTTCCAGCATCTTTTCACTTGTTCTGCGTCTCACAAATGTTCTTCTGCTTTGATCCAAACACCTCAAAGTTTGATTCGTCTGTCCTTAACACTTTTTTCCAATCTTCCTCTGTCCAATGTCTGTGTTCTTTTGCCCATATCAATCTTTTCTTTTTAATGGCCAGTCTCAGATATGTCTTTTTCTTTGCCACTCTGCCAAGAAGGCCAGCATCCCAGAGTCGCCTCTTCACTGTTAACGTTGACACTGGCATTTTGCGGTTACCATTTAAAGAAGCTGCCAGTTGAGGACCTGTGATGCGTCTATTTCTTAAACTAGAGACTCTAATATTCTTGTCTTCTTGCTGAGTTGTGCACAGGGCCTCCCACTTCTCTTTCTACTCGGGTTAGAGCCCGTTTGTGCTGTTCTCTGAAGGGAGTAGTTCACACCGTTGTAGGAAATGTTTCTTCGCAATTTCTCACATGGAACAGCCTTCATTTCTAATAACAAGAATAGACTGGCGAGTTTCACATGAAAGTTCTCTTTTTCTGGCCATTTTGAGAGAATAATCGAACCCACAAATGTGATGCTCCAGATAATCACCTAGCTCCAAGGGAGGCTAGTTGTATAGCTTCTCTCACCAGCTAAACAGTTTTCAGCTGTGCTAACATAATTGCACAAGTGTTTTCAAGGGTTTTCTAATCAACCATTTGTCTTATAAGGCGATTAGCAAACACAATGTACCATTAGAACACTGGGGTGATATTTGATGGAAATGGGCCTCAATACAATTATGTAGATATTTCATTAAAAACCAGATGTTTCCACCTAGAATAGTCATTTACCACATTAACAAAGTACAGAGTGTATTTCTGATTAATTTAATGTTTTCTTCGTTGAAAAAAACAGTGCTTTTCTTTGAAAAATAAGGACATTTCTAAGTGACCCCAAACTTTTGAACCGTAGTGTACATATGAATATTAGGTGGTAAATATACAAAAAACAAACGCTGTAAATATATTCAGCTAATAAATCCTTCTTTCCATGAGAGAAGGACTACATCCAGATTTACCAAGATAGCATATTAGTGTGGTCTTCTTCAGGAAATGATGTGGCACACGTGGCCCTCTTGTGGTCCGGACGAAACGATTGAGAGCCTGAAGTTGTCCACTTGTAAAAAAGCAAATGTGTCCCTTTTTTGGAAATCACGTGGTGCTCTAGTCTAGTCAAGGTGTAATCTGGGTGTGAAACAAACATTTCCCTTTAAAATGCAAATGGTAAATATGGCTCAAAAAGCACAAAACAAATCGGGCCACCTTTGGCTAACATGTGGTATTGCTGTGGTGAACTTGTGGCCCAGATCATGGAAACACGCTCACACCGCCCATGTGCCATCTTCATGTGGTACATGGAGCGGATGTGGGTACAAATTGAGCTACATTGCAAAAAAAGCTCTGAATTTATAATTTGTTGAGATCTTATCTTGGAATTTACGAGATGATTTTTTCAAGTGAATGCAATACGCTTCCGTAGGCAGCCATTCACAACAGATGAAGAAAAAAAACATTAAAATGTTGACTTGAATTAATAATGTATCCTTGTGTGATTTATTTATGTTTTAGAACAGGACAATTTAACTTCCATCGTGTAAGCTTCAGATTTAATTGATTTCGTTATGTTATATGTAAAGTGGGGGTTATCACTACATTTCATACTGTAATATGAATATGTTCTCACTCGCTCTGACGGTGGAACGTCCCTCGTGATCCGGGCACGACGATGCCGGAGCTGCACGCGCCTCATCCGTTGCGTGAGAGCGCTGACGCACAGCGGCAGCAGCGGCACAGATGAGCGGCACCGCTGCCTCTCAACCAGTCTCCCAGTCTGACGGGGAAAAAAACCAGAGACATGCACACGCCCGTGGAGCTACAGGCCCAGACCGCAGCAGAGAACATCGAACACGGTGACATGGCGGGATTTCTGGATTGAGAGGAGGCGCGCATCTTCTTCTGATTGAGGAGGGACACGGCTGCTCGTCCCGGAGATGGACGGGGGCACTGCGGAACCCGGAGATGACGGCTCTGCCAGCCTCAGCATACAGCTCGACCTGGGGGACACTGGTGCGTATGTCTCCGTCTGACTCATTCTCACATCCTTCCATCATCATTGCACGGGGTGTATCCAAACCTGCTGGTGCACTGGAGGAGAGAAGATGGATCTATAGGGAGCAGATCCTGTCATGCAGCCATATGTAAATGTGTTCAGACTGAAAAAAATACGAGATTTTTTTTTATTCCCCACTGAGACAGAAGCAGGAAATAGTAGTGAGAGGAACCTAAGCTGCGGAAATGAATAATCAATAACTTGGTTAGATAACAGTGTCACAGTCAAGGCTGCTCAGCTGTGGATGCTCCACAGTGTTAGTGGTTCACTGCAGGTTGGCACAAACACAAGGTGTGTAGTGACATGTATACACACAATTGTTTGCATGTAGGTTATACACCCACACATGCACACACAGCCTTGTACGTCTTTCTTGGTGTAGACACTCATTGGCATAATGTATTCCCCAGACCCTTATACCATAGCCTTAAACATCACAACTAAATGCCTTATTGAAAGCTAACTCTGGGTTTAACCCTAAGTCGTAACCTTCAATCAGCCCATTGAAAGGGGGTCAGAAAGTGAGGACTGACCAAAATGTCCTCACTTTACCATAACTAATTGTTTAATGCTGTTTGCTCAAAAGTGAGTTGTGTGAACTTGAAATGCCCCGCTGTTCCCAAGTAGATCAAATCAGTTATCGTTGGTTTAAAATATATTCAGCATCAATAAAATCCGAGCTCTAATGTGTAAACAGAATATTTAAATTGCTGTTTCATAAGTTACTATAACTTGCTTCAAAAACAAGTCTATGGGAGCAAGTTGCATCAGATTCAGAATCAAAGCTCAAAGGTATTTCCATTCAGTGCTCGTCAGTTTTTGTGGCACTCGGTTATTCGAAGTTGTAAAGCAAAAGGAAAAGCTCCATTGAGAGATGTTGGAGCTTCCCAAATGACAATGAACACGTCCGATTTTAGCTAATATCCATCAGCCACATAAAACTACCTTTATTCTACTACTGCTAGTAGCTCATTCCAAGCAAATGGATCAACCAAAGAATTCATCTTTATGTGATGCTGGAGGAGATTTGTAATTGCATGCTAATCCTAAACTAACTGTCCTCAAGACAACAAGATAACATCAGATGTCTGCAGGGAAAAAACCCGTCGACCCAGCACCACACAACACACACACACACACACACACACACACACACACACACACACACACACACACACACACACACACACACACAGAATTCACATGTGGTTTTTGGTAAATTGTTATCAAGTGACCAATTCATGTCTATATATATAACACAATTCCCATCTCTCCCATAACCTTAGTTAAGACCTCAAAACTAACCTTTAGCCTCATAAGAACTGGGCTTTGTTCCCTACTGCTCCTGACATGATTGATGTTTATGCTGTAAAAGGTCCTAAAGAGGCACAGAATACAGTCATTTGTATCTGCAAGCGCCATATCTCTGTGTGACAGGGCCCCTCAGCACTATGATAAACACATTCTCCCTCCTGTGTCATTTTGTCCCTCTCCTCAACCTCTGTGTGTCTTCATAATTCTTCCCATGTCCTCTTTATAGCTAAATCTGAAGAGTGCTTTACATAATCTGATATGGAATTATAGCATAAACCACACACTAATCCCTCGTGGGTATCAATTCCCGGCAACTCTGACGTTGTTGTGGGCTACAAAAGGAATGGCCGGATATCCTCTTTGGTTTTATGATGTTGCAAATATAATGTTACAAACGGGAGAGAAGCAGATTTGATCCACGTTAGTTGAGCAGGTCCGACAAGTTTTCTTTGCCTGTTCACGTTCAGATAAGGCAGAGATATAATCCTCTTATAAACACACATACACAGGCCTTAGGGCAAACATCTCTTATTATTAACAAACAATATTCCGTCACACATTGAGTCTGTTTCCCTAACACATTAAAAACACATATCGTCCTACAAGTCATCAGTTCCTCACATAATGATCAAAACCGCCAAACAACTGTTTGTTGCTCGCAGCTCAGTGGCACATTATTCTGGCGTGACCCTAATCCTACAGAGATTGTGTGTGTGTGTGTGTGTCTGTCTGTGTGTCTCAGGACACTCATTGTTCTGTCTTACAGGCTCTAATGCAGCATTAATGAGGTTTCTGGTGTGAGTAGCCATGTGCGTCCAAATGGATCCAGTCATTTTTAGTTTTTGCAGATGAATGTTGAAATTTGGCACAGTTTCCCAAATTTGTTTCATGCACCAAAATGCTTTTCAATGTTTTCAATGGATCTAGGGACGGAGATGTCAGTTACTATGTTGGTCCAACTCTGGTCCTGACTCAAATATCTCAACCAAAATTAAATGGACTTCCATTGAATTATGCATTCATGTCTTTTTTTCCCTTTCTCAATCCCCCAAACAGAAATACAAAAGTGAAGAGCGGAGTGGGTCATCCATTAACCTGAAGGTCGTTGGTTCAATCCCCAGCTCCTCCTATCTGCAAGCATAAAAAGTGCTGTATAGAAAATAACTGTGAATGCAGCTTGTACTGTAAAGCTTTGAGTGATTTGTAAGACTATAGGAAAGCTATGTAAATTTGCCATATCATCAACAGAAGATCAATAAGGTAAACAACTGCCACATAATCTAAACTCAATATATTTACAGCATTAAAATGTTATTTATATGTTAACTTTGGAGCATAGATTTCAGGTTTTGACAACTTTTCTGCTACAAGAGGTCGATAATGTTCTATTATAGGACTCTGCTTCTTTTTACCAAAAGGGGATTTCACTTTCACATAGATAAAGAACTTGGCCGTTGACAGTTTATGTATTCATGAGCTCAACATTATGATTGCTCCCCTCTTAAGCGCTGTGTCATTGTTGCTTTATTCGGTATCTTGCCTTTTATCTTAATTCATTCTTACATTTGTATTCCTTTGATATTTTTTAACTTAACAGTATTCATAGTGGAAGGCAAAGTATGAAGGTTTCAAGGAGAAAAATTCTTCTAAATCTCTTCTTTAATGTTTGAGGCCAAACAACAAAAGTGAATTCATGTTTCCCCCCCTTGAGGACATTGTAATGGGGGATTTGCTGACTTGTCATCTAGCACCACCATCAGGTTAACCTTTGAAGTTTACATTTTAGTTTGGACCAGCTTAAATCTAATGAAGGACTAATTTGAAATTTTAGATGGCTAACCAGGTAAACATTATACCAGCCAAACACCGGCATTCTAACTGTCATTATGAGCATGTAAGACTCAGCATTTGACTTAAAGGAATAGTTCACCTAAAAGGGAACATTTTGAGTTCCACAAGTGTTTGACTCCACTAAACACTTGTGGACTTTCAGGGGTAAACGGCGTTGAAGCCAAATCCAATGCAATGTGTGAACCCTCCCTCTAATGTGTTCCCAGGACTGTAATACATCACCGTCAGGCTTGTTAGTTAAAATGTGTGTATATCAGAATATTATGAGAAGTCATCATTTTTTATCATATCGTGTATGAATGGTCATTATATTTTTTGGGTCCTCAGTTAAAACAACATACGCTACAGTTGTGTGGTGTGTGCTGGAACATGGCTTAAAGATTCATTATCCCTGCTCTCAGCAGTACTTCTCTTAATCTTCATCCTCACATGACCTGAGACTCAGCTCCACGATGTGGAGTGCTTCGTAGTAACAGTGGAGTTAGATAGATAGATAGATAGATAGATAGATTACTTTATTCATCCCCGAAGGGAAATTAAGTCGTCATAGCAGCCGGTACATTTGAATACAATAAAATACAATACAATAGAATAAAATAAAATAAAAAGTACTGAGGTAGAAAGAATAAAAACAGAATCACAAGATAAATAGGTAGATAAGGTGCAGTGGCAAGATGACGGTAATAGTACTGATGATATGATGGTAATGTTATTGTTATTGTTAGTCAGTATATCAAAATAGTACAGTATATATAGTATATAATATAACATAATATATATTTATATGTGATATATAATAGCAGTATATATTAATAATGGCAGCAACAGTATATATAATAATAGTAAGTATAATAATAATAATAATATGTACACATGTATAAATATGTGTTTTTGGACTTATACATACAGTGAATGTACCAATAGTATGATATATAGTAGAGGGGGTATAAATATAAGTATTTAACTATACAATAGATAATATAATATACTATGAGTGTAACAGAGTGTGCAAAAGACAGTATTATTGTATAAAATGATAAAAGTTCAAGTCAACTGTTCCTTTTCTCATTCACTTCCTTCCTGCTCAATCATCCTATTCAAAGCACACAGACCCGGTCCAGTTGTGTCCATCCTGTTGGGTGGGAAAGATTCCTCCTAATCCCCCTCTGTGATTGGTCGGCGTTGTGATCTGGTGACCTCGGCCAATGACAGCGCTCAGATTAGTGAGGAAGTCAATCCAATAGAGTTTTTACCTTCTCAGTACAAATCTGACTGATCCAGGGATAGAAAAAAAACACAACCTTCTCTGCAGTGGTCTGACCGATCAATGTCAGAGTTTGGTTTTGACAGGTTTCTTTTTCTTTCTCTCTGGATGATCAAACTTTATTATTAATTACCTGCAGTTTTTGAACTCTTCACCGGTGAGTTAATATTGTCTGGTGAATTAGCTGCAGAATTAGCTTGAAGTTGTATGTGGTGCAATAAAGGAATTGTGCATCCTCCTTTTAAAATAAACAGTAGAGTTAGAATGAGCTGAAGGATGTTTTGGTGATGTGCATAATATATATATATATATATATCCGTCAATAATCAACGCATAAGGTCCATTTGTAGCTGCTCTGGAGCTCTGGCTTTTATGTGTTTTGCCGTTATGATTGAATAATATCATTTATTTGGAAATGTCTGCATTTCTGTATTTAAGATATTTAGATGATGATAGAAGAGATATTAAAACTTAATGATGCACGTTATACATCACTTAAAATCAAAGGAAATTTTTTGTTTTGTCCCGAGGCTGTTTGGTATTCATTCAACTGATTTTATCCGGTAACAACCGCCAACCCCCCAATCCGTTATCATTAATTTCAAGCTCATGCTAAATATCATACACAACTTTCTCAATCTATTTCTCTCTGTTTCTGTCCACAGATTCAGCCAGAAGGGCTCAGACAACAGAGGTGAGAGGCAACTTCACACTTCTCCCTTTGTCCCTTTCTGTTTCTCTGCATATGACCTCTGATAGGATCATAAACCATATCTGCTCTACTCCCTGTGACAGATGCCGTCCCCGTTCGGAGCGGGCCTAGCCAACGAGAGGAAGATCGGCCACAGGAGGGTCGACGCCTCTGGGGAGACCACGTACAAGAAGGTATAGACCTCTTCCTCTTTACTTGTCTTTGTCTTTTGGCTTTGAGTCACGATTTCATCAAGTACTCTCCACCCACGCCTCACGCTGTTGTTCTCTTCACTTCTCCACCTCCAGACCTCCTCCTCTGCCTTGAAAGGGGCCATCCAGCTGGGTATTGGCTACACCGTTGGCAACCTCAGCTCCAAGCCTGAGAGAGACGTGCTGATGCAGGATTTCTACGTGGTCGAAAGCATCTTCTTCCCCAAGTGCGTTTTGTATGCTTGTGATCACAAGTGTGTGGGACGTGTCTTATGTAAAACTTCCGCTTCTTTTGCACTTTTTGTAACGACCGTGCCTTGCTCCACACAGCGAAGGCAGCAACCTCACGCCCGCCCACCACTACCTAGACTTCAGGTTTAAAACCTACGCTCCTGTTGCCTTCCGCTACTTCAGAGAGCTGTTTGGGATCCGACCTGATGACTACCTGGTGAGATTTTACATTTCTCTGACGACCCCCGATGTATTGAGAGTATCTCCTTGATAACATGAACAAGTGAATTGTTTGCTATCAAACTACATCAGCATGAATAATGCATACACACACCACACAAAATTCTTTGCGTCAGAACAGCTTTGGTTAAACATTTGCTAGGACCTTCTTTCTTTTTTGGAAAACTGATTGTGGAACGAGAAAGAAAGGACTTGCAAATTATATTTTTACTTTTGGGTTATTTATTTTTCATGAATATTGGGTTTAAAATAACTGCTGAATACATGAATAAATATGACAAAGTCTAAATAAAGACATAAGACAGCAACACACATTTAGGCAAATTTTTGATTGTCAAATTAGAGTTCATAGGAATCAGTGTTTGAAATTGTATCTGATATCAGAGAGGTTAATCACTGTATGATAAAAATATATTAAACATACAGCAGCTTGATGTGAGGGTCAGGATTTGACTAATGATTAATAAAGTTGTTGAAGAAAATCCGTCCTCATCACATTAGACGTCTGATAATGTGATGAAGATCATTAAACACCCACACACATCAAGAGAAAAGCATGCACATACAAATAAGACACTTGTGCGTCCTTCCCCTCACATTTTTGCATGTCACGGTGCACACACACACACACACCACCCCTCCCACATGCGCTCACATGTATTGACATACAGTGAACTCAGCTGCATGTTTAAGCTCACTCTCTCCCTGTGCCAGAGGGAGATTAGAAGACTAAAGCTGCCTTTTTTAAACTCCAAGTAGTACAGCAGACAGTCAGGGAGTGGTGTGTGTCCGCATGTGTTTGTGATTGTGAAGGGCTTACGAGTGTTAATTGCATTGTGTCGACTGAGCCACAGAAAATAGAATTACTTGATTAGAAAATTAGCAAAGCCAACAGGCACTTTCTCTCACTTTTCAACTTAAGTCTCTTATTCTCATTTAAGTATTTTTGGCTGTGAGACGTTGGGTTTGAATTACAACCCACTGATGCTGTTGTTCACATTGAGCTGCGACTTGTGCAGTTTAATATTGTTCACTTCAGTTTAACATGCTAATAGTCCCCTCTGCATTCAGCACCGACACAAAGTAAGTGAAGTCAGCATTACCACAGAGATCGAAAGAGTAACCCCCCCGAAAAAAGTATAGTACTCTCATAATCATAATCATCTCCTTACACAAGCAAAAACAAAGTTCCATTTTTGCTGCTGATGAGCAATACCTTGTGCGGGGGTTGACATGTTGGTGATTTGTTGGTTATTTGAAATCTGTTTCGGATCCAACCTCTGCAGGAAATACTGACGTGTTAAACAACACCTCACGAATTACATTTAAAGACAATTTCAACGTCCTTTTCTAGAGGGACAGATTATTTCTTCAGAGCAAGACAAGTTATGTCAAAACGGTCTTTTCAAGGATTCTAAGTGAAATTGTCTGACATATTCTAATCTATATTCATTCCTCTGTATCCCTGCTGCTTTTAGTATTCTCTGTGTAATGAGCCGTTGATTGAGCTGACGAATCCAGGAGCTAGTGGCTCCATATTTTACGTCACCCGTGATGATGAGTTTATCGTCAAAACCGTGCAGCACAAGGAGGCTGAGTTTCTGCAGAAGCTGCTCCCTGGATACTATATGGTGAGTCTCTCTCATTGGCATCTTTTCAAATGCTTAACGTTAATATTTCATTTCAAACACAAGCAGGCGTTATTTCTGGAAAGTAGTCATTTTTATACCTGTATTCACACTAGATGAGAGAAAATGTAAAAATTACCATTCTGCACATATTCAAAAATGTAAAACCTATTTGCCTCAAGTTTTACTGAGTACACACAGTACAACATAGTATGCCGTCATGAGGCACACAGTAGAGAGGAGGAGAGTTGTGCAAATCTGAATAATGCAAAAATACATTGAGAGTTCAGAAGTACTTCATGGTAAGTAATGTAATGATAGTGTGCTTGTGTACATGAGCACATGCAGTGCAGGGGCTGGAGCTTGTGCTCATCTTTATCCTCTTTACCTCTCGGTGTTGGCCTCAGTCAGAAGTGACGCCAGCAGGCTGCCCAGTAAGAGATAAGAGCAGAGAGCTGGAACCTGGCTAAGACCTGGGCTAAGTACTTCATAACAGGTTAAGCATGCACACAGCAGAGTCACAGTGCTGAGGGCTGAGGCCTGTTGGTGGGCCACGCTGAGTGGCAGGTGCACTGTACTGGGGCCAAACCACATAGACCAGGTGACTTGTTACAAAACATTATATCTTCCTTTCTCACTGTCTCTTTTCCTCTGTCTTCTCCACCAACATCTCTCCAGAACCTGAACCAGAACCCCCGAACTTTGCTGCCAAAGTTTTTTGGGCTCTACTGCGTCCAGTGTGGGGGGAAGAACATCAGAGTTGTCGTGATGAACAACATTTTACCACGCTCCGTACGCATGCACCTCAAGTTTGACCTGAAGGGCTCTACGTACAAGAGGCGAGCCTCCAAGAAGGAGAGAGAGAAGTCCAAACCTACTTTCAAAGACCTGGACTTTCTGTGTGACGTTCCTGAAGGCCTCATTATGGACCAAGACACTTACAATGCTCTGGTCAAAACGCTACAGAGAGACTGTCTGGTGAGAGAGAGGAGGAGGTGGAGGGGGATGAATAGTAGAGAAGTAGAATTTATTCTATTTTACCCGCAAAGCATAAACAATCTAGATACTACATGGATGGACGGATGGATATTATTTTGTTGTTTGATTTTATTTCCATCTCTTATTAGATAGCAAAAGGCAGAATAAAAGAGTAGATTATGTGGTTTATGTATTTCTAAAGCATATGTTAATTTTCACCATTGCCCCAGGCCGCAAAATTATAACATTTACATTAACTAGAATAGCAGTCAGTGGAGCACATGCCTCCATCAAGGCTCAGCAGTTCCCTTATGAAACCTTATTATAATGATATATGCCACAAACAAGACACACATTAAACATACCTTACTTTTCATTCATCAAGATCAATGAATTAAAATAATTTGAGGATAATGTTGAAAAACACCCTATCCTGCAAAGTAAAGGAAGTGAAAAGAAAAAACAATCCAGGGTCCTGCCTCATCTGGATCCTGACCAATTCTGAATGGGATCTTCTTTGGGTCATGTCTCTCCACAGCAATTCATGTAAATAGCATCAGTAGTTTTTGTGTAATCCTGCTAAACAACAAACAAACATAACCTTCTTGGCAAACGTAAATGTGTTATTCTTTTGGAAGCTTGTTTTAAAGTCTTGCTCCTGTGTGTTTTTCATTTGAGGTTCTGGAGAGTTTTAAGATCATGGACTACAGTTTGCTGCTCGGTGTCCACAATAAGACCCAAGCAGAGAGAGAGTATCAGTCCCAGGGTTCGCCTCCGGGGGATGAGAAGAAGCCGGCAGCCCAGAGAGCCCTGTACTCCACTGCTATGGAGTCTATACAGGGAGGCTCCACATGCAGGGATACACTGGACCATGATGACACGTGAGTTCTAATCTCACAACATTTGTCCTCATCATCACATTTAATTGTTCATGTGATGGTGACGTTCTCCTCTCTGTCTGCAGTATGGGTGGCATTCCAGCTGTCGGTGGTAAGGGAGAGCGCCTCCTGCTGTTCATCGGGATTATTGATATTCTGCAATCTTACAGGTGGGCAACACAAAGCAGCAGTTGAAGGTCTTTCACAGTTTACCTTTGTAATATCAATAAATTAATACATAATTTAAAATGTGAATTTAAAGAAAAACTTCTCCATTTTCCCAAAATGTAAAATGTCTGCAACTCGCTTCAAACATTTAAATTTCTTATGGACACTTATTGACAACTAAGGAAACACAAATCCTCTCTTTGAGAATTGAGATTTTCATTTAAAAAGAAAGGGTCTGACCAGGTTCTCATATTTTCATGGTTATATACAAATGTTTTAATCTATTGCTTAGTCAGAGGTATAAGTAGTACTAATTTAAATTGTATTTTGGATATTATTATTGGACATCTAAACACATTAGAACACAAAAAATATATTTCTCCATGGCTTCACACTGAGGATATACTCGTTTGGCTGATAGCAATTTGGGCTTGATGTGTCTGCAAGGAAATATAAGAAGATGATGAGAGATCACAGAGAAACAGTTCATATGTTATTGTGTTTAAACGGAAGGGAAACAGAACTGCAAAGGGATCGGTAACGATATACAGTTTTTTAAAACAGATCTAAAACTGATAACGCAAGTAGGACGGCAGCCTCTGATTCAGCCTCGGAGTTGCCAGGTAACCACAGTGAGTCACTGGCTGAGCTAAATAATTGATTGTCTTGTCTGACAGACTGATTAAGAAACTGGAGCACTCCTGGAAGTCGCTCATCCATGATGGGGTGAGTAGCTTTCACACAACTGGTGTATGATACTTTACAACCCTCAGAAAGTCTGACATTTTGTCAATATGTCTGGAAAGTGCACCATCAATGAAGTTGCATTGACCTGAAGTCTCTTTTCCTCCACAGGACACAGTGTCGGTCCACAGACCTGCTTTCTATGCTGAGAGGTTCTACAAATTCTGCAGCACCGTTGTGTTCAAGAAGAGCAGCTGTGAGTCTGCAAAATGTGCACGAACCCTATACCCTTCTACATTCTTATGGTTTATGACAACATTGCAAATCATATCCACATTGGACTGAGAGTTTATGTGTCCCCTGCTGTCACAGCATTGCGATCCTCTCCGTCTAAGAGGGGCCGAGGGGCTCTCTCCATGTCCAAGTCCAGTGCAGGAACCGGCTCAACTGGACAGAGACCCTCAGTGAGCGACGAGAGGCAGGAGAACCAGGACAACCTGGAGAACCTGGACAACCTGGAGAACCTGCGCGGAGCTCACAGCTTCCCAATGCTGGAGGACAACGGTAGGACTTCTAATGAACTCTTAGTGCACAGTGATGGAAAGACCTGAAGTACAATGAAGGGATTTAAGCAGAGGGTTCAGGTCTTCACTTTTCACTCCAAACAACACCAGAAGCACTTTGTCTGAGACTGTTTAGAGGCTTCAGTCTCCAGCCCTTGACAAAATTTCGTGAAATAGGATGAATAGTTTTTACGTAATGCTCCTAAATAACAAACGAGCAAAGGCAACAAACATTTTTACTTTCTGGGCGAAGGTAAAAGTGTAATTTTCTTCGAAGCAAATCTCACAAGGTTAAAGAAAGGGGGAAAAAAAGATTCTGATCCACATCCAGACCAAATTTGAATGGGTTCTTTCCTGACCACCAAATTTCCTGGTAATCCATCCAGTATTTTTTATTTGTAATCCTGCGACAACAGACGAACAAACACAGACAAAAACATAACCTCCTTGACAGAGGTGAAGAGAGTTAGCTGGTGAATCCTCGTTTGTCCTCAATTCCTTGTGTCTTTCTAAATTTAGCATGTCATTAACTTCACTTTTGTGCAGTTGAGAGCTGCATTTTGTCTTTAAATGACATGAAGTGACCCTTTAATCGATCCCTGAGGAGAAATAAGGGCAGCAGCGAAATAACAGCAATTGCAGTAGAATCAAATTAAAACTTAATCTAAACGAGTTGAGACTAGATAGAGATATAAAGTGATCACAATGCAAAACGTAGAGAGTAACACCATCGACAGTGATTGTCTGGGATGTGTTGAGCATCTAAATGGCAGTTTGCTTGAATTGTTTTTGTTAATTTTTATCTTGTTCATTTTCATGCATGCCGACGTGTCCTTGGGCAAGATACTGAACCCTGAATGGCCCCCTCTCATAGAGAAAGTGAATGACAAAAACTGCACTGCAAATCGCTCTGAGTGGTCGTACAGACAAGAAAAGCTCCGTACAAATACAGAGCTTTTACCATCCGTCTTGCACATGTCTTATTTTTTATCATACGTTCCTCTCTCTGACAGGGAGAGAACCACCCTGCACTCCGCCGTCATTTGAAGACGCCACCACGGCTTCTATTGCGACCACGCTTTCTTCCAACAACTCCTTACCCACCACCCCCTTCGATACACCGGAGCACCCACGCTACAGGAGGCAGCTGCACTCACCGAATGTGGTCAGGTGAGAATATGCAGCTTCATATCTGATTCCTAATATTTTGTTGGGAAAATGTACAAATGTAAGACATGAGGGCATCAAACTTTGTGTCATTTTCAGGTCACAAAAAGAGGTGGTTGAGGTACATGGGGAAAAGCAGGACACCATAACAGTGGAGGTGGAGTTAAGGTGAAAACACATACACAGGATTTAAAATCTTCCAGAGTGTGTTACAGTATTTTAACAGTGTTATTCGTTCTGCCTCGTGTAGTAAAATCCCCCAGAGCACGGAGCTCACCCAGATGACAGAGATGACCTCTCCCAGCCACCTGTCACCGGATCATCAGCCCAGCGCCTTCGCTCCCTCCACCCCTCCCTCTCTCAGTCCGTCCACAGCACATTCCTCCTCTACCCTTCCTCCTTGCTTCGTTTCTTCCTCCTCCGCTGTCCAAGCCCCCGGGAGGTCCTCCTCCACCACGCTCTCCTCATCCATCTGTCCGTCCACCAAACCACTCACCTCTCCCACGGCTGCCCAGGCTTCCACTCCCTCTCCTCTGTTCTCTCACTCGGCCGCACCATCCACACGTCCCACCTCGGCCAACGCCTCCACGCTCCCTCCCGCCTCGGCATTCACTCCCATCTGCCCCGCGTCTTCTTACTCCCCCACCCAGAGCTCGTCTCACCCTCTCCCCTCGACACCTCCCTCCTCGCACCCTCTCCCCTCGACACCCCCCTCCTCTGTCCCTCCGAGCCCCCAGGTGCCTCGGCGGGAGCCGCGCACGTCGTGCAATCAGCTGTCCTTGTCCAGCAGCCACAACTCTTTGGATGGAGAGGTGCAGGTGTCCGACATCTATTTTGTAAGTTTGCTGTCCTTATTTTCTGGCACCTTTTTTCACGAAAAATCAGTTTCACAGAAGTGAAGTTAAAGCAGTAGTGTGAAAGTAGAAAACGAAGTATACATTATGTCAATAATGGATGAATCCACTTCCAGAGGGTCAAGGTTTTTCTTCTTCCTCTGTTTTCCGTTTATCCACTGGGTCTCTTGCAGTGGCACAGTCAGGACAGCGTGGTAGAGTTGTGATGGTGAGGGCGTGGAGTGTTTGTGTGTGGGAGTGTGTGCGTGTGTGAGTGTGTGCATGTGCGTGTGAGTGTGTTTGTGTGTTGCGGTGTGCACGTATTACGCGGTGCTCTCGCTGTCCAAAATGCTTTTGATCTGAGTTCATGCTTCTGGATGCACCAGGAAAACACTGGGGTTGTCTTTCCTTCCAGCATGATGTATTTCTATCTGTCGGACTGCATTCAATGGCCCGTCACTGTCATGCACAGCTCTCCATTACTCTGTCTGTTGTATGAATTTCTGCTCATGCATTATTGCGTTTATTCTCCATTTCCACTTTCTTTCTTCCACTCAAACTCTAATAATCGCTTCACATCATCCATTGTAGTTCTCCTTTGTTACTTGTGTAATATTTAAATTCCCTTTCTTTCCCTGCCCACACATTATCTCTGTGTTCATCTGTGTGTGTCCGTCCATCAGTACGCAGACGGCAGATACTGGGTGTACTCCCCAGTGCTTGGCCGTCGTAAGCTAAACTCTAGCTTGAGTTACAATGTAAGTCACCACCAGGGTAGTGGGAGTCCTTTGTAATGCTGGGAGATGTTCCCATAGACGCTGGCATTTCTGGTGACTGTTGGGACGGTCACGAGAAACAGATCCTCAGAAGGAGTTAAAAATAACGCTACAGCGCATTATACATGACTTATTTAGTGTCATGTGCAAAAAGAAGTACTGCATGTAAAAAACTGCACCTTCCCATGCAGCCTCTCCATGCTTTTAGAGGGAGCATGAATCTGCACAAAACGCATTACATAAACTGAGAATGAAATGTCTGAGGATCTCGCCCTGCAGTTAGTCACCTGTAGTCGCTTGTATTGGCTTAGTGATCCCTCGAGGTTACGCCCCCTGGCACCCAGGTAGAACAGAGGAGCTGATCACTGTTGTCCGTGCTTGGCTACAATGAAATCTCCTGTGTGACGATGAAAATCCCCTGTTTATTAAAGCTGCACTTTACAGTAGAGGCAGGAAAACATAAGCACCCATTACATTAACTTCTAATGTTACTGAACTCTGATGCACTTGACATTGAATTGTTTAGGGGGAAAAAAACTAATCTCTGATTTAAAACTAAAATTAGACTTAATGAGTAAATCCTGTGCTCATTGTGGATCTTATCTGTCCCAGTTACCTGACTGAGAAAAGATGATTCCACTGTCTTGGAAGTAATTTACACTAATTTTTGCCAAAATATAATTTCATCCATTCAAACAGAGACTGAATTCGCTTATTTCATCTAAATTAAATTGCTGTTTATAACATAGGCCCATTTCTACAGACAAGAAGTGATTAGTATTTAAAACATAACAAATCATCCTCTGGACAGTATTAATGAATCACATACTGACTTACCGATCATCACACAGTTCAGCTTTAATCAACTCGATGTTTTTATAAATATGTCTTTTCCCAACTCACTCCTCTGCTCTCGTCCTCTGCCCCCCGGTGCTGCCCTCTGCTGGATGGATGTGACGACAGCAGACTCAGGAGGATCGGAGCTGGGTGTACTCTCCTCTGCACAGCTCAGCAACCAGAAGGGGCTCAGATGGGGAGAGTGAGACAGTGAGTGTGCATCTCACTCAGGATTTACAGCTAAAGCACAGAGCAGAGTGCATTTGTTTGCTTTGCCTCGTTCCTGTTATAATCTCCTGTTTCCCTCTCAGTAACTCCAGGTGGAGACGGCAGTGACAGGAGCTGAGAGGTTTAATAATAAAGGCGCCAGGACTCGATGAAGATTCGACCCCGGGTGGCCAAGCTGCACGCGGACGCCCCGCTTCGCCAACTGTGACAGACTCGATGGAATGAATTTAGAAGTATACAACAATACAGACAAACAGTTATAAAAATATTATGCAAGAAAACTAATACATAAATCTTACAACTATTGATTCATGGACAATCTGACTGACTTCGAGTGGAGAAATGAACTGGGGAAGATTTCTATGGGTTTAGGTCAGGTGGTGTTGTTGGGCCTGCTGTGGAAGTGTGTAGTGTCCATGAGTCACATGCACTGTGCCAGCTCAGGCTATGCAATACAGACGTACAGGACGGGATCCCAGTTCCTCTTTTTGACTGATTATGAGTTTATTCCTGCTTTTATTTTCCATTAGGGGCATGTCAATGCTGTATATACTCTTAATTGTTTAGCACTTTATGGGTCATTTGAAATCATTTATGTTGGTTATTGTGTGAAAAAACTGACACTGAAACGGTCAATGATGTTGTGTGTTTGCACCGTGTTCTGTTTCTCCAGTGGTGTGTGGTGATCCACTTGATCTGACAGTGAATGGTCGTGTTTCAAAATGCCTTATCGACAAACTCGTTTTTTGATATTTCAGTCCCATCGTTTTAAAAGCAATCATTTAAAAAAAATAAACAGTAAATATATAAAAAGTATTATATTATGCATATAATATATAGCAGCCATGCATTTACACCTTATCAGGTTTAGAAAATGTACATCAAATGAGAGAGAGAAGAAAAAAAAATATTATCTTTTGTATATCGTGGAGAAAGTGTGTGTTGTGTGTGCTCAGGCACATGCATGTAAGTCTGTACGTGCTCTCATGTGTCAGTGTGTGCATGTGTTTGCATGCATGTGATGTGTGACTGGGAGATTTTTCTGTCTTCCCTAATTGTCAAAATGTCAAAAGCTAAAATGTGACGTCCATTTAATGTTATGAACCGTGAAGGTCTGAAGCAGCTATGAGCATGTTGGCTGTGACACATCTGAGAAACATCAAACAGGACGTAAACAACGCTGGAGTAAACAAACTGA